>JBAJHW010000003.1:170790765-172190765 GCA_037013535.1 Intellagama lesueurii | reverse complement strand
ACTTTCTTCACTATTAATGACAGAGGTCTGGGCAATGTTTCATTTAAAAACCAAGTAGAAATTGTTTATTGTTACAGTGATAAAAAGTCCAGTCAATGTCATTAACTCTCAACTCAAACCCTCTTTTCTTCCAATCTCCCCTTGACTCCACCCCCACCAACTCCTATTGGTGCATGCAAATCTCAACATAAATATTCATGAGCAGGGTGAACGCTACACAGGGAAACAACATAACTGGCGGAAGCAACACAAGGCAGCTTGCTAGAAAAAGTATCAGTACAGCTGTGCACACAGAACATTACTGTAATTGTTGCATGATGAATCCCGCAACAACAACAAAAAAGCATAACCTCTCAGTGGGCAGGATTTGATGCAGAGACAGGATGGAGGCAGACCAAAAGAATAGATAATGCCCATGCATTCTCTTACCACACACATACAAAACCGAAAAACAATGCGGAAGAATGGGGAAACGTTTTGCTGGTGTGACCGTGGCCTAAGATGGAGTTAGCCCCCTCACATTCTTGATTTCAAAGAACAGTGAGGATTCTATTACTAGAGTAGAGGTGATGGTTTCTTGATCTTTCCATTACTCATCTTAGAACATTGTTAGTTCTCAGTTTAAACCCTGCGAGTTTAAAAAATTCTCAGTACCCTGTGATAAATCAGTGGAGATCTGCCTTTTTTTTTTTTTTTTTTTTTTTGGACTTCAACATCCTGAATTTGCCAGTAATTCTCCAGGAAGAATTCTGAGAGTGCCAGCCCACAATACACAGCTGCAGACATCTACATTTCAATCATTTGGATCAGGACCCATCTCCAAGGTTGCCTGAGACACTTTTTTGTATAGTGCCATGGTGCACACATTATAAATGTAGTAAGTAATTTTTCAAAAAAGATCATGGAATCTCCACTTTAAGGTTTCTTTATTGAACAAGAAGTTCTAGTGAAGAGAACATTCATTTCCACTGTTCTTTCTGGTGCCAGTTAAATCCAAACACATACCTTCTTTAGTAAATATGGACAGAAGAAAGGGAAAGATCAATAACAACAGGAGCAACAGAGAGAAAAATTTTCATATTTATCCAGTATTAAACCAGGAGAAAATCTATGCCAATTTTAATCATGTTTGCTCCAACCAGGTTTACTCCAACCATTTCATATTCATTCTTTTCACTCTTTTGTGTGTGCCAGAAATTACTCATGTCTGTTTCCTGAAATAGTTTTTGTTTAAAGTTAGCAATCTTTATTCAACATTTAGAAAAGCTACATATTTCCTTTCTTTGTATGGTGCTTGAAAATAGAAGAGCAAACAAGAAAGCAAATAAGCTAATATATATATTAGCATATACTAGTGAATTCAGCTGTGCATTTTCCATTAGCTGTGCTTATAATCCAGCATGCAAAGGATTTATATTAATTGGGAAATGGCTTTAAGCAGCAAGGTTAATAAAACGCAAAAGGTAGAAAATTTAGTATGCCATGGAAGTATATTCTGATGCCCTAATTATCTAGGGCAAAATGTGTGTTTTTCTTCACCGTAAGACTTCCAAATATTAAAATGGAACATGACAGGTTGCACCTCTTTGATGGAGGGGCACACGCTATCCAACCCTCTTGTCACATTGCAGAAGCTGGGAAGCACTGTCCTGTTTGGCACATCCAATGCAATATAAAGCTAGAGCAAATATAATGCTCATATTTCTGTGATTCCAAAGCCTAGTAAAGACCATACCCAGCCTGCAAACTTTAAACCCTTTTCCTTAATGAATGTTAATTTGAAAATGTTAACATCATTCTTGCTAATAGGCTTCAGAAGATCATTACCACGTTGGTGCATCCAGATCAAGTAGATTCAACCTTCAGATAATTTCAGACAGGCTGTGGATTTAATTGCTTTGAAAAGTAGCTTTTTTTTTGGTAAAAAAAATGGAAGCTGAAAAAGTCTTTGAGAAAACATCTTGGCAATTTATATTTGCCTTTGGTTTTCCAAATCCGTTACAGCTTTTCAGTAATGGGTTTGGATACTTTACTCAGCTCCAAAATCTAGGGTATTGATTAATGTGTGTTTTTTCTCCCTGACCATTTCCTCTTACGAGGGGCACCAGACTAGGTTGTCCTCTTTCACCTCTCATGCTTAATTTATTAGTTTGTGTTATTAGACAAAATTGTAATATTCATCATGACCTCTTGAATTCAAAATTATTCTTTATGCAAACAATAATTTCTTGTTTATCTTAAGTCATCCATTCAAGGGTTAAGGCAAATAATAAACACCTTTAGAGGTCTATCTGGCTATTCATTTAATTGGACAAAATTGGAGCTGTTGCCACAGTGAGATGACATATCACAGAGTGGCGATTTCAATGATGCCCAGGTATAATTACTGACTTTGGCATCGTGATCCCCAGGGAATATTTCAGAAATGATTAGATTACATTTTAATATATTGATTTCAGAGAGATCACTATATTTGGACCACTGGGCATCTTTAAGACTGCCCCCTCTGTGGATAGACTTAAAGATGTCCATCTACAGATGACTTGCCATTCTCAGCTGAGTGGCAATATTTACAACTGCAGCACTTGCTGAAATCGAAATACAGTTCAGCAGCACTGAGTGCATCAGAGTCTCCGACAGTTTTGGAATTGCTTATAGAATCAGTCGGGGGGGGGGGGAGTTCTTAAGAGTGTATGGAATGGGGAACTGGACTTCCTTATATTGTCTAATCAATAGAAGGAGATGCTAAATAGTGTATCTGGAGTTTCTGTGGAACTTAAGGTACGGCTTATTCATAAGAAAATTATGTTTAGAATATATTGGATGCCACAACACCTTTTAGGAAAGGTCTGAGCAACTAAGTGCTGGCATTGTAATTCTGATGCATCTTATAAACATATGCTATGGTCATGTCCTGTTATAGGCTCATTTTGGGGAGAAGTTATCATCTGTATTAATTTTTATTTTGGACCATTCTCTGATTGTTGTGGATGCTTAAATACTTTTAAATTACTACCTGTTCCTTGGAGATTAACCATTGGACAGTGTAAATGGATCCTCTGTGCCCTTACTGTGGCTAAGACACTTATATTACAAGAGTGGAAAGACAAATACCCACCCCTAATAACTCAATGGTTCTTACAACTCTATCATGACATTGACATATGGCTTATAGAGGACCACTACATACATACACATTTTTAGATAGCTGAAAGCTTCTTGCAGATGTTTACTTGTAAGAATTTTTCTGTTGCCTTCTCATGTGTTCTGTTCTTTCCTGTTTGTTTTTCCTAATTTTATTTTTAAAAAATAAATAAATAAACTAGAGCAAATCTATTATATAGGTGCATGGTGGCAGAATGTGATCATGCATGGATACCATAATAAGGCCATACTAATAACCTGGCAGCACACAGTTATTATTTATTATAAACAATAGGCTGCGTTGGATACTGTGCTGGATGCCAAAGAGAAATCTATTTTGTACACCTTGCATTTATTGCTTATTATGCATGTCTAGAAAATAGATTTAATTAACAGGAACACTGAAAAGTTTTGTTGGGTAGGAGAAAGATTGGCTCTCAACTTCAATAGCAGTCCTGAGGAATAATGATTTTAAAACTGCTTATCTGCCAAAAAGCTGGCATACAACCAGGATCTTGGCTGCATGTTAGCAATTTTATTTAGCTCTTCAAAAAACAACCCCTCTGGTTTGTGAATGTGGGATATTATGCTTCTGTATCCATCGTTCACAATGCTAGGAAATGGTCCGATATTGCTGCACCATATCATGCCCACCCTGCGAGCTGGAAAAAGGAGGCCAAGCTTTACAAAATAAAGGGCAGCTTGAATGTTGACAACATCAATGGCAGCAGTCAAGATGGTCTACAGCAGCCATTCTCAACCGTTTTTTGTTTTTTTTTCCCTTTGGCAATAGCCACAAATACATTCTGAAAGAAATCTAGATTGAATCAGGATTGTATAAGTTGTATAACGAACTTTATAAGGTGGTGTGTGGAAAAATTGTTTCCGATCTGTGGCCCCTTCCAAATGTGCCAGGGTTTCTGAGGGGCCCATATGGCCCCTGTTGAGAATGGCTGCTCTACAGCATAGAGGAAAATGAGGCAATCCTAATATGGATGTATAATGAAAAGACAGAACTGACCAGAAAAAAATATTGCTGAGAAAAGGGGGCAGTAGGAAGAGAGGAAGACCAAACATGAGACAGATTATCTCAATAACAGAATCTGCAACTGTTTGTTTGCAAGACTTGATCAGAACTAACTGGAAAAGACAATATTGTTAAGGAGAGGGGCAGTAGGAAGAGAGAACAATCTAACATGAGATTTTATTGGTTTGCAAGATATAAGCAGAGCTGTTAATGATATGACATTCTGGAGGCCCTTAACTAATATAGTCACTACACATCAGAAGTGACTTGATGGCACATAACATCTTTGGAGGTTTTTATCCAAGTTACTAGGCAAGTGTATAGTGACAAGATGGGTGGAATAGTTGAAACTATAGACACCAAATCTCTGCTAAGATGGAAGAAGACCATCCCCAGCCACAAAGCCAAAGACGCTAATTCCACAGCTTAAGCAAGTGAGATTCTGAATATTTTTTTTCCTCAGTTCTTTTTTTTAAGTATATTTTAAAATATTTTTACAACCAAGTACAGAATGTCTTTGCCAGCACAAATGCCTATTTGGCCCGGAAAGAGTTAAAATGTTCTCCTCCTGAGAGTCAGCTAATTTGGTCCTGAATTACAGGGTCAAAAATTCAGATTGCCTGAGATCCGGAGCTGATTTCTCCTCTGAAGACTTGTCAGAACGGTATCAGAAATCCTGAGAGAATGTTTTCTGAAAACACCCATGGCTGGCACAAACACAACTGCTCTGTGTTTTTGTAATACAGAAATACTTTGACTATGACTTACAAAACTGTTTGCTAATTACCTGGAGATACATGGCAAAATGTCCCTGTCTGGAGGACTGTCACTCCATTACCTTATTTAAAGCAGGTCTCTTTTTTTTTTTGACTCTTCAAAGAAAATCTGTATTTTGACTGTTTCCACAACTTTTCATTGCCCTTCCGACATCTCCCTTTCAAGACCACAAAGCTGCAACAATGTATCTACTTTGGACCACTCTTGGTGCTAAGCCTGTTCCACACATGCTCAGTCTTATAACAAACTGGTTGTTTTTCCCTTTCACAAGGCCTTTTTTGAGAATCAACATTTCAGTCCCTGCAGCCTGGATTCTTTCCAAATAAGAAAAGGCAGATGGGACCTATTATTCTCTTTTAAGATAAACAAGACCAGTCTTTTCAAACTGTATGAGCTGTTTTAAATCTGGTGATGTTTAAGGTGTTTATTTCTGCATGGGCATGGAAACAGTTCTACTTTATAAAAATTCATAACTCAAAAACACTTTGTCCAAACTTTCCCAAATTTGGCACGGAGCAAGAGCAGACTACACCCATGCCAAATGTCATTCTGATCGTAAGTCCAGTTTCAAAGTTATAATTTTTTGTTTGGGCTCCCCTTATTTTTAGAATAGCCTTGTGGAATGTAGATTTGCTGTGCTACACAATAACATAGCTGTGCTACCTTGCAACTACATATAATAACAATTTATTAAATAATGCTGATATTCTTTGACATGTATAGAGTTTTCAGGTGAAGCTCTTGGCTTTGTTATACTGCCTAAGAAATGTTCTGTTTGATACAATAGAACAGCTTGGAAAATTATCTTGAAAAAATAATTAGTTATAGTTCCACAGTGCACCCCTAATAGTTATTTACCTTTATAATTAAAATTTCTAAAAAGTAATGTTTTACTCCCCCATTTCTCAAAAATACATAACAATTTTGGTTTTTTAAAAGTCCGAATGCTACAAAGTACAGTGGTGCCTCAACTTACGGAATTAATCCGTATTGGAACGGCTGCCGTAGGTCGAAATTTCCGTAAGTCGAAGCACCATTTCCCATAGGAATGCATTGACCATGGTGACTTTCCCAGTAGTGGTAATTTCTGTAATTAAAGACTTCCCCCTCCTGTCCTGTAGCCCCCACAGCTTCTACACAATGCAAGGCATTTCAGAGGAGCCTCAGAACCTCTGGGAGAATAGTCAGTAATGTTTAATTATCCAAGAAATTCTGCTACTGCTGATATCATTAGCTTTACAGCAAGTTACAGCAACAGGATTTCAAGCAATGGGGGGGGGGGGGAGGGGAGAAGAGCATCTTCTTCCTAAAAAAACAATGGGAACCAGCATCTTTCCAAATATTGTGGGTTTCCCCTTCAACTCAGCCAGCATGGCTAATGGTTGGTGAAGCATCATCTGGAGGCCCAAACATTCCTCACCTCTCCTCTAAAGGAGGTAAGAAATCCTGAGCCATGGCTGGGTAGCCATGATCTGCCACCAAAAAGATTGCTGAAAAAACAGAACATCCTATCTTGGTATTAAATGTGACCGAAAAGTTCTCACTCTAAGACAAAGGTATGAGTTATTCTATCCACTCTGATATCTTTGCTCTAGAAGTCTGGAAGCTTCTAGAGCAGTGATTCCGAACTCTGGGTCCCCATATGTTCTTGGGCTACAACTTCCAGAAGCCTTCATCACTAGCTATGGTGGCCAAGATTTCTGGGAGTTGTCGTCCAAGAACATGTGGGGACCCAAGGCTGGGTATACACTGATCTAGAGCATAGAGCTATTTTGTGTGTGTTTTTGGGGGGAACCCCTTGTCTTTGAAAAACATATGTACTTTTACATACTTTCTTATTTTTGGGGGAATCTCAGTGCATTCCCATTGCATTCCATACAATTAATTTTTTTAAAAAAAATCATTACTGTTTGGGATTCAGTTCCATGGATCTCTGGATGATATGTAAGAATATTAAGTGCTGCAGTGACAGCATGCTAAAAGAAGTGGTTGGTGCTTGCATACACATAAAAAGGGTTCTATTGATAACAATGGAAATGTACACATAGAGAGCAGAATATATGCTAAGTAAAGTAGGGCTATATCTTTACATGCCAATGAAATGAATTTCACAAGCAAAATGGGAAGGAGTGATCTATCTGTCCTCTACATCCTCAAAATTCGTTTCAGGAGGCCAGGAGATCCTCTAACATTGTTTTCTTGATTTTGGTTGAATTGGGCAATATGCCCCAATTAAGGTCTTGCTATTTATTGATATAGTAACTTCTGGGGTTAGGCAGCATATATGCTTTATTCTGAACATATGCACAATTTAATTAAACTTAGGAGTCTTCAGGAGGAAGACTGGGCCTCAAGCATCAAGCTCCTTGTAGAATGAAATACATAATAAAACAATTCTACATTATGTTTCCAGTGATCTAGGTCAGCACCATGCAGAGACTGTTTTTCATGCACGCAGCACTCTTAAATCAGCTTTGAATATGTATTGAGCAAATGTCCCTGTAGGTTGAAATTAGCATTTTTGAGTCTGATTCTTTGCACGGAAGACAGATTGTTGAAACTTGTAACATTTGAAAAAATTATTCATCTTTCTTGTTGTTTATCAACTAAAGCAAATGACTAGTATTGACAAAATTGATAATTTCCCCTAAAATAATTTCCTCGCTGTTTAGAGAAGTATTTTGCTAGTTGTATTAAATCAGAATAAATGAAGAGCTCTCCCCACACACATATTAATGAATAAGTAATGCCACAAATGTTGCATATTTTGTTACAATAATATTCAAATATACCACAGCAAATCATTGCTACTGTTCATTCTTCATGTCTTCATAAGTGAAGGCGAGGCTGTACAATCAAAATTGAAAATGAGTGATGAAAACTCACAGATTATGGATCCTTGGGGTTTATGTAACTAAATGGAGAAAGAGCTTTTTGGCTACATTCAATTATTTTTTTTACATAGCTATACTAGCTAATTGTAAAAGCTTGACTTCACCTAAGTAAAAGACTGAATCAGCATTGACTTCATAAAATAGAATTGACATATTTATTTTATAGAATACTTTTTTTTTTGCTTTTAATGAGAATAAAAATCCCACAGTGCCTTTTCAAGCACTCAGATTATAATGCAAACCAGGCAATTATTTTGGAGCTCCAAATAAAAGTGCCACTAACCAATGATCATATTTAACATGCTAAAATATTAGTGCTTCATTGATATTCACTTTAATACAGGGAAAAAAATGTGCCAAAGGGAAGTAGGAGAACCTCACATTCTCACATGCTTTCATAACAAAACATGCTGAAAGAAATGAGTGACTTCTTCAAGAACCCAAATGATATTGGTGTAATATAAACTTAAATAGTTCTGTCTTCATTATTGCAATGCCTAAATCAGTGTGACCGCCCCTGTCCCTGCCCCTGATGAGGGGTGGTGTGGAGGGCCTCTTCAACCATTGGTTTCACAAAGTCAGAAATTATGTTAGTGCTCAAACTGGGCTTTATTGAAGTGGGGAAATGGGATACAAGAATTGGTTGGGCACCCAGTATGTCCCGTCCCACCAATCTGCAGAGGAAGCTCAGTTAACTTCACTAGTCCCCTGCTGCTTCCAGTTCTCAACTGGGCCCAAGTTTCTATCACTGGGTTGGTACAGTCCATAGTATGGGGCTGGGATCTAGTTTTCCACACTGACTCCAGCCAACTGAGGTCTTTTAAGGAGGGCTGGTAATGCCGGATGCTTACAGGCTCCCATGTCCTCCAAGTCTGTCCTGCCTCCAAGGGCTCTGCCAAAGGTGGTCATTCTGCTGCTTCATCTACCACCATCTCCTCTGGGCCAGGCTGCCCAGCTGGTCATCTCATCCTCCAGTGGATTGATGTCATTGATGGGCTGGTGGGCTGCTACCCCTTCCTCATCCTTTGGTAGGCTGGAACTGGACTGATTTCCTGATTGAAGAGTTCTAAACTACCAGTGAGTGGTCCTCACTGAGAACACAGAAGGTGGGGACCAGTTCCTCTGCTGCATCCACTCACTCATGTCCCTCAGAGTCTGTCGAGAGTGACAAGTCCCCCTCCTCTCCTTTCTCCTTTTTTTGAGCCCAAGTCCCACCAGTTTGACTTAGCCTTTGCTCTTTCACTCAGCTGTGTCTTATTCACTTCTGTCCCTTCCTCCTTCTCACCCCCTCTCTTCACCATCAAGCTGCCTTATCATCAAGGTCTTCTTGAAGTTTTCCACAGGCATGAGGCCAGGGTAGACAGCCCGTTAGGGACAACCAGAGCATACCCCTCACATCAAGCATGATAACTTTCTCCCCCTATCACTTACTTTTATGCTTCCATACTTCATATGACTCAAAAAGCTAAAGAATAAACTGATGGATTTGAAGGCATACAAGCAAGAAATGCTGTAATTCAATCTGGTTTGGAAGCCATACCATTTGAATTTAAACATTTGTTCACCTAAATCCTGATGCTTGTGAAGTTGTCAATACTAGTGAGTTTTTAAAAAACCAAGCACTCATGCTCAAATGTACTCTTTATGCAAGAGCACTGATTCCTGCCATTAAAAATAAACTCTGGGCTTTAATACAAGTATGCCTGCTCAGGAACAAGTGCATGTACCTGTATGAAACAGATTGGCATGAGATTCTAGACAAAAAACAGTATTTCATGCAACACCTAGTTAAGTTGCAGAACATGCTTCATTGAAATGAGGTGCTGGAAACTAAGGGTGCAACTGCACAGCACGGGAAATGTAAATTCACTTGCATCCACTAATTTCCAAGTCACACTGGGGAACTTAGGTTTCCTCAGGTATCTCTGCATTAACTGGCCAGCAGACAGAGAGGAGGAAAAAGCTGTGTTTGCTGCTTGTTTGCATTTTTATTTATAGCTCAGAAGGTGGCAGTATTACAAAGGAACTACCTAATAAGAGTAACAAGGGTAAAGAAATGCTTCCTTTCCTAATCTCCTTGTTTTGTTATCTTTTCTTTTTAAAAAAGCTTTACTCTCTGTTCCTTGTTTGTGTTTTTTGGGCTGTCAAGTCAGAACTGACTTATAGCAATCCTAATAGGGTTTACAATAAGTGAGATATTTAAAGAGTGGTTTTACTAGTTCCACTCCCCCAGTGAGTTTCCATGGCTGAGCAGGGATTCGAACCATGTTCTCCAGAGTCCTAGTCCATCGCTTTGTCTGCTACAATACACTGCAACTAAGGTGTGAGGGGGAAAAAGAGGAGTCTTGCCCACGGAAAGCAGAGAAGCTGTAAAGAGGAAGAGAGGAAGGAAGAGGAGGAAGAGGAGGAGGAGAGTGTGTGTGCTCGTGCTGCTTTGCATGTACGTATGCATGGCTCATCCTCCTTCATGAAGCAAGAGGTGAGGGGGAAGGTGCTTTGGCAAAGCACTGCTTTGACTGTGTGTGCACACGTCTCATCCTCCCTTTTCTGCATTGATTCAAGCAATCACACATCTGAACCGATTCAAATGGGTTCATTTATTAAAAAGTGGAAGCCCCAGCAGTAGGGGGGGACATTGGGCTGACTTACATTTTCCTTTGCATTGTGTAGTCAAGGGGGGGGGGATGCAAATCAGCCCACCCCAAAGCATCCGGGAGACTTTTTCCATGTCCCTACAAGAAGAGAACTAAATAAAACACAATCCACTTCCTGAATGGCTATGGTCCAAACTCTGAATTTTCATTTGCATTTCACAGAATAATTGTGTAAATACTTCTCCCTTATTTGAATCCTAATCTGATTAGAGAGGCATTCTGTTTTGTAACTCACTTTTATTTCTAAGTGACTAAGAATAGTTTACATCGACCATCAGTGTTCTAAAGCCAGCACTGTCACTCTTGTAACAGGCAAAACAGAATCTTATTATGGGCCTTTTATTCTCTGTTCCTCTCTGCTGAAAAAAAAAAGATGGCTGTTACGGGCAGATAACCCCCTCCTGTTGTTGTGTATTGAGGAGCTGAGTCTCCCAACTCCTAGAGAATCACCCCCACCCTTCTCTTCCTGAGAATCCATTAATTCTATTGAACACAATTGATTGAACACAATTGAACACAATTTTTAAGGTGAATTAAATGGCTTAAACTTCCACATAAGGCATCTTGTAAACAAGTGTAAATATCATACAGCTCAGGAACATCTACTCCTGGGAATTATTTAGGCATAAAAGCACAATTGCCAGCATTAGTGTAAATAAAATAAATGGAAGATCTCACATTTTCCTGGCTTTCCTGCTCAGAACCTGCACGACAACTGTTCCTCATTTCCCACTCTGGACAGCAATGATCAATATCCAACTATGCTGTCCAACTAGACTTCTCCCACTGTTGATTACCTCTCTCTAATCCATAATCTCATCATTACTGACGCTCCGTCCTGTTAGCCTCTTCCAAGCATTATGTCAATTTGTCTGTTTACAAAGCACACATAAGGCCATATGGCAATGACATTTAATACTGTAATAAAAGATAATACAAGAATATACTCAAGGATAGTGGCTAGGCATCAAGATGCTAGCCTGCCCTTATTATAACATTGCTCCCCAAATACCAACCCATTTTTCAAAGCTATAAAATCCCATCATGGCTTCAGTCTTATGCAAAAGTTTAAAAACTTTTAATCGTGAGGGGGGAGAGTAGAATCTAAGTTTAAAAACTTAGATTCTACTCTCCCCCCTCATGATTTATACATCAATAAATTTGTGAATACTCAGTCTTGATGTTCAATCAGATCCTGAGGGCTACTGGAGCAAGAGGCTATTCTCACAATTTAGCTAGTTTGTCCCTCTAAATTTAGATGTCTAAATAACAACTGAGAAGACAGAATACATAGCTTATGACATGTCTCAATCTTGATAGTCTAATTTATTTTCACATTAGTTTACCATAATCATCCCTTGTCTTTTGGCAGTTCTAGATCACACTGACATGCACAGTATAATCTGGTTTTGATTTTTCATTTTTAGACCACTCACTTTATACAGCACCCATGTTTATAATTTTCTTTTAATGACAATGGACACTGTGACAAATTATTTCACAAAAAATGAAAGAGGAAGGTTAAATATGCTTTCTAAAGGCATATGCATTCATTACAAACATAAAATAACACATTAATGTCAAAATGAAACAAAATAAACTGGAATATGACTAGACTTTGTTTTCAGTTGCTTCAACCTAATTAATTAAAGAGAAACCAGAAAAACAAATACAGCTTATGGAGAAAGACAGAAGCCATACATAGCCTTATTTCACCTTCATAATAAACATTGTGCCAGCAGTTTTGCATGCTGGATTAGTTTACTCCATTATTTGACATAAAGGGGCAACACTCTGCAGAATTTAGTGTCCATATTGTGGAATATTGTTGTTGGCCTAATGCTGAGCAGGCTTGAACCCTGAATAAACACACCACACACATGACTGGAAGGGGAAAGGCCACATCTTTATTGCTTACAGCAGCAGTTTCCCTGGCATAGCGTTAGGACTGGATCCAGTTCATCAGGAGACTCATGTGCCTCCAGATGTAAGCCACTGTCTTCCCAGATCCCTCTGGGAGACAACCTGCAATGGCAGATGCTTGGAGACCATGCAGGTATAGGCCACTCGGTGAATCCATGCCACCCGGGGGGGGGGGGGGAGGCCAGGCTCCTGGGCCCCCAAGCTAGGGCAGACCATGACCTCACCCCTTAGGTCACTAAAGGGATTTCACGCCAACCAAGACAGACCAGCCACCGCCTGTTGCCTTCCATTCTCTGGATCTGTCCCAATGCTCCAAACTGCCCATAAAGCTATGACAGGAATAAAAGAACACTCACAACAGTTATGAACCAAACCACATTAAACAATCCCCTTTTGCTGATGGTAAGCTGATTCCAAAAAGAAAATTGGAAAACAGGGTGCGTAGCGATGGTCAAAGCAGCAAAAGACCAACTGAGGCCTCAGCCAGAGTGCCTTTCCTCTTATGCTGTACCAGCAGATGGGAGTGGAAACTTTGCCCTTCAGGTCTGCTGGCCAGCAGTCTTCCCCACCCACTGGTTACTCCAGCCAATCAAATTTGGCCAATGCCATCCAGCTGGGCACAGGACCCCAGGCTTCCTTGAGGTGCAACCACACGTGCACTGCCATTTTGGACATGCCAGAGCTGCTCGAGGATACCAGGTTGCTACCCCAGCCACAACATGAGCCCCAGGCAGTTCTGGGTCTCATCCTTAACAAATATTGATATTTCATGTGTAAATTTAAACCTACCTACTAATTATTATCACAGTATACACCATGCCTCATTGATATATGAAAAAAGACCTAATGCTCTGTGGCAAACCAGCCTGTATATACCTGCACACCAAACACAGAGAAAGAGATACCTAGCTAGCTAGCTACCTCTCTACCTACCTACCTTCCTACCTACCTACCTACCTATCTACCTGGAGTCAGGCATAGGCAAGGTTCATTAGATAGCTGCATGATACAGAAGAAGGACCTGTATTGGTCCAGCAATGGAAAAACCATAAATGAAGTTCAAGTACTTGGTAGCCTGCAGCCTGGATATCCAGTGTGGTGCAGTGGACAGAATGTAGGACTAGGACTCAGAAAGTCTGGGTTCAAATCCCTGTTGAGCCATGGAAACTCACTGGGGGAGTAGACCTGGCAAAACCAGTCCTTAAATATCTCATTTACCTTGAAAATGCTATTAATATTGCTGTAAGCCAGTTCCAACTTGACAGCACATAACAACAACCCTACAGCCCAACAGCACCAATTGCAACAAATCTCAAAGCTTCCTTGAGACTGTGAGTAGAGCCTAACTCTTAAGAAGCCCTTTTACATTTGCTGAGCTTTCTTACTCCTGAGAAGCATTTCTCCACCAACACTCTGTATGGCCAAACTGTAGTGTTCTTGGCAGAGAAGGACACACTGCATAGGTGATTATCCCTTTCACTTTTTTTATCACAGAAAAGCTCTGCTAAAGTCTTCCCATGGAGCTGTGCTTTTACTACCTTGTTCTCACTAATTCCTGAATTCTGCATAATTCAGTTTTTCAAAAACTCTCTGTTCTGTGAATTATGCTTCTGTACCCATGATTCAAAAAGCCAGGAAACAGCCTGATATTGCTGCGCAATATCGTGCCCATGTTGCCAACAGGAAAAGGGATGCCAAATTTTACATAGCAAAGGGCAGCTGAATGTTGACAACACCAATGGCAGCAATCAAGATGGTCTACAGGATACCCTCTCCTGCTTTCTACCATTCACAAAGTGACACCAAGCAAGGGAAAATCCCAGAAGCTGACTCCTTCTTTCATCTTCTCACCCAAACACAAAGCAATTGTCAGCACTATTTTTTGAGAAGTGCGAATGGTAGTGAGCACAAGAGCTCTTAAAAATATGCCTCTCAAAAAAAACCACCCACCACTCCCTTGCTGCACCCACCTAGCTTAGCAACTTCCAGCCATTTCTTCCCTTTTCAGGGGCAAATGGTTGCACTGGAGCTTTACTAAAAACCTACATGCAAGTGCTGAAAAATCCCTCTGACTGAGGGAATTCCTGATGAATTCTTAGGGTTGCAGTGCAAGAAATCTGAAAAGTCCCATGTCTACTGTCCTAATTCTGCTAATTGAATCACTTAAGCAGTTTGAATTTTTAATGGTAACAGGAGTGAATTAATTTTCCAATTTCTAACATTTAACTCTAATGAATTAATTTTCAACCTAGCATTCCTTCGGGATGGATCTGCCTGCCTGCTAGCTAAAGACAAGGTAGACTGAGATTAACTGACTTTAAAGACATTAGATAGGATTTTGTAGAAGGTTAGGGTGTGTGTCCTAGTTGTGGGGCTGCAGCTGGTTGTCCCGTTTTCCCCCTGCCAAAGTTACTGCTCTCTGACTACCTTTTCATCTATTATTAGGACCTTAGGACCACACGGAACATGATGTGGGGAGCTTGATGAACTCAACTCCCTGGATGTTCTTTAAAAGAGAGAGGGGAAAACTGAGCCAATTTTTTGTAGCAAATCAGGGCACAACACAGGACAAACAGAAGGGAATGCCCTTTCTTCTAAACTATATTCCCCATCGAAATCACACCTCAAATTGTGTTATTTTTCTGTGCAGCAAAACATGCAGACATGTTTCCTTTCACTGTTTCACTTTTTGGACAAGGCATTTTAATACTCTTCAGGCCTCAGAAATAAGTGGTTCCATATAAACAAGTTACTTGTAATTAGTTGCTCCCCATCTCAATAATGAAATTGTAACTAGATTACATTACATTACAATCATGAGAAGATACAACTTCACTCCGTTTGTGGCATAAGTCCTGTCATGAGTCTTTTGTTGCCTAGAATGATCATTGGAAGCAATAATACTGTTTTGCTTTAGTCAGACGTCACCTGGTGTATTGTGTTCAGCTGTGGATTTTGAAGTTTATTGACAAGCTAATATGTGTCCAGAGGATAACAACCAAGATGGAAAAGGGTCTGGAAATGATGTCCTATGAGGAATGGCTGGGCATGTTTAGCCTGGAGAAAAAGAAAACTGAGAAGTGATATGAAATATAACGGGCTGACATGTGACAGACAGAGGAAGCTTGTTTTTAGTAGGAGGGTAGAAACTAAACAAACACATTCAAATTACAAGAAAGGTGATTTCAGATAATATTATGAAGAACTTTCTGATGGTACCAGCTTTGCATCAAGGGAACGGACTCCCTTGGAAGGTGGTTGACTATCTGTCATAATCAGTTTTTAAGCAGAGATTGGACTGACGTCTCCATAGTAGATATCCTTCACTTGGACAATAGATCAGATCATCCTTGGGATCCCTTCCAACTGTACAGTTCTGATTCTGTGTCCATAAGAGTCCAAACATTTGCACAATTTTGAACCCATGTAATTCTTAACATTTCATACTAAATGTATCCATCCTACAGTATGTATTATAGTCTGCTTGTTGGTTTTTTAGAAGCTATTTTGCTTTTCTAATTATCTTTTTTGAAAGAGCTGCTCTCTATTCATTTATATATTGCTACTAGGTTTAGCTAGTATCAGCCTTAGATGAGTGTTTCAGCAGTGGAGTTCCAGTCCTCTGCTGATATGCTTTTCCAAACTCTGCCACATATGTTTCTAGACAAAGAGTCAAGGGACTTATGCCCAGGTGACTATTTTCAGGACTTACAAATAAAGGCAATCACCTCACTGTAGAAGAAAATGAGGATAGTTCTCCGCAGATTTACTCACTTGTGGGCTTCCCATCAGTTTTCTTTGAAAATACTATTTATAGAGAAAAGACTGTTTCTGAACTTTTTATTTAAAAGATTACTTTAGAGGACTCTGTATTCATTCTTATTTTTTCTTCTCTGTATTTTGTAGGCATCCTTCAGTCTCAAGAGACTATGGTAACGTGCTCTGAATAGAGGTCTTGGAACAGCGTCTAGTGTGGCTGAGAAGGCCAATTCAAGAGTGACAATCCCTTCCACACTGAGGACAAATACAATCTGTCCCCTGTCCAGCTCCCTGATTTTGCTGGTTTTGGGACTGCCTCTTTGCCTCAGCCTGCTGAACAAGTGTCTCTTCAAATTGGGAGAGGCCATGATGCACCGCCTGCCTCCAGGCTGAATGCTCAGATGTCAAAGTTTCCCATCTGTTGAGGTCCATTCCTAAGGCCTTCAGATCCCACTTGCAGATATCCTTGTATCGCAGCTGTGGTCTCCCTCTGGGATGCTTTTCCTGCACTAATTCTCCATACAGGAGATCTTTCGGAATCTGACCGTCAGCCATTCTCACGACATACCCAAGCCAACGTAGACGTCGCTGTTTCAGTAATGTGTGCATGCTAAAAATTCCAGCTCATTCCAGGACTACACTATTTGGAACTTTGTCCTGCCAGGTGATGCCAAAAATGCGTCAGAGACAATGCATATGGAACGTGTTCAACTTCCTCTCCTGCCATGCACAAAGGGTCCAGGACTCACTGCAGTACAGGAGTGTACTCAGGACACAGACTCTATAGACCTGGATCTTGGTATATGCCGTCAGCTTCTTATTAAGCCATACTCTCTTTGTGAGTCTAGAGAACATGGTAGCTGCTTTGCCAATGCGTTTATCCAGCTCGACATCTAGGGAGAGGGTGTCAGAGATAGATGGAAATAATTCAATATGCCAAAACAGAACCTAATTGAAAAAGAATTAAGGGGGTTTATTTCTTAGCCTCTGATGGTTCTTGACCTTGTTCCTATTTGTGGAATGAGTGTAAAGGTAAGCTATTATATTGTGCTATACACTTGTAAGTACCACTACATGCTCAAGTTTTCTAATGATGGATCCTCATGATTTTGCCTGTGCCCTTGATTTTTAAAAAATCTCATTCAGCCAGAACTGGGTTGTTTTTCCAACTGCCTTCTTGAAGTTAAGTTTGTCCTTTCTAGAAAGAAAAAAGTTATTGGAGTAACTGATTGTTTTATGTTTTTGTCTGTAGTTCTGTTATAACAGAGGAGGTAGTGGTTTTTTTCAATCTTCTCCCTCCAATAAAGTTTATAGCATCTGTAGGTGTTCTGTGGGGTGATAGGGATTTATTATGTACTTCTACGAGGTATAATGCATTGAGTACCCTATGGAGCTATGGAAAGCCATCTAAAATCTTGATAAAACTATAGGGATGACATACTGAATCATAGAAATAATACCATCTCTATACTATAATTCCAGAGCTCCATGTAGACAAGACAGAGGATCTTTCTGAGAGGACGTATAAGTCTTAACAGCATATGAGAGCCTTTTCAATATGTTTCATGATCTGTCTAAGCAGAATGAACATAAACCAACTGGCAAGTGTGATCAAGAGTACCTTTCATTAGGGACATCTAACCCGCCACCTACTGCTTGCCATTGTAGAAGATAAAGACAATGCCATCATGATTCATACACCTATAACCTCACAAATGACTGCAATCAACTTTGCATAAAGGATGCCCTTGAAGACTGAGTAAGAAAATGCAGCATGTGCATAAACACCACCATATAACATCTGTTTGGTGCAGAGCACATGAAATGTATTTTGTTCTGGATGCTACTTTGGTTTCAAGCACAATTTAAGCTGCTTGTTTTCAGATATAAAATCTTAAATATCTAGGTCACATATATGCTGAGGAGTTTCCTTTCCATCATGGGGTTAATCTATGCTGTATGTTCCATTCTGTGGGGAGCTGGATCAGCAACCGTCTGGAGCAGATCTGCGGAGTCAACTCCTCCATAAGTTCCATTGATTCCAATGGATCTACTCTAGTTGCAACTTATTGTGCTAAAGCAAGTTGCAACTAGAGCAGGCCCATTGGAATCAAAGGAATTAACAGGAATTCACTCACCAAATTTCCATTGATTCAGTGGGTCTGTTCAAGTGCAACTACCTATACTAAACAACAGGATTTCAGCTATTGTATTATTTGTTTTTAATCACAGAATCATAGAATGATTGAGTTGGAAGGGAGTTATAAGGCCATCGAGTCCAACCCCCTGCTCAATACAGATCTGACAGAAGGTTGTCCAATTTTCTCTTGAATGCCTCAAGTGTTGGAGCACTCACCACCTCCAGATGTAAGCTGATTTAATTGATTTGGAGTGGTGTTGTACTAATATTATCAACCCCTTTTTGTGCCATGTAGATTAAAAGAGGGTACAGAAATTATAAACAGATTAAAAATCTGGTCAATATAAGTGCCACAAAGACAAGTATGAACTATCCATGGCCATAATTATCAAAGCGAAAAATTCTGAGTCTCAGACACATTGCATTTCTCTGATACTTTCTTACGGCATCCATTCTTTGAAGAAGGTTTTGAGAGGCTTTGTTTATTCCTGTGTGGAAACGTATATAGATTTTCATTATACAATATCTTTTAATATATGCATTTATTTATGTATATTTTTCAAATATATTCATTTTTATCTGTTTGCAGTATTTAAAATGTATGCTTGTTTTGTGCATGTAAAACACACTGCAGACTGCACAAACGTCCAGATTTTTGAGGCAAAGTGAGAAACCACCAATGTTCTGTCCCATCCCTGCTCCTGACACTTAATTTTTCCATAGTTTAAGATTATCTGAAGTTTATTAATTGACTTGCTCCTAAAATTTACCTGACTTATGTAACGGCAGTGCGGCGCTCGCACAGGCGCGAATCAGCTGTGTGGGGGTGAGTGCGTGCAGGGGGTGGGGCGGGAGGTCTGTCTCCGCGGCCCGGTCCAGCTCAGGCCACGGACCGGCACCAAGCCGCAGGCTTTCCTATTTGGAGATGCAGAGGTTAAAAGCCCTTACACAGCCATGAAGTTTCTGAAGGCTTGCCAACCAGTGAGTGGTGTGTTAAATAGTAGCTGATCATTAAAAAGGAAAGCTTGAGAGAAGATTATAGATACTCCGGTGATTAAAAGCAACCAACACCAAACTTCTTGAGAAGAAGCTCACCTCTATTAGTCTGGGCAGCTGTCTTTCAAATACATGCTCCGACTATCCAATTAGCCTTCTTGCTCATGGTGTACTTCACACACACAAAAAGACATAAAAAGATTTAAATAGCTGTTTGGCCCATTTTCTCAAACTCGTTTATTTCATGGTTAAGACCCGGGAAGGGGGGGGGGGAGTCCATTAATTTGAAGAGTAGCTTTGCAGTTTCTAAAGAATCTGGGATGGGGGGTGAACCTTCACAGCAAAATGTTCCATTAGTTATCTACTTTTTTCTGACTTTCAAGGACACTCATGGCAAATGCGATCTTTTCAATACCTTCCCAGGTATTTATTATTGTACAATTACACAGCCCACACTGGAGGACTGTGTGATTGCACCGTAATAAGGAACTGGGAGGTATTTTGAAAGGGAACCCATTAGTCATAGGTGCCCCAAAAGTCAGAATAAGGCGGGCGCCTAGCCATGCCTTCTCTCTTTGCTATTCATGGTAGAGTGGAGGGAAGTCTTCAGAAGAGGAGAGATTAGGCAGAGACAGAACCATTTATAGTGACAGCAACCAATAGGCTGAGCTCTATTGTTGAAGGACTGTGAAGAAATGAAAACGGTGCCCTGAGGAAAATAGATGAGATAGGTGAATTTATATGTTTCGGGTAACAGCCTTATGAAAGGAAGAAAGGAAAAGGCACAGAAGGACAGATGAACAGGAAAAAGGTTCTATTGTTATACACTGTATCCAGTCCATCTCCTTCTTCTTACAGATTATAGCTTTGCTCAAAGAAATTATCATTGTTAAGTATCATGTCTGCATGGAGTTCAGATAGAAGTAAGCAGATTTCAGCTATTTGTGAAGTTATCAGCCCTAGAAAGCTAGAATAAGTGTTAAAGCTATAGCCTTTCAGCAGCGCTATCTATCCCAGCACAAAGAGAAAGCTAGAGGGAAAGCTGGTTGAGCAGAAAAGCTTCTTCTCACTTCAGGCCATTGCTGGTCATTAGGTACTTCCAAAATCCTATAAAAAGATGCCAATCAGGTTTGATCTCTGGTCCAAAGAACTTTATCTCCTGACTGAGTTTTTCCTTGAAACAGATTGAGAATAACAAAAGAAGCCTTTTTCTGCACCTATCTCTGCTTGGTCTTTAAAAAAATTATTTAAATCCCTCTTGCTGTTTTTTCAAGCTGCTACGCTGCTATATAACAAATCAACAGACCTGAACACAGACCTGCTAAAACAGTATTCATATATGCTGCTGACCCATTGCAGTGTACTATTTCTTGAATACTGGAGCTGCATTATGCAACATATTTACTTTGGCTAACGTTACACTAGGATAGGGAAGTGCCAGCCTCTTGCAAAAATTCTCAAGATCTAAAAGACTGAAAAATAAAAATAAAATGCCCCAGATCTCCTTCACTTTTATCCTTCCAAATTTTAAGAGGGAAATTTTAAGAAGAAAACTGCACAGAAGCAGAGGGGAAAAACAAAACAAAACAATGGCACACATTTCTTGTTAATCTGGAAGTTGGGTCATGGCAACTGGACTTCTTTCTTATTAGGTTGAAACATTTCGCTACACATCCAAGTAGCTTCTTCAGTCTGAGGAGAGTTGGTAGGAGAGTCCTGATATATCCTCCATGCTGGTTTCATCTGTCCCCAGAAATATCAGGACCACACCCACCAGAAAGACCACTGTTAACGACTGTTAACAACCCATGACAATGGGTGGAGAAGGACTACAGAGATGGGATTTTCACTCACCCCCCCCGTCCTTTGTCCATCTAACGAGCCTATTCAGACAGGGGGAAGTGAAACCAATGTGGAGGATATATCAGGGGTCTCCTACCAACTCTCCTCAGACTGAAGAAGCTACTTGGATGAGTAGCGAAATGTTTCAAGAAAGAAGTTCAGTTGCCATAACTCAGCTTCCAGATAACCTCACCTGGATGACTGAGAATCTTTACAGATATATTTCTTGTTAATAAGATCCCAAGAGACAGCCCTAGAGTAAGACACAGATGGGCAAATTACTCCTCTGGCAGATTTTGACTGCCATTAGGTGCAGCTGATTGGAAGATTGACCTGAACCATCCCACCAAGACATACTCTTAGGTAAGCCCAGATGAAGTGAGCATGTTATTGGATACATGCTTAAGTTATGCACAGAAGTGCAGTCATCCAGGACCACAGTGGATTATCAGCCCCTTATTTTTTGGGAAGCCATATCCCTGTTGTCTCCAGACCATCTCGCATAGACAGATGCAGTAGGCTGTGCCAATGGAGGACCATGCAGAGCCCTCTCCCTGTTGTGCTAGGAGAGACAGTTGCAATTGAAAACTCCCCGTCTGGTATTATGTTTGATGGCGTAGCTCTCCTGCCTCACTTCTCTGAGATATACACATAACACCATCAAGGACAAAGCACTTCAGAACATCACAACTGTGTTTCAGGGGCCTATGTGAAGCAGTGCTGGAGTAGTATCAGCCATGTTTGCATTGAATTGGGCCAATAATATCTTACACAGTTCTATGCTATACTTCAATCTTCTATAAAAAGCTATTAAAATAAAATGAAAAGATGTATTTCAAATCTATCTGTTCATTGGGAAAAGCCAGAAATATTGCAATTTCAGAGGAAAAGGAGATTTAGAAGGGAAGATCACCATAATTCTTAACATATTATTAGAAATATGTTTTATTTATAAGAAGTATGGTTGATATGTAACCTCCACCACACTGCAAATAGTCAAGAATAATCTGTGCGCCACAACAGGTTTCTACACCTGGGTTAGCATTCTAGATCCTATCTGGGCACACAAAGGTGTGCTGTAACAAGGATGGGCAGTTCCTGCTCCTCTAAATTTGTCAGTACAGTACTGATTATTTGATAATGATTTATTATGTTAGATACTTTATTTAGATTTGTGGACTAGCCTCTTTAATGCAGTTTTGCATACCTCACAATGGCAGCCCATGTAATCCACAGCCATAAGAGACATGTGAAGCCTGAAATTAAATAACAATTCATAAGCAAACCTGTTCCAAGAATCAAGAATTATGTCAGCTCAGGATTAGGCTTAATAAGTGCTCATCAGTTGGGATATGGCAATATATCCATGGTGAAAGCTTTATTTTAGAGTCAACAGAATGTTGGATTATTTTCCTTTGCATTTTAATGCATGCTTTGTAAAATGATACACCTTGCTCCTAAAGTCCTCCTAATTCCTCCTGGGATTAGAACATGGCATGTTTATGTCGCATCTTAAGTATGCATATTAATTTCCCAGTAAGTCTCTTTACAAGTTTTGAAAAAATATTAAGCATTTAGAAACAAATCCCTCTCCCCTTAAACAAGTAAACTATAGACTTAGGCAGATGTAAATGTTCACATCACTGGGGGGGGGGGGGGGGTTGCATACAAGCTCCATTCCCAGATCCCCAGGTATATAGGTTCCTCTCCAGACCTTTCTGCATAAAGCATTAGGGTCTGAAGGACAGACTGTGTGTTCATCTGAACGTAATTGCAGATCTCTGCACAATCCTTATGAAGGTTACACATTGCCAAGGGATTTGTAATTTCAGTCAAATGTGCTTGCAATTCCCCTTCAACCCCCTAAAGGTGAAGATGTGAAAAATAGCTGGATGTGCAGAGACACTGAGGCAGTGGCTTGCATATATACCTCACCACACATTGGGCAATTGCATGAAAAGCCTGAAAACTTACAGCAGGTTTACGTTGCCTGTTGCTGCATCCATGAAACACATAGAGGACCTTTCTCTTTCAAAAGCATATTCAAAGAAGATGATTTGCCTCAGAGAAGGGAGTGCTTAACCTCTCCTCTAAACCTCCCCTCTCCATAGTGTGTTTACCTTAACTAACATTTTAAGTTTGTATTCAATTCTTCAAAAAATCTCTGTTTTATGAATGTGGGATATTGTGCTTTTCTAGCTATGATTCAGAATGCCAGGATATGACCCAATAAGGCTGCACTTTTATACTCTATGCTTTTGCAATGCAGAAATATTTTGAACAAACCTTACAAAATGCTCTGGTAAGTCCCTGAAGATACATAGCAAAATGTTCCCCTTTCTGGAAAACTGTCAAACCATTACTCTCTTTAAAGCAAGCCAAAATTTTCTCTTTAAAGAAAATGTGTCTTTTGACACTGTTTCTCTCACTTTTACTTGCCTTGCAGCTCTCCAAATATTTTCCTTCCCTGCCTACAAAGCTACGTTGTTTCTACTTCTTGAAGCTCTTGCTAGCAAGCCTGTAGCACGGATGCTTATATTATAACAAAACACTGTTTCTCCCATTTAAAAGCAGTGTAGCCATCATTTCTCTTTCAGTTACAGAATCCTTTAAGCAAGATTGGTCTTTTCAATATATGTGAACTATTTTAAATCTGGGATAGTGTGGTGTTTGCCTATTTTTGAATGGGGGAGAAAACAGTTTTAAAAAATCATCACTCAAAAATTGTTTGCCCAAACTTCCCAGGTTTGGCATAGAGCAAGAACAGACTGTCTGCCACAACTGTGCCAAATTTAGTGCTGATCTAAAGCCCAGTTAAAAAGTTATAATTTTTGTTTGGGCTATCCCCATTTTTAGAATTGCATTGTAGAATGTTGATTTGATCTGCTGCACAACATCATTGCTGTATTCCTTTGCAGCAATGATTTATCAACCATAGGTCTGGAATGCCACACAGGTAGACAGAGTCTTGGGGCAGAGTGTGTGAGGACTTAAGTGTGGCCTTAATAAAATTTAAAAATAAATTTCCTACTAATTATGCAACAGACAAAATGGTTCACTCAGGATCCTACAGAGCAGACTGAGCTACACGTCTCCCTAGTAGACCACCCCTTATTTGTTAATTTACCTTAACTGGCATTTACTGTCTTGATACATTCATTCAGAGACTCTGGTAATGAGAAAGAATAAAATGTTTCAATTCACTTACAGCTCTTCAAAGATAAAAAATGAACATATTGTGTAAAAATGTTAACTTGTTACATCACTGAGCTTAACAGGTTAACTAGCTTCATTACTGAGTAACTGACTGGTTACTCATTACGGAGTAACTGGTTACCTAGCTGACAGAACACTTCACTCTGTTTTCATAATTGACTGGCAGCAACCCCAGTTCAGAAAAGTCCCTCCCATATAAGAAATCTTTAAAGGCATCATATGTAGGTTGGTTGCAGTATGTTCAACATAGAGCTGGTGGAATGTTTAAGGGAAACTATCTGAACATGGAAAGATTGTGTGTTAACATATAGTGGCAGTGTAGATTTTAGTTGGTTTCTTTCTAGTGCTGCTTTGATGGCTACTTTTGAAAATTCTGAATGCCTCATTTTCTCATTAGTCAGAAAATATATCTTTAAAAATATGTAGTTTCTGCACCAGAGGCTGAAAGAAACTCCCAGCTAAACTCTTAAATTATCTCCATTTCAATCTATAACATAATTAGATATTCACTTCTAATGAAAAGTTTAATATATTTAAAGCAAACAACACAACACCCTCTGTGCTTTATTTTACACTGTATGTAGTAAAGCTGTCCATCTGAGTAATTTGATACTAAAATTTTCTAATGCTGTATAATAATTTAGTTATTACCTCCTACCATCCTCAATATGTGAAATTCATCAAGCTCAAAGCCAAATCTTTGCACTTTGCTTTTTATTCCAACAGAAATGCAAGCTGAATAGTGCGGTCCTGTGCATACCTACTCAGAAATAAACCCCGGTGGATTAAATGATGCTTTATCCCAGGTATCTATACATGGAATATTAGCCCAAATTTTCTAGCTTTGAAATCAAGGGGAATTTCAGCAGAACTTTAAGTTAGATTATGTCCATTGATTTTAGCAGACCTGACTTAAGCTTCATGAAGGTTTCATACTCCTTAGTGGATATTGTGGAGGCTACATAAAAAAATGATGATTCTTGAAACAGGAAACTCAAAACGAAAGCAATAATAATGCAGAATTCAGTGCATGCATGTATAAGCTGATGTAACAAAGCATCACCTCCCAAATGTTTCAGTGCCACATACCCTGCTCCTTCACTATCATCCCAACCTTCTTGTAATAAAAAGTTCAATTTGTAATTTAAAATAAAAGTTAAAAAAAACTAAGTGGAAAATTGAAATTAAAAATGACTACAAATAGTTTTTTTCTTGTCACAGAAAATTTATAAAATGTGGTGTATGATAAATAAATGCCCCTCTCAGAATTTGTCCACAGACTCCTAGGTAGGCATGCCTGCCAGTCTGAGAACGAAAAAGATGTTATTGCCTGAAACTGAAAGTCATCTGATAAAACAAGGACAAAATTAGAGTGAAGAACCCTTGCTAGGTAACCATCTTACTAGACAACTGGTGTAGAGATTACCATTATGAGGAGGACTGAAATGCTAACTGACAGTTTAATTAAAGGAGACCAATGAATTTGCAGCCTTATATTGGAAATGGATGAGGTGTAAAAGTTATTGTCTGAAATCCTGTTGCTTAGTGTATTAAGTGACAACAAGAGCAGCCCCAGTGAATCAGTGTGATTCTGGTGAGTCAACAACTCTGCAAATTCCACTAATTTAATATGCCTACTCCAACTATGACTTAATATGCTAACCAACAGGATTTCAGCCATTAAATCAAACTCTAGATTGTTAAAAAAAAAACACATATAAATAATTGAAAAGCATTATTCTTCTGTTTCAATGCCCACTGAACAAGTTATTTACCAACTGAGTCTTCCTAGCTCCACAAAGTATTTGTCAGTTGCTGAACTCCATGGCCAGAAGGATGAAATATGGTTCTCATCAACAGACTTTCATTCATCCCTCCTATGGTTTCTTCATTTCTCCTCCAGGCAGTCATTACATATTGGTGAGGAAGTAAATGAGAAGACTTCCTGGTGGCTGTCCGCTTGATGAATCTTTAACTGACCTCTGATTAATCTTTAATTCGTTTTAGTTTATATTCTTTAAGTTTGTTTTTATTTGGAGGGGAAAGACAAAACAACAACTTTCATCCCTCTGTCTCTTTTTAAACCTAGATGCCCTTCAGTTACAGCAGTTTTTCAAAAGAAATGCATTCTATGTATAAATAAGAATTTCCCCTCCCTCACTGTATTCTTTTATAATCTATAAACACTCATTTGGCATTTGATATGTTGCCTCTGCCTCTCTCTCTCTCTCTCTCTCTCTCTCTAATTTACATGTTTGAGAGAGAAAAATGGGAAATCACTCAGACCTACTCATGTAAAAGTAAAGCACAACTTAGCTTTCTTGTCTAGAAGAACTTATATTATGCTTCGGAATAATATTTTTATATATTATATTTGTTTAACAACCATAAGTAATAAACGCTATCACACACAATAGCAACAGGCAAGCTACAAGGCCTTTGATTACCTATGCTCGTAAAGCAATAATGGTGCTCCTTGGCTGTTTTTGAGCAAAGGTAATCAAAGGCCCTGTGTCAAGCATTCAAACCTGTGGAACTAGGTAACATTCAAACACATACTTTTGTTGTTGTTTAGTCGTTAAGTCGTGTCCGACTCTTCGTGACCCCATGGACCAGAGCACGCCAAGCCCTCCTGTCTTCCACTGCCTCCCGGAGTTTGGTCAAATTCATGTTGGTAGCTTTGATGACACTGTCCAACCATCTCGTCCTCTGTTGTCCCCCAAACACATACTAGAGGCTGTCAAAATATTGCTGTTCCATTGTATGGTTCTTCAGTTGTAACAAAAAGTCATGCATCAAACAGCTATTCAATAAAAGACCAGACTCCTCTATAACCTTGTGACGTGGTGATGAACAACTGCTCAAATATAAGAGGTATAGGCTCAGAAAGGCAGCTCACTCGAATGTAAGTTGAGGCAACAGCCATTCAGAGAAGTAAAATATCCATTCTTTTTTTAAAACAGCCTTCTGGTTTATGAATGTGGGATATTGTGCTTCTCTATCCATTATTCAAAATGCCAGGAAATGGTCTGATATTGCTCCACAGCATCGTGCCTGTGTTGCCAGCAGAAAAATGGATGCCAAGCTTTACATAGCAAAGGGTAGCATGAATGTCAGCAGTCAAGGTAGTCTACAGCAGTGGTTCTTAACCTTGGGTCCCCAGATGTTCTTCGACTAAAACTCCCAGAAGTCTTCACCACTAATTGTGCTGGTCAAGATTTCTGGGAACTGTAGCCCAAGCACACCTGGAGACCTGAGGTTGGGAACCACTGGTCTACAGGATACCCTCTTGTGCTCATTACCATTCACAGGGGGAAATCCCAAAACCCAACTCCTTTTATTTTTTTAAATCTGTTCAGGGATTTAGACCCAGGTATCCTGAGTCTAATCACTGTATCAACTGTACCACACCAGTTCTATAATAATAATAATAATAATAATAATAATAATAATAATAATAATAATAATACAGTCAGTGACCAGGAAGATAAGAATGCATTACTTAGATAAAATCACATAATATCAAAGACATTGGTCAATATTTATTTGCATATATAAAACTAGAGATGGAGAAGTTCATTTCAGTTTTGTTTTATAAGAATTTTCAAAAATGCTCATATTTCTTCATATTCAGAGCTGAAAGAATTTGAGAGTGAAAAAAAAAGAATGTGGGGGAAAGTGAAACAGATAGCTTTGTCCATTTAGATTCAGAGCTTTGCACAATCAACAGTTAAGATTCTGGGTATGAATTCTGGGTATTTAGCCATGTCAGGGTTGAAGTGTGGTTGCCACCTCTTCTTTCTGAGCAGCTTCGCATCTTAGTACATAAATGCCAGGCAGGTACAACATGGTCTTCTCTGTTTTGGGAACAGCTGTACCTACTGAATCAGATCAGTGGAGGTGAGTGAGAAATTCATTTTAGTGCTTTTTAAAAAAAAAAATGCTAATAACATATCTGGGCCATAGGATAGGAAGAGGAAAAATTTAATTAACAAAAATCATTGTCACAAGGGTAACTTTACTGGAAACAGTGATTTTTGGTAATTTATGAAGTTGCCCTCCTGCCTTGCAGTCCCCATGGATTCCTGATAATGAAAGGGATTTCACAGGGAGGGTCTCCAGATCTTTGGAGAGAAATAGGAAATGTTTTACTTCTGAAATGTTCTATGACATCATCAGCCTGAAGTGGCATAAGTTAAAGCAACAGGATTTCAGCTACTGTGAACCAAATTGATTGTCCTGATCTCTCTATTATTGAGCTATTGCTAGCTAGTTTGACATATAATGTCTAGTTTGGCTCTGAAAGTAACCTGAATTACTTGACACACCCATGCAAAAAACAAAAACAAACAAACAAAAACATGCACTAGCAAAATAATGATGTGTTTGCTCCTAGGGAAAAAAATTTAAGTATGTATTTAAGTATGAACTAGCTTTTGCACTAGCAAAAGATATAAAGTATGAAATCCTTTAACTAAGTGTTTCACAAGGAAATTAAATATGAGCTCCTTGAATAAAATGACTGGGTTTTATTTGTTTATAAGAATATTAGGAATGTAAATAATATGTTAATAATGTTAATTTACCATGTATATTAGACTGCTTCTTCACTGCTTTGTAATTAACATCTTCTAAAAATTAACACTTGAAGTTTGAATGCTAAAGAAATGGAATTTCATATGTTCATGGCTCCACTAAATCATAGCTTGAACACAATCACTTCTATATAAACCTGATTTGCACTATTAGACAAAATATTACACTGCATTCTAGAAACAAACAGGAAAATGTACAACTTTACATAATTAGCAAAATTATAGCAAATTTAAAGCCAAATTCTTTTATGAATGTGACAGATGTTCCAGCCTGGGGTGGTGGGGGGAAGGCATCATTGTACCACAGATATAAAATAACAGGACATCATGATAATAAATAATATTTATTAAAACCAACTACCCCAAGTATCACATACTAATACTTTTCCATAAAAAAATAAACTCCCAGAAGAGAAGATTGAAAAGAAATGGTCGTTTTTCAGCAAAATTCAACAGCTTCCAATTTGAAAGCCTCTATTTTCTAGCCATTTACAACAAAGTAATCTCATTTAAATGAATGGACATATTTGTGCATGATCTTCATAACAACCCTTTCCTCCATATTTATTTTCTGTTTAGGGACATACAACACTGAAGGGTCTTGACCAAGAAATGCAATCTGTAACAAAACACCAGAACTAATCAGAGCAGTGTTTGATACTGACTACATAGACTCTCCACAGTATTTGCTGGCATGTGTCACAGATTTGAGGCTTGAACCAGCAACCACATGGTTTGAGCAGATGAGACCTAGGACTGACGTAAAATGCTGTAGCACAGGGTACAAACCTTCAGAGCAAAAGGTCCTGGGCTCCATCCTCCAGTATCTGGGGTTACGGTTAGTTTTGGTCTGGGGGTGGTGGGAAGATCTATGTGTGAAACTATGAAGAGCCCCTGCTGGTCAGTGAGGACAATCATGAGTTAAATAGGGCAGTGGTTGAAATAGAGTAAGTTCCTTGCTAGAACCTTTTGGAACTTTTTTTTGCCTGTCCATGGCAGTGAAATTCCAGACATCATGGTGGCTAATTGAGGCTAATTAACAAGGTGCCATCTGCACACCTGGTTATGTGATGGTTGCATGACCCACACACACAGCTGGCACTGCTGCTGTGATTCCTATGATTTCACTACCCTGCATGGCGGGGGGGGGGCAGAAAACCAAGAGGATTTGGGCACCTATGTTTCTAACTTTTCAAACAATAGTGTGTTGAATAGCAGTTTGATATTTTGACTAGCAGATACCATACTGTGAAAAGTTCAATTCTTGATTTCTATAGTTCAAGCAGTTATTAAAGGCATATGAGCAGATTTGGGGGAGTTTCCTTCTGTCTGCTGGCAACTCTACTGTTTATCTACTTGCTTGCTTGCTTATGCACTTTTTATATCTAACTCTTTGCTTACCAGGTGGCTGATGTGATATAGACCATAAAAACATTAAAACTTCATATAAAATGAAAAAAAATAGCATCAAAAAAACACAATAAAATAAGGATGGCTTGAAAATTAAATATGAATAATGATAAAATATTATTATGCAGCAATAAAAGAACAAAATGGTGTTTACTGCCTATCTTAGATTTCTGGCTAAATAAAAACAGGTGTGTGTTTTTCCCCCCATACCATAGAAGTTACTTTTGAGCTCAAGACTCTCTTTGGCAGTTCTCTTTTGAACCTATTCCAGCCTCATCACAATGAAGCTTGTGGTTATTTGTGAATATTTCATTATATCCTTCTGCACATAAAGCACCATTTCAAGTTAAGATTCCAATATGAAGTGTCATCAGCACAAATACAAGGTCTCATTGAAACACGAGAGAACCTTCCTTTCCATTCAATTACACAGACTGTAAAAATATAATCACTGTGGGAATCCTATTCAATGTGGCATAAATCTGCAGCTCTAAATTAGTACATGTGCAGAGAAAAGAATCAAAGGACAGGAGGGAAACCCTACAGCATTGGCAGCCTTCAGTACAAAGAGGCAGTGGAAGGCATTCAGTATTGTTTTAGATCTGACATGCAGGATGCTAATGATTGTCTTCGGTGATTCCCATTTTTATGCCAAGATTACCTTGGCACCAATGCACCTCTCCTCTTACAATGAAAACCAATCTATGCCTGGCTCTGTTCTTCCTGGATTTTTCATGTAACAACAAATCAGTGCTAACTAGAGCATGCTGGTGATAGATTAGTTGCTAAACTAGATGGTCTAGGGACACTTCCCAGCCCCAAAATAAGGTCCAGAAGCAGACTTGGTATAATCAAAGAGCTGCAATCAGCTCAGACAACTCTCACACCATATTGGATATTATTTGTTTTGATACCCATTAGAATGGTTGTTTTGAATCGGCTTTGCTGGCGCTATTAATTTTCTGGTTCCACAGGGTCAGATGTGTAATTATGGATAATGCAACACTTTATGCTGGCAGATGTCGCTACTTCAGCAGTGTGGATTTTCGTAATCAACTGCTCTCTTGGAGAACGTCTTTCAATTTCTTTTTCCTAGAGCTATGAAACTGAAGAGAGAATTTCTGCAACAAGAAAAGAAACAGAATCACTGGTAAGTAGTTCAGTAAACCCAGCATTCACAACCTGACTAGTTCAAAACAAGGCTACATTTCCTGTCAGAGGAAAAATGTCAGAAAGGCCTTTACATCCCCTTGAACTATATTTAATCCATGAATTTGTTAGAGTGGTTTGGAGGTTCGTACCAGTTTGGCCTAACTGGTGTTCCACGGTTCTGAGCCCCAACCCCTCCGGCAAGTGCCCACTCAGAAGCAGCGCCCCGGCTTCCCTGCTCCACCTCCTCCAGGTGCTGCCTCTGAGTGGGCATCCGCTGGAGGGAACAGGACTCAGAACCACAGAACACCTCTTGAGCTGACTACTGAACCAGCATAAACTTCCAAACCAGTGGTTTGTGCCCATTTCTAACAGAGATAGGATGAATGTTGAAAAATGTGCACACATGAGCATAAGAAAAGCCATGCTACAATAGACTAGGGGTTAAAAATGAGTGTAATCTTCCCATTTTACATCAATGGCATCTTCCCATTGATAGTCCCCAGCAACAAATACCCAGAGGCATCCTGGTTTTGGTTCTCAGTGGAATATATCTCCATCATGTCAATAGCAACAAGTACTGGAGGAAATATACGCCCATCACCATCAGTAGCACATTCACTGTGAATTTGTCCAGTCCCCTTTCAAATCTGTCCAAGCTGACAGAAATCCCTCCTAACAGTAGTGAATCCCATAATCTATGTGCCATGTGAACAAGTACTTCCTTTTATCTGTCTTGATTCTCACACCATTCAACTTCCGTGGAAGACAGGGCCCATCTTGCTATGAAGGAAAGTGAAGCAACTGTTTCAAGCCGTGGGCTGTCATGAACAGCAAGTTGACCACTCCTACATCCTCTTCCCCAGCTCTGTGGCCCACTTAAAGTCAGGCTTTGTTAGTGAGGCTCTCCAAGGAAATCTTCTGCCACCTCGTGTGTATACTAAAATTTAACTCTTAAAACAAACAAACAAACAAAACTAGAATCTAGTACAATGGCGGGTTTTATTGTCAGTGGAATTGAGCCCACCGTTTGTATATTCCGCTGTGATGATAAGGTATGATTTACTCAAATCAGGAAATTGGAGAAGATACGGGAAGGACCCAGGAAAGGAGGAAAATGGAGAGAAAGAGGGGGTGGAAGGAATATGCAAGCTGAAGTTCATTTTTTAAATATAGTGATCCAGGAACAGAAATGTTGTCATGTACACGGGCAACTATCAGACTGGAGTGGCTCCAAAGTGCACATTGTGGGACATGCACCAATCTGTGTGCCCTTATTTCGGCATGACAGAATCAGGAAGGGGGCAGTGCCCATCCCTAATCAGAACCATGTCAAAATTAAATCATCAGAGGTGTGTCTTAGTACTACCAGAAACACTACTGTTCCTAACTACTTTCTCTAAGTGATTATATTCTAGTTTTGTCCACCTTTTTAACATATATTGCCCTGAAATGCTGTCTCCTCCTTTTGCTGCCAATAATAATAATAATAATAATAATAATAATAATAATAATAATAATAATAATAATAATAATAATAATAATAATAATAATAATAATGGGCATGGCTAAAACTGGGGACCCTTAAGAAAGAAACAGAAGGCTTGATTTTTGCTGCACAAGAACAAGCACTCCGAACCAACGTGATGAAAGCTAAGATCCAAGGAGTTAGTGCTAACAGCAAATGTTGACTCTGCCAAGAAAAAGATGAAAATGTGTCACACCTCATCTGCAAATGTCCAAAGATTGCACAAACAGATTACAAAGTTAGACATGATAGAGTGCACTGGTCATTATGCAAAAAATATAAGTTGCCAGCCTCCAAAAACACATGGGAACATCAGGTAGAGAAGGTGTCAGAAAATGAGGAAGTCAAGATCTTGTGGGATTTCCGTCTCCAAACAGACAGACACCTTGGACATAACACACCAGACATAGTAGTAATGGAATGAAGAAATGTCTGGATCATTGACATTGCAATTCCAGGGGATGTCAGAGTTGAAAATAAAGAACTGGAAAAACTAACAAAGTACAGAGACCTGGCAATTGAAACATCTCGCCTCTGGAAGAAACACACTTCAGTGGTCCCCGTAGTCATTGGGGCTTTGGGAACAATATCAAGAAATTTCACACAGTACTATAAGCAGTTGCAGATCTCAGAAATCACACCACCATCAACGCTGCAAAAAACGGCAATATTAGGAACAGCATACATACCGCATCAATATTTAACAGAAACTTAGGTTTTTGGTTAAAACTTGTATCTGTTATATAATACCAGTCAATGTTTTTATAATTTTGACTCTGCCTGGAGTTGAAGAAGAAGAAGAAGAAGAAGAAGAAGAAGAAGAAGAATGCATCCATGTAAATCCTCTTCTCTCATTATTAAGATTATCTGACCAACCTTCTTAGCTGTTTACACACACACACACACACTTCTTCCCACCCCTTGTGGTTCTTACTCACTTGGAGACCCTACGGGTGAACGGAAACAACTTGTTACACCCCTGTTACAACTGTGCTGTAAGACATAGAGGTGAATAGCTTGCTCTCCTCTTTAAAACAAAGGAGAATATAAACCTTTAGGTATGCATTTACTTTCCAGTCTTATTGACACAGGTCCCTATTAATGCAATTTGGGGAGATGACAGACAGTGTTATCCCTGATCCAGGCAACCTTCTGCCAGCAGGGCCATATTTGATGTATTAGATTAGCCATAAAAGCAGCAGCTGCTCATTCTGATTTGTGGCAAGAGAAGCTGATGAGCCTTTGGCAGAGACAGGAGAAGGTCCTTAAATAAAGCTCTCTTGGAGGTGAATTTAGGAAAGAGCTCCCATCTGTTCTTACTCTGTGAAAATCTGATGGTGTTGTTTCACTCGGAAGTGCCAGGACAACAAAGTGATGTTTTCAAGTATGAGCATAGAAGGAAAGATTAATGGCAGAGGCTTTATTTTAAGTAGTACTCGGGGGTGGGGGGAGACTTGCTTTCCGAGCAGACAGAATGCAGAGGTTCTGGCTACTCTCTGTTCCTGTCTATACCCTTCCCTCGCATCTTTTCAAATCACTATAGTTATTTATCATTTCATAGCATGTGCCAGTTTCTGCTATGCTTTGAGTTTGTATCTAGCAGTAACAAGTTCTTTCTTATTAATTCTCCACCACCCCCATAACTAAGGTATGGCAAAGCTACATTACAATTGTAGTGGTTAGGAAGGAGAGTGGAAATAATCCACTTGGACAACAGCAGCCTGGGAACAACTACAACACTAGCTGAATACAGATGGCAAACCTTATGGTGCAGCATAGGGCAGGGATCCAGTAATAACTCACCATCAACTGGTGGCTGATGGATCTCCCCCAGGTTGACTGCTGGGGAAAGGGCAATAAAATGATAGGATCCAGGGGGCACCCTACGGGTCCCTTCTGCCACCTGAAATTGCTCAGTCCCTGAGCTGAGCCAGAACCTGAAGCTCTCAGCCCTCAAGTTTCCTAATCTTGTTCTTGCCCAAATTGAGTCCACTTAATACCCAAAATTCCCCCACCAAAAGATGTGGCAGGAAGTTGATACATCAGCAAAGATTGAAAGGAGAATCAAACCAGGATTGCTGCGGGTGACACAAACCTCTTATGAGCTATGGTCATCTTTGCCTACAGGCAAAATCGTTCTCAGCTCCAGTGACAACAGGTGGCTGACCTGAATCCATGGCCATGAGGCAACTAAAAGTCATAAGGAGGTAGGTAGGGAAAGGTAAGCAGGAAGAGAAACAAAGCAGTGCAGCAGACCTGGCTAAATGCTAGCTGGATGATATCAGAGTGAGAATAGAATCTTTGAGGTCCATCCAGACCATGTGCTGTACCTCTGTGAGCCAAGCTAACCACTGAGTAGCCTGCAAAGGAGGGAAACCCCCAGTCAGATCGGCAGCTGCATCAACACTGCTATGCCACCAAGACATCTCCTCTGTCCTTCTCAAGCCCATAGGAGTTCAAGCAAGAACCCCCAGTAGAAGGGATTTAGGTTTGTGATGTAACTTAATTACTACTTTTATAGCTAGAGGGATGTGTGGGCCCATTTTTTGTACCCCAGACCAGTTGCTTGTAGCACTGTGATGGTGTTTTTAAAAAGTAATTTAAATTAACTATTTGGCTACTTCTACAGTGTGAAAGGATTGTTACTTTAAAATCACAGTTATAACTGTAATTAACTAGTGGGAGGCTTGGAACTATAATTGCAACAGAATGCTTTTTAAAAGTAACTTCTCAAATCCTGGTTTATCCAAGCCCAATCTATGGCACTTTTTTCCATCGATCCCAGCTGACGGTTGGTGGTCTTGTTGAAGAAGAGGAGCATTCTCAGATCAGAAAGTGGAGAACACCACCACTATATCCTATTATGCTCTTTCCAACTCTACGATTCTAGTATCATAATAATCACCACAATATGGGATGAAGATATTCATTTCCTCCTTCATCCATGCCATCCCATTCTGTGTTATCTTTGTAACAAACAGCTATGGAATAGACAGCTGTGGAACAGATAGCTGCCTACAGCTATGGAATAGGTAGCTGGTTTAATAGCTGTTGACATTGGTTTGCATTATGTGCTGTGGTTATTAAAGTTTCTATTATCACTGCATGGGAGTGCAGTGATGTTATTGTGCTGGCAGAGGAAATAAACAATTCAAATCAAGGCAATTCTAAAATGGAGGCCACCCAAAAGAATTTATAACTTTGAAAGTGAACTTCAGATAAGCACCAGTTTTGGCACAGATCTAGCAGCCAGTCTGCTCTTGTTCTCTGCGAAATGTGGGAAAGTTTGGGCAACAGGTTTTCAAGTTACGATTTTTTAAAAAGTAAATTGTTTTATTCTCTTGCAGAGACAAGTGTCCTTAAATGTCACCAGATGTAAAGGAGATCAATAAATTTAAAAGGACAGTCTTGCTTATCTTGAAAGAGAATCGTTGGTTCCACCAGGTATTGATGATGATGATGACAGGTGGGATATGCAGAATGGGAAGCTTTTAATTTTCCAAAAATGGCCTTTGAAAAAGGCCCATGCAGCAACCTGACAGAGCTATTGCTAACAAAGGTCTTGACTCAAGAGATATTTATATAATTGGACAAGTTGTGATGCCAATGAAAGTTCACACTGCTGCTGCTGATCATTGAAGAATAAATTGGAGGGAGGGGAGTTCAGGATGGAGAATATAATGGCCAAAGAATCCAGGAGACTAAGCTGGATGCAACATAACAGCATTACTCACAGCTGCCACATCCAAAATCAAGTTAGCCATGATGATGTTCAACCTGCAGGAGGATGAGGATACCCCTGACCTAACCTGACCTGACGCCCCTCCTCCTATTCTTTCTGGATTCTGACAGGCCATAGGCAGACATCCTCTACTGGATGCTTATATCAAATGAAGATGGGTATTCATAAAACCATTTTTATAGAACTTTTTCTCCACTTGGTGTCCACATTGCTATCTTTTTGGCACCATCTGAAAACATTTATTTCAGGCTTTAGGTTTCAAGTCTTTCTTATTGTGATCTGCATTCTCTGAGCCATTTTACATCTCTTTCTCTTTTTGGTATATTTTATCGTTGTTCTTTTTAACCCTTTATTTGCAGGTGTGAGGATGTCATACTATGACTATTTGATAGCTTGGAACTGGGGCCAACAAAATTGATTAACAGATTTCTGAAACAGAATAGCAAGCCCAGCTGATAGTTGGATATTTCAGTTCTCAGCTTTAGAGAAATATGGATTCGGTAAGGGATACTTTAAAAGTCTACGAAAGGGCAAGTAGGCCAATGAGAGATCACTTTAAAAAAATTATAAAAAAAACCCCATAGCAACTGCAGTCAATTAACCTCAGTTCTTTCCCATATAACATACATTTAAAAGGTATGGAAGGACAGTCATCTTGTTTCCAATTAATATAAAATCTCTGATGTACCAAGATATATGGTATATATGCAACAAGTTTTATTTTGGTGAACATTTTTACAGGAGAGCTTTAAAGTTCTGAAAATATGGGTTTATGGGGAAATGCTGACACAACTGTTAAGTGAAATGGAGTGAGCCATACTACCATAATTTTTGATACAATTTTATTGACACAGTGAGTAGGGAGACTAAAGAAAGCACCAATCATTTTGTAGTGGTATGTATACATTTATTGTATTTTATGGGAGATAAAATCTTCAGATGCATTTTTCTGCATTCATTTCATGAATGGCTAAGACATTTTGTTTCACACACACACACACACACACACACACACACACACACACACACACACACACACACACACACACACACACCATTGTCAATGGTGTTGTCCTGTCAGAAGGATAACAAAAAACCAATACATTTTGTGTGAAAAGCAAGGAGAAATGAATGATAAAACCTTTCTCAGATAATATTTCTTTCAAGATGCCTTATGCACATGTTGAGATTAAATTGGAAGTGGATTTATTAGAATTTAAAAGCTGGTCTCAAGACTGTGGACTCAGATTCAGTTTTATATTCATGAGAATATAAAAAGAGTTAATGAAAAAAAAACCCTCAAATTACCTAAAGTTTTTTTCAGCATGGAATGAAATGTATGTATGTCAGTAGGGCGTGAGCTGGCATGGACAATCTTAGCAGGCAGCTGATAAACTAACCTCAACCTTTCTTCAAGCAAAGTCAGAAAACTGTCCAGAACCTTCAAATTGCATATAATTAATATTGTATCCATAAATCTGTGTCCTTATCTTACCTTCATCTAAGTTTTAAATTGACAAAATCTGAATGTACTGGACAATTACTGCCCAGTCTCAAATACTCTCTTCTTGGGCATTGTTCTAGGGGATGTGGTAGATTTTTTGGGACAGAGACAGCTTTGGTCACTCTGAAGGATGATGATCTACACTGGGAACTGTAAATGAAGAGAGAATGTTTCTACTGTGTCTACTGGACCTCTCAGTGGCTTTTGATATCATCAGCCATGGTATCCTTCTTGGGCTGGCCGTGTGGATCATACTTGTAAATACTGTTCTGCAGTGACTCCAATTGTTCCTGGAAGAGCAATCTCTGAAGGTGGTGGTGACAAACCTCTGTTCAATGTCCTGGTTGTTACCTGGTAGGTCCCGCCGTGTTTCATTCTGTATCCCATGCTATTTAATATATAAATGAAATAGCTGAGAGAGGTTGTCTTTCATTTGGGGACTTGATATCATCAGTATGTTGGTTTCTCCGTTCCATCCAATTCCAGGGGAGCTGTTTTAATTGTAAATGAATTTGTGTCAGTAATAGACTGAATGACCATGAACAAACTGAAGCTTAATCCAAACAAGGTAGAGGTGCCCCTGGCTGGTTGATAGGCAGACTGAAGAATAAGGATCCAATCTGTGCTAGTTGGGGTCATACTCCTTTTTAAAACTCAGGTCTGAAGCTCAGATGTGCTTGTGAATTCATTCTCGAACCTAGACGCCCAGGATGCCTGGGCAGGAGCTCAGTTGCATAGTTAAAACCTGTGCACCAGTTATACCTGTTTCTTGAAATATCTGGTCTGATTATGGTGACATAAATCTGTCTTAGATATATCCCATTTGGATTAGTGTAATGTCCTCTGTGTGGTGCTGATTTTGGAGAGTGTTTGGAAATTTAAGCAGGTCCAGCAAGACTCCTGACCAAAGCTGGTTACAGGAGTTCACATCCAATGACGTTGTCTCACCTCCATATTTTCCAGATTCCATCTGCAAAAGCAAATTTTGTAGAACATCCTGTAGAGAAGCCACAGCCCACACCTGAAGACATGGATTAAGTCAATCTAGTAATGACCCCCAATTAATTAAGAGAAAATATAATGAAGGAACATAAGCTGTTTACTGTGAGTTTTGGTTTTGAAACATTCGTCCTGGGGGAAACCTAGTAAGAGTGGGAGAAGGATAAATAAGACATCCATGAAGCAGTGGATGGAACAAAGATAGCTTTAAACATGACAGGAAACTATTAATGAAGTGTTCCGTGAGAAAAGCTGAAATCTCTGGTGGAGAAAAGGGCAGACGCAAAAGACTGTGTTCTCAAAATGTAAAGACCTTTTTTGTGCCCCTTCCAATTATTACACATATGCACAAACACACTTCCAGACACACTTCAGTGGCCATTATGCCATGTTATCCAAATGCTTTCCTTGAGACCTAGTGTTAACCTCAATTCCTGTGGGTGACAGCTATTGTAAGTCTCCGCTCTGAAAGCCAGACAGTTTGCTCTCAAGGGGCTGGAAAAGGCTTGCTTCTGAGCAACACTCTTCATGGAATGTCAGGCTTGTCAGGATCAAGCATAGAAGGTTGATTAGGGCTACCTGGTGCTTTGCATTTCAGATGTTCCCTTTGCTTTCCCATTCTCCACAGCCTGAACATCCCAGCAGCTTGATGATATAATTTTGATGATATAATTTGCATGAGAGCTCTCCTGGGAGGCTCACAATGAAGAATGAACCATTTGGTACTTCTTATAAGCCCTCAGTTTTGCCTTATTCCACTTGAACTCTTTTGTTTTAAAACAAAACAAGTAAATAACCAAGCTGCACCCTGTATTCAGGACTGTGAGGAACACATTCAACAAGAGTTGAATATAAGAGAAATAACAGGAAGTTAAGTTCAGGGTTTTTCATTAAAATAAAGAGCATTTCATTATCAGCATTATACAGTAATAGGTCAAAGTCCATTCATAACATTTTGATAGAAACTGTGAATGGTTACACTCTTAAAAAAAAAAAGATGATGTAACTTTCTTGTTTCCAATTCTGGCTCCGCCACCTGACAGGTGCTACTGTCTTGCTCCTTAAATTCAACAGTTTCACAATGTGAAGAGTTATTTCCACAACAGAAAAAGATGGCATGTACGTAGATGACACCTGATGGGACTCAATTTCCTCACTGGGGTTCTGAATTAGAGATGGAGATATTCGTATTCGTAAACTCGGCTAGCCACTCCAGGCAGGGGGCAGGAGGACAGGTCTCCCCGCATGGCTGCTGAGTAGCCAGCCAAGCAGGGAGATGGTGGAGCTACTTCTGTGATTGGTGGGAAGAGCGGGATGCTGGCAGCACGGCAGCACATGAGTGGACAGGCCGGTTCTGAGGGCTGGACCCATATTAGGTGCACTTGGGATGGGGATATTCGTAATCATTTAGAAACACAAATATCTCCATCTCTAGTCTGAATGCTTAAAAAGGAGCAGTGTACAAAGGCAGTTATAGGTATATTTGGGGGTGAGGTCCTAATTTAATTGATGTTCCCACCTTTCCTATATTGTTCAGGCAGTGCGTCTCATAGCACTTCCTGCCAGAACTTGGACACATTACTTTTTTGGACTGCAGCTCCCAGAATCCCTTGCTGGCTGCTTCTGCATGATGCCTTCCCTCTTCAGAGCTCTAAACAAGTGAACCATGAGACTACATTGCACTAGGAACCAACTGGGGAGTAAAAGCTCTTGAACAGAGGTGAGCATCCTTCTCATCTCGTATACTTTCCACAAAGCATACCATATATAGGTTACTTCTTTATCTTGCCAAATGCCAGTTCCTGTCTCTGACAAATTATAGGTTGGGAGCCAAGATATTAGCGAAAGATCTACATATGGCAGTGGGGTTTATTCCCTTGGAGACACACTCTAACTATGTCCTAAACAAAGCTAGAATTTGAAGCCATAACAGAAAAAATAATAATATTGCTATAACTATGACTATCTGAAAAAGAGCTAGTGCAATTACATAGTGAAGGATGTGTGAGGCAGTAAAAGCTTTCCTTCCCCATAAACCTTCAAGCTGTAGCCTTCAATATTTATGAGCTCAGGAGCAATGGTTATTGCTATGTGCCATTCTCATCCATCATGGATAAGCTCAAGCATATATCATGTTATTCAATAATAATTTCATTTTATAAGCAGCTTTCCAAGCTACAACTTACTATTTAATTACAACTGTGGTCCTGTTGGGTTTCCTTCATTTTTGCAGTTGGGTTCGATCTGGAATACAGCAGGATAGAAGAGCTGCTGCAGACCACATTGTGCGAAGGTTCGTTTCCTTGCTTAGCTTTTCCTGCTTTCAAACTGAATACACTTTCAGCTAAATTTTACAACCCTGTTATGATAATTGGCAGTGCAACTCCAAGTGTGTGTATGCTAAAGTTAAGTCCACTGAGACCCAGGGAAGTGTGTATATCAGAGGTGAGAAACCTTTGAGAATACAGTGAGAAACCTTTCTTTACTGAAGAAGTCTATCGGGCTGGAATTTCAGGGGCCAAATACCAATGGGTGGCACCATTGTTGGCATCTAGCCTTCATACATGCATATATAGCATCGCTCACACACACACACTCACACACACACACATTTTTAATACACAAACCACACACACATACACCAGTCATGCCCAAAACCACTTCCAGCTCCCCCATCAGCTGCCAAAAATAAGAACTTTTCCCTGTTTGGGTGAGACGTTACTCACATTTGGTGCCCAGGGTTGTGCTAAACATAAATGTAAGACACATACATTTCTAATGAACATCAACCCCATGGTCCCTGTTTTCTACATTTTACCTAAAGGCACAAACCCTGTTGCAAGGAGGCCTATTGTCTCTGGGTCATAGTCAGTTTTGGAACCCCTGTAAAAGTTTGTGCATTATTTTCTGAAACCTTTCATATCCAAAATTCCATCCTATATACAAGACTCAAGAAACTGCATCAATAAATTAGAATTTTATTTTATTTTTTTCAGTGGAAGAGCAGAATATTTTGATTATAATGTATGTTAGATCTTTCTACACCAACATACTCAAGAAGATGCTCTGCTAATTATAAAAGAAACCCTCAACAAGACAACAGAAATATACCCACTCATTGTCGAGTCAGGGATTCTGATACCTGAACATGCTGCCACTTTGACTATCATGTCATTATTATGACTACAAAATTTGCAAGGCCTGAAGGAACAAAGACTGGTAGCATGCAAAATGTAGACCCCCCAGAAACCTGTAATGTCAAAATATTATAATTTTAAATAATGCAAATTATAAAACCTGCATTCCTTATCCGTCCCTGGTCATCATTTGCAAAACTAGTTCAATGGTCAGGAGTGTTACATACAGTGACCTTGTTTGGCTGGAGAGCCAATTGTTTTGAAATGACTATAGTATACTATTATCCAAGCCTCACTATGAAAAGGATTTTCATTTTCATAGCTACTTTTTCAATTCCCCCCTTAATTATCCTAACACTCCATACACATAAAATTTCAAACTTTGAGATCATCTTTAGCAGATAATCCCATGGTATTAAAAAAATAATTATTTTAAATTTGACCATACGTAAATTCTACTGGAAAAGTAAGGGTGTGGCCATGTGTGAGGAGGACAAAAACAGCAACAGCACCTTGGTGTGTGGGCTTTCTCACCTTCTGTCTAAGGCTAGGGAATTTGTGACAAGCAATTCCCCAATAGACCAGGGTGACTCACTCTGAGCTGAATGGGTGCCAGAAGAACCAAACCCAAGGCTCTGGAGTCAGAAACCCAGAGAGAGATCCCAGAAGAAGAGACACCACCAGGGAACCCGGGCGAAGAAGAGCAGCCCCTAGAGGAGCAGGAGGCAGAAGATGCCTAGGAGCTGCAGGATAGGAGGGACTGGCCGAGGTATCTCAAGGACCACACCTCCCTTTATGAACCTGCCTGGGTGTTCAGATCAACAGGGGATGCCTTTCTCTCAGTCCCACCACCTTCACAAGTGTGTGTGGTGGGGACACCACACATACTGGGGACACGAGAGAGGGCCTTCTCTGTTGCTGTTTCCAGAGTCTGGAACTCCCTCCCACTGGAGGCCAGGCTGGTCCAATCTTTGCTGTCCTTCCACAAGCAGATGAAGACCTTCTCTTCAGGCAGGCTTTCCCTCAGTGGCTGGTTGTCTGATGGAGTTTTTTAAATGAACTGTTGTGTCTTGTTGCATTGAATGTGTTTTCAATGTTGATGTTTAATGTTTTAGTGTGGTATTTCCTTGATTCTTCTTAAATATTTCTATACTTACTGTTTTTAGCTTTTAAACATTATCTTTTACTGATGTGAGACACCTTGGGTCTCTTTTAAGGACAAAGGCGGGGGGTAAAAATATTTTAAATAAATAAATAAGTAATAGTTGTATTATGTATGGCATCAGATGTTCCTGCAACAAGCCCTACATAGGAAAAAATATTCAGGGCCCTTAAAGTACATTTTGGGGAACATCTTGGAATAAAAGATCAGGAATTCCTCTGGCCAGTCATTTCATGGAACACAGCTGTTCTTTAAAAGATCTATAGTTTTGGGTGATAGATGCTGTTCCCACAAGCAGTGATGAGGCTGTTTAAAAGAGAAATTGATTGGGTGTTGAGACTGGGGACCCTGGGACCCTGAGGCCTGAATAAAGAACTGGAGTTTGTGCTCCTTCTTTAGCAGTACTACTTTCCACATACAACTCCCCAGGCCATCAACTTGTGTATTAATCAGAGTGACCTTGAGTAAAGGCTGCAGCAAGAGAATATCCATAAATATGACATCTTCCTCCCACAATGTCATCAGAGGTTTAGTGGAGCTGTGAAACAGACGAAACGAGATATTCACCATACTTTACCAATTATTGGTACCATAAAAAATGGTATTTGTTCATTAAGTGTGATCAATAATATGCTTTATGAGTGCTCTCATTGTGAATAATGTACTTAAAACTTTTAGATGATTGAATGTAAAGTAATATAAAATTTTAAAAATGATATAGAGGATTTGAATGTGCCTGTTGTGATGTCTATTCAATTGGGGTTGTCCCTCCTTGTTTTCTTTGCATAGACCCTGAAGAAGGCCACAAACTGTTCAGGTCAAAATGCATTGGGCAGGTTTAACCGTGAAATAAATCTATATTTTTAAATACATTCTGGGTCCTTTGCCTCTCATAATCAGATCTTTCCAGTTCCTTTTGTTTTTTGTCTTATCCAGTTCAACCCATTTGCCTTTGAACAATGAACTGATTGGCTGGAAGATTATATTTGAATAAAGTTCACTGCAATCTCATACTGGCTTCAGATAGTGAAACCAATATAGAACAACTCACAATATAGAAATAGCTCTAATGTTAATCCCAATTACAGTAGGGCTGAAACTATACATTTGAGAAAAATCAGGTGGAATTTGCAGCGACTCCTGCAAATGACATATGACACAAGACGAATAGCAGTTTTAAAATCAGGCCCACTCTGCACTTTTTAGAATCGCAGTACTGTTCACAGAGCTTGCTGCCAGCCGTTTATCTAGGAAGCCAGACACTGGGCTGAGCTGTTGACCTTCAACCTCCCATCCACTGAGGCACCAACCTTGGCTTGCCTGAGTAGGGCAGGACCGTCATTCAGCCAATCAGCCTCTTGGACAATTATGTCAGTGCTTGGTGGAATTTGCACCCCTGGTAAAGCAGGTGTGGAGCTTTGGCCTGGTGAAAAGACGTGTTCCCCTACTGGGACTTACCCAGGCTTCTCTCACAGTTTGGTCTTAGTGGAGTCTGATGCCTCTCCTCCTAGGACTGGGGACGCATGACAAGGAGGTGTGAGACTAGAGTGTATTTTATTTCCCTAGCTGTTCAATGTGTATACAAAATATATCATGTGTAAAACTGCATTAGATTCAGATGAAGAAGTGAAAATGGATGGAAGAAACATCAATAATTTAAGATATGTATGTCAAAGTCAAATGTATAAGATTAGAACAATAACCTCAGAGCTCTATAAAACTTTATCACACTCCTTAGTAGTTTAAGCCTGTAAGATTTATCATAGCTGCCAGTTTTCCCTGACAGTGTTAATTTTCAGTGTGAGATCAATAACCCAATCAATCATATCAAAATTTTTCTAGATATCAAAGTATGAGTTATTTCATTGTTTCACTCATGGTGAAGCAAGCCTCTAGACATTTTCCCAGGTAAATAATTGATTCCAGGCAATATCAGCTTGCCTATTTCTACAAGCTTTACTCATCTAATTGCTTCTGTTTTCCATATGAATAAAATATACTTAAAAAATCAAAGCCACATAACTTTTGAGAAGATATATGCACGATTACTTCAGTTATATAGAAATCCAGTCATACAATCAGTGGTGAGAAATTTCAGGTTTAAATGCTTAAACAGAAATTCATTCTTGCAACTTGTGAAATGCTGCAGGTCTAATTATCATCCAAACTCTTTACAGCTGTTAAAAAAATATGCAGGTACAAATGCTTAAGAATATATGAAGAATACATTTAAGTTGCAGGCAAAACCTAAGACAGGTTTCAATTCAAAAGTGCAGGAGCATAAAAGTACAATAGAAGTATATTTTAAGAATCAAAAAGAGCAAGAACAATGTTTTAATTAAATTCTAAAAATGTAGGAGATTATAGCCTTAAAAAAGCACAATGAAAAGCAGAGCATGCATCTCTTAAAATATCAAAGTTCTTAAAAGTAAAAAAAAACAAAAAAAACAGCCTTTAGCATATTTCATGGACACACATCAGAATTATGCTTACCCAGCCGTGGCCTCTATAGTAGCTCCTAAACAAACAGTTCCCAATGATGGGTGCCCAGATGTTCTTAGACTAAAACTTCCACTGTCCTAGAAACTGTGAGCTTCATGCCCTTTGCTTTGCTTTGCTCTGTGCTGATGATGTCTGACATATTGTCTGTTTCTAGTAGTGATGTCTACTGTTGTGTCACTGTAACATGCTTCCTGCTTATTGGCTAACAGTTCCACTATGTATATTTATACTTTTCTCATTTGCTTTGTTTTTCTTAACAGTGTTTACATCCTCATTCTCTACTGGCTGCTTGCTAAGAGGGAGATTTAGTAAGGTAGTGATTCACTTATTTTGTGTGGTAAACATTTTTTTTTTACTTTAACCTTACTTCACCTTTGGTCCTCTAATAAAATGTGTGCTAACTGTCTGATCTGCCAGGTCAGGGATCTAGCCTGCATGTGAATGGTTTATTAAGCTATCTAGTATGTCTGCATTCCCCATGTTTGGCAGATTGGCTTAATAGCTCTTGCTAACAGTTAATGGATAAGAGTATGACCATATATGAAGGACCAGCTGATTGTCCCAGAGTGATCTTTAATATGCTCCTGTTCAAACCTCATTTTTTGAGCACAATGTACATGTTCAAGGCTGCATTTTGTTGTGCCCCTTAATTATTTTAGCACTCTATATGCACAAAATTAATTATGAATTATTTCAGCACTCTGTATGTACAAAACATAAAACTTTGAAACATAAATGACACCATATTACTAGCAGAAAACAGCAATGATTTGAAACAGCTCCTGATGAAGATGAAAAAAGAAAGTACAAAAGCTGGACTGAAGTTGACAATTGAAAAGACAAAAGTCATGACTACAGAAGAATCACATAACTTTACTGTTGAGAAAGATGAAACTGAAATTGTTGATTTTGTATACCTCATTTCAATCATCAATCAAAACAGCGACTGCAGCCAACAAATCAGAAGAAGACTGAGACTCAAAATGGCAGCTTTTGAAGGAATTAGAAAGGATTCTAAAGTGCACGAATGTCTCACTGAATATCAAGTTGAAGATAATTAATAATATGGTATTCTCAGTTGTGAAAACTCAACAGTGAAGAAAACAAACAGGGGGGAAAATTTATTCACTTGGTACGTGGTATTGGATACCATGGACTGCCAGAAAGATAAATAAGAGGGTTCTAGATCAAACCAAGTTTGAATTCTCCCTGCAAGTGAAAAATAAGTAAACTGATCGTATTGTACTTTGGCCACCTCATGAGAACATAAGACTCAATGGAAAAGATGATGATGTTGGGGGAAGTTGAAAGCAACAGAAGAAGAGGAAGACCAAAGAAGAGACAGATTGGCACAACAAAATGTGTTTGCAAGAGTTGAGATGGACTGTTAATGATAAAACCTTTTTTGGGGGGTGTCACTAATTAATATGATGATCATCATAAGTTGGAAGCAATCTGATGGCATATAACAACAAGATACACGTCATCTCTTCTTGTTCAAAGGAAACGCCATCTTTCATATTTGCTTTTTCATTCATGCCTTGTGTTGACATACTGAAACTGTAATTCATTTGTTAATTCCATCAGCCTTATGTTTTTGCACTGCCCAATAATCAAAAGTCTCTGGGAGATGAACAGATAAATTAAAATGTAGAATAGAAGATCATAAAAAGATCATGGAAAGAAAACAGCATGTGATAAAACCAAGAGAACAAGGCAGCACAATATTAAAGCAAGATAAAACCAGCATCAAGGACACTTAATAAAACAAGGGCAAAAACAGCAGAAGGTATAAAATAAAACAAAGCTAAAAGCACAAAAATTATTTCTAAAATACCTGGAAAATGAAGAGATCTTTATGAGGCAAAAAGAAAGAACGTAAATGGAGATGTCAGAGAAGCCTCTATGGAGATTAATGTAAAATTGGGATGCCACCACTCAATAGTCCCTCTACCACACATAATTCAAAAGGAGTACCTGGAGAAGGACTTCAGATGGCCTTAGGATATAGACAAACAAATGTGGTAACCCACTACCAAGCCACTGGTGGTCTTGGGCATTAAAACCTACCCTTTGAATTCAAGTCAGAAACAGACTGACAATTAGGGCAGATGGCAAAGGACTAACATGTCATCATCCAGTCAGTTGCTCTTAATGATTTGGCTGCCCTTCCTTGAAGTGGCTGAAGTTTCTGGATCTTTTTCAATGGCAGCCCCACATATAATGCATTTTAATAATCCAAACAGGATGTTACCAGGAGATGAATTAATCAAATATGCCCTTATTGCACAGCACCACTGATTAAAACATGCCATCCTTGATTAAAATTGGCCCTTACCAATTATCATCTAAAGCTTCAGTTGATAAATCTACCAATTAAACCAATTAAAGATTGAAGTCCTAATCATGACTGGCTGTAAATGACACAGTCCTATTGTCTCAATGCTTGATTATCAAGATGTCCTGATTATTGGGACAGACCAAAGATAAAAGTAGCAGATAATCACCCAGGATTTATTTTAAGTAAGCCACAAGGTTTTTCACTAGGGAGGTACATCAGATTGGCTGAAGTGAAAGTAAAACAGGACTCCTTAAGACTGGTTTGAGTGCTTCCTGAGACAAAACAGGCTTCCTTCTGAAGTTAACAACCTACTTAAAGCTTTGTTGAGGCTTCAGACTGGCAGAGAATCTGTCACCAAAAGCAATGTCTATTCTGTGGAAAATAACCAATTTGTGGAGAAAGAGAGACCTGAATTGAGTGACTGACAGGTCAATCTTCTAATCCCAAGGCATAGTCACTAGGGCTCTCCAAGCACTGTGCTTTGAGGAGGAGATTGTGACAGTGACTTCCTCCCTTCCTAATATCACCACTACTGTTCACTATTTTAGTCTTAGACCTCAGTTTTCAGCCATCACAGCTCCCTCCACCTGTACTGAAGCTTTGCTGCTTTCTGGCCAAACGTCAGCTCTATAATCTGTGCCATTGTCATAAACATTGACTTCTCAAACACAACGAAGTTGTCCAAGCCACTATCCTACTCAAAATGTAGGACTCTCCTTTCACACGAACTGCCACATTTATCTTCCTGAAACTTTGCAGGCTTATTACTCAAGACTGGTCTGTGCAGGACTGGTAGTGGTCTCTGGTCTGTGCAGGAGCACTACACTCGACCACTTGAAGTGACCACCCTACTGCTGAGATTGTACGGTCAGTCTGTACTGTGTGTCATTTCCCTAGCACTGCTCCCCAACGACTATTGGAAGAGTAAGTATGTCCTTTTCTGAACACACTTCAAATTGCTCTGGCAATTTGCTCTGGCAAAAACTTCTTCATGTACATATCTGAAACTTGGCAGACTTGATACCTTCAGACAAGGCAACGATGCATGCAAACATTTTCCAACTTTGCTAATAAATGTGCATTACTTATCAAACTTTGGCAGACTGTTACAAAATGAGGCCTCACCAATGCTTTGTACTACAAGGTGAATTCTTCCATATTGCCAGCTAAATGTGAAGTCTAATATATCCACAAGTCACAGTCACCTCCTTGGCAGCTGCATGTTCCTTCCCCTTCTTTTTAAAAATAATAACATCTAGGAAAGATGAATACCAAAGATATAGAGTTTGGGGTGTCAAGTAATTCCACTTTATAGTTGATCATACAGCCTTTTAATTTAAGATGAGATTTCAAAGTGACTTATTATCTTGGCTATGCAGACAGTGTAGCATGCCTAAGGCTACCTTAAGAGAGCCATCTACTTAATTTCCACCATTTTTTCATTAAAACCAAATCTGATCAGAATGTAACTGTGTAATGTCTATTCTGTAATATATATCACTGGAAACAGTTACGATCAGTTTCTCCTCTGAAATTGAATTTTGCATGTGCATGCGCTCACACAGGCTGAGATCTGAGCTGAGTGACAATCTCAGCTTCTTACCCACATCCTCAGAGCTGTGGACATCAGGGACAATTTCTCCAGACTGTCATGCTGTGTGAAACAAAACAAAAATGTGAGAAAAAAAAGTGGTATGCTTTTGTTTTTCAATCAGTCACATGAACAAAGCAAAGAAGACTTCACTCACTTTTTTTAGCTTGGTATTTTCTTTTTTAAACTTTATTGAAAGAACATGGAAACAGCAGCAAAATAATAATATAGGTTGTAGCGTTCTCCTTTAAATGTGGTCATGGCTCAGGTTTAGTTAGAGTGAGTCATGCATATTTATGTTGCTGAGAGGCGGAGCCAAGAGGCAGAGTATAAGAGGCAGAGCCTGAGGGGGAGAAGAGAGTTCAGATCTGAGTTTTGGAAGGAGTTTGATTAGAGAGTTCAGAGATTTAAGTGATTGTGATTAGACTGATGAAAATATAGTAGGAGATCTGAGAAGTGATTGACCAGTGACTGGAAGGGAGAAGGAATAGAACTGAATATTATAATACTGAAACAAATAAGCAAATAAACTAAAGATCTTTCTATTTCATTAAAGAGTGGACCTGATTCTTTCTAAAGGAGTTATGGGGATCTAGGGATCTCCTGGTGGCAGCAGTGGAAGAAAGGAAAGAGATCAGTTTTGCCCTGGTGTGCTCTGAGGTCTGAGTCTAGGTGGACAGACCAAGGCACGAGTGGGTCCAACGCCACATAGGTTCCAGAGGTGTGGGATCCAAAAAGGGACAAATCGCGACATAGGTCTTTCATCAAGAATTTATAGTCTGATAGAGTATACCTTTACACCACTACAATCTGTATCAGATTACAATATTGGACCAAAGACTGACATGGGGAGCTGGTGAAAAACAAGACTTGTAATTCTCATTAACATAATAATAATAATAATAATAAAGAAACAATGTGTTGAAAAAATTATCTTGAGACTGTGATTGTTTACATAATTTGAACTAGTGAGTTAATTTTTTCATTACGGCAATATGCCATATTTGCTATTATTGGGAAAAGGCAACCTATAAAAAAGACAAATCAAATCAAATAAATATTTCCCCATAGATATAAAGTTAAATTACAAGTTCTCTCCCAGTTTGTGGCAAATTTCTGCAATACAGAAAATGACAATCGGTTTCTTATGAATTAGCTGTTTGTTGTTGGCTTAAAAAAAAAAGGACAGGAGAGCTACATCTGGCAACCTTATAATTCTTTTGCCCTGGGGTAATTCTATTTCTGTAAAAACTCTGGATCAGAGTCATGGATTGGATGGCATGTCCACCACATAAGAAAGTATGCACCGATATTCCCGCATGTCCTCCAACAGGTCAAACTGACTTCTTAATTCATATAGCTTAAACAGAGTGTGGTGTAAAATATCCCCTGTGCAGAAACTTAACAGAATGTTCCCCAAATTTAGAGGATTTATGTGAAGAGCTGATGTAGTTGTTCAATGGTGAGAGAAATGCAGCAGACCTGGCATCAGCACCTGGCAGCTTTGGGTGGGTATGAGGTTTTCTTTTCGCAGGCAGAATCCTTGACTGATAATACCTGTCCAGGGTCTATAAGCCACCACCTTAAATTTTCCAGCTGTCTGTCACTCTGAGGCACTGTAGGAAGTTTTAAATGGCGGCTCATAGCTGCTTCCTACTGCTACCAGATAAGGCTTGCGTCTGGGACCTGTCACATGGCACTTTGCCAAGAGCCTTTTGAAACTTTTCCACACTTACAAAAGGTACTCTCCAGCTAGTACTTGTTAAATTCTTACTCCACATCTGCTGATACTATAAACAGCTGTTGGGACATAGTCTGCAAGTTACCTACTTGGTTTGGGCAACTGATTCTGCTGAATCCTGAACTGAATCAGGCTGATTCAGACAGATTCAGATCAGATGCACACAGTGATTGCAGTGTGTGGGTCTGAAGTGAAATGGCTTTAGAGTGAATCAGCAATTTTGAAACTTTTAAAATGTGTGCCAATTTGTGCTGGTTTATTTATTGGCCAAACAGGTGTTCACTGTTTCAAAGCCCTGCCTCCTCCATCAGGCGCCCACTCAGAGGCAGTGGCCTGGCTTCCCTGCCCCACCTCCTCTGGGTGCTGCTTCTGAGTGGGCACCACTGAAGAAAGTGGGGCATTAAAGCATCGAATGTCTGTTCAGCCAATAAACGAACCGGCACAAACCACCAAACGAAGCAGTTCATGCCCATCTCTAGTGTCAGGGTATGTCCAAAATGGTGCAAAATGCACCATATAAGGAAAATGTCCAAGAAGGGTGATGCAGAAGTAGCGTTGATTTTCTGTTTGCTTACAATCTCAGAGTCACCAGCACTGTTCAATTACAGTGTTTGGAGGGAGCTATTGTAGAATGTCACTGAAGTTATATATATAGTCGTCTCATGCAGCTCTTCATTCTTTTGCTTCACTTTATCTGTTAGTAGCCCATCACTGAAAAAGCTGCAGTGAGTGTTTTGATGGTGGCTGATTGTCATGATTAGTCAATTGTCTGTTTCTTTACTCCAAATCTTTCATCTCGTTCATCTGAATAGTCTAACCTAATCTTCTTTTTGCATGTTTGTTTGTTTCAATAGTAATGTGTGTGAATCTTAATTTATTAGCCAGTGACATATATACTCTGCTGCCGACCCCCCTATCTATCAATCTGGGCTGGACCAGCACTCTCTGATCATACTTTTTGAAAGAAAGTTGTAGTTCTGTGTAACTTGGAATGTTAGGTTTTAAAAAGTCAATTAGCTAAGATTACTTGTTAAAAACTGGAGAAGTAACGTTGGTGTCAGTGTTTAAAATGGAGAATAATTAATTTGTTAATCTGCCATTATTAACACAGTAAGTTTAATATTAGTTTAATAAAATCACTATAGAAGGCACATGCAGCTCACACATGCCCTCCTGAAAGGAACCAGGTTTATAGCAGAAATCAATAATAGCAGTTAGAAATAAACTGGATAGTCAATTGAGTTAATTTGTTTAGGTAATAGATGGGTTGCAGTTTAAAATGTATTTAAACAAACGACACATTGATTGTTAGAAATAAGTTGAAAATTACACTGGCTGCATGTTAAGTTGGAATTTAAATGAGTTTATGTTACCTCATAATGATGAAAGATCTAAATTCATGTACCAGTTTCTTTCTCTTTTAAAGTAAAAATAAGGATGGGGGATGAATGAGAGATGACAGATCAGATTTTTCTTTTAAAAATTCTGCTAAGTCTTTTTTCTCATCATTTAACTTAAATGGCAATCTAGCATCAATTTAACTGTTATAAAAATGTTCTCTCTAGCTTAACTGAACTGGATTGTTTATGCTCACTGACAATTAACTAAGAGTGTGACTACACAGTGAGGAAAATATGAATTCAGTTGCATTTACTCTCTGTGAAGTCACACCAGGGCGTTCAGATTTTCGCAGTTCAGTTCAAATTAACTGACCATACCAGAAAGCCTTGTTTGCAGTTTGTTAATGTAGCTTGTAGCCCAGCAGGAGGTGCAGCTTTAGAAGAGCTTTTTTATAGGCTGTAATAAGATGCAAACAAGGAGAGGGTGCTGATTTCCTATTTGCTTCCTTTTCTTGTTCTCTATCCCCTCCCCCCCCTTTTTTTTCTTCCTGGGTGTCATCAGTGCAGACACCAAGGTGTGTGTGTGTTTTAAAATAAAAGCCTTGCCAGTTTTGCTCATTAAAAAAAAAAAGATCCTGCTAAGAGAGGCTTTCCTCACCATAATCTGTTTGTTTTTTTAAAGGAAAGTTTTGAGAAAGGAAGCTTTGCTTGCTGTTCCTGAGTATGCGCTAGCATGGCAGGTTTTCTGCATCAGTTCAAGCAATCACTTGCCTGAACTGATGCACATTGATCCTTTAAAAAAATAAAATAAAAGTAGAAGTCCCAGCAGCAAAGGGGAAAACTATGGATTTGTGGAAGGAGAGTCTGGGCTAAATCACAATTCCCTATCTCTAGGGCAGTGTCAAATTCTTACCCTTTATCTTCCCATGTACACATTTTGGCAGTGTTTTTTTAAGATTATGTTTGGTTTGGATGTAAACTGTGTTGTTTGATATGTTTCTTCAATACATACAAAATAAGTCTTAGGGCATAGGTGACATGCATAGGTAACAGCCACTACCATAGTGCAGAAAAGTAGCACACATATTAGCAGACTTACAGATAATCACAGCCATTTTAGTTGTGCTAAAATGGAAGATGTACACATAAATACCTTAGACGGCATTCACTCTTGTTTTCTGTCTGATGGAAATGGTAAAATAACTCAAGTTTGAGAATATTGTAAGATGACAGACTATGACAATTGCCTATTTTTTTCATTCCACAGACAGATCTGAGGAAACATGGAAGAAATACAATAAAGCTATGCCTTTTCCTCAGTTCTTTTTTTGTTAAAACATTTTCCAAATGTTAAAAATGTCAGTCAAGAACTGCTATCCACCTAAGTGTATAAAAGAAGTCTTCAATTATAAATTAACATTTAACCAAACCTTGATTCAGGTTCTTAGCCTTCCTTTAACAGCAGAGCACAAATGACAAATTTATCCCTGTTTGTCTAATGGCCCTGCCAGACTGCCAGACTTATGCTAGTGAACTTTTGAGTTAGATACTTTTGCAAACAGTATTTTATACAGAGCAGAAGATTAAGCTGAGACTAAGACAGCCTTTTCCCTATAAATCTATATTGTTCTGAGACTGCAACACTTGATTTATACCAAGGAAAATTCTCATAATTAAAGAAAGGCTTGGTTTCTCTAATCGAATGCAACAGATTACACTTTACTCTTAGCACATAATGCAGTCATCCTCTGATTAGGCAGTGTTTGATACATATCTACCATCAAAATGTTACTAGTGAAGGAAAGTCAGAAACACGTGGATCACCTTAAAAATATCAAGCAATCTTTTTCGTTTGTGCTGGGACTTGCATATCATTTCAAATTTGAACAACAGATTGTGCTTTAATTTTTACATTTTAAAATGGTAATGAGTCGCCCCTTGGTTATGCAATGGGAAGATGTGTTTATGAATCACAAATCAACCCAGAAAATCTCTTGCTTTAGGCCAACTTTGTGACATATGAAAGTGCCTTTTGATGAAGAGCTCACATTAGGAAAGAAAACCTGATATATAATCGACCTCTCGCACAATTTCTTTGATCCACTGCTTTCCTGGAAAATTGTGTTCAAAATTCTCTAGGCGTGATGCATATTGCAAAAGAGGCCAAGCCAAGCAAAGCCATAGATTCACTTCTTTGATTTTATGAGTCTCTTGAATGCACTCCAATTTGTACATTAGAGAGTAATAAATAAATAGAAGTCATAGCACCTGAAATCAATCACAAAATTCTTTATGACACCTTTTTCAGCCTCCAAGGGCTGAACTATACATTAGAGACAACCCATCATTATAAAAGAGAAATCTTTAATTGCTGAAAGTATTTGATTGCCACACCAGGAGCTTGCCTCAGTTCAGATAATTTGCAATCTAATTCGTTTTGTTTTGGGTGTGGGGAGCTTTAAAAAAGCCTTCACTGCTAATTTAGTTTCTTAGACACAAAAGGCTCTGGGACACTAATGTGATTTCAGTTCTATGGATGGTTTATCTGTAACATATATTTTGGTCCTAAATGCTCAAACTATAAGTAAGCCATCACTTTGTAAGACGATGTCTAAATATATCATACCAGATTTTTTTTAATGTAGTTTTTGTTAGGGCTGTGCGTAGATCCCTTAATGCAATATGGAGGCTAATTCTGGGCTTTAGAATGTATCCCAATTCATTCTGATTTGATCGCCATCCAATTTGATTTTGTAAATTTCCCCGTCTCACGCTGAAAAACAATCATAACTTTCTTGGTTTTGCACTGACTGACAAAAAATTTGGCTACATAAGACATCCTCAAAGGGGAAATGAACCTTCTGAATTTCATAAATCTAGCTTCAGAGATCCAAATATTAGGAATTTTAAAATTTACTCTTTAAAAAAAGCTAAGTGATTTTGCCACATCACCTTCAATTTGTGCCTGGGACACAAATCGATTTGAATGCTTAGTTCTCTTCACTCTAGAACTCAATATGCCCAGTCTGCTTCAGTCTCCTACAAATCTTCTGCTCTATATAAAATACTGCCTGCAAAAATATCTAACTCAGATCTCCCAATCTTCTCCTACAAATCAGCCTAAAGCAAGCTGATTCCATTCAGAATTTTTGATTTGTTTGAATATGAGGCAGAGCTCTAGTCCTTGTAGATAGATCTACTAAAAGCATGAAAATGTAGCAGAAATTAATGGTGAAGAACAGTTGACTCTTCATAAAATTTTAAGGACCATTATTTGCATCATTACGGTGAACAGTTTAGGTGAAACAGTTTAAAGCAGTGCTTGTCAAAGGGTCAATTCACTAGGCAAAAACCACTGTAAGCACCACACTGGCCAGTAGCGTTAGCAAGTGTTTTCACCTAATCAACCATCTCACCTTCCACTACTGTTTCCATATGGCTTACTCCACAACAGTAGGTTTGTGCACCCAGAAGCAGGTCACACTGAATTGAGTTCAATATGATTACGGCCAGATATGTACTATAGGATATTAGTATTCATTTTTTTACATTAGGATTCTGAAATGGTAAGGTTGGCACCACATTGCCATTTTAGAATCCTGAGCAACCACATTATTTTATTTCTCAACCTTCTAAGACTACACTAGAAGCCAGCTGAGAAACATGGCTGGTACCAGTCAACCTACCTTTGCCATATATTTTGGCAATATCTAGCTAAAGCTAGGGACAGATTAGAACTTTGCTCAATTTTAGTATCTTCATGAAAGTAGCCTCTTCATTTTTCTCAAGACTTGATGAGAGAAGAAATGCACCTTAGGATGCAATCCTAACTGGCCAAGACAGAAGAGGGTGGGCAGATTTAACGCTAAGCCAAGTGAGGCTGTGCTGAATCCAGTAGCCTCTCAGTTTAGCATAGGTGGGAATTACTTAAGACCACATTGACTCTAGCTTAACAATGTGCCAGCAGAGTAGCTGTAAGTTTGGGTTGTTGAAGGAGGTTTGGATATGGTGCAGCACTTCTCCCATGCTGGTCCTTTTTTGACTCCTTTGTTGGTTGATCTCAGCTCAGTTGATTTAATGGAGCTGGTCACAGACTGAATAAACAGAAAAATAACTAATTAGAGTTTAATAAACACTCCCTTGAAGAGGGCTGATAGGCAGAAATGCATTGGGCATTATAATTTCTACATTCTAGAACTACTGTTTTTCCTTTTTTTTTTTTAACCTACTATTTCAGTGGATGTATCGGTTCCTTTCATTATTTTCTGATCTCAGCTGACAATGATTGAGCCGCTGCTGAGCAGGAAGCTTCAGCAGCGCGGCTCGCCTTTGCCTCCCTCCCCGGATGACATGAGACTCCTAGTCTCGTGGGAATCGTCATTGGCAAGAGGGGGGAACGTTAGGTTATTTAAGGATGTCCCCCCTCTCCCCGCCCTCTTCCTTTCCTGGCACCCACCCACCCGCCCTATATTCTAGTGTGAGTTTATCTGGTCGCCTCTGGGGCCGGATAGGAATTTTTGACCTGTATCCTGATTGGCCTTTGGATGCAGGGATTTTTTGCCTATCCCACACAGGAACGGGGTGCTGGCATGTTATAAGGTGGAAATTCGGTCGCACTGGCGGGTAGTGCGGATATAACAGGTTTTTCTGATGAGTCCCAGTCTAAATTCAGGTAAGCTATAGCCCATCTGAACCCCCAGCGCAGCGGATCGTGCGATTACAGCACAATCCACTTGGGGGGATCCGCTTGGGGGAAAAGATGCGCTGGGCCACAACCGGACCAACAGTCAAGCTGGCTTGAGGTCCGTGGGTGGTCAAATTGCGGGTTTTCGCTGTCGTTTAAGACCGCGAAAACATGGGGCCAGGGACTCGCCCATTTGTTGCTTAGGGGGTCCTTTGAGACCTCTATGATTTAACCTGATTCCGCACTACGGCAGGCCCCCCTTTGCCAAAGGATGGCAACATTGATTATGATTAATAAAGTGTGGCCCGTGTTTTAATCCATATACTTTGTCTCACGTCTTTATTTGGGAGGGCAAAACTAAGATCAGCCTACACAGGGACATTTGTGCTGGTATAAAGTCAGTTGTTCTGCTACAGGTGGCTTCTGCCTCTTTCACACTCACTACATACGGCATATCTTTCCATTTGGATTGCACTGCTATCTTGTTATCTTGAGAATTCACAAATTTTCTTGTTATCTTGATAATTCACATATTTTCAAGGCTTGCAGGCACTTTGAAGAACACAAAACAAAGCATGCACTTGAAAAAGTGAAGGGCTAAGATGTAAACAACAAACATATTTAGTCAATGGTGAGAACTGTGTAAGTTAGGTAAACAGTATAAATAAAAGCATTCATTTAGGACATGCATTAACATCACCTCCATTTCTACATATGCATCCACCTACAATCTTGCAAACTAATATGAAAAAAGAAGTGGAAGAAAATACAGATGGGATTTGGAGAAACATGTCAAATTCAAAAATAGAAATTTTCACATTTCTAATGGAAGCCAGACACGAGTGTGGTGTGAGTTACAGCACTGTGTTCCGAATGAAAAAGTTTACAAATGTTCATGGACTGCAGCCCACGTCATTGGTTGCAATCTTCTTGGAAGGAACGAACACACTAACAAACTTTCCTGGAAGAATGTTCCAAGTGGCTCCACAGCTTTAAATGTCCACTGAATGGGGAGGGAACATACAAAGCACTGTGACACTACACAGCTATTTCAGATGGACATTACCAGGAAAGGCAGGTGCATTCTTGATTTAATAATAGAATATATTTTATAGGTTCTATTCAATATATCTCATTTGCATTTACTTTCCCATTATAGGAAAGGATTCTTTATAGAATCTAGTCTGGATGGTTTAGTCTGAACAGTAGAATGGACTATATATATTTAATGTTGTTCTTATGTGCTAGCAAGTCTCCTCTACTTATGGTGACCCTATGAATGAGCCGTCTCCAAAATGTATCTCTAATACCTGCCTTTAAAACATATGTATACTGACTATTGTGCAAAAAATGTACAACTAATATTTAAGGTAAAAACTAGATATTAAAACTCCAATTTTGAAACCCAGTTGCCCAGATAATGTAGAGTAGTTGCAACGTTGCTTCCTTAATATGTGTGTTGTACTTCTGCCCCCGTCCCCAAAAAAGAAAAACAGTTGACAAATTGCTGGAACTGAAGACAGCCATTCTTCACCTCACTTGCAGGGTAGGCCCAAGCCAGCCATCTATTTTTAACCTATCCCCTGCACAGTATCCGTTACTTTGCATTCTGCTCACTCAGCATCTCTCCTGAAAGCACATCCCCTTAAATCATCTCTGTGAATTTCACTACAATGTAAAGAGGAACTGTCTGTGCTTTAAAAATTATCTTCACAGCTATGATAAGAAAACGTATCCAAAGACTTACATGGCCACACAGCTCTGTAATTCAGGTACACAGCCAGGCTCTTAAATTAATTCTTAATGACACTTCGATAAATTTGAAAGTCTCTTCTGTTCCTATAATCCATAAACGGAATCGTGAGATTTTAAAAAAACAAAAAAACCTTCACAAGTATTTGGAAAAGGACCAAAAAGGGAAGAACAGTAGAACTGAGTGCTGCAAGTTGTTTTATGAAAACAGTTTTATATCCGAGAATGTTAACAATAAATGTGTTCCTCTGTAACTGTGGTCCATTTAGTGTCATCCATGATCCAAGACAAATGAGTCATCCTGCAAGTGCATAGAGCTAGTCTGGAACCCTGTAGAGCTGACCAACGGTTTACCCATCACTGAGTATGTCCTTAGTGCAGCACCCACTGTTCCCTTAGGTAGGAGCAGATTGGGGAAGATGAGTGAGTTAGGAGGAAGCACCTTCCCAACTACAGGCACTCCTCAACAACCAAGTTCTGTTCCTACGACTAGGTCATTAAGTGAATTGATAGATAAGCAAGGAGCAATACTGGAGTAATAAGTTAGGTGCCATCGAGAAGGGGCATAGTGAAGACACAAGCATGCATTTACAAGGGTTTGAGACAGGCAGAAGTCCAAGCAGTTGTTAAATAGGTAGGTCATTAAGTGAGGAGTGCCTGTACATCTCTTTCTATACCCCTGGGAAGCTTGGTGGCCACAATTTTGAACACCACTTTTCTCATCACATAGGTCCTGGTGGTGTTTTTCATTCAGGATCAGTTGCTAAAAGGCAAATGTTTTCATATTCAGCAACTTAGTATTATGTAAAACACCCTTAAAAGAGGGGGGGCAGGCAAAATGTGGCTCTCATGCCCATTTTTTTTACAGCCTTCGGCCTCTAAAAAACCCTACATACAAAACACCCAGTAGAAACATTCAAGGGCACAATCCACCTCTGAAAAATTGGACTGTGTTTTGCTACAGTTTGGTGGCACACTGCTAGCACCACTGCAGTCTGCTTTTCAAAAGGAAAAGATTATGGATTAAACATGGGCCACACTTTATTGAATAAACAATATTGCCAATACTTTGGCAAAGGGGGGTCCTGCTGTAGTGCGGAATCAGGTTTAAGCACGGCGGTCCCCCCGGACCCCCTAACAAACCAATGGGTGAGTCCCTGGCCCCAAGTTCTTGCGGCCAGCCTAACTTTGACCACCCCCAGACCTCAAGCCACCCTCTCCTTGTTGACTGTTGGTCCGGGTGTGGCCCCAGCACATCTTTCCCCCCAAGCACTGTAATCGCACGATCCGCAATGCTGGGAGTTCAGATGAGCTATACCTTACCTGAGATAGCTATGGGACTCACCAAAAAACCTGTTTTATCCGCACTAGCCGCCACAGCATAGGGACTAGCCATGCTAAGTCCCATGCCCGCCATCAAGCTTATCAAGCTCCAAAAGCAGACCCCCCCCCCCTTGATGTCTTCAAGGAAGACATCCAAACCAGCATCGGACAGATGTACTCCATCTGGCCAAAAAAATTCAGGCCTATCCAAGCGGATCCTCTGGTGACCAATCACCGATCCAAGGCCGCTGCAGACAGCTACTGCAGACCTCCCTATTAACACTCCTCCGCGCAGTGTTAATGGGCAAAAAATTCCGTGCATTCCTCCAAATCAATCGAGCTATGATGGTTGACCAAATGATGCTCAATGCAGGGTACATGGCCCTCAACCACTTGATATCTCATAGCACATCAAGAATTAAGGTCTTTCCACCATGCCTAGCCAGATTGTTACCGCCCAGGTGTATGACCAACACGTCTGGGGGGTGTTGACCGAAAGCAGCCACTCGACACATCTGGCTCCACAGCATTCCGCGTAAGCCCTTCCATTCAATATGGGCTCTAGCTCCAAGGCCCAGACTACTCCCCCATGGGGATGTAGCAGCGTGGCGTGCTGCCAAAAAAATGTAACTATGGCCAACAATCATGATGTGCCTTCTTTCCACCGGCGCCACGGTACCTGCAATGAGAGAAACAAGACCAGGCCCCTACCTAGACGTTAGGAAATGTCCTGATGTACCTACGATAATTAGAAGAAGACCACCAACCTATCCGCTTAATGTCATCTGTGTGGTATCCCAATGCCGCTGCAGTAGATGCAGCGCCAATTCTAAAAGAGTGTGTGCCAAATTTCAATCCCTGCATGCCTACCTTATTGAGTGCCAGGTCTGTCAGCCTCCAAAACTGGTACTTCGTCAATGGGGAACTATCCTTATGAATAAAGAAATATTCCTACCCGGCTCCCCTAATCCTCAAATATGATGTTATGACTTTCACTGGGCAAAGATCTTCCACATGGCAATGCCCTAAAGTAGGGTAAACTCCCTTACCACGCTGGTCCGCCTTGGATCAGCAGATATGAATCTGAATTGAACCTGCAACTAAACGAACATCCTGCCACTGCAATGCTAATTTGGATGTGTCTCCCTTCCCAGTGGCCAGCACCTCACTGATCCTAAGAGCTCCAAAAAATGTCAGCAAAGACTCCGCCTTAAATAGGACAGTTTCATAATCATCCCTACAAAGCACCTCCCATTGCTTACAAATATTTTCCAATAACTCCGGCGATATAGGTGCCCTTCTATCTCTAACCCTACCTCTTTCCTTAGACCAACCTTCAATCATCTTTTTAATGCAGTAGTCTGAAGAATGATCCTGATAACCATGGACACTAGCGTAAAAGGCTAGCACCGACAATCTGCCCTGTATAGATCCTGACGCCAACCCCTACCTGTTCAAAAACAGAATGAATTGCTGAAGTTGCTCAACTGGGGCTGGCCACATTGGCTCCAATTCAACTAGCTTTCTAAACTCCTCGAATTCTATACTTGCGGCCAGGTACCCTTTCCGTGTCCTCGGTGCCAAGGCCAAGCCTATTGCCCTTTCAGCATCTTCTCGCCAATTTGCCAGACCTCTGGGGGAAGAATTTCTGGGAACTCGTTGGCTCCTGGATCTAGCTCCCTGAACCGCTCGATCTGTTGGCGTGATAATGCGTCAGCTAAGCTGTTCTCTATCCCCGGCACGCGTCGGGCCTGAACCCAAATATTAAATTTCAAAGCCTGCAGTGTAAATGCCCTAACTAAAGTCATAACCCGTTCTGAATGCGACGTAAGGTTGTTTATTTTTATTTATTTATTTATTTCATTTATACCCCGCCTATCTGGTCAATTATGACCACTCTAGGCGGCTCTAGGCGGCTCTAGACTCTAGGTTTATGATGTAAACCACCGCCTCATTGTCGCACCAAAACCGCACAACAGAGTTTGCCCATTCTTCTGTCCAGAGCCACAATGCCCCAACTATTGGGAAAAATTCGAGGAATGTCCAGGAATGTACCATGCGAACCGCCTCATCAAAGGAGGTGTAGCGCACGGTACAAAGCTCCTGAGGGATGGCATCATTAACCGATGCCCCCTCTGGGTAGGACAAGCGGTGAATTAATCGAAACTCACCTTGAGACTTTTTTGGAACTATTCCCAAAGGTGAAACCCTCAAGGTCTCCAAAGGGGGCGTCGCAAAGGGTCCTAATACTAATAATTTATGATGAAGTGAAGATCTGTAATGGATTTGGAAGAATTGTATTTAATGGACTTTCAATAAATATTTTTCATGGGTTTTAAATATATCACTAGTTAGCTGTAATGGGAACACTCTGACTTCAGCCATGCCAAGCTGAAAAATGGCCCTTGACCCAATGGAGGTTGTCCATGCTGCCTTAAAAGCAATAGTTTGCTGACATGCCAATCACAGAGAGCAGCGAAATGCAAAGGTAGACATAAGCTGTCAGAACCTTCTTTCCCTCACTTGGCTAATCAAACTACCTTAATACACTTGTAGTGCCCAATGCTGACAGTCATTTGAACGTGATATTCTAGCTTTATTTGTGTGCATCTTCCCATAATGGGAAATATACATTTGTTTTAGGATAGTCACACGTGAATGTCTTCATTCGTATTAAGACATTTGAGCTGTATACATCAAAGGATATAACAACAAATATTTTAGGACTAGTAATAATTTTACACCCCAAACAAGGACAGTGGTAACAACTTAGATATTTCCAAAGTGCACAATGCCTCATGTATTTGCTCCATATTCATAACAGCAATCTAATAAGGTCTGTTGCATAATGTGAAATGTTGGGTTCCCTTCAGACATCTTGAGTGGGGGGAGGTTCTGTGTGTGTGCCTTATTTGGGGTGTTCAGAAGAGTTCTAATCTAAATATATAGGCAGGGAGAATATTCTACCCCCTTACCTCACCTGTCATCTGAAGAAGACATCCTGTTTTGCATATAGGGCCATTCCATGTGAGTGGAGACCCTAAAAACCCAGGACTTCCTACATGGAAAGAGCCTCTACAAGTATCAGACTCTTCTTTTCACAATGTCCCTCTTTATGTAAAGACAGCAAGAGGCAGAGAAGGGCTAAAACCCTCAATTCTTGAGACATTTGGATTAAACCTTTTCTCAATGTCTGAATAGAGCAACAATTGAGATGACAGTGGAACTGTGAACTTCCAAGCTTACAATTCAGGTCTCTTTAAACATACAAATCAAAACCATGTGCATTAGGTTTGTTGCTTCCCTCACCCCCACTTTTGGGAGTCTGAAATGTGTTTGTTTTAAACTGTTCCTCCATGTGAATTGCCCCTCCGTGCAGCAATCTAGGCCATCAGTGAAAGGGCTAATTTGATAATTATCTACCATTTGCCACATTAACATCAAGAGAGAGCAAATGTGTCTGCAGAAGATCCAAACATAAGGTCTCTACACGCACGCAGTCTGAAACGGTATTATGGCATGACAGTAGTTGTGCCATCTATTTTGCGGAAGCACAGCAAAAAGGATTCTACAAGCAAAATGAAAAGATGGGGTGACCCAAACAAAAACTTTACAACTATGAAACTGGATCTCGGCTCAGCACCAGGTTTGGCACGATGTAGCAGAAAGTCTGCTCTTGCTCTGTGCCAAATTTGGGGATGTTTGGGCAAAGGGTTTTCAAGTTGTGATTTTTTTAAAAAAAGTAACACTATTTTACCCTGTAAAGATACAAGGGACCAGAAATCTCAGGTAATTGAAAAGAGATGAAAAACGTAGATAAGATATACATACCTGGGGAGAAAAACCTCCATTTAAAGCTCTCTCTCTCTTTTTCATCCATAGAAATTTAGCCATTCATGGCTCTAATTCAAACCCTTTAATTACTGCTTTTTAGCCCCTAAAACTTCTGAAATTACTCCTTTTTTAAAATAACTTCTGAGAATTCTGAAGGAACTATTTGCATAGCATAACATCCTAGCCAATCGGAATGTGTCTCCAGTCAGCCCACAGGACAGGTATCTGTCACTTTTTGACCCTGCCATGGGCTTCAATGTGAAAGAAAGCAATTAACTCCTTCCTGGCCACACATTCTTAATTCCTGCCTGTGGAAATATTTTAAAAGCTATTTTTTTAAAAAATAGATAATAATATAAAGCAGCTCATTCATTTAAGCTGTGAAATAAATTTTTTCCCTCTTTTGTGACTTTGAATATTCTCAAAGCACGGTTTACCCAGTTTACTCCTAAGTTTATGGATTCACATGATTTCATATGATTTTAGACGTTATCCTCCCTAAACCAATGTCAGACCATAGATCCTATTTGCACCCACAAGCTACACCACAGAAATCATGGGTCCCCAGGTGCATGGCTTTGCAGTGATGCAAAAACATGGATCTGATGCATGGGTCCCCAGGAATCCACATGATTTTGATGTAGGATCATCCCCAAACCACTGTTCAATCATAGGTTCCATCTCTGTCCACACACTAAAACAGGGGTCCCCAACCTTTTTCACCCCGCAGACCGGCTGGGGAAGGCGGGGCACCCCCGCGCTCGTGCGCATGTGTGAACGAGCACACGCTCTCTCTCTCTCTCTCATGAACGAGCACATGTGCAAACAGCAGCACGGTGCTTGTGGTGGGGTGTGCGCGCTTGTGCGCATGTGCAAACGGCGGTGCAGCACTCACACGGGTGCACTGTAGCGTGCATGCATGCGCAAATCTGCTGTGCGGGGGTGAGTGCGTGCGGGGGGTAGGGCGGGAGGTCTGTCTCTGCAGCCCAGTCCGGCTCAGGCCATGGACTGGCATGGGGCTACGGACCAGGGGTTGGGGACCTCTGCACTAAAACACAGAAATTGGGGGTCCTTCAGTGCATGGCTTTACAGTCACGCAAAAACATGCATCTAAAGCATAGATCTTCATGGATCCATAGGATTTTCATGCAGGATCATCTCCAAATCACTGTCCAGTCATAGGTTCCATCACTGCCCTCAGACAACAAGACAGAAATCATGGGTCCTTCAGTGCATAGCTTTGTAGTGGTGCAAAAGACCAGTATAACTCTAAGAGAGTATTAGAGATTCTATGTTGAATTTGGCAGGGGGTGGTGGAGCTGGGTGACCAGATACTGGGGCCTGAGAGAAGGGTTTCCTGAAAGAACTTAAAAAGCAGATGGAGTTGGGTGTAATCACCACACTGGTGGTACCTGACCACAAAATTCTGGACAGCCTCTTTCAGGTTTTTCATGTATATGTGAAATAGTATGGGGAATCATGGAACCTTGAGACACACCACAGGCTAATGGTCAAGGTGTTGTCCTCAGCACCATGACCATTCACAACGTGACACCATAACAAGGGAAAATCCTAGAAGCTGACTTTTTTCATCAGTAAACCACTTCTCACCCAAACACAAAACAATTGTCAGGGCTGTTTTCAACAAGTGTGAATGGTAGTGAGCAGAAGAGGGCATCCTGTAGACCATCTTGACTGCTGCTATTGGTGTTGTTAACATTCAGGCTGCCCTTTGCTATGTAAAGCTTGGCATCCTTTTTCCTGCTGGCACCATGGGCATGATATTGGGCAGCAATATCAGGCCATTTCCTGGCTTTCTGAATTGCAGGTACAGAAGCACACTATCCCACATTCATAATCCAGAGGTTTTTTGAAGAATTGAATTGGAGATACTTATGGGAAACCCATTCTCCAAATATAGATCTGTGTGCAGCCAGAACAGTACTAGCCAGGAGGGGGAAATCAGTGGGTTTAGGGGAATTCTTAGGTTTGCATAAGTACCCATAGGTAAAGGTTCCCCTTGACATTTAGTCCAGTCGTGTCCGACTCTAGGGCACGGTACTCATCCCCGTCTCCAAGCCGTAGAGCCAGCGTTTGTCTGAAGACAGTTTCCGTGGTCACGTGGCCAGCGCGACTAGACACGGAACGCCGTTACCTTCCCACCATGGTGGTACCTATTTATCTACTTGCATTTGCATGCTTTCGAACTGCTAGGTTGGCAGGAGCTGGGACAAGCGACGGGAGCTCACTCCATCGTGTGGATTCGATCTTACAACTGCTGGTCTTCTGACCTTGCAGCACAGAGGCTTCTGCGGTTTAACCCGCAGTGCCACCACGTCCCTCCTAAGTACCCATACACATAGTCAAATCTTTAGGGGGGGGGAATACAGTGAAGACCATGGAATACTGCTATTAGAGGAGGAAACAGAAACCTAAGAAGAAGGGGAAATGGAATTGAGTATCTGGAACAAGCACACTGGCCACAGATAAATTTCATTACAGTTTCCATTTCTGAATTCTAAAAACTAATTTTCTAATTCTAAGACCTAACAATGGCAACTTCTATAAAGGGTAGAAAAAGGAGCATAGGCAAAAGGCAAAAGACCGGAACCGCAACCTTTTCCGGCCACAACACTGGCTACCTTGTGTAAAGGGAACTGAACGGTGCTATCTTCCCAGTTCTCTCATTGGGTGAGTGCATGTAGGCTTCTCAGATACTGGCTCTGGTTGAACAGCTCCATTAAAAAATGAAAACTTGTCAATGAGTGGTTTGTGAGTACTTATTTGAATTAGCCTGTGAAGGAGCAGAGTAGGTCAATGAGATGCCAACTACAGGAAGTCCTGGCATTGTTCCAGACAACAAAGTCCACGTTGGTTTCTCCCTGATCACCTTTGTCTACAGTTTAAGCCCTCCATCAGCAGGAGTCTGGTTAAGGAACTGACTGTAGCAAAACTGACATATATTTCAAGGTGACTGTGCTACACAACCTTTTAAAATTACAGAATTTAAAGGATAGAAACATGTGGTTTGTTACTCAAACAAGCACATTTTAAACACACCACTCAACAATCATGAAAGGAATTATGACTAGACTGCAGTAATTATGTCATCTCTTCTCACTTCAGTGTAATTGTTCCTCAGTAGCAAAATAGAAGTCTCATTTAAATGACTGGCATCTTGAAGTATTTTTAAAAATATACCACTGACAAGTGGCAGCTAAGAATCCCTTCAAAGTCCATTAATTTCATTTAATTCCTTCCTTCTGTACAGTACAGCACCACTAAATATTATTCTGAAGTAATTTTGTGGTCTCTAATCACTCATCTGCCATAGGGTTTACAGGAAGATCATTTTGAGCCAGATAGCATTGAGCCAGGCTTGCTCGATTATAATTATGCTGTCTTTTAAGAAGAATTCAACCAAACTGAATGAAAAGCCAATTACTGTAAGATAAGAACAGAGGGAGCTTGGTGATTTCTTTGATGAATGCCTTTTCTCCTAAAATTTAGCAATTTATCTTTGATTCGTATTATCTTAGTACTGCACTGGACATACGTTGTGACACACATGAAATCAATGAAGAATATACAGGAAGAATTGTGATTGTGCTAGATCCTTTATGTGAATTTGTGGAAACCAGATCAACCTCCATCACAGAACTTCCTCACTGGTATAAAGTTCAGAACCCCTTTGTATCCCAAATCTACCAGTTCTACTTAAAGTTACTCTAATGAGGTGTCAGTTGCTAGCCAGCTACAGATTCTATTTCCCAGCCCCAAGCGGAGTTTTTATTTTATTTTTTTAAGCAGATTTCAAAAGCCAAACACAAATTTTCCAAGTGAGTTGCCCTGCATTCAATAAGGCCTGCAGACTTTCCGGACTAATGAAGGTAAAGAAGCGGAAGTTCCAAAATATGAAGTTGTTTTGATCTCGTTTTGACAGTTCAGTTTAAATATTTCCCAACCCTTATATAAATTGTCTTACATAACACTGTCTATCATTTAGGTTCTTCGCAAATGATATACATAATCTGTCTAATTTTTTCCCCCTCTACTCCTCAAACTGCAAATCTATCTGTTTCCAACTGCACACATTTCTTTCCAAGCACATTCTGAAAAAAATCTCTGGGAAGTCTGAAAGCCCAACATTTCTGATTCTTGGAGGACAGTTTGGTAGGGCAGCACTCATTAGCTGTGAACAAGCTTGAGGATGCCAAATGTTCATTTATGGGCACTATGTTATGCCAGGTGTCATAAATGACAGAAGCGTACCAGACATAAGGGATTGTATTTGCACTACAATATGACACTTCCATGGGAATGTTTCTAAGTAGTAATGGCCAGGCAAGCTCAGAAGAACAGACTGGAAGATGACTCTTTGAGCACAGCTGGCTTTAAACTACATAGAAGGATCACTGACTACAGTAGACCTCAGATAGGCAAACTGAGGAACGAAAGAGAAGCAGCACACATACTGACTTCTCAATGTCCTAAATAGTTCAAATAAGGGCTTTGTTAAATCCCTCAAGTCTCTGCTCCATAGAGGAGAGCAGTACATAGTCTGGGAAGGAGCTGGGTGATGGTCCAACCCTCTCTTTATCCCACAAGGTGCATAGACATTGAAGAAGAGGTACACAGATCACAGGGTATCTTTGGGCAATATAAAGATGTACATTTTGTAGCTAAAAGAAGCCAAATGGTGTAGGCTTTTTTATTTAGACTTCTCTGTACTGCGGGTTTGAGACATAAAATATTAACGTGAGCAATGTAAATTACATCACTGACTGGGAAAAAGAAATGAGCAACATCAAACTAAGAGCCTTTCCTTTAGTCACTATTTATAAAATAAAAATCAAATATGTATATTTTTAAAAGCCCACACAAACGCATGCAACATATAAAGGAAAAATATCTATCAGGGTCAAACACATTTCAGAAACTGAGGAGCTGTCTTTGCTTCACTGAAGATCAGAGGAAAATGATGTGCCCTGCAGTGTAAATGCCACCATCAGTAGTTTTACCTCAGGTGCAAAAACAAGCAATCAGAAAACATGGAGCAAATCTTCAAATTCACTTATTTCAATAGAAAGACAGCTAATAGATATGAATTATAACTGTAAAGAAATGTTCAAGTCATGGTTTATTGACACACAAGCTCTTCCTAATGAACTGTATAGACAATATGGGGCACATCTCAAGACAAAATGCACCTCATTAAAAAAATGTAGGGGACCCAACTCTCATAGTAGAAAACCCAAGTATGTCATTGTTTTTATCTCCAAGGGGATAAAGCTTTCTGTGAAATTTGTTCTTCTTAAATGTAAAAGGATGGATTGTTAACCTGCAACTGTACTTCTTCAAATGGTCATCTGCATATTCATACATATGTAATTCTGCAGAGTCTTATTTGGAACACTTTAGAGCTGAACAAAGTTTCAGTTCAAACTCCATCCCCTTCACTGGAAATATACTGTGTAGGTTGCACTCAAGGGCATTATGGACTGAAGCCACAGGAAACCTGTCATAGATATAACAGGATGATTCCAGGAGACACACTGGACTCCCACTTCCACTATCCACCTAGAAAAAAACAACAACTTGGAATTGTAGCAGGGCTGAATGAAGAGCAGTACAGTGGTGCCTCGCTAGACGATTGCCTCGCAGGACGAGGAAATCGCTAGACGATGCCTTTTTGCGATCGCTACTGCGCTTCGCAAAACGATGTCTCTCTATGGGGAATTTTCGCTAGACGATGAGGTTTCCCCATAGGAATGCGCCGACTAGTGGTGAAAAGCTGTCAGTGCAGCTGTCAGTGCATTCCGACGGGGACCCGCACTCGCTAGACGAGGTTTCCCTATGGGAGATTTCGCAAGACGACGAGTTTTCCCTTTGGAACGCATTGAAGAGATTTCAATGCATTCCAATGGGAAAACGTGCTTCGCTAGACGATGTTTTCGCTAGACAGCGATCTTCGTGGAACGGATTAACATCGTCTAGCGAGGCACCACTGTACATGCAATTACTACAATCCTGTTGTTGATTTATATACATGTAAGTGAAGTGGAACTGATAAAACCATTCCTGACATCTCTCACTACCTTGAAAGCCATATTAGGGTAGCTATATGTCAGTTCTGACTTGGCAACACATAACTAACTTAAGCAAAATCACATAACTTGCAGCAGCAAATTGCTTCTAATTAACAATATGCCCATCATATGCTTGGTTGCATGCCCCTGCACAACAAGGCATGTGATCTGGATTGCAACCACTAATTAAAGGCAATTTGCCGCTGTAACGTACACACTTTCGCTCGTACATGCATTCATCACCTATAAGATTCTGACCAATGACTCATTATGAATCTGAGAAATCAGCAACTCCCTTAACAGAGGTTAGATGTTTAGGCTTGTACTAGCAAGTCAAACAGCCCTCTGGAGGAGTTGAAAAATACTGGTAAGAGTAACCATGCAAATCTTCTTCAGATGGATGAAGAAGCTGGTATCTCAGAGAAAAGGTATGAGTTGCAGCCTGTCATGAGTGCAGCTGAAGACCTGGAACCGGAAGGGTTAACTGTGGCTGAGGAGAATGCTGAGCAATTAGAAATGCAAACACCTGAATCACCCCCAGATTCTCCTCCCCCAGTAGACAGGCTGAGGGCCAGGCTTCGGGGAAGACTTATGACAAAAAGGTCAGAAGATCGCTCGAAGGCTGCCCACAGAAACATCCGATCAACTAGCCCTGAGTACTGACAGGATGGAAAAGCTTCCAGCAGCTCAAGGGGCTGTTTTACTATATAAACAGCTCTTAGTCGGCTAGAAATCTGTGGAAGCAACGTTGAATCGCTGGCTCGCATCCACGCTCCTGACTACCTTGAACCTTGTTCCCTGGACCTTTGGCTTTGGACTCTGACCCCGGACTGTGTGATTTGGCTTTGGACCCTGACCTTGGATTACGGTTTGTGATTTGGCTTTGGTATTTTGGTATCGGCTCTGAACTTGGACTGGCTTATCGGACTTTGCTGTTGAAACCCCTGGGCACGTGACACAGCCTCCATTCTTTTTCAATACTATGAAATAACATAGTATTGAATGTTTCAATACATAGTATTGAATGTTTCAATACTTTCAGTAAGCAGCTAGATCTTCTACTACACATTTAAACAAAAGCACTGGCGTCTCCTCCCAGAACACTGAAAATGGATGACTGGAATAGATCATGACTCAGGGGTGAGGAGACTCAGATTCTAGGTGCATGATGGTAAGCACTTCTGAAGATCATCCATGGTGATGGTCTTTGAGTATCAAGGAAGGAAGAAGTCTGTTGATTACTGGTGTTGTAAGTGACAGAAACAGGCAAGCATGATTGGAAGTTCAAAAATGCTACTCAGAAAAAGTCAAACTGCATTCAGTAAGGTGGCCAATGATATTTCATCTACTGGAATTAAGCATTTATGCTGATTGGCCAAATGCAAAGATGAGCAGTTACAATAGGATCAGAGCCATTTTGATCTCTGCAGATGCAGAGATCAAAGAAATGGGTATCCACCTGTAGACAGTAGTTTTTATTTTCTGGAACTTGCCCAGCTTCCAGGCACAATCACATATAGAAATACATATCTCTCATTCTTGGGTTAACCTTGAAAAGTGAAGCCAAGCATATTGATGAAAAAATTCAGTTCTTGTTACGGCCTTTGATCCATAGTCTGCCATGTGGCATGAGATGCTAATCAACGGGCCAGCAGCCGATGTTCTTCTGCCTGAAATACCATGGCCATGTTGTAGTGTTGTTCTCAAAGACATTCCAAGAAAATTGTTACATCTGCTCTCCCCAAATTGCTTGTAAGCCACCATGCACTATTGATCATTTGATTCAGTGCCAGGACTGCCATGCAATAGAATTTCAATTCCATGGCATCCAGCTTCTTGTTCCCTTGGTCAATGAGAGCAAAGTAAGGCTGTTGATACATCTTACACCAGGACATCTTAAGAGTGATGAAGTTGGGGACAAGGTAGTAAAACAGGAAAACAAGAGTAATTTCCTTGGACCTGTCTTGCATAGTGTATGAGGCATGGATGACAGCTTATGACTACATTGCTTAATGACAAGAGGCCCAGCATGCTAGCCGACAATGTGGTGCTGATGGCAGGTTCTGAGAGATCCAAGTGAATTATCTGAAAGAACCAATAGAGGCTTACTTTGACAGCCCAATAAGTTGGCCATTGAAAGGAACTATTTGATACTGGGTTGCACATCACTAATCACACAAAAAAAGGTGTTTATCCCCACTACCACAAATGGGGAAGAAGCAACCACTGATGATGTTGACAAGGAATCAGTGGTAGTTCACCAGTTTGGAGTCTAGATTCGTATCAGTGGTAACCAAGGTATTCAAAGATGCCACAGAACTCTTGAGTTTGGGGCACAAGTGTCTGAAGAGGAACAGAGACCATTGGTGGAACAGCCTGTGCAGTTAGTATTTATAGCAAAGAAACAACAGTTAATGTCAAGACGACTGATACCCAAGAGGTGGTTGTGTTGTGCTCGGAACCAAGGCAGTCAAACGTGCAATGAAAATGGCTTTCTTTGACCCAGTAAATGACAATTGCAGTATACACAAAAATGGATTAAAGCATAATGTGAGGTTGGCTGTTTATACAACTTACAAGAGTTGCAACATGCAGAATTAACCCACCATTGACTTTTTATAGATCATTACATTTCCCCTAACCTTCTACCAGACTTCTGTATTTAACTTGCTACATTCCATCTAGTACTATTTGGCCTAAGAGATGAGGGATAAAGATTTATCATTGCTTATTCTGAGAAACAGCACCCTAAAGACTCAATAGAGAACTGAAGAAGATTCCATGTACAGTCCTACTTCTTGTCTGAATTTCTTGAATTTTTCGGGAAATAATCAAAGGGAAAAAATGATCCCAGGGAGTCGGAATCCCAGCAGAAGGTTTTTTTGAAGGAAGACAAAGAAATGAAGGAGAAGGAGAAAATCAAAATTTAGTTTAATATGTCCATAAGTCAAAAATTTAGCTGAGGAAAAACTAACTGTGTGACAAGTAGAAGGAAAACGTTTGGTTTGAAAGCAGACGGATCTCCCACAGATAGCACTAGTGCAAAGAGAATGTGGAAGGTGTAGATGTATCCCATTATAAAATTATGGGGAGAGAAAAAAAACAAGTTCATTTTTCCTGTGTTCCATAGAAGACATGGGGAAATGCTCAGAGGGAGCAGTGAGGCCAGAATGGAGTCCACTGAAGAACCAAACTATTCCCCTGTTCCTTAACATCCCAGACTCTCTCCCTGCTGTGTATTCTCGAAGGCTTTCACGGCCGGGATCCGATGGTTGTTGTGGGTTTTCTGGGTTGTTTGGCCATGTTCTTAAGGTTTTTCTTCTTCCTAATGTTTCGCCAGTCTCTGTGGCCAGCATCTTCAGAGGACAGGAGTCAGAACTCTGTCTGTACTCTGGTGCAGTTTGCTTGGATAGTTGAGTATTTATACCTGTGGGATCAGCTTTTGTCCTGTTCAAGAGATTGAGTGATTATGGTGATCAGCGTGTTTTTTTTGTGTGGGTGTATTATTGTTATAAGGGGGAGAGATGATCTGTCACTGTGATTGATGGGTGTTGTTAGCTGGTCTTTTGTGTGCAGTGATCACCGGTCCTTGTGGCTGGGTAAAGTTCGTTGACCTTTTGCAGGCTGTATTTTTCAGTGCTGGGAGCCAGGCTATGTTGAGTTTTAAACTTTCTTCTTTTTTCTTGAAGCTCTGTTGGTGTTTGTGGATTTCAATGGCTTCCCTGTGCAGTCTAACATAATGATTGCTAGTGCTGTCCAGTACTTCAGTATTTTGAAATAGAATTTCGTGTCCAGCTTGTTTTGGGGCATGTTCAGCTACTGCCAATTTTTCCGGTTGTTTTAGTCTGCAGTGTCTCTCATGTTCTTTGATTCTGGTGTGGATGCTGCGTTTTGTGGTTCCAATATATACCTGGCCACAGCCACAGTTGCAACTGCAACTCCTCTTCAGAGGACAGGAGTCAGAACTCTGTCTGTGCTCAGTTCTGACTCCTGTCCTCTGAAGATGCCGGCCACAGAGACTGGCGAAACGTTAGGAAGAACAACCTTCAGAACACAGCCAAACAGCCCGAAAAACCTACAACAACCAAATATGAATATCCCCATCCCAACTGGACCTAATGAGTGTCCAGCCCCCAGGAATGGACTGTCCACTCATGCATCCCGGTGCCGTGAAGGTCCTACTCTTCCTGCCAATGGCACCAGGAGCTCCACTGTCTCCCTGCTTGGTTGGCCACTCCAGGCAGGGGTGGCAGGATGAGTCTCTCCGCACGGCTGCTGAGTGGCCAGCCGAGCAGGGAGACAGTGAAGTCCCTGGAGCCACTGGTGGGAAGAGTGGGACCTTCGCAGTGCCAGGACGCATGAGTGGACGGTCCGGTCCTGGGGCTGGACCCTCATTAGGTCCAGCTGGGATGGGGATATTCGTATTTGTTTATGAATATGAATATACCCATCTCTATTAAGCAACCATTGTGTAGTCATTCAAGCTTCATATTCTATTGCAGTTGCAGCCCTGGGGCTTGCTGGTACCAAATTCAGTACTGAAACTGCAACACTGAAGGATATGAACCAAGACAGTGTTCTCTCCACTGTTACAGAAGGGCTGGAGCCAGCTCTACTTTGGAGGTCATTAGAGACATGGAATGAATTGATTCTGAACAAGGTCAAACAGCAGAGGTCATGCACTGGAGACAGTTTTCAGCAATGGAACTGGTAGCCTTCAAAAAAGTAGCAAATGATGTGGTGCACTATCTGTTGCTTTGCAGGACCATTCATTTGGGCAGGAAATGAGGACGCATTTGTTAGAGCAGTGAACAGGATGTCAGAAGGTAAAACTATGAGTGCCAACCAATCTTGCACCCTCCAAGCTAGCCTGCTGCCCTCTTCCGTAGCAGAGGACGCTCTCCCATTTCTAGTATTTAAATAAGATTAAGCTGCCAAACATCCACTTTCCTAAGATGAATGGGAATTTTGTCCTTTCTCTGTGGCAGCAAGATATTTTTGACTGACCCTGGTGAATAAGCCTTTCTTCTTAAGATAAAGGGTTTGGGGATTTCTTGTGTGTGTTTCCACGTAAAACTAGGATTCAAAGCAGAAACCATTTTTTAAAAGATAGGATGTTCATCATATAAGATTTTCTAACTGTATAGTTGACAGAACAGAGCAAGGCACCACCCATGTCCAAATGGCCTCAAGACTTTTTGTGGCTCCACACCGTCAATAAGTCTGGAGGGTGCATGAGCATCTTGGACATTAAGGTTGTTATGGGAATAGTCCATAAAATTCTAAAGGTAAATGCTTTTTGCAAACAAACAAACTTTTGATCAATACCTGTCTCATCCCCACTAGTAATATATTTAACCCCATGAATGCCAGATTCAACAAAAGGGATTCCTTTTTTATATATATAAACATTTTATTAGTTTTCTATTTGATTTGTGCTTAATAAACATCGTGTTACATGGGTTTTACTTATAATTATCTGTTATTCCGTCCTGGTGCCTTAATCCCTTCTCCGTTCTTCTAGCCATTTATAGAACAAATTCCACGTTTTAAAGTATTCTGAATCTTCTTTCTTCTTCATCCTCAGTGTAAGTCTGTCCATTTCGGCACACTCTAAACTCTTCTTGGTTATCTTTTCTTCTGTTGGTACTTCTTCATTTTTCCAGTATTGTGCAAATATAATCCTAGCTGCTGTCAAAACATGCAGTGTTAGATATACATTTTGTCTATCAAAGTCCTCTGGTAAAATTACTCAATTTGGAGTATATAATTAGATTAGAAATTACTTAAACATATTTTCCATACCTACATACCATTGATAAAGAGTCTCTCTCTCTCGTTCTCTCTCATGCACACACAGAGAAAGAGAGAGGGGGGATGATTGTGTTCCTATACAGTATAGAAGTAGATTTTGAAATGTTCCTGCATCAATGGTTTCAAAGGTAAAAGCAACTTTAAAGTTCTGATCCCATACTAGCACTCTTAGCTGATTATCCAACCCATATTTTCTAATATCTGCTTGAAGTTCTGAGGTCATCAAACATCAAAGGTCACATGTTTATTGCTGGTTTTGTAGCAGCAGTTTTAATTGCATCCCCTTTGCTTAGTATTCCAGATACACTCAATAAGGCTGCCAGATATGATACAAATGAAAAAGAGCCCAATCCTGCAGAAAAAGTAGGGGGGAATCAAGGTGAGTATCTGTGGAGCTTTTTTTGAAGGGTGCAATGAGGTTCTGAATTTTGGATTGGAGAAGAGAAGCTCATACACAACTCCCTTAATTCAATAGGATCATGAATGTGGAATCCCGGTTGTACATAGCCCCTGCTAACTAGAAAAAAATGACCCACAGATGGGCTCAGTATATGCTGCTTCAGGAGTATTTATATACTTCAGTCATGCTAAACACTAAAATGGGAATAACTGCTGATACTTGAGCTGAGATACATCTGCATGTTCAGGGGCCGATGAATTGCCCATTAATTTACATCAAGATGCTAAATTCAGAAGTATCCAGATGTATTTCCTCCTCTGAAACAAACAGTAAATGTCTTACAGGAGACAGGAGCAACGCCTATATATCAAAATATACATTTAAGAATATCTCTGAGGCAATATATTGAGACAGTTGCTGTTGTGTGATGAATACATATATGGCTGTGTTTATTATTAAGTGAGCATACAGCTGGATTCTCTTTTGTCTTTGACATCTGAGGAGGAGCTGGTCTCTTTTTGTTTGAGTGCTGTGCTGAAATAGCATTGCTCCCTCTCTCACAGCTGTAATGGAGTTCTTTAGGTGTTAAGTGTTTCCTTATATAGAGTGTTTCCTTATATAAGTAATAGAAAGGTAGTTGAAGTTTTGAGAGGTTGTTGTTGTTGTTATAGGCAGTGAGTGGAACACAAGCCGGACTGGTGTGTTCAGTCCACCACCACCACCACCATCAAAACTAACAGTAACAACCACCATACCAAAGGATCATTAAAACATGTCGATGTTAGATTGTAAAGAAATTGGATTGGCTGCCATCACTAACAAAAAAATTTAATTGGGGGAATTTTAATCTGATTTTTGGCAGACTTAATTCTGCAAATGTGGTACAATGTACACTAACTAGTGTCTGGTGACTCATGTTTTGTGAGCAAATTGTGTGATTTCCCAAACGCAATTAACTGTCTTCCTCCAAACTTCATGAAACTGGTACTTTTAATCTTCCTACAAAAATATCACAAACAGCATAGAAAAAAATGGGACTGCCACCAAATGCAAACAAGTCACCAAATTCATGCAAATTATGCCATTTATATGTAAATAATATATGTAAACTAACTGAGTCCATACAGCTCATATATTTATAAAGTGGCTTTTTATGCAGAACAAATCATCCACTTTTTTTTGTTTGAATGATACTTTATCTAAAATAAGTATGAATTCCCTTCTACCTGAATTTTTAAAATCCCATTAGTAGTAGCTGAAGGATTTCATCCATCATGCTCATGATGATAAATATCTAACCATCTTTTTACTCCTCCAGTAACTTTTGGATGGTCAGTAAATTCCCTCACAAACTCACCACTGAATATACAGTAAGTAATTTATTAACCCTACGCATATTATAAAATCTCAAAATGTCAAATATGGTTGAACAATGCTGTTTTACATTTATGATCCTTTCAGTCATAATAATTATAGCTTCATTGAATTTATCATTATTTCATGGGGTTCACATTAGTTTTGCTTCTGGTCAGTATTTCCCAGCTTTTTATCAGTTCATATAATTTGATAAGAAAGCTGGGAAAAGGTATCTATTTCCCCTCTGATTTTGTTGAAGCTATATTTTTCTTATTCTACCCAATGAAAATGTGTTAAACCTAGTGTAAACATTCAGAATTAGCTGCAATAAAGCAATAACATACCTTTTAAGGATGCTGGTCTCCAATGAGAAATAAAATGTTTAATGTAATCTAATTTTTTCTGCTGCTGTATTTCCTCTGTGCCACTATATTTGTTACGCGCTAAGTAGTGAATAATTAGGCCTTCCTATATGTTTCTTTGCTTTTCTTTTTGCTCTCTCTCCATTTTTTAAGGAAACATACTGAAAACATGACAGCCAAACTCTCCCTTGTCAATTCATTCTACTCCTTGGGAGTTAGTTTGTTTCAAAAACCGTGAAGAAGACTGGAAGACTTTTTCAAAGTATGTTCTCACAAGCTTCAAGCCATTCATTTGATCTGCCAATTCATTAACAGCAGAGCAAAACTGTGTTTTAAAAATTGCTTTCAATTGTGGTTTGTTCACCTGAGAATGGCTGTTACAAACCTCTTCAAAATACGGCTTGATCTCTCTACCTGCACTGCTTCCATCTGCTCTGGACCGTTATTGTGACAGTTGCCACCTAACAGTGAAAAGGACACAGAAATAGCTTGATATGACCACAAAACGCTACCTGTGACCAGTATCATTCAATCTTAATATAGAAAACTTGATGCATTAAGACAAATTACATCTTCTATTTAGAGTTGTTCAAATGAATGCTTTTGTGCATTTAGTGGATGCATGGTAAGTCAACTGAGTTCCAGTACCTTTTCTTCTATTAATTCCTTGACAGAACTGAATTCCACTACCTTTCCCTGATTTCAAATATGTTCATTACTATTCTGCCCGATCCACAACCTTGCTTTAAGGTCTAGAACTTCTAATTAATCCGATCAATTAGTACTCAATGACCAAGGCCTTCGGCTCCTAAATAGGGCCAGCAGCCACAGCAAACCTCCAGGCAGCTAAGAACCAGAGTCTTCCATCAGAATCTGGCTGCCTTGTTTCATGTGATTTGGGGCATTCTTTACCAAAACTGGGATGATGGGTAGTCTGAAAAAATGCAAATTATTGTTTACTTCCTATGCTGAAAAAACAGAAATTATGTTAAAAGACTGAAACAGTGGAATCAAATCAAATCCCAATGGCATCTCCATCTTCTTGTGCTGAAGGCAGAAATATAAGTACAAACTGGGCCAGCTGGTGGGCATCTGAACAAATAAGTGATTTCAGCCTGAAATAATGACTAGTTACCTGTAAAAAATGAGAAACTTTGTTGCATGCAGTGCCAAAATGTTGGAATACTTGGAATTGGGAGGGGGGGGAATAAAAAAAGAGAGGTTACCTACCTGTAACCATGGTTCTTCTAGTGGTCCTCTGTGAATCCACACAACTGGGTTTAAACTGCGCTTGCGCTGGATCCTCGGAATATTCTAGAGCTTAAAATGAGAAACATTAGTAGCACGTTGTCTCCTACCACGCATGCTCCACCCGCCCGTGCCCCTCAGTTCCAAATGTCCGCCGCTGTCAAAGCCCTGTAAGCTAAGACTATGAGTGACGGACAGTGGGGAGGTCGGGCGGGATGTGTGGATTCACAGAGGACCACTAGAAGAACCATGGTTACAGGTAGGTAACCTCTCTTTCTTCTACGTGGCCTCTGTGAATCCACACAACTGGGTGACTAGCAAGCTCACTTACCGGAAGGTGGGCCATCACTCCAGCAACGAAGTTAGCACAGCTCTCCCAAACTTTGCTTCATTCTTAGCCCTGAGGTCCAAATGATAATGAGTCACAAAGGTGGACGGTGTGGACCATGTGGCTGCTCGGCAGATGTCTGAGATGTCAATACCACGCAGCAGGGTCGTTGAAGTTGCCACAGATCTGGTAGAATGTGCTTTTAGTGCCTCTGGTGGGGTTTTGCCCGACAGTTCATAGGCCAAAGTAATTGTAGACACAATCCACCGTGAAATCGTCTGTGAAGTTGCAGGGGAGCCTTCATGAGGACCCTGGAAGCAAACAAACAACCGGGGAGAGGTGCGAAAGTCCTTAGTTCTGGACGTATAAAATGCCAAAGCACGGCGAACGTCTAACGAGTGGAGCATGCGCTCAACATCTGAAGAGGGATTAGGAAATAACGTAGGTAAAGTCAAAGGTTGATTGATATGAAAATTTGAAACAACTTTAGGGAGGAAGGAGATGTCGGGGTACAGAATCACTTTGTCTGGAAAAAATTGTAGGTAAGGTGCATCAGCCCGAAGGGCGGCCAGTTCGCTTGCTCTTCTTGCAGATGTTATTGCAACTAGAAATAAAACTTTAAACGACAAAAGTTTGTAATCAGATGACGCCATAGGTTCAAATGGCGGACGTGTAAGCGCCTGCAACACAACCCGCAGGAACCACTGGGGTAGAGGTGGGCGGGTGGGCGGGCGTATATTTTGTAAACCTTTCAAGAACAGTTTGAGTGTAGGGTGTGAAAATAGACGGGAGGACTCTGATTCCAGAGGTTGATGGAAAACAATAGCAGATATATAGACCTTAAGGGTAGAAAAGGCCAAGCCTCGATCAAATAAATGACGTAAGTAATTGAGGAGGGTATCTAGGGATACTGGCAAAGGTTGTAAGTTCTGGGACTTAGCAAACTTAAGGAAGTTGCTCCATTTGTACGAATACAAGAGTTTTGTAGAGGGTTTCCTAGCTTTGTCCAAAACCTCTCTAATCATGGGAGAATCCTCCACGCCGTCAGGTGCAGGGAATCTAGATCCGGGTGACAGATGCTGCCTGCATCCTGCGTGAGCAGATGTGGCAGATGTGGAAGTCTGATGAAATCTGATGCCATCAGTTTGAGAGTTGTAAACCATGGTTGCCGAGGCCACCATGGTGCGATTAGAATGGCATTGGCATGAACCTGACGAATTTTGATCAGAGTTCTTTGAATTAGTGGGATGGGAGGGAATAGGTAAAGAAGACAGTCCATCCACTCCACCATGAAGGCATCTCCGAGTGATGCTTTGCTCATCCCTGCCCGAGAGCAGAACATGTCGCACTTGGTGTTTAGGTGAGTAGCGAACATGTCTACTTTTGGAGATCCCCACCTGTCGCAAATCATCGCAAAGGCAGCATCGTCGAGTTGCCATTCGTGTGTCTGTACATTCATCCGACTGAGCGTGTCCGCCACTTCGTTGTCTTCTGTTGATACGTGGATGGCTACTGGAAAAACGTGGTGCACATAACACCACTCCCATAGATGAACCGTTAGATACAGAAGTGACATGGAGTGAGTGCCCCCTTGTTTGTTGATATAATACATGGTCGTGGTGTTGTCGGTGACCACTTGGACACCCCGACCTGCTATCAAGGGGCGAAACGCACGAAAGGCTTTGATGACAGCCCACATTTCCAGGTGATTTATATGTAATAGCCTCTCCTTCCTGGACCAAAGAGCATGGATCCTGTGAGGGCCACAATGTGCCCCCCATCCCGTGGGACTTGCATCCGTCGTTACTTGAATTGTGAGCTGTAGAGGGCGGAAAGGGCGGCCTATTAAAAGATTTGGTATGAATGTCCACCACTTTAGTTGTTTCGCCAACTCTGGAGTCACACAGAGACGCTTGGACGGACTGTCTGTCAGAGGGTCGAATTGAGACAGATACCAAGCCTGTAGGGCCCGCATCTTCAGTCTCGCATGAGGGAGGGCAGACGTAGTTGATGCCATCAAGCCCAGGAGATGCTGTATGTGGTGAGCGGACACTTTGGCGTGAGGCCGAAATGGTCGGATAGCGCATTTCAACTTGTGGACACGTTCGGGTGGAAGAAACACTCTTGCTCTGATGGAGTCTAGACGCGCACCTATGTAATCGATGACTTGAGTAGGTTGAAGGTGAGATTTCTTCTTGTTGATTTTCAAGCCTAGGTTTGTGAGCGTGCGCAGAACAAACTCAGTGTCTCGTATGGCCTTTTGAAGAGAAGAAGCTACTACCAACCAATCGTCTATGTATGGAAAGACTGCAATGTTCTGTAGACGAAGGTAAGCTGCTATTGGCGCCATACACTTTGTAAACGTTCTTGGCGCGGTAGGCAAGCCGAATGGAAGGGCGCAGAATTGATAGGCAGTATCTATGAAGAAAAAACGGAGGTATTTTTGATGATGTGGATGAATGGATATATGAAAGTAGGCGTCCTTTAGGTCTATAACAACAAACCAGTCTTTTCGTCGTAACAGGTGGATGATGGATTCCAGAGTGACCATACGGAAGCGTCGTGTCCGGAGGTAAGTATTTAGTATCCTGAGGTCCAAAATGGGTCTGATGCCACCATCTTTTTTGGGTACCGCGAAGTAGTGGGAGTAAAAACCTTTTGGGACGTCCTGAGAAGGAACACATTGAATGGCCTGCTTTTGTAACAGAGATGATATTTCGTCCTCTAAAGCCTGTGTATAGGATATGATTTGGATGTTCCCGATGGGAGGAAGTTCTGTGAATTCTAAACGGTAACCGAACTGAACGATGGATAGTACCCAAGTGTCTTTGGTGATGAGATTCCAGTTTTCTAGGAATGGAGCTAATCTGGGTTTGAGCAGAACTGATAACCTGGGTTGAAGAGGAATCGATAACCTGTATGTAACGTCGATGTGTTTTGTGGCCAAGTCAAAGGTACTGTTTTCCTTTTTTTGAAGGTTGACGGTATGACTGGCGGCGCTGAGATGAAGCCTGAGGTCTGAAGGAAACATTAGCAGAAGAGGACTGTGCTGATCTTCCCTGAGTTGGAGGCCTATAGGGACGGTAAGTTTGGCGGTACTGTTGGTATTGTTGCTGCCCAAATTGTTTATGCCATTGATACTTCTGGAATTTTGGCTGTTGTTGAATAGTATAGGATCTTGCAGTCTTCTTTATCTTGTGAAAGGTTTCCATTATTTCATCAGTTTTCTCATTGAATAAGCCTGCTCCATCAAAAGGCAGGTCCTCTATGCGTGCCTTAGCATCCTCTGCGATCCCTGAAGATCTAAGCCATGCATGACGTCTCAATGAGATTGCAGACGCCAGGGATTTAGATGCAACATCAGCCGCGTGGCGAGAAGCTAATCTTTGATGTTTAGCCACGGTTGTTGCTTCAGCATGGGCATTTAACAGTGTTGTCCGAGAATCATCAGGAGCTGCTTGAAGAGCAGGCAAAATCTTGGCCCAAAGTTGTCTCTGGTAAGCTCCTAAGGCAGCCTGATAATTAGATACTCGCAACAAGAAGGAGGCAAAGGAGTACATCCTTCGTCCCAGTACATCTAACTTCCTTCCTTCGCGATTAGTCGGAGTAACCTTGGCTTTGCCACCTGTCCTAGAAAGGTTGGACTGGACAATGATAGAGTTAGGAGTCGGGTGTTTTGAGAGAAAGGTAGACTCATCACCATGAATTCTATAATGTCCCTCCATCCTCCTAGGGACCTGCATTGACGTGGATGGTAATCTCCAGGACTCCTTAACAAGGTCCATCATAGAAGGAATGAAGGCAATACTTAAAGGGTGAGACTTCTCTTGATTGATGTCGTCAAACACCAAATCTTGCTTAGGGGGCGGTGGTTGCTCAACGTGAAGTTGAAGTGATTTAGCCATCCGAGATATCATTTGAGAATAAGACGTGAAGTCTTGAGAAGGTGAGGGGGGGTGCAAATCTCCTGAGTCCGAATCTGGAGTGTTTAAATTTGGAGGGGTGTCCTCCGACACTTCAGAGAGGTCCTCCCCCTCTTGGTCTGAAACAGATGAAGCGGAGGAATCTCCCTGGAAAGAAGGGGAAGATGAAGGAGACAGTTGATGCCTCCGTGACGTCTGTGTAGCAATAGAGTCCTTGGACACTTATCGGACTTGCAGTGTAGCCGACTTATGCTTATCTGCCGGTAGCGAAGCTTTAGAAGCAGTATGAACTTTCTTTGAAAGTGGTGCCACCTGTTTAGAGGGGTCCCTACATAGGTCCCGGTGTTTGATAGGTTTTGATGCCGTGTGTTCGACCTGAGAACTTGCTCGACGCCGACGCCGAGGAGGCGATGGAGATGGAGAAGAAGAGGAAGAGGCATATATGTATCTGATTTTTTTGTGCCTGCCATAACTCTCAATTTCGTAGTGAGGATCACCGTCGGAGTCATCATCATGATATCTACGACGATCACGTCCACGCTCCACCTCCATATAAACAGGGTCATCATATCCAGAACGAGCTCGGTGTCGGGAAGCTCGAGGTAGCACAATCACCTCTCGACGTGAAGAATGACGTCGGGGTGGAGAGATGTGCTTTCTTTTAGCTGTTCTCTTTCTAGGAGAGGCTCGATGTAGGGACTCTTCCGAATCTGACAGCTCTACAACGGTCGCCTGCCCGGCAAATACAGGGCTGGAATGGGCAGAAGTCTGGCTGGAAACATTCTCAGCCTGCGCTCGTCTCGGACTCGGAGAACGGCTCGGAATAGACGCCGAAGCCTGGGTCGTTTGGTGCCGAGTAGAGACCCCATGGCCCGAACCAGATTCAGAGTCGGGCATGTCCCGGGAGGACTCCTCCAAAATAGGAGACGGCACTGATGTCGAGATCGGGGGCAAATCGCGTGACCGATTGCTTGTTAAAGGCTTGTCCCTTTTATCTTTTTTACGTTTAACCAGTTTTCTTTTTCTTAGGCTTCTCCAAAGACACCCGTTTCGACGCTGATGTCGAAGACGAGGTCGAAGATTTCTTAGTCCCCAACTCAGCGGGTCTTTTAACTGACTTCATAGGGGATCTCGGCGCTGGAGTAGCTGGTAAAAGCGGAGTCTCGGGTCGAGGGGAAGACGGTTGGGCAGGAGTCGGCTCCATGGGCGGAATGGCGGGAGAAAGGGATTTTTCCCAAAGATGTGCCTTAAGCCTTCGTTCGCGCGACTTTAAGGCAGGCTTTGAAAGCTTCTTACACTGCAGGCAGATTTGGGGTTGGTGTCCCTCCCCCAAACAGTACAGGCAGTGGTCGTGGCCGTCAGTAATTGGTACCTTGCTGGCACACGAAAAACACTTCTTAAAAGGGCCTGAGGCGGCCATAAACAGTCAAACCCCTGAGAGAATACGATTAAGGGGAACAAAGTTACGGACCAGTGAAGAGAACGCGATTCAAAAAGGGAAAGTTGTAGTCAGTCCGAGGTCAAGCCGAGTAATCAATATGAATGAGGCACTTAATCAAAAAGGGAAAGTTGCAGTCAGTCCGAAGTCAAGCCGAGTAATCACTCTGAATGAGGCAATTAGTCCGTTACGCGAAGGCGGGAAACCGATAACAGTCCAGGTTCAAGTCAGGAAACAACGTGCAGTGAATCAGGAAGGCAAAAATCGTGGTCAAAGGTAGTCCGTGATCAATTAGTGAAGAAATCCAAAATCAATTAAGCGGAAAAATTCGAAAGCTCTAGCGAAGAGAGGCTCCACTCGCAGCGGCGGTAAAATGGAAATGAGGGGCACGAGCGGGTGGAGCATGCGTGGTAGGAGACAACGTGCTACTAATGTTTCTCATTTTAAGCTCTAGAATATTCCGAGGATCCAGCGCAAGCGCAGTTTAAACCCAGTTGTGTGGATTCACAGAGGCCACGTAGAAGAATATAAAATTGGGCAATTATGAAATATCTCACCATGGCAAAATGCAGAATCGGCAGTTATGTTTATGGAAAAAAATATTGACCATAAAGAAAGTTCACATCATAAAACTGCTGTTACATCAGCAGAAGAAACTCAGAAGCAAACCCTGGATATGAAATCTTTCTCTCTTGAAAAATATATAATAGTTAAGATAATTCACACAGCATATAAATGTGGTCAAAAATAATCATTCCTTTAAGACTTTCAAAGATGGAATTAACTTGTAATGGTATTGATGCAGGTTATATTGTTCACTCCTTTGTCAATCACAAAGCTAAAAACATGAGAAATAACATGACTGAAAGAATAATAAAATCTAATAGCAAGATCTCCTTAATCATTGAAGAAGCAAGTACCATCACTAAAAAAAAAAAAAGGACTTTGATTTTGTATGTATGAGTTCTTGTCCCAAACTGTGCAATGAGTATTCCTTTCTTGTCTTGATGACTCGATAAGTTCTAGATAAGAACTAGATAAGGTCATAGCAAATGAAATTGTCACATCTGTCCTCCAACATCTCCATTCTTTCAGGAGTATCTGAATGAACATTTGGTTTCTATTGCTTGTGATAGCGCAGCTGTGATATTAGAAAATGATTTGGGAGTTAAGAAATTGTTGAAAGATAAATTTCCCCGTGTTATTGTATGGCACTCACCCACAGACTACAATCATCAGTGAGTGATACTGTACATGCTGTCTTTGGAATCAATCAATTCAAATATTTATTTTACAGCGGTTACGTTTTGTACCATGTTTCACCCAAAAAAAAAGGAGAGAGCTACAGATACATGCAAAATTGCTGGAGCTAATATTGTTAACAATTGGAAAGTGATTAGCTTCCAGTTTCAGATCAGTCTGCCCTGTGGGAAGATGATAAAGCCTTGGTGCTTCATTTTCTTGAAACTAAAAATGATTGCAACAGAGACCAAAAGAGAAATCCAGTTCCAAGGTTTACAAAGGAGGATAACTTCAGTCAAACGTCTGCTGGACTTAGGACTGCTGTGTGATTCCCGCTGAGAACTGCTGGAAGTGAATCTAGATTTACAAGAACATTAATGAATAATCATCACTGCTGCACTTAAGCTTGCCAGTCTGGTCATACTCAGCTCCTGCAAAATCATGGGTAGGGCATGGTGAAGCAAAGGCAGAGGAGAACAAGGGAGCAAGAGTAGTACAATTCATAGCTAGTGGGAAGCAGCAAAATATACTGCTTCTCCTTACTCTGCTAAATGAATTGGCTTGACCTTTCTAGAGTTATTCGGAGTATAACAATGGTGAGTCACTTCCTGGTTTGCTGACGTAAAGTGGCTTCTCAACTGTTATGGATGGTCTTCCTGTGTTTTCCTCCTTTATCTGAGAGCTGCTTTATGGTGCTCAGATAGAATCTCATCAGAGCATGTGCTGCCATTAGATAATGTAAACAATACACTAATGATGTAAACCGCTTTAGGATTTTTGGAATTAAAAGTGATAGTGAAAAAATCTTAATTGGGGATATAAATCCTCACTTGACTCATAAGTAAGAATGAGAGGTAACAAAAGTTCTCACCTGACAAGACTGTGTTCTTAGACAAATTGTAAGATGAATTTTTGTGCAAGCTGTAATAAGTCTTCCCTTGTTGCATGGACTTTTTAAAAAAACTGAAACACTGGACAGGTTTGCAAATCTTTGATCTATCATCCAGTTTTGCTATGTTTGCTCTGCATGCATGGGAAATGACGCTCACTTTGTTCAGAGACGCTTTGCACAAAATGCAGAAAACCTAGCAAAAAGGACTAGACTCTTTCAATTATTGAAGGCAAGAAGTCTCACAGAGGTTAACAGGTGTTTGACAAGCTGTCTCAGCATGTCAAGACACCCTGTCTCATCACACAATCTAGTGAGATTTCTTCAGATCTTTAGTCTTAATTAGAGATGGGCACGAACCACAGTTTGGCAGTTTGGCACAGTTCAGCAGTTTGGCCACACAGCTATTCCATGGGTTCCCTGGCTTCTCTTATCCCACCTCCTCCAGTGAGCACCCATTCAAAGGCAGTGGTGTGGCTTCCCAGTCAAGCCACCTCTGGCGGGTGCCCACTCAGAGGCAGTCCCCAGAGGAGGTAGGGCTAGGAAGCCACTCCACTGCTACTGGGTGTGCACCCATTGGAGGAGGTAGGGATGAGAAGCTGGGGCACCCACGGAATAGCTGTGTCACTGAACTGCTGAACCGCACCAAACCACGGAACCATGGTTCATGCCCATATCTACTCTTAATAAATAAAAACAAATAAAGGCTCTGATCTTGACAGACCACCAATTGCTATCCAGTAATAAAGTGATACAAGAACTGTGAAAACATCCCACTTCCATTTACAACTAACACAACACGTTCCTTAAATATTTCAAAGATACTCTTTAGCAAATGTAGTACACACCTACATCTGTTGATAAAGATACAGAGTGTGGTGTAGTGGATAGAGTGATGGACTAGGACTCTGGAGACCAGAGTTCAAATCCCTGCTCAGTGATGGAAACTCACTGGGGGAGTGGAACTGGTAAAACCACTCCTTAAATATCTCATTTACGTTGAAAGTCCTATTAGGGTTGCTTTGTGTTGGTTCCTACTTAACAACAACATCCCTAGATTCAGGTAAATTAAGATTCCCATCTCCAAATTAAATTAGGTATGGGTGTAAGTCAATCAATTCATTAATTAAATATTCTCAAATTCTCGCTAATACTGGCATCCAGCAATATATTTTCTTGGATGACTAATGAGTTTCTTCAAGGCCAGATACTTAATCAATCAAATGAGGTTGACAACCTTATTTTGTTTATCATTTCATTTCATCTCCTCTTCACCTGTATTTCTATGCCAACAACTTTCTAAAGAAAAAATCCTTCTGAAGTAAATTAGTAAATGAAAATAATATCTGAATATTTTTTTCAACAAGGACAATGTTGTTTTGAAGGCGAAAAAATACTCTTTTGTAGAATTAAACAAAGAAGAAAGAGAACAACTGACAATCATAAAAATGGTCTGAACTATTAAGGGGAGACTCCATATACGCCTTCCCAGTAAGAGTATAAATCAGTGAGGCAGAGCATAAAAACAATCTGCTGATCAGAAAAATAAAATACTGCGATGGAAGATGTTTTCTCTAGCCCACTATAGTAGACAGATGGGGAGAACAAGAAGAGGAACCTTTATAATGGAAAGATAAATCAGTAGGGAAAAGATCACCACAAAGAAAGCTACTATAAAAAACGACATGAAAATCAAAGGACAGTGCTGTAAACAAAACTAAAATACACCCACAGAGGACAAATATAAACAAAAGACAGCCCAACTAAATGCAGAATTCCTGGTATGGTGCAAAATACTGTGTAAGCATTAGTCAAAGGGCAGTGAACTTTTAGTGTAGAAAGAAATAATTACAAAAGCATGTGGCAACTGGATTTCGTGAAAGGAGAAAACAGCATGTGTGTGGAAATACACCTCTGTATAAAAAATAACAATAAAAAGTTCACTACTGTTCTGGGCTGCTTGGCCTTTTATATAGAGCAGTGGTTCCCAACCTTGGGGCCCCAGGTGTTCTTGGACTTCAACTCCCAGAAATTGTGGCCAGCACAGCTAGTGGTGAAGGCTTCTGGGAGTTTTAGTCTGAGAACATCTGGAGACCCAAGGTTGGGAACCACTGATACAGAGGAAACTGGAAGACTTGTACTGACCACTAATGTACCGGTGCCAGGCAGTGTTGAACACTTTAGTCATCAGAATAGCAAGGACTATGACATTGTGCACACACATCACAGTCTTCCCTTTTTCCTCTCAGCTTAGCCAGAATCCACAGGGGAACTGGGAAAGAAACTGATTTTCCCAGGAACACTACATTATTGCCACTATTCCTGTCATAACAGAAAGTATTTGAAGGTATGTAGCTCTTGCATAGGCAATTAAAAGGCATTAGCTTTGCAAAACACCTGCTCCTCTTTTGTTATAGCTATGGTTTGGATCAGCAAGTCTGCATTTTGGACTCTCCTTGTGGTAGGAGTGCCAGGGGAACTGTCATGATGAGCCTCTGCACTTCCAAATTTCCCATTACAGCACTGCTGCTGACAAGATATAAGACACACCCAACAGATACTCTGCACAACAACATGTGACTAAGGCTATGGTCAGATTCCTACATGCTGGCAGAGCAGCCCCATTTCAAAGATTTCTGAGCAGGCAACTGATCCAAATCTTTACAGAAGAAAGATCAGGGAGACAGTATACTGTAGATCAAGTGGCTGAAACCAGCTTATCAACACTAAGGAGGAGCAAAATCAACTAGTTTGATTTATTAATAGGATCTGAAAGGATAGGTGCTCCAATCCTTTGGAGGGGGTTGTATTAATTAGAGATGGGCATGAACTGCATTGTATGCCTTGTGATTCATTCCATCCTTGTGACTCAGTCTGATATCTTTGTTTGAAACATTTCACTTTGGGTTTGCTTTATCATATTAAATTTTATGAGCAGGTGCAGCTGATTAAAGACTGGAGATGTGTACCTTCTTGCCAAAACCTGAAGATATGTGTGTTGCATTGCCAAGATGTCAATTAAATGGTATAATCTAGATAATGCTCGTTTCAGACCTTGGAGAACTGAGATCAAATCCCTAATTAATTAATTCAAGTATCATGCCACTATATCATAGAAGTAGCAAATCCATATTTTCCAGATATTTAGGACCAGCAACAGCCCTAGCCAGAATCAAGATTTATGGAGGCTGTAATCAAAAATATTTGGAAAGCACTGGGTTGCCCACCCCAGCTACAGAAATTTAGCTACATGACCCTATAAGTCATACAGACTATCGTCTTGTCTCCAGACCTATTTTGGAACCAGCTAGAGACGGCTAAATAGGGTCTCTAGGAGGTCTGATATGCCATTTGGTATGATCTTCACATCCAAATGGAATGTGGAGCTGAAGCAACCCTATGTGGTTCCCCCGCCCACCTGCAGAATGAGACAGGACGGAGCAAAAAGGGGGATTTTCTCTTAAAGGGCCATCCAAGAAAAGCAAATTTTAAAAAAACCCTCCTATCTCCTGCTGCAGCCCCTGCTCTGCTTGCCCCCTTTAGTAAGCCAAAGCAAGTCACACACCTACACACACACACAAACGGATGTGTGCACAAGTGTGCACCAAGAGGGTTCAGCTTTCCAAAGGCCACCTCCCCACTCTGCCTTTGGAAATCCTTACTTTTACCGCCACTGCTGCTCCATTTGCACCCTTTAAAAAGCCAGGCCAAGCTACAAACATACACAGAGATAGACACACACACACAGGGAGGTATACACCCACCCACCCACATACACACAGGAGGATTTGGATTTCCAATGGCAGCCTCAGCATGCTGACTTTGGAAATTAAACACTTCCATGGAGCCTAAGAAGAGTTTAATTTGTCTATATTGTGAAACGGCTCTCTTATTAACCCACTTCACTATATTCGCAAATTGAAAGAGGAAGCTTCCTTTGACCCATTCCCACTAATCACATGTGGGGAAGTCAAACCAAAGTAGAGTGATCCTACCCACACAAGAAAAGTAAAAAACCCCTTGACAGGGACCAGAAGGGTGCAGGCAGGAACACTCTGGGTATGGACGGTTTCATTTTAGCAAAGATGTGGTCTGAACGCCATCTTTAAGAGTCCACCAGCCTTGCCCTGCAATGGTCCAAACAGTGTGTGAAAGGCCCATCTGATTGCGCTCTGAGGCTCACTCCCACACATTTGTGTGTAGGACTGCAGCCTTGAAATGGGCTTGTCGCAAGCCTTTTACCAAAGGACAACCTACTGAGTGGTCAGTGGCACTGTTTAGAAGCAGAATGGCAGCCACATAAATTACAGCCTTTCCCTGAGAAGGAGAAGAACAAGCTACTCAAAGTAATTTGTATGCAAAAATAAAGCTGACAAATGATCGGGCCGCTGCTGAGCCAATGCTTCAGCAGCGTGGCTCGCCTTTGCCTCCCTCCCCAGATGACATGGGACTCTTAGTCTCTCGAGAACGGCCGGGGTGAGAGGGGGGAGAGTCAGGTTATTTAAGGATGTTCCCCCCTCTCCCCTCCCTCTTCCTTTTCTGGCACCAATGAAGGAGAGAGCTCCGCTACGCTGCACTGTTGCAAACTGCGTCATCGTTTAGAGGCCTGTGAAGACATCGCTCGGGAGTCTAGGGGGATAGCATTGGCTACCCCCTGTGGTTTGATTAATTATTTTATTTTATTTACTCGACTAATTTTTGTACCTTCCCATAACCTCTGTGTGAATTTAATTTATATTAATTGATTAAGTTTAAATCAAAATTTTATTTACGGGGGTCTAGTGCTGCGAAAGGGGGGATCGTGACTGCACAGCTTGCGCAGGTCGCGCCTCGGCGCGATCAAAGCTTGGCCAGTTGCTGGGTAGCTTTAAGGGGATAAATACAAGAGACTTCAGCCGAAGGGCCGGTGTCAAGAACGCCTCATTTGATCGGCGGCCCATTAACCTGGAGCTTGCGAGGGTCGGGTAAGCAGGAGGCGGCCGATGTGCGCCCCGACCTCTCAGATCCGCAGCAGTTAGTTTGGAGGATTCGCAGCAGCTCGGGATGCGTGCAGCGCGGCTGTTAGGTCCAACGGCCGTTGGCACTTCGATCTCCCCCCCCCCCGCACCATTCTGCTTACTCAAGGGATTGGAGTTTATAGCGTCTGGGTGGTGCTTCGTGGGAATAGCACCACAGGTGTGGGTGATCATGGAACAAAGGAAGGCTGATTGCCTTAGAGAAAGAACAAAGGAGTCGACAATGGATGTCCAAGCCAGCGGAGCCTACAGGCAACGCCCTGAGAGCTCTTTTATTTACTTAGCATGATTTACATAGTATGTTGTGAGAGAGACAGATAGGATACTGACAGGACCAACAGTCAACAAGGAGAAGCTGGCTTGGGGTCCATGGGTGGTCAAATTGCGGCCGGCTGGGTTCTCGCTATCTTTTAAGACTGCGAGAACTTGGGGCCAGGGAATCGCCCATTTGTTGCTTAAGGGGGCCTTTGAGACCCCTACAGTTTAAACTGATTCCGCACTACGGCAGGCCCCCCTTTGCCAAAGGATGGCAACATTGATTACGATTAATAAAGTGTGGCCCGTGTTTTAATCCATAATTCTTGTCTCGCGTCTTTATTCCTGGGTTGGGAGGGCAATGTGCTGTGTTTTACCCAGTGGGTTGAAAACAGTTCTATGTGCCCTTCCAAATGTTGTAAAAGTATGAGTCCCACCCCTCCTGCCTGTCAGTTATACTGTCTGAGGCCGATGGAGAATGAACTCCAGTAGCACCTGAAGGGGCACAGTTTTCCCTCTCCTGATCTACACAGGGCTAATTTGGAAGCTAGTTCTGAAAAATCACATATGGAATTCACCACAGAAGAGAGGACTGGTTTACATTTGGATAGGTTTTCTTTCAATTCTACACTCTGTAAGACAATCATCTTCTTGTGGGAGTTCTTAAATAAACTCTTCAAACAAATATTTTATTAAGCCCTTTTTTCTAGCAATTAATCTGTGGCAACTCGGTTGTAATACGTACCCTGCCTTATCACCAGAAATAATATTTCTTGACTCTCACCCGAGTTTTGTTGATTCTTACTAACCTGGCAAATCTAATTAATTTTGCAATGGGCATTTGTTAAGCAGATGCCAGATTTGAACATATTTTTAGCTTAATGAACCTGCTCCAGCCAGACGAAATAGCTGTAATGAAAGCTCGGCTATTATCAAAGCTAGGCTTCCAAGTGATCCATCCAAATTAGTAGCTTTATATTTTTAAAGGATATCAAAGCATTTTCAAAGCACTACTGGGACAGTTCTTACTAAGATGAATAAAAATGGCACTGAAAGTTCAGTGTATCTGACCGAAATAAAGAAATTCACATGGGGGAGAAAATGACCTTGTTTCATGAGCTTCTCTGCCTCATTTTGCTTTGAAGACTTTAAGTGTCTGCTTTAAAATATTTGGGTTGGGGGGGGGTTGTCATTTACAAACACCTCAACCCTGTGAAGTAATGTAACAAAGTAACTTTTTCAAGCCCTAATCCGGACTGCAACAAGCATTTTCAGAGCTGATTGATTTTAATGGGACAGAATGGTACGCTCTCGCACTGAATTAAATGGAGTTTAAGCATCCTTAATTTCGTCTTCCTTGTATATATACCATATTTGCCGGCGTATAAGACGACTGGGCGTATAAGACTACCCCCCAACATTTCCACTCAAAATATAGAGTTTGTTATATACTCGCCGTATAAGACGAGCAATTCAACTTTCTAACTATAGGTGGTGCCGAGGCTGCTTCTTGGTGCTTTAGGTCTGTCGGCCATTACTGTATAGGCTGTGTGGCAGTTGAGAGAGCTCCGGCTTTCCGAGTGAGCCTGTGTGTGTGTGTCTGCAAGGAGGTAAGCTGCTGTTTTCTCCTTTTAAAAAACTTCTGGGTGGGTTTTGGCTGGGGCGGATATGTTTCTGTGCTGTTTTGTTGGTGGCTTTTTTTCCCTTAATGCCTCAGCAAGGGAGCTGAGTTTACTGTGTGTTGTTGGAAGTTTTAAGTGCCTTCGGTTTCTTCGGCCTGAACGGATTAATTGGTTTTCAATTCATTCCTATGAGAAATGGTGCTTCGACCTACGAACATTGAAAAAGAGGATGAAATGGCTGAAAAGCCTCCAGGCAGCCATGTGGCTGTGGCCATTTTGTCTTCTCCTCCACTCCTCCCCCTCCCCTCTCCCCTCTCCCCTCTCCCGACGATCAGCTGATGGGCGGGCTATTAGGAGGCTTGCTGAGGCTTTCTCTGCACTGGAAATTCAGGGGAAAAAGGTGGAAGCTACCGGTATGTCTATTCCAACTGAAGTGCACCCGGCGTACAAGATGACCCCCCCCCCCACTTTGAGGCATGTATTTCAGGGTAAAAAAGTAGTCTTATACGCCGGCAAATACGGTAGCTGTGAGTGAAATGTTAAAGTCGAAAGAAGTGAGGAGCCTTTTTCTGTGTCAGATACCATTCCACATTTATGTTATTTATTATATGAAGAATATTTGAACCCAGTTTGCTAATGATGCAAAGCAGGGAAGGATGGCAAGAAGTAAGAAAAACAAAGCTCAAAGTGACCTCAATAAATTAGAGTAATAGGCTGGGAACTCGAAAGTGGACATATGTAAGGGATCACACAAAGCTAATGCATACACTAAAATGGGGAATTAGGTCTGTAAAGCAGCTAGAAGCTATAATGAATCAGAAGCTGAACAAAAGAGCACCATGGTGCTGCAAAAATAAAGGAGGGGTGATGCCATCTCACAGTGAACTGACCTGAATTTTATGTTTCACAATGATGATGATGATGATGATGATGTGGTGCTGTCAAGTCAATTCTGACTTTCCAGGGTCTTCTAGGTAAGAAATACACAGAAGTAGTACACCATTCCATTCTTTGGGGGGAGTCTTGGGGCTGTGCAACTTACCCAAAGCAACACAGGCTGGCTCTTCTCCCAGAAGGCACAGCGGGGAATCAAACTCCCCACCTCTGACTCCACACTGAGCATTGGACAGGCATTTCCATTCTGATCACATGTTAATGAAATGAGTGTTCAGAAAAGGGTGAAAACAATGAAGGGAGAAACCACTAGATATCAATCTGGGTGAGTTACCAGCAAGGTGTTGGAATGCCTGAGGTTGGTACTGAGAAAGTGAAAAATTAAGAAAATTGGCAATTGGAGTTCTCATTGTTCTGATCACTATGTCCTGCCATTGCTCCACTAACAGGCTTCGGGCAGTGTAGGATTAATCGTTGTTGTTTTTTCCTTTCAAAGAGTCTTCTGTGCCACAGACTAGGCAGCATGTTCTGTCTTGTGGCCATAATACTGCATTCTAAGCACTAAGGCACACAAAAGCTGCAGTTCTTGCTTCACAGCTAGGCTTTACTTCGATGGCCATGTTGGGACCATCATAGCATGAGGTCAGATGGCCTTCTCACTGAGGTACTTGGTGGGCTTTTTCTCGAAAAATGTATCATCCTGGGCAATTTTCCAAATCTTTCCATACAATCATTTCTCAATGGAATTTCCTGCTACCTCAGCAACGTTTCATGGCTTCCCATGAAAATGAGAAGCCATGTATTGTTTGTTAGTTTTTCAGCTGTTTTTTTGTGCAAGAAACTGCCAGATTCTGTACAGCTTAAAGCCCTTTCACAGGAATCTAGTACAGGAAAGATACTGTTCCACACAGGAATTGTAGTAATTCTGCACAGATTGGTGTTTCCTCTGGGAGAAAGGATTTTTTAAATGATAAATTCCACATGATTTTTCAGGAGGGGAAAAAAAAATCTCATGCAGCAAAATATTGCTGCAAGAAGGAAAGAAGAATGGGTTTCTCACTAAGAGCAAGGGGCTGCAAAATTCATACTCCTAAGTTTTAGCCTCCTTGGTTAGAGATATTTTTTAAATTATTTTGCCAGTAATGATTTGGGCCTAATGAAAGGAGAGGTTCTGATCTTATGTGCCATCAGTGATCTACAGGAGATAAACATGTGCTGGACTTCCACAACTATGTTGTTGTCTGCTTTATTTCCTGGGCCAATTTGGAGGAGTGTGGGTGACTTTTGCAGCCTGGATTGTGCTAGCAGAGGAATCAGTCAAGAAATGCAAAAATACAGTGGAGAGAGTTTGGGGTTTTTATCTGGCTCATCTGGACATCGTGTAGAACCACGAGGAGCTATTTAAAGGTGACAACGTTCATCTATGGAGTCAAGGCAATGAAATTTTCTGTTTAGACCTTCAAAGGGATCTTAGGACCATCTTGGAGAACCTGGTAGGGGCAAGAATATGAGGTATATACAAGCTTCATTGAAGTGGTTGGTAGTGCAGAGAATACGTAGTAAGAGTGGCGAGCCTCTGTGTCCACCTTTAGGTGAAAGAGGGTTCACAGGATTCAGAATCAGAGTTGGGGGCACACTGTGACCCTGTGAAACCAACATATGTCATAACCTGTTTAAATCCCAAGGCCGGGCAGGAAAAAGCCCTAGGAAAGCTTCCTGGGCTTGGACTGATGGATACTAAGCTATAAGTATACAGCAAGGCATGGGGTGAGGTAGGGGCTTATCCTGGAAGGACAGGGGAAGTGGCCATAAGCACCCCTGCCCTGGAAATCCACAATATAAGAGGCCCCAGTGCAGGTTTCAAATTCTGGCCCCAATTAAATCTATCAGCACTGTCTTCTCTCTTAATGCAAGGTTGGAGAGAGACAAACACCACTTCACTTACGACATTTTCTCTTTCTAAAAAGCGGGCACAGAAATACTTACTTGATTTTGACCTTCACTATCTTCACCAGGGGTGTGATCACACAGGGGGCAAAGACCACCATTTGGACCACTTGTGGAGGGGTCTGGTGTAATCTATTTCTCAATAATCCCACAGCTTGTGAAGAAATGTGCTCCAGTCTGACACAGTCCTTGCTCAAGCTAGACATTTCTGGTCCAGCTGTAGGGCTTCTACTTTGGGGGATGGCCTGGAGCAATTCCCCAGCAGACAGAAAAGTTGTTTTAAGGGAGATTGCTCCCATTAAACCAACACCTGCGGCCTGATCAGGCCCGTGCCTGATCACGCAGCCCTCTGATCACACTTTAAATTTAAGCCTTAATCAGCTTTGCCGGAGAAAAAGCAGGTGGTATAACCTGCCTGAAAGTAAGCACCAACAGAATGCAGAGGTTCCCTCAGCTTCTAAACTACCAATAAACTACCGCAATCCTGATTATTAATTTTTTATTTTTTAATGTTATATTAATTAATTGTTTTCACGTTGTTCTGTTTTTAGTTTAATTGACTAATATGTTCATTTGATTTTTGTTGTTATGTTTATGTGGTTAATATATAATATGTTATTGTGGTTTATTTTGTTGTGAACTGCCCAGAGTGGCCTTAGTAGCCAGATGGGCGGTATATAAATTGAATGAATGAATGAATGAATGAATGAATGATGCTGGTAGGCCATGTTTGAATGCTTCTCCCTACCCCATGTCAGGCATTCCTTGTATGTGTAAAACAAGTCTATAAATGTTGGTCTGCAATCCTCTTCCCTGAGTAGACTGTTTTACATACATGAAGAGAAATTCATAAATACACAATGGCATTTTTTCTGAAAGGCCTATATTTTCTGAAAATCTAAACTGGCCATCAGGCAAAATTCATGAGTTGCAGAATCTCTATTAGGCAAAGTATTGACACATATTTGTAGACACGGGCTTCATTTCTTCCGGAAAATAAAATGTGTCTCCTGGATATTCTATAAATGACCTATAAGTTACTGTGGTAGAGAAAAATAACTACAAAATAAGATTGGAAAGAAAGACAGCTGAGATAAGTAACACACATAAGTTCCAGAGCACATTGAAAGGGTTAAATATCAGCCAGGGATTCTTAGTTCACTATATGTATTAATTAACTTTCTTTCTACAATCTTGGGCATGGACCAGACTCTGGGAACTGATCAACTGCTGCTTAACTCCCCTAGAGGTCACTCATGATCAAGGGTTTTCCTACTTCACACCTCACAGGAAGCGTAGGACTGTCAACTAAAACCAACATTCTAACTGCTAATTATTTGTGACAACAATGTTATTGTCACCTTGATAATCCATCTCCTCTGCCTACTCTGTATATTAATTGTGGTTTTGCTTTACCCTAATGTGTTTAAAGATTTGTGGTTGAATCTACAAAAAAGCTCATGTTAAAACATGACAGTCTTTGAAGTGCCATAACATTTTAACTTTCCTTTTTTGTTTTTTGTCTTTTTTGTTTTTTAGTTGGATATTTCAACACCCAGAAGCCCAACTAGAGATGCTCCAGGACCAGGAACAAATCCAATGCAGGGTTGTTTCCATTTTCCAATGAATTCACTATATGACTTCCAAAGGGCAGCACTTGAGATACAGTAATTTTTTTGTTCCAGTCAACTCTGTCTTCCCATTTTTAAAAATTTGTTAGGCTTATTGAGTGTTATAAACATTTATGGAATCCTATTGCTAACTAGAAAGGCGAGATATGAATAATTTAAATAAATAATAAACAGAACTATATGTTGGGGGTGAAACATAACATGACACATTAGTTTTCTATGTGTGAGAATTAGGGAAGTAAACATTCGCTTATTTTTCTCTCAGAAGTTTTCTTGCTATTGTGTGGGATTAAGGGTTTTTTGTGCATTTTTCACATTATGGCATTTTGTGGGGGGAAAAGTGAAGGTGTTTTTTTCACAAAACCTTGTATTTTGTACAAAAGCATTTTGTGTACACAAAACCTATAGACTGAGTAAAATACAAGGTTTTAATGCAAGATACAAAATATTTATAAAAAATATAAGGCTTTTGTGCAAAACACAGACTTGTTTTGTTTTGTTACTGCTGCTACTGCTGACCCCTCCCCACCATCAAAAGCTGGTACTTTTGCTCTGTTACAGGAGTAAAAGAAACCTCACATCACTTGATTTGTGTTTTCAACAGGGTGTCTCAGGGTGTCAAGACACCCTTTTCACTGATGTTCAGACAATTTGCAAATACTGTATTTGTTGCATCTTTAGTGTGGATATATTCATTTAATGGAAAAGCATCTAATCACATGACCTGTCTGCTACAGTTTACTGGAGACTATCCCAGGCTTACCCGCTCAGCAGCTGTTTCTGAGAAGTCTGCCTTCCACCTTTTGAAATGCTGGCCATGTTGTCCTGTATCTGAGTCCTCTTAAGAAGGAGAAAAAAGAAACTCACATCAAATATATTAGTATATTTGCTGAAAAAGATTTCTTCACTTATCCAAAAATTGTAATAGCTTGTAGGTGACCCTATATAAAAATTACACTTCTGTGTTTGCTGAATTCAACAGGGCAACCCAATCTCAGGTTCCAGAAAAATGTGGACAAAATAAAATGTATGAGGAATACATAGCAATTATCTCCCCAGGGCTACAATCAGAGAGGCATCTGTCTTGCTGTTTATACCACACTCTTCACTGTTCCTTTTTCACATATATTCCATCAATTACCTGATGTAACAGCTACTTGCAGGTAGATCCAATATTATTCTGTTAGTATTTGGTATCTTTTGTTCAGCCAACTAGTGCTGGACTTTTTTGTTAATGTTTACACATGCAGTTGCTGTTTTTTTCATTTGGGCATTATGTGATTGTATCAGTCCTTTGGGAAGGTTGGGTCTATCTTGCTCACATCAATGGTGACATATGAAATGGGGTAGGGTGTGGAAGTAACCCTTATTCTCCTTTTCCTGGTGGTATCAATGCAGAAGACGTTTGTTATAACAAATAGGCGAAGTGGTACGTACTTTTCGCTATGCCAAAGTTTGTCTGTGTCTGTAGGCTTCCATCTTTGCTCAGGCCTGTTCTGTTTCATAGTTCTGCCTCATGACTTGTCAAGTGATTGTTTGGGGAAAGCATGTCTTTTTTTTCCGGCTGCCTCAAGCCAAGGCTAATATCAAGACTCTGATTACATTAGGCCAGAGCCCAACTTTTGACACCCAGAACTGAGAGTATAAGGTAATACCTCTTTGCTCATAGTCAAGTACTTTGACAACATCTCTATTATCATTTTGCCAATTAGTAAGATAGCTTCTTATCACAGTATCAATTAATAAGTTGAATTCATATAACTTTGCCAGTTATAAAGGAACACATTGTGGTTCTAGTTGGTGTAAAACTGATAACAGAATTAGAAGTAAGGAGGGACCCCGAAGTCTTTATCTGGGGAGCCTCAAGCATAGATCATTGCCAGGTCAGTACTGCCGATCCCAAGGAATTTCCAGCAAGCAGAAGGAATGCAGGTTGTATCTTGTTTATTTTGCTTCTACTATATTATTTTGTACTTTGCTTCATTATTGCTGTTCTTTGCTAAATTATTTTACACTATTGCTTTGCATCACATGGCTGCTGCTATTGTATTGTCCCATGATTATTCATGATTCCCAATGTGATGGACTAGGATGCTGGAGAACAGGGTTTGAATCCCCACTCAGCCATGGAAACTGACCGGGGGAGTGCAACTGGTAAAATCAGTCCGTAAATATCTCACTTTCCTTAAAAGTCCTATTAGGGTCGCTACAAGTCAGTTTTGATGGCACAGAACACACACATGATCATTCATTCTGTGTGATTTTTCCATGGTGATTTCTCTTTTGTCATTGTTAGAGATGAGCATGAATCAGAAAAATTGTGATTCATTTTGATTCATGATTTATCAAGGTTGGCAAATCATGAATTATGAATTCATGATCTTTTTTTCTGACAAATCAATGAATTGATTTGTCAATTTGTTGTTGACTTTAAAACCCTATAAAATGCCCCCCCCCCCAAAGAACCTAAAGAAACTGGGAAGCTTCCCCTTACTCTCCTCTAAACATTCTGCATCTTTGGTGAAGTTCGGGTTTCAGATGACCAGCTTATACACCCATAAGTAGCCCCCCCCAGGAAAGTTCCCCCCAGGCACCTAGAGACACCAAAATCACAGAGAAGCTTCTACTGACTCTCTTCTACAGTCTCTCCAAGTTTGGTGAAGATTAGGTTTCAGACATCCATGTTAAATAATCATAAATTGAGTATTCCCGCCCCCACCAAGAAAGTGCCCTTTAGCAGCTGGCTTTGAGAAATCCAATCTTCACCAAACTTTGAGGTAGAGGAGAGTCAGTAGAAGCTTCTCTGTGAGAATGGAATGGAATACGTCTTAAAGGTCTGGAGTGGGTGCAGACAAAGAGGCAGGCCAATAAAACAAAAGAGGAAGGAATATCATGCCTGGGTTCAGATACTATTTCACTCCTGGCTGGGGAATGGGTGAAAGTGCGTAAAAGGGGCAGGGAAGAAAGTGTTAATGGGTAATAGGAGACATACAGGAGAAATGTTGCTAATTTCAGCTTTACGTGTGGACAATCGACACACAGATTCCTGGGGTAAATAAACATTCTCATGTAAACAATATCAGCAAATACAACAGGTTCAAGCTGCATAGGAACTGTGCATAAACCTGGGATATACGTATCTTTCTGCCTGATCCTGGTATGAAACTTGTCTGGTTCATTAATACATATTGGGGGGAAAAAGCTATTCTCCCATTTTACACAAACTGATGCCATTGTCATAGCATCTAACATCTGTCATGGCCAGTTTTCTATTGTTTACTTTTCACTTCCTATTTCAAACAGTATCTACCAGAAACCATTTCATAACAGGCTTTTTGAATGGGCAGGAATCTGAAGAAAGAAAGAGAAAAAGAGAATTGTTCGATGGACAGATCTATACCTGAACTGAGAGTATTACAGTGCCAGCACACCTGGGAGAAAGAGACAGTGCTTCTCAGTTTTATTGTATTTTACTAAATGAAATAAAACATTTGAAGCACAATCCACCAAGAAGTTCCACATCAGCCCCTCTGAGCTGTGCAAGAGCACTTAACATCGCTTCATGGATCTAGCGTTTAGCTTGATCAGTTGATAATGTACATATAGATAGATACAGACCTACAGAAATGCTATATTCTGGAACACAATATTTTGTAAACCACATGAAAAGAAAGCTTCCTGATGAGCTGTACCCCAAGAGTACAGCTATCCAGAAACCATTCCAGACAGAATGCTTAGTTCCTACATAGAATGGCATATGATGTCTCACGTCACTAAACAAATGTAACTGTAAATGTAAATGTAAATGAGAGTTTTATGGCATGATCTAGTCCAGAGATGTGCGCTGCCTTTGGGGAAGAAGTGTCAAAATGGAGTGAGGTTGTGATATTTGTTCTTTATTGGAGCAGATAAAGGGTGATTCAAGAACCCACAGCAGTGCTCAGCTCGGTTAGAACGCCCCTAGAAATAACGGAAATTTGTTTCAGTGTTTTGGGGTTTTTAAATGCTAATATTTGAACAAAAAATACTTGGTGCCAGTTGCTATAGCAAAAGAAGGAAGTGCCAGAGTACTTGAAATATGACATTATCTCCAATTACTGAGCTTTGTTACACACCTAGGAATGGCAAGGATTGAACCTTGCTTCTTAGACTGACCGCATTCTACAATTGTCTTGCTTTTTTTTTTGTAGCGCTGTTTTTTTTTCACTGAGGCTTCATTACGCTTAGGATTAAGTGTTTGTACCAAGGTGGGATGAACAACTGACTCTCTTGTATGGGCTTTGATTAGATAGGTCAAACAAGAGCTATGGGATTATTTTCCTGCTGCTGCTGCTCCTTCACCACCACCACCATTTTCTGTTTTCTTTTCTTTTAATTGTAATGCTTGCTGCTGGGTTCTATTTGCAGAACTATTTTTCTCTTGTTGTAGGTGTCTGTGTCACTCCAGTTCTGGCCCATCTCCACCTGTTGCCCGTGGTGTCCCAGATCAGGTTCAAGGTTTTGACACTGACATACAAAGCCCTCCACGGCATGTTACTTGTCCGAGCATCTCTCTTTAATATCATCTGCCCGACCCATAAGATCATCCCAGTTGAGGCTCCTCCTGGTGGCCACCCCAAGGGAGGCCCATAAAACCTCAACAAGACCTACGGCCTTCTTTGCGGTGGCTCCAACTTTATGGAACCAGCTTCCGGAGGAGCTCCAACTACCCCCCCCCCCCATGGGCTTTTAGGAAGCAAGTAAAGACATTGCTTTTCAGGGAGGCTTTCCACACCAACCCCAGCTGACCACCTTCTCCCCCCTTGTTTTTCTTTCCCCTCCTCTTCTTCCCTCTCCTCTTTTCCTCCATCCACTCTAGGATTAGTCAGTGCTATCTGTGTTTTTAAGGGTTATTGCTGTTTGCTGTTAGACATCCTTCAGTCTCGAGAGACCATGGTAACGTGCTCTGTATGGAGGACTTGGAACAGCGTCTAGTGTGGCTGAGAAGGCTGATTCAAGAGTGACAATCCCTTCCACACTGAAGACAAATACAATCTGTCCCCAGTCCAGTTCCCTGATTTTGCTGGTTTCAGGACTGCCTCTTTGCCTCGGCCTGCTGGACAAGGGTCTCTTCAAAATGGGAGAGGCCATGATGCACCACCTGCCTCCAGGCTAAACACTAAGATGTCAAGGTTTCCCATCTGTTGAGGTCCATTCCTAAGGCCTTCAGATCCCACTTGCAGATATCCTTGTATCGCACCTGTGGTCTCCCTCTGGGGCGATTTCCCTGCACTAATTCTCCATACAGGAGATCTTTTGGAATCTGACCATCAGCCATTCTCATGACATGCCCGAGCCAACGTAGATGTCACTGTTTCAGTAATGTATACAGTGGTATACATTACGAACTTAATCCGTTCCAGAAGATGAAACGTAACTCGAATTGGTCGTAAGTCGAAGCACCATTTCCCATAGGAATGCATTGAAACCCCGTTAATCCATTCCGGCCGGGGGGGGGGGGGGAATCACCAAAAAAACAAAACAACACTGCAAGCCCCATCGGAATGCGACTGTGGAGCAAATGTCTCATCTGCTTGGAAGACAGAGCAGGGAGTCTGGATTCAAGGTGGTTGAAGGGAGGTCTTAGCAGATCGCACAGAGGACAGAGGGAAGGAAATCTCAAAGAAAGGGTGAGTAGAGAAAAATAAAGCTCACTCAAGGGAAGGGTAAAGAGGTCCTCGTGAAGACTTTCCGCAATCCTTCAAGTCACAACTGTCATGGATTACATCACGCGCTAATGATATTCCATTCATTTCAAAAGGCTGAAAATATATATCCACAATTCTGCCATATATTGTGATTACTGTTATATCTTGAATTATGTTCTAATAATTTGTTGTGTTTTTAGTCAGCTTCTTTTTTCAATAACCGATGAGCCACCTTGAGTCCCTTAACTGGGAGAAATTTGGTGGTTTACAAATGATAATAATAAATCAATAATAAATAATAGCCACTTCAAGTGAAAAGGGAATTAAAAGGAGAGCAGCCAGATACAACTGAGCAATGAGCAGAAAATCCACCAAATGATATGTCCTACCTCTGTCCCTATAAAAGGACCCAGCCTCCAACATGAAAAACATATTCGCAGGGAAATACTATGAGTGCTGAGTCACAGGAGACTTGTAATCTGCAAAAGAAGTCATTGTTTATTGCTTAATTAGTGGTCGCTGTTCCTTTTTTACTTTCTGCATCATTTCTGAAGACGACTACCTGCATTAAAAAGAAAGATGAAGACGATGAACCAAGGCTAGCTAACATTTTCCATGTTTCAGGGCTTGTAGCAGCATGCCACCACTTCACAGCCCTACTCTACATCCGAGCTTTTAAATGCTCTCTTATTTTGGCAATCACCTCTTGGTGCCCTAGATGTTAAATGGAGATGATCCCTGACATATACTATAAACTGGTCAACTAAAACTGCCCATCTGTAAAATTCCTTTCTCCATCTGTAATTCCACTGCACTAAAGGCTTTATGTAATGGCTTGTCCAAGCTATAAACACTTTGAAATGGCCAAGTAATCCACATTCATTCAGCATGAGCTTTTTCTTCTTCTTCTTCTTTTTTGAGCCTGGAGGTTAATGCTAGTGCTGGCACTTTAGTATAGGTGACAGATAGTAGTCTCCTGTGGAAAATATTGCATTCAAATGGTTGTGCGCTTTATTTTTCTCCTCTTCTACAGTTTCTTCCCTGTTCTTATTGGATGGAAGACTGAAGATTGTTTTATTTGCATCCACAGCATGTACATTGCCCTATATTTCACAGAAGGACAAATTCTAGTGTTGGTCTGCCCTTATTTACATATAACCCCCATTATTTTTTAAACAGAGGTAATGCACTTGAGTTTATAGGAGTCTTGCCACCAGTAAGTGTGTTCAGGATTATAGAATAAGTGATGGTGTTTGGGGGTGGGGAAGAGTTTGGATCATGAACAACTCTAGTGTGTGCACACACTAAGAAATGTAACACCTTTCCCCAAAGAAAATAGAAATAATATTCCAGATACTGGGGGGGGGGGGGGGGGGGAGGTCTGCTCTGATAAATTGGAAAGGCAGAAACATACAGTATAAGCAACTAATTATGATATGAGTGCAGTTACTCTCTTCATCTAGATATATGACAAAGTACTGCAAAAAGTTAAGTAAGGCCATGGTCACACCAGCAAAATGTCCTCTTTCTTTCTCATGTCTGAGTAGTGGCGCGTTATGTGACATATATTCTGGGGTGTGTGTTCTGACACACTTTTGAATTACCACAACATTTCCTTAAATTTGATGTGATATGGCCGGCTACAGTTCAGTACTGGAATATTTCCCTCTGTGTTGTTTATGTCTTGGGGCCCCTTTTTTCCTTTTTTTTAAAAAATAAATAAATTTCATTACATCAATGTTTCGGCAACATTTCCTTGTCGGGTATGAGTTTCTCTGCTGCGTTTGTGCCTCTTGCAGCAGAGAAACTCATCATTGGGCTTTGTTTTCATTGCAGCTCTACCACAATGCCCTCAAAAGGAAAACATGAAAGGGCTCAGGTGAAGGAGCACTGTCTGGTGGAAGGATCCGCAAATAAGTGAAGCGCAAAGGCCGATGACATACTGTAAGTTTTCTAACACATTGACACTCCACTCTCTAAAACATTTTTTTTAATTAAAGGGACATATAAGCAAATGATATAACTGGTGGAAGCAACAAAAGGTGGCTTGCCAGAAAAAGTGTTGGTACAGCCATGCACAAAGGACACCACTCTAATTGTTGCACGATGAATCTCATAACAACAAAAGTAGAAGCCTCCCAGCAGGCAGGATTTCATGTGGAGATAGCACAGAGGGAGACAAAAAGATTCAATAATGACCATGTGTCATCTGACCATATACACACACAAAAATAAAAATCAATAAGGAAGAACTGGGAAACATTTTGCTGGTGTGACCATGGCCTAAAGTTGGGAAATGTAGTTATGTAAATTTATTTTTCCCATAACTTAAGAGGGTGTGGTAGGAGGGGACCCTGTCATTGAAATACCCACAGATATAGATAAAGATATATTCATGATTTGACATCAAATCTAGGGATTCTTAGCAGCAACCTTTGTCCCCATCAATCCCTATGATGACAGATTACAGGATTTGGGGTCCACTGGAGGACCACAATTTGGGCATCCCATCTATCTCTAGCATGACAAATGTGCTAGGCATAACATGCATTCAGACAGGCCAATATTCATAGTCCATGTATTATGTGTAAAGCACTTTTAAATATAAATGGAAATAATAAATGCCAGCTTTTATCCATGTGATTCACAACTCATTATGTATTTTATTATATGAATTGTGTCAGAAACCAATTTATAGCCCTCATGTACCACATTAAGAAAATAGGATGAAACCACACTGAAAAGGTACTATAGTTGTTTGCAGTGAATGTACGTATAATCCAGATCATGATTTTCATGTTTTATTATGATAAAATGGGACACAAACATTATCATGTGAATAAGAGTTGAAACAGAATTTTACAGGCAGGGTTATTTTTACACTAACTAAACCTGCCATCTCTCTTTCTCTCTTCTAATAATATTGTGATTTGTTGGTGGAGAGGAGAGGACTGAACATCTGAAAGCAGCAGGCATAAAGATAACTGCTGTACAAAGCTGGTCAACGGCTTACTCAGTAATGCAGTTTATTCTAAGAAGATGCTGCCATTTCAAGCAGATCAGTCATACAAATAAGGCTGTGCCTCAGGTCCAAAGTCGTTGGTGCCACACCTGTTACAAAGCTCCTAAGAGACTGCCCCGAGAGTGGCAGGAGATATGTATTGCAATAAACAGACCCAACATCAGCACCATGGCCAGCTGGACATGATAGGTCTCCACAAGGGCAAACCCTACTTGCTAGAGCTCCTTCCTTCATTGAGAGCACCTGCTTCAGATATTCCTTCCCCTCCCCCCCGACACTTTAAAATTATTATCCAACAAAATGGTGTTTATTTGCAAGTCGTCGTGTGTAGCATCAATGGAACAGAAGCAACTCTTGATTATTTCTTTGATCCTAATAGCATTATCATTTAAATAAGTTTTTTAAAAACTCTTATATGTTCAGGGTATTTGTTTCCTTTTTCCCAAGTTGGCAAATAGTTACTGTTTGTTCATTTTTATGCTTTAATATATAAGGAACACAGAAGCAGTTGTAAAGCGCAGAATGGTAGTGGGATGGAGAGTGAGAGAAGAAAGAGCAACACCCATTGTGTGCTTTAACAAGGGTGGGGCAACTGGTGCTGAAATTTAGGAGGTACAGACTTTTGCTGCTGGAAAGATGTAAACCTGTGCACTGCTGTTTACTGCTAGAAGGGCATGAACCCATCCACTCGAGCACATATACTGCCTTTTAACAGTTCTGCCCTGGACAGAAGGAAACTCAACACAGACAGGTTCAACATGGAACCAATATAGCTGCCACACACCCAGACAGAAGTTGCTAGTTATGGTTCTGGCATCATGGCCATCTTGAGAAGCATGATAATTAATCAATAGTCTACAGTGACCTCACTGTACCACTGCCTAGTATTCTCCTGATGACAAAAAATCAAACTGGAATCTGTTCTCACTTGAGATGGGGACGAATATAAAAATGAATCGCTGTTTTTTATGAATATAGACGATGTGTCATATATTTGTCGATCTGTATTCATCAAATTTTAAGTCCCAACAAATACGACTTGACGAATATTTTCTTGGTTTTATTCGTCGATCCATCAATATTCGTCTATATTCGTTACCCTTTTTGGGGCCTCTCTATGCCATCTCTGAGCTTGCTGGTGCCAATCAGAAGCTCTGGCCGATCAGGAGATCCTGGATTGGCATGTCAAGCAGCCAATAGCACTGCTGAAAGGGCTGTGGGGGTGTACCTTTTACAGAGGCTTTATAAGCTTTTTCCCTGCAACCATTTCCCACTTCTGTTCTGATTCTCTCAAGAATGAGAACAGTTGCAGTTGCTGGTGCCATTCTTGTGGCTGTGCTTTCATTTATGTGGCAGCAAAGCAAACACTTCTTTTTCTTATTTATTTTATTTCATTTATTTCATTAGTAGAACTTTATTGGGAATTTGGGGAGGGATTTCTTTAGCAGATTTCAGTTAGCTTAGGCTACTTCTTTTTGGAGGCTTGTGACACAAAGGCCTATGACCAGTTTGTTGAGGCAGTGAAAAGCTCAACCTAATTGTTCATACCCAAAGGATGCAGAACCAATTGCCTCCAAGGTCTAACATCAGAAGTAGTCAGCCAAATGAATATTTATTTTACACAATTTGAATGAAATCCTTTGAGCAAAGACATTATTTTGGATGGTCAGGAATTAATTTCTCCAGTCTCAGAAATGAAAAGAAATAATTGGGTAAAACTCATAGAAGAAATAAGCACGTCGTGGAACAGTCAAAAGGCCTTGAGATTATTAAATTATCTTAACAAAGACCCATCAAGGCCTCACTCATGCACACATTTCAGCCAATCAAATAGCTCATCAGCTCCTCATTAATGGCAGATCTCAAAATCACAGTAGGAAACCAGAACTTGAAACAAACAACTGCAGACCAATGACCTTACAATTGGAAAATGCTATTTATAGCTACAAATATGGCAAGGCAGCAGGCCTGGATGACATATGTGGAGAACAGATAGAAGGTTTTCATACAGTAACAAAAAGTGCCCCCTTCATTCCCCTGACCACTGTCTTAACTCTCTCTGAAGGTCCCCAAAACTTGGTCAAAGACATGTCTTAAAACCTGGTACAGAACTCACAGACCCAAAAATTTCAGGATTATCTCACTAACTTTCACCTTTACAAAGTCCAGAAAAAAAATATTTTTCACCATCTAATGGAGGCTTTAGACCTGGGAAGGCTGACTTTAGACCTAGGAAGAACTGTACAGCATGAATTCTACATCTAATGCAAGATATTGAGGACAGCTTTGAAACTAGGAAGATCACAGGGGTAGCTTTCGTTGACCTCTCAGCCACCTATGACACCATTCATCATCAAGTACTACTTCAAAAATTCTATAACCTAAACAAAGATTGAAAAGCTAACTAAATTAATAGTAACCTTTTTTTGCAAAATTGCAGATCATTAACTTTCAAGGACAATGCAGCTGATTTTTGTTGTTGTTGTTAATTTTCAAGGACAAAGAATGGCCTGCTCCAGGGTAGTGGACTAGCTCTTATTTTGTTTAACATCTACACCAACAACCAACCACTTCCTTAAGGCACTAAAAGATTTATTTATGCTGATAATCTCACACTTGCTCCTCAATCAGACAGCTTTCAGATGGTAGAGCATCTTCTAAAAGATACATTAAAATAAATTGGTAGAAATCAACCTACACCAAACCATACTAAGACTCAGATATGTATCTTACCTCTGAGAAACAGTAGGCATCTCAAAAACTTCAGGTGACCTGGAAGGGTGTTCAAATAGATAATGGTTTCACCCCCAAATACCTAAGGGTTAATTTGGATTGTACAATGACTTATAAGGGAAACTGCCAAACCACAAAAGGCCTCTGCAACGAACAATGTTCTTTGAAGGCTTTGGGGTACACAACCACAAACACTAAGAAATACAGCCTTGACCCTTTGCAACTCTGCAACTGAATGCGACAGTGCAGTGTGCTACAGTTCAGCCCATGCAAAACAGATAGACAAGGCATTCAGTAAAAGCTGTAGAGTTGTTTTTGGATGCCTGAAACCAACCTCTATGAATAAAATCATTGCCTAGCAGGCTTCTCACTCACTAATTTATGAAAAAAAAGGTAGCAGCTAACAGTAAAAGACTGAAAGCATGTACATCAAATGCACGTGCACTCTTTGGCTGCCATCCCACCCTCCTAAATTAAAATCAAGGAAAAGCTTGTTCAGAACATCTGTGAATCTCGGAAAAAACCCTGTAGAATGGCAGGACTATAATGTGAAAAGAAAAAGACATCTCTTAATATGGATGGAACCCCAGGGAATGTAACCCCCTGCCAGATGGAGAACTGGGTTACTTGGATGTCGTTTAATAGGCTACAGATTGGAGTTGGCAGAACCAAGGTGAACTGAAGAAAAGGAGGTTTTTGCACTGACACAGTTCAGAGCACAGAGAAGAACAGGCAACCTCACACCTATGTCAGTGTCCTCTATGCTCCTCATCATGTACTATGGAAGACTTGATGTTTGCTGCTCTTCATGTTGCCTGTTTTGGAACAAAATTGTTTGGCATATTTGTTAATTGCACTGTGGTGCTTTTGATATGAAGAAAGATGAAAGAAAGCAACCCTTTTCTGAGATATCAGGGCTGGCACCTAAAGCTGGGTGTGGTGCAGTGGGTCATGGTGATGTCCCAAAGGCTGGCCTTGTGATGCCAGAGATGTTGGACTGAAACATGTCAAGAACTGTGTCAGGATGGTTTCTGAGTCAGCTGATTGTGGCAATGGGCACATAGGGAATTTGGGTAAATGAGCCCACAATCTGGGTAAAATCAAGCTAAGAAGAAAATATGGCAACCCAGAGCAAGGATGGGGGGAAATTGATGCCAGTGCAGGCAGCAAAATGTATGCAGAAGTTGTAGTGGTTGCCACGATTTCCCCTTGGTTTTGTATCATGTATAATCTTACCTATGGCATGAAATGACATGTGAGGAGATTTTTCCAGGTCATATGCTGCAGCTGAGTGTGGAAAGCTCACTACCAGCACTTGCAATTTATTTTTCAGACCAAGCTGCCAAGTCTTGTGCAACACAAAGACTGATGAATCACAACCCTGACACTCCATTGCCTCCCTTACACTCAAGGTCATGCACCCACAATATCTATCCCTAGTTCCCTCTTCTGACTTCTGAGGGCAACAGTGCTGGAAAGCAGAATACACTTTCAAACACTTTCAAACTGAACCAGAGATCCTTGGCATCTGTTGAGAACAGATTAAAAGGTACCCAAAGTTTAAAGCCATCTCATGCCCAACAATCCAGCCTCCACTCTGGATTGTTGGGCATGAGATGCACCACTCTGTCTCTTTGCCTAGACACCAGCAGTGAGTTGAGATCTGAGCCTCCACCCTGAGACCCAGCAAGCCCATTATTGAGTCACAGAATGTTAGGAATCCATCTTCCCATATAGAAATGGTGTGTCACAGCAGTCCTTTGCCTATTTTATTCTTTGTTCTCTCATCTAAGAATGAAAGATTTCAAAGGTTTTCTCCTCACTGGGTGATATTCCAAGAGTTCTTGTGAATTGTGTGCATTTCCGGACTTGCAGGAGTTGATGTTTTTGCTTTTGTTTTTGGCCAAGGATTAGCAAGCCTTTGTTACATGTTTAATTCTAAGCATGCCGACTTGGAAGTTAATACCGTTAAAATCAATAGAGTCTACAGTACATCAACATGTTAAAGTGCAATCCAGCGCATTTCTCTTTGCACAACTGAACCTGTACCCAAAGTTCACAAACAGAAAAAAAAAACCTCATCTCCTGTGCAAGATCAAGGTCTTGTCTTCTCATGTTTCTGCAGTATATGGAACATATACTTTGTGCATAGCTCATGTGAAACACAGGGGTATTTTTCACTTTATGAAGCTAAAGGTGCGGAGAGAAACACACATAGAGAGACAGGGAAATAGAGAGAAAACACACAAATGCAAACTACTTTTATCATGCAACAGTGAAATGTACAAAAAGCACTCTCAACATTGCATAGTTTCGCCCTGAAGCTGACCCCATCCCCATCTTTCTATGACAAAGTATTTGTTTTTCATTGTTCCATTTACCAGACACATCTGTATTTAAATCCCTACCGATCATCTGCCACTAACCTATACGGTACCTTTGCTCTGCTTGTAGAAGCAAACACCATGCATTATTTAACCCAGAGTATGTGAAATCTTAGAGACTAGTATCTTTTATTTGGCATAAGCTTTGTGGGCTATGATACATATACATTTATACTAAGCAAAGCTTGTTATCGTTCTTTAAGATGCTACAACGTTCTGCTTGTTTTTGCTGCAACGGACTAACATGGCTATCTCCCTGCTCAATATATTTTCATAGTATATGTACTTCTGCTACCAAAATATAGACACTTTTTTTGGGGGGGGAGTCAGTCATATGAATAGTTCTTACTTACTGTTGATCTGTGTGATTTGCAAGTCTCTTTAATACAGTGAAAACCTTGGCCCAAGTTCTGGTATAAGTTTTGGTCGATGACATCATGTTGCTATAGTGAAACAGCAGACATCATAATGTTTAAGACAAAGAGAGAGAGAGAAATGTCATGATGCCAGTACTATTCTGGGGCATAGGAGCATTTTTTTTAAAAGGCCCATGGGCAAAAGGAAAGATTAATGCTATTTCAGTCACCCAGGGAAGAACTTGGTGATGGAAATCCTGTTCCTTTAATTTATACCCCATAAGGCTGATGACATAACAAACCATGACCGTTTTTTAGAAATTAAACATTTTCAATCCTCTTCCTTCCCAAAGGTACTGTGTCTTGGTTGGGAGTCCTTTCGTCATAGGGAAACGACTGGAGAATGTGGAAAAGGGGAGAGAAGGCTTTAATTCCCGAACATCTTTGATAAAATCTTCTTACTGGTGGTGATTTTTGTCAATTAAAAACTCCCTCCATTTGTGGTCCCCCAGTAGGTTCCCCACCGTGAAAGGGATCCCAACGGAGACTCAGGACTGTTGGGGAGAAAAATCTGTTTGTTTTAATTTCTGAAAAACTGCCATAGCTCACAACATAATCTGCCTTCTGTGGCATAAATTAAAGCAACAGGATTCCAGCCATTGCATTATTTTTTTAAAGCCAAAATGAGGCATCTCTAGAAATCACATTCATATTTTCTGGTGCCTCAAATCATGGATCAGTCTCATTAAGTAGCATGTTCTATTGATCAGGTTCTTACATAAAGAATCTTTCTCAGGACTGCTACTTAAAGTCCTATTTAGTTATAGATGGAGGGGGTTTGGCTAAGGTATTTTGCATGCCAGTTACATATTCATCAACTGAGTTACAGCCTCATCTGAGAGATGTATGAAAAATGTAATGCTTGGACCACAAAATCTCTCAGGGAAGGGATGAACAACCACGGTCTCCAGATGTTTGTGGTCTACTCAGCCATAGCCAACATAGCCGTGGCATTATGGAAGCTGAAGATCACAAGATCTAAGAGTCACAGTTGCCCACTCTTGTCTTTGAGGAACTCTCTTTCCTGTGTACAGTATCTCAGCACAATCTCTCTTACACGCTGGCAGAATTGCAAACAAGAGTTCACAGCTGTGTGCTTTCATAACGCAAACCATTTTACACCACAGTTCAGTAGCTAGTAATGAGCAAGAGCTTTTGAGGGTATGTTTTATTTATGACTGTAGCCTAGGTATCACAAATTAAACGAAAATATATGTTAGCGCAGTTTTAACAAATCTCAATTCCTTGTCTCTCTGAAAAATAACTGACATTCATTGTTTTTCTGTTTTTCTTTTGTTCTCTTATTGTTTTTAAGATCTCAAAACTAGCCTTTAACAAAAAAAAAACACAACTAGAAATGCATTGGAGAGTTTGAACCTCGATTCAGTTATCTATTACAAATTGGCTGTAATTTTGTAACAATCCAAAACTCTGCCTACATTTTTTTTGTCCTGCAAAAAGAAACATTTTTTATTTCTATTATTTACTGATGAGAAATTTTTCAGCCAACTGTTTGAAAATGACTACATAAAGCATATTGGTTGTGTCTCTAGAGATATAGTTCTGAACTCCCACTTATCTCTTCTTAGTTTCATTGCTTTCTTGATGTGCATTTAAACCTGCCCCTGAGTTAGGTTACTGTCAGTAGTGTTATCTGTACTTTCTGAATAGCTGTTGTGATATTCGCAGACTACATTGATCAGGAACTGTCTGGGCTTGAACATTGTTACATTAAGACAGATAATGGTTGTAATGGAGAATAGATCTTATTGCCTTAGACATTTCTGTACTTTTCCACTGGTGCTTTTTCACAAGGGAGAACTTTGAAAGTTTGCCCATAAGGTAGAGCTTTTTTATAAAGTAAAGAATTTCTGGAAGCAATCTGGAGATGGATATCTATTTATTAAAAAACAAATCAATTCCAATTACAGGCTCATTTATTAGTAAAGCAAAGTATAATCCTCATGCCAGAAGCCAGGGAAAACTCAGTAACTGAAAACAACATGCAGTAATTACTGTATAATATCTGTGTACATCCTGTCCCCCTGTTAAACGTAGGCATTAACTATTAGGAACATATTTACAGGGCCGAATAGTCAACTTAGTATAAGCTGACTTCCTAGGTTCATGTCTTCTTCCACTTCCCTAGTATCTGAAAGAAAGGAGAAGTATAGCTGTGTATCTTCAACATGCTGATAGCCCTGCACTCCAGACCTCTTGATTACTTCCTCCAAGAGCTTCCTAAAATCATTAATAAGTATTAAAAACCAGATGGAACCATGGAATGCCAGGTATCAGATCCACAACAAAACAAAATCAAATCAAAGCAAGCAAGCATTACCTCCAGTCACATCATGGCCAAGTAGTCCAGAAAAGAATCATGCCCAGCAGTACTCAAAAGAAGCTGGAAGACTCAAAGGAAGCAATTTGCCCTCTCTGTTGCCTGGTACAGTTTGCTGACGAAGGTAGCAGCAGTATCCTCTGTAAAACCAGACCAGAAATCAGATTTAAAAATATAGTCTTATTCAAGAAACACTTAGAGCCAAAATGCCCATATTTGTTTAAGAACATTGTCAAGAAACACAGATTTCTATCTGACAAAGTGGATTCATTGTGGCTACTGCAGTAACAGCTAGGAGACAACTAGGAGTGTAATTGGCAATCAGATTCATTTCCATGAGCTAAATGAGAAAGCAATTTTTTTACGCTTTGTCTAAGACTTTCTAGAAATAATTTGTGTTTTTGCAAAAACAGTTTGTGTACATTTACAGAAATATGTACAATTGCACATTCCCAGAAACTGTACATTTCAAGAAAAGTGCAACAATTAAACCTATGATAATTTCTGCCTCGTTGCATGGATGATTAAAAATGGAATCACTGGATGAGTTGTTTGATCCTTTATGAATAATTTGCCTATCATTTTGTGGGCTTTTTGCGTATGTGTTCAAGTTCAAGAAGCTACACACATTTTGTGCTATTCTACACAACAATGAGAAAAAAAGGTTTTGTTGTTCCAGGCTTACATGGGACACAAGAACTCGGGGGGGGGGGCTTGAAGTGGTTGGCCAAGCCATTTTATCATATCTAAACAACCTGCCTCAATGAGAAATAAGGTATTAATGACCGTTCTTCATGTCACAAAGGTCTGATGACATCATCAACCACACTGGGTTTTTAGAAATATAAAAATCCCAATTTTCTCTTGGAGGTCCCAAGTTCCCATGGAATCCTTTTCATTGTGGGAAAGCCTTTGGGAGCTGCAAGACAGAGGGGAGTCCTTAACTTCTAAATATCACCACCACCAGGATGATGTTGGAAATTAACACCCATCCTGCAGCCCCCAACAACTTCCCCATAATGGAAGGCATTCCATGGGAGCTTTAGAATCTTCAGGTGGGGAATCAGAAATGTTTTTATTTGTGAAAAATCTCTGCAGCTAATGATGCCTCAGTTTTATGTGGCATAGCAGCACAAACGGGATTTCAGTCTGAATGTCCCAGTCAATCCACTGGGCCAATCCACCTCCGACTGACTTAATGTGTCAGGATGAACATGTATTGAACAAGCATGTGGTAGACCTTCAAGGATGCTGTTTGTGTCCTCAATCTGAACAATCTGAAAAGTATCTATATGAATTTAATATGGAGAAATGACAGGAAGATCCAGTGACATATGTAGGAACACAAAGGATTGATTTTATGTACAAACTACTTTTACAACTAGTCACAGCAAGTCACTGAGGGCTCCTCAGATCTCTGCATGCAATGAAATCACTACACAAAATGACAATGCTAAATACTAGATGGATCCAACAGGGGTGGAAATTCAGCCTTCTTTGCGGCCCTCATTGTCACAGAGCAGTCCCTCAAATGAGCTGCAGCCTGTGGTCAGACATCTTGCTTGCTCTAACCAGCAGAAAAACTATTGTCTTATTTTGTACTCTTAAAAAAGACTTGGGAGCCAGAATGGCTCTAAAATCACTCTTCCGGACAACATTTGCATTTAGTTTTTAGAACCCCTACTCTGAGCAAAAGAAGCAGAATACACATGTCTCCCTTGGTGGCTGGTGGTTAAAAGAGAGGAATAGGAGCTTAGCTATGACTGCTGCCATGGGATATTTGGCAGCAGCGTGGAGCATGGGGTTCAGTGAGGCTTGTGGACAATTTTAAAAATGGCAGACTACCAGCAAACGAAATTGGATTGTTCAAAATGTAAGGGGCAATGATCAATGTGCTGGACAGTCTAATAAGGTTTCCAAGCTCTGACTTTTCCCAGGTGACTTTCAGGAGTCAAATATAACTGGATGGAACAATACATCATGCCAACATCTGACACAGATTTGTCAAAGTTACCCAATCTGTATCCATATCTTTATCCTATGCCCTTCATAGTCACATGGCAATAAAGATCATGACATGCACCTTCTTTCCATCTACCCATTTAGAAGCATAAGGACAATACTTGGCTTCTTCTAAATAATAATTACGCAATTCATCCATATACTGTATTTTGGAAATAAAAACCTTAAGGTATGTGTTTCAGGAGCATGCCTAGAGCCTATCAAAGCTGCCACACTGCAAGGGAAATTAACCAAGGTATGAGGTGTTTTTCTGACCAGTTATAAAAGTCTGCAATTTGGAAGCCCCCAGCAGCCTATTAATATTGTGTTACTTATACAAAAAGTGTCATACTCCCTTTGGGTGGGTTTTTCTTTTTTTAAATACCTTAGTAATGACCATAATTATTCAAAGCTGTTCCACAAAATGTGGAATTAGGTTTCAAATCTTTTCAGTGTGTAAAATAAAATAGCAATTAAACTTTATTCTGCTCTTTGAGACGTCAGGAGTTAAGGCGTGTGGAAATTCCTGCCAAAAACACAAGGTCAGAAGTGCATTATGAGTCATAAAGTCCTTTAATGGGAGTTCCTTTTTTGTCCATAAATTCCTTGATTATCTTCTGAGAAGGGGAAATGAATTAAAGAACACTCCTAATACTCAGCTGTCCAGCAGCAGGTTTTTATACAAAAATACAGGGAGAACATGTACAGGTTCAACCAATATGAATTATTGCCAAAAGTAATGTTTTTATACTATCCTCTGGCACTATCCTCTCTGCACATCTATCCTGCATGTAGCTGTTGTTGGTTTAGTAGACACTGGAGCCCTATACATATCAATGTTATAATTAAGGTTGATAACAAGTTTCCATGTAATGTTTCCCATAGAAACAAATGATAGGAACTGTAGGGGCTTTTCTCCCAATTATAGCAACATTTTTATTGTGGCTATTATTCACTGATGCTGCCTCTCAATCCTACTATCACTCAGTCTGCCTCTTAGTTGTGCCACTTTCTAACAGCCTGAAGTCTCTGTTTGTACCTTTTATCGAAGTAGACAATGTGAAATAGTTATTCTGGGGTCAACAGTGTAGTTTTTTCCCATCCCATCACTTAGGTAGGACTAGCTTTTACTGGAATATGTCTGATCCTGGAATGTGTTTCAGGGGTGGGTGGGATTTGAACAACACACCAATGTCCTGGAGTGGGCAGTTTATGAGTTACATCTTGTAGTATGCAGGAACTATCTCTCCATTGACAGCTTCCTTTCTTTTGTGAGTTGGGAGGTTTTCCTCAGAACTCTTTAGGAGAAATTGGTCTGCTTTGAACTAGGTTGGCCATATGTCCTCCTTTAAAGAGAACGGTCTTCCGTTTGAAGAGCTGTCCTCTTTTTTGTTGATGCATGTCCTCTTTTTTTGGTGACATGTAACTGGCCACTCTTTTCCCCAAGTAGGTTTCCCTGGCCAAGCAGGGAAAGTAGAGGCTTTGACTGGTAGATGCATCTAATCAAATAATTAAATAACATGATTCAGGGGGTGGTTGTTTTGTGATTGCCTAGTCACAGTTTTGTGCAATATCATAAGCAGTAGCGTATTTCCCCTTAAATTATAGTAATAATGTTGCAACAACAAAGATTTTATCAAAAATGCAAGAGGTCATACCTTTATTATTCTATTATTAAGGAAAAAAACAGCAAGCTTTCGTGAGCAAAGTCCACTTCTTCAGGCCATGCACCGATTTTTCAGATATATTATTATAAAAGAGAATCCCAAAAATTCATGGCAGACGTCTGCCAGATATGCTTCTTAAGATTAGTTCAAATGCTGGCTGCAAACCTCCTGTGGGGGAGTGTGATATCAAATTTCACTCCTAGTAACATTGGGCTGGAATTTTCCACTCAGTGTTTGAGAGTGGTTTGTGTATTTTCTCTGAGGCAGAGAAACTTCTCCATAGAAATATTATAGGTCTTTAACTTACCATGACACCAATGTGGCCATCCTCCAGTCCGCGACTGCTCCAACCAGCAACACTTAGTAAGGGAATGCCACTCCAAGCCATTTAGTCTATGCCAGTATCTAAGACAGGTGAAATCAGTTCTGGAAACTATTGAGGAAAGATGCAGCTCAACCCTGAGCTGAAGGAATCCCTGGAAACCATCCCAGTATCTGCCTCTTAAATTTATTCTGCAGAACCTCAAGATTGGACTTGACTCCCTCCCCCCATAAACAAATATTTTAAGAAGCCCAATAGAACTGGCACTGAATAAAGTACGTAATGGCATTTAGGGGCTGCTTTCATGAAGGTTCCTCATTAAAATGCAGGCCGAGATATTTAAATGAATTCACTTGTTCAAGGGCATGTCCATCAAGTGGCCAATTATACTTAGAGGCTCTCTTCCCAAAAGCCATAATCTTAGTTTTTGAATAATTGATTGCTAAATGCTCATCTTTACAAAACTGTCCAAATCTGGTTAGCATTCTTTTGAGGCCAGTTTTATTCAGAGATAGCAAAACCAATTCATCAGCATAAAGCAAAATCAAGATCTTGCCATTGTCAACAGCTGGAAGAAAAAAGGAAGGGGGAGCCATTTCAGGGATCAGATCATTAATATAAAGACTGAATAGAAAAGGCACGAGAATGCAGCCTTGTTTCACCCCCTTGGCTGATACAAATTCGTTGAGATAAAGCATCTTGTAAGACAGTTCTCACCTGCAGTGTATTATTTTGAGGTTGATGCTATATAAGAGGGTTCTTAGTAAATTTACTGATCAAATTATGCAGGACGAAGGCCTGTTCTATTGTGCTTATGCTCTTTCTAAAACCTGCTTATTCCTCAGAGATGATACATTTGTTACTATCCCATTTAAGCGACTTATTCAAAAGATATCATGCATAAAGTTTGGAGGCCACATCAAGAAGAAGAATAGGTCTATAGTAATAGGGATATGATTGATCACGACGACACTGGTTCACCAACTTGGAGGGAGATTACCTGTGCAATTGATATAATTATATACATTGGCTAAAATGTGGGGTTGCCACTCAATGTCAATGGTGAACACCTCAGAGGGAATCATATCTTCTCTGAAGGCCTTGCCATTATTAAGGGTGAGATCAAGGCCCCAATACCTGCAGGAGAGGCCATTCAAGGAAATTAAGTGGAATCTCATTTGTGTTCTGTGTATATGATGATAATCATGTGCCATCAAGTCAGTTCTGACTTATGGCAACTCTTTTTCAGGATTTTCTTGGGATAGAGCACTCAGAAGTGGTTTACCATTGCCTCACTGAGCTATCCAGCCAGCCTGTGTATGTATAGCACTCCCGAAAATGCAGCTAAGATGGAAAACCCATATTTCAGGTGGAATTGGGTTAGCAAATGCCAAAGCTAAATGAGAGAAGCCTCTATCAGTTTCCAGGATTTTGGTTCATTCCCCTCAATAAGGGCATGGCCTAAGGATTATTAGTGAAAAAGAATTTACGTTCTCTCCAGTGGTGTTGCAAATAAGAAGTGGCTTCATCAACACTGGTACATTTCACCTGTCTTGTCAGTTTGCTCAGGTCCTAGACTTGCAATCCCTATCAGATCAGGACTGTAGGGCACCAGGGATTTTGCCTGAATAGGTAATCAAATAAGGCCTGTGCACATATATTATATCTTGATATAGCTCACAAATATTCCAAGTCCCATTGGGAACATGCTGTCATAGCTCTTGAAATTTATCTGTACCCTATATTTACCTTACACTGAAATCAGTTTTGAGGGACCATTTACGCTGTTTCTCTCCCTGACACTTTATGGTCTGCTAAACTCCCAGATTGCATTTCTTGAAATTTTAAGATCAGTCTAAGAGGGAGATGGTCACTATCAGGTCTATCATCTGTTGCTAAAAACTGTACTTAGAGAATGATGGAGGATGACTCTAGAATGTAGTCAACCACCTTGGCTCCTTTTTCAGTTAAATGCATGTAAAAACTTTTTGAGTGATCTAAATGAGTACCATCAAGACACACAAGATGGAATGTACAAATCAGGTAAGAAATTGGCTATACTTAATTAATGTTCTCATCTTGAGAAGCTCAAGGGGTGTTTGTATCTCCCCCAAACTCAAGTCTTAGGGCTTTTTTCCATCATTTAATAATTGTTTCCCATTCTAGCATTGCAATTACTACAAATTAAAGAAGAGTGTTAGGATACTTGGTAAGGAGAATATCAAATAAATCATCCCGCTTAACCTAAATCTCTGTTGAAGAACGAACAGGTCTTGGTGGGAGATAAACTTTAACACAAATCAAAGAACCTGGTTTGCAACCTTGGATAGTCAAAACCTGCCAATAATTGGAATTTAAGTCAGCTGTCTCTATTCTCTCCATCTCTAGTGTGGAAGGGATTGAGGTAGCCAAATCTCCACTTTTGTTGTTTAGTCGTTAAGTCATGTCCGACTCTTCGTGACCCCATGGACCAGAGCACGCCAGGCCCTCCTGTCTTCCACTGCCTCCCGGAGTTGGGTCAAATTCATGTTGGTAGCTTCGGTGACACTGTCCAACCATCTTGTCCTCTGTCGTCCCCTTCTCCTCTTGCCTTCACACTTTCCCAACATCAGTCTTTTCCAGGGAGTCTTCTCTCCACTACCTCAACCTAAAGAGGAAATTTTCTGGGCAGAATGATCTCATGTCCTAAATCTCTGCAGACTTAAAGATTTTTTCTTCAGGAGCCAGATTTCCTGAAGGCAAATTATATCAAATGTCTAATTGTGATATTTGCATATATTTACATAAATTAGCACATGCAAATTTGATGCAAAATGTCTTCCTTTTTTGTGAAGAATGTCCTCATTTTTGGCGTTCCTTGTTCTCTCTGTCCTCCTTTTTGGTGATGTCTGTCCCCATTTTTGGCGATGGAGCAGTGCCCCCCCCTTGTACATGACTGCAAAGCATAAGGTTGCAGTTGGCTATTTGTTTTGTTGGTTTAAATGGGCTTTTTTATTTTTATCTTTTGTTAAATATGTTGCTAGGCAACAATTAGTTAAGTTGTTCAGGAAAAAAAATAGAATGTCTTCCCTCAGAATAGATGGCTGGATGTCCCTACATTTCATAAAGCAGGAAAATTCTCCAAAGGGGAAAATCTGCAGTTTAAAGCAAAAGTTGTCTTAAAGCTGTACCACCAAATGCAAGAAAATGCAGACCACAGATCAACCTCTCCACCTTCACTGAAATCATTGATACACCCCTGGGGTGGAGCTTGGTCGCAGTGAAGCCAGCAGCTGCCGGGAACAGCTCCCGGGAAAAGCTGGAACCGCCCAGTCTGGGGCCCCTCCAGAAAGGGGGGGGACCATAGGGGAGACCAGGAGAGGTCTCCCTGAAGCAGTTGGTGAGCCCAGATGGTAGAAGATTGGGCAGCAACCTGATCTTTTTTCCCTCTGAAAATTCACCCAAGCACAGATCGGAGACGGGAAGCCATTTTATGGCAGAATAGCTGTGAGTAACTCCACCCCCAATTCCCCGAGGACAGGAGAACAAAAATACGGCTGAAAATACACAATAACAAAGTAAGCCTTTGATTTATGAATAACCTCATTAAGATGTAATAGAAACTAGAGTGAAAATATTGGACCGAAAGAAGAGAGAAGGAGCGGCGAGTCATGCTGGTCAGCCTGCTTCTTCAAAGCGAAACTGACTCTTAAACAGCAAGCTCTTAAACAGCACGCTGGCTCAAGGTCACAGATAGGCAGTGAGACAGAAAAATTTTGTGTTTCTGGAAAAAAATCCCAGAGGAAATACTACTGAACAGGCTTCAAGGGACTGAAATATGGTGAATGCTGTTTAGTCTGGATTTTTCTCACTAGTTTGTGTGGGACTTTGAAAATAAAATCTTGTCTTCGGAGCAGGAGGAATAAGCTTTTGGGAATAAAAAAAAAAAACAGACTGTGAATCATCAGTGTGACGACATAATCGGCTAGATTGATGAGCTGGGGAAGCCAGGACTGGAGTCGAATGGGACTTTGATAATAGAAGCTTGTTTGGTTTTAGAAGGAGGAATAAATCTTTGGGAGCAACGGACAGTGAATCATCAGCGAGAGGAACGTAACCGAAGAGATTGAGGAGCTAGGAAAATCAGGACTGGAGTTTTGACGGATTACAACGATATCTTTTGGAGAGACTGGCCCCGTGTTCGCTGTTTAGTCTGGACTTTCTCTTGGTTGGGCTGTGTGGATTTTGATAATATTGCCACGGTTGAAATCCAAAGTGTTGGGCTAAAAGTTGAGCTATATATTATAATATCTGGGCAAGGAAGGGAGGATATACTCAGGGGAGGTATATAATATTATTTATACAAACCATACGTATTGGAAAGATGGAAATGGCCTCCGAAAATTTTGAATATCAACTGTTGGGAATTTTGCCAGAAAAAGAATGGTAGGTTACTATGCAAATGACAATAATAACAGGATTTCAGCAGATAAATGAGTGTCTCAACCAGGTGGAAGACCTGATGGAAGGGAAAACATCAGAGGTTAAACAACAACTAAAGGAAACTGTATTAACTCCAGAACAGTCTTTACTGAGAGCGATGCTAGGTAACATAGACGAGATTAAGAGTTACCCTGTGAGCTATTTAGCTACAATAGTCAGAAAAGGTGATGTTAAAAATCAGATTAATGTCCTGGATTCAATTTTACTTCCCCAAAGCTGGAAGAAAATAGAGTCACGGAAACAAGAGAAGGGTACTGAGAAAATATGGGAAGTGATAGAAATGGATACTTTTTCAGACATGTTGAATGTATGTCCAAGACAGAAGGAAATTGAAAGAGGGGATGTATGTTATAATTGGTCTCAATTTCCTGATAGAGTTGGAATAACTTAGATTTAAACTAAAATATGAATATAAGCTGATATTTAGAGGATAATCAAACAGTAAAAAAAAGAGTATAAAGTTGTTTTTTGCATTGAAAAATGAATAGATTAGATGCTTGTATACTTAATATGAATAAATTGGATGATTGTATACTTTGTGTTCTCCCAGCCTCAAAACCCTTTTCCCATCCCTTCCACTTCCTTTTACCTTTTGTATCCCCTACCCTATTCCTAGTAGTTTAAAAAATAAAATATTTTTTTAAAAAAATCATTGATACACCCTTCTTGTACCTTACCATCTATCGCAAGTAAAGACAAGAGGTGAGCTCTGCTCTTTGATTTTCTAAAGGGGGAAAATCCTTTTACCTAGGACTAAGCCAAATAAATGCAGCCAAACATCCAACCCCCATAGACAGGTACAGTGAACAGGACTAGTATATATTACATATTACGTAGATAGTAAGGATTATGACAGGACTATGCTGTAAATTTGCTGTTTGTTGATACAGATGGTATGAAAAATGGTGTCTTTCATTTCAGCTCTCCCATACCACTAGTGACACCCTTGCAAGGGGTCAGGTGCCTAGTGGGATTATGCCACAGTGTTTATTTGGAGTTGAAGTTCAGGTATCGAAACATATATCCGTGTGCCCATGCTTGGGCAATGAGGATGGGGAGAGTGTTCTGTGGTCTAGATCAGTTCTGTTGTCTAAATTCTCAACCCTTTTTTGGCCACGGCCATAAATACAATATGAAAGAAATATGGGCCAGATCAGGATTGTATAAATTGCATAATGAACCTTAAAAGATAGCATGTGAAGAATTGTTTCCAGACAATTCTTCTGGATTTGAAGGTGGCCCCCTTCAAATATGCCAGGAGGCCCCAAGGGGCCCTATGGCCTCCATTGATAATGGCTGGTCTAAATTATAGCTTCAGCCATAACTGTTTGCTTTAAGAAGGATTTTCCACCTCTTTTGAGAATCATTTTGCCAGACAGCTAGCTCCCTTTTAAACCTTTTCTTAGGTGTACAATGGGAGCAGTTGATGCTACATATACAGAAAAAAGTGTCGCTGTGTGGGAAGATAAAGTTATGCAAACAGACACCGTAAGTAAATTTTGTCAGATTCTTTTTCTGTCTAGACGCAAAAAGCAAAAAAACAAAAAAAAACAAAAAACAATGTGTGCTACTTATATACCGCCTCATAGTGCTGAAAGCACTCTCTGGGCGGTTTACAATTTATTTATTTATTTATTTAACTTATATGCCGCCCACACTACCCAAAGGTCTCTGGGCGGCTTACAACATTTAAAATACAATAAAATACAAAACAATTAAAATACAATTAAAATATATACTCTAAAAATTGCCATCGGACCCACAGCTGATATTATTTCAATTAAAAGCCTTCTGGAACAGGAAGGGTTTGACCTGGCGCCGAAATGTCATCAGCGTCGGCGCCAGACGAATCTCTGTCGGGAGGGCATTCCATAGTCTGGGGGCAGCTGCCGAAAAGGCCCTTTTTCTACAAGCCATCCCTCTTACCTCCTTAAGGGACGGCTCTTTCAAAAGGGCCCCCTGGCTAGATCTTAACTGCCGGGTAGGTTCATATGGAAGGAGGCGGTCCTTCAGGTATCCAGGGCCCAAGCCGTTTAGGGCTTTATATGTCGAAACAAGCACTTTGAATTGGGCCCGGGCAGCAACTGGTAGCCAATGTAACTTAAACAGAATCGGCTTGATATGTTCTCTAGCGGCCCCACCACTCACCAGCCACACAGCTCGATTCTGGACCAGTTGCAGTCACCGGACCGTCTTCAAAGGCAGCCCCACGTAGAGCGCATTACAGTAATCTATGTGAGATGTTACCAGTGCGTGTGTAACTGTCATGAGACTCCGCTTGTCCAGGTAGGGCTGTAGCTGGTATAATTTCCGCAGCTGAAGGAAGGCGCCTCTGGCCACCGAGTCCACCTGGGCTTCCAGTGTTAGACTGGGGTCCAGGAGCACCCCCAAGCTGCGGACCCTGTCCCTTAGGGGGAGTGTAACCCCATTCAGGGCAGGCAAATGGCCCTCCAGCCTGTCCGGTGAAGCACCCACTAACAGCACTTCCATCTTGTCTGGATTGAGTTTCAATTTATTAATCCTCATCCAGTCCATTATCAGGTCCAGACACGAGTTCAGCACAGAAACTGCCTCACCTGGATTGGTGGAAAATGAGAGGTAGAGCTGAGTATCGTCAGCATATTGCTGACTCCTCAGCCCAAACCTCCTGATGACCTCTCCCAGCGGTTTCATGTAGATGTTAAACAGCATGGGGGACAGTATTGAGCCCTGAGGAACCCCATGACATAAACGCCATGGGACAGAGCAACTGTCCCCCAGCACCACCCTCTGGACACGGTCAGCCAGGAAGGAGCGGAACCACCGTAAAGCGGTTCCCCCAACTCCCAACCCAGCCAGCCTATCCAGAAGGACACCATGGTCGATGGTGTCGAAAGCCGCTGAGAGGTCCAGGAGTATCAACAGGGTCACACTCCCCCTGTCTCTCTCCCGGCAAAGGTCATCGTACAGGGCGACCAAGGCAGTCTCCGTACCAAAACCCGGCCTGAAACCCGATTGAAATGGATCCAGAAAATCCGTTTCATCCAGCAGCGCCTGGAGTTGCCCAGCCACAACCCGCTCCAACACTTTGCCCAAATAAGGGAGGTTCGCCACTGGTCAGTAGTTAACCACCAGCCTTGGGTCCAGGTTAGGCTTTTTAAGGAGTGGACGAATTACCGCCTCTTTCAAGGTGGTAGGGACCACTCCCTCTCTCAAAGAGGCGTTCACGGCCTCCTGGACCCAGGTGTGAACCCCCCTGGCAGATCTTCCAATTAGCCAAGATGGGCAAGGGTCGAGCAGAGTGGTGGTAGAACGGACAGATCCAAGCACCCTGTCCACATCCTCAGGTCTCAACAATTGAAACTCATCCATTAATACTTGACCTAAGCACGGCACACTGGACACATCCTCTGATTCTGCAGTAACGGTGGAGTCCAACCCACTGCAAATCTGAGCGATTTTTCCCTCAAAATGGATGGCAAACTCATCACAGCGAGCTGATGAGCAGTCCGGGACCTCCACCGGATTTCCCGGTTGAAGAAGATCCCGGACCACCCGAAACAGCTCTGCTGGATGACATTCTGAGGAAGCAATACAGCTGGAGAAATATTGCCATTTCGCCAGCCGTATTGCCACGAAATAGGCCCGATAATGGGCTCTAAGTCGTGTTCGATCGGACTCCCAGCGGGATTTCCTCCACCTGCGCTCCAGCCGTCTCCCCTCTCGCTTCATCGCCCGCAGTTCAGCAGTATACCAAGGAGCTGTCTGGGCTCTGCGTGCAGGGAGAGGGCGCTTAGGCGCAATCGTGTCAACTGCCCGGGTCATCTCCCTATTCCATAGGGTGACCTGAGCTTCGACAGGAGCGCCGACCATATCAGACGGATAATCCCCCAGAGCATTCAGGAAACCATCTGGATCCATTAGTCTCTGAGGGCGGATCATCTTAATAGATCCCCCACCCTTGCAGAGGGGAGAAGAAGCTAATAGACTAAACTTGACCAGGAAGTGGTCTGACCATGACAATGGGGTCACAACCAGCCCCTCCACATCCAAACCACCATCTTCCAGTCCCATTGAGAAAACCAATTTAATTATGCAGGCTACACATTGCCCCCTCCCCCAGTGAGCTGGGTACTCAATTTAGCAACCTTGGAAGGATGGAAGGATGAGTCAACCTCAAGCTGGCTACCTGAGCCCAGGATCATAAGCAGAGTCTTCACTGAAGTACTGCAGTTTAACCACTGCACCACGAGGCAAGTCAAAACTACTCTACCTCAAGTCATACCACTGTTCTGTCTGGGCCATGCATTTACTGTGACTCCTAGTAGAGATCTAGAAGCACGCCCCATAAGTTCCATGACAGAATAAACTCAAAATATACAAGTAGCATCAAGCTAACAATAAATATTCAAATGGGCTGAGAAAATAAAAAATATTTTGCCTTAAGGACAGCAAAGTGTTGGCGTTAAGCAAGCCATTCTGGAGAGGGAGTTCCACAAACAGACCGGGCACCTAACTCTGCTACCTCCCTTTTTCACGGCCCAGCCAACATCTGACAGCAGGGCACTCGGAGGACAGAATTTGCAAATCAATGATCTTAGTATCTAGACAGGTTGATCTGAGGTGATGCTTTTTTAAAGACAGCAAATATGCAAATGAAGAGACCTAAAAGAGGATCTTGCCTCAAAAGCAAAACACAGTCTGTTTACCCAGATATGTTAAAAAAAATCTCCCCATGAAGTCTTTTTAAATCACAACATGCTGTATTTTATTACAGAATGAAAATTCTTAAATATGTATCACGCATATGTTCATCATACTGTCTTTTATGCAGAAGTTCTCCAACATGCAGCCATCTGCCAACAAATTCTAGAAAACTATGACTTCCTGCTTTAATTACAAAGGGAACTCCATATGATTGCTGCTAATGAAAGAATCTGACTGCTTGCATTTATCTGGTCCACTGTGTTTCAAACTGTATTCCCGGGAATCCTGGGGTCTCTTAGAAACTTGTCCATATCCCTGCACTAAGAAGATTGATTATGGCAGGCAAGCTGGCCTGGAAGATGGCTCTCTCACTATTCCTAATTGCCCATAAAATGCATAGCCACTGGGGAGCGATGTGCTGTAGGATGCTCATGTTCAGTGCATGCATTAACTAAATGTGCTCTCTTGAATGCTTACTATTTAAAGACAAATTGGATTTCTGTGGAAGAGAGGTATAGCTTTCTTGGCTGACCCATCAATATGGAATGAGTTCTAGGCCTGTGTAATACTTTCTGATGTTTCATAATTCCATTAATTTTTATTATTTCAATGTATAATTCTAATTTGTTCATCAGAGTAGTATTCTACTGTCTTTATGTATCGTCTTGAACACTTTACTCAAAAAGCTTCCTTTTGTCTGAGACAGTGAGATAGTAAGGAGCCAGCAAATTAGGACATGACGCACCTGGTAGGTTCTCAGCAAAGCCTTCTATTGGCATGGATATAGGAACATCCACAGTCTATAGAGATCATGCATGGGTCTTCCTGGCACTGTTAAATGCCCAAATATCTTCCATTTCCCACTCTAACCAAAATAGCACTGGAGCACCTACCAAATATATATATGATATATCAAGATAATTGTTCTTCTTTTGTGAAACCTATTTCTCAGCCTTCCAGAACCATTTCATTCTTTCATGGATCTTTGTGATCAAAGGGTGTAAGAGCTTCAGAACTCCTGAAGTTGCAGATTATTTTCCTAAGTGGGACACTAGAGACAGAGAGACAAGCACTCTGTGTTTCAAAGATTTTTACCATTGCTGCCCGAGTTCCCATTTCTTCACCTCTGAATCCTGAACTCTAGATGATTCCACAAAGGGCTCTTCCTAGGATAAATTAATTCTAGCTTATTGTGGAGTCCTGGCTTATTTTCAAGGTAGTATGTTCATTAATCTTTGCTATGGCAAAGCAAAAACTTTCCTTTTTGTTGTCTTATCATGGGGTGCAAATCTTTCAAATGTATTGATTATGCTGAAGTGCACAGTCAGATGTACTGGCCAATATCCTATTGCTTAGTTACTAAATCTCACTAGAGGAGGCCCAACTCCTCTAGTGAGATTTAGTAACTCCTCCATGGGTTCCATTGATTCAACCTGGTCTACTCTACCCTTTAGCTCAGTAAGTCACAGTTAGAAGCCCATTTGAATCAGCCTTGTTACCTGGCTGATCGCCTCTCCCTTAAACATCTACCTGTCCCACCCATTCCTCTTATATTGGGAGGCTCCAAGTGGCCATCCCAAGAGAGGCCGGGAAATCAGTCACTCAAAACCGGGCCTTCTCCGTGGTGGCTGCTTCACTTTGGAACTCCCTGCCACCAGAGGTGTGATCGGCCCAACCCCTCCTGGGTTTTAGGAGGCAACTGAAGACCTCGTTGTTTTCTCAAGCCTTTCAATAGTTTGCCCCTAATTAAGTAATCTTATGTATCCCTTCTGCCACCAGCCTGCCATTAATTTTCACTGTTGTTTTATTGTTTTTATCATTATTATTATTGTTGTTTATGACTACATGTCCTTTTGTTAGCCACCCAGATTAGTAGCCTAGCTACTGAGCAGGAAATCAATCAATCAATCTTACAGAAATGTTGAGTCACCAAATCCCCATTGATTCAATGGGCCTACTCTAGCATGATTTACTATGCTAAGCAACAGGAGTTTTTCCACTGTGTTGTAGTTGTGCGTGTTGTATGTGTCAATTATGTTACCACACCATTACACAGCTGTGTTGCCCACTGGGAGGGAAAAACACCCTATGGATGCTGACATTTGCTCTGATACTAAGGAACCCTGTGGCCTCCCCTGTATACAGACAGAGCATAAAGATGGAAACATATCCTTTACTCTCTCTTGCTTACTTTCTCTCATGTCTGCCATCTTCTCAATTCCCAGTGTAATTCTTCACTCCTTTTACTTTCTCAGAAGCCAAGCAATTATTGTGCAGCCTTTGCAGCTGGCAGTCATACTCTATTCATCTTCCTCTCTATTCTCATCTCTGGGACAGCTTGTATAGTTAATTATTAAAATGTCTTTTTGTTATGTTTTCCTCAATAAAACTTGACTTCTGGGGAAGTTCTGGTCTCATCTTTATTGCAAAGTAGCACTCCACTAATTTTCCTGAACAATCTAAGTTACTCATGCTGTTTTCCTTTGAATTTTTAAGACTGCTCATTTCTTAACTAGGCCTCCCATGTACATAATACCCTGTGCTCCAGCAAGGCCCATGATCACAGTGGGAAACTGGTTCCATAGCATTATGATGTATACCTCGCAATTGGCAGTTTGAGCACCCCCTCCCAAATCAATCATGTTCTGGCAAAGCTTGTTCCCTGAACACTGAGTAGTAGTCTGCAGGTATGTATACAGCCAAGCATTTTTAACAAGTGTGTCATATTCATTCATTCATTCATTCATTCAACATTTTTGCTTAAACGGGCTTTCCCAGTTGCTGCCAGATTTCAGCAGTGTGAATTGCTTCTGAATTTTGGCCATGGTATGGGTGGAGCCTGTGGTGGGCACTGAGGGACAACTTTGGTTCCTGGACTTACCAACATTGTCTCTCCCTGCCCTAGAACAAGAAAATCAGCTCATACAGCTACAGTTCTCTGCAATGTTATTTTGAAATACTGGCATGTAGACATTTAAACTGAAAATGTAACTTGAAAAATCATACAAAAAATCAATTTCTACAGATGCTTCATCATAGCAAAAAGAGTCATTCCACTATATGTACAATGTGATTATTACTGTACTTGTAGTTGGAAAGACACAATGGCTTTCTGAAACAGATATAAAGCTGCGAGGTCAAGAGGACTCTCGCCCAAACACTGGCACTGCCAGTTATCTGTTTAGAACTGCTGGATAGCTAGGTATCTGCCTGCAGAGCCAGAGGTTGGGAGTTGAATTCCCCACTGTGCCTTCTTGACAGGGGCCGGACTCAGTGATCCATAAGGTCCCTTCCAGCTCTGCTGTTCCAAGCTATTATTGTTGTTGTTGCTGCTGCTGTTGTTATGCCAATACTTAGCTTTAATCTATTTGTGGCTTCTAGCCATGACAGCAAAATCAACTTCCATAGGCACAGACAGTATACTCCTTTGTACCAGCTACTGGAACTTAACAACAAAGGGTGGATATGACCATTTTCATGTCCTGTTATGAATTTTCCATGGTATCTGTCTGCTCTCTGTCAGCAAACAGATTTGACAGGTAACTTAACTAAATGAAATGGTACTTTCACTCATAGACTTGGTTTATTTTTTTAAAAAAAGACACACACAAGAAAAACACATTAAAACTCAAGAAGGCTTGCAAGTTATACAGCATAAGGCTGCTAAGAGCACATTGAAGTGTCATAGCTGCCAGCTCCTGTCTTAGTAAGATCTACTTGCATTTTTAATATGGATTTGTTAACAGCAGTTAATCAGGTCCTCAAACTGAGGAAAGAAACAATTTTGTAACAATCACAGCTTAGCTTCCAATGTCATTCAGCAGCCTGGAATGGTGGTGTGTTAGGTCCTGCTGCTTCCCCATTAAACATTAATCGGGAACACGGCAGGGCTGAGAACACCGATGCTCCAGCAGTATGGAATGCAATTAAATGGGATCATCGCAGGCTGCCCCTTTAATTGCTTCCCTTTCTATACCCAAACAGCAATCTAGATATTCCTAATACCACCTGTTCACATAAAAATAGAAATAATTTATAAATAACTGGAGTCAAACATATCCCCACAGGACATTGGGTGATATTAGTAGCAATGAATTATGATATAATCAGCCTGTGTTAAAATGATCAGGTGATATTTTAGACGGGTTCTTCAGTTCATCGGGTGTATAATATCAAGGTCATTTTTAATGGCTGGAATAATAGACACAATTATATGCTAGAGATCATAGAAATAATTAGTACTGATATTCTACAGCTGGACGAATAGAGAGGGGCATTGTACAGTGGTCAAACATATGGTCTGCATGCATAAGATCTTGGGTTTAGAATCCAGATTAAGTCGTATCTCAAATGGTAGGCATGAGAAAGATTCTCACCGAAAAATTCAAGGAGGTGCTTTCAAGCAAAGAAGACCATTCGAGCTAGATTGACCAGTGATTGAGCTGAGTTGAAATCCGTTCCATGCTCTAAACAACAGGCTTGTGGGTTTTTTAAGGACCCCTTCCTTTTTAAAAACAAAAACATGGAATGGTATGGATTTAAGAATCTCTAGTTTACAGATTAACATTACTGCATTTATTTTCAAAGTTATTTTTTTAAAAAAGACATGAATTTTAGCTCCTCAATCTAAAAATGCCCCCATAAAGAATGTAATGCTTGTAGTTATTCATACTCGGCAAGTAAAGAATAATCTGATGCAGTGAAGTCAAACACAGGTTTGCTCTGCACGATTCAAAAACCATGTTTGACCCCAGTTTTTCAGGGAGGCAATACATTAAGTTCAAGACCCATTTCATAACTTTGCTGCTTTGAAAAATGGTAGCTGGAGTTCTAAGTTTGCCTGCCACTTTCTTTCCCTCAGTTGGAGATTCTAAAGAGATGACTTTAGGGTAATTTTTTATCTTCCTAGTATTTCATCTCCTTTCTATTGGAAGGACTGTGCCCTCTTTTTAGTCTTTTCTGTAAGGAGAATGCTTATAATGACAGATTCATTGGCTATAGAAATGTGAACAGTCAGCTGTTCATTAAACTAAGCATCAGTGGACAAAGTCAGCTTAGTCCCAAAAGGGATGAGCAAAGAACTGGAGGAAAGATTTGTAGAGTTCCACTTCCTTTGCTTGCCAGCAGGCTATGAAGACGCAAGTCAGAGTGAACTACAGTTGACGGGAAATTTAGAATTTTTATTGATTTGAGCATTTCATCATTAAACAATGAAGGAGTTTCTTTCCTCCAAACAATTTCGGCACAAGAGCACTTGACAGACATGATCATTATACTGAAATTTTTGTTTTGTTGTGCTTTGCTTCTTACTTTTATGGCACAGCAAAATTTTAAAAAAGCAGAGCAACCTGAAAGCTTGGCATATTTATTTCAATTTGCACTTTCTTGGATTATAGTCTACTTCACAGACACACAGAGCACAATAGTTAGGCCTAGAGATAGACATGAACTAAAAAAACCCAACCAGGAAGTTTGGGTTGGTTCGAGTTCATCAAAAGTGACGAACCAAAACTAACTGAACCAACACACTTTTTAAGCAATGTTTTGTACATTTGGTTCATTTGTCCATTCCCCATCGCCCTGGACAGACTGCTCCTGTCAATCAGAAGCACTAAGCAACCCTGGGAGGGACCTAAAGACTACTGGAGCCAAACACATGGCTGAAAGGGCTCTGGAGGAATTACTTGTTCTTATTTATAAGACGGATTCTCAGGAGCCATTTTCACCTCAGAGCCACTTCTGCTAGTCAGAGGAACCCTTCGACCTTGGAACCAGGTTAGCTCAAACCTCCAGAAGCACATTGCTTCCCTTGTCAGGCAAGAAATCCAAATAAAACAACCTGTGCAGACTGGCTAAATATGAATTCTTTGCAGTACCTATACAGTACATTCTTTACAACACCATATCAATTTAAATATTCAAACATTACAGAGTCCATTCACGTCCAAAAATTAAATATATCGGGAAGCCGAGAGGTCTTGTTCAAGTATGTGTAGCTCATACTCTAGAAGACTCGGATCAGGATTTTAAGTCTCACATGTTTCTTTATGACAGAATTTTTTTACAGAATTTCAGTTCTTTTGCTGATATTTTAAGAGGTCCCTGCTAACCCAGCTGCTCCCATGAAAACCTTATTTCACTTTCTTTCTCAATGCTGGGGCTGTAAGTCTTTCTGGCAAGACTGTTCACAACCACACGGACTTTGAGAAAGAAATAGTTTACAACTCATTATGGGCAGTAATACTTTCCTCTCCCAAGTTCTGGGTGGCTGGCTGATACTCACTTACAGGCAGCACCCTCCCAATCTTAAACAACTATCAACCACAACAGGCTACATAACACAGATACAAAGATGGAAACAAAGCAAAGTGTCCAGCTTATACACCACCCCATACTGCTCAAAGCACTCTCTAGGCAGTTTTACAAATTGTTAATAATGCAGGCCACACATTACTCCCACACCACCCCCAGTGCGCTGGGTACTCAACAAGGCCCTGTTTTCTCAGTTTCTGTCACACAGTTCAGTACTGAATGTCAACATATATCAGAGAGAAGAGAAGCTTTAAAGCCTTTAAAGAGAGAATAACCAGTTATTAGAACAAAGTAAGTACGTACATGTATACTCAATATTGATTTAATTTTATCTGATCTGGATCCAATTTGGACAGATCTCAAAGACTTTGAACCCAATCTGGACTGGTCTCAGTTGGCCCTGTTTGATTTGGAATTTAGCTGTATTGGTTGCACAGTCCTATTATCTACTAGGAACAAAATTGAAAGCTAGGTTGCCAATTTAACTTTCAAAAGTACTTTTCATCTCTAGTAGTAGCCCTGATTATTTGAACTTGTTATAAGACACACTAGATTTCTGTAAGCTATAATGGTTTTGTTTGTTTGTTCATTTTTGTATGGATGGAAGTTGACAACTTCTGAGATATCTGACAGCTTCTCTTTCCCTTCAAGTTGCATTATACTTCCTCTGCACACCAATAATGTGCCTTCCCTTATTTTCTAACATCCATTTGGCTCAAGCTAATGCATTCTCTACTTTATTTCTATCTTTCACTTCCATCTTTGTGTCACCTTCCCACACATCTAAATAATTTCTCCCCTGATATCTGTCAAGCCATCCCTCCTTTCTGGTTTCATATAATTTTCTGAAACTTTCCAGTTTCATATAATTTTCTGAACTACCATAGATGCTGATATTGACATTCTTTGCCCATTGCTCTTTTTATACTTGCTATCAGGTCACCTCTCCATTTTGTGACAATATAATTAGACAAAAACACAGAGTAGAATCAAGTCTGTTTTCTGTTCCATACTGTATCTCTTGTCCTTGATTAGCATTAAATAACCTATTACTATTTATTATAGGAAGAAAGAATGTTGTGTAGACTTCTTAACAGTGAAGTGTAGTTTCTCAGTTATCTAAATATTCAGTCACATCATATCCCATGTTACTTCTACTGGAACATATATAACACCAATCAGTCTAATTTATCTTGACTGATGTGCTATCACTGAATTATGTACTTCATTGGGAAATGGTTCACTAGCTGTCTCACTGAGATGAAATTAACTGAAGGTTTATCATCTGAGCATGATGAACAAGCTAAGGGAAAAATGCACTCTCTCTTGTCAACTGCCTCCAATGGCTAACATATTAAAGGGAAATTATATACTGCCTGAAGTAGTTATATTGGATGGGTGTGGGGAGGCAAAGGCAAATATCCAGTGCACAGTTAACTGTACATTTGACGCTATGGAATACTTGATCACAAAGATGTGATTCCCACAAACAGGAAAGGTGGGGGTAAAAATTCAGCAAATACAAGTTTTAATACTTTTCTAGACTTCATTTCTTCAGCCTGCAAGTGAAGAGGTTGTGTTACATCTGGGGGGGGGGGGGGACTCACTGTACACTGAAAATAGTACATCAGGATGAAGACCTTGCTAAGCCATCTCATTCATCTCAGATGTGAGACACCATGAAGAGGTCAACTAGTGCTACAAAGTTATCAAATACTAGCCAAACTGACCTTCAAATGTCATGCTGTCAGGGGATTCTGAGCTTGAACCATGTATTTCTTTTTCAAGTCTAATTAAGTAGTAGCACAAGTCTACCAAATGATCATCCAGAATTGAGGAGTCCTTCTCCAACAGCAACCTAATGCTTTCCTAAGTGTGTCTATGCTGGTTCATTTGAGATTTCTTCATCTTCTCTGAACAATAGATTGGATAGGGAGCAAGAGAGAGAGCCAAATGAGGAACAGGTGCAGCTTTGGTACTATGGCCAGCACAGCAAAAACTGATCTAGAAGCAAGAGTAGATTACGGGACCATGGAGAGCAGCCAGGCCCCTAGAATTACTGACATCAAATTACCTCAGAGCTGCTAGCAGCAAATTGTTCACTGTAAAGCAGAAGTGTTTGTCTGAAATCTCCATTCTCTCAGGTACTGTATTCAGCTGTTAAAAGATTATTGACTTTCTCTTGTACGCACTGGCTTCTTGAGGGAGTGGAGGTTAGATTAATGTGGACCTGTTCAGGAGAACTTCTCAGGGACTCCAGTGTTCATCAGAGGAGTCCAAAGCTGATTCTTCTAAACTATGGAGTAACTGCACCTCCACGTTCCCAATTCAGCAGTGTAGCCTGAGCTGAAGGAGGGAGAGCAAATGGGACCTGTTTTTTTCCTTATACTATAGCAGACAAGGGAGCACCAGTCCATATTAGGATTATGGTGGAGGGGAGGGTTGAAGCTCCCTGATCAGGCTTCTGAACAGGATGAAGGGGTTGCACTAACAACCTGGGAAATAAAACGCTTGCAATCAGTGGATAACTAACACACTAATACCATCTGCAGTTTGAGTCTAAGTAACGTTTGGTTTGTTTCCTTCAGCTTCAAACTGACTCCTGTAAGGAAGAACAACTTTTATTTTCATTTTATTTTATTTTATTACAATCTACTTTTTCAGATATATCTGATGTGTCTCAAGAAGTGGATTTTACTTATGAAAGTTCACATTGGTATAGTTTTTTAAAAAGCTTACATATGCCTCAATCTTTTTATTTTTGTGTTGTTGCTGCTGCTGGTGGTAGTGGCACGTACCAACACATCTGTTTTTGTGAAAACCTGCATGAAGAAAACATTATCTGAAAGAATGGAAAGCATTCAATAACCATCCCCAACTGCTTCATTCACATTTGCACCTACATCACCATTTTTTTAATGTGCCTCATCATCTCTTTCTTTCCGCACAATTAAATCTGTGGCTGTTTCACAGACATTTAAATATGTAAGAAAATTCTCACATTTTATTGGGCTTCTAAAATATTCCCAAAAAGAAATGTAGCTGAGACAGAATATTTCATGCTTTGCTCATTCACTATATATCACTATATATTTGATTACCGATCTCCTCTGATTTAGGGAAGAATATATTCACAGATACATCATCATAATCTAATCTGTTTGTGGTACACAGTGTCTGATTTATACTTTAATACCTTCTAAATGATGTGTTTTAATTACAATATCATCATGTCTTGCATTTATTTAAATGCTAAAAAAACTAACTGCTTTCCAGCAAAAGATCTTGGCAAATTCATTCTTCCCCTATTAATAATGAAACCAAACCAAAAGCAGTAAAATCACCGTACTGAAAATTGACAGGAAAAACAGAATGGGAGAGAATCCAAGATGATGCAAAGGAAATGCCATTTTGGCCTCCTTGGATTCATTTATATCTAATCTATCACTGGTTTAAGAACCCCATCAAATGCAACTAAGATATTGAACTAATTTTTAGCAATAATAGCTGATCCTATCAGTGTCAATCTGATTATTTAGTAATTTAATTAACAGTAATCACATACTGTCAAGTCAACTGTGACTTATCATGACCCTTTCCAGGGTTTTCTTGTAGAGTACTCAGAAGTCATTTACCATTCCCTTCTTCAAGGGGCCCCTGGGACTGTGCAGCTTGCCCAAGCTTAAACAGGCTGTCTCTTCTCCTGGGACACACACAGTAGGGAATCAAACTCCCAACCTCCAATTCACAAAAAAGCCAACAAGTAATTTAATTACACAAATCCAACTCTTCCTGGAGTAAGCACAGACTTCTAACCCACCCACAGAACAAGTAGATCCACTGGGAACACAAGCAGAGGTGCTCCTCATTCTTTCCCCCTCTCTGTGGCTTTGCCTCTATGATGTTGCCTAGCATATATTTCCAGCAGCTATATCAAAAGCAAATGCAAAGTATTTCACTATGTCAAATAGGCATTGAGATGAGGGTAAGGTCTTAACTTGCTTAGTTACACCACCAAACTAAGTACATCACAACAATGATTCCAGTGAATATTCCAGAAAACATAAATGTGTGCCAGGCTTAGCAAGTCTAGAAAGATGCACACTATGTACATTCTGACCAGAACCCATGCCAATTGAGAACAAAAATGGCTGGTGGCAGATTTAGTGGATCAAAACAACAATAACATTTTCATCTCACTAATCCCAGTGATGAACAAGAAAAAGCAAATGGGAGATGCTGGTACGCAGCCAACATAATTGCCTCCTTTCAGAAAAATAAGTATGTTTCTCTAGTTGTAGAGGCAAAAATACAAGACAACAGTAACTGTAATGTAGAGATATGGAACTATGTAGGCACTATTCCAAATGGCTGAGTAGAAATTATTAATGTTTCTTCAAGGTTTTTCTGGCTCCAGGTGCCAAAATAAAATAAAATAAATAGAACAAAATAAAATATAAAAAGTATGTAGTATGATGGTTGTTCTGGGTTTTCCGGGCTGTTTGGCCGTGTTTTTAAGGTTTTTCTTCCTAACGTTTCGCCAGTCTCTGTGGCCGGCATCTTCACAGGACAGGAGTCAGAACTCTGTCTGTAGTATGTAGTGTGTTGGGGGGAAGAATATGGTAAACATGATAATATCCACATTGACATGCATGAACACACACTACCCTGTTTCCCCAAAAATAAGACCTAACCTGAAAATAAGCCCTAATATGATTTTTCAGGATGCTCGTAATATAAGCCCTACCCCAAAATAAGCCCCAGTTAAGTGAAACCCTGCCCTCCACCACTGTGCAGCAACCATAAGAAGATGACATGACTGTATTTGAATAAATGTAGATTATTGTACATGAAAAAATAAAACATCCCCTGAAAATAAGCCCTAATGCATTTTTGGAGCAAAAAAATAAGATAAGACCCTGTCTTATTTTTGGGGGAACACGGTAGCATCAGTCCTGCCATTCAGTTACATGCATGATGTCTTAAATCTCAAAGTTCCAGTCTAGTTGTAGTCATAGCAATCAATATTGAGTAATGACAATTAGTGTTAAACACAAATCCCCCATGTACATTAAAGGATGCATTCAGTCTGCTTAGTAAGGTCCAGATGAATTTAATGATGCTGATTGGAATGTACTTCTAGATATATATATATCTGCATTGTGTATGGAAAACTTTGTGTGTCAATCTTTCTGGTTACATGGGGAGTCCTGTTACAACAAGTTACTACTCCCAGAAATCCTGGCCAGCACAGCTAGTGGTGAAGGATTCTGGGAGTTTTAGTCCAAGAACATCTGGAGACCCAAGGTTGGGAGCCACTGCTGTAGATGATATTGGAATACAGTCCCTCCCTGTTGGTAGTATTCCTAAATCATCTAAAGAGCCACATGTTCCTTACCCCTGAATTAGGTATGAGCAGCCTGCATAGATACATAACGGGATTAACACTATCCTTTCTCCACTGCCAATTTGATTAGGGCTGGCAATAGCTGAAGAACACACAAAATATATGCTTCCTTGTTGTTTTCATTGCCAATCAACTGAGATGCAAAGAGGAAGCAGATAAATTAGATGGAAAGCAGGAGGACCTGCAGGCAACATGAAAGTTTTCCAAGGGCTCTATTTAGCCATGGGTTGCTGGTATATACTCTAAATGCACAACTCATTTCACAATGTGACTCAAAGATTGCATTTTCCAGTGCTATACACCCATCCAAACATATCTGCACAGTGCAGATACAGTCTCTTGAGGTCATACAGATGTGGAAAAGAATTAAAGTAGAGAAGGAAGGAGAAAAAAATAAAGAGAATTTCTGTATTTTCCTTTCTAGCATTCAGCTTGTATTTTCTACACCTTGATTAAATCCATTATCTAGCTCATGTATATCTGAAATACAGGGAAATTGCATCAAGTATAACATGCGAAATACTTTCCAGGTGTTCAAAAGTTATAGATGTTGTTCCCAAAGGCCTCTTCTCCCTCCTCCCAACTTTATGTAAGCATCCAGTTAAGAATGTACTCCTTCTGGAGTAGGAAGTAATTTCAAAAATCTTGTTCCAGTTTCACTAAAGATAAACATATAAGTCAATGTAATTTGGGGCTTCTCAGACAGGGCTTCCCTGTCTAAAAAGCTGAAATTGAGCAAATGACCAGCTGTAATGCACCTGAATATAAATAGCTATCATAAATACATGATTCAAGCAGGCCAGCCCTTGTATGATGATGATGATGATGATGATGATTTATTTATTTATTTATTTATTTATTTTCTTTATATCCCACTTTTCTCCCAGAACTGGGACTCAGTATCACATGGCTCTTTTTGCCTTCAGTTGCAGGAAACTAAACTGTTGTATTTTGGAGCACAAAGAGGAACACAAGTGGCAACCTGTTATTAACTAGTTGAAACTCACCAATGCCATTTATGCTGCTGCACTTATGCTGGAAGAACTAACAGGATTTTGGCTCTTGTGTACTTAAAGTGAGGTCCCTTCCATTCTTTCTTTGGTAGGATGATATTCATACTTAGAGCAGAGCTGTGTGACAGAAGCAGAGAAAATAGGGGTTAAACAAGGAAATACATAGATCATCATCCCTTGTGTCGCCAGGACTTGCAAACCAGAGAAGTGAACAATTAGCTGGGACATTTATACCACTGGCTGAGGATTAAATCTTCACTTATTTTGTTCTCATAATAAGTCTTCTCTCCGCTGTCTGAGATTAAGATAGTTTTTGTGCATTTTTCCAATTTCAGCACCTTTTTGTGAAAAATTCACAGACATGAATTAGTTGTTTTTACAAAAAAAAAAAACCACCTTGTGTTTGGTATAAGCAAAAAGGTTTTTTAACACAAGTCACTTTTTTTTCCTAGTGCTGCTGCTTGATAATAAATGTGCTACTTCTTTCACTCTTGTGCAGGAGCAGAAAATTCCATAGAGATTGTTCAATTTGTGTTTTTTTACTCTGTGTCTCAGTGGTTGCAAAACCAATTTTGTCAAGAATAGCAAAATTTGCAAGGATTTGTTACATCTATAACCCAAGCCATGATCCTTATTTACTCAGGTCAGCTGATATAGTTTGCAAGAGTTGCCTGCTTCCTCTCTCATTTTTGATGTCATTGGCCACGATATCCTTCTGGGCTGCCTCAATGGGATTTTCATTTCTTCAAAGTATTTTGCCCACTCTCTAATCCAACTATCTAATAAATGCCAGAGGAAGAGGGGATGCATCACCATAAGAAAAAAGATAGAAGATGGAACAGAAGATGGAAAATTTGCAAAAGCATTGTGTATAGTAATGTATTTCTACAGAGAGAAATTTAAAGATAACTACTATAGCAATACAGCTCACCATAGTGAAGAAGACAGCTATATACATCTGCTAAATCTGCTATCCAACTCAGTGGTAGAAACTGCTTTGCATCCAGAAAGCATCAGGTTGAACTCCATTGTTTCCACATATGACTGAGGGTGGGGGAGGAATCCCACATGAAATTCTAGAAAGCTGTTGTCAGTCAGTGTTGATGATACTGGACTAGATAGACCAACGGGCTGACGCAATAAAGGACAGATTCTTATGGGCCTGTGTCACTGTTGATTGACAACTTTTAGGCTCCACTACTCCTGTCTTATCTTAAAATGGGATAGTCCTTCAAACAGAAATCTGGGTTCTGTTCTGTGTTGTGGGGGTGGCGGTGGAGGGATTTAGAAAGACTATAAAGATTTTCATCTCCATATAATTCCTCTTGATTCATTGCACTGGCTTGCCTCAGTACTGCCCTCTGGCAGTTGGTTGCCCTGGCAACACTCAGTGATTCTCCAAGGATCCGCATTCCATAGAACCAACTACAAACTGCCATGCAACAAGAGGGCTTGTAAAGTGACATCCTCTCCCCAGCCTCCTAGAGCGACTTATTTGAGAAGTCAATTTGCTTTTTTTTCTTCAAAAATGGAAGCTCAAAGAAAAATGGAACCGTCACATCTTCGTGCATTGAAAGCAGATAGATTTGTAACGCTGTTGAACCCGTATAAGAAAAAAATAATAATATAATCAAACACCCCTATGGCTTGAACTAAACGTTTTAGCTGATGGGAAGCTAATGATGAAAGCAGCAGCACCATGTATCCTCCACAGCCATGTCTTCCTGTCCCCATAATATTCTGTGAGGCAAAATGTGTGATGCGGCATTCTCATTTTCCCATTCCTGTAAGTAGCAGTTGAAGAAGGAGGGCAGGGATGAAGAAAAGTACAGGCAGTGACATGGCTTCACACAAAATGCCTTTCTAAACATTACTGCAAGTTGGTGTTATGTGCTCTCAAGTCACATCTGACTTACGGTAAACCTAATAAAGGGCTTCCATGGTATGCAACATATCTGAGGACCACATCAGTTGTGGTACTGGCTATTTGCTGTTGTTTAGTCGTTAAGTCATGTCCGACTCTTCGTGACCCCATGGACCAGAGCACGCCAGGCCCTCCTGTCTTCCACTGCCTCCCGGAGTTGGGTCAAATTCATGTTGGTAGCTTCGATGACACTGTTCAACCATCTCATCCTCTGTCGTCCCCTTCTCCTCTTGCCTTCACACTTTCCCAACATCAGGGTCTTTTCCAGGGAGTCTTCTCTTCTCATGAGATGGCCAAAGTATTGGAGCCTCAGCTTCAGGATCTGTCCTTCCAGTGAGCACTCAGGGTTGATTTCCTGCAAAGTGGATAGGTTTGTTCTCTTTGCAGTCCAGGGGACTCTCAAGAGTCTCCTCCAGCACCACAATTCAAAAGCATCAATTCTTCGGCAGTCAGCCTTCTTTATGGTCCAGCTCTCACTTTCATACATCACTACTGGAAAAGCCATAGCTTTGACTATGTGGACTTTTGTCGGCAAGGTGATGTCTCTGCTTTTTAAGATGCTGTCTAGGTTTGTCATCGCTTTCCTCCCAAGAAGCAGGCGTCTTTTAATTTCGTGGCTGCTGTCACCATCTGCAGTGATCATGGAGCCCAAGAACGTAAAATCTGTCACTGCTTCCATATCTTCCCCTTCTATTTGGCAGGAGGTGATGGGACCAGTGGCCATGATCTTAGTTTTTTTGATGTTGAGCTTCAGACCATTTTTTGTGCTCTCCTCTTTCACCCTCATTAAGAGGTTCTTGAATTCCTCCTCACTTTCTGCCATCAGAGTGGTATCATCTGCATAATTGAGGTTGTTGATATTTCTTCCGGCAATCTTAATTCCGGTTTGGGATTCCTCCAGTCCAGCCTTTCGCATGATGTATTCTGCATATCAGTTAAATAAGCAGGGAGACAATATACAGCCTTGTCGTACTCCTTTCCCACTTTTGAACCAATCAGTTGTTCCATATCCAATTCTAACTATTGCTTCCTGTCCCACATAGAGATTTCTCAGGAGATAGATAAGGTGGTCAGGCACTCCCATTTCTTTAAGAACTTGCCATAGTTTGCTGTGGTCCACACAGTCAAAGGCTTTTGCGTAGTCAATGAAGCAGAAGTAGATGTTTTTCTGAAACTCTCTGGCTTTCTCCATAACCCAGCGCATGTTAGCAATTTGGTCTCTAGTTCCTCTGCCCCTTCGAAATCCAGCTTGTACTTTTGGGAGTTCTTGGTCCACATACTGCTGAAGCCTACCTTGTAGGATTTTGAGCATAACCTTGCTAGCGTGTGAAATGAGTGCAATTGTACGGTAGTTGGAGCATTCTTTGGCACTGACCTTCTTTGGGGTTGGGATGTAGACTGAATGCCATCACCTCCACTGGCCTTGTTGTTAGCTGTGCTTTCTAAGGCCCACTTGACTTCACTCTCCAGGATGTCTGGCTCAAGGTCAGCAACCACACTATCTGGGTTGTCCGGGACATCCAGATCTTTCTGGTATAATTCCTCTGTGTATTCTTGCCACCTCTTCTTGATGTCTTCTGCTTCTGTAAGGTCCCTACCATTTTTGTCCTTTATCATGTCCATCTTTGCACAAAAGGTTTCTTTAATATCTCCAATTTTCTTGAACAGATCTCTGGTTTTTCCCTTTCTATTATTTTCCTCCATTTCTTTGCACTGTTCATTTAAGAAGGCCCTCTTGTCTCTCCTTGCTATTCTTTGGAAGTCTGCGTTCAATTTTCTGTAACTTTCCCTATCTCCCTTGCATTTTGTTTCCCTTCTCTTCTCTGCTATTTGTAAGGCCTCGTTGGACAGCCACTTTGCTTTCTTGCATTTCCTTTTCTTTGGGGTGGTTTTTGTTGCTGCCTCCTGTACAATGTTACGAGCCTCCATCCAGAGTTCTTCAGGCACTCTGTCCACCAAATCGAGTTCCTTAAATCTGTTCTTCACTTCCACTGTGTATTCATAAGGGATTTGGTTTAGATTATACCTGACTAGCCCAGTGGTGTTTCCTACTTTCTTCAGTTTAAGCTTGAATTTTGCTATAAGAAGCTGATGATCAGAGCCACAATCAGCTCCAGGTCTTGTTTTTGCTGACTGTATAGAGCTTCTCCATCTTTGGCTGCAGAGAACATAATCAATCTGATTTCGGTGTTGCCCATCTGGTGATGTCCATGTGTAGAGTCCCCTCTTGTGTTGTTGGAAAAGAGTGTTTGTGATGACCAGCTTGTTCTCTTGACAAAACTCTATTAGCCTTTGCCCTGCTTCGTTTTGAACTCCAAGGCCAAACTTACCTGTTGTTCCTTTTATCTCTTGACTCCCTACTTTAGCATTCCAATCCCCTAATGACAAGAACATCTTTCTTTGGTGTCAGTTCTAGAAGGTGTTGTAAGTCTTCATATAGAATTGGTCAATTTCAGCCTCTTCAGCATGGGTGCATAAACTTGGATTACTGTGATGTTGAAAGGTCTGCCTTGGATTCGTATTGAAATCATTCTATCATTTTTGAGATTATATCCCACTACAGCTTTTCCCACTCTTTTGTTGACTATGAGGGCTACTCCATTTCTTCTACGGGATTCTTGCCCACAATAGTAGATATGATAATTGTCTGAATTGAATTCGCCCATTCCCGTCCATTTTAGTTCACTGACGCCCAGGAAGTCAATGTTTATTCTTGCCATCTCCTGTTTGACCACATCCAGCTTACCAAGGTCATAGATCTTACATTCCAGGTTCCTATGCAGTATTTTTCTTTGCAGCATCGGACTTTCCTTTCACTTCCAGGCGCGTCCGCAGCTGAGCGTCCTTTTGGCTTTGGCCCAACCACTTCATTAGCACTGGAGCTACTTGTACTTGTCCTCCGCTCTTCCTCAGTAGCATGTTGGATGCCTTCCGACCTGAGGGGATCATCTTCCAGCGTCATATCTTTTAGCCTTTTGTTTCTGTCCATGGAGTTTTCTTGGCAAAGATACTGGAGTGGCTTGCTCCAGGTGGATCGCGTTTAGTCAGAACTCTCCACTATGACCTGTCCATCTTGGGTGTCCCTGCACGGCATAGCCCATAGCTTCTCTGAATTACTCAAGCCCCTTCGCCACAACAAGGCAGCAATCCGTGAAGGGGGGTACTGGCTATACATCAGCCTTAATGTGTTGTTCCTGCATATTGCTCATGGTATGAAGGTTGCTGAAGAGTTTTGATGAGAAAGCTTGAAAGACACATGTGTTTAAAGGTATTACAAATAATGCTTTCATATGATTTTCACTTAGCCTCTAAATTTTGTAACCAAAATGATGTAAGAGACTTTTAATAAGTTTATATGGAGAGGCTATATAATATATTCTAGAGCACAAGGATTCAAGAGGGAACTGACAGACTGAGCAACTATTTTTCTTTTTGTAGGCCTACTGATTATATATAACTCTATGTCTAACTAGTGTGGATAATTTAGACTGATGGGCCAACATTAGATACAGAATCGATGGTCTAGCAGATTAAAGCATATACACTTTTGACCTAAGTATACCTTCTTGAAATTACAGCACTAGGTATAGAAAAACTAGAAGGTTCTTTTTCCTCAGCCTATTCAGTTGAAGGTTAAAGAATTACTATTTTAATTAAGTCAAATCTCTTTTAAATCTTATTTCTTTTACAGTAGCCTTATTTTTCTTTTGTAACTTTTTTTTCAAGAGAAGCTTTTAAAATCTATTTATTATTCTGTACTATCACTACAATTCCAACTTATTCAGAAAATGTTTAAAAATGCTATGTGATCTAGTAAGCATACTGTATTTCATATTTCATGATTCTCAGTAGAACTTGTTAAAAACCATTCCTGATCTTGGTTTATTGCCTGGGAAGGTAGTGAGAATATTTGTCTCCCTAATTAGAGATGTTCTGGAAACAGACAATGCAATGGAATTTAAGAAGGTGTGAGTAATGCTCTGAATTAGGGGTGGTTCATAGACAGGGATAAGGGGGCACTCCTCTGCTCCGGTCATGAGTTATCTATACTTTGAATGTTACTGTTTCTCCTTCATTGTAGGCTGGTTCTACTTTAAGGTTCTCCTGCATGGCAAATCTATCTTCTAGTACCACTGGTTACTTCAAGAGAATCACATAAGTGTTCTGGAATGTTCCTTCTCCTCATTATTATACACAACTACCAATCTCATCTGTCAGCTGAAAAAAAAAGGTTAACCCATGCTTCTATTCAAATACGGGCCAAAACTACAATCCCCAGAAAAACCTGATAAAATTCACAATTACTGTTGTAGCACATGATGCCAAGCCATGCAGTGGTCCAGAATGGTGCCCAATCCAGTTCTTTTCTGTTCCTGTTTATTTTACTTTTTTACAGATACATCACAGTCTCAGGTGGTACAAGACCACACCTTTTTCCTCACCAGTTATCTGCCCGCTGATCCACATTTACTCATTTTGCCATCCCTCGTTGATCTTCCCTCAAAACTCCAGACAACCTCTCCCAGGAGTTTCTTGTATATGAGGAATAGCATGGGAGATGGAGCAGAACTTTATGCTATAACACAGGCCAAAATCCAGGGCATCAGACTAGAGTTTCCTAGCATTGCTTTCTGAGACTGCCCATCCAAGTAGGACTCATGCTACTGTAAAACAATCCCTCTAACTCCCATCGCAAAGGCAACCCAGAATGATATCATGGGCAATGGTATCATAAGCCACTGAAAGGTCCAGCAGAACTAAGAAAGGCACATTTCCACAGTCCAGTTTCTGCCACAGATCATTCACCAAGGTGATTTAAAGCTGTCGGCAACGTACCCTCTAATTTTCTGCCCCACTGGGAGGGGCTCTGCCTCTCGCACATGCGACTTCGCCCCAGCATGCACACACAACTCTGCACCCCCATGCATGGGGTTCTGTCACACCTGGAACCAAAGGGGCTGAAAATGATTGCTGCGTGGAGGAGGAAGAAAGCTGTGTGGAGGGAGGTGGAGTCATGCACACGCACATAACCGTGCACCTTAGAGGGAACCTTGGCTGTCTCCATGCCTTAACCAGACCTGAAGCCAAACTGAAATTTATCTAGAGAACCAAGGAGCCCCCGTTTTAGGCATGAATTTTACTTCATCTGTTTTTTTAAGAGGTTTTTGCCATGAAATACATTTCTCCCTAATAGATGTATCATCTTTTCCCTTTCCTTTCCTTTTTGTATTGTTGTATCGCATTGCAAAATTCCAAGAAGGGCAAATACTGAAAGGTAAGTGTGCATATTGATTTGCAAATTGGATCAAACTGTGAACTGAATGAACTGAAAGACATTCTCCCTCACTCCTTCCTGTCAGTGACATAGCCTATGTGAGAGATGCCCAGATTTTCATGGAAAGTAAGTCAGCAGGCTTCTAGGAATGTCATAGGCAAAGCTGCTTCCTGACATCAAATAAATATTGACAGGGTTATGAAGGAAGATTATGAGGCCCGATGTAACTGGATAGTTTAAGTGACAGCTGAAAGAGTAAGGTGAAAAGAAGCGTGCTATATTTTTTTAATAAAAATGTGTAATCTTATTTATAAAGATGAGCAGGAAAAGTATTTCTTGCTCTAAATATATTCATTGAATATATCTTGATTTAGAACTTGAACTGCTTGGATTGCTGTGTGTCAGCTCCTTGTTGTCAATCATTTCTGCTTTATAGAACGTTGTGGTATGTGATTGATAGAGCTTGACACAACACATCAGAATTGCAAAGAGTAAATAAAGCTAGAGGGTTAAAAAGGAAAGGGTGAAACATACTTATTATATCAACAAAATTAAACTTTTTTTCATTTAATCGGAAACCTAAAAAAGTTATATATATATACAAATTTAGAGCTTAAAATGTCAGTATAAAATAGTGTGGCTCGTTAAATCTGATAATGGATCTATGAATAAGAAAGAAAGAAAGAAAGAAAGAAAGAAAGAAAGAAAGAAAGAAAGAAAGAAAGAAAGAAAGAAATGGACTACACTACAGATCAGCCTCATGGAGACAACCACCTGACCCAATAGTGGCCAATCCAGAGCCTTCCTAAATGAGGAGAATGTTTTCTATGGTATTAAAGTATTCTAGCACACTTGGTGAGGTAGCCATATGTGTAGTATTTCATAACTTTATACTGAATATAGGTGCTTTTCAAACGTTTGTATCTCATGACCCCCCTTTTTAAAAATGTAATCAGTAGACATGGGGACAAATATAAAACTGAATCACGATATTCAATGAATACCACTGATTCGTCAGATATTTCCCCCTTCATAAAAAGACAGGGGAAGCCTGAACCAAGGGATTCCCCCCCCCCATCTTTGGAGGCGCCAGCAGAGCAGGGGGAGGCAGCAGGACTAGGTAAGTGGCAGTGGGAAGGGGGAGCAGTCTGTGGGGGCAGGTGCTTCAGCTTTTTTTTTTTTTAAGATAGCCCCACAGGGTGTCTAAAAAAAAGACCCGACATATCAACAAATTGATTTGTGGTTCATTGGTTCACAAGGGGGAAATTTGTGGGTTGACAACCCACGAACCAAGACAAACCACCATTTTGGTGGTTCATCCCCATCTCTAGTAATCAGATCTCAAGGGCTCTTAGGGTTACATGAAAATTTAAGGGCAATAAATATTCCCTGAGTTTAGCCTGCTCCCCCTCCTTGACACCACAAATGAATTTCCTCATATTCATGTTTTAAGAATCAGATTTGCAAATTTATCCTGCATTTACCTCCTAGTGACAAATCACACACAACTACACACAAAAAAACCAAGTTCAATGCAAGATAAGTAGGTGCAAAAATGTATGCACTCTGACAAACAGATATATCTCACTACTTGAGGGAACCCCTCTTCTAAAAACTTGCTGATCATATCGTCCAGTTTGATTCTCAAATACAGTCTATTGTGCTACTGCAAAAACAGGAGAAAATGTTTCCAGAAAAATAAGGACAGTGACATGTTCTATCTAGTTCATCATACTAAAGAAAATTTGTTTACTTGGAACTCTTTGAGAACTAATGAGAACAACCTAGTCTCCAGATTTATATGAGCTGATTACACATCAGTCTTAATGATAGCCAAACATAGCTCCATGCAGGAATTCAGAAAACATTTAACTATAAACATTTAACTATATCCAGTGTGGTGTAGTGGATAGAATAATGCACTGAGATTCAGGAGACCTGGATTTGAATCCCAACTCGACCATGGAAACTCACTAGGAGTTTGAATTGGTAAAACAACTCCTTAAACACCTCACTTAACTTTGAAAACACTATTAGAGTCACTATAAGTCAGTTGTGACTTGACCTTACATAACAACAAATACAAAAAGTTTGGGACAGGTCTATCCCCAAAATAATAGCAGTGACCCAAACTCTCTTGATATCTAAGAAAGAAACAACACTGTCATTGCTGTTTCCAACAACTTTCCAACCAACCCCCATTTCCATAACCTGTTCTGGAAGAAAAGGGGGGACTGCCACAGGAAAAGTCACCACTTGATGTAGGCCAGATGGGGGAGGATGCAACAGCAGGAGACAATGGAGGAGGCAGCCAGGCACTGGGACTCCATCTTCTGTGACTCAGAAGTGCTTTATGTGGCAGAAATACGTTCCGGTAATACAGAATACTGGGGGAAAGTTACTGGCTTTTAAAAATTATACTTTTGTTTGAATATGAATCTTTAACAAGGATTGGTTATATGCTAAACCTCAAATCCACCTTTCTTCAGTATCAGAAAGTACTAGTCAAAATTATTTCAGCTCACCATTACTAATGTCCATAGCCTAATCAACCTAGAGTAGACCTGGGGAATCAAGGGAAGAGATCCCATTTATCTGGCGAAGTGACATCACCGAAGTTGGTAGAACATATGAAAGGGAGGACATTATACGTCACTCTGAGCTCCTTGAATGAGGTTCCAGACCAGGTCAGAACACTATCAACAGAATTAAGCATGGTGCTTCATCCAAACTCTTGCACCAGATAAGGCTGTATGACCTGAACAAGGACACCCACAATAAATACAACTGTGATAGAGAAAATCTTAGTATACACATAGAAGTTTCTTGTTTGATCCTCACATGTTTACATGCATGAATGTGAGCACAGACAAATCATACATAAAAGTACAGTACACACATCCAGTAAGTCAGAAAATCAACTCCAAAATGATAGTTCTAACCTAATTTTGCATGAGCAAATTTGTATGTGCATCATCATTCTTTTTATTTATTTGTTTGCTTTCTCACTACAACTTTTTTAATTTCACACCTTAGTTGTTTGGATTTTTACTGTTGGAAGAAAGCTGAATTACACATCGGTACCCGTTATTTTCCAGTTTGGCTGCACAATTCTGAAAACAGCCCTCTGACATCAAATACTATCATTTCAACAGTATTCTATTATCCACCATGTCTAGATATGTTCATGAACATATGCATTTGTTCCAACATGATTTACAATACACCTTTTCTTCTGTGATATTTTATTTAAGCAAGAAGGGGAAAGCCTTTTTTTTTTACTTTTTGTTTTTTTCTTTAACACCAGATTTAAGTCAATCTCTCTAATGCCTATGGCTATGTAATCTAAATAGTTCTCTAGTCTAGTTGATAGTATTTTTTACACAAGCAGCAAGAGTAATAGCCTGGTAAGTTGTGTGTCAGTGTAGTATGTTATTTGAGTTATTTTCGTCATACATATGGGCCACAAAGTCAATAATTCCATGTATTTATTTTCTAGAACAAGCAAGACATTAATGTGATATATTTTAGTATTATAGTCTTGTCTTCCTTTTTTTCACAAAATCTGTTTGCTAGATCAAAAAGAGAAAGAGAAAGTGCATTCATTTTATACACTCCATCCCTCATACTTAATTCTGGTAAGCTAGAACTTATCATACCACAAATGGGGACACACAGCCATGTGGTCCATGTATCAGGGTTGGGTAGTGCTTTTATTAGACCACCATAATTTCCTTGAAAAGGAAGCTTTCACGTTTGCAGGACCCTTGATCTTTAAAGGCAATCACTGTGACTAGATCCTGAAGCGATAGGACATGAAGTTAGATTTCAGTTTCATGGTGAAGTCTGACAGCTTGGAAAATCAGCATGAGTTGTGGAAGTACCAGGTTTCATTCCAGGATATGTACAACATGACAAAGTTGCTCAGTTACCTTCAAACTCTACTCTACTGCCAACCAAGCACATGAGCTGAGAGGGTTTCCACCCCCACCCCCTTCAAGGAACAAACTTGTATACGAGCTTTCATGGCCACAACCTCTTGATCAGCATGGATTTACAAACGGTTGGGTGGAAGAGTGATGGGGAAAAGGAGAAGAAGGAGCTGATTATTTCCCATCATTCTTCCCCCTGCCATTTGAACACCAAGCTCACGTACAATTTTCTACCTTTTGGATTTTGAACATTGTTATTGATTAATGTGGCCATGTTCTGTGTTGTTGGCTCATCAGGTCTTCTCAACCATGACACACATTCTTGTTGGTCTGCCTCCCAATATCTCTATAAGACGATAACAACACTATGGTACCCTTATGTACAATCAGGTATTTCTGACTCTTCTTTATCATATTGAACAAGACTCCCCACAGATGTTTGTGAAACACCTTCTGAGCACCATCTTTCAATTGTTTCCCAGAGTCTCCCTTTTTTTGCCCCATTTCTTGTTCCACATATGTAACTTCTTTGTTTGTTGTTCTTACCCCCACCTCTATGTTTCCCAACTTCTCCTTTCTGAACCATTTTCTTGGGTTCAGGAAGGGAGTGGGGGGGGGACACCTGGGGTGTTATAGAATCTTGCAGTACCCTGGCTTGGAAGGACCTGCTGTGAGTGAAAATTGCCAGGGCCATGTGGCTCATTTCCATCACAGCAGGTGTCATGAGGAAAGCAAAATGGGACCCTGGTGTTTCTTCTCACGCTGCAGCGATTGGAGCCAGTTGTTAGCTGACAACTACTGTTAAGAGCCTCAGCTCCACTCATGAAAAGAAGTCACTTTTCCCCCCAACTGACTTAGAAGTGGGTGGGGGGAAATGCCGCCTAAAGCTACACATACTGAGCTCAGCATGGTCTTTTCAAGGATATTCAGCAATATGTATCTCCTAATGCATCCAGATTTCTCAGCAAGGCTCCTTCAGCTCACTGTAGCCTAGGAAATCAGGTTTGACTCAAGAAGGTTGACACATCAAGAGAAAGCTGTAGGCTTACACAGTGTTCATTTATGGAAGCATGGCTCCTGTGAAATTTGTCAGCATCACAGTAGGCCTCAAAATAACCAAACTAATAGCTTCCCTGGTTTAATTTGTCCCTCCGCTTCCTCCTCCTCCTCGGCTTGCCTCTTGAATGTAGCAGATGCGATTGTGGGGCTGACATGTGTATGCAAAGCAATCTTTCGGATCTGCTTGAGAGGGGGTGGAGCGGGTGGGAAAAAGGCAAGGAGGCACTGCATTGGGGACCTTCCATGGTGATCCAAAGCTTCCCCCATTCTTTCCAAGATGAGTACTAGAATGTGGTACAAAATTATAGTGTGTAGAAAATTCTCTTGAGCAAGTCATTTCAGACAATGGAGCTTAAGTGAGCAACATCATCACACAGTTCTTACATTACCCAATCCTCAACTGCTTAATTGGACTTGCACTTCTCTTACACTTTATTGTCACTCAAATGGTCTAGCAGCCAATGTAAAATCATTTTAGGTTCAGTTTCCTTTCTTTCTCTCTCTTTTTAATGCAACCAAATGTATTTGTATCAGATCTACACAACCTATGACCTATCAAACCAACCATACCGTATTATCTCTGTGCCATAGCCTAACATTGAGTTAACTGACTTTGTTGTCCATCTGGGACTGCAGAAGAATAGAAGCAGTATTCAAGTGGACAGGGGAGACATCACACCCCCTAACCTTCTGTAAAAATGCTGTTGCATTCTTCTGCTCTTCAGTATATTACAGAGAGGATATGGTTTAGTTAAAGTTAAAGAAAGGTCAGGACTGGAGAGCTTGCAGATTTCATTCAAGTTCTTCAACTTTCCCTCCAACTGTTACCAAACACCTACCAGGTTGCTGGAAACGATTGGTTAGCAGGATTCAGGTTAGTGGATCGTGATTTGTACCAGCTTTCCTTTATGGTATTGCAGAGTTCTGAATTTCTAGTAGAACTCTTTTTGCCATGCAGTAGAAGTACAGAGACCCACAGAAGAGAACAGCTACAAGTTCCCCAGAGTCCACCCTTTTCTCATTAACTGGCACATTAACTCATTAACTGGCACAATCTCAATAATTCACTCTGAGACATTTGTAGTAGAAAAAATAAAAATGTGTCTTTACTTAGTTGCTTGAAATTACAGCCTTTATCAAAAACCATCTTCCCTTCCAATGCTAACACATTGTTTATACAGACTCCTGATTAAAGAAACTTTTCGGGACTGTCCCTTTCATTCTTCAGTTGCTGATGTGGCATGAAATGCATGACCTACACAGACTTCAATTTTAAAAAAGTTCGGAAGGAACTTGACTGTTTTAATGTTTAATCTGTAGACTGTATAGGAGATTTAGTGATACTGTGGTAAACAGAATCTGTAACACAGATGGTTTACCTGATTGTCTTCCTAAAGGATGGTTCAGATACCTTTCACAACACGTGGCTTTGAAGGAGATGAGAAACATGATTACTGAATCAACTTACAGCATACATACCTTTTTCTAAATTTTGTGTTTCCAGATGAGTCAAAACTTATTCATTCCTCCAGTGTGCCCTTTATAACATGGCCACATCAATGTCTAGTTTCAAATCTCTCCATTTCCATGTTGACTGCAGCAGTATTGAAATTAAGCCTAATTAAGTATGCTTATAGATTCACATTGATGGTTATGTATAACTACATGTTCCCCATAGCTATTTGTTCAGGGCATTCTTCGTATCATTTGAATCGCTAATTATGCAAAGTATAGTTTGTCTGCTTCTGCTTCTGCATATATCTAGATATCTAGATATATTTAGATGTAAGTACATATGGCCTACAGGATTTTCAATATTAAATTAAGGTCTCAAGATGTTTTTGACATGCAATTTTGTTTCCTTCCTTTGAATCGGAACTCCCACTTGAAATTTCATTTTCAAGTGATATGAACAGACAACTTCAGGAAGCAGACAAATTGGTAATGGAGTCTCACCATATATCTAACTATATGTGGTGTATTAAACATGTTGCCAAAGAACTGCATTGTAAGTCAGCTGGAAAACCTAGTAAAAAGCACCAAATAATTTATTAAAGAAATAAATATTAACATGAGAAAATGCAATCTCCCTAATCTTCACTGCTGGCCAGGACTGACCAACACATTTTGGGTTGTAGTCCTCCAAACTTCCAGTTTCGTTTGCAAAGACACAGCAAACTGGTAGTGGAAATGAATTCAATACTGATGAAGAATAGCATCTTCACCTTTTGTTGTTGTTTAGTCGTTAAGTCGTGTCTGACTCTTCGTGACCCCATGGACCAGAGCACGCCAGGCCCTCCTGTCTTCCACTGCCTCCCGGAGTTTGGTCAAATTCATGTTGGTAGCTTCAATGACACTGTCCAACCATCTCGTCCTCTGTCGTCCCCTTCTCCTCTTGCCTTCACACTTTCCCAACATCAGGGTCTTTTCCAGGGGGTCTTCTCTTCTCATGAGATGGCCAAAGTATTGGAGCCTCAGTTTCACGATCTGTCCTTCCAGTGAGTACTCAGGGTTGATTTCCTTCAAAATGGATAGGTTTGTTCTCTTTGCAGTTCAAGGGGACTCTCAAGAGTCTCCTCCAGCACCACAATTCAAAGGCATCAATTCTTCGGCGGTCGGCCTTCTTTATGGTCCAGCTCTCACTTCCATACATCACTACTGGAAAAACCATAGCTTTGACTATGCGGACCTTTGTCGGCAAGGTGATGTCTCTGCTTTTTAAGATGCTGTCTAGGTTTCTCATCGCTTTCCTCCCAAGAAGCACTAAGGGCCACCTGAGAGAATACCTTGCAAACTGTGTGGAACACGCACCTGCCTTCCAACAGAAGAAAATGGCCAAGGGTCGGCCAATGTAGTCCCAACCACCCATCATCAGTTGCCAGTGGTCTCTGCCTCAATCTGTCTAATACAGGGGTGGGCAAAATGTGGCCCTCCAGATGTTGATGAACTGCAACTCCCAGCATTCCTAGCCCACACAGCCAATAGTGAGGAGTGTTGGGATTTGCAGTTCAGCAACATCTGGAGGGCCGCACTTTGCCCAGGTCTGGTCTAATAGCATGGCTAGGACTACTTCTCCCCATACAGATAAGCCTGTATGGCAGAATCAGACTGATCACTGCACGTTGCCACAATGAACATTTGGGGAGAAGTCCTTACATGACATTGAGAAGATTCCATTCTGGAAGAACTGCAGTAGTGCTTCAAATGGCATAAAAATAATTAGCCAGAAATAGAATATAGGTACAGTAGGACTTATCAGGAGACAGGTATCTAGTTGTCTCGTCTGCTCCCAGAGGCATCTGGTGAGGCCACTGCGAGATACAGGAAGCTGGACTAGATGGGCCCTTGGCCTGATCCAGCAGGGCTCTTCTTATGTTCTTATGACCCCCATGCTGCACTTATCCATAGTTTGCTACAGCCCTATATACAACATACAAGGACATCCCATTGGGGCCTTTGTCCCTTCTCCTTGTCTGATGTAAATAGGGTTCCCTGATATCTGCTGTTTAATGCATCCATGGTAAATTGTGGAACTGTTTCCCCACAGATACTGTATTCATTTTATTTCCAGTGAAAACTAGTTGTCTCCCCTGTCAGAAGCTGCACCACAGGCTTCCCTGCTCTGCCTCCTTCTTTGAGTGGGGGCCCACACAACACTTGTGGTCCCGATTCGCCAAACCATGCTGAAGCACCAAATTGCAGTAAGTGCCCATCTCTACTATCTTTCACATGGTCATAATGTTGCTCCTTAACATGTGCTGTTACTCTGAATATGTTGAATATGTGCTGTTCTGTCATCTTCATTTTACAAGAGACAATTTTGGGGAAACAAACCTCAGAAGGGCAGGAATCAAAAATGAAGAAATTGCTCATCCTTTTTCTGTAACACCTGTATACAAAACTTTGCCCTTTCAAATACAAAAGCAAACAGAACAAGGGCTTTCATTGGAAAGCTTCAAGATATAAACTACAATGTACTTTTCTCAACATTGTAATATTTCTGTTCATTGTAACATGTCAGTTCTTTTAATGAAACAGACTTCTGAAAATCAAACATTCAGTGGAATCCTAATTCAAAGATGTCCTAGTTATAATGAGTTTGGCATGGGAAGAAGCTTCTTATCCTAGTGCAACTCTCCTTGTCCTGGCAGGCCACCTCCTTCTGCTAAGTGATCTTGAAGATCTGCCAAGAGAAGGATCTGCCAACACACCTGCTGCACAAGCAAAAATCTGCCAGGAGAAGAACCAAAGGAAGTGGCAATAGAGGAGAGTAGCGAGAAGGGGGAAGGAGTTGAAATATGGCAAATCTGAACCTTTTCCAGCCTAAAGATCCAGCCATTATACCAGCATAACATTAGGCAAAGGTTAGCATAGACCTAAATAATTTCCCGTGTCCCTAGGCTCAATGGGGGTTTGGATTCAGCACAGCCTCACCTGGCCTAGTGTTAGTTCAGTCAGAATCTTGCTTACTTTGGATTGCACCCTTCATTCTTATAAAGTGGGGATAAGGAACCACTAGCTCTTGGGCTTCACCTTAATTTCTTGCACATCTGGGAAGCCCAGAGGAAGACAAACAGGGCAGGAGGGGGAAAACTTCAGACCTCTGACAAGAGCCATCTGTCCTTTTTGTAGGTGATTGCCGGTCAGGAAGGACAGGAGAAAAGAAGAGAGCAGAGATGAGAGAGAAAGAAGTGATCCATGGCCACTATTGCCTTGCAACCCACCCACCAATGAAACATGTTCCCAGACAGATTGCCTCCACACGAATGTAGCCCCTGACAGAAGAAAGGTTCTCCACCCTTGCTGTCAAAATAGCAGAACTAGAGATGTAAAAAAATCCTCAGTCTCAATTTTGTTGCATTTCTTCTATTTCCGCTGACAGAAAACCAAAAGATACATATACACTTTTATTAATAGTCTCATAAACCATGAGTTAGCTTAGAAATTTCATCGATATGAATATCTTTTCCATCAGTAAAGAGGAAATATAGGGTATATGAGAATTTTTTAGCTTTTGGTCTTGTATTCAGAGCTGTTCTTTTGGTATGTCAATGAAGTGAGTCCGGTTCTATTCCTCAGAGGGGCATAAAGAGGTGACAGATGTCAGTCTTTTGCCCTCCCAGGCCCCGAAATGAAGACGCAAGACAGTGATATGGATTAATACGGGCCACACTTTATTAAATCATTTCTGATTATAAAAATCATTGTCCTCATCAAATGAGGGGGCCTGCGGTAGTGCGGAGAAATAAATGTAGGGCATCCACGATACCCTTCTCAGTCAATGGGCGAGTCCCAGGCCCCCAGGTTCCAGCTGTCTTGACGACAGCAGGAACCCAGCCGGCCTCTAATAAACACCCCAGACCTCGAGCCATCTTTATTTGATGACAGTCGGTCCGAAAGTGGCCCAGCGCATCTTCCCGCCGCCGGCCCTGTAATCGCACGATCCGCAGAGCCGGGAGGTCGGATGCGCTGTTGGCTTACCATAATTATCAAAGGGACACACCGAGACAACCAGTTTTTTCCCGCACTACCCGCCAGTGTGACCGAGAAGAACCACCAAGCAAATGCCAACAAACCCTTTTCCAGTGTGGGATAGGCGAAAAATCCCTCCATCCAGTAGCCAATCAGGTTAGAGGTCAAAAATTCCTATCCGGCCCCATAAAGGCGACCACAAACACACTAGAAAGAGGGAGGGCGGGTGGGTGCCTGAACAAGAAAGAGGATGCATCGGGGGCGAGCACTTCCTTAAATAACCTCTCGCCCCCTCCTTTTTCCACGTGACCGGAGCTGCCTTGCGTCCTTCGGGACCGAGGAGGGCAAAGCCAGCCCCGCATTTCAAGGACGTTGTAACGTCCTTCCTGCGGGCTGAAACTTGCCCTCCCAGGCCCCGAAATGAAGACGCAAGACAGTGATATGGATTAATACGGGCCACACTTTATTAAATCATTTCTAATTATAAAAATCATTGTCCTCATCAAATGAGGGGGCCTGCGGTAGTGCGGAGAAATAAATGTAGGGCATCCACGATACCCTTCTCAGTCAATGGGCGAGTCCCAGGCCCCCAGGTTCCAGCTGTCTTGACGACAGCAGGAACCCAGCCGGCCTCTAATAAACACCCCAGACCTCGAGCCATCTTTATTTGATGACTGTCGGTCCGAAAGTGGCCCAGCGCATCTTCCCGCCGCCGGCCCTGTAATCGCACGATCCGCAGAGCCGGGAGGTCGGATGCGCTGTTGGCTTACCATAATTATCAAAGGGACACACCGAGACAACCAGTTTTTTCCCGCACTACCCGCCACAGCATAGGGACTAGTCCTGACTAAGTCCCATGCCCGCCATCAAGCCGTCCTAGCTCAGCAAGCAGGCCCCCTTTTATATCTTCAAGAAAAATGTCCAAGCCTGCATCAGACAGGTGGATGCCATCGCTACGAAAATATTCAGTGTTGGAAGTTTGAATCCTGTGGTGATTGACCACAGATCCGAGGCCGCCGCTGCAGACACCTCTACACACTTCCCTATTGACCCTTCGCCGTGCCCTATTAATCTTCTCAATGCTCTGGGCACCTCGCCAGGCTAAACGCGGGATGATATTGGACCAAACGATCCGCATAGCAGGATACCTTTCCTTCAGCTTCCCAAGTTCTCTCAAGATGTCAATTATGACCGCCTTACCAGACAATCCAGGCAAATCGTTGCCTCCTAAATGAATTACTAAAATATCTGGTGGCAGATGGTCGAAAGATGTCATCCTGCCGAGCTGGATCCAATGCATGCCACGCATGCCTTTCCATGTAATAAACGCATGGGCACCAAGCCCCAAATCATTCCCCCACGGGGAAATGCGGCATATCGCGCCGCCCAGTAAACATAACTGTGGCCGATGATCATGACGTGCCTTCGGCCTTCCTGTCTTTCGACACCTGAAACGATATAAACAGCCCCTGCCTATACGTTAGGGAGAGGTCTGATGTGTTTGTGATAACAGGCCGACGACCAACGCCCTAACTGTTTAATTTGGTCTGTATTATAACCCATAGCTGCTGCTGTTGAAGCTGCTCCTATTCTAAAGGAATGTGTTCCGAATCTCATATTCTTCAAACCTATCTTCTCTAATGCTATGCCAGTAAGTTTCCAAAATTGGTATTTTGTAAGTGGCGACCCATCCGTATGCTGGAAGAAGTACCCAGGTTTTGGACCCCTAAACTCTATGAATTCCTGAACCGCCTTTACGGGACAGATGCCTTTTACACTACATTGCCCTAAGACTAATTGCTTGCCTTTTCCCAGCGGGTCTGCTTTAGACCGCCTTATCTTAATATTTAACCGCCCCTCCTGAACTATAACGTCCCCCAATTGCAAAGCCCTCTGTGAGATATCTGCCTTACCCATTGCCACTAGCTTGCTAATACGCAGGGCCCCGAAAAAGGCCACTAGCGCAGATGCATGAAATAATGCTGCTTCATAATGGTCCCTACACAATGCGCTCCATTGTTCGCATAGGTGTCCAAGGAGAGCCGGAGATATGGGTGTCCTGTCATCTTGTACTCTCCCCCTTTCCCTGGACCAACCTTCTAACATCTTCCTAATACGAAAGTCACAAGAAAAATCCCTGTGCCCATTTGATTTTGCGTAGAAGGCCAAAGCCGACAGTTTTCCTTGAATAGTGCCTGTCGCTAATCCCCTTCTATGCAAAAATATTATGAATTGTTGGAGGTGCTCCACTGGAGCCGGCCATGCTTGCTCTAGCCTCATTGACTTCCTAAATTCATAAAACTCGGTACCTGATGCTAAATAACCCTTTATTGTCCTCGGGGCCAGTGCAAGACCTATTGCTCTCGACGCCTCCTCATGCCAATCTGCCAGACCTCCGCTGGAAGCACTTCTGGCAGATCCCTGGCCTCCGGTGCCATCTCCCTGAAACGCTTGATCTGTTGGCGTGAGAGAGCATCAGCTATCCTGTTGTCAACACCTGGCACATGTCGGGCGTGCACCATTACGTTAAACTGCAACGCCCGTAGGGTGAAAACCCTGACCAAATCCATGACTCTTTCCGAGTGTGATGTCAGATTGTTAATGATGTGTACCACTGCTTGGTTATCACACCAAAAACGAACTACAGTATGTGCCCATTCTTCCGCCCAAAGCCATAGGGCTCCTACAATTGGAAAAAATTCTAAAAATGGCAAGTCTCTCGTTATGCCCTCTTGGTGCCACTCTTTAGGCCAAGTACCTGCACACCATCTGCCACGGTAATAAATCCCGAATCCTAAGGTCCCAGCGGCGTCAGAGTTTACCTGAACATCCGCTTTCAGGCTAAGTTCCGATCTCCAGAAGGATACCCCATTGAACTGTTCTAGGAATTGTTTCCACACTGTGAGGTCTTCCCGCATACCCCTGGTAACTCTCGTTCTGTGCATTGGCCTTTTTAAACCTGACATGGCGCCACAAAGTCGCCTCAAAAAGGCGCGCCCTGGTGCTACTACTTTGCACGTGAAATTCAGGTGTCCTACCATTTCCTGCAACTCTTTAAAAGTCACCTTTTTCTTTCCTATTAAGTTGCTAAGTATAGTCCTAATGTTCAGCAATTTGTCTCGAGGCAGCCTTGAAGTCTGCTGAAGCGTATCCAGTTCAATCCCTAGGAAAGTCAGGGACGTCGCTGGCCCTTCCGTTTTTTCTTCCGCCAGGGGCAAACCCATATCAAGGGCCATCTCACGGAAGTTATCCAGAATCATTCTGCATCTTCCTGAGTTCGGTTTTCCACAAAAGAAGAAATCATCGCCTAACTTGCCATTCGATGAATGTGCTAAACTTTTCAAAAGCTGCGCACGAAATTGAGCACCCCATAGGGAGGGCCCTATCGATGTAATATTGCCCTTGAAATTGAAAACCCAACAAATTGAAATCCAATGGGTGAACGGGGAAAATTCTGAAGGCCGACTTAACATCTGCCTTTGCCAGTTCAGCACCCACTCCGCAGGCCCTAATCATCCGAACCGCCTCGTCAAAGGAGGTGTATCTCACAGAACAAAGTTCCGGGGGTATTGCATTGTTAACTGATGTCCCTTCTGGAAACGATAGGTGATGTATTAAACGAAATTCACCTGGGGCTTTTTTGGGGACAATCCCTAAGGGGGAAACCCTCAAGTTAGCTATGGGTGGTTCTTTAAAGGGTCCCAAGACCCTACCTTCTCGAACCTCCTTATTGATCTTTTCTAATACTATAGCTTCCATCCCTTTTATTGATTTAAGGTTTTTGGTCACAAAGGCCGTTCTTACGCCTAAAGCTGGGATTCGGAACCCATATCTAAAACCTAGTCTCAAGTATTCTGCATTCCCTATTCTTGGGTAATCTGCTAGACCCTCTTCCAGAACCTTGATTTTAATTGGTGTGGGCCCCCTTTCCAGGGGCACCACCGCCCCCTTCTGGCTTCTTGCCGGGACCGCTAGTTTTCTTTTGACGCTGTGCACCCGCTTTGAAGCATGAGGCGTTTGGGTGCTTCCCCCCACAGGTAATGCAGTCGTGTCTATACCTGCATGGGGACCTTGCACAAAAACCTCTGGTGTTATATTCATAGCAGGGCAGGCGGGGTTGAACCACCTGCCCCACCCCTGGGCGGGTAGTAACGTTCCCGGTAAATTTCTTGTTCAGATGACCGCTATCAAATCTGTCACCTAAACTACATTTGGCCGGTGTCATATGTTGCAGCCAAAGCCCTGGGTGCGGCTCATCCCAGCGTAATTCAGGCCTGATGGCGCTCTTCATTCTAAAAGCTTCATCGTAACGAAGCCAAGCCTGGCCTACAAAATCTGAATTTGCCCTACATATTATATCAAAGTATTGAAATAGAGCCGAAGCCTTCCAAGGCTGTGTTTTAACCAGGACCCCAGCATATATAGTGAAGCCTGTGATCCAATTAGGCCAGTTTCTGTCAGGCTTCTTCCTTCTGTATTTTTCTTTTAATTTCTCGTCATCTTTGTCAATTTCCTTAATTTCCACCTCGCGGTTCAGAAGATCATAAAGATCCAAGAATTCTCCCCTCCATATTTTCTCCTTCACTGCAGGGGTCAAATGATCGCCCAAAGGCATACTGTAGTCCGCATAGGGCAGTGCAGCTAGCGGGACTGTGTTATACCCCGTGTTAGGTACTGAAGGGTGCTGACATGTTCCTGTGTTCTTACCTTCACTAGATGTCCCAGCCGTAGGAGGGGTCGCACAATGCGTGCCCCACCCCCAACAATGCGGGTTTACAGGAGGCCAGAAAAAACTGGGCCATCCCATGGGTGGTGTTCCACAGTGGTTAGGTGTAACATGAGAGTGTTGGGTGGCACCAGTCCAAGGCCAGGCGGCAGAATTGGACTGGGTGTTGTGTATGGCTGTGCACTCACCACAAGAAGGAGTCGATGTTCCAAGTGCCTCCGAAGCCCGATGCGAGCTTGTACATGGCTCCTCATAGAGATCGTACCCAGCCGAAGATCCCTCCGCTGTCTCCTGGATCTCAGTTGCTTCTGTCATCCTGCATTTACGACCATCTGGCACCCTTGCCGTAGTGGGGGACCCTTCTTCCACAGCCTGTTCCTCACCTCCATGACCCTGTTGAGATTCTAAAGCAGTAAAACGCTCCATGAGTTGCTGCGTTAAGGCCCTAAACTCAGCCTTACGGCGACCCTTCGTGTCCCTGACGGATCAACGAGGGGTAACCTCGCGTTGTGGGGAGGCCCGTCTAGCCAGCTTCTGCGCCTCTAAAGCCAACATTTTATCTTGCAGGTCCTTAAGGATCACCCAAGATTCTTCTTCTGAAGAGGACTGCTGAGGCGAGACCTGAGGCACAGCTCTCTTTTTAGCTTTACTGACTCCGCCCCCTTTTTTGGGCAGCATAATGTCTAATTGAGCCCCAAGGTGTATATCCTTGGTTGTTAAATTTATCAGAAAGCCTGTTCAGAGCTTGTGAAAAATTAATCCACAGCAACTATGTTGTTTTTAAGTTGTTTGTGTACAATATATTGTGAGCCGCCCTGAGTAGACTCCTGTCTAGAAGGGCAGGATAAAAATCCAATAATAAATAAAATAAATAAATAAATCTATATTCTTAAATTGATCTATGATTATTCAATTTATAGATGTTAACCAGTAAAAGAAAATGGCAGAGAGGGAGAAAAGAGTGGGAAAATGAGCACACAAAATGGCGTCCGCCACACACAAAAATGGTGTCCGCCACACTCAAAATGGCATCCGCCACCCAAAATGGCGTCCGCCACACTCAAAATGGCGGCCAAAATGGCGTCCGCCACACCAAAAATGGCGTCCGTCACACCCAAATACTAACAATTTAAATTAAGCATTAATAGCTACCAAATAATCAGGATGATAAACTTATATAACCTTTATCTTTAATTATTTTTAGTCTCTGTATCCCTTCCCCTTTAATTATTTGTAGAAAAGGAGAAAACAAAATGGCGGTCGGGAGCAAAAAATGCGGGAAGAGACACTAAACAAAATGGCGCCCGCTGCAAACCCAGCCAATTTCGCTAGCAGGACAGAAGAGGCAAGGAAAAGAAAAGAATTGGGGCCTCCACCTGTCCCAATACCTTTACAAGTAAGGCCCTTCTCTTTAAAATTAAACGTAAATTAAAAGTAAATTCGCTCCCTGCTGCGGCAGGGCGAGCCCGCCCCACCGCCCGCGCCCGTCTCAGCCCGCTCAAACAAGGACCACCAGAGCCCTTAAATTCCAAACACTTCCCATGCAATATCCCCAATCCAAAAAGTAAAAGCTAGGAGGGAGCCAAGGCTACCCTCCTTCAAACCAGGAACGTTTTCCTCGCTGCTCGCGCTTGCAACTCTGCTCTTGTTCGGGAACCTCCAATCGACTCCACACTGCCTGAACAAGAAAGAGGATGCATCGGGGGCGAGCACTTCCTTAAATAACCTCTCGCCCCCTCCTTTTTCCACGTGACCGGAGCTGCCTTGCGTCCTTCGGGACCGAGGAGGGCAAAGCCAGCCCCGCATTTCAAGGACGTTGTAACGTCCTTCCTGCGGGCTGAAACTTGTCAAAGCTAACAGCTTCTGATTCTCTACTCACCTTTTCACCAGCCCTGTGGAAACTCAAAAATCAAACCATCATGCAACACAAACCTTCTGACAGGTAATCTTTCAAGAATCTTCTGGAATCATTTGAGCCAAAGTGTACATTCTGACTAGATGCAGCAAATCTACATGTCTTTAAATGATTGACTAATCAATACCTAACATACAAGTCCCACTGAACATGCACTTTCTCAGTGGTTTTGCAGTTAATTAGTTAATACACAAATGCTGTTTTGTTTTTGTTTTTTGTATATATGTCTCACACCTTACTAAGCCTCACTATTAGTGGTGTCTTAAATAGAGTGATGGACTACAACTCAGGAGACCTGAGTTTGAATCCCTGCTCAGCTGCAGAAAATCACTGAAAGGGTAGAACTGATAAAATTACTCCTTAAATATCTAACTTACCTTACTATTAAGGTCACAATAGATTGGTTCCAACTTGACAGCACATAACACACACATTATAGTCAGAGCTCAAGATTTCCATTTATAAGATACCAATAACTGAGCTGACAATACAATATTGCCAGTCCTTTGTGTTTTTACACCTATACCTGTTCTTATTCATCCCCAGCACTTTAGATAAATGGTACTCTAATAGCAATTCCTATCTAGTTATTACAGACTTTTCTGTAGTTTTCAGCAATACTTGTCCCAAATCTGTGCTGCTCAACAAAAATCTGAAATAATTATGATTATGTCCTAGATTTCAATACAATTCCCAACTGAAGGGCACTTATTGAATGAGTTACTGAATGATAAGTCAGTGCCTATGTCTCATTGATTAAATGGATCTGCTCTAGTTAGGACTAGCAATTGTGTATTTAGGCTTAGGTACCTGTCATCATGAGGGATGTGATGGCGCTGCGGGTTAAACCACAGAAGCCTCTGTGCTGCAAGGTCGGAAGACCAGCAGTCGTAAGATCGAATCCATGTGACGGAGTGAGCTCCTGTCGCTTGTCCCAGCTCCTGCCAACCTAGCAGTTCGAAAGCATGCAAATGCAAGTAGATAAATAGGTACCACCATGGCGTTCTGTGTCTAGTCACGCTGGCCACGTGACCACGGAAACTGTCTACGGACAAACGCTGGTTCTACGGCTTGGAAATAGCGATGAGCACCACCCCCTAGAGTCGGACACGACTGGACTAAATGTCAAGGGGAACCTTTACCTTTACCTTACCTGTCATCATAAGAGTTAAGAGATGCTATCCAGCCTTGTTACTTACTTCAGTTATCTGTAGGACAGACTTACACAGAGGAGCAGGAGTCAGTACTTCCTCTGCTACATCCCTAAAAGACAGAATGTACAACTTGGCTCATACAACTTGGCCACTGGAGTATCAGCCACCATGAGGAAATGGCTAGGGAGACCCTCTATCATTTTATTTCCCATGGTTACTGCTGCTCCTAGTTGCTACTGATGTAACAATAATTTAAGAGTAGGGAGGGAACCAATGAGAAGCCTGCTAGGACAATAACCAATAACCACCAATAATCCACCAGTTCAGCTTGGAGTAGTGTGGCTGTCTCAAATGAATAAAACAGCTAGGCAAAATGGCAGTCATTCAAAAGCAAGGCCATTAGCTGAAGAGGAGATGCTGATCCTTGCATCCACATCCTCTGACAAGCTAGGACCCCAGTACACTACTCCAGGGAGGCAGTGAGGGTGGGAATCCTACCACTGTCTTATTCTAAGAGACAGCATGCAAGCTTGAACATTTTCTGTCCCATTGAGTTACAGCTTCATATGAAACATTCAGACTCCTCATTATTAGAAAGCTCCCCATAATGTGTCTTTCTTTTGCCTGCTTTGTCAAATGGGAAGTTTGTGCTTTAGTCTGACTTCCTGAATCAAAGGATTACTGCTAGCAGAATATCTCAAGCATAAATTTTGTCACTACTGATTACTACAAACATTTCCCTGTGGTGTTAACAAAGCTTGTTCTGTTTTGTGGCTATAATTCTCAGAATCTGCAGCCTGGCATCCAAACTGTTCTGTTACCCCATATTTTTCCCCCACACTGAATTACCCATGCTTCCACCTACTGACTCCTATGGACATCCTCCTGTAGAGCTCTTGGGTGTATAACCCAGTCCTATCCCCTTTCAAAAATCTTGTTTTCTTTCAGTGACATTTGGTTCTTGTATAATGTGTGAAATATTCTGATGACTGACTGTAATAATTTTGAGGTCTGGTCTAAACAGAACCTCATAAATACATATTCAGTAAAAGGAAATAAGGCACCAAGGCACTGATATAAAGCTTTATTGAAAATTATGATGTTAAATAGGTGTAGCAAATATTCACTTAAGCCAAAGAAAGTATGCACACCTTAACCGTAACCCTAACTTTTACTCTATTCTTAAGGGTCCTGCACAATTCCCAAGTGGCATCCAGTTGCTTTGCATTAGTCAGTTCTTCACTCAAAATACTACCAAGAACTTTAAAAGTCAAAGAGACTACCACGGATTTGTAGTTTTGTCCCCTTATCTTATGGAAACTGCTAACAGCTAGGTGGGGGAAGGCATGCCAGAGGACAGAAGATCCCATCACTTATCACCAACATCTTCCCAAAGGATAAACATCATTATTACAGTAATAAGATATCACAGGGAAGCCGAACCAAGGGCAACAGTTCAACATGTAACTGGCCCATGAGCAACTCCATGCTCCCATCATGGCTGTAACAGATCACAAGACATTCACGTAATTGACAAAACAAGCAATGACATGGCAGACACAAACAGTTCATAATTCTGTTAGTGCTGATTAGACTTATTGATTAAATTGACTGCTCTGATTAGACTTCACTACAGTGCCTACATGGAGTCTTGAACTATGGGCATGACTAGCTGCTGTGACCTTTGCACTTTGATAAGTGCTGTCTATACATGTGTAATGGGCAGAGATCACTAGTAGACAATATTGGGGTTGAGAGCTAGAAGCTGTGTTGCCACGGAGGATGGGTGCTTGGCTACTCTGGCCACCATCCTCTGGCATTAGATGATCATGGAAGGGTCATGTATGTGTTCTGCATGCTCATTCCACAAGTTCCCTGTTGTGTACCTAGTCTTGCACTGGTTGATAGAAGGGTTGTGCAATCAACATGGCAGGGATCTGCCAGTGTGGGGGAAAACTTCTGCAATTTCCCTTAAGCTCTGAACTGGATACTAGCCTCTTATACCTACAAGTATCACTTTGCTTTCTACTTTGCTACTGGAGTATGCAACAAAATTACACCGGCATATTCTGGGTGTTAGCATCCACCAATTAGCGCTCTGGAACAGTATCATTGAAACATAAGACTCATCACCAAATGTTAATTCAGTTAGCAGGCTAAATTTTGAAAGCCATCCAAAAGCTCAAGTACCACTTAGTGCTCCTCAGACACATGAAAAGCACTTGGGCACCATCTAGCCATTAGTTCTCAACTTCCATCTAAAAGCTGTGACTCCACAAGGTCCCACTCTTTGAGCACCTAGTCCAAAGCAAGTGCATTGAAGATGTTTGAATGGAATCACTCAACTTCAAGAATTATGAGGATGATTGCTCAAGAATGCACAATGACCAAAGAGGGAATTAACTGTCAAGAGGAGCCAAAGGATGAGAGAAATACCTCTTCTTGGACCATTTAGATGAATGGCTATGAAAAACGGAAATAGGTTTTTACGTATTTTTACCAATATGGCATTAGATGACAAGGACCCTTCTTGTCCAAACTCTTTCCTGTGTATCTTGTGACACAATAAAGATAAATGACTGAAATCCTGGCTTTCAGTGCTGCTTAAACAATGATGCTAAACACTTTCTCATTTGGTTCAATTCAGTCAGCTTCTGCAAGAATTATGCTTGAGTAGGTATGTTTATGATGTTAATGAGAACATACCTGGCCTCTGTAACCCTGTTTGCTCATAGTTTGATCATTAATGATGCATCCCATATTTTTCTGGAAATTTTACTGAATTTTTCCTTTGGCTATATAGTCATCAAGGCTGCAAAATCTTGCCTTGTGAGCATAGCTGCTTTCTTTCACGACAGGTGCTCCAACAAATGCCAGTCTGTATTATTACCATGGGCACTGGAAACAATGGAAGGAATGGGCATCCAACTAAGAGCCTTTCTACATCTTTTCCAAACCAGGTTTACTGTTTCATACACACTTGATCTATCTTCGTGTGCATATACATGACTGTATGCACCTTTGGCTTCTGTATCTCGCTCACTATGCACCAGTTGGAACAGGGGTAATAATGGAACACAGTTAATACCAGCTAGATGCATTCCCATCAGCATCCTTGGGTACTGGAGTGCTTAGCAAAGGCAGCAGGGGCACCCAGCAGAATGCTTTTCTGGTTAGGATCAATCAGACTGAGACAGCAAGGAGGTAGGCAACAAAACAACATGGAAATAGAATGGATAGCACCATTTCTATGGATATGAAGCCTGCAACCTCTCAATTTTGGAAACAAGCTGGCGGCAGCACATTCTTTTCTAATCACAGCAAGATTTCTCTGTGAAAGATTCCCTCCTCCTCACCCCTGACCTCTTGTGGGAAATCTGGCAGGTTTCCTCCCAAGTGTCATGGTCATTTTCTCTGAAAGAAATGACAGCTGCCCAGGTGACAATTCCTCCAGGGAACTGCATCTCTTCTGTAATGGATTCTCGACGGAAAGGGCAGAAGGAAGTCCCAAGCTGCACAAGATAGCTACAGTTCCTGAGCAGAATCACATTTCTTTCAGTGCAAGATTCACCTTGAAAAGGCAGAAAAAAAATACAAAGCTGCACAGGATTGTTGCAATTCTGGGAGGACCAAACTAGTTCAGTCTGCCCTAAGATGTGCAAATCACCTCTCCCACCTGCTGCTTCTTGTGACGCATCGGATAAAATTTCTTAGTAGCCTTGTCAGTCCCTAATGCAGCCTGTCAGCTTTAGTGTTATTAGTGTGAACATTGCAAAATAATAATTGTGTTGCTTCCTATATTACTATGATTACAATTATGGCTGTGATTACGATTACAATTAAATTTAAGATTAGATTTAGGCTTAATAAGAGAGCAGCATAAAACTTGAAATTGCCTCTAAAATTCTCAGCTGCAATAAAACACTGTTTCATTTTTTAAAAGTGTCTTCTAAATGTACCTTCATTACCTGATTTTTAAAGTAATTCCTTATAAGTAACTACATTACTTGTTACTGAGTTACTTCCAAGTTCTGGGTCAGCCTTCTTACCAAATGCTCATTTGAGCCAGGGCTCAGAATTGAACTATGTGAAATCATAAAGCTGGAAAAGATTTGCTTCCCACTTCTACACATCAGGGGAACAAGAAAAATAACAGTTTGGAGCACCCTCCTTGTAAATGTATAGGACAGAATCATATTGCCTGATCAAATATACTGTACGTCCAGGAACAAAATCAGCATCTTGTTAATGAATGGTGCTATGGTACTGTTTGTTTCCCTACATTGTAATATTTCTATGTATATATCTGGCTATAAGTTTCACATCCTTTGATCCTTAAGCAAATGGGGGGGACTTAGAATGGAACTGGCCTCTTTGAAACTTTGATCCAGATGGCCTTCTCTGTAAAGATAAGAAACCAGAAGAGTGAACTTTTGACATGGATACACAAAAAATGCCTAGAGAATGCAGGCTGAATAGAGAACTATAGCTAACGCCTACAAGTTCCGTATCTTCTCTGACCATTTTTTAAGGCTACATGTCTTCTTGACATATTTCTAACTTTGGTGTTATCTATTCTCTTGATTGGAGAAAAACTCTTTCTGATATGATGGCTGAGAGGTGGTCATGATGCAAGGGGATAACATGGAAATGAACCTCCATATATTAGCTTTTCCTTTGTTTGTTTTTAACCTTCTGTTTATTTTGTTAATTTGCTGGCTTTCTGTCTGCCTGTTTCTTTGAATACATGAGTTGACTACCTTGCATTTTGCATCCATCCTTCTGATTTCCTCTTGGGCCATGGGCTATAGTGGTTGGTTAAAATCCATAACAAGTGGGCACCCTTCATTTACACAATTTCCATTCCCCTGTAGGATTCCAGTCATGAGGATGGTGCTCCAAAGTGTATAGGCTGTACAGAAAGATTAAAAGGTTAACTCTTTTTAAAAAAAAATAAATTAGAATGAAAGGAAAGGAAACCAAATGGTGCACTCATGATAGGTGTTTTTGAAACTATAAATTATATAAGTAGAGTGATTAGAGGCATTTCCTCCACCCCTCTTTTTCTGTAACAATTGACCATGGGGTTGCCAACAAAATCCAGCTGATCTGGCTGGATACAAGGATGTACTTCTTTATTAAACCCGTAATAATGTGTACACTAAGATGCAAAACATAGTTTAGCAGGGTATAGAAATGGGGTTGATAATTTCTTGAGGATTAGTGTTATTATTTGGTGTTATACCTGTAACAGCTATATTTGAAGTGGAGAACCTCTGGCCCTCTAGAATTCTACTCTGTAGTCCATGCAATCCCCTGCATTGGACCTGTTAGATGGCCCAAAGAAGCCAAATGGCTAGCCTAGATGACCCTGAGTCAGCTACAGCCAAATAATAAATGTCAAAGCATGTGGAGGGTGTTTTTCCATCCTACAGAGTAATTGCAACCAGTCTTCATATATTCATGTGTAGGGGGAGGATTTCTATGACATGTCATATTTCTTTCTGCAACCTATGTTTGAGCTTATGGGTGGTTTTGGGCATGTTTATGAGTAATCTGGTGAGAAAGGCCAGATTACTCATAAACGTGTTTGAACTTGCTTATGGGTTCAAATGTAGGTTGCAGAGAAAATGTGAAATGTCATAGAAATCCTCCCCCTACTCATGCGATTAAAGAGGCAGAGCTTCTCAATCAGAAAGTTGCTTCCTGGCAGGATTTAATCTTTTAAATTTTTTGTGAGTAAATTAAATAATTATCCTGAAGCCTCCTATGGGAGGAAAAAAACATATTTTAATTCTAGCTATTGCCATATAATATCTAATGTCCACTGCAAAATCATGTTCTTCATAGAGAAAGATCTGCATCTCTTGAGTGGATAGTCTTACCCCAGTATTTATGCAATTTAATCATCACACAGTGAGATTGTTTTGAGACCAGATTTTGAAAACAGCTCCATCCCTTTTCCACACATACAGTGTGCAATCCAGACTGATGAAATTACTTAAAACCCAACAGTTCTTAAAATCTGGCCTGTATATTGATGCCTCATTGGGAACCCAAACTGATGAGGAAGTCTGTTCTGAAGTGCCCAATAAATATGTAAACCTCCAAACTATCTGAGGGGGAAGTAACATTAAAATGAATTGAAATCAAGGAACAGATGCAGACAGAGCTGAAATTAGCTGGTGTTAAAAATTAAGCAAAGAAAAGTAGGGGAGAAGAAAAGAGACTCTGTCATCCAAACGTGAGAGAAAGAAGCAATTGTGAACCAAATCACCACTAATGTCAGTCTCTCAAAGTACACACCTGTTCTCTCCACCCACCCCTGCTGAGTACATGGAAAAACCAATTTCAAAAGACTGTAGTGAATGCAAAAATTACAGACCCATCCATCACCATTATTCCCTCTATAGAAACAACTGCTGAAAGGAGAAGAGAATAAGCGCAATAAACCTTTTTTATGATATGAAAAGACACATTTTCTCTAGACTCAGAGTATGTGCTGAATCATCAAGGGCAACAATAACCTCGAATTGGCAAGTAATGTTTCAATGCCATGAGGCCCATATTTAGGAGGTGTTACCTCTTATACAACATAAGAATCTGACCTGGATGGATATTACAAAATAAACTGGTTTTTTGTGTAAGTTTTGGCGAACGTGTAACACATAAAACTGTTGCAACACTCCACACAACTGCAGGATAAAAACAGACAAGGGAGAAAACCACCTCAAGCCACTCCACTTTTAATTGGCATTCTGCAAGTGTAGTAAGCCGTAACTAGAGTAGAGGCATTGAATCAGTGAGGATTTGATGAATCAGCTCCTCCACAAGTTCCATTGATTCAATGGGCCTACTCTAGTTACAACCCACTATCCTAAGCAAGAAAAAATCAGTCGTTAAGTTGGATTCAAATTAACTATGAGTGGAATTCTTCTCATGGGATGCTGGCATAGGCAAAGGCAATTCGTACCTGTTTCTCCTTTCTCCTACTTCCCCACACACACACATACACAAAATTTGTTTCAGATAATTGAGGTGTCCCCCAGAATCATGTGGGGAGTTGGAATCAGAGCTGCAGAGAAAAGGGGGCTGGCAAAAATTATGTTCCACCCCTTCCTCCAGGATCTTCATTTGTATGAGCAGAAGGAATCCTCATTTCTAGAGTCAACCCTGCACTGAGTTAAAAAAAAAATAGGAAGATAAAAGCTTGTCTTTGTTGATCAATGCACCATTAGAATGACAAACATTTTAGCTATAGAACCAGTGTGATGGTAATATGAAAACACAATGGATGTAAAACGCAGATCAGTCCCTTTTCAAAGGAACAGCCGAGTTAGTCTGTGCAAGCATATCGGACAAAACAAAAACAAAAAGCAAGAGGCACTTATACTGAGTTGTGGGGCATTTTCTGACCTCATAAATATTCTCAACTGTTTAGGATTACCATTTGATTTAGCATTCTGCTTAGCATTATGGTTACCAGAGAACTTGATGTATCCATCTTCTACTCCTTAACCCCCAGTTCTGAATGGGGCCAACCTCCTGACAATCAGCATATGTCAGTTGGTATTTTCATCATCATCATCATCATAGTGGGCTGTCAAGTTGATTCTGACTTATGGCGACCCTTTCCAGGGTTTTCTATGTAGAGAATACACCAAAGTGTTTTACCATTTCCTTCTTCTGGAGGCATCCTGGGACTGTGTAGCTTGGCCATGGCTACACAGGCCAGTTCACTTCCCCGGAGGCACAGTGGGGAGTCAGACTCCCAAACTCTAGCTCTGCAGCCAGATACCTTTAGATTTTTATTTTTTTATTTTTGTACCAATACATTGCATTGGTGGGGGCAAAAGAAATGTATCCAATGGCAACAAGCAATAGCTTTGTTGGCACAATTTTTGCCCTGGCATTGTAGGAACACTGGCAGTGTTTCTAACTCTACAGGTGCACTGCTCTAGAATGCATTACTCACAGGTCTAATCCTTAAAACATTCAGCAACCAAACCTGATTCTGGAGGAGTAAAGTGTCCTGTCCTGGTATATGAGGGTTAATACAAAAAATTTCCACAGAGCAAAACTGGCAGCAATCTCAGCCAGACTCCACCTTTTCAAGTGCAGGGCTCACTGGACTTGCTGCCCCTCTCACATCAAAGTGTGGGAACTTACTTGTAACACAAGTAAGTAACACAAAATTTTGAAATTTTGCTTAAATTCCTCTAGCTGTGCAGCAGGGATTCACTGAGAAGAAAAGCTTCAAGTTGTCCAGAGTAGTCCACCCCTTTTCTCATTAACTGGCACTTATGGTTTCAATAACTCACTTGAAGACATTAGTAGAAGAGAAAAAAATAAAAGGTTTGATTACTTACAATTGAACAGATCAATCAGAAAACTGGCAAACATTACTGCTTTCAGCCACAGATTTCCAACAGACTCTAGATGGGAAAAAAGCACTGAGCAGTGAGGCAGGGCTCTCTTTGAACTCAGAGGCAGGAAAAGAACAATTGGTTTGTGCTGGACAGATTGTCAGTCACCTCAGCCCAGAAAGGTCCCTCCCAGTCACACCTTCTTCAGGCTGCATGTGAGGTTGTTAAAACTCCAACAATTTGAACTAACATGAGGCAAGGCTGCAGTCTTGTCTGATAGCATAGTACTTCGCTTCTGCCCCATCATTCAATGTCGTACGGCGAGACCTACTGGCTGGCCTGTAGGCTGAGGTGTGGCTGGGAGGGACCTGATTCCCTTCACCTGCTAGTCCATAGGTAGCAGAATTATATGATATATGAAAATACGTATGAAAATCCTAATAAGAGGTTGTTCTCCAGGTTGTTTCACTTAATGATTAGAAGGAGGAGAGCCACTAAAAGGAGGGCCATTTTGCTGGGAAGCTCCAGTTTGAGAATCCAAGGTGGCTCACCTGATACCTATGTTGTGGCCTTGTCCATCTCAGGTGAAGCCATTTTCATTTTCCCAGGCCTTCTAATCATACCTTTCTCTTCCATTTCAGATTTCATAGAATCATAGAATCACAGAGTTGGAAGAGACCACAGGGGCCATTGAGTCCAACCCCCTGCCATGCAGGAACTTCATCAAAGCACTCCCGACAGATGGCCATCCAGCCTCTGCTTAAAAACCACCACAGAAGGAGGCTCCACCACACTCTGAGGCAGCATATTCCATTGCCGACCAGCTCTGACTGTCAGGAAGTTCTTCCTGAGATTCAGGTGGAATCTCTTCTCCCTATAGTTTGAAACCATTGCTCCTTGTCCTGGTGTCTGGAGCCGTGGAAAACAAACCTGTCCCTTCCTCGACATGACATCCCTTCAAATATTTAAACATGGCTATCATGGCCTCTCCTAACCTTCTTTTTGGAAGGCTAAACATTCCCAACTCCCTAAGCCGCTCCTCACAGGACATGGCTTCCAGACCTTTTACCATTTTGGTCGCCCTCCTCTGGACACGTTCCAGGTTGTCAACATCCTTCTTGAACTGAGGTGCCCAGAACTGGACACAATACTCCAGGTGAGGTCTGACCAAAGCAGAATAGAGTGGTACTATCACTTCCCTTGATCTAGACACTATACTCCTATCAATGCAACCAAGAATTGCATTGGCTTTATTGGCAGCCTCATCACACTGCTGACTCATGTTCAGTTTGTGGTCTACCAAGACTCCTAGATCCCTTTCATGGGTACTGTTGTCTAGCCAAGTGTCTTCCATCCTATATCTGTGCAGTTCATTTTTTCTGCCTAGGTGTAGGACCTTATATTTCTCCCTGTTGCAATTCATTTTGTTAGTTTTGGCCCAGGACTCTAATCTGTCAAGGTCATTTTGAATTTTAATCCTGTCGTCTGGGGAATTAGCAACCCCTCCCAATTTGGTATCATCTGCAGATTTAATCAGCATACTCTCTATTCCTTCCTCCAAGTCATTGATAAAGATGTTGAATAGCACAGGGCCCAGAACAGAACCCTGAGGCACCCCACTAGTTACCTCTCTCCAGGATGAAGATAAGCCATTGGTGAGCACCCTTTGGGTTCGGTCAGTCAACCAATTACAAATCCACCAAACAGTAGCACTGTCTAGCCCACATTTTACTAGCTTCCTTGCAAGAATATCATGGGGAACTTTGTCAAAGGCCTTACTGAAATCAAGATATGCTACATCCACAGCATTCCCTTCATCTATCAAGCCTGTAACTCTATCAAAAAAAGAGATCAGATTAGTCTGGCATGACTTGTTTTTGAGAAACCCATGTTGACTTTTAGCGATGACAGCATTGCTTTCTAAGTAATAACAAACTGTCTGTTTAATGATCTGCTCTAGAATTTTTCTGGGAATTGATGTCAGGCTGACTGGGCGATAATTATTTGGGTCTTCTTTTTTTCCCTTTTTGAAGATAGGGACAACATTTGCCCTCCTCCAGTCTGTGAGGACTTCTCCTGTTCTCCAAGAATTCTCAAATATTATTGCCAATGGTTGTGAAATTACTTCTGCCAGTTCTTTTAATATCCTTGGATGTAATTCGTCTGGCCCTGGAGACTTGAATTCATTTAGAGTAGCCAGGTATTCCTGTACTACTTCTCTACCTATTCTGTGCTGCATTTCCCCCACTACATCACCTGCTCTTCGCCCCTCAGGTTGAGTACTATTTTCCTTTTTGGAGAAAACTGCGGCAAAGAAGGTGTTGAGAAGTTCAGCCTTTTCCCTGTCCTCTGTTAGTAGTTGGCCATCTTCTCCACGCAGCGACCCTATCATTTCCTTGTTTTTCCTTTTGCTGCGGGCGAAACTAAAAAAGCCCTTTTTATTGTTTTTAATCTGTCTGGCAAGCCTGAGTTCATTCTGCACTTTTGCTTTTCTTACCTTCCCCCTACATATACTCGCTATTTGCTTGTATTCCTCTTTGGTGTTTTCCCCATTTTTCCATTTCTTGTACATGTTTTTTTTAACACTTAGTTCAATTGAAAGTTCTTTAGTCAACCATTCTGGTTTCTTTAGACATCTCCCGTTTTTCCTTCTTATTGGAACAGTTTTAGATTGTGCCTTTAGTATCTCCCTTTTAAGAAATTTCCATCCGTCCTGAACTCCCTTCTCTTTCAGTATCTTTGTCTATGGAATTACAGCCAGTAATTCCCTAAGTTTACTTAAATTGGCCTTCTTAAAGTCTAGAATGCATGTCTGGCTGCACTTGGCTTCCCCTTCCCACTGTATAACAAATTATAAGAGAGCGTGGTCACTCCCACCTAAGGATCCCACCACTTCAACCCCATTAACAAGATCATCCCTGTTGGTTAAGATCAGATCTAAAATAGCTGATCCCCTTGTTGCCTCTTCCACCTTCTGGACCATGAAATTGTCTGCAAGGCAAGTGAGGAATTTGCTGGACCTTATGTTCTTGGCAGAGTTTGACTGCCAACATATGTCCGGATAGTTGAAATCTCCCATTACTACTGCATCTCTCCCTTTTGAATGTGTGGTCATCTGCTCCAGGAAGGCATCATCTGTTTGTGGCACAACATTTTCCCCTGCTGGTTTTTATACCTGTTTTATATTGATTTACCTTTGAGCTGTTCCTGATGCTGGTTTTGTACTGAATTTATGGTAAATTTGGTTGGTTTTATGCTGCTTGCATTGTGATTGTGCTGATATTGTTTTTAAATATATTCCCTATTGGGGTGCACGATGCTCTCTGTTGAGTTTGAGGGCTGATGGTCAATGCCTCACTGAGAGAAATAAAAATGGAAATAAATATTCAAAAATAGAGCTAGAGATTATTTGCTCCTAACAACTGAAAATGACTGGGAGTAGATACACTTCGTTTTCTACAATTTTTTTTTTTAGTATGGCAACTTTCTTATGGTAAGAAGCCTGAAAATATGCACAGAAAACCTTTAGGGCCATATAAGCCTCAAAATTAATTACCCTGTCATGGGATATAGAGAACTGCTGCAGGAATAAAACATCCACATTTAAATCAAGCTTGGGAGGTTAAGACAAACAATATATTTCTCTTTACAAATACTGTTAATATTTTACCAAGTAATTTGTGCCCTACAGGGTATGCCTTCAGTCTTGTCAATTACAGGAACATGCTCTGAATATGCAGTCATTATTGGGGGTGAGGGGTTTTGCAATGCCATTAAAAATGTACAGGTATGGACTGAAATTAATCGAAAATGAATCATGTGAAGCAATGCAGTCCTGCTACAGAAGGTTCTTGATTTTCCCTAACTAAATTCTCAGAAGGAAGGAAGGAAGGAAGGAAGGAAGGAAGGAAGGAAGGAAGGAAGGAAGGAAGGAAGGAAGGAAGGAAGGAAGGAAGGAAGGAAGGAAGGAAGGAAGGAAGGAAGGAGCAGCATGTAGCTCATGAAAAACAAGCCAGCATTAAACATTCAGGAAATGTTTGCCAGCTCTGCCGGAGACAGCAGAGACAGCTAAAGGCTGTCAGTGGGGAATATTGTCATAACACTAAGAATAATGTGTTATCTGGTGCCTAACACTGAACACTGTGTAAACAATTAATCATGGGACAAAAACTGCTGAAAATCAATAGGGTTTGAGCTGCCTGTACAGCCTTCCACTGATCAAGAAATTTCTGTTGCTTACTGCTTATGATGAATAAATCTTGTTAACCTTTCTTGGTACAATATGCCATTCTCTGAAATACATCCATCACACATTGGCATCTGTAGGAGTATTCTAGTTGTTAGTGGGGGGAACCAAATACCTTCTGAAAGAAATTGAGTGGCAGAAATACAAGATAAGTTCAGAGCACATTTGGTAATGGATTAAAGTAGATGTTACTGTGCGCACAAGCAGAACTGCTGTTCAAGTGTTCACTGCTACTTGTTGTCCAAATGCTGAGCAGGGCCCCAGGCGGTCTAAACTTACATGCAAAATTACAACACACAATTCATTGGGAAGAAAAGACCACAACATTATTGGTTACAGCAGTGTCAAGGTTTGAGGCAGCTCTCCGCAAGCACAATGTGGACTCCTCCATGTTGTTCTCCGGGCTTGTATGGCTCACCATCAACCCAGGATGCACCACCCTGACTGCAACTGGAGATACCCAAGTAAGTCTGGGCTCCCGTTTTCTGTCCTACTGCTGAGCAGGAGCCCAGACTGACTAAACTTGCATACAAAATTACAACACACAGTTTGGGCCGTGGAGGGGAGGCCACGACTTTATTGGTACAGCAGCAGTTCCTGGGAAGCACTGGAGAATTGTATCCAGCGCATCAAGAGGCCTGAATGCCCCTGATGCCTCAACAGCTGCTGAAGGTTCCACCAGAAGTGGCCATCTTCCAGAGACCACATGGACATGTGCTGGCACTTGAGGGAAGAGAGTCATAGAGTGACATACACCATGTGGGTGAATGAATACACTGGCATTTCATTTCATTAAAACAGAGCTGGCTACCCCAGGTATGGATCAGAAATCCCAGTAGTCATCACAGGCAGTGATGCTGTCTGACAGGAGGCCAGTATGGGTCAAAAAGAATGATTATATGGTTACAACAATGGGAAAATAGGGAGTAATATCAGCAAAAGATGTGACAGACTGGTCCAAGTTCTATTTCCCTTAACCTGTTTCATTTATTTTTTTTTTTAATCATTCAACTTCATGGAAATTTAGAAAGAAACATGAGATTATGCAGCAAGGCATGACGGCAACTTCAACAGCAGAATTTAACATCTTGCTCTGCAGCCAAGAACGGATCTGCAACCAGAAGCCTAGCAGAGGAGGAGGAAGATTCAGAAATGGTGCAGAACCCTAACCCCCAGAGGATGTTCTGGAACATTGGAAATTGCAAATCAAATGAGACAATTACAAGAAGGAGCAGGTGTACACAGGAAAACGTCCTGGAACATAAGGGACAGAAATTAGAAACAAGCCCACTGATGTTGTAAAGATAGCAAGTGAAGCAATGGAATTGGAAAGAAGATGGCAAAATCCTCCTAAAATCAACCAGGGATCTAAGATAGTGTACTCAGGCCTTAGAATATCACAACACACATCCCAGTCTATGAATAAGAGAAATTCAATGGTGGATAAAGGGACAAGACATGGACTATTCTAACACTGGGATTTAAAGAAATCTTCCAGCAGGATTGATGATCAGACAACACAGAAAGTGCATAAACCTTTTTTTTTTTTTTTTGCAAAATAATCAGCTGTTGCCAAATCTAGAAATATTAGCTCTAACCAGTCATTTGCAAAGCATATAGAATGCTCCTGCAGAGAGGGAAGCATTCTGGCCCAATCTGAAGCCTCTGTGCTGCAAGGTCAGAAGACCTGCAGTCGTAAGATCGAATCCACGTGACGGAGTGAGCCCCCGTCGCTTGTCCCAGCTCCCGCCAACCTAGCGGTTCGAAAGTATGCAAAATGCAAAAATGCGAGTAGATAAATAGGTACCACCTCGGTGGGAAGGTAAATGGCATTCCGTGTCTAGTCACGCTGGCCACGTGACCACGGAGGATTGTCTGCGGACAAACGCTAGCTCTATGGGTTGGAAACGGAGATGAGCACCGCTGCCTAGAGTCGGACACGACTGGACAAATTGTCAAGGGGAACCTTTACCTTACCTATACGTATAGAGAGAAGGGTTTGCAGCAGACCAACATCTACTATCCACAAGGGCTCTCCATGTGAAACAGGATCCTAGAAAATCAGTTACCCAACTTACTTGGGGAACATCCTGGAATAAAGAAACTCTGCCTCTTTAGACTAGGTGCACTCCACACGTACGAGAGTTACCAAAAAAGTGGTAAGGGGAGGGTTGAAACTAGAGGGCTCCTTTCTACATGTGAGTATTCTATGCTTTTTGAAATGACTGAATTGAGTTATTATTGTTTGGTTCAAGAACATCAACAGAGGATGCAATTCTTCCACAAGTGAGAAAAATTGGTTGGGTACAATACAACAATGAACAATGTCAAGTTTTTCAAGAGGTAAACCTAGATACCTTGCAAAACCAAACCTTCAGATATGGCATGGATCAACTTAGGGAAGGAGAAATCAAATACTTTTTAAAATTCTAGGCTAAAAACCCCCACAAAATTATACTAAAGCAATCAAAGCAAAGAAGCTCATGGCGATAACAAACCTGGGATTCTAGCAGAAAGTTATCTGGTGACAGGGATGGCAAAGATAGCCAACAAAGAAAACCTACAAGAACAAATGCAAGAACATCCCTCATAAGCAAAGGTCATCTTGAAGAAATTGATTCAGTGCATTTTTTGTAAATCATCTGCAAGATGAGAACATTGGCAGGTAACAGAAAAAAATCAAAGAGTTATGTGTTAATATGTTATTACTGTACATTCAGTTTAATGCAACTTAGCTTAATAATCATTGTATGCTGTCAAGTCAATTCTGACTTATGTTGACCCCTTTTCAGGGTTTTCTAGGTAGAAAACACTCAGAAGTGTTTTACTGTTTCCTTCTTCTGGAGGCTCCCTGGACCTGTGCAATCTGCCCAAGGCTACACAGGCTGGCTCTTCTAGGAGGCACAGTGGGGAATCAAGCTCCCAGCCTCTGGCGCCACAGTCGGATGCCTAAGTCACTGAACTATCCAGCCAACTACAATGTAGCCTATGAGGATAATTTTTAGACAGGTTTTTTTGTTTTGTTTTTTGAGTTGGGGGAGAAAAAGACAGCAAACAAAAGTCCTCAGTTTTATCCCACATTAGATGTATGTTTGTCCTAAACCATTTAATTCATTAACAGCCACATCTTCACTGCAGGAAATTAAAACTAACGTCCATGCCTGATACCTCCTAGACAGCATGCAATAGTTCTTTAGCATATTTAATTTTTTTAATCATTTCCCTGAGTTAAAGATTAGATTGAAACCTTCAGAAATGAAGAAACATTACAAAAAAGGGCAGGATCCAGCTCTGGATTTCTGTTGGTGGGACAGCACAATGATACAAAACCAGGAAGAGATACTCACCCTCCCCTCCTACTGCAGTTTTTAATGCAACCACACGCTGTTGGGGGGGGGGGATGAGAAATCCTTTGGATCTAGTTTTCAGGTGGCTTGGATTGCTGGCGGAGGGGTGAGGATGAAATACCACGGTAGCCACTGATACAGCACTGGATTTATTATAAGCAGTAGTATAATGTCTCTGAAGTTAAGGCACTCAGTTTGAAAGGATTAGGGATCCCGGTTAAGCATGTTGAAATCAAGGACATAATTGAAAGGGAAGATAGCAGGTATTATTCTATTTCTAGAAACCCATATTAGGGGAAATTAGACAATTTAATTCATTACTCGAGGCTAACAGGCACTTATTGCACTGCAGGGACCTCTGCATTAAGGGGTGTAGCAATCATTTTGGCATAACGGTTTGATTCCACCATTAAAGAAACTTCAAAAGACCCCTTCAAAGAGGACACATGAGGAAAAGCTGTCACAATAGGGTCTACGTACAGCCTCAATATTGAACACGTATCTTTTTCGAAGGAGACACTGAAAATGTTAAAGAGGTTCAGGGAAGGAGAAGTTATTATTGGCAGAAATTTAGCTGAATCACAGAAAAGGAACTGGATAAAATGGATCTCAAGGATAAAAAGGAACTAAGGATATTAAATTACATCAGAATATAATTTCATAATACAATGTATAGCTGAAATTACATCCAGATACAAACTAATGGCCTCATAGAGAATAGCAAACCTAAGACACAAAGATATAACCAACTACACAAATAGGAACTAGAATTGATTACGTTTTGATTTCAGAACAGTTAAATGTTTCCAATCATAACATCAAAAACATTATCTGCCTCAAATTATGCTTCTATAAACACTGTAATCCAATGGCACTAATACTCAACATATTTTATGCAGAGGTAAGTCATCCTGGCCTCATACTATTATTAGAGCACACTATTATCATACTATTATTAGAGCAGTCCAAAAGATTCACAAGTTTTCTAGATCACAAATCTCATCTTCCCCAAAGAAAAGCAGGTTGGGGTCACGGGGAAAGGAGGAGGGGACTGATCAGAAAGCCATGTAATCTGCATGGTGTCTTGAGGTGTAATGGAAGGAGGAAGGCTGTATGGACATTCAAATGGGGCTCATACATATTGTAAAGGGTTATCATGCAGAAAAACTGGTTGACTTTGTGGGAACTGGTAAGGTAGCAAAGTTTGATCCTCATCTTAGAAAAGACACATCCCTACAGTAACGGCCAATTTCGCATTACTGAAAAATAAGGACAATTTTGTATTTTCATTTAAATTTTATATGCTAATTTATATGTCCAGGTGAAAAATTAGAAATATTTTTTACGATTAAACACAATTATAATGTGTCTCACTCAAGTGGGAAGCACCACGACTAGGTGACTTGTACGCCTCCTGAATCTCCTGTCCACATGATACTAACCAGCAATAGGCTGACCATTATCTCTAAGTCAGACTTTGGCTCAGCAGCTATTCAAATACAGCCCTTCAAAAGGAGGATTGCCCTCCCAAAAATAAGACATTTGGGCACTTTAAAAGAAGACATAAAGCCATTTTAAATCTATAGTTACAGCATCCTTAGCTGGTAGAAAGCAGAAAAACCAGTCAGAGTAGTGAGTAGTCTGAGTAGTAGCTTGTCCACCAAATGGGCGGGGTATAAGTTTAAACAAACAAATAAATAAGGCTGGATAATTGTGGATACTGGATGCCAAATTTCATTGCTTTACCTATTGTGTTGGAGGAGATGAACCATCTGTGAATGAAGTTCCAGTCTCTAGTTGAACAAAATCTTCTTCCTCCAGTACATGGTTCCAGCGATGAATGTGTAATTTAGTATCCACAATGCCACAAACAAAAGTACCAATCTGAATGCCTACAGAGGCTTCTTCATCCATTACTTCCCAAGTCACCATACCAAGTACACAAGTTGAAGACCACTTACTGAGGACAGCTTTGAAACTAGGAAGGTCATAGGAGTAACTTGTTTGACCTCTCACTCACCTATGACACAATTCATCGTCAAGTACAGTGGTGCCTCGCAAGACGAATGTAATTCATTCCGCGAGTAGCGCTGTCTTGCAAAAAAATCGTCTTGCGAAAAGCAGTTTCCCATAGGAATGCATTGCAATGCATTCCTATGGGAACCTCGCAAGACGAAAAAATTTCATTCGTCTTGCGAGGCATCGATCTTGGAAAAAAAAATCGTTTTGCGAAGCATGGCCATAGAAGAAGCCATCTTGCGAGGCACCATAGCGATCACAAAAACCATTCGTCTTGCGGGTTTTTCGTCCCGCGAGGCGTTCGTCTTGCGAGGCACCACTGTACTATTGCAAAAATTCTATGATCCAACCAAAGATTAAAAGCTAACTAAAATAATAGCAACATTTTTGCAAAACTGCAGATTTTTCATTAACTTTTAAGAATAACGCAGCTTATGAGGGAACTCAAAAGAATGGTCTATCCCAGGGGAGGGTACTAGCTTTTATTTTGTTTAGCGTCTACACCACTGGCCAACAACTTCCTCAAGGCACCAAAAGTTCTATTTATGTGAATGATCTCATACCTGCTGCTCCAACAGATGGCTTTCCAATTGTAGAATATCTTCTAACAGACACATTAAAAGAACTTGGTTCAAATATCTCAAAGTCTAGAAGGCAGTCAACAAAGACCAGAGAGGCAAATCCTCATTTGTTGCACAATATTTTTCTCTGCCAGTGAGATGGGGAGATATTTTCTGCCAGTCTCAACTAGGGTTTTTTTGTGTGTGTGTTTCTTTGAACAATATTTGCACAAATTACATAAACTACATACACTGCACAAACTGTGTGAATAAACTATTGTGGACTTCTAAAAATTTAGTATTGGATGGATTGCTTGCCTCTTTTTTATTAATCAATCAGCCAGTCATGTGCTTCCTGCCGCAGGCTTCGCAATCCCTTCTTCTCACTCTGGAGCTCGCGATGGATTAGCCACTCCTGGCAGAAGGCGGGATGACGCGCCTCTCTGCCAGATCGAAGAGTGGCTAATCCATTGTGAGCTCTGGAGTGACAGGAAGGGATCACGGAGCCCATAGCAGCAGCGGACAGGTGAGTGGTCGGTCTGGCCCCAGGGGGCTGGACCCTCGTTATCTGCACCTGTGGGGAGATATTCGTATTCATATATGAATACGAATACCCCCATCTCTACACATGACATATTACACCGTGTCATGATTTATTTTACAAAAATAAAGCCAAAAGGGAGAAGCCATGTTTGAAAAACTAAGTACACCTTATGATTCAATAGCTTGTAGAACCACCTTTAGCAGCAATAACTTGAAGTAATCATTTTCTGTACGACTTTATCAGTCTCTCACATTGTTGTGACAATTTTGGCTCACTCTTCTTTACAATGTTGCTTCAGTTCATTGAAGTTTGTGGGCAATTGGTTATGCACAGCTCTCTGAAGGCCCCACCACAGCATTGCAATCAGGTTGAGGTCTGGACTTTGACTAGGCCATAGTAAAACCTTGATTCTTTTCTTTTTCAGCCATTTTGTTTTAGATTTGCTGGTGCGCTTGGGATCATTGTCCTGGTGCATTATGATCCAATTTTGGCCAAGCTTTAGCTGTTGGACACATGGCCTCACATTTGACTCTAAAATACTTTGGTATACAGAGGAGTTCATGGTTGACTCAATGACTGCGAGGTGCCCAGGTCCTGTGGCTGCAAAACAAGCCCAAATCATCACCCCTCCACCACTGTGCTTGACAGTTGATATGAAGTGTTTGTGCTGATATGCTATGTTTGGTTTTCGCCAAACAGGGCACTGTGCATAATGGCCAAACATCTCCACTTTGGTCTTGTCTGTCCAAAGGACATTGTTCCAGAAGCCGTGTGGTTTGTCCAGATGCAACTTTGGAAACCTAAGCTGTGCTCCAACGCTTCCAAACAAACCATACTTGTTTGGTCTTTTTCTTGTTGTACTGTCATGAACTTTAAAATTTAACATACTAACTGAGGCTTGTAGAGCCTGAGATGTAATTCTTGGGGTTTTTGCAATTTCTCTGAGCATTGCACAGTCTGACCTTGGGGTGAATTTATTTGGATGTCCACTCCTGGGAAGATTGGCAACTCTCTTGAATGTTTTCCACTTGTCAATAATCTTCCTCACTATAGAATGATGGAGTTTACATTGTTTGGAAATTGCCTTCTAATCCTTCCCAGACTCATGGGCAACAACAATTGCTTCTCTATGATCATTGCTGATGTGTTTCATCCTTGACATTCTGTTATCACACACCAGAATGCTTCAGACCAGCAAAGTGCTAAAACGTCTGCTTTTATAGAGGTGGTTATGCTTGCTGATGATCAATTACTCAAGGGCATTTGGTTAGCAGCATCTGGCTACTACTTAGCCTCTTAATTCCTGTGGAAGCAGTGAAGGTGCACTTAGTTTTTCACACACGGCCTCTCCATGTTGGCTTTATTTTTGTAAAATAAATGATGACATGGTGTAATATGTCATGTGTTGTTGTTCATCTGATATTGTATTTACCAAATTTTCAGACCTGCTAAGGACTAGGTGGTTTTTATTATGTCCTGATATGTAATAGAATTCAAAGAGGATGTACTTTCTTTTTCATATGACTGTATGTCTGAGTTAACATAATTCCGATATTTTAGAATTAATCACCACCCATGATGAGATTATGGTTTTGCATAACTTGGTTCAGTCCAAAAATCCCAAGAATGCAATTAGTTCTACAGGCTTTAATTTGCGAAATTGGCATATCAATCAGATAAAGTGATCAGATTGACTGATTAATCTTTAATCACTAATTCATCAGTAGAGACATGATAAGGAAATACTTAGGTTTTGAGGTTAGTATGAGTCAAATGGATTATTTCTGACAGGGAATTTAAGAGCTGGTTTTAAAGCTAGGCTTTCTTTTTAACCAGTTACAAGTTAAAAAACAAAAGGCTATCTCACCATTTCCTTCAACATTTAAAAAAAACAAACAAATTCTGACATTTCACTGATAGGGAAATTTAAGTTAATTGATTAATTAACAATCAGATTAATTAAAGTATTTAGCTGTTAAATAGACCAAGGCAGTTGATCATGATCTCAGCAAACATGGAAACAAGTATAAGACTGGCCTGTGTGTGTGTTTGTGTGTACAAGTTCTGGATTAAGGGGCACCTTTATATACAAAAATCTCTCTTGTATATTGGCCCTTAGGATATAATAAATTTTTAGTGCATATAGCATGGTTGCTTAGGATACATACATTGTTAGCAATATTAATATACTGTAATAGATTAGCAAATAAGACAATCCTACTGATACTGTGGAATATGTGCCATCTATCACATTAAGACCCACAAGCATACACACCCATTTACAAAGTTTTGGTATAAACCCAGTCCCTCTAAGATATCTTTCTTCCTGATCACATAAGGAACGGGCATTTACAAAGCCAAACCAATTTTCATTTGGACTAAAAATGAAGCAGAAAAGATAAATCTCAAGTTAACACTTCACTATAGTGCTTTCAAAAAAAGAAACATCTGTCAGCTTGTAGGAAATTAATTAATCCTGAAGGGAATGATCCACTGTTCTCACCACTCTGTCTTTGTTTCTCTTTTTTGGGAAAGACCTCGGTCTTTCTTGAATGACAGTGCATTTTAATTGCAAATGACTAATAAGATGAATTTAGAGTAATGCAATGACCTCCTTGGCTTCAAGAAACTATTACTTAAGACACATTTCCTCAGAAAGGATCACTACTGCACTATAAAGGGAGAAGCCGCTTCAAACCTGAAGATTTAATTGGTTTTAGTTCTGACATCAAAAAGATTTATTTAGTAACTCCAGAAATTTCAGTGGCTACAAAATGTCTGGACTGGTAAAGGGCGACCAAGGGCTGATTTGTGTGGGCATACACTGCTTGGTTTCCCTGCACTCAGTTATTGTACACCTGATGACTCTACTGTTCAGCCTTTGATGCCATTTTAAGTTGATATGAGGTGCTAGAACTGTGATTTATTTTTTTATTTATTTATTTATTTAACTTATGTGCCGCCCACACTACCCAAAGGTCTCTGGGCGGCTTACTCATGCAGGCTGAACTCCAAAACACTTTTGCAAGGGATTAAGCATCAAAGAACACAGTGGGATTTATTCTGACTCTATTGGGTAGCACCAACAAGCTAATATTTGATGTTATTGCCATCTTTTGTAAGGATGTGTAGAATACTTTTTTTAAAAAAAAGTTTCTAGAGATTTTTCAGTCTCATCATGCTAAGATAAATCAGCAACACTTTCTCTACACCTCAGTAAGATTTTCCAGCTTTCCACAAATCCTGTTCTTCTTTTTCCTATTTGCTTGTTCTTCACCTGCTTGTTTGCTCAAGAAACTGCCAAATTCAGCACAATTCAGTCCCTCTGTGGATAATCTTGCTCAGGGAAGACTGTTTTACAGAGGAATGGTAATAATCCTGTATAGATTAGTGCCTCCCCCCCAGGGGGGCAGAAAAATCACAAAACATTACAAGATTCCCCATGAGATTTCTCAAGAAGGTGGGGGAACCTCACACACAGAATTTTTGCTGTGTGGAAATAAAAGAAGTTTTCTCCCCTCCACCACCACCACCTGATTTTCATCAAGAGTGAGAAGCTTTGAGGGTCACAACCCTAGTAATAAATACATTTGTTTAGACTGAATGAGCCCAACAATTCTTTATCTTGTTTGATAATACTGCACATTGGGTATAATGAAATGGTTAATATTCTGCCAGAAATACTAGTTTAAAACAATGGGTAGTTTCATATCTATGCCTCCTTGTGCAAAAACTGAAATTTAAAACAGAAGAGGGGAATTATGCTGCATTGTGAAAGAGCAGCCCACCATAGCCATCAGAACAATATTATGTTCAATATACTTGTCCTCCTTAAAGAAGAACGGGTTCACTGCAAAGAAACCAGGCTATGGCTCTCAACGTTTCCAAGATACTATGTGAAATCTGCACTTTTTTCACACAGCATCTGAAGAAATGGGCTACGGTCAGGCCCTCTAAGAGCTCAGATGAGGATTAGGCCATTTTGCATTGTGAGCCCCCCTCACTATTTAGGAATAGAAGTAATATATATATATATATATTGTAATGGAAAGCATGGCTTGCTATTTTTTATTTTATTTTTATTTTTTGTATTTGTGGAATGCATGATAGTCACGTGAGGTGAGGCTTGGGTGCAATAGCCCAGCTGCCCCCCCCCCCCCGTTACCATCCATGAAAGCCTATGCTGACAGGAACTGGAGTTAAGGACTCCAAAGGACAGCCTGTTATTTTCTCACACAAAACTCACATTGTCCAAAATGCTGCCATATTCAACTTTATTATTTGTGATATCAGCACCATTCCATTATAGAATTCTACATACACTAGAGCAAGAAAGCATACAGTGCTTTGTTCTCTAAAGAGTTGCCATATCTGAACAGAGACTTGAAACGGCTATCACTCATTTTGGGATACTAACATCAGTAGTCAGAAGTGGGAGCTAGCTGGATTTGTTTGTTTGTTTGTTTGTTCGTTCGTTCGTTCGTTTGGTCGGTAGGCCGGTCGTTCCCTTTTATACCGCCCATCTGGCTGCCAAGGCCACTCTGGGTGGTTTACATAATTAAACAACATATCATTGAACAGCAGTTAAAACAAAACATAATGGTATAAATCAAAATTAAACACAAGACACACCAACAAAAGTTAACTAATAAGAAATAAAATGATTTTTTTAAAAAAGTAAGGCGACAGGATTGATAATGTAAGTGTAAGAGCACCACTGTATTTGGATGTTAAAGGTCAGATCTGGCCAACATCGAGCACCACCAAACCACTGCCAGAGCTAACATGATGGTGGAAACTGAAGATTTCCATTTCCCGCAATGCTGTGGAGCAAATTTGGAAGGATCGATTTTATTTCTGCAGTCATGATAGTGCTACAATTTCAGAAAATTTAAAATGTGAAACTGCACATGTTCAGATAATTCTTTTTTTAAAAATCATAACAGACAAAAGTTTGGGTTGTTTGCTAGAGCATATCAGGAATGGGGAAGCTGTTATAAAGTAGGGAATGGCAGTGGTGGGAAGGAAGAGAAGCAAAATCTTAATTATGTGTCTCATAAAGGAAGTGACAGATATGACCTTCATCCACACTGGGGCACAGGGCATATTAAGTCCAGAAAGTAAAATTGCCCCAGTGTACCACTATTGGTTCAAATTAGAGAGGCGCACGAACCAAACTATGGGCCCCAAAAAACCACCAGTTTGTGGTTTGCCAAAACAAAATGAAGCACCAAACTTTTTCCACTCAATGCTTTGTTTTCAGCAAAACAGATGTCCTGCCCCTCCCTACTGCCCCTTCTACCTGGTCCTTCCACCTCCTCCTCTTCCTCCTCCACTGCCGCCATCTTTATAGACAGCAACTCCGCTTCCCTTCCAGGAGCTTGGCCAGCTGTCTCTAAAAATGGCCATGGTGGAAGATGAAGAGGAGGAGGCAGCAGGACCAGGTAGGGCAGTAATGGTGGCAGTGGGAAGGGTCAGGTAGGTGGCAGAGGGGGTGGAGGCCTGAGGTTTCCCTCCCGAGGGACGAACTGGAAAATACAAACCATGAACCAGTCCATTTTTTCCAGGTTCGTGGGTGGTTTGTGGTTCATGGTTTACCACAAACCACCCCGATTCATCATTTTTCTAGTTCGTCCCCATCTCTAGTTCAAACAATAGATTCCCTATTCATTCTATGGCATTTCATCATTGGCTAAATATAACATATCTGTACAAAACTAACGTGGTTGTCTGTTTTTGTTTTTTGTTGTTTTTAATGGCAGTGATGGAGCAAATTCCACCACATTCTCTGCTATTCACTGGCAAGGCTTAATTTCCTTCTCTGCTGGGAGGCTGCAGCTATTCAGAAGCTGAATTGGAGCCATCTTTTCCCTGTCAGATAAATTATATCTATTGCCAGTGTTTGTTGTCACTGCTTCTGATGCTGATGTATTTGGATTTAGCTCTGTCCTGCTTGATACCTGTTATTGAGAATGCAAATGCGATGACTTCTCAAGAGTCTCACAGCCATTCTACAAAGTGCCTCAGCAAAGTCGAAGGTTTTTCTTGTAATACAGGCACAGCAGGGGGATTTTTGCAAGCATACATTTAAGTACAGATCACACAAACAGGCTGCCTCCTGCACCTGGTTATTTACTTTCTCTAAATCTACAGCAAGCATCTTGTCAATCACATCTCCCACATACAAAAGAAAACAAAGAAAGGGAAGGGGGGGAGGAGGAGAGAATGGCTTTATTTGGAAGGTTTAGTAAGATTCCTATCACTCTTTCCGGCAACAGCTGTAGACTTTGCATCCCGAGGGCAAAGTACTCTTTTACCCCCTAAGCGCAGGAGCTTTGTGTGTATAAATGAGTACTGCAGCTGTACTGCAGTACTCATTAGAGTACTCATTTGCACCTCAAATGCAGGCATTAGAGGTGAAATCAAGTAAAATAAAAAGTGAAAAACAAAAAATGTGGTGGCACCTTAAAGACTAACTTTAAAAAAAAAAATTAATGTGAGCTTTCATGGACAAGTCCACTTCATCAGACACAAAAGCTCACATTAAAAAATATAGAAGTTAGTCTTTAAGGTGCCACCGCATTTTTGTTTTTTTACTTTTTATTTTTACTTTGCTTTCACCTATAGTGCTTGCACGGACTAACATGGTTACCCCTTCTACAACTACTACTATAGAAATGCAGGAAGTTATTTTCTACTGGGTGGTTCACCACAAACCACCCCAATTCGTCATTTTTCTGGTTTGTCCCCTTGACTCATCTAGCCTATCCCTGTATTGTCAACTCAACCGGCAGCATGTCCCCAGGGCTTTCAGCTGAATTCTTTCCTAGCCGTATCTGTGGATGCTAGAGATAGAACTTGGGGCCTTCTGCATGCAGAATATGTGCTGCACCCTTGAGCTAGCAAACATGCATAACAGTACAGTCTTTGAAGCAGTGTTTAGAGAGGTAGCCACGTTAGTCTGTTTCAACAACAACAAATCAAAACAAGAGCCAAAGTATATCAGCACCTTTAAGACTAGCACACTTATTTCAATGTGAGCTTTCCTGGGTATAATGCACTTCACTGAAGTAAATTGTATCCACAAAACTTGACACTGAAATAAATGTGTTAGTCTTAAAGGTATCTCTATCCTTCCAGGGGAGAGTTGTTTGTTTGCACATTTCTTTATGCTAAGACTTTACAGTAGCATCAAATACACAACCTGTCATTTTATACGCTACAGGGAGATTCATATTGACTGGTAAGTTTAACATGATGTCATCTAGAAGGTGCACTGCCTACTCATTTTGATGATTTCTGAGCTGCTTTCCTTGGAAAATCTCAGTTTTGCTTGAATGGATAAGCTAGTGCAAGACTGACAATGCAGAGCGAAATAGGTTGCAAGAGTATACCAACTTTCCTCTGCACAGAAGATTTGCTCACATCTTCTACCGAGAAGGCATGGGACCTCCCAAATAGGTACACATCTTACTCCCTAATCAATTCCAATCAAATCCAGATAATTAGCTCCTGTAAAAGTCACTGGTAGTGGATACATATCTGACAGATACACATGAAAAGACAGGTTACTTACCTGTAACCATGGTTCTTCAAGTGGACCTCTGTGAATTCACACAATTGGGTTTAGACAGCGCCTGCGCTGGTCTTCTCGGAATATTCTAGAGTTTTTGTAGAAAAGTAACAAAGTTTAGAGTTGCCCCTATAGCGCATGCTCCCGCCGCCTCAGCCTTCAGTTCCATTTATCCGCCACAAAGCCTGTGCTTAGCAGAGACATAGTAGTGACAGACAGCGGGGAGGCCGGGCGGGATGTGTGAATTCACAGAGGTCCACTTGAAGAACCATGGTTACAGGTAAGTAACCTGTCTTTCTTCTTCATGGCCTCTGTGAATGCACACAATTGGGTGACTAGCAAGCTCACTTACCAGAAGGAGGGCCGTCACTCTAGAACAGAAGTCAAAACTGCTCTCCCGAAACTTGCTTCCTTTTTGGCCCGAAGGTCCAGTCTATAATGTGTCACAAATGTGGACGCATTAGACCATGTAGCAGCTCTACAGATATCTGGAACATCCACACCACGAAGCAACGCTGTAGATGTAGCAACAGCTCTGGTGGAATGTGCTTTCAGGCCGTCAGGAGGAATCTTGCCCTGTAGCTGATATGCCAGATTAATAGTAGAGACAAGCCATCTGACTGTAGAGAAGGAAGCAGGCGAACCTTTATGTGATCCATGAAAACAAAGGAATAACCTTGGAGAGCCACGGAAGTCCTTAGTTCGCGAGGTGTAGTATGCCAGAGCTCTGCGAACATCCAGTGAATGGAGCGTGCGCTCAATGTCCGAAGGAAGGTTGTGGAAACAAAGTTGGCAATATCAAAGGTTGATTGAGGTGGACGTCCATAACAACTTTGGGTAGGAACAAAATGTCAGGATAAAGAATAACTTTGTCTTTAAAGAATTGAAGATAAGGAGAGTCAGATCGAAGAGCTGCCAGTTTACTTGCCCGCCTAGCGGAAGTAATAGCCACAAGAAACAAAGTCTTGAAAGATAATAGGCGAATATCACAAGAGGCCATGGGCTCAAAGGGATTACGCATAAGGGAGCGTAACACAAGCTGCAGAGACCATTGAGGTACTGGAGGTTTGACATGTGGTCAGATATTTGACAAACCTTTCAAGAAGGATTTAAGCATTGGGTGCAAGAAAAGACGTGCTGAGTCGGAGTCACGAGGCTGAAAGGAGACAATTGCTGAAATGTACACCTTAAGGGTAGACAACGCTAGACCGGCATCAAACAAATAACGTAAGTATTTGAGCAAGGTATGAAGAGAAATAGGTAAAACTTGCAAACCTCTTGATTGAGCAAACTTTGTAAAGTTGTTCCATTTATATTTATAAAGGAGTTTGGTGGACGGCTTTCTTGCTCTGTCCAAGACCTCCTGGATCAGGGAGTCAGCCTCCAGGCTGTCAAGTGCAGTGACTGCAGGTCTGGATGGAGAATGTTGCCTGAGTCCTGAGTGAGTAGATGTGGAAGGAGAGGCAGCCTGAAGACATCTGAAGCCATTGCTCTGAGAGCGGAAAACCACGGCTGTCGAGGCCACCATGGTGCGATGAGGATGGCCTCCGTTTCTGATTGCCGAGCTTTGACCAGGGTCCTCTGTATGAGTGGTATTGGAGGGAAGAGGTAGAGGAGACCCAACTCCCATTGAATCATGAAGGCATCTCCAAGTGAGTTCATGCCCCTGCCTGCACGAGAGGCATACCTCTCGCACTTTTTGTTGTTCTGTGTAGCAAACATGTCTACTGTGGGGAGACCCCATCTGTTGCAGAGCAGTAGAAAGATGTCTGTGTCCAATTCCCATTCGTGGGACTGTACCATTAATCGACTCAACGTATCCGCCAACTGGTTGTCGGTCGTTGAGATATGGAGGGCAACCGGAAAGACATGATGATGGTAGCACCACTCCCAGAGGTGTATTGATAGGTAGAGGAGAGACATGGATCGTGTCCCTCCCTGTTTTCGGCTACTTGGGATGGAATCACATGTGATTTTTTGTCGTTTACTGTGAGGCCTAGGTCTTCTAAGGTGTGTAGAACAAAATTGGTATCTTGAATGGCCTTTTGTCTGGATGGGGATACCACCAGCCAGTCGTCTATGTATGGAAACCCTTGTATGCCGTGCAGACGGAGAAAGGCCGCTACTGGGGCCATACACTTTGTGAAAGTGCGAGGAGCTGTGGACAATCTGAAGGGAAGGGCACAAAATTGATAAACGGTCTCTAGAAAGACAAAGCGGAGATACTTTCTGTGATTTTGATGTATTGTAATATGAAAATACGCATCCTTCAGATCTATCACGACAAACCAATCTTTTTCTTTTAGGAGGTGAACAATGGATTCCAACATCACCATTCGGAAGCGTCGTGGATGTAGGTAAGTGTTTAGGATTCTTAAGTCCAGAATGGGTCTGATCCCGCCGTCCTTTTTGGGAACAGCGAAGTAACGGGAGTAGAAACCGTTGGGTATGTCTAGAGGTGATACCCGTTGAATAGCATGTTTTTTGAGAAGAATAAGAATCTCGTCTTCTAGAACAGGGTTGAAGGATGTAGGTCTGACTTGTCCTAGAGGTGGAAATTCTATAAATTCAAGACGGTAGCCGAATTGAATGATATTTAGGACCCAAGTATCTTTTGTGATGCGGGTCCAGTTTTGGAAAAATGGAGCTAAATGAGTAGTTTGGGGAAGATCGGGAAGGCGTGCGCTTGAGTCAAAGATATTGCTTTGACTTCTTGGCAGGTGGCCAGTATGATTGGCGTCGTTGGAAAGATGCCTGTGGTCTGAAGCTGGAAGCAGGCACAGTGGCCTGAGAGGATCTATTCTGGTTCTGATTTCTGAAGGACCGGTACGGTTGAGAAGATGGTTGTTGGTACTGTTGTTGAGAGTATTGCTTGCGCCACTGATATCTATTATACTTAGGTTGCTGCTGAATTGTGTAGGACTTAGCTGTTCTTTTAATTTTGTGTAGGTTTTCCAATGAGTCATCAGTTTTCTCATTGAAGAGACCTTTAGCGTCAAACGGGAGCTCCTCAATGCGAGTCTTGACGTCCTCTATGATACCCGAGGACCTGAGCCATGCATGACGTCTCAAAGTAATGGCTGATGTTAGTGTCCTTGAGGCTACATCTGCTGAATGGCGAGAAGCCAGGCGTTGATGCTTAGCAACAGTAAGGGCTTCCTCGTAGGTATTCAAGAAACCCTGCCTTGTGTCATCTGGTGTTGCTTGTAGGGCTGGAAGAATTCTTGACCAAAGCTGCCTTTGGTATGCCCCCATGGCTGCTTGGTAGTTTGCCACCCTGATTAAGAAGGTGGTAAAGGAATATATCTTTCGCCCCAATACATCTAACTTGCGTCCTTCCCTATTAGTAGGAGTGACAAGGCCTTTCCCAGAAGATTTAGAAGAATTCGACTGAACAATTATGGAGTTAGATGCAGGATGTTTAATCAGAAAATTGGTATCGTCTCCGTGTGTGCGGTATAGATTCTCAGTCCTACGGGGTACCTGTGAAGATGAAGACGGTAGATTCCATGATTCTTTAATAAGGTCCATCAGAGCTGGGATAAAGGCCAGGCTCAATGGAGGAGATCTCTCCTGGTTAATATCCCCAAAAACAAGATCTTCTTTGGGGGCTGGAGGTTGTTCAGTTTGAAGTTTTAGTGTTTTGGCCATTTGGGAAACCATTTGGACGTATGAGGAGAAGTCCTCTGAAGGTGAAGAAGGGTGAGGGTCTCCAGCATCCGACTCAGGGGTTCTTCCATCTACAGGAGATTCGTCTGAGGTTTCGGAGAACACCTCATCATCCTGGTCTGCCTCAGATGAGAATGCGTTTCCTTGATCAGAAGGTGAAGGTAAGTGCGCAGATTTCCTATATTTCTGTTTTTTGTTGTCCAGACCAGGTGGTTGATGTATACTTGATGAGTGAGATTTCGCTTGGGTAGGCTTCGACGCCGACTGAAGAGTCTTGGTGTGTTGAGAGGTGATCTTATTCATCTCATGGCGTTTAGTGGTTGGACGGGTGTCGACGTCGAGCTCTCGCCGATGTCGACGTCGAGGTGGAGACGAAGAGGACGATGATGATGCAGAAGCATAGACGTACCGTAGCTTTTTCTTTCTACAGTAAGTCTCCGAGCTCGAAGAGGAGTCGATGTCCGAATCGTCATGGCGGCGTCGACGATGCGAACGGCCGCGATTGACCTCGATAAAAACAGGGTCGGCGTATTTCGATCTATTACGGCGCCGATATGAACGAGGCAGGAGAACAACCTCCCGTCAAGAAGTTCAGTGGCGCTCCGGCAAAAGATGTTTTCTTTCGTTTACGAGGCGGAGAGTTCGACCTCAACGAAGTCGACGGCGATAAAGGTACAGGAGACGCCCGCCCGGTATAAACAGGGCTATGATGGGCAGAAGCTGGACTAGAGACCACAATGTCTACTAGTTGGCTAGGGCTCGGAGACCGGTCAGGTTGAACAGGCGACGGTTCCAGCCGACGTGGTGGAAGAGAAGCTGCGGCTTCAGAAAGATCATCTCGGTCCCGAGATGAATCCTCAAGAATCGGCGATGGCAGGGATGCCAACACCGGTGGAATTAGTTTCCGATGGTCTTTGGATTTGTCTTTTTTGCTCTTCAACGACACCTTCTTCTTCAGAAGATCTTTGGAAACAGTGTCGGAAGAAGTTTTCGACGTCGACAAAGGTTTCTTTGTTGTTGACGCGGATGATTTTTTTGTTATTTTATCTGTAGGTTTCAACGTCGACAAAGGAGGAGGAGATACGACTGAAGCTTCCCGGCGTGGAGTAGACGAGGGAGTATTCGTCGTTTCCATCTCGTTGGGCTTCGACGCCGAGAGGGTCTTGTCCCACAGATAAAGTTTTAGACGTTGTTGACGGGCTTTAAGAGCGGCTTTAGTGAATTTTTTACAGTGTCTACAGGTTTGGGGTTGATGGGTGTCCCCTAAACAAAATAGGCAGCGGTCGTGACCATCAGAAAAGGTTAGTTTACGGGAACACGACACGCACCGACTGAAAGGTCCTGAAGGGGACATAAAGTATAGGATATATGGAAGAAGGACTCACGATCGTAATAAAAGTCCTGGAAATAAAGTCCTCTAGTGATTGAAGACGAGTCCTGAGCGTCAAGAGGTGTGGGCTTCTAAATAAGTAGGCCCGAAAAACGCGGGAAATCCAAACCGTCAGTAAGCCGCAAAATCAAAACAAGCGAATATCCAAAAACAGTCCGTGGTCGAGGGGCAACAGAGAGAAGGAAAGTCGTGCGGAATCCGATTTCAAAACCAATAATCCTATCCGAATAGTTAGTGAAGATAGCTCTAAAACCGAGAAGTTCCAAGCACCTAAGGCGGTAAAATGGAACTGAAGGCTGAGGCGGTGGGAGCATGCGCTATAGGGGCAACTCTAAACTTTGTTACTTTTCTACAAAAGCTCTAGAATATTCCGAGAAGACCAGCGCAGGCACTGTCTAAACCCAATTGTGTGCATTCACAGAGGCCACGAAGAAGAACATTACACACTGTGGGAAGAAGGTGAGAATCGTCTCCTTCCATGGATTCCCTTATGTTTCGATCTAAGCCAATGTATACAGAATGTGAATACACATTTTTTTTCCTTAGCTGGGCTCTGCAGAAAGCATCAGCAGAAGTGAGATCAGGAACAGTATGTGATCCCAATGCTCAACTCAGATGCTAATTCTCCTTTTAAGACATTTTATGTCCAGCCAGAAGCCACCACAGATAAAACATCTTCACACAACTGCATTTATATATTATACATTGAAATATCTTGAAATCAACCATCTTAAAATGTCCTATGCACATAACTTGAGCTGACACTTATGGGACTCGGGTTTCAGAAACTGTTCTCAAGATAGGGATGGAAAAGCATTTTGTAGACTTTAACAGTATCTGCAAAAATAGCATCCGTGCACTTTTCAAGAATCACTAGAAGGAAAAGAAAATTTCTCAACTGCAGAATTCACATATTTCCTAGGTGGTTCCGGTTCCGGTCTGAGGGAGGAACAGCGTTTGTATCAAGCTCTGCTCCCTTTTTAATCTTTATTTTAATCTTTATTTTTTAATACTTACGAAGTATTCAACTGCTCAAGTTGATTCATTAAAAGAACTTTGCTTCCCGGTGGTGGCTGGAACCAAAGAGAGCAAGAAGCATTGAGTCTCCCCGGGGGAGTTTATCAGCAACACAATGTTTGGAAAGGACTGAGATTGTTTCGAGGAAAATTCAAGGCCGTACAAGAACTACACCGTAATACTGTGAGTTATTTGGAAAATATTTAGAAGTCAAATGTCGGGAGTTGCCTGAGCTATCTAATAAGGAGACATCACAGAAGGCAAGGTAAAAAAGAAATAAAGAAACCACACTAGGATCTGCACTAGGATTTGCAGACGGCTCTAACTCTCCTGGTTGCAGCTGTGATTCAACAGCACATATAAACACTACCAATGGTCGTTACTAGAGCCCAGAAAACTCGTGCTGGAAGTAACAATGCTCCCAGAAGTAAAAGTCAAAGGGCTATAGTAGACTTCTACGTGCCTTTAACCTCCATTAGTCAACAGGACTTTTCCAGTTCCGCTGGGCAAAGTTTTTCTAGGGAATTTGTCTCAAGTACTCCATCTATCTTAGACAATCAAGATTTGAATGCGACCATCAGAGATTCCCAAAGAAATGATGTGGCTGAAGACCTTTCTGGCTACTTGATTGGCAATTGGTCAGTGGACCCAGGATTGCAGGAAAGGTCATCAATTTTATCAATGGACCTGCCTGAGAAAAATTCAAATCTATCAAACACCGATCCAAAGAATATATCCATAGAAGAACAAATAGACAAATCTTATGGGCTTGATAATGAAGACATCAAAATTATCTACAATCAATTGCGTGACCAGTGCTTCCTATCTGCAAAATCAACTCAAAGCATCTTCGATAAACTACATGCGCTACATCAAGAAATATTCGACCTGAAAGCAACTCTCCAACTCATAGCCACCCTGATAAAAACGGGGATTTTGACAGCAGCACCCCCCCCCCAGACATTTTCTAACTCAGACTCAAACTTCCACCAACCAGGAAGCGAGATGCATACATTAGAAACTAACAAGAACAATCCCTGCCTAACTCAAAAAGAACAGCATCTTATACAGCGGCTGGAGGACATAGAGTTGGCCGCAAACTCTGAAAAGGTTCCAGAAACTCAGGCCAAGAATTGTAATGCAAGTAAAGCTGCTGAGGACCTGAATTTAACCCTTTCAAATGTAGACTTCATAGTAATTGATGAATGGCAAGATGTTATCCCAGACGTAAATGGCCCACAGTCCTCATTAATAGCCCCTATAGATAGGGACAACATACTGCCAGACAATACCTACCTACGACTTCTTACGGAAGTAGACTCCTGAACAGAGAAGCCACAGTCTACAGTTTCACCATCCAACCCTGTGAGTCATATTACTATATACAACTGGCCTTTAAAAAGGTCAAATAATACATGGAAAACTAACACTGATGTGACACGGGATATCTTGGACATTCTGGGTAAAGATTGGGATCCCTTAATATATATGCATTGCTCATGTATATATCCTATAAAGCCTGAAATGTGGAGGGGGAGGGTGCATCTATCATTTAAAGAAAACGGACATGCTTATCATTTTTGGAGCTTAATATATAAGTTTGAAGACACACCAGTATCATTCAAATGGGGAACACATATAACACACCGTAGGTCTAATTTCAAGTCAACTGCAAAACGAAATTTACAAAGACCATTTAAAACAAACAGACAGCCGTATGCTGTGAATCACAGGGGTACTTTTGATGGGAGGGTAATGGTTGATGAATTTGGACACGATGTAAATTTTAAAAGGATTCCAATACCTCAGGGAAAATCAGATAGAACTGTTGAGCCCTCTTCTAATTATGAGTGCCCCAGGTACAGGGGAAATGCCCCCAACCACGTTGGTGTTGCACCCCCTGAGCCTAACTTAAACTATAGAGGGAAAGAAGTATGTCCACCTTTTGTGTTTGCCCCCAATAATATCTTGATTAATCAACCCCGTGGTTTCGTAAACATATGTAACAACCAGAGTACACAAAAAAGAGAGGCTCCAAGGATTGGTGTCAACAAGTCTTACAGTAGTCACAGAATTTATCAAACCTCCAAGGGGAAGAGCCACCTACCCAGTCACTTCATAACTTCCAGTAGGTCTAACTCTGAATGGCACCTGGACAACAGATATGCCCCTCTAGCAGCCCTCTCTCAAGATTGACTAATATCAGATAAGATACAATGTCAGCCTCTGAATTTTCTATCTTGGAATATTGCAGGATGGAAGAATAAATTGGTTGACTCAGATTTCATACAGTACCTTCAGTCATTTGACATAATTTGCCTGCAAGAGACTTGGCTTCTGGAGAAAGACTCTTTAAATTTACAGGGATATAGGACATGGGAATTCCCAGCTCAAAAAAATTCAACTTCAGGCCGAGGAAGTAGGGGCCTGGCTATTTCAATTTCCTCCACTACTGGCTTGAAAGCAATAGAGATAGCTGAACTAAACTCTAGCTATTGGCAAGTCCTAACAATATTTCCTAGGCTTGTAAGGCATTTGGGAGAAATCAAGTGTATGCAACATAATGTGTGCTTGATAATGCAAAGAGCCAAAATACACACAACTGAACAAAAATACTTCTGAGTACACTTTAGTCAATGATGGCAAGTTGCACAAATTATATAAAGTGCACAACTAAATGGGGGGAAAATTCTACTAACGTTTCACGGATTTCAGTTCAGGAAGAAATAAAAGGCCTTGCAACCCTCAACAAAACAAAGATAAGAAGATAATGCAGACAGAAGGTGGAAAAATGCAACAAAAACAGAACAGAAAGATGTTCACATCTTGATCTTGATGACTGTAGCACAAGGGATGCAAGAACAGTGTGCAACAAAATCAAGTCAATGGGACTTTGAAAAGCAGATTTTAATCAACTCAGGGATCTGGCAAGAAGGGAACAATGGGAATAAAGGAGATGTGTTCTTTTCTTTAAATGAGAGTAGGTGGAGAAAAAGAGACCAAGTGTCACAGCCTACAGCTCAGTTCGAGAGAAAATCCCAAACAGCAAATTATAACTTTACAAGTAAAGCTTGAATTGATTAAAGGTCAAGGACTGACCCAAGCCATTACTCAATATTTCAAGGGCTTCTTCTCTCCTGTTTTATCCACAGATGGTTAGACAGCAGAAGAGGCAGATAGGCATTCTATATTCTTAAATTGCTCTCCTTTCTCCTCCCTTTAACAGTATAACTACAGAGGGAGAGGGAGAAATCCTTACTTATTCATTTGTGCATTGCCATATGGCCAATAACTTAAAGCAATCTGTTCATAATTATTTTCCTGTGTTACTTAAAAATGCATTGAGTTGTCAGGATGATTACCATCAAAACACAATACATGAACAAACCTTTCCTTAATCCCTGAAAATTAGTACCAATATCTGGACCCTAAAAGACAAAAGAGTAGGGAAGAATCAGATCAGTAATGCAAAGGTGCTCCATGACCAAGGTGCCATTAGATCATAGGGCTTCCACAAGACTCCCACTTCTTGACACATACCACCATATTTTAGAACTTACGAAGTATAAAATCTCTTACTCTCTTTAAAATTAAAATAAATTACTACCAGCTTTTCTGTCCTAGATTGGCAGCTGAGCCATTCAGTGCATAATCCAGATGTAATAAATGATCAAGGTTATGTAGTTTGAATCGTATTTTAATAGCCAAATGTGCATGGCAATGAAAGCTCCTTTGCAAAATGACACTTATGCATTCACACCTGAGATGAGAACAAAATGGGAACTCATCAATGGATGGGGTCATGACCTTGCTTTACAATAAACATCTGGGACCATTTTCCAGGATTATTCCAGAGCTTTCACATTTAAGCTAATTCTTTCCCCACACCATCTGGTTTTAAATGATACTCACAGGTGGTTTGTTTCCTGACGATCACATATTACATTATCTGCCATGTTAACAAACATTTTTCTAATTATATAGGTTTCTGCTGAGGGATGGTAACAGTAGGTAATCACAAAGGGTGGAGGGGAATAATTATCTTCGTCAGCTCTCCAGGTACCTGTGCCATAAGGAGAACTAATTGATTATATACAGTTAAATTGCAGCAGCAACCTGTATTTACTGTAAGTGAAGCAACCTCATCTCCCTGTGTTTCTGACTTTATTTATTTTATTTTATTTATTTAACTTATATGCCGCCCACACTACCCAAAGGTCGCTGGGCGGCTTACAGCAATTTACTAGAAAATAAGATGATTATGGAGGCATTGGGACTCATCTTACACTCTTCATGTGCAAAGCAAGACAAATCAGTAGTATGGAAACCAGGTTTTAAAAACCTTCCTGTTATTCAGAATGTTGAGGGAGAGCAGCTTTCTGAGTCTTTGATCCCACATAATGTTCATGTAGTGAAAATCCTTGCTAACACAGTTGTGCTGGAGTACACTATGATGAAAACAGTTGAGCTAAGAGTTCCATAACAAGTTCCCAGGAGGTTGTGCAAGTGGTTGCAGAATGGGTTGTGCCTGAGATTGTGTGACCAGTTGTACAACCTCCAGGGCAATCTCTTGGGCAACTAGTCACAGGACTGCATGCACAATCACTAGTGTAAAATTGTATTGGATGCCACTTTTGTGCTAACTTGGAAATGTGCAGCTGCTGGTACACTCAGTCATCCATGAGTCCCCTGACATGACCAGATACAGGACTAAGTCAGTTAAGAGACTATAGAAATCAGCTGGATTTGGTCGAGGGAGTTAAACTAAGGAGTAAAAACAGTTCCATTGCCTGGAAAGAATTTTGGTCAGAGTAGAAAAGGATGAGTCATCAGTAGAGACAATTTCCATTTTTTGTTCAAATGCGACAGAAAAGGCAGGAAGTGATTATCTTACACTAAGTGGGCTACTGTTGAAAACAAGATATAGTGGCTGAAATCCGGTTGCACAGTTCGGCTTGTGCAATGGGGTTGATGTCTGCATCAGTGGCAAATCGCCACGGATTAAAGGTGATTTCAGAGTACACAATGCAAAAAAAGTCATGGGCATCCCAAAATCACCAAAGGAAGCCTTTAATCAGTGGCAATTTGCTCCTCCTGCTGCTGACATCATCATTGTTGCACATGTGGAGCTGCACAACAGAATTTCAGCATAACTAATGCAACAGAATTTTGGTCAATAAATGATGAGGGTGATGTCATGGAACAGAGTTTCAGGTTTAAGATATTAATTCAGGTTGAAATCCCAACAATGGACAATAACATGTGCATTGATTTCAGGAAGACACCGGACCAAATTTAAGCTTGCAGTTGGTGTACATCAGAAGAAGGCACCATTAGTATGAATTGCTACCTCTTCTTGGGTAGTGTTGGGTTCATCCTTGTTCCTGTTACGGCAATGTTTTTTTAAAATGCTACACTCATCACAGAAATCAAGGATGTGGAATATTCAAATATTTAAAGATACCTTGTGCTGAGCAGACCATTAGTAAACCTAGCCTTCCTGGGAGTGTCTTCTGGCAGCAATTTCTCGAGGTCTTGGAGCACCGTGTTTTTCCCATCCTCTTCTATCTGTGCCTTGCAACTAGGAATATCAGCAAGGCAAAGCATGCCCTCTGCTACTGAGCACTCCTATATCTTCCTTAAGATGATGATGATGATGACAATGATGATGATGACTGGGAGTTTTGGGGAACCCTTATGGCTACAAAAAAGTTGCTGAGGGGGCTGCATGCAGCCAAGAAGCTGCCCTTTGCTTTCCTGCTTTATAGTTTCACATGCTTTTAACACCATGACATTCCTGGTATACATCCATCCTTGTATTCTTACACACCAAAAAGATGAGATCAAAAGAGATCATTACCAAGATAGAGGAGGAAAAACGTTCACCTGTAAGTTTACAAATTAAGCATATAAAGAGAAACAAGCTACCAGTGCCTTTTCCAAAACAAAATGTTCAATTCTTCCATTATGTAGTGTGTCAATGGAGAATGGGACCTGTTTGGTGAATTTGTCCTGGGCCTCATATAATTTTGCTTGGAGAGTGATGAAAGATATAATTTCACCTGCCCTCTGTGTAATAAGAGATCTGCCAAAGTATGACACCGAGAATTAGACTTTCTGCTGTGATTAATCAAGTTCACTCAGAGTTGTAATGCTACCATCTCCCACTATTGTATAAAACCAGTGGGACGTAATATATTCATAAGAAAAGCATTCGGAGAACTGCAGCAGACGCTGTTATCTTTTGCATTGTAAGGCATTTTTGCCTCTGGAAGAACTCTTGCTACTGCTACCAATATTTAAACTGATATTAAGAAGCAAAACTCTGTTTCAGAGTCAAATCTGTAGAACCTTCAGCAGATTAAAAAAAGCAGAATGGCCAACAGTACTTGCTAGATAAGGTTTTCATTTCAGTATTCTATTTTCCATCTCTTAAGATATATAAAAAGCTATTTCAGTAAAAAGAAATTGAGAAACACAATTCTATCAAGACTTTGGGAAAGGCTGAGGGGGCACATCATTTCTCGATTTTATCAAACAAATGGATTGTGATCTAATTGTGTTCTTTTAGAGGGGAATTTTTAATTCATTTTGTTATTTACTTTTAAGGCTTCAGGGAAACCTACAAGATTCTTTCATCATTATCCCCACAGTCCCCCACTGACTCCTTTAAAAGCAGTCTGACACAAACATAAAGTATCCCATGAGCTCTTTCCTATGTGAGGAAAAGCTTCCCCTGCTTAATTTCAGAGTGCCGGGCCACACTTACGAGGCATGACAGTGTGGCTACTTTAAATGTTTCCTGCCTCATAACCATTTGTTTTCATCTATTTTGTCTGTTCTCAACAAGGGTTTCCTCTTTTACTTTCTGTTATTTTTGCTTTGTTTTTTTGTCACATATCTTCATTCTCATGCTCTGCTCTGCTCTCCCCCATCCCCATGCTTGTTTAATCTTTATTTTTTTAAAAAAAAAATCATCTTTGTTACCTTGTATTGCACACCTGGTTTATGCTGCTTCTCTGCTTCTTACATGCTTTTAAAAGTAGTGATTAGAGGTGGAATATTCGTCTTCGTAGACAAATACGAATATCCCAGACCATGATAACCGGGATCCCCAGTCCTGAACTGACCTGCCCACTTGTGGGTCGTCATGCAGCGTACACGGCCAGCATCCTGCTCACCATGCCAATCTCGGGCAAAGCCCTGCTTGTTTAGCAAGTCAACATGCAAGTCAGGGCATGATCACCTGAGAGGAAGGAAATGCTTTTTTACTAACATACTGGATGTTTAGGCTGACCCCCTCTCCTCTCCTTGACCAATTAGCTAATACCTTTTCTTGGAGGGCAAAGGTAACCCCTCCTCTGTCCTTTCAATTGCTTTACTGCCTTTGTTTAACTGATTGTTTTGAGACAAGATAGGAAAAGGAGCTCCTTTCTTGTGTCCACCATGATTGCTTTCTCGACTACATGGCCTGAGAAAACATACTTTTGCTTTTTACTATTCTAATCTCTTGTTTCTTGATCCTTCTTGCTACCCTCTGAGATAGCCTGTTCACTGATGTTTATTACTGTTATTTTACAACAACTTAAATCAAGCTTGTACCTGAAACTTGCAAGTTTTTCAGTGAGTAAAGATCTATATTTTTTTTTACCTTAAAAGCAGTGTCTGAGTAATTACTTACACTGGTTAAATGCTGTGGGGGCTGTATGTTTTTACTGGGGTCTTGCTAGGCTTTTGCTTGTGCAATTAAGGGAATTAAAGGATATTCCTCTCTGCTGGGACTACAAAGTCCATCATAAACTCCATAACTTTAACAAAATATCCCCCTCTCTGGAGGACTGTCACTCCACTACTTTCTTTAAAGCAATCCTGTTTGTTTGACTCTTCAAAGAAAACCTGTCATTTGACCCTATTTCTGTGACCTTTCATTGTCCGTCAAACATCTCCCTTTCCTGCCCATGATGCTGCAACAAGGTACCTACTGTGCAAAGTTCTTGCCAGAAGCCTGTTCCATGCATGCTGAATGTGACAAGAAATCACTGTTTCTTTCTTTTGAAAGACCTTTTTTGGGGTCCAGTATTTCAGCCCCTACAACCTGTATTCTTTCCAAATGCAAGAAAGGTAGGTACAGACAACCATTCTTTCAGGATAAGCAAGATTGTGTGTCTCCCCCCCCCCCCAACGTATATGTTCTGTTTTAAATCAGGGGATATTTGGGTCACCTATTTCTTAATGGGGGAGTAAAACAGTTTTACTTTTTTAAAAAATCATCACTTGAAAACCCATTGCCCAAACTTCTCCAAATTTCACACACTGAAAGAGCAGACTATCTGCTACAACTATGCTAAACGTGAGGCTGATTTGAAGCCCTGCTTAAAAGTTAAAATTTTTGTTTGGGCTGTCCCCATTTTTAGAATTGTCTTATAGAATGTTGATTGGCTCTGCCAGCACGAGATTTTACTGCACTCTCATGAAGCAATAATACAATCTAGATGCACATTTATCAGTTTACCTGCTCTGTATGAGAGCCAGGCCTTGACCACAATTAACCAACACATGATAAGAGTCTTGGGAACCATCTTTGTTATAGATATATGCCTACAGTATGGCAGCAATCTGTAAACAAGCATTTTGGCCTTGTACTATCTGGCAACTTTTTTTGTGATGCAGCAGCTATGCACACATAACATATATATTGTATGAGTATTTTAGCCACTATGTCTCTGTTCTCAAGAATGCTTTAAAAATACTTCAGCAGCATCTCTTCAGACTGTGTACAATACCGGCAAATAAAAATGTTCAGATTAATTCTATGGAAGCACTGAAGTATCACCAGGCCATCTGTTTGCAAGATAATGTTGATTTCATAATACATAGCAGCCGAACCCCACTGCAGGTTTAGGCATGGTGAAATAATTTCAGACAATAGTCAGGCTTATTTCCTTAAGAAACTGCATATTGGGCTGTTCTAGGGATTTGGCAGAAACAAATATAGAAAATAAGCCGCACATACTTGAAATACATGGCATGGATAAGAGTATGAGGAGATATACCAATATAAGACAAAGGAAAAATAAGTAAAGCCTTTTCTTTGTTCCATAAAACCAAGTACAATGTATTAAGTCATCTGTGACAGAAGTGAGGGGACCAGTAGCTTTCCTGACAGCATCAGACTGCAGATCTCCTCAGACCCAGCTGGCATGGCCAGTGGTCATAGATATAGTCCAACAACATATGGAAGACAACAAGACCTCCTGCCTGGTCTGTGGGAAACCACCAGAGTCTCAGCAAAACACTGTTTCACTGCAAAAACAAGCCACAATATGGAGCAGATATGCTATCTTTCACTGGGCAGTTCATAAATTTTTCAGATCTGTTTAATGATCTCGTTTCCTGCATTGATCAGGTGGTTGGACTCAATGGCCTTCTAGGCCCCTTCCAACTCAATTATTCTATTATTCTAATGTATCTATAACTAAAGAGGAGAGAAACAGGAAGTAATCATCAGGACCTGTGCAACAGTGGACACCTGGTTCAAATGTTGTAGGAGGCAAGTTGCTATACAGTAGTACCTCGGTTTACAAACGCCTCGGTTAACATAATTTTCAGTTTACAAACGGAAATCCATTGAAAATAATGCCTCGGTTTACATTTTTTGTTTGTTTGTTTTGGTTTACAAAGAAAGTTTCCCCAGGATGCATTGTGCCTGGAGGTTTATAGCGCCGCCCCTGTTCCTATGGCAATCCGCATTCCGGTTTACAATTTTTTTGTGTTACATAATGTCCCGTAGAACGCATTAATTTCGTAAACCGAGGTTCTATTGTATTAACAATTTAAAGATGCAATTGGGTTCATTCAGTAATCTGAATTCTATGTAATTCTATGTAATTCTATGTAATCTGTTCCAACAGAGTTCACATGATCTTGAAGTAGTAGATACCTGCCGTTCCACCACAACCCAGTCTATGCTCAGATAAGGTCCTAAGAATTCAATCCACACTGTGCCCTTTAGGGGGCATTCTGATCAGACTCTTATCCAGGTCTGAGGAAGTGGACTTGTCCATGAAAACTCATGTTAAAATATAGCAGTTAGTCTTTAAGGTGCCTCAACATTTTTGTCTTCTTTATTTTTATTTTGCCTGATACGTTACCACAGACCAACACAGCTACCTGTTTGAAAATTATCCAGGTCTCCAAGGGAATTTGCACATTACCAGTTCCTAATGAATAACCCTACTCCTGCAAATACGAAAATACACACAAGGGGATCAACAGCTGCCTGCAGAACTGGGCATACTGTTTTTTGCTTGTTTTTCCCAACCATCAGAAGGCATACACCCAACTGGCTTTCTAAGAAGGGGAAGAGTGAAGGACTTTTTGATTCCTTCTTTAAAGGATACTGCAGGGAGCCTACTCTTTTCTCTACTTTCTGTGCTGATGAGTTAATCAAAGACTCAGCAGGAAAGACAAGGAGATTTCATTTCTAAGGTAACAAGCATGCTCTCCTTTGCCTGTGGAGCCAAAGCAATATGACTGCCCTTCTGCCTTGCATTTTGGGAGGTGCCACCAGGAATGGAACAAAAGGCAATTTGTCAATTCATTTTTATTTAAAACTCTACAAAATGCCCCCCCCAAGTACTAGGGACACCAAATTCTCAGAGAAGCTTCCCCTGACTCTCCTCTACAAGCCATGAAAGTATGGTGAAGTTTGGGTTTCAGGCATCTGAGTTATAACCTACAAGGAGGGCACCTCCCAGGAAAGTTCCCTTCAGACACCTAGAGACACCAAAATCACAGGGAAAAGTCTACCAACCCTCCTCTACAACCCCACCAAGTTTGGGAAAAATTGGGTTTCACCTATCTAAGTTATACACCCACAAAGTGGGTCCCCCCCAGGAAAGTTCCCTTTAGCAGTTGGCTTGGGGAAACCCAATCTTCACCAAACTTGGAGGGAGAGAGTCAGAGGAAGCTTCCCAAACAAATTGATGAATCAAAAATCACTAAACATTCATTGATTCATATTTGTTGTGGGCATTGATTCATATGAATATGAATTGATGAATTAGCAATTTTTGAATTAATTTGGTGATTCATTTTTTAATTCGTGCCCATCTCTAATAGCAAGACATTCAATTTAGACCAAATTTATCTGGCTATGCCTGTCCTCCATACTTGCCTCGGTGCCTACTTTCCAGTTCTTATATTAAATTTTTTTGATATATATGGAAAGAGATTTATACATATTTGTCTTTTCTAGTTATCTCATACTTACAGGAAGAGAGATTTGTTCTCCTGAAACGGCCTTTCTTTTTGCCAGACTATTGTTAACCGTGCATATTGTCTCTTAAATTTTATTTGATGTTTTGCCATCCTGAAGGTCATCATAAATCAATATATCCTTTCTTTATTAGTACTGAAGTTCTTTCAGATTCAGGGTTGGAGAACAGTACCAATTAGAGATGGGCACAAACTGTCAGTTCGGTGGTTCATGCCAGTTTGGCAGATGATTGAACAGGTCTTCCACGGTTTGGTACCCTGCCCCCTCTAGTGGGTACCCACTCAAAAGCAGGGTGCTGGCTTCCCTGCCCTGCCTCCTCCAGGCACTGCCTCTGAGTGGGCACCTGCCGGAGGGGGTGAAGCATCGAACCAAAAACACCTGTTCAGCCATCCATCGAACTGGCACAAACCACCAAACTGGCGGTACCAATCCATGTTTTTATTGCCATTATTGGCAGTTGCTAGAACACAGTGTGGAACTCAGCTACCCTGTATGGCTAGAAAACTGCAAGACCTCATAGTTTATAGTTGCTCTCTCTTTTTGTTAAGCTGATTCACTCTTTATACAAAATATTGTGCACACCAGTTACTCCATTTAAGGTTTACGCTATCTAGTGGCAACAGGGGTCTGGCCAGTATTCTTTCTTTTATGTAGTTTTGCTAAGTAGTCACTGCTACACTTTGAACAATTCCATCAGACAGTATAAAGTCAGCCTTATTTCAGGCACAATCTTAATCATGTTGTTTAACTGGAAGTTAGCCTGACTGCATTTAATAGGGCTACTTCTGGACAGAAAGGTACAACTGCATTTCAGGAGCCTTGATGGGCAGAAAAAGTGGTAAACAAATACTTTAAATGGTAATTAAACTCACAAGCAATTTTCATGTGCTTACCATAATTTAATTTGAATAGCCTTGATGTCTGTTAAACACTTTTAAATCCCATTAGTTTTAATCTTTTTTAAAGACTCGGTTGATTTTAATCTAAGAATGATGTATGTATTTTGAATATCTCTCCCCTGAAAATAGCTTTGGCTGGATCATCTCCAAATGAACTTGCAGCATTATGAACCCTGGAACTGCAGCCCCACAGACTGACTGCTACAAAGTTGGCCTTATTTATGGTATAGTCATCTCCATATTCTATCAGATCAGACATTGCTTTGGGTAGGATTCATCTTGGTTTTTAAAATATAGTTTACATACTTTGTATTACTCTGGATATTTTGTATAAAGAGTGAATCAGTAGCTTTTTAAAAAAGCAATATTTGTAAGTCTTACAGGAAACCACAACTTATTTAAGTGATTCATGACATGGTGTTAAAATTATGGACAAAAGCTGATTGTGCAATATTGTGTGCTTAAGGGGAATTACTCTTGTGTTTTGTTTTGTTTGCAGTTTTCTGGAACTTGGTTGCATGGTGGTGTGCATCCAAGTGCACAGCCCAGGTGTAGCCTCATCTGCATAAAAAGAAAAACATGTTAGATCAGCCTAAAATGCTTATATTATCACATTTTTCCCATATTGTTCAGGGTAACACATGATACAGTATGTGTTCAACCCATTGCTTTCAGAAAGGTGGGGGGACTCTTTCAAAAGGCTTTGGAAAGCCAGTGCACTTGTCAAAACTGCTAGGATTACTCAGATTAGAAACAAAGTGGGAATGATCAAAAAGTGTGCACTAGCACACGTGCTTGAAAATGATAAGCCAGGATTCTCTGGAATTCTGGCTTATCATTTTGTGCAAACATAACACAATATAGCTTGTCACTCTAATGCACTTTGAAGTTTGCAAGCTTTGAAAAAAGATGTATGCATTTGAATGCAAATTTCTGCACTCAGTTACATACTCCTTAGTTCTACCAGCATTTCATTTTAATATTCTCAAAGTGATGGTAAACTTCCTTAACGCTGTGTTCCCCTACTGATTAACCCTGGAGTAAATCTCACTGAAAGCAATCAATCTCTTTGAGGCAGTCTAGGATTGCACAGAATTTTCTTTTCTTTTTTCTCAGTTGCACAACAACACTGATGCTGAATATATACTGAAACAGACAAAAACATTATAAGAATGAAGGGTTTTTCTTAAGATCATAATTGTCATTAGCGGATATCAATTAAAGGTTCGCTAAGTATCCAAGCAGTATTTGGCTTTGTTAAATATGGATATCCATACCCATTTAAGTTCCTGGAAGAAATTTTCCGCTGTAACAATAGTAGTGCACTAATTTTGGTTGCCAGTTTAGATCACATTAAAGGGAAATCAAATAAAGTTGTTCAATTTAGGACCATCAATGGCTACTTGTCAGAATGACTTGTGCCTCTCTATATACGTAACAGTTGCATTTGCTATAGGTTAGCTACAAACAGGCATGACCCTGCTTGTAACACACACCCAAACTGCAGTGCTTTTTCCCCTTTGTTGCACTTCAGTGTACAGACTGTTGCTGTGGGTGTGTCAGAGGCTGGGAGTGGCATCACATGAGGGGGCCTTCATGCCCCACTCTTTCTCTCCCGTTTTATTTTGAAGGTGTATGTGTGCATTTTTGGACGTGTGATTTTAATTACAGCTTTAAAAAAAAATAAAGGAATACACAAGCTCATGTGTGAACAGAAGTACAAAGGAGAACCAAAACAAAGATGGATGGTGGTCAAGGGAAGAGGAGGAAAATGAGGGAGATGGGGACTGTGGAGGCAGACCACTGGGGAGGAAAAAGCTCTGATTTTGCACAGCCAAAACCTGCTGTGTATCTGTAGAAACCAGAGCAGAAAAGAACTACATTAGGTGCCATTTTTACCTGCTGAAAGGCTTGGCGTCACGTGCTATGACAGGAGCCACTGTGGATTCCATCTTTTCTTTTTTTTCTGGACAGTATAGTCTTCGGTTGGATTAGATAAACCTTTATTCTGATCCAGAATGGCTCTTATGTAAGATGTAGAGTTACATAAACAACCATTAGATTTCTCTCTTTGCCTCTCTTTTTCTCCTGTAGTAGAATCGCAAGGAAGAGATCAAAAGTTTTCTTTTTCAGCTAGCCATTGTTTCTTATGTCTCAGCCCACTACCATAAAATCACATATGGCCTGGACATCTATCATTAATAGTAGATAAGGTTGATGATAATGGTGGCAGCTGAAAGACACGTAGCGTGCGCTCTTAGTTTGGTGAAACAAGCAGGGGCCACGTGGGGATCGTGACAATAACAGATAGAAGTTTTAACCAAAAAATCTAAGTATTCCCAATGGCAATGGGAACCACTGAGGTATGTTTCATCCACAAGTTTAGTTAGTTTTTCCAATTCTTTATCTTCAGCTCTGGCATCTCCTGAAATTGCAATGTCAGTTTATTATTATTCAAAAATACCAGGCACAGTCAATCAAAATTATAAAAACATTGACTGGTATTACATAACAGGTACCGTTGTTGTTGTTGTTGCTGCTGCTGCTGTTGTTGCTGTTGTTACCGTAGTCATGATCTGTCAGTGTCAACTATTAAAACGCAGAGATACCTTATCATTAAATCTAAGTTTGTTGTTAGTAAGCAAACACTATTTCAAGATACACATAGCTCATCTTGAAAGCTTGGACACTCTGTAGAACAACTTTTTTCAACATATAATGAATATTAATATTTATCAAGATGAAACTGTACCCTGCTCACTGTATTTTCTGCCTGTTCCCTTCATGATCTGTGTCTCAAGGTAGAAACAGATGTTACTGATAGCCCATGATTGGAGTTAAAGGCATATTAGTGTTTGAAAGGTGTGATTCAGGCAGTCTTTCATGTCTAACAGACTAGTGGAATGCTATGCTGAAGTCCTAAAGATCAATCCCAAAACAGAGCAAGCCAATTTGCAAATTATTTGAGATGAGGGGGGGGGGGAAACTCTGCTACGCACTCAGATGCTTACAGTTGTTAAGATATATGTTTTCTAATCACAGTATCTGTAGTATATGTTTTGAACTCATTCCTCACTTGGCTTGTGCTTTGGTACCTTGTGTTTATTTTTTTCCCCTTTGAGAATGTGACCCCAGGCAATCAGCTGGGAACATGCTGTGAGTGCAATATGATAATAAAAATGCAAGGGGCAGTAAAAATATGCAAACAAGAGTAATAAATTATGATAATTCCAGTCAGGTTTGCCTAGATTACAACGGCATAAAGCCCATTGAGAGCGAGAACAGTGCTTCCTTGATCAGGATCACCTTTACTATGAATGAGCAAGTACAATTTTCCCCCATATGCAATGCACGCTTAATAATATGGTTTTAAAATGACAATTTTCGCAAGCATAAAAAAATATGAAAAATGTTCCCTTTGTCTGATCCTTAATAAAATAGCATAGCGGCCATTTATTACATGTGAAGCCCCCTAAAACAAGCCCCTTTACATATATAATGATAGGTAAATCCCAGTTTCTGCCTTCCAGCATAAATGGAAACATGGAGCAGAAGTAGAGGGAATTTGAAGGGAAGAAGACAACTGTTGCAGTGCTTCCCGACCTTGGGTCCCCAGATGTTCTTGGACTACAACTCCCAGAAATCCTGACCAGCACACCTAATGATGAAGGCTCCTGGGAGTTTTAGTCCAAGAACATCTGGGGACCAAGGTTGGGAATCATTGTGTTAAGGAGCTAAAAGGAATCCAGGAAAAAAACTGCAGGATTTTGTACAAAAATCAGCTTTAATAAACAAAAGTCACCATCCTTTTGCCTTTAAAACAACACTAAGACTACAACAGGCTTGCAGACGTTTATAACCACCCAGCCAAAATTCCTCTCACCATTCATGTATGGTGGCCTGCTCAGAACTTGCCACTGCTAACCCTTTTCCACAGTCCCTGATGGACCACCAAATACAGTACATACTTTGCCATTCACCCTGGTAGGTCATGGACTGTGCAAATGCGAAGAGGATTCCTTGCTTCTTTGTGTCATAAATTTATTCCAGATTTCTTCTACACTAACACGCCATCTCAGTCCATTAAGCAACATTTTCTACTGAGGCGTCCAACGGACCAAGATAATTGAGATAATTTAAATAGTGAGAGAATGTAACATACACTGTATGAGAGGTTTCATGTGAAAAGGAGCAAATTGGTAACTTCAAGCCTAAGGCAAAGTCAAAATCCATTAATACTTCCAGTACACCAGTTTGGGGGAAGAACATAATTGGCTTGTATGAAGTTCAAGTATATCTGATCTTTTACCCATTAAACATTGGATGAGCTTAATTGGTCACTTATGCATGATTTCATGGTTTATCAGACTCAAGGGATAACAGGAATTTTAAATACTTCTCACATCATCCCAACTTAGTTAATTAGTTTCCAAAACATTTTTGAAAGCAACCAGAATGATCTGCATTTAAAACACGGCTCCAGAAGAGCATATAAAGTAATTGGGTGAACTTTCTGATGGGGTGTTTGCTCATTATTGCACAGAAACTAAATGTAAAAGACAAATAAAGCAATAAAGGTATATTTTGTGTGTCATGTGGTGGCTGGAGAACTGCCCAACCACTCTTTGTTTAGTGCAACGGGTTTGTGTATTTATTTATTTATCAAAAATATTTCTGCTCTGCCTTTCTGTTCTACCTTTCTTTTTAAAATTTGCAGTGGAATTTGCCAGAATCATGGAAATAATATCAAGTACAGTAAATCAGCAGAAGTATGCAGATTCAATTTTGAATACCCATCACTTTAAAATAACATAGATCCCTTTGGTGGCACAGTACATGAGTTGTACACATCAAAGTAGCATTTCCCTGGCCCCATAAGGATATCCTGTTCTGTACTCTGAGGAAGCCATTCTACATACAAGGCATTCCACACAAAAGGCATCTCTTTCAATAACCCCACACACTTAAGTTAAAAAAAAAGAGAGAATTCCCAGAGAACTTGTGATGATGATCCTAATATTTGAGCTGGCATAATTCCAGGGATTGGGTATTCAAGCAATGCCTCCCCAATGGCAATGCTCCCAATTACAAAGTATTGACTGAGAACCAGACTTCATCTGAGAAACAACAGTGTGTTCTCCAGTTTGCCAAATGTGAACTAGAAGGGCAGTTTCCAACCTCATCTTCTCCCATACTCCAGAAATGGACAGACCCTTGGCTTTTGCCACCGCTGTACATTCACAGCACCAGCTGTATTTCTCTCTCATGGGCTGAGCAGAAAGGGCGATGACTTCCCCAGCAAAGTTTCAGAAGAAGGACATTGGGTTGCATATGTCTAAATATACTTACAACTAGACATGGGGACAAATAAAAAAAGGATTGCAATATTTTTCAGAAATCGCTGATTCGTTAAATATTTGTCCCTTCATATTTGTGGGTTCCAGAGACCCCGACGAATACGAAGGGATAAATATTTCCCCATTTTTATTAGTCCCCCATAGGAAGAGAGGGAAGGCTAGGCTTCCCTCTCTTCCTATGGCTTTCCCATTCTACCAACCGGCCCGCTGATCAGCTGATCGGTGGGCAGATAGGCAGCCACCCACCTCCACAGCCACCCACCCCACAGCCTATTCCCCCACCCCCTTCCTATCTCCCTACCTTAGCTGCCGCCCCTGCCACCCCCCCACCCCCCGCCGTGCCGCCCCTACCCCCCATCAATGCCCCCACCCCCGCCGACGCCCCCACCATAATTGCTGCCGCTGTCTCCAGCTGGCCTCCGCAACCACAGCCTGTAGAAAGGGACACTGGCTGCCCTTTGCAAAGATAGCGGCTGCAGCTTCATTTAGGGTAGGGAAGCTGCAGCTGCCATCTTTGCAAAGAGCAGCCTGGATTCCCTTACCCTGCCTTAACCTGGGGCAGCGGGGGGTCAGGGTTTTTTTAGTAACCCCCCCACAAATCGACGAGTAACTTCGTGCTTCGTCAGTCATGGGGGGAGCTTCATGCTTCATCAACTTTGATGAATCACGAAGTAGGATGACTCGCCAAAATGGTGAGTCGTCCCCATCTCTACTTACAACTATTGTGTAGATAAGTACCTCTGTCATGTTTCTAACAAAAACATCTTGCCACCATTGAACCAATTATTCTGCAGTATAATGACCACAGTGGTGGGGGGGGCTGTTTTTATACCTATTTATTTATTTATTTATTTATTTATTTATTTATTTATTTATTTATTTATTTATTTTATTGGACTTCTACCCCGCCCATCTAGACCAAAGGTCTACCTGGGCGGCATTACAAATTTAAAAACAGTAAAAAAAAACAACCCAATAAATATATACTATAAATCCAAGATGGCAAAATGTGAATTTAAGATATGGCAGGAGGGAAAGCCTGCCCAAATAGCCAGGTCTTGACTTTTCTTCTGAATACACCCAGAGAGGGAGCCAGGCGGATCTCCACGGGCAGGCTGTTCCAGAGGCGAGGGGCCACTGCCGAGAAGGCCCGGTTCCTCGTTCTTTCCTTCCGGACCTCCCTCGGTGTTAGGCCCCTCAGCTGCCCGGCCTGGCTGGAACGAGTGACTCTGGCAGAACTGGGTGGGAGGAGGCGCTCTGCCAGATATCGAGGTCCTAAACCGTTTAGGGCTTTACATATCATGGTTAAGACTTTGAAATCAACGCGGAAGCGAATGGGCAGCCAATGCAAGGCGGCCAGCGTGGGGGAAATATGTTGGTACATTTTCACCCCTGTAAGAAGTCTGGCCGCCGTATTCTGCACCATCTGTAGTTTCCGCGTCAGTCTCAAAGGCAGCCCCACGTAGAGCGCATTACAGTAGTCTAATCTCGAGACTACGAGTGCATGGACCAAAGTGGTGAGTGCCCCCACATCAAGATAGGGACGCAGCTGGGCAATCTGCCGAAGATGGAAGTGTGCGGAACGGACCTACACGAGTGCAGCTATGATATTGTGTGTATGAGCAAATCAACATTCTATGTGGCAATTCTAAAAAAGGGGGCAGCTCAACACAAAATTATAACTTTTAAATTGGGCTTCAGCTCAGCATCTAATTTGGCACAGTTTTAGCAGACAATCTGCTCTTTGTTACAAATGTGAGGAAGTTTGGACAAAGAATTTTTGAGTTCTGATTTTTAAAAAAGAAATACTGTTTTACCCCTCCCTTCAGTAATTGGCAGTCCCAAGCTGTCCCGGATTTAAAATAGTTCACATAAATTGAAAAGTTCAATCTTATTTATCTTGAAAGAGAGTTGTTGGCCCACCCACTTTTCTTTACTTGGAAAGGATCCAGGCTGTAGAAACAGAAATATTAGTCCTCAAAAAAAAGGTCTTTCAATGGGAGAAACACTGATTTCTTATAACACTGAACATGTGTAAGCATGTCTTGGCAGAAAGAAGAGCTCCAGAAAGGGCTACAGCTGCTGTGAGGAGAGCTATCTGGACAGTTACAGGGCAACCAGGAAAGGTCACAGCCTATGAGAAAAGGAACTAGGAGAGGGGGGAAAATTGATTTTCTTTAAAGAAATTAATGGAGTGAAAGTCCTCCAGAAAGGGAGGGCATTTTGCCATGTATCTTCAGGGAATTGGCATACAATTTTTATATATTTAAAGTATGTCTCCATATATTCCAAAAGTACACAGCAGGAAGTCAACCAATTGTGTTATTCCTAGTCCAAAGTGATTTCAGCATACGTTGTCCCAGGATTTTTTAGACCATACAGTCTCCTGACATACGTTTTCAAAGAGGAAATTGGTTCAATGCCTAGGAAATCTGAACTTTTCAACCTGTTAATCAGGACTCAATTAGCTTGACTGTCAAGATAACTTTTTAACTGCTTCTTAGCCAAACTGACTGTCTGGGATTCATGATTGCAAGGAGATTCTGTGTCTGGTTGCAAAAATACAGCCATAGAAATTAAAGAAAGAATAGAGAACAAATATTCACAAGCTCACTCATTTAAGCTGAGAAAATTGTTGTGGCTGCACAATACTATGCCCATCTTGCCAGCAGGAAAAAGCTTTACATAGCAGGAAAAAGCTTTACATAGCAAGAGCAGCCTGAGTGTTGACAACACCAATGTTAACAGTCAATATTGACTACAGGATACCTTCTTGTTCTCACTACCATTCACAAAGAGACACCAAGCAGGGGGGAATCCCAGAACCTGATTCCTTTTTCATCATTTAACCACTTCTCACCCAAACAGAAAGCAATTGCCAGGGCTAATCACCTTTGCATCCCTAGGTCTTCCAACTCATCAACAACAAAGGACACCAGATACCACCGGGCTCCTCCCCTTATGGTTTACAACCAAGAGAGGAGATGAATCAAGGTCACTTGATTGGTGTGTTTGCGGTACCCCAGGCACAAAGTATAGCTTTATGCACAAACTGTCTTGTTTCATTTAATAATTGTAGCCATTTTGAAGAAGATTTTGCTCCAGAGCACAAATGACAGCAATGCTCTTTTCATCCCAGAAATGAAGATGATTTATCAGTTGGATGCACAGCACCAACGTTATGAACATTTAACAATACCATGTCTCCCAGAGGTATCCTTCTGATTGTTCTTCTCCAAGGCCTCAGGAAAGGAGTTCGTTATGATTCTTGATAGAATCACTTCTGCATCAGATGCCTGGAGAGGAACAGACTACTGGACGCCTATGGGCAGAAACGACAAGACTCATTGCACTGTACCCAACAGACCCTCTCAGAGGTCAAGGGGTCCAGGCCAGTTTTAGCTTTTAAAGCCTCTCACCATGGGGTGTGTGGGTGTGTGCATGTGGGTGTGTTTTAAAAGAGAATAAAATAAGGCATCAAATCAGACTGATTTTCGCATTTTCAGCTTTTCTAGCATTTGTTCAAAAATGTGTCACCTTTTGGACATGTGAGGGGAAAAAGTTTGTCCAACACTGGGAAAAATGTATTTAAATGAGAGCCCCCTCCCCATTTAGTTGAATGGCCTTCCTGTCCCCTTCCCATCTAATGGCCACAAATGGCATGTGTTTTTGTGTGCACACAGAGAAAAACATAATTGAGCACTGGTGTGTGGGGAAAGAGAAAGGCCTCAGTAGAGCCCCCTCTCAGGAATCCCTCCAAAAGTGAGGAGCTACATGCTGCAGCAACCCTTCACATAATTAAGGCATGGAGGAATATAGGCTACAGTATTTTATAACTCTAATATTAGTCTATATCTGCTTTGCAGTCTTCCCTCAGACGTTCTTCGGATTGCAGATTGGTTGTTATATTCCCTTCCTTTTTCTGGCATTATCCTTAATTAGATTTCCTTGGGTGTATTTCTTTGTGACTGATATTCAGGATGTCCCCCGCAAACTTTAATTTGCAAGAAATAAATATTACAAAACATATTTTAAAGGACAGACCATTTGTATTAATACATGAAGAAGTATTATGGATATATCATCCACAAGAGACATATATTTCCAAACAGTGAAATAAATATCCAGGGAATGGATTCCAAGATGCTTTCCTACAGATTTTATAGGTTTGTGATAGCTATTGTATTTTTATTTAAATGTAAGACCAGATATTTTGTTGCAAATCACATTTAATCCATAGTTTTAAGTATTTATTACTTATATTTTTTCTATGATTCCAAATATTCTGTCATAATTTCAAGCAGACCTTGTTTGTACATGTTACTTTTTTTGGAGTAGAAAAAAATGGCAATGCTGACTAGGGAATTCTGGGAGTTGTGGTAAAAAAAAGCAACAAAAAATATTTTCTGGAAAGCCAAAAAGGTTTGTTCTGTCTTTCTCTCCCTAGCTAAGATGAAACTACAATTATTATGGCAAAAGTGGCACATATTACATTGAACCCCAAGTGGTACTCAAAGTATACCGAGCATGTCTTGGGCATGACTAATGGGACAGAGGAAGGGAAGCTTTCACTCCTCTGTGTTGTAGTGCAAACCACTTTATGTTCTACCAGATACTTTTGGAGTAAAGAACCCTCAAGGCACAGTGGTAAACTGCAGTACTGCAGTCAAGACTCTGCTCACGACCTGAGTTCAATCTCAACTGATTCAGGTCACCAGCTCAAGGTTGACTCAGCCTTCAATCTTTCTGAGATCAGTAGACTGAGTACCCAGCTCATGGGGCAGGGGGCAATGTGCAGCTTGCATAAATAAATTGTAAACCACCCAGAGAGTACTTTAAGCTCTATGGGGCAGTATATAAGCAGTACAGTTTGCTCAATAGCTATGCAGTTAACTGTATGGTTAACCTCTTCACCCATCAAAGTGGGTTTAAACAGCTTGATTCCTAATTCCTTTGGTTCATCCCCATACACCAGCAATGCTGAGAAATAAAAAGCACTATAATGGCAACAGCAGTAGAAGTAATCATTATCATCATCCTAAATCTTTATCTGCTTAAGAAATACCCACAGTATCACTTTTTACTAGTGAGACATAAAGTGAGTCTGTGTAGTGTGAAGGTTAGTGTTGGATTGAGGAGTAGCGATGGGCATGATCCTCAGTTTGGAGGTTCATGCTGGTTTGTACAAGTGGGACCACAGGTGCTGCACAATCCCATCCCCTATCTCCCTGGTCAATGACCCACTCGCCAATCAGAACACCCTCCTCTTCTCCACCTCTTTGGCTGTTCCACCAATCCATGGCAGGAGCACAGGTTTGCCTGTCCTGCCTCCTTGTCTGAGTGGGTGATCAGTCATGGAGGCGGGGCAGGGAAGCCCGTGCTCCTACCAGAGACTGGTCGAACAGCCAAAGAGGAGGAGGAGAAGAGGAGCGTGCACTGGCTGATTAGTGGGGGAATCCAGCCGGGGAGGCATAGGTAGGGAATTTGTGACACTTATGGTGCTGCACATATGTAACAGCACAAACCTCCAAACCAAGGTTTGTGCCCATCTCTACTGAGGAGATATCGGGTTCAAGTTTACTCTGATTCTGAAACTCACTTGTTGACTTTGGGCCATTTACTGCCTCTCTACTGGAACACTTCATGTTGTTTTTTTTAAGAAAAAAGCACACAGGAGGAGAACTCGTAAGAAATGTAGGAAATAAATGCAAGGGGAAAAAGAAAGGATTTATATGAGCAACGTGAGCAGACATCTTTCATTGATGAGAACACATTTTACCAGTTAAACGTGGATATTTTTTAAAATCAATGTTTAAAAAGTTAAGACTGTGTTGGCTCCCACAGTTCCTGGAATCATCCAAGGGTCTGCTCATTAGATGCCATATTAGATAAAGCATCAGGCCACTGATTTTTTTTTTCCTTGCCTGCAAAACTTTCATTGATTTTGGATATCTTTTTTTCATTCATCAAAATCCCTCCCTATACTGTAAAACATTTAAGCCCATTCCTAAATTTAAACATGTCCTTAATCTCACCAAAGTAATTAATTACTCCTTTGCTTAAAGGCCTTCTGAACTAAGCCTTTGGAGGCACAACATTATTTATGAGTTCCTTAGTTGGTAGCTTTCATTAAAGAAACCCTACCCTAGCTGTTTCTTTCTTGCTACATGTCAAAGGAAATTTCCTCTCAACCCAGCTTTATAATAGCATTAGAACAAAGTTTCGAAGCAAGCATTTGCATTACACTGCTCAATTATTTATTTAGATACGATATGCATATCTCTTTTTCCTTTTTTTCCTCTCCCTTTTGTCCTTAGGACAACATGGTGTCAAGACCTACAGAAATTAAAAGTACAACCACACAATTAAACTGCAAGACTGTACATGAGGCATAGCTTGTGAAATGTGTTCAAGGACTCATTTCCTTTCATCAGGCTGCACTTTTGATTAATAGGCAGGGTTCTCTGGAGCCTAGACTGGTGCTGATTTCTATTCTTTTCCTACCAAAATGGCCAACCATCCTCTATGTTTTCCTTCTCCCTCCTCCACACCATCTATTCATAGATTTTATTAGCACTTAAAGACCTTTTGAACTGAAATCCCAGCTGGGAAGCTGTCTTATATTTCATGTAATTTTAGCTACTACCAAAAGTTAAAGACTAAGAGTTTTCCAAGCACCATCTCAATTCCCTCATCAATCTTTTTCTCTCTTTCTTTTTTTCCAAAATCATTTTCCTTTCTGTTTCTTTGCACTGTCCTCTGACAATCTGTTCAAATCTTTTAAAGGACTGACATTCAGCCCTCACTAAAATAGCTAGGAAAGCATCAGAAACTTCAAAGACAGCACCTAAGCAATGGTAAATTCAATTCTTTAAAAAAAAACCTCTAGTTTATGAATATGAGATACTGTCTTTCAAAATGCCAGGAAATGGCCCAATATTGCTGCACAATATTATGCCTGAAAAAGGATGCCAAGATTTACATAGCAAAGGGCAGTCTGAACGTTGACAAAACCAATGGCAGCAGTCAAGATGGTCTACAGCAGGGGTCGTCAACCCCCGGTCTGCGGCCCGGTGCTGGTCTGTGGGCTTGCCAGAACTGGGCCGCGGATACGGATCTCCACCCCCCCCCCCGCACGCACGCATGGTGAGGGGGCGTGTCACATCTGCGGTGAGCATGTCACGCTCGCACGGCGGGCGTGTCGCACCTGCGGGGGGCGTGTCACACTCACGCGGGGGGTGCCATGCTCACGGTGGGCATGTCACGCTCACATGGTGGGCCCACCATGACACGCCCACCGCAGGCACGACACGACCACCGCGCGAGAGCGGGGGTTCCCCTGCCCCCTGCGCTTGGAGCTCGCTCCCCCCAACCAGTCCGCGGCCCCAAAAAGATTGGGGACTGCTGGTCTACAGGATACCTTCTTGTGCTCACTACCATTTACAAAGTGACACCACACAAGGGAAAATCCCAGAAGCTGACTCCTTTCTTTATCAGTTAATTACTTCTTACCCAAACACAAAGGAATTTTCAGGTTTGTTTTTCGACAAGTGTGATTGGCAGTTTCAAAGTTATAATTGTTTGTTTGAGCTGCCTCCATTTTTAGAATTGCCTTGTAGAATGTTGATTTGCTCTGCTGCACAATAACATCACTGCACCCTCATGCAGTGATAATAACATTTCCATACATGTTCCCTCACACCCAGTATGAGGAATAGAACCCCCCCCTTGTCTCATCCTCATATCTCAGGACAAAGAAGTGCAGCACTCATCTCTTCATTGGCAGTAATCACTTGAATATCCTCCCATGCTCAATACGAGTTCTCACATGGCTGAGAAGAGTCTTTTGCTCAAACTTGCCTTTGGCACACAAATGTGTGCAATAGTGAGCTATTCAAGTTGCCTAAATCTAGGATGACTGCTGTTGTGTTCAAGAATCTGAAGCACTGGAAAAGTTGTTTGTGTTTTTCTGAACAGCCAATCTTTCTGCTGTGTATATATGTGTGTATATGATATTCTTTTAAAAATGAAAGGAAATTAAATACATTTTACACACACTTCAAAGACTTTCCTTGATGGGGAAGGAAGTGCTCCTGGTCTTGCTCTTGCTCTGGAGAGAAGAACTCTCATGGGGCTTTGTAATTTCTCACTGAAATGTTGTCACCTGTTAAGGCAGCCTCAACAAATGAGAACAAGACATTTAGCGAGTATTATTTCCATCTCTACTTGGTCCTATGATCAATGGTGGCATTTTATGAGCACAGAATTAATTAGGTCATATTTTCAGTAGGACCACAAGGGAAGTACAATCATTTTAAATGAACAGAGCACAAAACAAATGAGCCTTTAATGTTGTTTGTTTTCCGTATAAAAAGGAAAGAAAAGGGAGATTTGAATGAGTAAAAATTAAAGTAAAAGGTGTTCTCACATTTGTAATCTAGTCTATTCCTATTCAGCTACTCTCAAAATCTTAAAGTGTTTTGGGTTAAGAAAATAAATTAAACATTTATGTACAGTTCATAGAATGTTCAAGGGGTGGGTAGGAAGAGAGTACTGAAACAGACATATAATGGATACTCTAGTCTAGATAGCAGCTAGCTTGTGCCTGTACACCTTCAATTGCCTGTAAAGTGCTGTCCCTTTGTCCCCTTTATTTGAAATCTGCCAGATCTTGCACTGAGTTAGTGATAAAAAGTTTGACAATTCCCTGCCAATAGGACCAGAACTCAAATTATAAGCCGAAGAAATGTGTCAGGATCTCCCATTGATAGTAAAGAGAAATTTAAAGGATATATAGCCTTCTGATATGCCCATGAAACAGGGGGCTGTTGTTCTAGGAATGTGAAATTTGTTGGGCTTGATGCCCAGAGGTTAGTAGAAGACTCACAAACTGCACACCATTTGGATGGAAACTGGATTTTCCACTATAATCAATGGTAAAAAAAAGAAATGGGTTACTTACTGCCATTCAAATTAATGAAAAATACAATCAACAAAACTTTTTTAATAAAGAAAATTTACACAAAGATTGGTCTTACACACATACCCCCTAACAGGAGATGTAAATATATACACACACCCTAAGGGAGATGTAAATATACTAAGCCAGCCTGTTTGGGGTTCTTCACTGTTTTTAACTATGAGAGAATGGGACATGAATCTTCTACTGTAAATGGACAATTATGAAAGGGCACGTATCTGTCTGTTTGCTTCCACTTTAGCTCTGAGATCATGAAACCTAGATTTGGCATGCATACAAAGGGGACCCTGAGGATTAATTGATTTTAATTAATTAAAATCTATCTGGATTCCCAACTTTCATTTCAAAAAGAAGGTAACGGTATATTCATACCACAGAGTTATACAAAATTCATGCCACTTTCCTTGTTCTAGAACTTTTGCTAGCTAGATACCTCTATGAGTTGGGTATCTGCCTGTGGAACCAGAGGTTGAGCATGAACTGTCAAACAGATGTTCAGTGCTCCCAGCCACATCTGCCAACTCAGAGGCAGCACCTAGAGGAGGTGAGGCAGGCAAGTCAGGGCACTGCCTCCAATTGGATGCACGCCAGAGATAGGGCTGGAAAGCACAGAACACGTTTGTCCAAAACCTGGACCAGCAGAAACCCCAGTTCAGCAGTTCGTGCCCATCTCTATTCAAGACTATAGACACAGACTCTGAGATTCCATCTTCAAGTTCCTTTAATACCCTTGAATGCTGTTCACCCGGGCCAAGAAACCTGAATTTGTGTCAAATAATCAGATGTTCCCATTAGACATAAAAGCTTCATATTCCTATCCCAGACGATAGGAATACAAAGTGCAGCACCACAGATGCAACGGAGGTCTATTTCCTCTCCCCAGAACCAGCCCGATTCACTCATCAGTCTTCACGTGGCATGCGTATATCCATCATTGGTAGCATTGCACCAATTGTAGAAGTAACCCCACTGGCACTTCCCCACCTCCCTGCACTGCTGACCACGCTGGTGAGGAGGCAGGATGACAAGTCTCCCTGCTCAGCTGCTGAGTGGTCAGCAGTGCAGGGAGATGGGGAAGCGCCATAAGTGACACAATACTGACTATGATGGCCACTCACACCACGGTGGACTGGCCAGTTGTGGAGGGGAGGATCGAAAGGGCCCCAGAAGACAAATATGAATATCCCGCCTCTAGTTCCTATAGCACCTCTTTACCTACCTTGGGCAGCAGCCCCTTCCTTTCATCCTTAATTCTAGCTGCACAAGGCTGAATGTTGTCTTCCTTTTGTGTTAATGGGAAGGTGGCTTTTAATTTGTTGTCTCATGTTGCCTGCATGGGAAGCTGCTGGAGGAGATTGAGATGTGTGTTTAGGTGGTGGGGAAAGGAGTGGAATGGGGGCAAATAGTTCCTTTCAAAGTCTTTTTGTCCTTCAGGCTTCAGTATCTCCTATATGCCTTTACCTATAAGCTCTTTAACAAGATAATACTTATCTTTGCATAGACACGTACAAGCTTGCACTATTAATTTGCTTTTTTGAAAGAAGAAAGCAGTCTTTTGTCAAAGGTAGAAATCCTTCTGCACACGTACAGAGACAACTCGTACTTTAGTCCAATTTTAAAAACAGAAGCCAATTTCTTTCTGATAAAAGGTACTCCAGAAAGAATATTAAATTATTCGTTGCTGTTATCATATAGTACCATCACTGATACTAATAATTAGGTTTTCAAGAGGTGTTTTTTTTTTCAGAGCAGAGAAAAGATATTTTTCTAAGCTACAGTTCCTAGAACATTCCGGCCAGCATAGACACTGAGGAGGTTGTGATCCAAAATGAAGGTAACTTTTCCCAGGTTTTTCCCATTTTGTAGATGGAATGTGGGGATAAGGCAGAGCTGAGATAGAGTTCAGTCGATTTAAGATACTTCGGGTGAATCCCAAACACTGCCACCTCTGAGGCAGCACTGAAGAGCTGAGGCTGCTGGGGAAGTGGCACTTTGCCATGCCCCAGGAAGAGGTGAGACTTGCACGGACCTTGTGCATTAGGCCTTCCAGGTGGGGAAGAGGAGGGTATATAAGCCTGCCCCTCACATTGTTGTCCTATTTTGCACACAGCCCATCACCCTGCTCCGTGGGTCCAGAGTGAGGTGACTGGTTGCATATGGGCTGGATAGGAATTTTAACCGGGTTGCCTGATAGGCATGCTGAACAAACGAGACACAGCAATTTTTACCTATCCCATCCTGATTGCTCACAAGGCACATGGACAGATCTGGAGCAGTGTCAAACATAAATAAGTGGTCAAAACTAATGTGAAAGTGTGAGCAGGTAGTGGTGAGCTGCATGGGCGAGGGGGTTCAATTGGATGCATTGGGTCATGAGATGATTCAGGCACCCGGCTAGAAACCAACCTTTGATATTTCCTTGGGGTGTTGTATGTGGGATAAATCATCCATAGATCTTTGCTGGTACAAATAGTTCACATTTATCTGTCAGTTGTCCTTGATATACATGAAATGCATATTTTTCTTTTTCCTTAGTTTTTCTTCTGTATTGAAAAATATATTTAAAATATATATATATTAAAAAAAGAAAGTTCACATTTATCATTATGTCACCATCCTCATCATCCCCGTCAGTTCATCAGGAGGCAAATGTACAGATAAGAAAGAGAAAGCATCATCATGATCCTAATCATAATCACACATACACACACTACAACATAATCAATCCCCCAACCTAACCCCCCCCCCAAAATATGGGGGATTGGGGAGAAAGCACTCCCCCTCCCACTTCAATGGCTTCAATCCAGCAGTGTAGCTGTAGTCCCCCTGGTGAAGGGCAGGCAAGCAAACACTCCAGGCAACAATAAAGGAAATGGGGGTGGAAGGTGGGGAAAGTCCCTCAAAAAATCATTAAAAGGCCATAAAAGCAGGGAATCTAAGTAATCCAGAAGTGAAGGAGCAAGATTTTTAAAAATGTGATCCACAATGGAGTAATAGCCAAAAAAAGTACTAGTTTCAGGCCAGCAAGGAATGAATCCAATCCAAATTTGGAGGTCAGAGGAATCTCTCCGCAGCAACAGCGAAGAAGGCATGAGGCACCTGAAGACCAACCATTCCAGTTTTCCAGGACTTTTAAAAGATCCAAACTTCCCACCCACCCATTCCAGGATGTTTTCTCAGTCATAATTGGTAGCTGATGAACCTCCTCACAATGCTACTATTTTCTGGAATATTAAATGAGGTGATTTTGCCTACAGGAGTCAAATGGAGATAATACTGAATATATACGAAATCTGTAAGTTTTGCTGACCTCTCTTTCAGAATCCTGAATCTTTCCTAATTTGGAGGCTTTCTTTCTTAAAGCCATTAAAGACTCTGAAATCAAAAGAAAGAGTTGTTTTTTTGTTTTTCCCATTCCAGTCAATCTGAAAGTCCCGTCCCTACTTCTGAGTGAGAAATTAGCTTGGAACAGATGTGCATGCACACAAGATCAACCTTGCTATGACCCACCAGATCAGCTAATAAACAAAAACTGTGTATAATATAAAAATGTGGTTGCCTGGATTTGGGGAATTAATGTGTAACAGTTCTGACAGAGAGCTAAAAACCTCCTGGTACTTGCAAATGGTACAGAGGAGGATTAAGAGAGTGATTACCAGGTGGGAGGGGGGGAAGCACAAAAGAAAAAGAGTTGGAGTGAAGGGAAAAAAGAGAAAAACATCAGAATGCAAGGTTTCTTGATGCACGCACAAACATCCATACTTTGAAATCTCTTTTGGATAATCAATAGTTTCCCCCTGACCTTCCCAATGGATATTTCAAAAATGCTATTTTATATTTTTTCTTTCTTCTCCTAAAACAAGACCCAAATGATTTATAGATAAAAATAAAAATTTTTAGAGCTTTCTGTTTTGCTGTTGTTTCCAGATGCTCCATGTAGAATTAAGAAAAACATCTTTCTAAAAGAAACGTTGAAAGTTTTCACAGAGTTGCTTTTTTCTTTCATAAACAACTTACAATTTCTTTCTTTCTTTATCTTTCTTGAGGAGAAAAAAGAAAACTGGCTTTTTCCCGCTGTAGGCTCTATATAATGAAGTCAAAATACTGAATATTTCAGAAAATTTTATGGAAAGGAGGCATTCTCTCTCATCAGTCTCCCAAAAGATTTAGCATCTTTCTGAAAAGAAAATCTTGAATCCAAACTAAAATTAGGAGCTAGCTCTGGGACTGCAAAGAATCTTTGCAATGCAACAAAATGGCTGACTGTTTATTATTTCACAGACAGTTCACAGATTGGCAGCCATTTTCAGAAGAGCAGGGGCTTTAATGGAATATACATAATATAAAAATATTGACTGAGGCTGGTATTATGAAGTGAATTCACCCAGCCAGACCTCTGAAAAAATATATATTATTTATTTATTTAAAATATATTTATCCCGCCTTTCTTCTTAAAAAGAACCCATGGCAACTTACATCATTAAAAAGAAAATATGTAGAAGCCAAAAACAGTAGGTATACTGTTAGCTTGCCTAAACAGAAAGGTCTTTGCCTGCTTGTGGAAGGACAGCCATGATGGGGCCAGCCTAGCTTCCCATAGGAGGGAGTTCCAGAGTCTGGGAGCAGCGACAGAGAAAGCTCTCTCCCATGTCCTCACCAAACATGCCCGTGAAGGTGATGGGACCAAGAGAAAGGCTTCCCCTGATGATCTTAAAGCCCAGGCAGGCTCATAGAGAGAGACACGTTTTAGATAGCTTGGACCCAAGCCATTTAGGGCTTTATAGGTTAAGACCAGCACTTTGAATTGTGCCCAGAAATGGATTGGCAGACAGTGAAGCTGCTGTAACGGGGGTGGGGGTGTCACATGATCTCTGTAAGCAGTCCCAGTCAGCAGTCTGGCTGCTGCATTTTGGACCCTCTGGAGTTTCCAAAGGCAGCCCCATGTAGAGCATTTTACAGTAATCTAGTCAAGATGTAACTAGGGCATGTGTCACTGTGGCCAGATCAGACCTCTCAAGAAATGGGTGCAGCTGGCACACTAGTTTTAACTGTACAAAGGCACTCCGGGCCACCACCGAAACTTGGACATCCAGGCTCAGAGATGAATCCAGGAGCACCCCCAAGCTGCACATCTGTGTTTTCAGAGGGAGCATAACCTCATCCAGCTCAGGCTGCAAGCCTATTCCTTGATCTGCTTTTCCACTGACCAGGAGCACCTCTGTCTTGTCTGGATTAAGTTTCAGTTTATTCGCCCTCATCCAGTCCATTACTGACACCAGACACTGATTTAGAACTGAAACAGCTTCCTTGCATTTAAATGGGAAGGAGAGATAGAGCTGGGTGTTGTGAGGCTGACAGAGACTTCTCAGAGTGTGCCGTCCACCTCCTCAACAGAAGATGTGAGGAGACAGATTTCAGCAGTGGAAGCAACCATGAGAGGAATGTGTATTAAAGAAAACAAACAGAAAAGACCTGAAGAGGGAGACCCGATAGGGGGCAGTATTTCGGCAGGAAGAGGGTGGGATATAAAGGAGAAGGAAGGGAGGAAGGAAGTCGGAAAAAGAGACAGAGGAAGAGACATGTTGTTGCGGAACTGAGGAGAAGGATGAGAGAGAGAAAGACTGGGTAGAGATAGTGGATCCTTGGATAGGAGAATGGACAGAGTTCAAGGTGCCTAGGGACTATGTGGAGAAGGTGTGGAAAAGACAGGTATATCGTAAGCAAAACTGAAGAGAGGGAACAACTAAATAAGTTCAGAAATTGGCAGGAGAGGGAAGCCAAGTGGCGCAAGAGCAGAAAATGTACCACAAGCCCTGGGAGATCCCATGGGGACAGTCCTTTCCAACGCAGATTACGGCCAACCCCAGGCAAGAAGGTCTGGGAGCCTCAGGTGGAGTGGATTTTTCACCCTCATCAATGAGGTTGAGTGATGTTGTAACAGAGGAAATGGGTATATCCCACAAATGGCAATATAGTTTAGTTCCACACCTCTACGTGTTGAGAGGGATTTGTTAATGTTTGAAGAAAAACTACTGGAAAGAAAGCCTCTGAAGCAAGAGGAAGGAACAGTTAATAATGTTGGCAATAGCAGTTTGTTAAAAATAAAGGAGCCATTGATGTTAACTGATGGCATACGCAAGTCACATATGAGAAAATCAGCGGATAAGGGAGAAGGGGGAACTGCTCCCAATCACATGTGTCAACAGCATACTGGTGACACCAAACCCCAAAACTCTGGACAACTTCTCCCAGCGGTTTCATGTAGATGTTAAATAGCATAGGAGACAAAACAGATCCCTGAGGGACACCACAGGCCAAAGGCCAGGGTGTCAAACAGGAGTCACCCAGCACCACCTTCTGAGTTCTCCCATCCAGAAAGGCCCGGAGCCACTGTAAAAGAGTGCCTCCATGTCCCACCCCGGAGAGACAGCCCAGAAGGATATCATGGTCAATGGTATCGAAAGCCACTGAGAGCTCCAGCAGAACCAACAGGGACACACTCCCCTTGTCCAGTTCCCAGCATAGGTCATCCACCAAGGCAACCAAAGCAGTCTCTGTCCCATAACCAGACCTGACATCAGATTGAAATGGATCTACATAATCCATCTCATCCAGGAATCCTTGGAACTGAGAAGCCACAACCCACTCCAGCACCTTACCCAAGAATGGGATATTAGAGACTGGCTGGTAATTATCCAGTACTGTGGAGTCCAAGGAGGGCTTTTTCAATAATGGTCTTACTACTGCCTCCTTTAAGCATGCTGGGATGCTACCCTGCTGCAAGGAGGCATTCACTACCTCTTGGACCCACTCAGCCAGTCCCTCTCTGGCAGCTTTTACAAACCAGGAAAGGCAAGGGTCCAGGAGACACGTGGTAGCCTTCACCTCTCCAAGGATCCTGTCCACATAATCAGGCTGCAAAAACTGAAACTTATCCATCAACACCAGACAAGCAGGAGCCATAGTTACATCTACAGGACCTGTATTAAGTACAGCATCCAAGCCAGAGCGGATCCAAGTGATTTTGCCTGCAAAGTGCTCATCAAATTTTTCACAGCGAGCTACCAAGTGGTCAACACTATCTTCCTGTGGGCCATGATGTAAGAGGCCCTTGACCTCTCAAAAGAGCTCCTCTGGGTGACTCTGAGCAGATGCAATGGTGGCAGCAAAGAATGACTTATTCACTGCCACCACTGCCATGGAATAGGCCTTCGAATGTTCTCTAGCCCATGTTTGGTTGGATTCACTCCAAGTTTTCCATCATCGTCACTCTAGTCTCCGTCCCATTTGTTTCATCACCACCAGCTTCCCAGTAAACCAGGGAGCTAGTTTGGCTCTACCTCGTGGGAGGGGATGCTTAGGAGTGATTGTGTCAAAGGCCCTGGCCATTTCCCCATTCCAGAGGTCAACCAGGGCTTCAACATAATTGCCTGCTGAGACAACAGGAAACTCCCCAAGAGTTGTCAGGAAACCATTTGGATCCATCAGCCTCCTGGGGCAGACCATCTTAATTGGTCTCCCATCCCTGCAGAGGCTCTGAATTCCAGTAAGTCTAAACCCCACCAGATGATGATCTGTCCATGACAACGGAACAACATAGCGTTCCTCCACACCCAGATCACCAACATCTACCCCAGTACAAAAAAAAAAAAAGTCTAAAGTGTGCCCTGCAGCATGAGTGGGGGCAGAAACCATTTGAGACAGACCCATGGTTGTCATGGAGGACATGAAGTCCTGAGCCAATCCTGACAAAGCTGCCTCGGTATGGATGTTGAAATCCCCTAGCACAACAAGCCAAGGGGACTCCAACACCGTTCCTGAGACCAGCTCAGCTAGCTCAGACAAGGAGACTGTTGAGCAGTGGAGTGGGCGGTATACCAACAGAATCCCTATTCTGTCCCAGGCTCCCACTGTCAAATACACACATTCAAACCCAGCAAGCTGGGGGATGTGGCACCTGGTGAGGGGGATAGAATCATGATAGATCACTGCAACTTCACCTCCCTGCCCTTCAGGTCTTGCTTGCTGCTGCACAGAGAACCCTGGTGGACAAAACTGGGTGAGTATCCCCAGCCTTATCCAACCAAGTCTCCATTACACAAACCAGATCGGCCTGCTCATTCAGGATCGAGTCCCAGATGGCTGTTGTTTTTCCATTTACCGATCTGGTAAATATTTGGTTCTGAGATAATAATCCTATGAATAAATGCTGCTGGGAAAGGCATGAACTAGTGGAGGCTGATGGGGTAGGAGATATGATTAGAGGAGGTGGAACCAGGGATATCACAGGATGAAGAGCTAGGGAATAATTTTGCTACCCAACCTCCCTTAATACAATAAATAAAAATAATTAGCTAGTTTAAAAGGCAGCAATGCTGTATCCATCAGAATATTGTTTAAGGCTGCGCCTAGATCATGTGGCCTCTTGACCTCTGCAATACATTGTCTGAGGGCTCACCTCGCTGCATCATATTCCATATGGGTAAAATATTCCACAAAGAAGCCATATCCTCTAAGTTTAGCAAACAGAGCTTTCTCCCAAACATGCCTTGTCGTATTGGAGGAGTTAATGTTATGGGGGTGCAGTGGGGGATTTTGGCTTGAGCCAAAAACAAAAGATAACTAGCCAAACCCTAGTTCTAACACTATTCCTAGCCACAAAACCAAAAATCCCAGTAATTTCATAGCTTAAACTAGAGCTTCTGAATATTTGTTCTTTTTATACATATTTTTAAAAATATTTTCAATATCTGTTTTATAAATTTTTTAATATTTTGTTTGTATCTCAATTTTTGCAACTGGGCACAGAATCCTCTGTGCAAGCATTAGTCTGATGAAGCTGTTTGGCCAGGAAGAAGTTAAAAAGTTAGATAAGAGTCAGCTAATTGTGTCCTGATTGACAAAAGTTCAGATTGCTCCAGATGTGGAGCTGATTTCCCCCTTTGAAAAATTATGTGAGGATATTGTTTGGTCTCAAATTCTAAGAGAATGTTTACTGAAGATACATAGCAAAATATCCTCCTTCTGGAGAACTTTCATTCCATTACTTTCTTTAAAGCAAACCTGTTTGGGTTTTGTTTTACTCTTTAAAGAAAATTTGTCTTTTCAGTCTGGGTGTGTGACCTTTCACTTCCCCATCTGGATTCTTTCCAAATAAAAAGGGAGTGAGGCTAACCAGTCTCTTTCATGACAAGCAACACTGGTGTTTTCAATTTATATGATCTGTTTTAAATCTGGGGATGTTAGGGTCTCCTGTATCTAAATAGGATGGTAAAACAGTTTTACTTTTCAAAAATCATAACTTCGAAACCCTTTGCCCAAACATCCTCAAATTTGGCACACAGCAAAAGCAGATATTCTGCTATAACTATGTCAAATGTGCTGCTCATCTGAAGCCCAATTTAAAAGTTATAAGTATTTTTCATTGGGCTGCCCCCATTTTTAGAATTGCCTTATAGAATGTTGATTTGCTCTGCTGACACACTATCATTGCTGCACTCTCATCGAGTAATAATGAATAATAATAATAATTGGCTCTCTTCTCACTGTTAAAGAAAAATAGGTGTCTTGATTATATCTGTCACTATGACTTTTCAACTGCAAGAGTTAAACAATAGGGAAAGAAACATTATGATATGTTAGGCATAGCACAGAAGCAAAAAAGGCAAAAAAGAAAAAGAAAATGCAATAGTTTGACATCCTGAAGCATTATGTGTTGGTTTTTAACAAATTATATGCTTTATTTGAATACTGTTGCCAGCAGCCAAATATATTAAATTCACCTCACTAAATTTTACATCAATTAAGTTAAAAATTAAATGTGGAGGCTTGTTTTAGTTTATGTCAGGATACATTTTTAGAGCCAGAGACCATATCATTGTCTTCCCTGATCAGATTATTATAGAAATTACAGAGCTCCAGATAATCCAAATGGCCAGTTAGTTGTAGCAGCAAAAAAATATAGACAATGATAGGGATAGTAACCTAAATAATATTCAGTAAAGGAACTATATTGACTTTTTTTTCCCCCTTGCAGAATTGGGAGCTACTTGCCTGTACTGAAATTCCATGCTGCAATTATACCTATCTATATGGTAGGAAATCAACCCTGAGTGCTCACTGGAAGGACAGATCCTGAAGCTGAGGCTCCAATACTTTGGCCATCTCATGAGAAGAGAAGACTCCCTGGAAAAGACCCTGATGTTGGGAAAGTGTGAAGGCAAGAGGAGAAGGGGACGACAGAGGACGAGATGGTTGGACAGTGTCATCAAAGCTACCAACATATACAGAGCCACACATTAGTAGAGGAGACCAGGGTGAGAGCTGATGGGTGTATGCCCCTGTGCTCTTTCCATCATTTACAGGATGGCAGCTGGTAGAGCATTGTTGCCACAATATGTAAATTTTTCTGTTGCATCTCCTGTGACATAACAAACACCCCATTTTTGTGACATCACAAGGCCCTGCTCCTTGCTCTTAAGTTGTGGACCTGAAATCCCAAGTCACAGGATATTATTATCTGGCAACCCTAATGAGAATTTTATCTTAGCTTCTGTCTTTATACTTTGGTTCTAGCTACTGTATAGCTGTGTTTGATGAACAATTTTCATTTTATCTTCCCCACAGAAACTGATAGAAACAGTGGGGTTTTTACTCTTTTTTTAATGAACTCTTTATTACTATTATTAATCACTGATGCTGAGGTTCTACCTCCCAATCCTGCCACTTTTTTTTACAGTTTTATGTCTCTACTTGTGCCTTCTACCCAAGTAGGCAATACAGAATGTCAATTATTTATTTTATTTTATTTAAAATATTTTTACCCCACCTTTTTCCTTAAAAAGGACCCAAGGCAGCTTAAATCATTAAAAACAAAATTTAAACCTAAATACAGTAAGTATACAAATACTAAAAAGGATTAAGCAAGCACCACACTAAAAGACAGTAAACAAAAGCAACACCAAAAATATTCAAAGCAGTAAGGCACAATCATCCATTAAAAAAAAAAAAAAACATTCTGGCAGCTAGTCACTCAGGGAAAGCATGCCTGAAGAGAAAGGTCTTTGCCTGCTTGCGGAAGAACAGTAAAGATGGGGTCAGCCTGGCCTCCTGTGGGAGGGAGCTCCAAAGACCCTTTCTCATCAAACACACCTGTTGAGGTGGTGGGACCGAGAGGAAGGCCTCTCCTGATGATCTTAATCCCTGGGCAGACTTATAAAGGGGAATGTGGTCCTTCAGATAGTTTGGACCCAAGCCATTTAGAGCTTTATAGGTTAGAACTAGCACTATGATTTCTGCCCAGAGACAGATTGGCAACTAGTGGAGCTGCTGCAAGGGGGGGTTATGTGATGTCTGTGACCAGTCCCAATTAGCAAACTGGCTGCCGTGTTTTGGACCTGCTAAAGTTTCCAAACACTTTCGAGAGGCAGCCCCATGTACAGCATATTACAGTAATCCAGACAGGATGTAACTAACGCATGTGTCACCATGGCCAGATCAGACATCTCCAGGAAGAGATCCAGCTGGTGCACTAGTTTTAATTGTGCAAAGACACTCCTGGGCATTGCTGAAACCTGGGCATCCAGTCTCAGAGAAGAATCCAGGAGCACCCCCAAGCTGTGTACCTGCGTTTTCAGAGGAAGTTCAACCCCGTCCAGCACAGGCCACATCCCTATTCCCTGATCTGTCTTTCAACTGACTGGGAGCACCTCTGTCTTGTCTGGATTAAGTTTTAGTTTATTCACCATCATCCGGTCCATTACTGACCTCAGACACTGGTCCTCCTCATGAGATGTAAGGAGCTTTTGGTGGAACAGCACCAATTGCAGAATGTGCTTCCTGGAGAAGTACATTAAGTAACAGACGTTGCTCACGGAGCCAAATCTTTGAGTAGCATTTCGTACTGTGCAGGATTAAGTGGCACCTCCTTCTCTTTTTCAATGGACATAGATTCTGGCAGAATTGTTTGGGAGAAGTTTGGGAGTCCAAGCAACATGGCTGTTGATTGTTCACTTTGTTTATTTCTACTGTGGCTTTTTCAAAATATTTCTCTTACTCTATGTTGTTTGGTAAAAATAGGCTTTATTTTTCTAATATATCTATGTATTTCAACATTAAGAAGAAAAAACACCCAAGTAATTCCCTAAAGAGGACAAGGGGTGGGGGAGAGAATGATAATATATCACTGTGGGTGTAACTATACCTCTGCCCCACAAAGAAAGAAAGTTCAGACCAGAAGTCAAGCCCTTCATTAAAACATTCTTGTACTCTGTTTGTATCTTAACTTTAACTAGAAGTAAACCGTAAAGTATAATTCCACTGGCCATCCAGGTCCCAATAGAGTGTATCATAAGTAGTGTAGAAGAACTGAAATGAACAATGTTACTGACATAAGCAGCAAATGCACCTCACTTATCTTACTCAGTAACGTAATCTTCACTATGTGTGCTCAGTGCTGTTAAGTTGAAACCAACCTATAGCAACCTATAGCAACCTATAATAGGGCTTTCAGGATACATGAGATATTTAAGGAGCGGCTTTACCAGTTTCATTTCCCTCAGTGAGTTTCCATGGCTGAGCAGGGATTTGAACCCCATCAAAGTCCTAGTCCATCACTATATCTACTCTACCCAATCTTCCCTAGTCCAGTCCAATTGATCCATATTGGGGGGGGGGGGGGCACGCAAGGGAATCTCATTGTGTTTAATAATAATAATAATAATAATAATAATAATAATAATAATAATAATAATAATAATAATAATAATAATAATAATAATAATAATAATTTAGTCCTAGATAACCAAAAGCTTTTTTCTCTCCTTAAGGAACTGAACAGTAAAGACTGGAAGTTATCTGCTGTGTTGACATGGGGTGGAAATCAAGGTACAAGACAGGTGTATCTGTGAGTCCACATTTTGAATTAAGACAAAGATTAATATGTAGCTTGGTTTTCCTTTCTTTTAGAGGTATTACTTCAATCATAACTTTTTGCTTAAAAAAGGCATTTTGCGTTTCCCCCCCTTTTTTGGGGGGGTGATTTTTTATAATATTTGAAGCAATGAAGACTCACTGGAAAGGGAAGATAATGAAACAGTGTGAACGATGAGACCATGGAGACACATTGCCAACTAGAATAGAAGGCAAGATGGTCTGGCTCAGCACAGGACATTTTCATACATGCTCATCTATGGAAATGTAGAAGAAAACTATCATGCTTCTTTGCTATTTTCTGCTGTGTTCGGTAAACATACACAAACACGCATAGACTGAAGCAAAGGAGGGAGAAGTGACAATTTATATGGAAGAAATATTGCACCTGCTTCAAGTAAGCCGCTTACACAGCAGGTTTTTACCCAACCCACCCCCACAAAATAGGGCTTTATTCTTGTTTCATTCCAAACTGTTGCCACATTTTGCTGACACTGGAAGTCTTCTGACCTTGCAAGTCAATGCTACTCAAGAGGGTTTATAACTATTTTGATGGCCAACTTAGAAGTCCCCAGTGTATTTGGCATGTCATCCATCATTGAGCTCAAAGGGTGCAGTAGAAAATAGCACTAGCTTTTGACCATTAGTGATAAGTGCGACAACAGTATGAATGGTGCTGAAAACCAGCCTGAAATACGACATTATCTCCAAGTACAGGATACTCCTATCTGTGTGTATGTTATAAATAGCTCAATTGTTTTAGATAAAACCTCTATATAGTTTTTGTTTTCATGGCTTGTTTTCGGTTCTTTGTACAGTGGAAAGACCAAAATGATCTAAATTGTTCAGTTCCTGTAAATGACCTACGGACATTAAATAAGGGATCTGGAAACCACATAGTGAGTAGAGTTGACCTTGTGTGGATTCAACAAGATCGGCTCACAGGGCAAAGGAGGAAGTGAGGAGATTGTAAGTATAGCATCTGTCAGGGGAGGAGCCAGGAGAAGTAAGGCAGTGGAAGCCAGCAGAGGAGCTTAGTGGGCAAGGGTCAAATTTCATTGTGGTCAATAAATTGAGGGCCAGCTCTCCCCACAAAAAAGTGATCCACAACTCTACAGCCACTTTGTCAGCTTTGTGACAGCTATTTTATGTTTTTGCTATTTTAAACATAAATAATGTTTATTGCTTTTGGTTCTGTGCGAGACTGCAGTTTTTTACCTGAATTCCCTCAACTGCATGAGGAAGCTTTCAATGGGAGTAATTAGCTTCCTTCCTTCCTAATTGGAGACTGTTTCTAATTTCCTGTTACATATATTGATGGCTAAGGGACTTCAGGCATAAGAGAATCACAGCTCTTCGGTGCAGTGATACTTAAGCAGTCTAAAATCATTGAGAAACGTAATATGAAACTACAAACAATCACCAACTGACAGAGAATGAAGTCATATGACAGGAAGCTATTGCTTCTGTTGAAGACTTCTGCACTGGGGCAGGGGTAAAAAGGTTCCCCTTGACAACTTGTCCAGTCGTGTCCGACTCTAGGCGGCGGTGCTCATCTCCGTTTCCAACCCATAGAGCTAGCGTTTGTCCGCAGACAATCCTCCGTGGTCACGTGGCCAGCGTGACTAGACACGGAACGCCGTTTACCTTCCCACCGAGGTGGTACCTATTTATCTACTCGCATTTTTGCATTTTGCATGCTTTTGAACCGCTAGGTTGGCGGGAGCTGGGACAAGCGACGAGCAGCCAGTCTCACTTTTTACATGTGTGGCTGGGAGGCTGGAAGGAGACCTCAGCAGCAGTGATTAAGGTAAGGGGGTGTCTGTGGGGGGGGGCTAAGGTAGGGAAAGGAAGGGGGTGGGTGGGTAGGCTGTGGGGGTGGCTAGCTGGGGGGGGGGGGTGGCTGCCTATCGGCCTCCGATTAGTTGATTGGCGGCCGGTAGGCAGAATGGTAGGTTTTGTGTGTTTTTTTGTAATGTTGTTGAAGACAAACTCAATGCCTCATGCATGCCTCTCAGTGCCAAAGACCTCTCATTCTGCTGGGGCCAAAAATAATTCCCTCAATACCATGGGCTTCTGTGCCATGTGGTAAACTCTCCTGGGGGGACCCAATTTGTGGGTGAATAACTCAGATGTCCAATCTTCAGCAAAGTTGGCAGGCATGTTGGGGAAAGACATAGGAAGCTCCGTAGTGATTCCAGATTCTCTAAGTATCTGGGGGGAGCTTTCCTGGGGGTGTCATCTTTGTGACTATATAACTCAGGGGTCCATTATCCAATGTTCACCAAACTTTCAGGAGTTGTAGAAAAGCGTCTGAGGAAGCAAATTTGGTGTCTTTAGGTGCTTAGAGGCCAGTTTTATCACTGTTTAAAGCGAAGATGAATTGATGAATCGATTTGTCAATTCGTCAAAGAATATTCATATATTTGTATTCGTTGAGTCGTTAATCTTGATGAATCACGAATCAAAATGAATCGCCATTTCTTTTTTTATTTGTCCCCATCTCTAGTTTCAACCTGCCGTGACAGTCCAACACTATGTCCACCAAGAGGAATCTATCAATAAAGAAAGATGCCGTGCACAAACATACAGACACACATATTGGTATAGTGAGATTTACTGTGGAGGAAGTGTGTTCAAAATTACATTCTTGCAATGCAGTCTTATAAATGTCTGCTCAAAAGTCAGCTCTATTGACTTCAGGAGGACTTACTCCCAGATAAATAGGTTAAGGATTCCCTGTTCTCCTCAAGGAAGTATATATGCACATATTTTGTCCTCATATTACTAATACATTTACAATAGCCCATCTATCAAGATCACCAGTCTGACTGGCAGGAAGTCTCTGTGGGTTTAGATAGCAATACTGAGCTGATATTTAGCCTTTATTTTAAAAACTGAGAAGCAAAACCTTAGACAGACAATTATATATGCTACCAGTAGTTTTGCCGTAGTGCCTCAACTTGACTAGAATCTTTACAGACTGCCATTACATAGATGCCTGAATAAGAAATTCACAAGTTTTTTCCCCTCCTGAGTTCTTCTGTTACTGAGTTCTGCAGTTACTTCAGTCAATTGTTTAATTGTTCAAAAATGGGAATAGCCAGATAGGTTAAACCAGGGGTCCCCAACCCCCGGTCCGTGGCCTGGCAGCGGTCCGTGGCCTAGGCAGGACTGGGCCGCGGACACAGATCTCCTGCCCCCCCGTGAGTGCTCTCCCCATGAGCGCACCCTGCGCATGTGTGTCAGCGTGCTCTGCCCCCTGCAAGCACACCCCGCCCAGCGTGTGTGTGCTCTGCCCCCTGTGAGCACGCCGCACTGATGCGCGCAAGCACGACATGCCCCCTGCAAGCACGACACGCCCCTGCGAGCACAACACCCCCTGCGTGCATGCACGTGAGCGCGACACCCCCCCGAGAGCACAACAGACATACCCTGTGCATGCGTGCGAGCACGACACACCCCCGCGATCGCGACACACACCCTCCGAGCATGACACATCCTCCCCTGCCAGCGAGCCACGCCCCCCAACTGGTCCGCAGTTGGGAAAAGGTTGGGGACCACTGGGTTAAACAACTACGTGTGCCAATGAATGGAAGGGTCTCTGAGGGTTTTGAAGAAAGTTTAACTTTGTATTAACATATATAGAACAAATAGTGGTTTTAATAGATTAGGCTTCCTTCAGTCTCGAGAGACTATGGTAACGTGCTCTGCATGGAGGACTTGGAACAGCATCTAGTGTGGCTGAGAAGGCCAATTCGAGAGTGACAATCCCTTCCACACTGAAGACAAATACAATCTGTCCCCTGTCCAGCTCCCTGATTTTGCTGGTTTCGGGACTGCCTTTTTACCTCGGCCTGCTGGACAAGTGCCTCTTCAAAATGGGAGAGGCCTTGATGCACCACCTGCCTCCAGGCTGAACGCTCAGATGTCAAAGTTTCCCATCTGTTGAGGTCCATTCCTAAGGCCTTCAGATCCTGCTTTCAGATATCCTTGTATCGCAGCTGTGGTCTCCCTCTGGGGCGATTTCCCTGCACTAATTCTCCATACAGGAGATATTTTGGAATCTGACCATCAGCCATTCTCATGACATGCTCAAGCCAACGTAGACGTCGCTGTTTCAGTATGGAAATGCATATGGAACGTGTTCAGCTTCCTCTCCTGCCATGCACAAAGGGTCCAGGACTCCCTGCAGTACAGGAGTGTACTCAGGACACAGGCTGTATAGACCTGGATCTTGGTATACGCCATCAACTTCTTATTAAGCCATACTCTCTTTGTGAGGCTAGAGAACATGGTAGCTGCTTTGCCATTGCATTTATCCAGCTCGACATCTAGGGAGAGGGTGTCAGAGATCGTTGAGCCAAGGTACACAAAGTCATGAACAACCTCCAATTCTTGTGTGGAGATGGTAGTAGAGGGAGGTGAGTCCACGCCCTGGCCCATGACTTGTGTTTTCTTCAGGCTGATTGTTAATCCAAAGTCTTGGCAGGCCTTGCTAAAACGATGGTTTTAATAGGCTTCAGAATAGCATGCCTAAATCGATTTTACGTCACCCCCCAAGTGACATAAGGTTGCCTAACAGTACCAGATAGACATTTGAACATATTAGCATTTTTGTCAGTTGATGAGAAAGCATTACATACAAAAATTCATATGATCAGCAAAACATGAACGCTGCTAACTTATTGCCTGCCTGGTTTTCATTTTCCATTCAAAGCTCTGAATTATTAATCTCCTCCTAAGTCAACAGATGTAATTTCTTTTCAGAAGAAAGCAAGATGCCTTGCAAGAGAGAGAGAGAGAGAGAGAGAGAACTCTGAAAGACTTTTCTAAAGTATCAACCGAACTAATCTACAAGCACAAAGGTACACACCCCGTCAAAAAACAGAAGAGTGTGAAAACAATGTGCCCCTGTCAAAATTAAACCACCACTCAGGGAAAGGTCTGAGGAAGTGGACTTGTCCATGAAAGCACACATTAAAACATAGCAGTTAGTCTCTAAGGTACCACAACAATTTTGTCTCCTTCACTGTTAATTTTTCTCTTGTTTTCGGCCTGATATGCTAGCGCAGACTAACACGGCTACCTCTTCTAAAACTTCTAACATTCAAAAGAAAGACACATAGATTGTGAGTCACTGCTTACCTTTGTAAAACACAGAGGAAAAGTTTATGTGGTGACTCTAACACCCAAAGCAGTTAAGGGGTGATTAACAGATATGAGACAAATGAGAACACAGGGGAATTGTAGTACAGTGGTGCCTCGACTTACGACCATAATCCGTTCCAGAAAATGGACGTAACTTGAAATGGTCGTAAGTCGAAGCACCATTTCCCATAGGAATGCATTGAAATGCAATTAATCTGTTCCGGCTGAAGAAAAAAATCACCAAAAAAAAAAAATCACTGCAAGACTCATTGGAAACGCGATTAATCCCTTCCGGCAGAAGGGGGGGGAAGAAAAGCAATCAAGCGTGCAAGACCCATTGGAAATGCACAGAAAACAATGGGAGTAGATTGGAAATGCACAGAGAACAAAGGGGGCAGGTCGAAAATGCAAAGAAAACAAAGGAAAAAGCAAGGGAAGCATGCAGGACCCATCGGAAATGGGTAAAAAAACCCAAAAAAGCAACCAAACCCCCCAAGACCCATCGGAAATGGGGGGAAGCAAAAACAGACAAACAAACCCCCCAAGACCCATCACAGCACAGAAACATAACCCCCCCAGCCCAAAACCACGCTGCAAAAACACCCAGAACAGTTTTTAAAAAGCAAACAAACAGCACCTTACCTTACCGGGCAGCCCGAAGCCTCCCTGCAAACACACACACATGCTCACTCAGAAGCAGAAGCGAGGCAGTCCCAAGCCTCCTCCGACGCACACTCTCTAACTGCTGGGGCGAAAGAGCTACAAAGAAGCAGCCTCGTCACCACCTACAGTTAGAAATTTGAATTTCCCGCCTTTTCCCCCTGCCTTTTTCTGTTCGTAAGTGGAAGCTCCGGTCGCAAGTAGAAGCAAAATTTTGCGGCCGGAGCTGGTCGTAACTCGAAATGGTCGTAAGTAGGGACGTTCGTAAGTCTAGGCACCACTGTACCTTCCTAATCATTTTGGTTGTCATTTTCTAGACCCTTCTCAGCTTTCCAATATCTTTGCTGAGATAAAGCAACACAGTGTTCCAGGTATAGTCATATATTCAATATTCATCTGCCATCAAATAAATTCTGACTTACAGAAATCCTTTTCAGAGTTTTCCAGGTAGGGAATACTCCGAAGTGGTTCATCATTCCTTTCTTCGGGGGGGGGGTGCCCTGGGAGTGTTCAGGTTGCCCAAGGCCACACAGGCTGGCTCTACTCACAGGAGGCACAGTGGAGTATCAAACTACCAACCTCTGGCTCCGCAGCCAGATACCTAAACCACTGGTATGGTCATACCATGCATGTATATAAAAGCATCACATTATTGTCTGTTTTATTTGAAGTCGTCTTGTAATGACTGCTAACATGGACTTTGCCCTTTTCATGGCTACCACCCATTGGGTCACCATTTTCAGCAAGCTGTTCATCATGCCTTGAAGGTCCTTTTCCTTGCCAGTTAGATACCAGTACTGTATGTGTGAATTTATGATTTAATTTTAATTTTGGTAGCCTGTTCCTCTCCAGCTTCTCAACAGTTTACTGCATAACTGCTAGATTTAAAACTCCTTGCAGATGTCTATGCTCAAATTCTCCCCTCTCTCTTGGAAAGAAATGTCCACAGGAATGATCACAAGCAGCCATTACATTTAGTTGCACTGTAGGAGCAATATGAAGCTAGAAAGTAGATAAAAGGATTAGCTAAGCATATTTAATTATTAATTAATTATGAGAACTGGCTGAATAGCTCAGCAGGTTAGGTATCTGGTTGTAGAACCAGAGACTGGAAGTTCACTTCCTCACTAGCCAACCCAGAAGAGCCAGCCTGTGGGGCTTTGGGCAAGCTGCACATTCCCAGAGTGGCCCCAGAAGAAAGCAATTGTAAAACACCTCTGAGTACTTGGCACCAAGAAAATCCTGAAAAGGGTTGCCACAAATCAGAATTGACTTGACCGCACACAATTATTTATTATTACCAATTAATGATATTCCATCAAGTTGATTCCAACTTATGGTGACCCTTGCCAGGGTTTCCTAGCTATAAAGGACTCAGAAAGGGGTTATCATTCCCTTCTTCCGGTACACTCTGTGACTGTGCAACTTTGCCAAGGCTACACAAGCTGACTTTTCTTCATGGAGGCACCATGCAAAAATTGAAGTCCCAGCCCCTAACTCTTCAGCCAGGTACCTCAGCTCACTAAGAGGTTAGAAAAATATATTTAAGTCAATTATTTTCTGTAAAAATGTCCACATTTATATTACAGATGACTATATTTTCACTTTTCGAGACCACTGGGGGACTATGGTACCCCCCGGAAAATCATGTCAGTAGAGCCTAGACCAATCAGGACAGGGAAAATAGATTTTGCTATCTTCCTTTGAAAGTAGTACCCAGTGCAATCCACTACATTTGCCCACTGGAGTGAATAGAAAACAGTGAAGGACCACACTTGAGGACACAATTAGAATAGGAAGCTGAATCTCTTCCTAGACCCAGTCCCTCTGAGGAACTCAGCATTTGAAAACCTAAACCATTAAAATGGTGCCCTGCAAGCCACAGTTTTCCTAAATTCTAGCTCAAACTATTAATTTTTTAGTTAAACTAGCTTTTGGGGCACAGATCTATTAAATATCCCAATGATAAACTCCAGCTCATTGGTGACAGATTAATATCTGGTTTGACAGGTATAAAAAGAAGCCACTTGATAAGTAAAGGAGAATATAATAGTTATCATGTCCGTCTGTCACTAAATGTAATTAACTGCTTGACACAGAAAATACTTTTGCCCTATTGCCCTCCCTCCTGGTACTTTCTATCACTCTCAAACTGCTGAGAAAGAGAGGACAGAGGTTGAAGTCAGATTAGACATTTACATGCATCTTCTCCACAGCTTCCGTTTTCCATGGTGTTGTTATAGTCATAACAGACCAACAGGCTATTGGGAACTGCTTCTCCATATCTATAGAACACACTTAGTCTCCTTCCTTTCTGAAGAGGCCAGAGTATTTTAGGTTTGGTTCCTGGGGAATCTGTCATCCAGATAGAACTATTTCAGTATTACAGGACTGTTGCCAGCTCTTTCCCCAAAAATACATATATCTTAACCAGGCTCCAAACTCACAGTCATTTATTCAGCTCTTCTATTCCATTAAAGACTATTGCTTTTAATGGAGTATGGATATAGAGAGGCAAATTATTTCCTCCCAAAGGAAAAATGTACAGTTCCTTCTCTCCCTACCAAACCACAAAAAAGCAAATCCAAACGGTGTGATGAGAAACACGCAGAGTGTGACGTGTGCCCTTTAAATACCAGCTCCTAATTGCACTGATGTGTATATGAAAATCAATGATGTATGTTTATGAATTAGGCATTTCATTAAAATAGCCTGGATGTAAATAGCACAATCAGGTCTCTGATCAAGACTGATTGTCAATTCCCATCCTGGTATTTGTTAATAACAACTGACAAAATAGCAGAGACTCTCTGCAGCTGTGAGCATCCCGGTAATGGCTTTTTGGCACAGATATATTAAATACTCTGACGATAAGCTCCAGATCATTGATGAGAGATTAATGTCTGGTGTAACAGGAATAAAAAGAGGCCATTTGATAGGCAACGGGGAGTATAATGTTTATCACATCCAAGTGTTGCTAATACAATTCATTACTTGACACAGAAAATGTGTTTGCCCTGTTGCCCTCCTCTTACTATTCGCTATCTATATTACGCCATTAATTTCATTGTAAGCTGAAATCAGATAGTTAAGCAAGAATTAAGATCTTCATCATTTTGGTGAACTGGAGTTGTTGCAGTTACAGAAAACTGAGATATTCTGTCACAGCCAGATATTAATGCAGTCTGTGGCATACTAATTTGGCATTCCTCGAAAACAGAAACAAATCAAGAGTGAAGCCATCATCATCTAAGGCAGCGGTCCACAACCTTTTCTGAGTCGCAGACCGTTTGAGGGGGGTCCGTGCGTGTGGGGGCGGGGCACCCCTATGCTCATGGAGAGGAGGGGCGCGCTCACGGAGGGGAGGGGCACCCATGCATGTGGGTGGCGGGCCGTGCGTGCTGGGGGGAGTGCATGCGGGGGGGGGGCAGGAGATATGTCTCCGCGGCCCGGTCCTGCCATGGCCACGGACCGGAAGGAACTTTTTCACAGACATTTAGTGGATAAGATGCAACGTATCCTATGCTTGATTAAGACATTTTTGCACAGGTCACCTGCCCTGTCTCCAGTCACAGCTGTCCATACCGTATCATATATCATTGCACAGGGTCTTCTGAATTTCAGAATCAGCTTTTGGCACACAAAGAGAAAGAGCACAGAAAGGGCCTGGTGTATGCAGAGACCATCACACAATCATTAGATCCAAGTGTTGTGATATCTTCCCATATCACTAGCAACAGGTATCCCAGAGGCAGACTCTCATTTGTATCAAACACTAGATTGCATACAAACCATTTGAAAACAAAATATATGTCATCTGAAAATAGATCTAACTAACCAGGGCAACTGACATTGTATCTCACAGAAACACAGTATCAATATTAGCCAACTAAAGCAGGGTTTCCTGAGCCTGTATGCTCTTCACTTCAATGTAATTAAGCTTCACTGCAGAGGCTTAATTGCCTTGAATGCCAATGAGAGCCCTGTAAAGCACATCATCTATATGGAGGCACCCTTATCAACCATCAAAGTTTGACTGTCACACTCGGAAGTTATCCGCTGTCCTCTTTTTTATTGTCTGGAGGTAGTCCACCCAATATTCAAAAGGTAAAATTTGATCCTGCTCTCTACCTTTCCGACACCTTCTGGCAATAAAAACCTGAGCCTTTCAGGCCTAATGGAGGTCTTTTTCTTTCCTTTCTTTCTGCTCAAGAACTGTTATAGTTCTTTTTGGAGAAGCTCAGGCAGAGAGCAATATCTTGGCAATGCCCATGCTTCTCAGCCACAGACACTAGGTGGCTATGGACAGCTGGTGCCAGAAAAGGAGGTAATGGGTCTCTGAACTTACCTTAGACCACTGAAGGATTGTACCTACATAATCTCTTCTCCTTTGAACATGTAATTATCTATATACAAGTAGATGATTTCTCCTTTTATCTGAGAAATTAAAAGTGCCATCTTGGGCACATGGCACGTTTGAATCCCATTCATTCCAGCTGGCCTGCACTTTTCTCTGGGCGCTCCCACCCCCTCTTTCTCTCCAGCAACAGCTGCTCTCTACAAATCGGAGGTGAGAGACATCCATCCATCTCAATTGGCCCCAATCATTGCATTTTCTGCATTTGCCACAACGGTGCAAATTCATCAGGATGCAGACCTCAGCCAGTTCTGAGAAGGAAATTTGGTCCCTGGTCTCATAGACGTGTCATATCCTGGTTACAGACTCTGAGTACATCCAGTTTTATCTTCCTGTTTGCCTTATATGCTTTAACATTCACTTCTCTGTGGTTTTAACCCAGTAACTGTCAATTGAACTTCAGAGCTGTACACACATTTTCTCAGACTCTCCGAAAATTTTGAAGGTGCATTGTTTATACGAGAAGTTACCAGGCTGCTCCTTGTCAAACATTTCCTTCTTCTTCAGGCAAATAATAGGTACTGGACTCTCCTTTGGTTACTGTGGAAGAAGCTGCTAATGTACTAAGAAGCATCCTTTATCTTTTATTCAAGTATACAAATTTCTTCCTTTCCCCCCCCCCCCCCTTCTATTTTCCCATTATAAAGGCCTACAAAAAGCAAAACTAAAAAATACTGCACACTGCTGAAGGACAATGTATGTACTTACTTTGTTATTAATTGATTCTCTGCTCCAGTATGGTCATTAAATACAGCATAAATCAACTATGGACTGACACTTTGCAGCCAAAATATAGATTTTTTTTATAATCCCAAAAAGCAAGGATCCTAAGCTTTGCATGTTCCTGACTGGATTTGTACAAATTCTGTCTCTTGACAGTAGAGACAGTAGACAATCTGGATGAGTTTTGGGTTCTTAGAGGAAGAGGGTCAGGTCTTTTTCTTCCTTCCTTCCTTCCTTCCTTCTTTCCTTCCTTCCTTCCTTCCAGCACCTGGATAAACACCAAATGGTGGAGCTGGAACTGCTGCAGAGTCACAGACCTTGCCATTGATCCCAAATTGAACACATTAAAGTGGCTTGAACAAGTGTTTTTGGACAACCGATGCACATTATCTATCCCCTTTATGCCAGCTTCAAGGAAAGATTCATTTTCTCTCCAGATTTAGAACTATGTTCCCATATTTTATGTTCTGAACATTAAGTAAGCTGATTCCATAGCAAGAAACCTACAAGTACTGGCCCACTTGATGTTTTGATCTACAGCTCTCACCAGCCATCACCCTTGGCCATGTTAGGTTGGCCTACTGGCCACTGTCTGCCAAAATACCTGAAGGGGCAGATATTCTTCACACTGGTTTACTGAGTGGGTTAAACTCCTGCCTGGCCAAAGAAGGTTTTCAAGAAGTACAGGGGCTGTTGCCTGAAAGTCAGAGATGATGTGGTGTTTTTTATCACCACTGGTATGAAGAATAAGAGATAATCTAGCAGAATTTGATTATCACCTTAACCATCTCTCCAGTATGGGTTCATTTAATGGCAATTCACATACTCTTTTCTTTTTGTTGCAAACCTTTGCCTTTCACCTTTAAGGTATTCACAGTCTTTGCACATGAGGGAGAATGATTAATAGATTCTATTGATTTTTTTCCCCTCTCCTAGAATGAGGAAATATAGTAACATGAAGCAGAAAAGAGCTAACTGAAGTGCCTTGGGTTCCTTTTCTTTGAGAAAAGGGTGGCTGGAGATGGCCGGCTCTTTCGGAATGTCAGTGAGTTTGCAAATATTAACAATCTCTGCACACATTTCTCTCTAAAGGTGACAAATGTTTCCATTTCAGCTTCTGCTTGCTGCACAAGTTTGAGCACATTTTCTTGAAAATTGATCAAATCCAACAGAAAGATGGGAAGTAACACTTTATTTTTACTTCTGTATTTTTCCCTATCTGTCTAGATTACAATATAAGGCACACAATCAAATAATCATTCAGATACACAACTCATTTTTCAAAGCCATGTGATCCATTCTTATTCTGCCAGGGAAGCATGTCCCTGAAAAGGCTTAAATGGCCATTAATTAATGTTTAACTGGTTCTTAATAGCAATGAGGTCTTCCGACACTGATGCTTCCACATTGAAATTACTCTGGCACCTGCTCTGTGGAATGGAAAGAAGCATCGTTGTTGATCCTGAAGGACCATTAATTATCCGGGTATCTTAATTCAACAGTCTTGGCGGGCAGTGATGCAAGGTGGCACCACTGATTTTAGGGAAAGACACACTGATATATTAGACGTGTGCCAGAATGAAAGTAAGAAAGAGATTAAAACTAAGAAGAATCAGGATTCATTTGGGATTTGAATGGAACTGCTTTTGTAGAATTGACAAGCTGCTGCTGAAAGGGGCTTTCTAGCAGCAGAACATCTTAGGCTAGGTACAAAAATTATTACTACACAGGGACATGCTGCACAAAATAGTGTTGACAGAGTCTGCAGCACAACAAATACACCTGCATACGGTATGATCTCTTGCAAGAAGCAATGCGGCTGTGTACTCTAGCTTAGCTATGTGACTCATTAGCTAGTTGTTTGTCCTATCAAGCTGGCATCCTGGACAATCAGCCAAATATAATAGCAAGTGAAGTATTTGCTCCAGTTGCTAAACCTTTGAAGAAGGACTGGACAGCTCGTTACCTACTGTATCTTTGGTAGGCAGACAATGCCTGTGTACCGTTTTGTATCATGATGATTCAGGAGGAAAAAAATTATCCATTTTAGAAGAGAAAATGTATATTCCCTACCATGATTGGTGATCATTAGTGGCAGAAACTACTTCAATATAGCTTTAACATTTAGAAAATATTCTGTCATTTAGGATTCAATTATGGCAATGTATTTTTTTTTAAAGAAAAGAAATAAAGTAGCCACACTTTTAATGCATTTCTCCCACCCTGCTTAAGCACCTGTTCAAGATTTCAGCAGCAATGGCCAGAATCCTGTTGTGCAATTCCACAGGCATAAAGGCTGATGATGTCATCAGCCATAGACCTTAATTGTTCATTAAACTTTTCTATTCCACCCACCTCCAGTTCTGAGGCTCCCTGGGGATCATTTTCAACCCATTGAAGTCTTTGGGAGCTTCAGAAGAGGAGGCAAGTCTTCAATACCCAGGACTAGTGGCAGCAATTTTTGAATGTTAAAGCCACTACCCTCTGGAGCATAGATCTAAGCCAAGACATTTTACCCTCTATGGCTATTTGCCATTGCTGTTTCAATGGGATTGACTCAGTGTTTTTCTATGAATCACAAATAGCCACCACTAACCTAGGTTTTCAATGTAATACATTTGTCTCAAAATTCTAACTGGAAATGAAGATCTGTGCACATATACTCAGAAGTAAATTCCACTGGGTTCGGTGCTGCTTCCTTCCAGCTAACTAGGTATAGGGTTGCAATATTGATATTTATTGTCTCTTCTATGGCTATTGGCCATAGAGTACTGAACCCAATGGGACTTCTTTCTGAGTGTATGTGCATAAATCCTCATTATCAGAATTCTGAGATCAATGTATCATATTAAAAACCAAAGTCAATTGTAGCTGTTTGTGATTCATAGAAAAGCAGTAAGTCAGTCCCACTGAACGCCTTCTGTAATATGGCTACACCTATAACAATTTTTCGAGTTAACTTGCAGAAACATATAGTGGCTTCACTAATCCGACATGCAGGCAAATAATAGATTCCAGCAGACGTGGGATGCATAGCAAATCATCCTTCCTACCATGTGTTCCCCACCCGCCAATAATGTGTACATTTTACTTACCTGCGACATGGCTAGTCAAGCAATGCATTTCCATGACTCCCACTAGCAGCAGTGAATGACACAGAAGACCTGCATATGACCACATCACATCCCAGGAAAAGGAGACAATAAATTAGGAAGACAGAATGGAGAGCACATCTCAGAATGACCACCCACAGTCTCCTGTAAGGTGTGGAGTGGTTTCCTGATTCATGAACCTCCTGCAGGCCCTGTTTTGCAGGAAGGAAAAGTAGAGATACTATAAATGCATTTTAAAAGCTAAAGTGATTGTTGTTGTTTTTTAAGTTGCCATCTAGGCTTTATTGAAAAACCATTCAAAGCATAACTGAACAAAGCCTGCCCTCTAGAGAGCATTCGGTTTCCAAACTCACATTTGGTATCTAGCCAATAACCTATTACCTTGTTCTTGAGTAAACTGCAAAAGCAGAACTCCACGTTGACGTTTTTGGGGTTACCAAGCAAAATGAATTAGCATGTTTGTATAGCATTGTCAACCGCTAAGGGGTCAATTGTCCATGTTCTGTTTCAAATACATGCTAGTCTATTTCCCCCCTCTGGTTTTTATATTACAGTGAAGCAATAATGTAAATAATGCCTATGATGACATGAATGCCTATAATGAGGAAGCAATAGTAAGGCCTACCCTAAGCCCTTTAATGCCTAAGGTGAGATATTTAGATGGGGCCTTGAGCGATTCTCCAACGATAAACACTATAGCACAGAAAATAACAATACAATAAATGAGCATGGCTGGAGATTCAGCCTTGCAACAGGGATGGTGAATATAGGGCATGGATAGTATATGCTGCATTCTTTAATATGCAACAATTGAACCAGCAATTGAGGTTAAATCTGTGCCACGCCTGAATGCCAGAATCAATTGTCCGTGCCATATGGAAGGCATTCTAGTCAGTGATGTGTGAAGAATCACCACCTCTGCCCTAATCTACATAGGAGCTTCCTCCACAATGGATAGAAATGGGAGCAAGGGTTGTTCATCATCCCAAAAGTTCTAAAGCAGCTTGCTTTTGTTTTGTTTTTTGTTTTGTTTTGTTTTTTTTGGTACACAAATGATTATTCTCTCAGTGCCAAGTGGAAATAGTCGTGCAAGAACATATTGCCAAAAAAATTTCTTGTGCCAGCCCCTGACACCCTGGCCTTTGACAGACTAATAAATAAGGCATACAGCACTGGTGAGATCAGCAGAAGCAATCTAAAGATGCTGCCCCAGGGTAGAGTTGTCCCAGCCAATGGCATATTCTACTCCCTCCTCCTCCTCTTCCCTCCATGACCAGTTGGATCCCAGTGGCAGTAAGTGACAGCATGGAGCCCTGGCATGAGTATGGGTAACAAACAGCACAAGAATTTGGTAGCTTGAACCCACCTGATTGTTTGGTATCCCCTCAAACACACATGTGCCAGTTGAAACACTAAGCCTGGATTTATATAATAATGCCTTTAACATACATCATCAACCTAGTTTGCAATATATAACCTGTACCAGTACAAAAGCAGATTTATCAGCTTAAAATAAAATTTTCAGTTATGAACTTGTTCGTTCAGAACATTTTTAGAAAATCACCAGTTTTGGGATGTTATTCCATTTTACAAGAAAGAATCACTCAGGCTGAAATAGAAACCTCAAGGCCAGTCAACAAGACTCATGGCTGTTACTGTGTTAATGATCCAAATAAGGCTATTTGATCACATTCCTGTAAAGGACACCACCCAATGAATCCACTGATGATTGAAGAAAAAAGGAAGGCACATATACGAGCTGTGCCTTAAGATATGAGCAGACTCCTGTGTCAAGCAGATGTGGGAAATGTGTAGCTTTCCAAATCTTGTCGGACTATTACTCCTAACTTGCCTAGGCAACACAGCCAATACTGAGAAATTATAGGAGTTGCCATTCAACAATACCTGGAAGATCACAAGTGACCATCCTTGTGTAGAACTTTAAAGATTATCACCGGCTCTCTGAATTGAGCCAGGAAGGAGGTCAGTGAGGCAAAAGCACACTCAGAGATGTAATCAGCAGTTTAAGCATGTAACTGATAACATTGTATGAGCGAGTAGCACAGAATGCATTCTCACATCAACTTTATAATTCATGATGTAAAATAATACAAGATGTAATTAAGACAAAATGGCTGAAATCCAGTGGTAAGTTGCAACTACAGTTGCAGTGCAACCCACTGATTCAGTGCGACTTACATTGATGTTTACTCACCAAAATCCCCACTGATTCGATCAGCCTGCTCTAGTTGTGACTCACTACTGGATTTCTGCCAATATAACCTGATCAATTTTATGGCTAATTTGCTTTCTAAGATGCTCAAAATTAAATGGAAGGCATAAAATGAACAAACAGACAACTTGTTCAAGGGCAAAATAGTCAGCAGTGTCAGTGCCCATTTTATGTTTCCTTCTGCCCAAGGAGAAGTGTCTGGAAGCAGTAGGCATAACTCAAGGCAGGTTCATACTCTTCCAGCAGCAAATATCAAGGACCTCCTCTCCTTTGCTTCATTTGTACCCATTTCCTCCTCCAATTGCTTCACCTTTGCAGTCCCCTTTGTTTTATTCCTGTTTAGCCCTCACCAAAGCCTCCTTACTTGCACATTCTTTTTTTTTTACTTCCCCACCTCACACCTCAGAGTATTTGAGTCCACTTGTCCACCTCCATTTTGCTTTCTTCAGCATTTAGATGTCCATCTGGTAGCCTTCTATTTTAATTCATTACTCTTGCTAACTATGTGCTAAGTTAAATTGTTCCTGTAGTGCTGCCTGAGAGCATTTGCTGTCAACATGTAAATGTAACAAACATAAGAAATTGCACAATTGTTTTCCTTTTTTTTTTTCATCCTCTAGATTTTAGTTCTCTCGACCAAAGTTTCTTTATCCCCACCCTAGTTATGGCTCTGGCCACAACAAAAGCAATATGTTCCCTTTGACCCTCTCTTGTGAAGATATCATATCAACATTGTCTATATACTAAAGGTTCTACGCCATATTAAAAGCCAGCATTGCAGGAGTCTTTCTGAGAGGGGACCAAAGCATGGAGACTGAGCCCATATCCTTGCCTGCAAAAGTGGCCATAGCCAGCCAACCAGCTTAAGCCAGTGAAAAGCACCACTGTTTACCACTGCCAGCTGCACAGGTTAAGAATACACTTATTCTTTGCCACCAGCATATTAATGACAATGTCAGGCAACACTGAGATTAGAGGTTCCTGAATAGGGAGAAACCTGGAACAGATTATTGATATGCTGACCGGCAGGCATATGGGCGGGCGGGCAGGTGGGCGGACGGATGGACAGATGGATGGATGGATCTGTGCAGTAAGTTTATTTATTTGTTTTGGTAAGGAGACCCAAGGTGGGTGATAGCTTAAAGCAATGATTCCCCACCTCGGGATTCCAAAGAACCAATGGTTAGGGCTTCTGGTAGCTGTAGTCCAAGCACATATGGAGCTCTTTGTTTGGGAATTTCTAGCTGACAGGTAAAGAAAATCATTGACCTGAATTTTCATGTTCTATAGCAGCGGTTCCCAACCTTGGGTCCCCAGATGTTCTTGGACAACAACTCCGAGAAATCCTGGACAGCAGAGCTAGTGGCCAAGCCTTCTGGGAGTTTCAGTCCAAGCACCCTCTTATAACAGAGGACTGGAAGCTATAACCAGTCAATCCAAGAGGAATTAGGTAAGATGGAGAGTCAAAGGTATCCTTCTGGCTCTGTATAACTCCTCTTCTAGACTTGGCTTTTCAGTTTCAACAATAGATCCCTAACCAAAGATGCTGAACAGATTCCCAGCTGGCCTCATCTCATCTGGCATTTGATCAGCACCCAGTCCTTGATAGAGGGAGAAAATTTTGAGGAAGGATGTGAAAGAACAGAATTTTACTGGTGATCTCGGTAGTCGTTTCAGTTCAAATGCTCGTAAAAAAGAATGGGTAGAAGTATTTACAGGCTTCAAAAGAGCAGGACCTATCAAATGCAATGTACATTTCAGTGTGAATGAAATTCAGTGGTAACTTAGTAGTTATGCACTTCTCAGAAATGCCATTTAATTTTCACAATGTTTTCTCCTAGGACCTCCTAGTCATGTTTTCAGCAGGACTAGATATATTTGTTTCAAACTATCCTTTCCTTTTTCCAACATATTCTCACTTGATCAGAAGCACAGTTTAGAGATTAGCCTTCTCTTCAAAGGAAGTTGGAAAGCTTTGGTTTTCACGGGAAGGAACTGAGCACTTGTATTCAAGGTAATTAACTATAAAGCGCAAGTAATGAATTCAGTGATGAAATTTAATATATTTATAAAAAATCCAATGTATTTCGGTAACTGATGGCTGCTTCAGGAGCATAGTTCAGTGACATGTACATGTTCTGCACTCAAAGGACTGTAAGGTTGATTCTTAACAATTTCAGTTTTTAAAGAGGTCCAGTAACACAGGTGTCATCACATAACAAGAAATCAGAAAGGTCAGACCTGGAAGGACAGTTATGAAAGCACTAAAAGATCCTAGAGAGTAAAGATGTGCTGCTGAAGGCCAAGGCATGAAATGTGAAAGTTGGACAGTCAAGAAAGCTGACAGTGAAAAAGTGATTGTTTGAAATGTAGTATTGGAGATCTTTACAGATATTATGGACCATCCAAAAGAAAACTAAGTGGCTAGATCAACTCAAGCCCAAACTTTAGAGAAAATGAGTAAATTGAGATTGTCATACTTTGAACATATCATGAGAAGACTTGATTCATTGAAAAAAAAACTACAAGGCTGGGAAAGTTAAAGATAGCAGGAAAACAAAAAGACTGAACATCAGAAAGATTGACTCAATAAAGAAAGTCATAACCCTGAGTTTGAAAGACCAGAACAAAGCTCTTAATGGTCAGAGGTTTAGAGGACATTAATTCATAGGGTTGCCATCAGTTGGAAGCACATGACAACAATAAGTGTACAAGAAAGATATCCATCTAACTTTCTGGAATTAGACAATAGTTAGAGCCTGCCCACACTGGCATATAGTTATGATATATGGATCTCTGAGGGGGCAGGCAGGGAAAAGCAAGAACAAGAAGAGTGGGCAGGTGGCCAGCTGAGGCTGAGTCCCTCCAAGCCTCCCTAGGCCTGTGGCTGGCTTCCTGCCTTGACTGATCAGCTGGGGAGGGGAGGGGGCCAGCTGAAGAGGCAGTGAGCCTCTCTGACACTATGGCCAGTTTTCCATAAGCCTTGAGGCTCTAGTGTGGGTGGAAGGATTGCTAAGAGCGAGTTCAAAATAGATTGCACTAAAGATAAGAACCGTTTAAGCATGGGTGTGATCGCACCAAAGTTCACAGTATGGACAGGCTCCTAGTTAGGTAACACAGGGCTAAATTGGCTGAAGTGTTATAAAATATTTTCCTACATTCCTGCCTTCGTTGTAGTTACTATAATTTCTTATAAGACAGGGAATATGAATGCATCAGGGGAATATGCACATAGCCTGAGACAACAGAGGGTACTGTCCCCCTATTCAAAAATGGGGGCACTTTCTCTACAGTGAGGAATATTTCCCAGTTGATTAAGGCAAATGGTCACAGTAGACCACCAATTAATTTCTTGAAATTCTGAACTCCCACATATTCTATAGCCACATTGAACTGCGATGCACTCCAGATATTATGAACTGAGGTTAATGCTAATGGTATATACAAGGTGCTCGCCTTCATTAAAGTGTTTTAGTGTCTTCCTGTAATCTCCGTTCTCGTCACTAAATGGCATTTCCCATTCTGCTGAAAAGGCCACCAGCATAACTGACGAGGCTGAACTCTTCTCTGTTCAGAGGGGTGGCAATGAAAACAAAAACATGTTGTGCTCAACTGATTTTCATTCTTTCCATCACCTGTTGAATTAAAAGCTCGGCACTTAGTGGCATAGAGTATAATTGTCCTGCAACAGCAAAAGTGCATCCCATTTTTATAGCTTACTGAACAAGCATTATTCTTCCTTTGTTTCATGTTTTTGGCTTATTTGTGTAGCAGCCAAATGCAATTTCTGCTTTCCACTCATGATGTCAAGGCTCGGAAAGCAGCTCTGAAAAGCCAGAAGAGAGCCAGGTAGCCTTGGTTAAGTCACTGGTTTCTCAGCCGGTTGATAAAATTCATAGTATACATAAATTGCACCTCACAGAATGTAAATTGGGGAAAAAATGTATATTTTATATGAATAGTGTGTTTTTCAGGGGAACTATGTGTACGTGGTGGCGCTGAAGCCTCTGTGCTGCAAAGTCAGAAGACCTGCAGTCGTAAGATCGAATCCACGCGACGGAGTGAGCCCCCGTCGCTTGTCCCAGCTCCCGCCAACCTAGAGGTTCGAAAGCAAGCAAAATGCAAAAATGCGAGTAGATAAATAGGTACCACCTCGGTGGGAAGGTAAACGGCGTTCCGTGTCTAGTCACGCTGGCCACGTGACCACGGAGGATTGTCTGCGGACAAATGCTAGCTCTATGGGTTGGAAACGGAGATGAGCACTGCCGCCTAGAGTCGGACACGACTGGACAAATTGTCAAGGGGAACCTTTTTATGTGTTATTTGTTTTTTAAATTACTAATCAAATTAGAATTTTAAAATGGGGAGGAAGAGGAGGAGAAAGAATAAAATGAAGTTGTTGTGTATGTAGGAACTGATCACAGAAAGAAAAAATGGTGTGCAAATCTACCTGGAAGTGAGCTTCACATAGTACAACAAGGCTTATAAGTAAATACACATAGGTTCAGGCTAAACCTGTTATTGATTTGGCTTTTAAAATATGTCTAATGAATTGGAGTTTCATTAAACAGAAACCTGCAGATGGGAAAACAAATCTTCAGGTGAGTGGCACACACTGGAGGATGAGAAAGTTTGATATATATACATGTATATATATTTGTATGTATATGTATCAAACTTCCTCGTCCTCCAGCATGTGCCACTCACCTGAAGATTTGTTTTCCCAAATATATATATTTGTGCAGAGGCTTTAAAGTCTGGGTGTCCATCTGCATCCATTCCCAGCTTGTTCCAGCTGGCTCAGCTCAAAAGTGTCTGTATATTTCTTCCCCTGGAAGAAAAGTTATATGGGGCCAGTAGAATTCCTTTACCCTCCATCTTACCAGATACCTCTTGGGTTGCCTGCTCATAGCTTCCCAAACTATGCTCACGTCTTGGCTCTGAAGTTTCAAGGAATGGAAAGCTACTGACCTGGCAACCCCAGACCTTGAAAAAGATAACCTTTGGACTGCAACTCCCAGAATCAAATGTTTTAGGATATATACTCCAAGGGCCTCCGTGGTTAGAAAATTCTGTAGGCTGTAGTCCAAAAACATAACTTTACCTACCACTGATCTAAAGGCACCCAGGGTGCCCTCTTTTCCTTTAGAAAATGCATTTGCATTAAATTATACAAATAATCTGGGGGGAAGGTACCATCCTAAATAGGCAGCAGAAGGGTGACAAATTTTATGCCAGTTATCAAAATGACTTCCTTGAATTGATTTGTGGCTTTTCTTTCACAGCTGGCATCATTTGTTCCAAAAATTAATTACACATGGATTACATGATTTATAACATTTATAACATGGAGGGGGATAAAGCAGAATGGAATATGTTGAGCATCGTGAGAGAATCACTACAAACATGTCAACAGTCAATTAAAGACAATCAGGTTTTGCCCATATATCACTGTATTTCTCACACACAAACACACTGCACAAAACAAGTGCCTTATTGCGAAGCCTCCTGAACTGCTATACTGTAATTAATTCTATCAACATAGTACAGCATTTGTAAACCGATCTGGAAATTGCACAAATGTATTTAAAGCAAAATGCCCTTTCTGTCACAAGTTTATATTCTCCAGAGTATGTAACACAGTGATGAAAAACCTATTCAAACATATCCTTGCCTGTTTTGTTTTGTTTTGTTTTTTTAGTCTGTAGCACATTGAATAAAAATAGAAGTCTATTTAAATGTGGAACAGTATATATTTGAGTACAAAGGTAACATGGACCAATAGGTGATTTAGAACAAGTGATAAACTGTATTTATTAAGCATTTTTCTTACTACCGCCTCCAAACTGATGTATTTCTTTCTTTATTTGGATAAACTAATGAGCATCACTTCTGTCACACAAAGGGCAAATTTACTGCCTGCTTTTCCAGCTGTCACGGGGTTCCTTTAAGACTGCAAATACACCTTGCTTTGGAGATGACATGTATTAATATTTGTTTTTAATATGCAGTCAGACCCATACTTTTGTTGTATATAAAACTCACAAGTCATGCTGCTAAGGAACAAATTAAAAACATGGAGGAATCACACGGTACAGATTTCTGTATCACTTCAGGCTGCAGAATTAAACATTTGAGTCCTTTCTTTGGAAAAAATATTGCAGTATATAAAATGTAAATTCTCTTTTTTAAAAAAAACATACCTTTTAACAAGAGAAGCATCTGAGTATATGAATTGCAGGTTCAAAGTGACAACATTCCAAGGGGGCTACATATGCCCTTTTTCTGTGCAAATAAATTGTGATAGAAATATGGTTTAATGAAAATCTAACTTTAAAAGAAAAACTAATCTTTTTTTAAAACCCTAATAACTTATTTCACTCTTCATATGCAAATGCTGTATTACTTAAAACCAGTATCTATTTTTCAGGATTAATCTTAAAGTCATTATTAATATTAATCCCATTCATTTCATCATTTTTATTATTTTTTACAGAATGTGTATCCTGCCTTTCTACCATACTGTACTTGGTGGCTTTTAAGACAAATAATCAATTAATGTAATAAACAACATGCTCAAGCAGAGCCATCGAGTATAAACACAGAAAAGCACAGTATTAATACTGTGAGGCATTTACCTCACACTCAGAGATTATAAGAGCAACATGGAATAAAGTGAGACATAGACGTCTTTTTTTTTTTCCAGGGAGGCAGAAAGGAATAATTTTTCATTACCTCTCACAACTGGTGTTCCTGTCCTTGGTCCTCTGGAGATACAGTTCAGTACCCTATTGGGCATACCTCTCATTCAGTGTTTTCTTTTCAATCTATCAGGGATTAAACTTGATTAACAAAGTATCCCTCAAAACTGACTTGAGCAAGAAAACAGGAAAGACAAGGAGAAAGACCAGAATGCTACATATCGCTCAACGGGCTTCCAGGCGAATGACAGTTGAATAGAAGTTGGAAGTTCTGATAATCTTAGCATACTGATGATGTCATAAAGCTGCACTCCTGTTCTATCTGCAAGGCCAATGACATCACTTAGCTACGCCTAAGAATGGCAACTCTTGATTTCAGAAGGACTGGAGGAAAACCAGACAGATCATAACAAATTCTGGTGGGCTCTGGACTGGTCTAGAGCAGAAACTGGACCCTTGGGGAAAAGGTAGAATGATTCTTGATTAGAAAAGCCACAGCAAAATTTCAGGTAGTAGGATACTCTCCAGGAACCAATAGCGGCACCCTTGAAACATCAGCAATCTTATGCTTAGGAGTATTATCCAGATTCCACTCTCATTTGCTCAGCTGTACATTGCTAAAGGTTCAACTCTACCCCTTTACACTGTATTAAATCACATTGTTTTCCTTCAGTTTCAAAGCCAGAATAATGTTTCTTGTTAAAGGTAAGCCAGATAAGCATACAATAATGGTCCTCAATGGCCTCAGTAGTAAGTTATCACTGAAGTAAGCCCATTGAATCACCGGGAATTTGGTGAGTCAAGTTAGTGATTTAGCAGAGCCAAGAACAGCTGAAGTAGGTGTTATCTGTGATGCCTTGTACTATAGTGAAGGCTATGCTTGGATAGACTGTGGAGTCTGCTGGGTTTCAGGGCCCCAGTATGGGGTGCCAGGAAAATATATATATATATTTTACTGGATGGATCACTAAAATACTGGCTGATTGATAAATTTAGCCAGGCCAATTTCCACTGAAAGTAAACTCTTCGTGCTGCTACCAGTGTGAACCTGCCATGTCCAGCTGGAAAATCCCATTGACAGTGGAGAGTCTTACCTGGAATGAGGCAAGCAGGGCAGCAAAGATGAGGTGGACTAATCGGTGTTTTAAGGACAGCAAAGCTTTGGGTAGCCCTGCCTTCCTGATGCAACAAAGCCACTATAGATGTAAAAATTAATAAAGGAACCTGTAAGAGAGCAAACTTGATAGTCAGCTGTTAATTAGGTTACACAATATGCAGTGTTCAAATGGCAAGTGACATTTTGTCAAGGAGCCAATTTGTCAGTGCCTCACATAATGTTTTTGTATTATAATCCAGCAGCCTGTCTTTTCCAGTTCCCTCTTATTTCACATTTCCATGAATAAAAGATGTCCTCTGCTACTAATACAAGCTGACTTTTAGCCACCCACCCTGCCCCTTGTGTCCCTACAGGGAATCGGTTTCCTTCCAGGTTTAAATGACAGTTCTGTAGAAATCTGCGTTCTATGAAACCAACAGAAATCATCTTTGCAGGATAGGGTTACTGCCTACGGGTGGGGGATCACAGTGTTTAAATTTTAAAATATTAAGTCAATGATTCCAAACACACTGACCTGGAAGTAAATCACTCTGACAGCACTGGGCTCATGTGTGATGAGAAATTCTTAGGATCAGGTTTTTAATTATTCAGTAGTTAGAACCTCAGATTGTGGGCCATTGAGGTAGCCTAAAGCCATGATGGATACTTTACTGTGAGAACCAGACACCTACTGTCAACATGACTCCCCATATCCAGAATGAAAGGAAGTCAGGGCACATTTTATGGCTTAAACAGTTGCTTCAGGGTAGTCAAAACATGCCCAATTACCTTGACTGTGATCCATGGCTAAGGCTAGGTTGAGAGCAAGTGCTGAAAGAAGAGCAACAGGAAGAGCTCCACCTCCCCCCCCCCCCAAGGTTTGCAAGCTTCAGCCTTCCTCAGTGTGGCCTACTCCAGATGTCTGGACTGCAATTCCAGATGTTTGGGACAAGGTCTGTGTAAATAGGTTTGCCAGATCAGCAACATGCCACTACCTGAGAATTCAGAACTAAAACCTGAGACCAGGTGGAGGATTCTTGTGATGTCAAAAGAGGTAGTCCTTGTAAAGGCACTAAAGCAGAGCAGACAAAGTTTGGGAGCAGGGACAAAAACGCATTTGGACCAGCAGGTTGTGGAAATAGGCATGAGAAGAATTTAGGTAAATGGGCCTAGATGCATATATATTTATCTCTCTAGCAACTTTTTTTAAATGTGCACTCACACTTCTGTGTTGATCTTAAGAATTCAAGATAGGAGATAATTTGTTGCATTCCACTAACTCAAGAAAAGATAGCTCTTGTACATATAATACAGTTAAAAATATATTTTTGATGTGTTATTCATTTGCCTGTGCAAATACTGCCACCTGAAAAACTAACTTAAACGATCCAGCTGCATATGAATCACTCACTTTTTGTAGCCATTCCTATATTAAGAAAGTCTTTTTAAAACATTCCTTTTGAAAACAGGGCAGTATCATATGCTTATGCTTATCTGGAAAGGAAGTTCCATTCCTTATGAACAAACACCACATAGCATTATTCTATAGGACAGAAAAAGGAGCATCAATATTAGCAAGTTTTCAGAACAGACAACACGCAAACAAGGTTCTTCCTAATAGAGATGTGGTAGAAATCTATATTTGTGTATCCCAATACCCCGCAGTGATAATAGAGTTCTTCTTCATAGATGGTGGTACTAATTATTTATACCCTGGATTTTTTTTTGCAATTATATATCAAAAAATCAAGAAAAAATCAGTAATATAATGTATAAATATAAATGCTGAAAGTGATAACTGTGACATAAGAGATTTTTAAAAGTACTTCTGTTCATAAGAAGGATGCAAACTTCTGCGGTAACAAATATAGTGTGCCTAATTCAACAAAATGAGCCCAATATATATGTATTTCACTGTACCAATGTCAATACAAAATGCTTAGGTTAAGATAGTAAACATACTGCTATTACACTAATTTATTTTATTATTGCATACTATTTAGACAAGCAAGAAATCCTTTCCAAAACCAGCCCCAATCTTTGTTATTTTAAATTTGTTGATTATTTGAGTGAGTCTGTTGGCTATAGTATGTTAATATTAGTTATATTACTCAGTAGCATTTCTTTTGTTACTACCACCACCACCACCATCGTACCTCCAATATAGCCCTATTTTTAGGTTAGGTCTGGGTTTCATTTTGTGCTGTTTGTTCTCTCATGAATGCTTTTCTTCTTGTATCTGCCTGTATTCTCTCTGTACAAGTTACAGTACATCTTGGTGCACAATTAGTACATGTACCTCACAGACATTATCATTCTGCAGAAAAGTGGCAGACCTAGCAAACGGACTAAAGCAAATTTTACTGGTGAACAACACAAAAGCCCCTCAGGATACCTATCTGCAATTTCTGAAGGTTGGTCCCCTCTGAAGAGGCTACCATGATTTCAAACAGCTGTCTGTAAAAAAATGAAGATGCTATGGCAATTGTAATACTAACTGTAAAGCTGATTGGCCCACACACCAAAATAATTATAATTATAATTTGTCTGTATTTTGGCAGTGTTCATTGTTTTCATCATTTCTCTAAACTGCAGGCACTTACATGAAAAATACACATGTGGGCATTGTACAGCCCAATTTAATACCTAATTTTTAGACACTGGAATTGTAAAATGCAGGATAAATAAATTAGAATGGAAGAGTACTATTCCAGGTTCCATTTCATCCTGTAAATATAAATCTAATGCATCTTGTTGAATAAGTAAAAATGCAGTCTTCATTTTTTATATATATGTTTCAGTATGTTGAAGTTCCTTCCATGAAGAGCGTGAAAATCAGCATGCAGCTCTGAATATAATTAACTCAACTCTACGGATTTAAGTGGAAATTAAAGTGACTTCCCATTTGTCCCTTATTTTAATATATGGTGCTTCTGCGACCTGTCTTGCTATGAAGGATGCCAGACCAAGCAAACATGATGAAAATATTTATTTAGTGCACTTTTAATAGAGCTTCATAGGGATTAACTCAGCAAATTGGCTAAGCAGAGCATAACTGGCTCAGGAAGGAATGAATTATTAGTAGATGATACACTTTGTTCCACATTCCAATCATTCAAGGCTGAAGTTTATGAGGTTTGTTAATAAAGATTGGAAGTGGACTAAAGCTCCCTGAATAAATATTTCAACAGCCTTATTCTTTATTTAGGTATTTTAACCCACCCTGTCCCTCAAGACTCTAAAGAAAAGTTTCATGTTTGTTTGGGTTAAGTATACAAAACTTCAAGATTAATTCAATGTCCCTAAAAACAAGACAAAACAAAAATCCTGCAATGCCTTAAAGGTTAACAAGCTTATATTTGCATAAGCATTCACAACAACCTACTTAATCAGATACACCTGACATCGAAATATTAGGGACAGAACTCTTTTCACTTACATGATTGTGGAACGGTAATTGCACAAACATTTTCACCCCTCTTTGGGAGCACAACTGGCTGAGCAGATGACAGTCCACAATTCAAACTTGCCTCTTTACAGCAGCTTTTGTTGACAGGAAATTGATGCCCATTCTCATGCCTTACCTTATGTGTCCCATGTGTCCTCTGGAGAAGAAAACCAGGAGGATCCAGACCAGCTGGACAAGAAAGAAGATGATGCTCAGCTAGAGGAGGAAGAGGAAAGCAGGGCAGGTGTAAGATCCTTCTGCCCAGAAAGTGCCATTGGCTCAAGGTGTTGGAGCAAAAATGCTTGATCAGTGGGCTTTTCCAGGGAAGATCTCAAACACCTTTGGTTGGAGTGGATGCAGCTCAGGGACGGGCTCAGGCCAAGAACAATACAGAGTCATCTTAGTCATAGTTCTTTTGCTGGAAGCAACAAGAATGCCTCATCTTCTAACCTATTTCAGATGTCTCTACTCTGGGTTCCTTGGACTTTGACCCGGCTCCTCTTTTACTTGCTCCCTTATAAGTGACTTTCTGAACCAACTCTTGGCTCTTTGGGACATGAGTTTTACTCCTCTTTTGCTCTGCTCCCTGTGCTGGTTTGAAAGCTCGGCATTTCGTCCTGTTGTTTTGGAAAGCTTAAACTGACAACTGATGTTAAAAGTAACATTTTGAAATTCTGAGATTGTAAGTACTGAAGTCAAAAAGAAATAAATACAGAAGGCATTATTAACATTGACTATTTGCATATGGTTGCTGATCATACAAAACATCTTAGTACTTGTCAAACCAACTGATGTACAGAAATGGTTCACTTGGGACAAAGCCGCATATTGAAATGTAAGTATAATTGTGTGCCTAGTGGACATAATTAACAACACGCCTGTAAATATTCCTTATGTGTGTGAGTGGACATACTTGCTTTCTTAGTATCACATTCAATGAGATATTGAAGTTTACACAGTGGAAGAAAATCTTCACAACATGGAATATAATACCACTAATGCTGAACACAAGGAGTATCAGGCTCTCCAGCAAAGTTTTATCTGGAGCATGAAACACATAAAATGAAATTTTAAAAAATCTAAAAAAGGAGAAAGCCCCAGATCAACAAAGTACATAAGAATGTGTTGTGTTTTTTCAGTATCACAGCCCTTTATTATAACATCCATGTGACTTGTCAGGTAAAGGTCTATAATGAGGTCTCTCATCTTTCAAACATTGGTGAACATTGCGAAGAGCAGTGGTGGGGTTTGCAGAAATTATATTTGGCAAGTGGAACAGAAATGGCTACATATGTTGATTTGGACTGGGAACACTGGGAACCAGAATTGTTCGTTCGTTCGTTCTTTCTTTCTTTCTTTCTTTCCAAACTTCACTTGAAAAATCCAATTTTTAAAAATAAGACCGGAGTTAGAAAAATCATGCATCTAATGAAGTGGAAGCTAGTCTTTGAAAGCTTGTGCCACAATAAATTTGATAGCCATTAAAATGCCATAAAGGATGTGAAATGTACCCAGGCAGAAGCCAGCAGACACCATAATAAAAATACTCCTCTTGCAAGATTAGATTATATAAATCCAAACAAATAACAAGTATTGACTCCTCTAATTTCAGGGAAACTGGATCCACTTTATTTTACTTTGGCTCTGTTTAGAAAAAAGTAAATTATCCAATGCTTTTTAATCCATTATACACATGGAATTTTCTTTTATGGACTGCAATCCCAAAACCTCTTGCCAAAATGGGCAGTAGCCACAGGCTAAATGTCAATTTTTGGACTTTCATATGTGCTCTTGATATTTGGCTTGAAAATACAGGACAGAATTGACACATATTATTAAATGGCGATGGTAATATTCTGGGGAATGAAATAAGCTTCTGTCTAATGCAATAACCTGTGAATTGTCAGGGAATATAAGTCAGAGGACTGCAGAGTAAAGCCTGGGCAGAAACCAGAGAGCCTTTGGAAACTATCTCCCTCTCCAGATGGTGTTTCCATCTGCTGTGAGCAAAACTGTAGCACCAACGCCTGTTTTTTGCTCAGTAAATAAGAGCACCTGAAACAGAATTCAGTAAAGGAGTATTTCATGTACTTCTAATGCACAGTCAACCAAGAAGGCATCCTATCACACAGAATTAGTGGAATGAATGGAGACAGTGTACTACATACATCTGTCTGTCGGTTCATTTTAATTTTGCTCAAAGATTTTTCAAACAGGCCTGCAATGCAAGGAACAGTTAAATCTTGTGATTTTTCTAGTAAAGGAAAAGGAGCCACAGTGCCATAAAAATCCCATCCTCTTACGTGTCATTGTACACATAAACAGATCCACGGAAAGACCTGTTTGGCTCAGTGGAGTCAATCCAAGTGCGACCACTGAACCACACTGAACACGTGGCTCGTGATGGGTTTTCAAAGCTAGCAGGGTTGAGTTTGGTTAATAGTTGGAGAGGGGTCAACCATGGAATACCAAAGAGCTCCAGAAAGGGCTAGAAAACATTCCTTCCTGAGGCCTAGGAGAATCACAGCTAGTTACAATGGAAAATATTGAGCTAAATAGACCTGTGGTGAGAATCAGTGTAAGGTTGCTCCCCCAGTTGAGTCCTCTTATTCTTTTTACATGAACAGCTCTGCACCTCAAAAGAACAGATCTCAGAGAGTTTGCTTTTAAGTAATGTCCTCATGGAGTCACTGTTCCCTTAAAGAGTGCTTGCCAATTGTTTGAGGGTAAATTATTACTTTAATATCCAAGCAGCTGAGTCACACAAAGCTTTTTAACAACCAGTCTCAGTGAACAAAAGAATTACTCACCAAACTGAAGAAACAGACCTTACTATTTCTTTTTCTTTCTTCTCCTTCTTTTTTTTTGGGGGGGGGGGGGGGTCCAACCAAACAGAACCTGCCCCTCCAAACATGCAAATCACTGCTGGCAAACTTCTCATTCTGAAGCCTGGAACGACACAAGAATGCATACCTCATGGCACCCATCCTCCACTTGTCAAAGATGGCAGGCATATGATGGGAAGGAGATGAATTATTCCAGCAGGAAAGAAGATGAACTAGAACAGGTCTACACAATTTGTTACTGCCAAAACGAAACAGAGTTAGTCATGCCATGATACAGAGAGGTGAAGAATTCAATTCAACTGCCAGTCCAGTTGGCATATGTACGTGAATTAGGAGGGGCACCATTAGGCATCAAGATGTCTTGGGCTACTTCTAACCCCTTTATAAAGATACTGGTTTAATTGCTGGATAGCTCAGTGGTTTAGGTATCTGGCTGTGGCATCAGAGTTGGGAGTTCAATTCCCCACTGTGCTTTCTTGTCAGTAGAGCCAGCCTATTTAGCCAGGGGCAAGCTGCACTGCCCCAAGAATGCCCCAGAAGAAAGGAATGATAAGCCATTTTTGAATACTGGAAAACCCTGAAAACAGGTTGCCATAACTCAGAATTGACTTGATGGCATGCCATTATTATTATTTACTACCTACCTATGACTGCAAAAACAGGAGTTATCTGGCAGATCATAATATAGGACTGGTGCAGTGCATTCAGCTTCCTGAGTCCAAAGTTACACAGGCCTGTTATAGATAGGATTGAACAACAACTTCTAGCTGCTCTTGTAACCATTTTGTTCTTAAATTTATCATAACTGAGGAGTACTTGGAAAGTAACAATCCATGCACAAAAGCAGATAATCCACCAGAGTAACTCCAAAATCTACCATATTCCTGCCTCACAATACAGAGTGAGGTAATGTTTGTCAAAATGAATGAATATATAAAGATAAAGCGGGCTGGGGAAGATTCTGCCCCAGTTTATCACGATTGGTTTCAGAGGAAAGTGGGACATCACCAGGTTCAAACTGTACTACTTTTAACTATATCTTTAAGAACCACTTCCTCTCAAAATCCTTGAGAAAAAAAATCCTTAGAAATCTATGCCCTGCTAAAACTCCACTTCTGAAACTATTCATTCATTCACACATACATACATATTTATGTGCTAATTATATGTTTTCTATCAAGCTTCTGACACAGAAACAAGTGTATAGGAAACCATGATGGCACTAATCCCTACTTCACAGAACAAAATAACCAATGCCTAGCAAAGGAACAAAAAACCCAGGAAAATAACACAGAAAAGCACGGGGGATATTGGATTGTAACTTGCGCCATCTAGATGGAGGAAAGTGCCTTAACCATCAATGATGAACCTAGTAGTTTTGTGGGAACAAATGCTCCATCTGGATACACCCCCAGCTGCAAAATGAATGGGAAAGATCCTATCCAGTCAACAAAACCTGCAGCTGGTTCTTTGCAAATTCTGTGTTTGAATGCTAACTTCAAAAGTTTTAACGTCTGTTCTTTCACGCAGCTAAGAAGTTTTCTCTGGCTTGGGCCCACTGTATTGTCTTGGACTCACAAATGTTGCATGTACTAATGAATGCATGGGGATGGGGCCTTAGGATAATTTTATCTGACTAGAAGACCAATTCCCAGATTTAAAAAATGATAATAGCTGCAAGAACCACTGATCTAGAAAAGGAGAGGCCACCGTTTCTGACAAGCAGATATTAAGCGTGAGCTGAGATATGACATTTGTTTCCAAGACATGAAATGAGGATCGGTATTGCAGTGACACAATATTCTCTGGAGAAATTATTGTAGAAAGTGTTGGTGACAAAATATATGCTAAGTTGCTTTGGCCCTTAGCTGTTCTGCCTAGGAGTGACAGAGCAGCCTAATTAATTGGGTTTAAAATGCATAGAGACTGAGGGTTGGAAAAGTCAAGTGAAAATCTTTTTGAACCCCAAAGGAAAGGAATCTGGCCAAGACTCACTGATTAACCTTCTACAATTTGCTGCCAAAGTGAAGAAGGACAACTACCAGTTCTGCTCAGCCATACTGACTGTAAAAGACCCACTCGTCCCCTGTCACTGATCCAGGGATGAAGCAAATGCACCCTGCAAGATTGGCCATACAAAGGAAGAGGCAAGGGATAGAGAGCAGGAGGCACATTCCCAGTATGGTGAAGGTGGTGCATGAAATACATTCTGGCCTATTTTTCATACACTTATCCTATGGTTATAAATCAATCGGCAGCCAGATAACTCTGCTAAATGTACCATTCATATGGTACATAGTACTGTTTTATAAGTGCATAGTAGCAAGGTGTGAATGTTTCTGATCATGGTCAAATCTTGGAAAAATTACTTTTCAAACCGTGTTGGTCTTCAGCTTGCAGAATTCCCACAGTGGACATACTGGCTGGGAAATTCTAGGAGCTGTACTGCAAGAAAGCAACTTTTCATGAAAAGGCCTTCCATCTGCATGACTTGTGTGAAAGGGAGCCAATTATTACCACTCTGAATTGCGATGGCAGTTTTGGATTCAGCTTTGTTAGGAATAGAGTCATAAATGTACCGGCATGGCAGAAAGACGCCAAAGCCTACAGAATGAATTAGAAGCTGCAAATATTGCCTGGACAGCCCTGCGTCTGCACTTGGACAACAGGTTGCTTGCTCATACTTCACAGGGCTTTTCTTTGGCCAGTTTTGTTCCCAAACTGAAGTTCAAGCCGCCTTTGCCAGATACTTCAACATCACCTTGCTTTGGACCACCCTTGTCATGAGACACTGACATACTGGTGAAAATGCTCTGGTTCTTTCCTGGCAATATTAGCCTCTGAATGTGGCAGCATTATATGTATGACTCAGTTGTCTAAGACTCAGCACCAAAGCACAAAGGTAAGACTCGGTGTACTTGGTCTGTGGCATAAAATCTCAGGGTATATTCCAGTGTCTGTGTACGGCCAGCAAATGGTGGCATGCTCCCTCCCCACCTTCTTTGGATGTGAAGACAGACAATACAATACAATACACTCCAGACATTGATGATCAATACTTTTAGAGGCAACACTAGCAGTTCAAAAAATTGATCCATCTGTAACAACAAGCAAGAAGCAAATATGGCTCACTCCTTATCCACGTTCAATCGGCAATAAGAACTAACTCTTCAAAACTTTGATCCTGTTGAGTAATTGGAACAAAATAGCTGGCTCCAAATCCAAAAAAATAGCAGGAACTAAAAAAGCAACAGTGTAGATTGTAAGAAACACAATCCTTGACATTGGTATTATTTCTGCGTTATTTCCTGTGAGCAAGCTGAGCCACAGAAAATGTTCCATGTCTATGGCACCACATCCTATATTATGTGAGATCTAGAAATAAGCAATTTCCACCCTCCAACAGGGTGAGGGGGAAATCCACTGTAGAGGGAGGAGAAATAAAGATCTCAGTTTGTTCATTTGTAAAACTACACATCTATTTCAGAGCATCTCCGATTGACCTCAATGAGATTAACTTTTGGATAAACATAGATAGGTGGCATGAGCCGGGGAAGCCAGTGTGCTTACACTGCTGTCTGTTTTCTGTCTTGTAGAAAATTAAGAAGCGCAGCCACAATTACTGTCACCAGCCACAAGGCTCACATCACAGACCAGGTGCTTCTGATGAAACTCCATTTTACTTACTGTTGAGAATTCCCTCAGGATGTTGCCTGAACACCAATTAGTTTCCCAATAAATAAAGAGGCAGAAAAGGGAAAACACCATTAAATAATCATAGTGCAGCAGGAATAATGACTCAGGTCCATTTTTTTACCTGGGATATTAATGACTGGTTGCAGTTAATGGCCCTCGGTCTTCACTTCAGGCCATCAATTCTCAAAGCCATCATTAAACCCCAGAAAAACATTGAGCTTTGGTCATTATTGCTTAATTACACAGCAAAACAGACAGATTGTTGATATAAATTTGCTTTTTACAACTAACTGGTCAAGTGGGAAGTTTGCCAAGGTGTCTCAAGCACATTTTGTGGCCTCCACCTATATGTTTACGGGGGGTAAGGGGGGGAGAATGTGGAACAACTATGATCATTTATTCAGACAGCTAGTCTGAGGCTGTGAAATCATAACTCCACCACAGAAGTAACTCTACTCTACTGTGTTTTGTTTCCAGAGATGAGCCACATTAATGAAAATTATTTTAAAACTTTGCTATGACACAGAGCTATTGGGGTGACTCACAGTTTGAGCAGGGTGGGGACCTCCAATCTAAATTCTGGGGTGAGCCCACCCAGCTTCAACCACAGGTTGACTATGATGGTGTTTACAGTTGCCCAAAACAACAGACAACATTGTGCTGCATGATTATCCCCCAACCCTGTAATACAAATATAATAATGCTAAGACTATGTACTATGAAAAACTAGACAATCTATGTAGTATTCACTTAATGGCCAGAATCCTATTGGCTATGTACACTAGTGTAAAGGCAATGACATAAATTGATGCAGCAAATTACGGCTAGCTAAGGAGTTGTTGTTTGTAGTCTTCATAGAGTGCCAGTCATGTGACTTGACACAGAGCAAGAAATATAGTCAGCAACTCCTCAACTAGTGGCAATTTGCTACTGTGATTTATGTAGTTACACTCATGGCAGCACACATAAGCAATAGAATCTTGGTCAATAATACTAGAAGACAGGTTTATTTAAAGGGTGAGTGAGATGATGAATGCCAAAAGTGGGGGCATAGATTTGCAGCTAACTCTGTCAATGCATTAAAACCCAAGCTATTGTCTTTAATATTTTCTATTAAAGCAAGGGCAGGAGCAGAACTTTGAAACATGGTTTTTAGACTACTATTTCCAAAATCCCCATCCAAGTGATTCTGGGTTTTGTATCCCACAACCCAACTCTTCTGAGTTGTGGAGGAGAAGCCCCTGCCTGAGGCTTGCATCTATTCAGAGCAGTCAGCTAGCACTGGGCTAGACCTACAATGGGGCAGCTTAATAGGATTATGGTCTAGACATCTAGAATTCACTACATCATTTGCCACTATTTTTAATTATGTGAGCATTATTAAATCACCAAATTCCAGAAGCATATAGGAACTGAATAATGGGAACCCTGCAGGTTTAAAGCAAACGATGTACATATGCAAATCTAATGCTACTGGGTTACGGCTATATCAGCATAAGCACAACAGGATCATTTGTTAAATTAAACATTTCGGTAAAAATATGGGGCCATATGGCATGTTTATTAAAATCCCCTTCTGAAGCCAGTGCAGAATGAGTGGTAATCAAGCAAATGACTACAGTGTTTAATAAGGAAAGAGGAGCCTTCAGCAGTATATAAGCTGAAGTACTGGAGGCACAGCTGAGGAAATAACTTTCAGTGGTGGCAGAAAAACTGCAGAACGCTTTTCTCCAGTGAGTCTGTCTGCTGTTGTCTCAGTACCAAGGAAGTCCCCCTTTTCCTTCCAGACTTTTCATTCTGTTCCCATAGGCCAGTGATGGCGAACCTATGGCACACGTGCCACAGCTGGCACACAGAGCCCTCTCTGTGGGCACATGAGCCATAAGTCTCCATAGAGAAATACTTACCCATCCTCTGATCCCGGATTTTGGCACTCCCCTCTGCTGGTGCAGTGGTCCAGCAGAGGGGTGCAATGGCAACCATTACCGGTCTAGCCCAATGGGGGATTGGAGGACCAGTATGTGTTTCTTTGTTAATACTGCCCATAGGAAAAAAAGGGGGGGAGCATTTAACCCTTACAGTGCAGGAGCAGTTGTTTTTTCTAAACTAAAACCTCAGCATTCGGGTTTTAATTGCAGTATTGGCAGTTGATTTTGTGTTGCAGTTTGGGCACTCGGGCTCAAAAAGGTTCACCATCACTTCCATAGGCAGCACTTGACCAAGGTGTGTGGTGCTTCCCCACTCAATCCACAAGCCACCCCTTCTGTCCCTGCCTTTGCTTACCTTTGCCATTGAATTTTATGCTGCCACATCATGCATTTTATTGTTCAATTTTTTATTATGTTGCTACATGTTGTCAAGTCAGAACCAACTTATAGCAACCCTAACAGGCTTTTCAAGGTAAGTGAGATATTTAAGGAGCAATTTTACCAGTTCCACTCCTGCAGTCAGTTTCCATGGATGAGTGAGGATTCGAACCCTGTTCTCCAGAGTCCTAGTCCATCACTCTGTCCTCTAAACCACCCTGGGAACATATTATACACATGTCTTAAATTTATATTTCACTTTGGTAGAAGCCCAATCCAGGAACCTTGTTGTAAGGCAACAGAATATAAATTCTTATATAAACAAAAAATTGCACGACTACCTCATGAGAAGTGAGAAAACAGTCTGGTCCACCTTCCAGCCTTGGAGGCAGCAGCTACAGGAAACATTCCTCATCCCACTTAGAAAAAAATATTTGGCAGCAACTAACGGTTGTTCTCAGGCTGCAGAACAGAAGAGAAGTGGGTTCCCACCAACTAGTGGGTTGTATGCATGTGTGACAAATGCTGCGATCGCGTGCAAGGCATAGCCTTTGCAAACGCGATCGCTCTTTGCTGCCCAGCCAGGATGGAGAGAGGCTGCAATAACACCACGTGACGTGGGGCGAAGGGCGGGAAGGCTTTGGCTATATAAGCAGCCTTCCCCCCTTCGCACCCTCCTCTGCTTTTTCGGGCGACCAAGCAAGGAGAACGTGCCTCTTACCGAGAGACAGCTGCGTCACTGGCTACATTGGGGGGAAGCTCCGGCTTTCTCCCCCGGGTTTGCTTTACAGTTTGTGTTGCTTGCTTTAGTTTATTGGCTTATTCGTTTTTGTTTTTATTAACTGTGGTGCACAGGTTGGTGTTGCTGGGCGAGTGTAGGGGAAGTGGCGGCGCGGCTTCGCGCCGCCACGGCGCAGGAGTCTCCTCTGCGAGGGAAGACTGAAGTAGGCAACCTTTCATTGTAGGTCGTAGCTGTCGGGGAATCGGGCGAAGTTCAAGGGAAGTGTTTTATTATTGTGTTCTGGGGATCGGTTTGCCTATAAAAAAAAAGAAAAGAAAAGAAAAGAAAAGAAAGAAAGAAGAGAATAATAAGCGTAAATTGATATTTTTTAAAAAAAGGGAAAAGGGGGAAGGAAGGAAGGAGCGAAGCTAGGGTGAATTAAACTGTATACACTTGCTCCTTTTTAGGGTGTGATTTCAACTAGGATTTTCTTGGTTTCCCTGTCTCAACCCACCACCGCCCATTCTTAGTTAAGCTGTTAAACCTTGGCTCTTGGGACTGGGAGACATATCGGGACCTTTCCCCTTGCCACCATTTTGTAGTTTTCAGTTCCTCGATAACTTTAACGGGGTCTCCTTTTGGCGAGGGAATAGGATTCTGAAGGCAGATTTTCAGGTGAATTCTGATGCGGCTGGATCCTTGGGATTTGGTATTTATTTTAGAGGCAGGTGGTGCTCAGGCACCTGGCCTGATGCTTGGCAGCAGGATGGTACTACCAGAGACCCAACCTTTTTGGAATTTTTTCCAATTGTTGGGGCTCTCTGGCTTTGGGCGGACGAATGGTCTAATTCAGTAGTCCGCTTCTGGTGCGACAATTTGGCGGTTGTTTATATCATAAACAATCTCACATCGCAATCGGAAAAGGTTATGAGGCTGGTTAGGGCTTTTACATTGCGGGCTCTGCAATTTAATATATTGGTGCATGCCCGTCATGTTCCCGGATTAGATAACAGTATAGCTGATGCTCTATCGTGTCAACAGATGGAGCGGTTCAGGGAGCTAGCGCCAGACGCCAGGGAGCTGCCAGAAGTTCTTCCCCCGGAGGTCTGGCAGATTGGCGAGGAGAAGCGTCCAGAGCAATAGGTTTGGCCCTGGCACCCAGAACAAGGAAGGGTTACTTGGCAGTAAGTACAGAGTTCAAAGATTTCAGGAGGGACATAGGGCTCGAGCCGGCCTGGCCGGCTCCAGTTGAGCATCTTCAACAATTTATGGTGCACCTGCACAGAAAAGGGCTGGCTCCGGGCACCATTCAAGGTAGGTTATCAGCTCTGGCCTTTTACGCTAAAGTAAACGGGCATCCAGACTTTTCAGGAGACTTTAGGATTAGAAAAATGATAGAGGGTTGGTCAAAGGAGAGGGGCAGAACAAGGGACTCTCGGGTCCCTATCTCCCCTTCCCTTTTGGCACGTATATGTGAGCAATGGGTTTTCTTATGTAGGGATGAATATGAAAGAAGCTTATTTAATGCAGCTTCCCTTATAGCATTCTTTGGGGCCCTTAGGATTAGTGAGTTGGTGGCCACAGGCAAAGCTGACAGTTCTGGTTTAGCTCTTCAATGTCATGATGTGTGGATTGGGGATGATTGCATAGAAATTTATATTAGACGATCCAAGGCCGACCAAACAGGTAAAGGACGGAAGTTAGTCCTGGGTCAGTGCAGCATTGCCAGCATATGCCCTGTCCGTGCACTAAAAGCATATGTCGCGCGGCGGGGGCATGATGCCGGATATTTCTTTCAACATGAGGATCAGTCTCCATTGACTAAGTATCAATTTTGGAAGCTGACTGGCGCAGCACTAACTAATGTAGGTGCTTCAGGCCTTAAATTCGGCACTCACTCATTTAGAATAGGTGCAGCATCCACTGCAGCGGCCCTAGGTTACAGCCCTGATGAAATTAAGAATTTGGGCCGGTGGTCTTCTGTTAGTTACAGAAGATATATTAGGACCTTGCCTAACGTGTAGGAAGGGGCTTGGTTATGTCTTTGCAGGTTTCCCTGGTGCTGGACGACGCTGGCAAGTGGCTATCGTCGGTCATAGTTTTGTCTATTGGGCTGAGCGCCATGCGGCCGCCTCCCATTGGGGGATCGACTTGGGGCTTGGTGCCCAGGCGCATATCACATGGAGTGGGATCAGAGGTATGCAGTGGATTCAGCTGGGCAGATTGACGGCTTTCGGCCAGTCTCCGCCAGATGTACTTGTTATTCATCTCGGTGGTAATGATCTGCCTGGAACGTCAGGTAAGGCGTTAAGCCTGGACATTCAGAGTGAATTTAAGAGGCTGAATGCCAGATACCCTAGTATGCAGATCGTATGGTCCAACATCATTCCTCGGTTGGCCTGGCGAGGCTCTGTGAGGACGATGGCTGTTAACAAGGCTCGTGCGAGCGTTAACAGGGAAGTTTGTAGAGGCGTCTGCGGCGGCGGCCTCGGATCGGTGATTAATCATCACAGAATTCAAGTTTCAAAGCCTGAGTTGTTTAGAAGTGATGGTGTCCACCTGTCGGAGGCGGGTCTGGACATATTTTTGGAGGACATCAAAGGGGGCCTGCTTTTCGAGCTCGATCAGCTCTGTGGCGGGCATGGGACTTAGCATTGGCTAGTCCCGATGCTGTGGCCGGTAGTGCGGAAATAACAGGTATTTTCGGTGTGTCCCAACTGTAATTGCAGTTAAGCCAACAGTGCATCCCACTTCCCAGCACTGCGGATCGTGCAATCCAGTGTCTGCGGCGGGGGGATGCGCTGAGCCACTTCTGGACCAATAGTCATCAGTAAAAAATGGCTTGAGGTCTGGGGGTGTTTATTAGCGGCTGGCCGGATTCCTGCTGTCTATTGACGGCGGGAACTTGGGGCCGGGGACTCGCCCATATTATGACCAAGTGGTGTCGGCATACCCCTGCCTTTAACCTGTTTCCGCACTACAGCAGGCCCCCTCTTTTTAACAGAGGATTGCCAGTATTATATTTTGTGTTATCAATAAAGTGGCCCAATTTTAACCCATATCTTTGCCTCGCGTCTTTATTCCGGGATTGGGTCAGCAATGCTGCGATCGCATGCCTTTGCAAACGCGATCGCTCTTTGCTGCCCAGCCGGGATGGAGAGAGGCTGCAATAACACCACATGACGTGGGGCGAAGGGCGGGAAGGCTTTGGCTATATAAGCAGCCTTCCCCCCTTCGCACCCTCCTCTGCTTTTTCGGGCCCCCACCCGCCCTTCCCTTTTTCCAGTGTGAGTTTTTCTGGTTGCCGTTTCAGGGGCCGGATAGGAATTTTTGACCTTCATCCTGATTGGCTCTTGGAGGGGGGGATTTTTTGCCTATCCCACACTGGATGAGGGTTGTTGGCAATTTTGGTGGATTAATTTGGTCACTTTGGCCGGTAGTGCGGAAATAACAGGTAATTTCGGAGTGTCCCAATTGTAATTGCAGTTAAGCCAACAGCGCATCCCACTTCCCAGCACTGCGGATCGTGCGATCCAGTGTCTGCGGCGGGGGGGGGGGGGTGCGCTGGGCCACTTCTGGACCAATAGTCATCAGCAAAAGATGGTTTGAGGTCTGGGGGTGTTTATTAGCGGCTGGCGGGGTTCCTGCTGTCTATTGACGGCGGGAACTTGGGGCCGGGGACTCGCCCATATTATGACCAAGGGGTGTCGGCATACCCCTGCCTTTAACCTGTTTCCACACTACAGCAGGCCCCCTCTTTTCAACAGAGGATTGCCAGTATTATATTTTGTGTTATCAATAAAGTGGCCCAATTTTAACCCATATCTTTGCCTCGCGTCTTTATTCCGGGATTGGGTCAGCAAGGAAGTTTCTATCTGATCCTTTGTGAGCTTTCTTGAGAATGATTAGTTAATTAAATAGTTACTTGGGAACTGATGATATTGGAATAAGTGGTCCCTTTTTTCCTCTAAGTAATCAAGCACCAGATCAGGCTACATGAGTTCCAGACAGCCAATCATTTTTTATGGGCAGCTATGATATGTTGGAGGTTATGTCTTCTGTTAGCCCACTTTTGCTTTGCCTAGGGATGAGTGCAAATTGCATGTTCAGTTTAATTTTATAAGAGTTTACCATTCACATTCAGGATTGAAAAAACTTAAGATTTAAACCATTGCTGAATTTTTTTCTCTGTTTATGTTGATTTTCTAATTGTAAGCCACCCAGAGTAGTGGCCTTGTCACTAGATGGACAGTGTAAAAATTTAAACAAACAAACAGAATTTGGAAGAAACAAAACAGACATATTCATCCATTTAGGCCCAAGGTTCTGCATACATAACCCCTACAATTCTGAGTTTTAATTCCTCCTGGCAAACATCATCTCTTCCATCAGTTTGTTACCATTCCAGAATATCATATAAGCCATGAAAAGAGCATTGTTATCTTGTAAAGTAATTTCCTCTAACTGTAAAGAGAATTTCTTGGATTGGGCTGAACTGACCAATCCCTCTTCAATGTTACATGCCATCTCATTGATTCTTCTGGCAGCAGTGGAGTTACTCAAAGGAATTGCCTGAATTGTTTCTTTGGCACTCAAATTCATGACATCAGATATTATTGTGGACACAGAAGGCAGGATAAGTGACTCACCAATGTTGGGAGCATTTCCAGTTTTAGCGATCAGTTTACTAATTCTGTATGATGCAACAAGACCCTTGTCTAATTTATGTGGACATTTGAGTCAGAATTTGTATCAGTGTTGGCCTTCTCTCAAAATTCTCTCAAAGGTTTTTGAAGAAATTCAAGGGTTTATAGTTCTTCTCTGAATGCAAGGTATTCAAATGTTTTTTCTATTTGCTTGGCATCATGCTTTCATTTGAAAATGTAGTCATGTAGTTCAAACACATAGGCAAAGAGATGCAATGAAACCATATGATAAGTATTCCACAGAATACTGCCAACATTTTTTTTCGCCAAGGAACTCACGGGTAGAATTATTTCTGAAATTAATTTAAAAATAGAAAAAAAATGAACAAATACCGTATACTGTATACTTGTGTGTAGGTCTTAAAATTGATCCTAAAAACCTGGGTTGACTTATACACAAGTGTATATGGTATATTTGGTCACATATGTGCTCTTAGAGCAAGCGACGAAACAAGGAGCCCATCACACCTTAGAGGAATGAGAGGCAGAGAGAGGCGCCTGACAGGAAGTGCGTGCAAACCACCCCCGTGTCCCACCTCCTTCTGCCACTTGCCCCACCATGTTCTACTACTGGCTTTCTGACTCACTCCGCCCACTCCACACAGATATACAAACCATTACATACACAATAAGTAAAAAAGAAAACTACCTTGTTTTTCTGCACTGCTCCTTTCTTCTCCATCACAATGAGTTAAGCTGCACACACACATGCACATGCACGCACACACATTACAATACAGATAGAAACAGCTGGCAGCCAATTCGCTGCATTCGTGTCTGGCTTCCAATAAAAACAGGCAGGGTGCCTGCATCAGCAATCGCTGGGGAGGCAGCTGGCAGAATTGCCTCAGCAGGTTAGGCTGCAATCATGGCTGGCTTCCAATGAAAAACAAGCAGGGTGCCTGTGTCAGCAATTGCTGGGGAGACAGCAGGCAGAGTTGCTCTGTTCTGTTCTAAGAAAGCCATGAAAACAGCAGGGAGCCTGCACAAATAGTCAGGTTTATGCTGCTTGGATATTTCATCGATTCAGTTACCAGGGCACCCCACAAACCACACAATAGTTAATCATGACTTGAGACTGGCTGATTTCACTAAACAATTGTTAATACTGACTAGAATTTGTCCATGTTTCACTAAAAATAGCCGCTATGGTTTAATGAAAACAGAAGCAAAAAGCTTCTCGTTTCCTGCAGTGTGCAAGTGCAGGATAAGGGAGGTGGAAATATATGAGCCTGAACTTCATGCATTCAGTTCAGAAATATGGTTTAAAATCATATATGGATACAACCAAACATGCAATATTGGCACATGAGTTTCAATATTACAGACATATTCAGACATATTCATATTAAGCATTTTGCTTGTTTGAGCAAGAAGGAAAATATTCCATCAATAAAAAAGGGATGGAGTAGAAGGCATTTTTTTCTCTGCCTTTTCTGTTCATATGTAAAGAAAACTACCATATTTAATCATAAACAGAATCAAAGAAGTACATGAAACTTGTTGTTCTTTTCGGATGCCACTTAATGTATGATACTAATAACCAAGGGCTGTATTGCATAGGGTTTGTTCCTTGTTTGTTTTAAAATATTTATATACCTTATGTCTCCTAACTGGTGTTCTCAAGGCAGCTGAAATATTTTTCAAATATATTAAAAACAGGCACCAAGCATGATAAGAGCTCCTGAATGGGCAATGTAAACAAATAGCTCAGTCCTACAGTAAAAACCCTACTGTGTGAGTGAGTTAAGATATAATTTTTTTTTTAAAACTGAGACCAAAATTAAAGAAAGTGGAAAACAAGAGATAGGTCATAGAACCAAGCGTGTAAATATAGAATGCCACAACCATTAATCACATTCAAAAAAATGATGATTGAAAACTCTGTTAATGATACCATTCTGAACAAATGGAAAAACAAGACATCATATCACACTTGACAAGGTCTTGTTTATGCCACATCTTGCAGGAAAGGAGTTTTCCATAATGTTTGTTCAAGTTATTATCTATATTTTATTGGGGTTATTTGTCATGTTTCTCTGCCTCCACAGTATTTTTCTCACATTTTGTACTGTATCCCTTCCTTCTGTTTAAAAAGGAGATTTATAATTCAAAACTGTCTTGAAAATAGGTCTTAAGATTTGTGGAGGAGTTCTTTCCTGCACAGATAATTATTGACCTTTAATCAATAGTCATTTTTCACATTATAATTGCACATGGAAATCTGTTCATAGCTGCTAGCTAAGAGATTAACTGCAGACATGATGAGCTGTTAAAGAAAAGTACACCTTTCTTTGCAGGCTTATTTACAAGCTGCAAAAGGTGAAACTAGCATTCAGCTATCATACAAGTAAATAAATCAAGAAGGCTGATGAGAATGGAAGGAGATGATTATTCAGGCCCAAACCAATCCAGACAAATTCTTCTAAATCCAACAAATCAAACTCCAAGAGTTCCTCCATAATGCACAGTAAAATAAATATTTTTTCTCTGTGTCCCAATTCTACACAATAATCAAGTCATAGCCAACGTAATGATACACAGAGGTTTTCATGAATAGCATATGCCCAATGGATATACAGAATAGATAACTTATTTACAATAATCATAATATATTACAATATAATATTATTCATTAGTTTAATGTCATTTATTAATAACTTTTCAGAAACTACATATTTCTAATAGCTACATTATATTGTGTCTTAAGAAGTATATTTTACTCCATGAAAGCTCACACTTAAATAAATCTGTTAGTCATTAAACTGCTACAATGTTTTGACTTTTTAAAAAAAAGCTCTTTTGCCAACATGTTATAGCTACATTATTCCTAAAAGTAAAACAGGTGGAGCTACACTTGGATTTGCAAAGATAGATCTATCTTGAACAAATGTCTTTAAAAAAACCCTGTAGGAACATACTCTGGCACACAGCACATGACAGCAGAATAGACCTCAAGAGTGTATGGTACCACCTGAAGAGCCTTTCCAGATAACCTTAGATAACCCAAGGAAAGACAGTCTCTCGGGTAACCAGGTTCCAAATTGTTGGGGGCTTTGTATATTGCCACCAAAGCTTAAACGTGGCCCAGCAACAAACAGGCAGCCAATGCAATTCCTTCAAGTGAAGCTATGATGGAGGCCATTGCCCCCTTACCCCAGAATAATGACGCGAGACAAGTATTGTGGGATAAACATGGGCCACACTTTATTGAATAATCAATATTGCCCACCATAAAAGGGGGGGTCCTGCCATAGTGCAGAATCAGGTTTTGCACAGAGGTCTCAACAGACCCCTTACCAAACAAATGGGCCAGTCCCTGGCCCCAAGTTCTCGCAGTCGTTAAGACAGCGAGAACCCGGCCGGCCCAAATTTGACCACCCCCTGGACCTTGAGCCACTTTCTCCTAGTTGACTGTTGGTCTGGGTGTGGCCCCAGTGTATCTTCCCCCCCCCCCAAGCACTGTAATTGCACGATCCGCAGCGCTGGGAAGTCAGATGAGCTATACATTACCCGTGATTGTGATGGGACTCACTGAAACCTGTTCTATCCGCACTACCCGCCACAGCATAAAGACTAGCACCGCTAAGTCCCATGCCCGCCAACCAGCTTCTCAAGCTCCAGGAACAGCCCCCCCCCTTGATGTCCTTAAGGAAGATATCCAAACCTCTGTCCGAGAGGTGCACACCATCATGCCGAAACAGCTCAGGCCTATCAGCACGGATCTCCGGGTGACCAATCACCGATCCAAGGCCATTGCATACTCCTCTGCACACCTCCCTGTTAACACTCCTCTGTGCAGTGTTAACATCCTGAGCATGGCATTCCGCCCTCCACATGAGCCGAGGGATGATCATGGACCATAAAATGCTCATAGCAGGGTACGTCACCCTCAGCCATCTGAGGTCAAATTAAATGACATCCAAAATCAAGGCCTTTCCACCATACCTGGCCAGATCATTACCTCCCAAAATGTATTAACAACATGTCTGGGGGTTGCAAGCCAAATGCAGCCGCTCTGCAAAATTGGCCCCATTGCATTCCTCGCAGCCCTTTCCATTCGATCTGGGCTCTAGCTCTGAGGCCCAGATTGCTTACTTAGGCCAACTTAGTCACATAACGTGCTGCCCAAAAAACATAACTGTGGCCGATTACCATGATGTGCAGCCGCCTCGCCATCACTGCTGGACCTGCAATGACAGAAAAGAACCAGGCACCTGCCTAGACATGAGGGAGTGTTCTGATATATCTGTGGTAGGCTGTAGATGACCAACACCCCAGCCGTTTAATATCATCGGGGTGGTAACCCAAAGCAGCTCCAGTTGAGGCAGCACCGATTCTAAAAGAATGTGTACCAAACTTTAAACCTTGAATTCCCACCTTATGCAGTGCCATGTCGGTCATTCTCCGAAAGTGATACTTCGTTAACGGGGAACCATCCTTGTGTATGAAGAAGTAACCTTGTCCATGCTCCCTGATTTCTAAATAAGCACCTACCACTCTCACCGGACATAGCTCTACTATAGAACAAGTTGCTAAAGTAAGATTGGCACATGTACCACGCTGGTCAGCCTTGGATCGGCAAATGAGAATCCTCACCATATTGTCCTCTATCCTGACATCCTGCCATTGCAATGCCACTTTGGTCGCATCACTTTTGCCTGTAACTACCACTTCACTAATCCTTAACGCGCTAAAAAATGTTAGCAACGACGACGCCTTAAATAACACTGCCTCATATTTATTTATTTATTGCACTTATATGCCGCCCATCTAGACATAGTCATCTGTACAAATGACAATCCATTGCTAGAATTCTATACTCACTGCTGAGTACCCTTTTCGCATCCTCGGGGCTAGGGCCAAAGCTATTGCTCGTTCCGCGTCATCATACCAATTTGCCAAACCTCTGGGGGAAGAGTCTCTGGGAATTCGTTGGCTCTTGGAGATAATTCCCTGAACTGATTGATCTGTTGGCATGATAATGCATCAGCTACACTGTTATCAAGGCCAGGAATGTGCTTTGCTTGGACCAAAATGTTATATTTTAAAGCGCACAATGTAAATGCACACACCAGCGCCATAATGCGTTCAGAGTGTGAGGTGAGGTTGTTTATTATGTAAACAATGGCCTGGTTGTCGCACCAGAAACGTACTACTGAATTGGCCCATTCGTGCACCCACAACCACAGAGCGCCTACTATTGGAATAAATTCCAGGAAAGTGAGGTCTCTAGTGATCCCTAACTGGTGCCATTCCTCAGGCCACCGCTCAGTGCACCATCTGCCTCTAAAATAGATCCCAAAACCTAAGGAGCCAGACAGATCAGTCTGAACCTGGAATTCAGCCCTAAGGTTTGTCTCAGACCTCCAAAAAGAGACCCCGTTAAACTCAACTAAAAATTGAGTCCAGACCTGTAAATCCTGTCTCATACCCATTGTAAATCTCGTTCTGTGGAAAGGGCAATGTAGACCTTTCATTGCGTCACATAATCTACGCAGGAATGCGTGACCTGGCGTAACTACCCTACATGCAAAATTCAAGTGACCTACAATCTTCTGCAGTTCTTTCAGCAACACTTTTCTTTTCTGTAGCAATAAACTGATCTGAACCCTAAGGTCTTTCAATTTGCTGTCTGGTAATCTGGAAGCCTGCCTTTGTGTGCCCAACTCTATTCCCAGAAACGTAAAGGAAGTAGCTGGTCCCTCATTTTTTCTTCAGCTAAGGGCAAACCTAGCTCATGTGCCATTGATTGGAATGCTTCTAGAATAAATTTGCATCTCCCGGTGTTGTTTTCACCACAAAAAAGGTAATCATCCAAATAATGGGCCATGCTCTTGCAGCCTACCCTACACCTGAGCTTCCATTCCAAAAACGAACTGAAACGCTCAAATGCAGCGCATGATACAAAGCAGCCCATAGGCAATGCCCGATCAATGTAATAGGACCCTTGGAAGTGAAAGCCCAATAAGTCGAAATCCTGTGGATGAAACGGTAGAATACGAAACACCGATTTAATGTTGCATTTTGCAAACTCCGCCCCTACTCCACACCTACAGACCATCCGCACTGCCTCGTCAAATGAGGTGTAGCGCACCGTGCACAATACAGGAGGAATGGCATCATTAACTGACTCCCCCTCCGGATATGACAAATGATGGATGAGCCTAAACTCTCCCTGGTTCTTTTTGGGTACAACACCCAGTGGTGACACCCGAAGGTTCTCCAGCGGGGCGTTAGGAAAAGGACCCAACACTCTACCTTCCTTCACTTCCTTTCCAATTTTTTCTTTGACTATGCCTTCCATCCCATTCACTGATTTCAAATTTTTCACAAAAAACACCTTGTGTTCTCCTAACGCCGGTATCCTAAAACCGCTTTTCAAACCCTCCAAAAGGTAAGCCGTATTTGACCCCTTGGGGTAGCCCTGCAACCATGCCTCTAAGACCGGAATCTTAATTGGGCTGGGGTCTTTTGTTAAGGGAACCTCCTCCACCGTTTGTTTTTTTGCTGCCTCCAGGGTCTTTACTGTTGTTTCTCTGTGTTCTGGCCCTAAAACACAAGGCAGTGGGGTGTTGACCACCGCACACCGAACACTTGTGTCTAAAACGCCACGCTTTACATGCACATGTGCCCTTTGCATTATAGTCCCAGCAGAGCAAGCGGGGTTGAACCGCTTGCCCCGTGCTTACACGGGGATTCATATTTTGTCCAGCCTTGCAGATAAGATGCCCACTATCAAACCTGTCACCTGAGTTCGGCCTGGCTGGCGTCATATATTGCAGCCAGAGGCCTGGCAAAGGCTCGTCCCAATGTAAATTCGGATGAATCGCACTTCTCATACGGAACGATTCATCGTAAAGCAACCAAGCCTGCCCTGCAAAGTCTATGTATGCCCTGTAGATGAGGTCAAGGTACTGCAACATGGACTGAGCCCTCCAAGGCTGTGTCTTCACCACCACCCCAGTGTAAATTAGGAAGCCGGGGAGCCAGTTTGCCCATGTCCACTCTGGCCTACGCCTTCTACATTTATCTTTCTCCCGTTCATCCTCTTTTTTGAGCTCTTTCTTGTCTACATTTCTATTGAGGAGCTCAAACAAATCCACATAGTCACCTCTCTATATTTTTTCTTTAGTAGCTGGAGTAAGGTGATCGCCCAATGGCATGGCATGATCCTCAAAAGGCAGAGCCTTTAAAGGGACAGAGTTATAGCCAGTGTCGGGTACTGATGGGTAGGGCCAAACCCCTACACTGGCTGTCGAAACCAGTGGTGCTGGGAATGTAATTTGAGGATATGGAGCTGCCCAGTTTCCTACTTGCGTACTTGTACTAGGCCAAGGAGTGGCTGGGGTCCTAAACCCCTCTATGTCATGTGTTGTGTGGAATGGTAAACTACCCTGTCCACTGCCTGGCCATGGCCAGGCAGGCAATATCGGGAGGGTGACCGGTGCAACCACCAGCTTACCTGATGTCAGAGGCAGTGCCGAATCATGTTCCTCCCTGCCATGCTGGTAACCTGTTGCCGACTCTTCCACTCCTTCCTGCCGACCTCTAACTGCTGCAGATGATCCAGCAGCCTCGGGAATCAACATCTCCCATTCCTCATCCTCGCTCTGGTGCTGAGGTGTTATAGCTGATGTATCTGATTCTCTTCTGGATGGCCTAGTGGCCTGCCGATCAGCCTCTAAAGCAGCAAAGTGAGACATTAAATTTTCCGCCATGGCCTTAAGCTTAGCTCTCCTATGGCTCTTGGCCTCCCTAGCTGAATGCCATGGTTGCAGCTCACTATACTGTGGAGCTCTTTCAGCTTCTAAAGCTGAAATCTTGTCCCTTCAACTGTTGCCAAATAGGCCAAGTCTCCTCATCAGATGATGACTGAAGAGGTGAAACTTGAGGAGCTGCACAGTTCTTAGCAGGCTGCTTGCCCTTCTTATTGCCTTGGTCCTTCCTGGAAGCCATCGTTCACACTACTCAACACTTTGTGCGTCCAACCTCCCCAAGCACCTTGAACTCAACCACCTAAGCTTGCCTCAAGTTTAAAACTACCTATGAACTATATTACACTACCACAAATAAGTGTCAACCAATAGATTAGCTAATAATGTAAAGATTATTGTAGAAAATGCAGCTTAAAAACCCTTTTTCCGAGCCCCTTCCTTTATATTTAATATACTTCCTTTCAATATTATAAGGATTATCACCTTGTATTATTTATTAAAAAATTTAATTAGTTTGTAATTTAACTTTATTTTTTATTTATTAATTTACTTATTATTTATTATTATTTTAATTTGTCTATTATTGTTGTTTTATTTTTATTTCTTTATTTTATTTATTATTTATTTATGTATTAATTTAAAAAAAACAGATCAATGCCCTCTGAGCTAAATCGCCCCACCCCCAATGGGTGGAACCAACTGCAACTTGCCCCCACTCCTGATATGAGGCCAATCAATTATCAAGAAAACCTAAAATTTAGAAAACGTTGACTAATTAATGAATGCAAATTAATTTATATATTTATGTATTTATTTATTACTAAGAATCAATTCCCAGGCGTGGGCTAATCCCACTTGAACCAGCTGGTCCGGGGGGCTGCGCGCCCATTCGCTCAGCAGACGCCCTGCTTCCCACCCGTGGCCCGCTGGCTTTTAGCAGTAATAATCAATAGTTGGGCGTTTTTAAAATATATATATATGGGAGGCTTAGGGGGCGCCCAGGCCCCTGCCAGGCCAAGCCTGATTGGCCGCACCTCCCCACCTAATGCGATCTCCGCTCCCTGCCCGTTAAAATTAAAACAAAAATTCAAAGAAATCAAAATTATCTGTCGAGAACGGCTCCTAATTGAGGAGCTGAAAACCGGTAATCAAACCATGGGGGGGGGGGTGCCGATGCAACCCCCCCTTCCAATATCGAGATTGCCCAAGCCGCAAAACGGAGCTATGCAGTTAAAAATAGCACGACCAACAGAGCTCCATCCTCATCTATTGCCAGAAAGGAAGAGGACAGAGGGAGGGGGGAAAGCCACTTAAATAGCTCACTTCTTCCCCCTCCCTTCCCGGGTCGCTCTCGCAAGACTCCCAGCATCTCACGATATCCCGGGAAAGAGGCAATGGCAAGCCACGCTGACGAAACGTGGCTCGCCAGCGGATCGAGCATTTGATTCAGAAGCATTGTACACCAACTGCAGCTTCCACACCAGCCTAAAGGACAGCCTTACATAAAGAAGACTATAATAGTCCAGTCTTCAGGCTACCAATATAGGGAACACAATGGCCAAGCTATCCCAGCCATAGGAACAGCTGCTGATGGCAATCCAGTGGCAATTTCATTTGTTTGTTTAACATGTTTATATGCCGCATTTCTCCTAAAAGCTGTTGGCTTTTGTTTATAATAAATTATAACCTATAACTTAGCAGAATTTGCATATAGCGGCTGGAAATGTTTAGATAGAAAAAACCACTTTTATAAAGAGTAATTTGTTGTTCTCCCGTATGTGTGTTTTGTGCCAGCAATTGATATTCAAATAATCCCTTGTGTCTTGGTTAAAACATTAAATAACTTCTACTAATTATAAACATCTATAAAACAACATGACTTTTAGTGCTTAGACATTTGGTATGACAGACATATTTTCTCTGGTAAATAACTATCTCGTCGTAATACTGTTATATTCATAAGTCTTATTTAGCCCTATTGCATATTTCAGTCAGCTACATCTTTATTCCTGTCTGAGGTACATATCATGTGAGACCCTGTCAGCCCTATCTGTCCCTGCCGCTGATGATGTCATTGCCCCTGTCTAACAGACTTCTGGACAGCTCAAAGGTTTAGGCATCTGGCAGCGGAGCCAAAGATTGGGAGTTCAATTCCCCACTGTGCCTCTTTTGAAGTAGAGCCAGCCTGTGTGGCCTTGAGCAAGCTGCATAGTCCTAGGGAACCCCCAGAAGAAGAGAATGGTAAACCACTTCTGGGTATTCTCTACCTGGAAAACCCTGAAAAGGGGCATCATATATTGACTTGATGCTACATGATGATGATGATGATTTTCTCCTAAAAAGGATCCAAGGCAGGATGCCCTTGATTAATACAATTGCGGGTATGGAGGAACTAAAAAACAAATTGAAACCTGAAATTAGGCATGATCATGCACTGATCCATGCTAGATCAGATTAACTCACACAGCACCTAACAGCTGGTTCACATAGCTGTATATCCTACATCATCTTATACATCTGTGGGGTTGCTAGTCATTTCATATGATCAATACTGTCAAATCTACCTTTGTCAGCCATGTGAGAATTGGAGTCGAGGACTTTATCTCCAAACGAGTATATATTGTCCATGAAATATTTATCCCAAACCAGTTCTATGCTCAGGAAAAATGTTGATACTAGGGCAAAATAATTTTTCATTACACCATACACCATAATGTGCATGCTTGGGGGCAATTATGTCTTTTTAATTAGTAACATCATTTTCAAATATCAGTACACAGATGTGTGAAGCTTAGCATTCTGGTGTTTTCTCATTTGGTATTTCACTAATGCAGACTTTCAGACATCCTTGAAGCTGATTTGTTAAAAGCTACCAAATTAAATGCTTGAAATATTAAATTCCCATTGAAAAAACACTGTAAGTAACAAGTCAATAGAATCTAGAGGGCAATAACTCATTCTTAAATGGGGGGCAAATTATTAATTCAGACAAAACAATCAAGAAAGAACCTCTAGCATTGCCCTTCAACCAAATGAAACTACAGCTGCCACTCTTTGATGTTACATATTTTACGTATACATATATTTTATCCTAAAATTAGCATTTGATGTGCCTTTTAGCCTGGTCATATGCATTTTGATATTTTGAGTCAAGAAGTGGATCTCAGGATTCAGAGAACAGCAAATATTGAAAGAAACTGTGTTTGCATATTAGTCCAAGAACTGCAAAGCAGGTCTGCAGAATTAAAAATGTGAACCAAATAGAATCCTCGAGCATTTCTACTCAAAACAAAAAAGCAACACCATTTCCAACTGTATCTATTATTCAGTTCTTTTTTTAAAAAAACCTCTGGTTTATGAATGTGAGATATTGGGTTTCTTTGTCCACGACTCAAAAGGCCAGGAAATGGCCTGATATTGGTGCACGATATCAAGCCCATTTTGCCACAAGGAAAAAGAATGCCAAACTTTACATAGTAGACGGCAGTCTGAATGTTGCTGACACCAGTGGTAGCAGTCAAGATGGTCTACAGGACACCTTCTTATGCTCACTACCATTCACAAAAAGGCAGCAATTACTGGGGAAATACCAGAACCTGACTCCATTTTTCATCAGTTAACCATTTGTCACCTTACACAAAGCAATTGTCAGGCTGTCTTTCAATAAATTCTCTAGGTATCTATTGCTTGGAAAATATGGATGTCCATCAAGTACCATCATGAAACCTCTGTTTGTTGGGGGAGGGAAATTGACAGGGACATACATAGAGATAATCAGTTACACTCATCAGTGAACTGGCCCTTGAACTGATTATAGATCTTTATGGAAAGAAGTGGCTTGGACTTCACATTTCAGATCTTGGATTTTGCAGATTCAGAGGACAGATGTATTTCCATGTCCTCCTCCTTTTCAGAAAGAACCTTCCTTTTTCTTTGCTGACATATAGTGCCAGCTGAACCTGATCTTTGCTGCTGCTCTTGATTTTGAATCTGGATGCTGCCAATGTTTCAAACACGCAAGGGTTTATAAATTCTGGAATTAAGAAGGAGGCTGAGAGAATAATTGGCAATATTTACTGCTCCATTCATCTTGATGTAGAGAGCAAATACAGACAGGGTGGAGGTGTTAAACTTGATTTAATATAATTTTTCAATCCAAAAGAGACAGCCAATCAAATGATCTAATTTAATCCATTTCACTCCCCTCTCAAAGGTTCGTGTAAACCCCAGTAGGCATCATTTTGCAAAGAAAGATCCACAGAGCACACCCCTGAGTGTGATTTAAAATGAGATTTTGCAACAAGTATTCATACCTTTACTTTATCCTTCTCTCTAATTCTGGATGTCTTGTGCTCCACTCATGAGCATAAAAGAATGTTGGCCCTGAAGGAACATGGCTGAGACCTCTTTCCCAATACAGATGGCTGGGCCTACTGTGTACTGGATTGCATGGGGCAGAAACACTCCAAATTCCTGCAAAATCCTTGGAGATTAACAATCCAGTACCTTCCAGCTGCACAAACCTGTAATTGAGTACACAAAGTTAATCTGAAAGACACATTTCTTCTAGGCATTTTGATTTGTTCTGCACTCTTTTTAAAATATATTTTTAAAATATTTTCAATATCTAGTATTTTTTTTAAACTTTTAAAATATACTTTTAATGTCTCCATTTTTACCACCAGCCACAGAATCCCCTTGCAAGCATGGTTGTGATAATCCTCTTTGGCCAGGAAGGAGTTAAAAAGTTAACTAAGAGTCAGCTAATTGTGTCCTGGTTGACAGGGTCAAACACGCAGATTGCCCCAGATGTGGAGCTGATTCTCACTTAGGTGAGGAGACTGGTCTCAGAAATCCTGAGATAATTTTACTGATGATAAATGGCAAAATATCCCCCTTTCTAGAGAACTGTCACTCCATTACTTTTTCTTGTTATTTTTATTAAACAAAATAAAAAGACAGATACAAAAACTACAGTTTTACAAAACATTACCATGTATGCACTTATAAGATAACACAACTGCCCTTCTTAACTCTGTGCAATCCACCCCCATTACTTTCTTTAAAGCAGTCATTCTCAACTTTTTTTTGGTCATGGCCATAAACACAATATGAAAGAAACATAAGCCAAATAAGGATTGTCTAGATTGCATAACAAACCTTATAAGGTGATGTGTTAAGAATAGTTTCCAGTCTGTGGCCTCCTTCAAATGTGCCAGGCACCCCCGTTGAGAACGGCTGCTGTAAAGCAAACCAGTAATCTGGATTCTTTCCAAATAAAACAAGCAGGGGGAGCCAAACATTCTCCTTCAAGATAAGCAAAATTGGTCTTTTTCAATTTATAAGGTCTCTTTTAAATCTGGGGATGCTTCAGGTCAGATATTGGAATGGAGGTAAAACAGTTTTCCTTTTTTAAAACATCATAACTTGAAAATCCTTTGCCCAAACGTCCCCAAAACTGGCACAGAGTAAGAGCAGATTGTTGTGAGAGTCGAGGCGAGAGGGTAGAAGCTCTCGCCGGAGTGTCGTCCTCCCTCAAGAAAGAACAGGAGGTGCAGACAAATCCACCTACGCCACCCGTCGAGACTGTACAAAAGGGAGTGGATACCTGGGAGTTAGAGAGGAAACTAGCAAAGGTGTCAGTAGCCACTCAGACCGGGCGAGAATTGGCGGGAAAGGAGGAAAGGGGAAGGTCCCTGGTGGAGGCGGGAATGGGAGATATAAAAAGGCCGGATGATACGATACCGGGGGGTTGGGAAATGATATGGGTAGAGGACCCATGGACTGGACAGTGTGAGAAGGTACGAGTCCCCAGAGAGGAGGCGGATTACCGGAGGAGAAGAGGTTTACCTCCGAGGCCTTCCTACTAGGGCGAGTCTGAAGCCCGGGAGTGGCGTAGACGACTCCGGGAAGAAAAAGAGACGGTAGAGAGAGAAGAAAGAGAACGCCGATTATGGCGTCTGGAAGAAGCCCAGAGGAGGGGATACCTAATGGACCGTGGATCCCTTTCCGGGGAGAGGAGAATCTCCGGGGGGCAGAGGGGGGAGATGATGAGACCACCCCGTTACTAGACCCGGAGACGGAGCCTGTGGACCTGGAGAACAGTAACCCATTTTTGAAGGGTCCTTGGGACAATTTGGACTATAACCCCATTGATAAGGATGTTTGGATGCCCTCGTGGGACCCGTTGGCGACGAGAGAAGGATTAGACTTGGATGTTGAAAGAAAGGACCTGTTGTCTCACGTTCCAATAAAACCTAGTTTTGATTTTCTACGAGAAACGACTCCCGAGTCTTTGTTAAAACCAGAGGAGGCCATACCCATACCCTCACAATTGTCTGCTACAATTATGCCAAATTGTCTTATAGAATGTTGATGTGCTCCTGTACATCTCTCTCATTTAGTACAATCTGTACACCAGGGATTCTTAAAATAGGTACTGGGCACCCTCGGGGGAATACTACCCATGCTTAATACTCTTCCTGAAATCAGAAGGTCTATACAGTATTCACCTAAACTATCTTGCCCCACTTATTTTCACCAATACCTTGGTTTTCACCATTGTTACTGTGTAACTTATTCCCTGGGCAGCCTCCATGAATAGCTGGCAGGACAGCTTTCTTTTATATCACCTTGAAGGAGTCACTGCCACTACCATCTCCCATCCTTCATCCATTCAAGAAGAATGAACTCCCACTTACCCAACAGAACGGAGAATTTTCAGTGTATGATCTGTTCCCTTCACTGGATCTGGGAAACACAATGAACAACAATAAAGTCAGTTCCAAATCTAAGTACTTGCTTTCTCTTTCCTTTACCTAGGGAATCCTCCGGCACAGACCCAGCAGATAGGCAGTGGACAGTCTGGATTAAATCCAAAAAGAAACTAAACTTTATTATATCTTCAGGAAAAGAGTTACAACAGATTCTAAGTAACAATCTAATCAAGGCAGAAAACCCCCAGAGATACATCTCTGGGTGCAAAACTTTAAAAATACAGAAGTGCTACAAGAAACAAGAAAATGTAAACAGGAATTTTTAGCTAGGCAGCACAGCCAAACAGAATCACAGTCCCTGACACAAATTAGTTAATTAGCACGTTGATTCTATTCCAAGCCATCTAGTTGGGCTTTGCTTTCCCCTCCCCCCCCCCATTCACCATTGTCCTGGGATCAACTCTCCCACATGGCCAGCTGAAGAGAGAAGAGGATCTAAAAGACCTCTATTGGAAGCTTCAGAATCCTTCAGAGGTCCTGACTGGCTGATACCTGTGAGGCATCAACTAATACCTTTCTCTAGGCATTAACCCCTTTCTAACTATTCCAGGTATGTATGCTACTGCATAATAACATGGATGAGTTGTACTGTCATGACAATTACCTTCCCCAGTGTCTTGGGCACACCAGCTACAACCCACGCCATTCCAATAGCTGAGAAAATACAATCATGAAACTATAAAATACACCTGCCTCCTCACAGAATCTTGGCATATTCTTTCACGTCTCCTTCTTTCCCCTGTTACTCCAATTACCCTAGGGGTCTCATGAACCATCTTTGACAAAATCTGAGAACCAATTCATCATGAGTAGACAAATAAAGCACTTGTTTGCCTCACCTTTGAGAAGCAACGCCCCAGCTGAAAACAAAGGAAATTGAAGAAAGAAAAGGCCGTTGACATTTTTGGAAGGGGCTGGTTATAAAATTGCTCAAAAAATATAGTCTCTATTTAGCTCTAACAGAAAGGGCCCATTATACTAAATCTTTCCTCAAAAAAATCTCCATCATACACTTATCGATGAAAGGCAGGGTAATATAAAACCAACAGGAGAACAGGAAAAATAAATGAACTCTTGGGGTAACTGTTACATGGCAAAGGGTCAGAAGAAATCTTCAAGACATTTCACGAAACATTTCTATTATCTTCCTAACTCGGCAGCACATAGGAAACCATCAATAAATGTCCATAGGTGTTTTATGGGGCAGTTCTCCTCAGCCTGTTTCAATTTAAACCAACTTTCTGAAAATAAAGTGACTTGGGCCCAGCAATGTAGGGCAAGAGCTTCAGAAAATTCCTCTCCTGGGAACAAGCCTTTCAAGTGCATTCAGAGTGCTTCAAATGTGTCATAAAGGATAATTCATTACAATGTGTATATCAGAATGCTTATTAATGCATACGAAAACAGGAAAATGAAATGTATGTTTTATTCAAAAGGTTAACAGCCTGCCTTCTTGCATCTGCTGGAACTCTGGAGGTTTGCAGTCCCCAGAGTTCCAGCAGACCTTTGGTTCACAGCACCTATGCAAAGTCGACAGTCACATGGGACACTTAGGCTGACATCCAGTTGCACAGTGACACAAAAGGGCTAACTTTTGGAGGTGTGTTGCCTCAAGTGAAGAAACCTCTGTAGACATTATTGGCTGCATACTGAGTCACACAAATTGGAATGCAACAGATAATGGCTACAGAGATTTCTTAACTTGAGGCAATTCACCTCCAAAAGTTACACCTTTTGCACATCACTGCAATCCACTTTCAGTCGTTATAAGCTAAAATGTGTTTGGGAGACTATATTAGATTTCCACACACACGTACATTTTCTAGACAGAACTATAATTTTTTCCCCACTGCCATTTGTCATATTAACTTGTCTAGTTCCGGCCTCAGCTCCTGGGCAGCCAAGTAATTCCTTGTCTCTCAAAACAACTGAGGGAATGGGGAGCCTACTTAGGAAATGAGGGAATCTGGAAACTGCTATCCTTCATATGTTTGCTGTTTCCTCAAAGACTATCTCTCAGTTTGGCTTTTTGGCCTTTGATGCATTCTATCCTGCGTTTCAGATGAAAAAGTGGCAAGTTATAGCATGGCACTGGTGTTTCAGAGGTACCTAGTGCATTTCACAAAAAAAGAAGTACAAACAATTTATTCTTGTTGTAAAACTATTAGACCAGCAAGGCTCAAACACAATCACTCGGAAGTACCTGATAGTTAGACGTAACTGGTCAGAGAGCTGATGGGAAGTCTATTTCAACTGTATCTTTGGCAACAGAGGAGTTATCCCCCCCCCCAAAAAAAATGACGAATGCCCCATCCGGGTGCCACTGGAGAAAGCTGCAGGCTAACTCAGGTTGCCTTGGAAATGAGAGAACCTTGTGGAAACAGTCAGATATGATCTGTTCTTCCTGCCTGCAGCAGGAAGCCACATGCCATCCATGATCTACCCCGCGTGATGCCTCACAGATACATACATCACTGGTGCAGCAGGAAAAGGAAAAAGGCAATGGAAGCAATGTGAATTAGAACATCAAAGCCACTGTTTGTTGAGGCTTGAATGCCTACTTTCTTATTATTCTTTTTTCCTTCCACGCTGTCTGTGCAGTGCAGGAGAAAGAAGTGGGGGTGGCAGCACTCCCAAGGAGCCATGCCATTGACTCTCCGCAGAGCTAGAGTGTTTCTTGAATACCAGTTCTGAGGGGATCCAAGCTGGAGCCAAGGCATGTCTGGAGGGGTGAACTGAGATTTCTGTGCTTTGAAAAAAACTTATCTCAGAGACATCGTTTATCTTCATGCCTTGGACCCACTTGGATCTGGTCTCTTGGTTCTGGAAGCACCAACCCTGCTCTTGTTTCTCTGCAGCAGCACCCACAGCAGAGGAGGAAAAAAGGAGGAGGAGGAGGAGGAGAAGGAGGAGGAAAACAGTTCTAGAGAGCTGCCTGTGGTTACAGCTCTCCAGAGAGCCTGAGGTGATGGAGGCAGCAGAGGAGCACTGCCTGGGACAACTACTTCAGTTGGCCTAATGATAAACCAGTGTTGCTCTTCCTCCTCTCATTTCACTTGCCTATTCTGAGCTCAGTCCTCCATAGCAAAGGATAGAAATGTGTATTTTTGGACTACAACTCCCAGGCTCTTTTAGTCAGCAGGGCAGTTGCTCTTCTAACTGCAATACTCTGAGAGTTGCAGTCCAAAAATGTAACTTTTCCAAACACTGATCCGGAGCGAACCTAGGTACTTTCCTTGGCAGGTAGCACCTCTTTCTTACCCATAGAAAAAAAATGTAGCAGAGGCTGTGTCATGGAAGCAGGCTGAGTTACAGACTTGTTGGCCTTCTGCCCATTTGACCCAACATGCACCACTTCTTGTCCTAGTGGTGGATGTGTTATGGGTGTCTCTTTCTGAGCACTACAGCACAAAGGAGGGGTGGGATAGTACAGCAGCAGGCTCTAGTGATACAGGCCCCTTAACAACAGGTAGCACTAGACCATTGGCTCCCAACCTTGGGCCCCAGACGTTCTTGGACTAAAACTCCCAGTAGCCTTCACCACTAGCTGTGCTGGCCAGGATTTTGGGGAGTTGTCATCCAAGAACATCTGGAGACCCAAGGTTGGGAACCACTGCACTAGATGACTATGGACCTGCCAGATGCCTTACTATGCTGACATCAGGCCTTTGATAAAGAAAGCCTGGGGAAGCGAGTGTGTGAGGCTCCTCTAAATTGGGGCAGGTCAGCAATTCTGAATATCTTCTCAAATTCTTTGGGCCATCCATCCCTATAAATCATCTTTCCAGTCTGGAATCTCCTAAGCAAAGTTGCCATCCCCACTCCCATTTTTATTAGTAGTGTTTCATTCCTTTGTTTTCCAGACAATTCCAATGAATACCACTCATTTAAATATTTCTTTTGAAGACTGTGGTTGGTTGGTTGGTTGGTTTAATTAAAGGCCTGATATGATACGCTCTTCTTGATGGCACAGGGGCGGAATGCATTGCATGGAATGACCCAGTTCTTGCTGTTGAAGGTTTTTGGCACTGGAATGTGCATTCTCAATTTGCAAAGTTTTGCCCCATCAAAGGGGGAGGGGGCGGAGAGAGTAAGATTAGTTTGAAAATAAATGTATATATTGCTGCTGTTGTTGTTTTGCTCTACAGCTTTGTTGTGATCGCTTGTTTCTTTGATTCTTAAGCAGTGAAGGCGAATAAAGTCAACACTTTCATGTCAGAAGAAAAGAAGTATGTTCAATAGGAAACCAAAATAGCATCACCAGCATCTTAGTATAAAAGCAAGAAAGAAGGAGACAAGTAAACAAATCTAGGAAAAATCAATCACATTAACAAAAGCAACATACAGCAGACACAGTAAGGTCCCAACCTTTAATCCTCTTTCTGCATAGCTCTGGCCCCTCATTGTTCTATGCACACTGCACATTTCATTTCAAAAGTTGGATGTTCCCCTGAAAAGTTGATACAGAAGAACAGGGAAATAAAGACTGAAAAGTCACATCCTTTATCTGTATTCTAAATAATAACATAGCTAGCTTGCTTCCATACTTTCAAGTTTCATACTTTTGTGTGCATGCTTTTCTTTACTGGTCCATTGTTCAGCTCTTTGCACAGTGCATTTGAAAGGTTTTCCTTCAAAGCATTGTCCCCCTAATACCCAAAGCACAGACTGGGGAAGTTTTGTTGCAACTTATGAGACCAAGTGTGAACACTGTATAACCTAAATAGAAAATGGCTTCTAGGTCACTTTGGCTACTTCCTCAGTCTTGCTGGCAAGTGCAAGTTTGCAGGTCTCTGCTACAAACTATTATGGTTGTATCAAGAAGGTTGAGGGAGCAGCAGCCATTGCCCTGCTAGCCATTCTTCCTGTACCTGTAGAGTGGACCTTTCTACACTGCCTGCATCTTGCATCCCGTATCCCGTAGGCCTGCTTCACAAAGGTGCCCTGGAAGATGATGTCCTCTCCCCTCAAAGTGGGCAAAAATATTCCACTGACCGTCAAAACAAACACAAGTCTTGCAGCACCTTAAAGACTAGCAAGGTTAAATTAGCATAAGCTTTAGTAGACTGTTTTCCACTTCTTCCAATTCTGATGCATCTTGAGAAATGGGCGACAGCAAAAGGATGGATGACTCACTAGATTTAGCAGGGTTAGTAACTATCCACCAGGGTGGATAAAAGCCAATGAGTTTTTAAAAATCAAATTGATTTAAATCGCAATTCAGTTGAAAAATCCATTTTTTAAATTTATTTCATGATTTATATCAGATCCACCCTGTTAACCACTAAAAAAATCCCAAACCAAAGGCTGTTAATTTAACTTTTAAATGCAATTCATTGAATTTCCCTTGCATTTTTCATCACAACATTTTAGGACCTTTGCTTCCCATCATTTTATATGTTCACTCATAATTATTTTAAAGGGGTGCCCTATTTGGCCATTTGGTAAACATGAGAAGTCCACACATTAAGAGAAGCATACTATCCCTGTCCCCTCCATCATTGTTTTCAGCATTGAAAAATGACTGCCTGAGGAGAGAGAAGCCACTGTATTGCAGTAACCTTATTGAAATTAAAATGGCAATTTAACATAAACGTAACTGTTAAAAAATGCCCCCAACTTAACTTTAACTGAACAGGAATTGTTAATCTCACAGACTGATAACCGTTAACCATTTTCAACTAACTTTTCCATCTCTGCCTATAGTTCAGGAAAGCATACATCAGCTACAAAGAAAACTTGTTAGCTTAAGGTACTATGAGAGTCTTTGCTGTTTTTGTTTCAACAAACTACAAACTAACATGGCTTTCCCTCTGGGGAGGTAGGAAGCCAGGTTGAGTTCCAGGAATCATTATGTTTTCCATAGCAAAATGTTTTGGACAGGCCTTTACCGCTATGGATCTACCATGATTGGCTCCTCAATTTTTCATTTGGTCAAACCAACCAACACCTGACACTCCAAAGCAATGGCTTACCCAAGGTTTGATTTTAACAGACATCTTTTTCTAGGTCTTTCCTTTTAAAACATGACCGGCAGATGTTTTACCTTTCCACATAGCATTTATCTAGCAACAAAACTACTGCCACTTATAAGCTGACCACTATAGGCAAAAAAAATAGTAACAGAAAGTTTAAAAGTGCACTGTGATTCTTTTCTTCTAGCTTCTGCCAAGATTTGGCATTCTGATATCTACATGAATAGAAATAAGCTCAAATGACCATGAGCCACAGATATATTTGGATGTCCAACAGATTTGAAAGCAGTCATCAATTCTGAGTTTGAGTGTAGAGAATAAGCAACCTGGATTTAATAATGTTTATTGTATATACAAGCATTTATCTAAGTATTCAGAAAAGTATTTACATTATGTAAGTGTGTAGACGTATTTTAGAACAATATAATCAAATAACATCCAGAGGGCCACACATTCTACACTTTGGTCTAGGTTGGCTCTAATGCAAGCCAATAGTATTATGAGGTATAGATGAGAATGACTTACCAAAGTCTCTCTGATAAGTTCTCGGTGGAGATGAGATTTGAACTAGGGGCAGCTCAGCTCACAGCTTGGTTGCTCTCAGCTAATATAATGTAGCATCCTTATAAGCTGAAAATTAGTTCTAGCTGTGTTGTCTGTCTCGAAACAACATCAGCCAAGATTATTTTGCAAAACACTGTGCATAGAACGGAGCATTTTTCATAATTTGCTGCAGCCTAATTGCACAAGTTGAGGACTATGGGGCATGCAACAAAAAGCTGACAAACTGGCTTGTATTGCTGGTGTTACTAATATTCCACAGTTCTGTTATTCATTTGGATTCTAGCCATTGTGCCTCCTGGCATCAAGTGTTTAACTTAAAATGTCCTTGATATTAAACTTGTGTTAGTTTTCTTGCCACTGTCCCAGTTCATTTTGAATCTTTTACTGAATATGGTAAACTCTACAGCACATACGTACACATATATGACTAGAATTTAATCAATGCCTATTTTAGGATGGATAAGTTTATTCCAGTTACAGTACCATGAAACTTTGGCAAAAAACAAAGAAAAAGAAGGAAGCAAAGACCTGAAGAATATAAACATATCCAACAACATCTCCTAGTTGAGTGCCTTCAAGTCCTAGGACAAGCCAGTACAATTTGCTGTACCAGCCACTGAGTCATACCTTGGTCAGAGTCCCTTGGAGAAAGACCTTAGCTCATTGGCAGAGATATGCTTTCCACAGCACAGTGTCCACAGTTCAATCTCTGGTAGGGCTGGGATAGTCCATTCTCAGGAACTCTGAACAACTGCTGCTCCTTACCATAGACAATAGAAAGCCAGATGGACCAGAAGCCTGTCCTATTATGAGGGAGCTTCCTGCACTCACAACCCACTCTTAGCAATAAAACCAAGAGGTGTATAGAGATCCTGGGACTTCATCATGAACTATATTTAACTTGAAAGATTACCAATCATGCTGTCTGTTCAATGGTCTACTATCTACTCAGGTTGATACATTTTTTAAGATAAAATAATTTTGATAACTTCAAATTAGACAGAAAAGGGTGAAAGGAAAAAAAATGTGAAGTGCATACATTTTAAAACTCCTTTTATCTGTTGATATTAGAGTTTTTCCTTGCAGGTAGAGGTACTTTATTTTATGTGATTTTTTTTAAGCTTCTGAAATATAAATGTATGAAAAGTACATAAGTAACTGGCAAAAATTCACATCATTTTGAACTTGCAGGTGGTAACTCATAAGAGGAGTGAGACTTTAAAAAGGAAGTTGAGTTCCGAGCTAAATGCAAAATGAGTTCATTTTCTGTAGGTAAATTGCTGTACTTTAACACATTTGTGTACATTCTGAGGAAGCTCCCACCAGGTAATGACAGCTGGTTCATTCTCTCTGCATTCAAACAGTTGTAAGAAAATTACTGTAGGTTAGTGAACACATTCCATTCCAGTCTACTCAGTCCAGGTCAGCAAGCAAAGTAGAAACCTTCTCATTAAGCACCACTCTTCTATAAAACGTGTGTACCTAACAGCAGGAAACTTGAATGAGTGCAGTATAATAAATGAGGTGTGGATGGAAGGGACCCTGGATTGAGAATTTCTGCTTAGATGTGAATGAGCCTGTGATAACTCCACCTGCACCACTCCAAACTCCTTAGATAATAATAATAATAATAATAATAAATAATAATAATAATAATAATAATAATAATAATAATAATAATAATAATAATAATAATAATAATAATAATAATAATAATAATAATAATAATAATAATAATAATAATAGCTAATTAAATTGTGTCATTCCCTTTGTCTAAGGCTCAGTGAAAAGAGCAGGAAACAAATGGGGTTATTATTCTTCATACTTGCAGAGAGCCCAGATATTTCCTTGATGCCAGATGCAACGGATAGCACATGTACCAAAGTGGCTAGGCATACTCAGTTTCTGGCGTGTTTAAAGTAAAATAAAAATATGTCACTGTGGCGAAATGCCTACAGGTGACGTCATTCCTGCCTGTCAGTCACAGGAGCTCTAGAGGGAGGAGCCAAGGATAGAGCAGGAGGGGCGGAACCACAGGGGACAGTTAGACAGTTAGACAGTTGGAACCTGAGAAAGAGAGTTGAGAAGTTGGAGCTTAGAGAGAAGAGAAGAATTAGAGTGATCTGAGGAGAGAGTTAGGAAAGTGAATTAAGACCAAGGTTATTAGAGTGAACAAGCAGGAATGAGAACACCTAGAATAATAGAGATATTAAGTGATTGAAAGTATATAACACAAGCCTGAATATATGTCCCGTCCTACCCAAACTTAATCAGACCCCTGTTACAGTGACTACGTGATTTACTTTGTGAAATGATTAATAATAAAAGGTTATCTGTTATTCAAACCAACTGATTCTGTAGTTCAATAAACCTGGCAATTGGCAGCACATCTGTCTAACACTCAGAGGTGGTATTAAGATAATAATACCTGGTGACAAGTGAGAAGAAACAAGAGGGAGAGAACCTTTGTGAGGGCCACAACAAACACAGCCACAAGGGCGATCCCCACAGTCGCCAATAATCCATCCCTGCTTTTCAAACCACTATGTTGAAATGACTTAACACAAAAAGCATCTCAGAGTAGAAGTCCAAGACCTACGTTTTTGTTTTTCATTTTTAAATCTGCCAGAAATTCTGAGGAACAACAACTTCCCTCTTCTCATTGTTATATTGCATTATAAACAAAATTGTGTGCCTCTGGGGTGAAATGAATGGTCTAGCAAGCTGTCACAGACATGAAGTATTCCTGCTGTCTGGTTACCTTCTATAGCCCTGCACTCCCATGCACTATTTGTCTCCGTTCCCAGTAGATCTAAGTTGGCCCCCTTGTTCAATGTCTGCCTACTGACTTTCCAAAGCTCTTTTGCTTTAAGGTGCTATTATGTTGTTCTTTCACATACAAACCCTCTGTCAGACTCCTCCCCTTAGCCTCTCCCATTAAAAACACCCAAGAGAGTTTTCTTACCATTAGTCAGATCATAAGTTTGCACTGAGGAAACATCAGCCACCCATCTGGAACCATTAATGATCCATTGTCTAATTCCAAACAGTGACTCCAGCTTTACTTTATGACAGTCCCATAGTGATAGTGTCACACTAAATAATTCAGCAGCACGTTCACAATAAATATCCAAGTGGATAACCTATTGTGGCTCAAGGACCACATTATCTCTGTAGCAAAATGTAGCCACATGCTAGCAGTGGATGAAGACTCAAAACTGGCAGCATCCACACACAAATATCCATGACCACAGGATTCATATTCCACCTCCTTCTCTCTCTCTCTCTCTTTTATGCTTATAATACATACAGAAATATGCACATGGATAATGAAACTAGATATTAAGGGGAAAGCATATTCCCTAAAGATAGTCATTTTCTCCCTTCTGCACCAGGATCTTCTGAGAGATACAGGCCTCAGGTATCAGACCTCAAATTAAGCCTGTTTTTACCTTCCAATGACCAATCACAAAATGAAGCATGCTAACGGTAAGATAAAGTACATTAGGGAGACTGCATGCTATGAAAAACAGACATGAAGAGACCAATTTTATCACAAGCAAATATTAAAACTTTGGTTTACTGGCTAGGAAATAAAATATTTTAAGTGCAACGTTAATAGAATCCACTGGCAGACAAAAAAAACATTCTCTCTCACACACAAACACACACACAACACTGATCTATGCTCTACACTCAGTATCACACCTGTTCTTCTGCTGAGACAGACTAAGTGACATATTTGACTGAGGGCCTATCCAGAAGAGGATGTGTAGCTCAGATCAAGGTGGGTGGGAATGACCCCCATATGTTCAGAATCACTCAGTCCAATCATCTATAGCTACTTTATTTTTTCTTGTGTATAAGCCAGCTTCTTCTGAGTTGAGTTTCCAAATGACACGTCTCCCACCTTCCTCCTTCCCCTCTCCCCTCTCCTGTTATCCCCTTTCTCCACCCTGTGTCCACACCTTGTTTCTTTTCTCCCTTTCTTCCCCGATTTGGGAGTGGAAGCTTCTAATTTTTTGTGAAGAAGGAGGTATGCTCACCTACCTAACAAACTTTCCCCAGAGCTGTTAACTCTTTTTTTATCTTGAAAGACAAAACATCCTTGAACCTGCCAGGTATATTGATCCTGCCAGGTATCAAGCAGAGGGTGAGAGGCAATAAACCCTCCCATCTTCTTCCCTTCCACTTAGAGTCTTCTCCTTGTTGGGGAGACCAACCCCATAGCTGACATCATAGATGATTTTGGAGGCACTCTAACTGTACACTCCCCCACAGAATCCAGGATGATTTGAGTCAAGGAACCAGATGGGGATAACAAATCTGAAATCAACTCTGCTTCAAAATCCACCTCAGTTCCCAAGTTGAGGGAGGGGGGAATCCCAAAACAGAAGGAAAGAAGGGAGGGATTTATTCAAATCTGATGTAACATCAATGGATTTGCTTAACTAATCCAGATCAGTGGGTTCCCTCTTAGACAGTGACTTCAAGAGTGTGTGGCTAATCTCTGAAACCCATCACAGGAGTCTTCCTGGCTATCTATTTCTGGCAGAGGTAGGGCTGTCTTTTTTTTCTTTTTCAATGTGTACCCTGCATAATTAACTTGTAAACCACCCAGAGAGTGCTTCAAGCGCTGTGGGGCGGTATATAACCAGCAGGCTTTTTCTTACATAGGACTGTAATTTGACAATAGCATTTTTTTTCACAGTTAGACCAATGAATGGGTAATGGATTGGGGTTTTTTAATTCAGTCTAAGGCCACGTTGTAGTCATGTGGTTTTTGTGTCAGTGTGCATCCTCTTTCTATGCACACCCCCTGCGAAAATGGGTGTGGTTTCAAGGACCAAGCTAGTTGTTTAGGTTACAAAAAATACTTAGAACATAAATTCTAATCTGGAAAGTTGGACTGAGGAAGCAGCTGTTTAACTCTTCCCACACCCATACCTACCGCCTGTTTCTTGATCTAAATCATACTTTCAAAGTAGCTATTCACTCTGAAGTGAAGGAGGAAAACCAACAAGCTCCATTAACATACTGTACTTGTATATTTCCTCTGTGGGTTAAATAGCAGCTTTGGAGGATAATCTTAAATGGACACATGACAAAGAAAAAAAAATTAAACTACTTTCTTACAGTGCCAGTGTCTACCCTGACTGCAGCTCCCCGTCCCCCGTCCCCATTATTCTACAAAGCTGCTTTGGACTAAGTGGGAGATAAAAATCATGGATCTCACAGCCTCTTATCTAGCTTGACCCTCATTTTCTTTCCTTTCCACATACCGAAACTCTAGACATTTTAATTAAGATGAATTGTGTTCTGCTTTCAACCCAGCCTACTCTTATTTTCCCTTGTTAGTTCCTTCGCTGAATCCGATTACCCTTGTTCTTTCATCCCATTACCTTTGACAAGTGGCAAAAACTGTTTTATTTCCTTCAACTGTGTCATTGATTATTCCACAGTATTAATATAGTTACAGGTATTTGAACATCTAGACATATTCAGCATTTATCCAATACACCTCAGATGTATAGAGCTGCAATAAATATGTCTTATGTTAGCACTTTTAATTTAGTAACACTTGTTTCCAAAACATTTTACTTCAATATATATATATATTTATTCAATAGCCTATATTGGCAAATGAAAATGGTTAGAATTCACTTTACTAAGGAGCAATCCAAAATAATACCATCAGTGTAAACAAGACCCCACTAGTAAATCACAGACAAGCAACAAAATAGTTAACTTATATATATATTTCTAATGGAAAACAGAGAATTGAATATATTTTTGCTGCCTGCTGAATTGTGTGCTGAATCTCAAGACATCTGTGGAGAGGAGACTAATAATATATTTTCCTTTAATTTAGGATCTCACAATGCAGCTTGCTTCTTGAAAAATTAAACAGGCTGTGGCTGGTTCAATTTCTCTTTCCTTTCCTTCCATTACATTTTCTAAAGCTATTTACACTCTAGGTATGGTTTTTGCAATTATATCAAAACCTTGGAGATGTCCATTACAGCTATCTTTTCTAGATTCTATCCAGGCCTCTTAGATGCTGTATGCAATGCTCAGTTTTAGACCTTCCATGTCTTGGCCCCATCTTTAAACTAAACTTGAAAAACACAATCCATTTTTTTTGTGTTCTGCACCATATGTGCTCACCTTTCTCTCTTGGGTTTATCTCCTTCGCTCTCTTTTCCCCCTAATGTTCCTGCATTAACCCTGGGGTAGATCCAGCAAAGATCCTGAAGGCTGAGGCTCCAATACTTTGGCCATCTCATTGAGAAGAGAAGACTCCCTGGAAAAGACCCTGATGTTGGGAAAGTGTGAAGGCAAGAGGAGAAGGGGACGACAGAGGACGAGATGGTTGGACAGTGTCATTGAAGCTACCAACATGAATTTGACTCAACTCCGGGAGGCAGTGGAAGACAGGAGGGCCTGGTGTGCTCTGGTCCATGGGGTCACGAAGAGTCGGACACGACTTAACGACTAAACAACAACAACAAAGATTCAGCAATTGTGTTGCAGTGAGTGGCTTGATCTGCTGATCTGACCAGTGGAAACCAATGGCAACCATAGCCAATGGGTATCACCTACTTTTAAACCCTCTAACTCACCAGTGGAAGATGGGGTGGAGGGGCATTCTGAAGGTTCTCATTAAGACTAGCTTCTCTCTTACTTTTCTTAGATACCAGTTCTTCTGTCTCTGCACTTTGAGCAGCATGAACTGTGCCACAGCTGAAATATTTAATCAGATTCCAGCGTCTAAGTTTTTTGATTGTTGCCCCCATTACAAATGGCGATTTGTTGCCTGGAAAAGTTCAAAACACACTTCATAGCTTCCCACAGACTGTCTGAGCCAAAGAAAATAAATCCCTGTTGTGTTCTCAATCAGTCACTCGGATTGTACAAGGCTGCTTGAAGCATTCCAGTGTGAAGTCGTGAAATGGAGAAATATAATACAGAGGCAAATTTTGCTCCCAGTCAAGGGCCATTGTTGGTGACTATTCAACAATGAAAGCCCAAAGTGAGAGTAAGTAGAGAAAGAGTTCAAGATTTGCATGACATCAGTAAACGACTAAACACACATCCACCAGTATGAAAGAGAGAAATTACGTTCTTGATTACTTTCACCAGGATTGCTGTAGTTCATGTGCACTCACTCTGGAATTAAGCATTTCAATGTTTACATAATTTTGATAGGACAAATGCATGCTTCTCCTGTTCCTTTCCCTAGGGGGAAAAAAGGGCCACTGGAACACATACATACAGGACCACACTTCTCTGTTCACTTCTTGAACAGGAATTTAAACTTCAGAAAATGAGCAGCCTGCTTCTGACTTTGGGAGAACTGCTTGCATTGTATGCTTTAGTCCTAACTCTGTTATTTACAGCCCATGTCATCTACATCCGTTCAAAGATTTGGTTGTGCATACAGTTGGGTAATGTGGCTTTACAATCTTCTTTTGGTTACCAGTGGTCATTATTCTTATTTATTTATTTTATTTATTTAAAATATGTTGCCATTTACCAGAACTGGCCACTAGAGGGAGTGAGAGGACCTCTCTAGGGTTCGCTATCTGCTCGTTTTTGGCTTCCACGGGGGGGGGGGCTTGGAACTAATCTGTCACGAATACGGGGGTCCTACTGTACACATATTTTACACATGGAATGTACCAATTTCAACTTTTTTTAATTAACCTGGACTAGAAAGGCTAGGAAGATCTGAGAGCTGTTACGTACTAGTCGAAATGATCAGCACAGAAGGAGACAACATGATGGTCTCATCTATACATGTTAGTGACACCTACATGGAAGTATAGATTACCTTTTTTAAGTGTCAGTGCAAGCCCTCCTATGCCTGAGGTGTGAGAAAACATATCACTACCGTTAGTGCCAATGCACGTTAATAATAAGGAGAGTTCTGATAATCCTCCTGAGTATGTAACACACTTATCTAAGGCTGTGTCTACACAGTCAAATATAATGGGATTTGCTCCAGTTATAAAATGGATGTTTTTTAAAAGAAATTACTGATCACGCAACACATCCAGCTCTTTTATCTCCCAACACAGAGTTTTTTCTTTGTTTCGGGGGGGGGGGGGCTTTTACTTTTTGAAAATGGAAATATTCAAATACAGTGGTGCCTCGACTTACGAACTTAATTGGTTCCAGAACTCCGGTCGTAACTCGAAATGGTTGTAAGTTGAAGCACCATTTCCCATAGGAATGCATTGAAATGCAATTAGTCCATTCCGGCCAAAGAAAAAAATCACCAAATAAACCCACTGTAAGTCGAAGCACCATTTCCCATAGGAACCCATCGGAAACGCGATTAATCCATTCCGGCCGAGGGGGGGGGGGGAAGAAAAGCAAACAAACCGTGCAAGGCCCTTCGGAAATGCAAAAAAAGCAAAAAAAAACCATGCAAGACCCATCGGAAATGGGGAAAAATCAAAGCAGAAATCAAACAAACCATGCAAGACCCATCGGAAATGCAAAAAAAGCAAAGCAGAAAGCAAACAAACCATGCAAGACCCATCGGAAATGCAAAAAAAGCAAAGCAGAATGCAAACAAACCGTGCAAGACCCATCGGAAATGCAAAAAAAGCAAAGCAGAAAGCAAACAAACCATGCAAGACCCTTTGGAAATGGGGAAAAAGCAAAGCAGAAAACAAAAAAAACATGCAAAACCCATCGGAAATGGGGGGAAAGCAACGCAGAAAGCAAACAAACCATGCAAGACCCATCGGAAATGCAAAAAAAGCAAAGCAGAAAGCAAACAAACCATGCAAGACCCATCGGAAATGCAAAAAAAGCAAAGCAGAAAGCAAACAAACCGTGCAAGACCCATCAGAAAGGGGGGGGGAACCCAAAAAAGCAAACAAACCCCGCAAGACCCATCAGAAATGGGGGGGACCCAAAAAGCAAACAAACCCCGCAAGACCCATCGGAAATGGGGGGGGGGGGGGACTAAAAAACAAACAAACTCTGCAAGACCCATCACAGCATGGAAACATAATCCCACCACCCAGCCCAAAACCACGCTGCAAAACCCACCCAGAACAGTTTTTAAAAAGTAGAAAGCAGCACCTTACCAGGCAGTCCGAAGCCTCCTCCGATCGCACACTCTCTAACCGCTGGGGCGAAAGAGCTACAAAGAAGCAGCCTCTTCGCCACCAAGAGTTAGCAATTTGAATTCCCCGCCTTTTTCCCCTGCCTTTTTCTGGTTGTAACTCGAAGCTCCGGCCGCAAGTCGAAACAAAATTTTGCGGCCGGAGCTGGTCGTAACTCGAAATGGTCGTATGTCAGGACGTTCGTAAGTCGAGGCACCACTGTAGACTTTGCCCACCCATCTCAGAATAAAGATGCGAGACACATAGGCTGGGTTAAACTAGGGCCACAACTTTATTAACTACCATATTTTTATGTTTATAACACACACCCATTTATAACACACACACACCACTTTTCTAACCCAAAAATTTAGCTTTGAGGATTCAGCCTCTGGGCTCAGAACGGTCGGACATTTTGAGTCCCTATTGAATCTGAGCCTACAGGCTCCACCTCCAACGAGGTATGTTCTAATTGGTTTGTACAGCGTCAGCTGACATCAGTTCCATAAGGCTCATGATTGGAGGAAGCTAAGTCTCCTGACTATAGGAAGCTAAGCCTTGTGACTGAAGGAAGCCTGTTTACAGAGGCAAGGTATGTGCCATTTTGTTCTCTCCTCAGCTATCTCAGCTTACTTCCATGTAAAAGACGCCCCTCAATTTTTAGTGTAATGATTTTAGGAAAAAGTAGCATTTTATACACGTAAAATATGGTATTTAACTTTTAATTCCCCTTTCACAAGGGGACCTACTGTAGTGCGAAGCTTATCCAGTGTACCTTTTATCCAGACCAGACCATCCAGGGGAGAGTTTTCTGGCCCTGAAGTGTGCTGTCATCTGCCCAGCACGTCTTCGGCCACCCAATTGTAGGACTACCCCCGAAGCTTGCTGCCTGGGAGAATCACTGAAATCCCACCTCCCTTTACATGAACTTGTGGCTCTAAATTCAGGGAGGTGGGCTGTCTGGCACCCTCCTTTAGTGCCCCCGTAACTTGCTCCCCTCTCTTGCCTTCTCACTATCCGCTGTTGTGAGCTAATTAACGTGGCTTCCTATTTATTATGCCCTTCTTTAATCCCTAGAGAGTAAGAACGGGATGGGCAAAAACACACCTGCTCCCTATACGGCCAATCTTGGGAGCAGGTCAAAAATTCCTATCCGGCTCTGAAGCGACCAGCTACTCTCATTCTTAGCACTCAAGGGTGGGCGAGCAGGCTGTGCGATCGACAGCAGAAGAGAGGCCGAAGCAGGGAGGCTCACCCTTTAAAAGGCTGGCTTGCTCGCCCCGTCCCTCGGCGCTGACGTCATCAATGTGCTTGCCATTTCCGAGCGGGCAGGCAAAGGGTCTCCACTTCAGCAGCTCCATGCCTCGCGGAGCAGCCTTTCTCCAGGTGATCAGTTGTTTCTTTCTGCAAAAGGATTGGGGGAGAGCATGTCTGTGGGTGGTGTTGTGGTGATGTAGGCAGTTGGAGTGAGAAGTTTAGGGACCTCAGGTACACCCAACCACCAGCATGCCCCAAGTTATCCTTGTTTGTTTGTTTGTTTGTTTGTTTGTTCGATTGATTGATTGATTGATTGGTTGGTTGGTTGGTTGGTTGGTTGGTTGGTTGGTTGGTTGGTTGGTTGGTTGGTTGGTTGGTTGTTTTTAAATAAATGAGTATCGTGCTGAGTCACTGCATTGATACACCAGTTTAGCACTAGATCACCTCCACATCAATCAATCAATCAATCAATCAATCAATCAATCAATCAATCTATCTATCTATCTATCTATCTATCTATCTATCTATCTATCTATCTATCTATGAATGAAATAGAAACAACAACAAAATAGAAAAGACTGCATATATTTCTGTGGTGTGTCCTTCTGTGTATGGTATATAGAACTTTGGGAAACTGGTCTTTTTTCTAACACTGTGCAACCCTTAAAAACCAAGTGGCTTGGCAGCGAACCATAAAAGGATCAGCAAAGGTGGGAACAGAGGAAGAAGGAAGGAAAGGGAGCTGCATGGACTGAAATGTGAATCAGATCACACTGAGTGTGAACACCGAACTCCCGAATCAATCCGCAGCCCCATGTGATCACCGACTGCAAATCCAGCCTTAATACAGCCTGCAAATCAGATCACATCAACGTGTAGTCACAGCCTAACTTAACATGACCATTTGATTTCATGCCTCATCCCAGAAATCTTGCTTTGGGCATTTCAAAATAATACTTTTCTAATTTCAAAACCAGCCTAAAACAAAGTAATGCTGTGTAAAACAAGACTAATATACTTCCTTTGTGCACTAAACTACGGATAAATGGAAAAATATATTAAGAATAGAAACTTTTTATATTTCTAAATCATGTGGAGAGGAGCAATAAGAAAAGGCTATGAGAATTCAATGTATATTTTCTCCTCGCTTCTGTATTAAACTCAAACTCTACAGGGAATAATAGCTGGAAGTGCTCTGCTAACCCAGACTATTTTGTATTACTGTTCCTTTCAATTCCTTGTTTCATGTGTCTTCATCTTACAATCCATTATTACATGAGATCTTGCTTTTGCTGAAAACAGTCTCAGATAACAAATGGACCTAGTGCTGTGGAAGTCAATTCCAGACGGAAAGAGTCCATTCTTTTTATTTAGCCCTAACCAGTACTTTTCTTGCCTCCTGAAGAAACAGTGGCTGGACGACAGGGTAAAGAAGGACAAACTGCTACTCTTTGCTGTCTGAAATCCAAGTGAAACCCATATTAAATTGGCTGTGCTCTCTACTCCTATGCAGTACTAACAATGATAGATCAAAATTTTCCCCACTAAGAAATAGAGACATGAGACATAAATGATGGGGTAAAAGTGCCACCATTTTATTGACTCCTCAGCTTCCCCTGACCTACAGTGGAGACACCTAGTAGTGCATAACCTACGTCAAGGAGCAGGGTTCAATCTTGTCCTCCTCTCCCAACAAACCAGGGTAAACCCCTGCCCTCTTGCCCTGTTGTAACTTTCAGCCTAGTGCTAGGTAGCAATACATGGAGAGGCTTTCCTGAGTCCATTTCCAACACAAATCAACGTACTGTAGAAATAGATACCAAATATAAAGTTTCTGGAAGGGTAGTTTATTGGCCAGAAAGCTACCAAGTAGAACCACTCCAAGTGAGGCTCTCCCCACCACCACCTTGGTTGCTGACATGGTCTTTTAATTCCCATTTAGTTAAGCCGAGGAAGCAGTTCCTCCTTATCTGAAAGAAAACAGTTTATAATCTGCTAAACAATTACTTCTAAGCAGACTCCAACAAAGTCAGACACTCAGTTGTAAAGCAGCTTTTCTCCTTCTGTATTATTTCCTGTTCCTGTTCACATGTGTGGCTTACTACCTGTGACAAAACACCTCACCGTTCTTCCCCAACTATATGACTCCTAATGAAATGGCTACTATCTGCTTCCACAACACCAATCAGGAAACCCAGGTCAAAATTTTCTTAAGTTCCCCAAAGCAACCAGACAACCTCACGCTGGATACACAGGGCAGGTGGGTGGTAGGAACAGAACAGAAATTAACCCGACGTTGTGGTGGGGCAAGGCTTTGAGATGGTGCTATCCCCATCCCCACTGCAGGTAACTCAGCAGTGCAAGTTCTGCTGTTAGGTCCTGCCTCCTTCCTGAAGGGAGGCAAAAAGCTCCCCCCCCCCCCAATCCAGCTGCTGAGAGCAGTGTCACTCTAGAGGCCACGTTCCCATCTACAGGACATGAGACACTATATCAGCTCTCTCCTCATCTCGCAAAATGCTCCAAACCGTTCTTTCATGGTTATGAAACAAGAGGTTTCTCTTTATTTAAAAAAAAAAAAACACTACTGGATTAGTCATTCTTTGGAATTGTTGCTTTCTACTAGAGAACCGTTGTACAGGAGGCAGCAACAAAAACCATCCCAAAGAAAAGGAAATGCAAGAAAGCAAAGTGGCCGTCCAATGAGGCCTTACAAATAGCAGAGAAGAGAAGAGAAACAAAATGCAAGGGAGATAGGAAAGTTACAGAAAACGGAATGCAGACTTCCAAAGAATAGCAAGGAGAGACAAGAGGGCCTTCTTAAATGAACAGTGCAAAGAAATAGAGGAAAAGAATAGAAAGGGAAAAACCAGAGATCTGTTCAAGAAAATTGGAGATATTAAAGGAACCTTTTGTGCAAAGATGGACATGATAAAGGACAAAAATGGTAGGGACCTCACAGAAGCAGAAGACATCAAGAAGAGGTGGCAAGAATACACAGAGGAATTATACCAGAAAGATCTGGATGTCCCGGACAAACCAGAAAGTGTGGTTGCTGACCTTGAGCCAGACATCCTGAAGAGTGAAGTCAAGTGGGCCTTAGAAAGCATGGCTAACAACAAGGCCAGTGGAGGTGATGGCATTCCAGTTGAACTATTTAAAATCTTAAAAGATGACACTGTTAAGGTGCTACACTCAATATGCCAGCAAGTCTGGAAAACTCAGCAGTGGCCAGAGGATTGGAAAAGATCAGTCTACATCCCAATCCCAAAGAAGGGCAGTGCCGAAGAATGCTCCAACTACCGTACAATTGCACTCATTTCACACGCTAGCAAGGTTATGCTCAAAATCCTACAAGGTAGGCTTCAGCAGTATGTGGACCGAGAACTCCCAGAAGTACAAGCTGGATTTCGAAGGGGCAGAGGAACTAGAGACCAAATTGCTAACATGCGCTGGATTATGGAGAAAGCCAGAGAGTTCCAGAAAAACATCGACTTCTGCTTCATTGACTACGCAAAAGCCTTTGACTGTGTGGACCACAGCAAACTATGGCAAGTTCTTAAAGAAATGGGAGTGCCTGATCACCTTATCTATCTCCTGAGAAATCTATATGTGGGACAGGAAGCAACAGTCAGAACTGGATATGGAACAACTGATTGGTTCAAAATTGGGAAAGGAGTATGACAAGGCTGTATATTGTCTCCCTGCTTATTTAACTTATATGCAGAATACATCATGCGAAAGGCAGAACTGGATGAATCCCAAGCCGGAATTAAGATTGCCGGAAGAAATATCAACAACCTCCGATATGCAGATGATACCACTCTGATGGCAGAAAGTGAGGAGGAATTAAAGAACCTCTTAATGAGGGTGAAAGAGAAGAGCGCAAAAAATGGTCTGAAGCTCAACATCAAAAAAACTAAGATCATGGCCACTGGTCCCATCACCTCCTGGCAAATAGAAGGGGAAGATATGGAGGCAGTGACAGATTTTACTTTCTTGGGCTCCATGATCACTGCAGATGGGGACAGCAGCCACGAAATTAAAAGACGCCTGCTTCATGGGAGGAAAGAGATGACAAACCTAGACAGCATCTTAAAAAGCAGAGACATCACCTTGCCGACAAAGGTCCACATAGTCAAAGCTATGGTTTTTCCAGTAGCGATGTCTGGAAGTGAGAGCTGGACCATAAAGAAGGCTGACTGCCGAAGAATTGATGCTTTTGAATTGTGGTGCTGGAGGAGACTCTTGAGAGTCCCCTGGAATGCAAGGACAACAAACCTATCCATTCTGAAGGAAATCAACCCTGAGTGCTCACTGGAAGGACAGATCCTGAAGCTGAGGCTCCAATACTTTGGCCATCTGATGAGAAGAGAAGACTCCCTGGAAAAGACCCTGATGTTGGGAAAGTGTGAGGGCAAGATGAGAAGGGGACGACAGAGGACGAGATGGTTGGACAGTGTCATCGAAGCTACCAACATGAATTTGACCAAACTCCGGGAGGCAGTGGAAGACAGGAGGGCCTGGCGTGCTCTGGTCCATGGGGTCACGAAGAGTCGGACACGACTTAAAGACTAAACAACAAAAACAACAACAAGGATATCATGCTTGCTGCTCACCTCCTCCCTCACTGCAACCACACGCACATCTCTAGTAAGCCAATGGGAGAGTACATTTCTCTCCCATACTACAATCATTGCTCAATTGCAGTATCGCAGTAGATAGACATCAAACAAGCATGTGTTTTTCATGCTGTAGACATACCCTGAGAATATTCATAGTACTTTGTGCCACTAATAGAGAGCATTCAACACAGTAGTCATCGATGTTACAAAGGAGTCAGCAGCTCTTGAAAAAGCAGGAACTGTTTCACCTGTCAAGATTTTGCCTTACATTCCATTTTGAAGCTGCAGAGGAAATACTGTAGCAGGATGAAGTCGCACTAGCAGAAAGAAAAGACTCCACAGGATTACACCTGTCCAAGTCTAAAGCCATTAACTACACAAATGTTTCTAATTTCACAGTGAATGCGTTATGGCTTCAGAACATCACAAAGGATGAGCTGATGGAATACCATGCAGGAAAAACATGTTCTGGCACACTCACAAACAGAAAATAAAAGGTTCATAGATTTTTAAATCATCATTTAGTGTGATGAACATGCTAGCTTCCACTGTCCAGTTGAATTTTTTTTTTATCATCCCCATGTGGAGACAAGCACTACAGGTAAATGCTAAATGATCTTGCATGCTTTCAATGTCACATTGACCTTTTTGCCCAAAAGGCAAGAGATGTTTCAGTGCTTTCTGTGAGACCCTTCTCAAAACTGTTGCATGACTGTACGTAACTGTGTTAGCACACAGCAGTAACTCTTTAGAAATGGGGGCGAGGCAGTGTATTGGAGTACATTGCCGAATGTTCCTGAGTAACTAAACAAACCATCAAAATTCCATCCATAATCTGTCATAAAGTCTGAATCCAGCAGTCTAACTTTTGTCCCTGACAGACCAAAGAAATAATCTACAGTGGTTTTGTTTTATTTTTCGGACTTGCTGATGGAAATACAGGCCAACCTGGTACTTTTTTTTTTTATCAAAGGCTTGACCAGGTAATTATACTCTCACCCAATATTTTTCCCTTTCTGCCTTCTCTTCAGACTTATTGCAAAGTTGAAGTCAGCATGGAAGGAGGAGGAATGCAATAAAAATGTTTTAAAAGCCATAATACAAAACCAGCACAAGAGGCAATACGTCATTAAGGCTGATGCTTCTTATTTACTTCCCAAACTAGCTGAAACGATATGCATCTAAAAATGTCAAGACACTCTAGCAAAGGTTCATGCTGCGTAATTATTACCACTTATTTACCCATTTCAAAAGGTAAGCCCTGAGCCCACCTCAGATTGCAAAAGATCTGTGTTAACCCTGCCATCACCAATCTAATGATTTGTGGTAATAACAAGACTGGTGGTAAAACCTTCCTTTTAGAACTATTTCTGAAGGAGTTGTGCCATCTTATCTGTTTCATGCCCTCCAAATTAAACTTCTTAGGAAATTTTCAGCTGAATCTACACTACATAATATATATAGGTTATATATAGTTATCAGATCTTCTCCCAAAGAGTCCCGGTAAGCATAACATGCACCCATACTTAGGCCTCCCAGCCCCCTACCCCATAGTAGTAGAGCTGAAGAAGGTGGGTTTTTTTTTTATAACTCCCATAATTTATCCGTCATTGTGACCAGCAGCTAGGAGATTCTGGAAGTTTTCACCCCAAAACTAACTTCTCCCATTTTAGGCTGTCTTGTTGAACTAGATTTCATAGGATCAGACAGCAGTAGCATCTAGTGTTAGGTTGGTAGGGTAGATAACCCTTTCATATCACAGCATGGATGAACAGGCCATTTCAGAAGACATAAGGATCAGTTAAACCATGTTTTTAATCTCTAGAAAACATAGACATGCAGGCTCCGAGTAAGCTAAAGGGAGAGAATGTTGTAATTCCAAGCTTTCAATATGGAGACAGAACCATCAGTTCCTTGCCCTCTGCAGTGAGAAGTACCTCAAAAGAACCACAGCGTGTAAGCAGAACATGTAGGTGATACTCTTGGTTCCTCCTGAAAAGCTGGCAGGGGAGGAAATTGGGGGGGGGGGGACAAAGTGTGATCCTCCAAATGTTGGGCTGTAACTCCTGTCAGCTATAGTGAGCATAGGCCATGGTGAGAAATTATGGGCATTGGCAGTCTAAGACCATATGCAGGGCTGCCCTCTGTCCACTTCTGATCTGGATGTTTTACCCACATCTGCCGCCCTGACTTCAGTATTGCTTCTCAGTTTCAATTGCTCCCTACAGAAACAGAACAAAACCACAAATGGATTGAAAGCTCTGCCTCTGGTGTCCCACTAAGTATGGGTGCAGTGGCAGATAAATGGAACTAAGAGGCGGTCTATCAACTTAGATAGGAAAGGGGGGAATACTACTCAAACTCACTATCTAGGAAGGTCCAACTTACGGGGCAGCACTTGTATGGGTGCACGGAGACCATGAGGAAAAAGTGATGTTCTATGGCATCTAGTTCTCTGCCTTTAATTGTAGTCCCTTTCTGAATTGTTTGGCTATCCAATATATATTGGATATATCACTATTACTATTCTATTCTATATATAATATAGAATATATATTACTATTCTTAAAAAATATGTATAATTACTTATCTACAGGGCTTGAAAAATGCACTCGTCCACTCGTTTGTGACGAGTGAAAAATGCTGCTCGACGAGTCACAGCTCCCTCCCTCCCTGCCTCCTTCCCTTCCAACTGTCTCTCTCTCTCTAATCCTGCAGTCCTCCCCTCCCCCCTCCCATTGAAAAAGGAAAACTGCCCTCTTCTCGTGAGAAGAGAGTTTGAGCGGTACATAGAGATATAGCTCTGCAGGAGAATGTAGAGTAGTCCCATGCTGGAGAATATGGAGATTCCTTGCTCCCAATTTCAACCGAACGAGGACACATCCTGGGGTGGGAGGGAACCATGGCTCCTTAAGAGGCCGGGCACTTTTGCTTTCAGTTTTATTTTTGCTGGAGACATTCAAAAGAAAGGCATTCAAAATACAAGCTTCATGACCCCACAGGCACGCAGGTAACAAAGCAACCCAAGTCTGAGGGTATAAATCAGTGATTCCCAATCCCAATAAATTGTAAGGCTATAGTCCGATCATGGTGACTGGTGAAATTTTTGACTGACTGGTGAGACATTCTAAAAATTGTCAAGCCCTGCTTATCTATTTGCATTACTTGTGCTGCTACTATTCACTGTGTCTAACTTCCACCATTAAAACACACACACACACACACACTTCCTGCTGGCAAATCAATAACAGAAAAAGTACCCATCATTTGCCCACTCAGCTCTGCTGTTCGTCAAACCTATTAGGAAAAGAAAAAAACAAGAAGAAAAGATTGTGTCATTTACAGCACTTTTCATTTGTGTTGCCCTAAACACTACCAGCTGGATTGAGATTGCTTTTTCATCGTTCACAAGGGACATTTACAGCTGTCAGATCTAAGCCGGTCTTAAAAACCATTTCTCAGAGCAAGATTTATTTGAGGGCTAGCATCTGGTGATAAATGCTGGAAGAACAGAAATACACCGTGTATATTGGATGGCTTGACCTCCTCCCCTTTTGTTAATCTTCATCTTTTCCCTCATAACTCAAAGTCATAAACTGTGGCTAATGCTTTCCACTGTGGACCCCCTCCCCCATTATTACAAATGACGTTCCCCTTAACTAGTCACATGACAAAAAAACAATTCATTAAAATAAATATAGCATTGCCAGTGAATAGTTGAAATATCCTTCCCTTTCTTCCTGCAAAATAAGCAAAATAAGCCACCTCAGCCACCTTTCTGTCACCAGGACCCACAAAGTAATGTACAAAAAATATTTTTAATTTTTTTAAAAATAGATTTAAATAATTTAAAAACCAATGACTGAAATCCAGTAGTCAGTCACAACTAGAATATGCTCATTGAATGAATGGAATTTTAAAAGGCCTTGGCATAAAAAAAATCTCCACTGAATCAATGGGCCTCCTCTAGTTGCAACATACTACTGGATTTCAGCCAATAAAGCTAAAGGACAAATGGAATACTGCAGAAATTCACTCAGGACAGAGGCAGCCTGACCATCTTTGGTAAAACATCTTATAATAGAGATGCTGCCAGGACTAGGGAAGTTGACTTGTGTGGCTATGATTTCCAATGTTGCTGTCAATGTTAGCGAAGCCATATCTCTTCATTTTTGCTCACCCACTCTCTTTATTCTTGTTCCTCAAAGATATGCAGGACCAGTCTTCCCATAGGAGACCACGCTATCTGATACCATTGTCCAGTAGTAAGTATGGAGAGAAAAAACAGAATTACACATGCCTAGCTCTGGCTTGGATGAACTCCACTTCTGCATACAATTTTGTGTGTTGACAGTCAAGCTGCAACTTAGTTTAAAATATCCAGTGTTAAGTTTGCTTAGTCCTTACCCTTTGGGTGCTGTTGGACAGAAAGCCCTAGCTTGTGTACTCACCAAACTAGGCTCTGGGGACTTTTTAACCTAGTGTGATACTTAGATTCGTTCTCTTGTTTTGCTGGTATAAAGACACCAGGTCCATATTTTTCTGCTCCAAACTTACTACCAAAGACAGCTAGCAGATCTTGGATGAGCCAAGCTAAGCTTTTGTCTTGAGTGAGATGGAGAGCCTGCAAACTGATACTGCTGAGACTACTGTCTCATATAGAATCTCAAGCTGTGTTTTGCCTTCTTGGACGTCTGATTGCAGAAGCCATGGTCATCACATCTTCTTCAGTTTTGGGACCTTCTGCATGAATCCCAAGTTTTATACCACTTTTGCCTAATAATGAGGAGGTCTGGAGAACTCAAAGTTTGTCTTTTTTGCAACCTTCTCATGATACAATGGGTGGTATGGCCTAACCCAGAACTTTGCATCTATGAATGGATCATACAGCATTTCTAAAACCAACCTCTAATGTGAAAGAGGCAGACTTCCAGGACAGTGGAGAGAGAGGAAGAAAAAAAATCTCTTCTGGCTATTGACAGTAATCAGTCAAGATGTGACCAGGTGGCCAAGCAAGTGGGCTGTGATTTTTTACTATAAGTGTTATTATTGCCAGCAACCTTTGTTTGCTCAGCAGTTGCTTTGTAACTGTTGGGCAGAGCGGGTGGGCAATGCACTAGCACCTTCTGTACTTCTTAGAAACCACACCCTATCCCGGTGTTCACATTTCTCCTCTCAATCACCCATCCATCTTTACAATATCAATCTCCACTCATCCTGGTATACATTTGGCTGAAATCCTGTTGCTTAGTGTACCAAGTTGCATCAGCCCATTGAATCAATGGAACTTATGAAGGAGTTGACTCACCAAGTCGCCACTGATTCAATGAGCCCATGCTAGTTGCAATTTACTGTGTGTTGAGCAATAGGATTTCAGCCATTATCTTCTAGAGAGATAAATGCTATTTCTCTCTCCTTTCTCATCCAGGTGTTCTTTCTTGCCTATTATCCAGCCACATCCAGGTCACCGTTCCCTCCCCCTATTCTCTTCCTATTCCTTTTGCTCTTTCTCTGCTCTCCTCCACTTCCACTTCTTTCTCCTGCCCTGTTCATTCATTCTTTTCCTCTCCATCGCAATGCTCGTTCAGCCTTTCCGTCTGCTCAGTCTCTTACCCTCCTCTTTATAAGCAGCAGAACATTCTATCTTTCTTTTCTTTTCTTTTTGGTGTTACTTTGCTTTTTTTAATTAGCTAATTAATTTGTCAAACAACGTTATTTGTTATATCACAGTTTTGCCCTTGAACTAAAGATTTAGCCCAACAGCCAAAGCCAGATAAGATCAAAACTACCAAAATGAAAACCCAATAGCATTTTGTTAAAACAACTAGTTCTCAAGGAAATAAATTATACCATGAACATAATCATTTCCTATGCAGGAGGATATCTTTGGTGGGCATTCCAAAACTATCTATGTACTTCAGAAGTTGGATTCAGCCCTCTAGGATTCTCATAAGGTCACAGTCCCTTCACTGCAATTCCATCACACGACAGTTTCCCCATTTATTATACACTCTAAAAGGCGGAAATGCCTCTCCTAAATTTTAGTTACTGATAGAACATTCTATCTTTCTTTACCTCTTAACTTTTTGAAGAGTTTGGGATCTTGCAGAGAGAAGAAACTGTTGTGTACAGATATTTTTTTTTGCTCTACCAAATCTCTGGTCCACATATAGCTGCCTCTGCAGAGATGAATATGCCAGACGTGACTGCAACTTCCTCTCTTTTAGCTAGTTGGGGACATCTCTCAGCTAGTGAGTAAAGATGGCACTGCTGGTTACAGAACGGGTTTTAGTAGCTATTTAAAAAAATAAAAATAAAAAAAGTGCACATCTTTAGGGTTGACTTAGTATCCATGCTGAATTTTAGATGTCTACATTATCTTGGAGCTAAAGTGGACACACAAGGACATGCAAAAGGACACACACACATACTCTCCTTCATTAGTGTAGACTTGTATTACAGATTACAGTCTTAGACTGGGGATAGCACGAGAGCACTGCAGGGATTCTCTTTCCTGTGTCAGCGGGATGATGGGAAATGACCTGCTGCATATGGAAACATCTCACATGGCCAGTTCTGCCCCTCAGGAAATTGGGGTAAATTGATTTGGGACGGGGCTGCCGCATGAGTCATCCACTGCTGCAGGTCCAATGAGACAAATGCTAATTTAGGAGCAAATCTAAGAGGATTTGTTAGCTAGCATTGCAAAGATCTGCTTAGTGTTGAGGTATTTTAATATAGGGTACATTTTGTTTCAGTTTGTGAATTCTGTGTTAAATAATAAACATTCGATGTCATGTTGTCCCAGAGCAGCTTAAGAAATTCACACAAACATTTTTTAATTTTGTACGGCTACAATATATGAGGAATTTTGACCAATAAATGTATCTAAAATCACATTAACATGCATATTCTTTTCTCTTTGCCCTTTGTGGAAACATGGTACATGAACATGTCATTTGATACTTGTGTAATTCATAAATCTTGATACATCAAGCATTTTAAGTGTTGTTTTTTCTTTCTCCCCCCTTTTTTTGGGGGGGCAGATCGTTCTTTCTTATTTGATAAGCAACCTCCTGTGCCTTTTTCACTGAACCCTAAAGAAATGGTAGGGTGTCAGGAAGAGTAATGCCTTAATTTATGGACCATTAATATTTATTGTGTGCCGGTTGCTGGCATTTTGAACACAGCCGCTGTAAAGAAGTTAATAAACGTGGAGAGGTGGGAAGCTATATATTTAACAGAGCTGTGTAAATAATTTATAGTGACTAATTCATTTGATGAATTTACCGCTTTGGACTGTTGGCAGAATTTGTTGTTTAGCAGTTGACAGATTGTTGAATGTTATTATTCGGAATTTGCCGAATAAATTCTTACAAATAATTTCTGTCTCATGCTTACATTGGAGCAGACACTTTCCCCAAATTATTTGTACATAAACTGTCAATCCACAAACAAGGAGCTGGTGTGAAAGACTACTCTAAGCTCACTTCTCTAGTCCTCTTGGTTAAAGCAGCTGGCTACTACACCAGGAACAGACACGTTGACCCCTTCTGCTCTGTCCGAATCGGTCTCTAACGGAGCTTTGAAAATTTGTACAAAAGGCTTCACTGATTACGATTTTAGTAAAAGCATGCAAAAACCTAACTTAATATTGATTAACATTTACAGGTGAAATGTGTAATTAAGTAACAGATAAAATTAAACAATAAGCTTATAAATGTAAAGAAAACCCAAAGAGAAAATGGCATGTGTTGACGCTGTTCTCCCTACTGGCGTTTTGTTATCCACTCCTTCAAATGGGCTGTTTTTATGGCTGGGAGCCTGATAGCTCTGTCCCTGCTGAGGAGTGTGAGTTGTCAACCACTGCATGAGCCAGCGCATGCCTATACACCTGCAGCTCTCGTCTGGAGAGACCAGTGACGCCCATGAGAGTTTGCAGGTGAGCACCGGGGCAGAGAAATTTAAGGGGGAGACAGAATCAGAGGAGGACGACTTTTGGGTGGATGCTCTTGCTACACCTGAGGTCCAGGAGGAAATCACAATGGCCGGACACTCCAAAGAGGGCTGGGAGACAATCTACCATCAGGACCCAGACTCTGGTCATTGGGTGGAGTTCTGTGTTCCCTCAGAGGAGGCTGCCAGGGTGCAGTGGGCGAGGCGATGAGAGGTGAGGAGTTGGGGAGATAAACGTCAGGGATGCCACTGGCAGAAACAACTCCAGGTATGCCCTTTCCCAGTGTCAGACTCCAAGTAGAGGAACCCATGGGCTTGACCAGCTACTCCTCCACTGCCACCATGAGCCCCACATTGACAGAGCGAGGCTTCTTGGGTCTGGCTGGACTTTGGGCATATCTTAGAGGAAGTGCATCAGGTCATGGCTGCACCCAAACCCTCAGAGGAGTATCCAGGACCTGGTAGGGTGAGTGTTGAAGTTACTCAAGTGCAAGGTAGTCTACTAGCTTGTATTCGACATCCATGCTGCAATATCTCATGCTTTGCACACCTGAGGGGGGTGTTGGGCTTGATGGAGGAGGCAGGGTTTTGCCCTCCCCAGCCCTAAAAGATGAAGATGAGTTCATCTGGGAGAACATCAGAACTCCCCGGCACCGTTAAAGTGACACTTTCTGTTATATGCCAAGTGAGTTCATGTTAAAAAGAAATCATATAAAAAAATATTTTTGAGCACAACTGGCCCTTTCAGTGGAAGGCAACGTTAGGGCTTCTCACAAAGGTTTAGTTGGTTTCCCCAACCAGGCACCTTCCAAATGCCTCAGACCACAAATCTTACAATTCACTTGCTGATTGACAATGGTACAATATGCATTAAAGCACATCAGGAAAGCACCAGGTTGGAGCCTGCTTTCCTAAAACATTGATCTAAGAACCCATTCAATTAAGCTTTGTTACTGATCTGCATCTCTGTTCCCTCTTTCCATTCCATCCCATACCTACCCTTTAAACACCATGGATTGTATGTCTGGACTGAAAGGGTTCAATGAAGGATTATATATTTAGTCAGAGAATGCTGAGCCAGTGCAACAATAAGTGCTTTCAAGGATTGTACATTGAGAGTGGAGAAATCTTAATCAGAAATATTTTGAGTGCTTCTGAACATACACAGAACTTTTTTCTGCACAACTGAATAAGCCTATCCTCTGTCTCCTCACGCACTCAGAATCAACTATCGTGGTACATGTTAGTAGTAAGACACATGTCTACATGTAGAGACCAGTTATCCTGAGTATAATTTGTACTGTACCTCTGCTCCTTATCCTGGCTGCTCAGATTCTTTCTAATTAATTAAAACACCTATAAATTTTCATTTTCATTCTTTAATTATAAATTAAGCTCTGGTCTCTAAGATGCATGACAGATCAGACCACCCAAACAGGATTACATCCTGGAGGATGGTACTTTTAGCATTAAGCAACAAAGCTTTCAGACACAGAGGTATCTATCACAACCAAGATGCCTTGGCTGGAAGAAGAGTCAGAAAGGAGGGCAGGCACAAAATGTTTCAGCTTTCTTCCCGGTAGTGCTATGCTCTATTCCCTCAGTCATACCTCTCTGTACCCAACCCATACAGAAATGTGGAATCCAAAATATCCCAATATCTCCCTACCATATTAAAATATGCTATTACGTTCCTGTCTCCTAGTAGTCTTGATTAGAGATGGGGGTTTTCATATTCGTATACAAATCCCCCCGCACAGGTGGACATAACGAGGGTCCAGCCTCCTGGGACCGGACCGTCCACTCACCTTCCACTGTTGCCATGGGCTCCGCGCTCCCTTCCTATCGCTCCAGAGTTCGCGGTCTGCGAGCCACTCCTGGCAGGAGGCGGGAGGACAAGCCTCGCGGCAAGGTCAAAGAGTGGTTCGCAGACCGCGAGCTCCGGAGCGATAGGAAGGAAGCGTGGCGCCCGTGGCAACAGCGGAAGGTAAGTGGATGGTCTGGCCCCACCCTCGTTATGTCCACCTGTGCAGGGGTATTCGTATTTGTATACGAATACGAATACCCCCATCTCTAGTCTTGATCCAGAGTCAAGCAACCAGTAACAGACAGAAAACCAGATGGGTGTTTTATCATATTTACAGTTTGTGTATAGAAACAGAACACACCACCTGATCTTTCCCCATTGTAATGATGCACCTGACATGTTATTGTTGCTATGTACCATCAAGTCACCCTCAACAAATGGCAACCCATAAATGAATGATCTCCAAAATGTCCTGTCCTCAGCAACCCTGCTCAGCTCTTGCAAACTCAAGCCTTTGGTTCCTTTAAGGAGTCAATCCATGTTATATTTGGCCTTCCGCTTTTCCTGCTGCCTTCAGCATTTGCCAGCATTATTGTCTTTTCCAGAGAATCCTGCCTTCTCATGATGTGCCCAAAGTAGGGCAGCCTCCGTTTCAACATTTTTGCCTCCAGAGATAGTTCAGGCTTGATTTGATTTAAAACCCACTTGTTTGCCTTTGTTACATTTATCCTGACATAACATCCAAAATAATCCCATGAAAAAATAGTGGCTCTCCATGATTATGAAAACCAGGAAGATCCAAATTAAAAACTAGAGTGCTTGAAGTGCTATATAAGCAGCATACTTTGCAAAAACTAAAATGGGTTTGTTTCCAAAGCATTTTCAGTTATGGAAAGTTGGAGGTCAGCAATGAGCATATTTTATTGTGACCAATCAGGGCATAATGAGCATGCCCTTCATCTTATTGTAAATGGATTTTCCCTTCAGTGCAGTGTAGATTTATGGTTTCTTGGAGTTGGGTTGATCACTGACCATGCTGGCTGGGACATATGGATAAGTACAATCCAAGAAAGCAACTTTTCTGAGCACTAATCACAACTTTAGCTGAAATTATACTATTGCAATAAATCAGGGAAAGCATAATGGCTGGGTTTAGCGGCAAATAGGTGCAATCCAACTTGTAGTACAAGCCCAAACTGCAGCACCTTTTTCTTTGTTTTAATCCAGCATGTTGGTACATATGGTGGGAGAGCCTACAATGTAGGTGAGCATGCAGACTATTGCTGGGTAACAAAATAAGGAGAGCAAGGGCAGTAGTGGAACATGATGTTTCCATCATATGATGTTATAGCAAGCCTCTGACACTCGTTTACACTATCTTAAAACTATATATCACCAGAGATCAGGAATTCCTGCATGTGTTACTTGAAAGTAAGTGAAAGTAGTAACTGATGAGTGATGGGAGATGATCTTGAATGGAATGATTCTGAGTTGTGAATCATGATGTATTTGCAAATTACTGTTCTAACTTTTTATGTTCTGTATTCTGAGGCTATGAAGTACATTTTCCATGTTATTTTTTTACTTCTGTAAAAATGTTTTTCAGAAATGTAGTATTCTGAAGTCTGAGTGGGGAGGATCCCCAGAGAAGATACTTGTCTGAGAGCCAGTTAAGTTCTATCTGGCTTGTCTACAAACAATGCCTGGTACATTTCTGCTGGTACAGACCCCCTCTCTCCTGAACCATATCAGGGGACACTCTAACCTTAACTCTAACCCTAACCCTAACCCTATCTCAGCATCCTGGCATTCAGCCAACATATTCACCAACCCTCCTGTGGCTCTTCCCTGGTTGCACATATAAGAATTATATCCTATCTGGGGGATTTCTGAAACAGTTCAGTTTGGGTTTCAGGTACTTCACCCCAACCCTTGGGCAAAATCTCACTGTGCTGTGTGGAGGTAACATTTTTCTTGGCTCTCAGCTGCACCTCCTGCCACTCTAGGGTACAGGACTCCTTGGCAAACCATGAAAGGATAAGCAGAGGCAGGACCAGGAAAGAAGGAAGGAACAGGGGTGATGTGGGCTAGAATGCAACTTGCATTGCATTCCCATTGAACTGGGAAGTCCCACATCAATCTGCAGCCACTGAGTGGGCAATATTTGCAATTTCAGATGTAAGACAAGCTGTGAATCAAAGAGCAGCAAAGCTGAATTGTTCTGATTCAGCTCTCCAATGTAGCCACACCCTCGGTCTCATGGAAAATCTCATCATGGTGGTAGAATAATGGAACTGTCACTGCCATTGCTTTCTGTATTTAATTCCTTCTAATTTAACCATCTTCCATACCCCTGCAACCAGATGTACCGTATTTTTCCGTGTATAAAACACTTTTTCCTAAAATAATTAGAGGAAAAATTGAGGGTCGTTTTATACACGGAAGTAGGGGGGGATCAAAGCACTTTGATCCCTGCTTTCCCCCTACACTTTCCTCACAAGAAAGTGGAGGGGGAAAGCGATTCCTGCTTTCCCCCTACACTTTCGTTGCAAAAAGCTGCTTTCCCCCTACAGTTTGTGGAAGGGGAAAGCAGCTTTTTGCAACAAAAGTGTAGCGGGAAAGCATGAATCGCTTTCCCCCTCCACTTTCGTTTGAAAAAGTGGAGGGGGAAAGCACTTTCCTCGCAAGAAAGTGGAGAGGGAAAGCAGGAATCAAAGCGCTTTGATCCCTGCCTTCCCCCTTCACTTTCTTGCAATGAAAAAATTTGGGGTTAGAAAAGTGGGGGGGCATCTTATACATGGGGGTGTCTTATACACGGAAAAATAAGGTACATGTTATTTTTATGTGCAATTAAATCACTTCTGACTTATAGCAACCATATGAATGAGTGGCCTCCGAAATATGTACAATATATACTTTAATTTCTCTGTAACATTTCATGTATCTGAAGAATTAGGCTGTAATCCACAAATACTTAGGCCATAACACAGCTGTTAATTTTCACAGGAACCACAAAACTCTTCATTATTTCCCCACTTAAATATGGTAAAATGTGTCATTTTTCTTTTTATCTTTGATACGTGTTTAGAGACACACTGGAAGAAATGAAAATATTCAACACCAAACTTGGTTTTATTGGCTTTTGAGAGATTCTAGAGTGTAATTCCATCTGCAAGAGAGAATTAAGAGTAACAAGGGCTGTGGGATTTTCAAGTCACAGGGAAAAGCTCAATTTGCTTTCTTGGATTTTCAAATGTTGGCAGTTACATGCTGACAGTTAGACAAAACACATAGCAGAATACATGTCAAGATGTTAAAGAAATCCCCCAAATACCTAGTGAAAATCTGCTTTGCATGTATTTACAAATAAATGTTTGATTATATTACTAAGTATGCAATGAACAATAGTTTATGGAGCATGGCAGATCTGGTGCTGTACCTTTGGGACACCCCCTCCCAAAAAAAACACCCTGTAACAAAAGAACAAGCTTGGTCCAGTGGACAATTATCATTTAGCTGTTCCAGACATTTTGTTAGGCAATGAATGTACAGATTACTTACATGTAACTCTGGTTCTTCATGTGATCATCTGTGAACTCACATTAATATGTCTTCCTGTATCTGTGCAGAACATTGTGGAACATTCCAAAGCTGAGCTGAAGTGGTTCAGCATGAATTTCACCTACTCCACTGTGCATGTCCAGTCCACTTCTGAGTCCACCATTTCAGTAACAGAAAGAACCATAGTTACAGGCAAGCAACATCTTCTTCATGGTCTATGAGAACACACAATAATGGGCAATTAGCAAGTGCACCTGAAGGTGTTTGGTAGTCATCACTGCAACAAAGCAGACAACCTTGTGTTGCCATCAGATACATCCAGACATGACCTCATATCTAACTGGTAATGGCAAACAGAAGGAGGAGAAGGAGGAGGAGTTCGTTTGTTTTATTTGTTTGTTTGTTTGTTTATCCTTGAAAAGGACCCAAGGTGGCTTACAACATTAAAAGACAATATTTAACATTGAAAACAATGAGTATAAAGAGGCATCTTACATCATTAAAAGGCAATATTAAAGCTGAGAACAATAAGTATACAAATATTTAACCAAAAGCCACTCTGAGAAATGGAAAACACAAAAATGGAAAACACAAGTAGTACTAAAAATCCAGTCAAAGCAGTAATGCATATCAATCTATCTAAAAATCACACACAGAAGGAGGAGGAGGAGACAATGAGAATGTCAACAACAACAACGACTTGCATTCATTAGAGAATTCATGTTCAGCTACTGCCGATAAATGCCCTAAAACAAGCTGGACATGAAATTCTATTTCAAAACACAGAAGTACTGGACAACACCAGCAATCATTATGTTAGACTGCACAGGGAAGCCATTGAAATCCACAAACACCAGCAGAGCTTCAACAAAAAAGAAGAAAGTTTAAAACTCAACAAAGCCTGGCTCCCAGCACTGAAAAATACAGCCTGCAAAAGGTCAACGAACTCTACCCAGCCACAAGGACCGGTGATCACTGCACACAAAAGACCAGCTAACGACACCTATCAATCACAGTGACAGATCATCTCTCCCCCTTATCACAACAATGCACCCACAACAAAAAACATGCTGATCACCACAATCACCCATCTCCTGAAAAGGACAAAAGCTGATCCCACAGCTATAAATACTCAACTATCCAAACAAACTGCACCAGAGCAGAGACAGAGTGCTGACTCCTGTCCTCTGAAGATGCCGGCCACAGAGACTGGCGAAACGTTAGGAAGAACAACCTTCAGAACACGGCCAAAGAGCCTGAAAAACCCACAACAACCATCAGATCCCGGCCGTGAAAGCCTTCAAGAATACATATGTTAAAGATTTCAGGACCCATGGCTGCCCCTTTCATCTCTAGAGAAGTAAGGCAACCTTTCCATTTATTTTTGTGGAAATGGTATGTGCTGGGTTTCCAAGAAGCATTTAATACTGCTTGAGGTTTTGTAGAGTAAACCATGGTGGCCTGATCCTCCATGCTGTTACATGAAGGGCTTGAAGACTGCGTAGTAGGAATTTGCCCTCACGTATTGGTATTAGATCACCCAATATGGTAGAATCTTATACTCCTTTTCCAACATCATCAGGACAATTACTAATTGCACTATTTAAATAACTAGCTCACCTCTGGCTATGTCAACTAATATTAACACCCCTATTTCCTTTAATTTCTGAAAAAGAGTGACACATAGGTTGAAGTACCAGGAATTCTAAGCAGGAGCATACCACGCTGCAACATTTTGTCACAGGTCTTGCTTGTTACATTTTACTTTCCTTGTCTCCAGACACAGAATGAACCTTCTGCAGTCTTTTATGTCAAAGCTGAACAAAAATGAACAATGCTGTAAATTAAGATCAATTGTTAGTTGTTGTTTTTAATCAGTCATTCCTTTCACTAACTCTCCAGGTCCTTGAGAAGGTAATGACTTAAGAGTTATGAGAAATTGAGCATATCCCTAGGCAAAGGATGCTGAATGTTAAAGCTTTTGCTGCTATTCCCATCACTCAGACATGTTCTGCAAAAGCTTTAGCCGAATAAGTAAATTGAACATTGCTTAAAACTTAGTGCTGGTCTTTTGATTTCTGTCATATTCTGGTGTCCACTGGTAAGGCCCAGAGATGTAGGGATTAAATGGGGTCATGACTCTTAAACTGCTAGGTTCCTTTTTCACATACATTGTAGTTTATACTCCTTTTTAGCACTACTTAGGGACCCTGTTACATTTAAAACAATGTTCCTTCTCAATTCTTGAAAGAATTTGAAAGGACAGAAAGTGACATTATGAAGAATCCACCATTTTAAAAAGGGAACCTGCACACCTTAACATGGTGAAGGGAGTTGAGTGTGTCAGAGAAGCAAAGAGCAATGCCATCAGGAGGTTAGCCTCCATTACAAGCCTGGACTCCTAGCAGAGTCACCCAAGGCAGAGTGTTCACAGCTGAGGCACCAGACTAAGATGCACCCACCCTCTTCAGGAGTAAGAGCTGCATCAGCAGAAGAGAATGGATAGTTCCAATTGTATTGGTTCTGGAGGACAGCAGTGGTAGTTGAAGATGACACTGAAGCATCTTTCACACGCAAGCTAACTTTCGTTAATACTGCACAGAAGAAGGCAACAGTAAACAACTGCTGAACCGTCCTTATCTTGAAAACCCTCTGATGAGATAGTCCAAAATGAAACAAGAGATAGTGCTGGAAGCTGAGATTCAAGGTCTGAAAGCACTCAGTCAACTATTGGGGAAGAGAAACAGAAAGTACAAACAGTGCTGTTGCTAATAATGCAACTAGATTAAAGCCAAAAGGACATCTAATGGTTGGTGGGCACGGAGTGTTTTACTCTGGAAATGACAAACTCAGGAAAAATAGAGTGGCTCTAATACTGAGGCAAGATGTAGCACAGGAAGTCAGGGCTATAATGCAAGGTGTGACTGTATAATATCCATCAGACTTCAGAGAAAACAGATCAACATAACCATCCTTCAAATCTATGCTACAACCACAGATGCTGGAGAAGATGGAGTGGCAATATTTTATGCAATCATTCAAGAGGAAATGGATCACACTGAAAAAGACATGCTTATAATCTTAGGCAACTAAAATGCAAAAGTTGGAAACAAAACAACACCAAATGCAGTTGGAAATTTTGGGCTAAGAGTCAGAAATGAAGCAGGAGAATGACTCATAGAGTTCTGTGAAACCAACAATCTGTTTATTGCAAACACATGCTTCAAGCAACCCAAAAGATGACTGTACATGTGGACATCATCAGTTGGCCAATATAGAAATCAAAGAGACTCTACGTAATTGGAAGCAAGAGATGGAGAAACTGAATTCTCTCTGCCAAAGCAAAACCAAGGGTAGATTGCAGTACTGATCACAAACTGTTAATATCCAACATTAAAGTAAAGCTGAACAAAAGTACTAAAAGAATCCTAGTGCCAAAATATAATTTAAACAACACTGATGATGAATTTAAAGTCCACAGAACAGATTTGCATTACTAAATTCAATTGACCCTGAACCAGAAGAACTGTGGATTGAAGCCAGGAATATTATTAGGGATGAATGCAAAAATACAAAAAAGAAAAACCTAAATGGATTATGAAAGAAACACTTAAAATAACAAAGGTGACTGGGGAGAAGCAAGAGCAAAAGGTGACATAAATAGGGCCGGAATCCTGAATGCAGCATTTCACCCACTCTCATATAGAGACAAAGAGAAACTAAACAAAGAGAACTATTAGAATGGCCAATGCAACAAAATAGAAGAAAACAACGAATGAGGAAGAAAGTTGTTATGTTCCAGGAGCTTTATTAGCATTTAATACAAAAGTAGTTCTGGTGATTTTATATGGTATAGCAGTGTGGATAAGTGAGGTATCAAAGAAACTAGACTACTTCCTCCTTTTTAAGGGGGCTAATGAATATCCCATGATGTGTGGCAAATGTTGTATGGGTGGAGTTTGCCCAGCCTTCTCTCAAAGCAAGAGCATGGAAACAGGCCTTTGATTTAAGGCTGAAAGTCAACTTTTCTGTGGGCCCTATTCTTGCCCTACTACAGGAAGATTCTTTTAGGCCCTCCTAGTGGAACCTAATGGATAGCAAGCTAGAAGTCCTGGGTTTATCACAAGAATTAATTAGGAACATGGTTCAAAGAGAGTCAAGATTATATATAAGGATGCAGATTCACCAAATAGATCTAGCTAGTACCCAAATGAGCACTTGACAAGCATATTCTCCTTCCTCCTTTGGTATCTCTATTCCTAAGACAGTTCAGTCAAATTGTTTCTATGACATTACTGAAGAGCCTTTTTATATGCAAGAGTGAATATTGTCCCTTCAAGGAAAATGTTAGGAAGAGATTCTCATGATCTTTTAAGGGAGGAAAGGAAAAGAAAGGAACTTATTACCTCAGGAGGTGATGAGCACTTCAACACTGGAGGCATTCAAGAGAAAATTAGACAACCATCTCTCAGATTTAGTTTGATTTAGGTTTCTGCATTGAGCAGGGGATTGGATTTGGTAGCCTTATAGGTCCCTTCCAATTCCACTATTCTATGATTCTATTACTTTATTTTTGCCCTTGCAAAATAAATTCTTTGAATTGAGAACTTGGAGAAGAATCATGATGTTTAAGTCCAGAAGAGTAAGATTTCTATCTTTGAATGTAGCAATTTGGGATCATTACCAATCATGGTGCAACTAGATGGGGATTTGTCCCACTGTTTGGTCTTCTCTGAATACAGACTGGTTTGCTCCTTTTCCCAGATACCACATGACATACATGCCATTATAAACCAGCCTGAATCCCTGATTCATTCCTAACTGCACCTTTTCGGTCCCTATCAGGGCCTACCGGTTTTTTGGTGTAGGTAGGATTACTCTGTTTTGGTTCAGTTCCAGCATGTGCTATTGCCGGGATTGAACCAAAGCAGTCAGATTGAGCTGTCCGCTTAAGGCACTTGACAGTATTTGGAAGTTGAAAGATTCCTCCCACTCCTCCAAGGAGGGGGGCGGGAACAGAAGCAAAGGTTGTTGCTGGGTTGTTGTTTTTAAGTTTTGTAAGGCAGCACTGATGTGCTATGCCTTTTATTAAAAAAAATAATTAATTGCAAGTTTCCTCCCAGAAGGAGGAGGAAACATGAAAGAACAAGGAAGGGGATCTTTTTTGTTTTGTTATTTCTTTTTCTTTTTCCTTTCCCTTTAAAAGGGTGAAGGCCCAAATAAGGTTGCTTTAGGTGTGGTGTGGTTTCATCATCCACGACCACCCAATCTTTGCATCAAGAGGCATACTGTACCTCTATACAACTTTAAGCAACCCTAGGTAGCCCAATCCAGCCCACTCCAATTGGCCATCTAGTTGCACCCTCAGTCTCGCGAGAATTCTATGCTATCCTAACTTTTATATGATCTCAATATTTTTTTCCAATACGTGTAAACAAGTTCAATATGGTATTAAATATTTCTATTGACTGAAGACAGATGAAGAAGTGCTGTGGTTCTTGTATTTGTATTTCATCTTAGTTGACAAAGCATGCAGATGGTGCTGTAATTTTTGCTTTTCTGTTTGCAGAACGTAACATCCTAACACACTGTTGCATTAAATTCTTGTACCAAACGCAGAAACTGTTTGAAAAGACTCCAAACATCTGTTTGCTTCATTAAGGGAAGGGCTACAGTGCCAGCATAGAGTACATGGTTTGCATTCAAATAGTATCCAGTTCAGTACCTGCCTGGCATCTTTTGCTAGGACCGGAAAAAACTCCTGTCTGAAATCCAGGAGAGTTGCTGTTGAAGTATGACCTTAACTGCCCAAAATGGCAGCTGAAGCGGTGCTGAATCCCAAACTCTCGCAGCCTAGAAATGTTGGGTATTCATCAGGACCACCCTTGCCCTTGACTAATGTTGTGCTAGCATAGTGGCTGTGTTTTGGGGCTTATAAAGGCAGATGTGGGCTCTTCCATCCCCCATCCCAGCAGACTGATCTTTTGGCAGATATATGAGACAAGAAAGTTCCACTGGCAGAAATGGCTTCAGCCTACTCATAATCCATGTTGACTGATATGCTTATCGGGGGAGGTATTGATCTTAGACAGACAAAAGGTCCCAATTGCTACAGAGTAGCTGATTATGTTCCCATTTTGGTTTTGTCTTTTTCCAAAGTGAGAAAACAAAATGACATTGACACATAGCATGGTGAAAGTGGGGGAGAGGGGGCTTGCAAGGTGTTGAAGCAGCCAGTTCCCACCGAGCACAGGATTTTGCTTATTCTTATTGCTGTGCACAGATTCAAATGGTAAAGAAGTTGGAGCCACCTTCCATTGATTAGACAAAACTGGCTACTTTCTAATGCCTGTGGCGTTCACCCTTGTGGCACCTGCGTGTTTTGCCCTCACAAAGGCTCACGTCGCGTTTTCCTCTCACTGCCACCGGTGGATTACCTCAATCCACAATATAAATGACGTTTGTCAGGACACTTGTCTTGTGAACACAAACAGAACTTATTTATTGAAGTGAAGCAGATTTAATAATAACAGAAGTTCTTCAGATACACATTATACACAAGCAAATCATTAACAGTTCTCTCAGTACATACTTCTTTTCCCTTGCAATATCATTACCACCTTCTCTACCTATTTTCTTTACCAGCCTTATCACTCAGTATCTGTTCCCTCTCTTTCTGACTAACCAGCCCTATCTGACTCCTCCTTCTCCCGCCAAACCTCATGTAGCTGCTGACTCTGCCTCTCCAGTCCTCTCATAGGCTCATGCAAATCAGCTCATGACTATGAATGGCATGAGTGATGTGGGGCGATCCTCACAATGCCATTCATTGTTAATGTCCTGCAGATCACAGCTAATAAACATAATGAATAGTTTCTTTTTCTGCACTGATTCAAGACATGTTTCTGAAGGTAGGACCACTGAAACAATGGAACGTACACAAGAGATTATTGTGAGGGGAATTCCCTGGCTGTCAATGGCGGGCCATCTGCCCTCACCCTGCATCACCCGTCAGACTTGATGGCGACCCCAGTGAAAGGGTGGCATGAGGCTGCAGAGAGGGAGAGCAAGGTCCCAGGTAGGAGGAAGGGGATAGAGGTTGGATGAGCTGCACCTTGGTGAAGGAATGAAGCCCAGGATGACCTGGCAGGACCCAGGCTCAAAGGAGGAGAAGGAGGAAGGGAGGGAGGGACTCGTCCCTCTCAATAGACTCTGAGGGAGAGGAGTGGGTGGAGAAATCAGACTCTGTATTCTGCACTGAGCCCCATGGCACAGTCGTTAAACTGCAGTACTGCAGTCAAGCCTCTGCTCACAACCTGAGTTTGATCCAGAGAGGTTCAGGTAGCCAGCTCGTTGAATCAACCTTCCATCATTTCAAGGTTGGTAAACTGATTACCCAGTTTGCTGGGAGGCAAGGTGTTGTTTGCATAATTGTGTTGCAAACAGCCTAGAGAGTGCTTTAGCACTATGGAGTGGTATATAAACTGAACACAAAACGAACAGCCCTCAGGGAGAATTGCCTGCTGGTAATACAGAATCTCTGGACCAGGGAATAGATCCAGTTTTCAGCCCATTAAAGGGCAAGGCCACAGCAAAGACATGCCACTCTTCAACTGCCACCAACACCAACCCCTTGGAGATTAGAATGACCAGCAGGGCACCCCAGCCCCTGCCTGAACCAGAGGAGTCACTGGCAGAGGAAGCAGCAGCAGAAGTGCCTTCAGCAGAGCCACCAAAGGCAGGTTAGACTTGGAGGACACAGGAACCTGTAAATACTTAGCATTATCAGCCTCCCTGAAAGTTGTCTGTTGGCTGGTGTCAGTGTGGAAAACTAGATTTCTCAGCACCAAACTCAACCATCTGAATTGGGCCCTACAGGCAAATGGCTATTCCAAAAATGAAATCACAAGAGCCATCAAACTGAGAAAACATCATCGAACTGAAGAAGAAAAACAGCCACCCACAAATAAAGTATTTCTGCCATACATCAAAGGGGTCATGGACCGCATGGGGAAACTTTTGAAAAAACACAACCTATAAGCAGTATTCAGGCCCACCACAAAAATACAACAAACGTTAAGGTCAGCAAAAGACAAAAGGGACCCCCTCACCACTGCAGTATACCGGATACTTGGCAGTTGTGACCAGGTATATATTGGGACCACAAAACGCAGCATCCACACCAGAATCAAAGAACGTGAAAGACACTGCACACTAAAACAACCGGAAAAATCGACAGTAGCTGAACATGCTCTGAAACAAGCTGGACATGAAATTCTATTTCAAAATACTGAAGTACTGGACAACACCAGCAATCATTATGTTAGACTACACAGGGAAGCCATTGTAATCCACAAACATCAGCAAAGCTTCAACACAAAAGAAGAAAGTCTAAAACTTAACAAAGCCTGGCTCCCAGCACTGAAAAATACAGCCTGCAAAAAGGTCAACGAACTCTACCCAGCCACAAGGACCAGTGATCACTGCACACAAAAGACTAGCTAACGACACCCATCAATCACAGTGACAGATCATCTCCCCCCTTATCACAACAATACACCCATAACAAAAAACACCCTGATCACCATAATCACCCAATCTCCTGAAAAGGACAAAAAGCTGATCCCACAGCTACAAATACTCAACTATCCCACACACTACACCAGAACACAGACAGAGTTCTAACTCCTGTCCTCTGAAGATGCCGGCCACAGAGACTGGCAAAACGTTAGGAAGAAAAACCTCCAGAACACAGCCAAGCAGCCCAAAAAACCTACAACAACCATCAGATCCCGGCCATGAAAGCCTTCAAAAATACATACATACATACATACATACATACATACATACATACATACATACATACATACATACATACATACATACATACATAAAGTGCATTTTTTCACATCAAAATATAAAAAGAAATTCCAGGATGTTGAACTTCCCTCAAGTGAAATACATACCACGTTCTTGTGCTTATACTATCTTCCTTGACAATGTTCTTTGTGTTGGCGTCAGTCATTATGACATTCAAGTTTCAAGAGCTTGCCATGACACAAGAAAGCTGTATCTGCACTAGTGTCTCCTTCATGATAGCAAAATGGTTAATGATTTGGCTGTAACCATTTCCAACTTACTTCAGAACACAGGAGTATTGCTTGATTGGACCAAAGGCCGAACTACCCCAGCATTCTGTTTCCCATAGTGGTCAACCACATGCCCATAGGAAGTTCACAAGCAGACATGAGTGCAACAGCAGTCCCCTCTCATGTTCTCAATAATTGACACTGAGAAGCATACGATTCCCAATAACAGAGCAACAATAGAAGCCTTCATGACTAGAAGCCATTGTGTCAAGGCCTCTTTATAAAGCATTCAGTAGCCAATTCCTATGTTTTTTGGAACTGAGTCCCACAGTTTAACTGTCTGCCAGTTGAACTGTCCTTCCCCCGCTACACTTACATAAAAATTAATCAATGTGTGCACACTTCATGTCATATTAGAAAATGGGATTCATCTCAGGATTCGAAATAATCAAGCAGCAATCAAACACCTTAGCCAAAAGGTTGGCAATTTTACTCTTACAATGACTCAGCTGTCACAAGAGATTCTGATGCAGGCCATCTGCTCTCACTGCCATAGAGGGAAACAGAGAAATCTGCAACAGGCAGACCTTTCGTCTTGTACGATTCATCTGCTACTCTGTGTTTCTGTCCTCTGCCAGGTACACAATCTTTTCTAAGAAATCAGCAACCGGCCTGTTTACTTGAGAAATGAGATTCCAGATGGTAAGCAAGGAAACAGGGGAACAAGATGCACAAACATGTCACTAGTTTTCAAATTAAACTGGACCAGAAGAGGAGAAGAAAGAGAGAAGTTGCCAGCCAAACTAAATTTTGGATTCTTTCCATTTTATCGGAATAGATTCTGATTACAAGTTATAAACATGGCCACACACAGAGCACGTCTTATTTATTCCAGCGGCGTTTTCCAGGTCTAACTACATATCACACATACATATACAAAGGACAGTCAAGTCACTGATTTTTTTTTATTGATGTTGTTTAAACAGTTCTGAAGATGATGATTTGGAACCGAGAAATGGAAGGGAGAGGAAATGTGTAACTGTTATCTTACTGCCACCCACTGTCCTGCTTTTCTATTTCAAGGAATCTCCTCAAGCTATTGCCTGACTCCCCGCCAGGAATTCAATTGTGTACTTGCAATTACAGTTAATTCACCGGATGCTAAAAGACCTGACTTGCATTTCCTGCCTTTCTTTGCAGCTTAATTTTGCTCTGGTTCAGTTCGGCACAGAGCCCTGCTGGATCAGACCAAAAATCCATCTTGCCCAGCCTTGCCTTTCCAATGGTAAAGCCATGCCAGGCATCCCATCTGCACTTCTGAGAGATGTTCCCAACCACATCCACTCCCGTGTGGGACATTTTCAACTGCTTTCAGAAGGAGAAGAAAATTTTGGAAACTTTTGTTGCAGGTTGGTTTTATCTTAACTTGAAATCAGAGCAAGGAAAAATTGCTTTTTTGCCATTGCCCAAAATCTCCCAGGCAGCATGCTTCAAATGGTCATTCTGCCTGGCAGATTTTGAGGACTAGCATTCAAAAAGTAACTTTTTAAGATACAGAATGTTTAAGCCATGATCAGCTAGGCTGTGGGAGGTTTCCCTTTGTTTTATGCTTAGAAAAGTACTGTGATGGATTCAAGTTATCATGAGACTTTCCTTTCAACTCTGTGACATGTTTTTGGGTTCAGAAAAGTGCTCAGAGAAGCTATGTTTTTGCACAGCAACTCCCTGTGAGCACCACCATAGCCTTGATAGCTGAGGGATTCTAGGAGCTGTCGACCCAAAAAAGTAGGTTTTCTAAGATCTCCATCTGGTTTTCAGAAGGATACTGCCTCAGAAAATGGAGAGCCCATTGCTAAGATTTTTCAGTGGCTCTCTCCCACTTATTTTATTAAAATCATTAATTGAATGTCTTAAACAAAACAATCATTATACCACCCATTCAAAACATTTTAAATGGTATTGTCAGTCTGAGGCTGCAAATGAAAACCGCATGATAATAAACACTAAGATGCTCCAATTATGGTGTTAAGGCAACCAGCTATTCCATAAGTCTGCATGTGGAGAGCTCAATGTGGGATGAATTGTCTCTTTTGCAATAGTCAGCAGATTGGTACCAAGTTTTTTCAAAGGTGTTTGAGTCATCATTAGTCTAGATCGGTTGCCAGTAACAAGAGGCCATTGGGGAGGGTCTGTTTGTTAAGAGGACTGACATTCTAATGCCTGTAACACTTGTAGATATTCTCAACCAATTCAGTCAGAATAAATTAAGCAAAAAAACCCAATCATCAGTTGTGTACAAGACACATTATGATTTGTTATTCTAACTTGTATTTGGTACTGCCAATTTCTTAACTTACATGGGTTGACATAATAGAGTTCCATTTTATAAAGAGGGAAGTTTTAAAGAAAAATATTAAGAAGAGAGCAGGTTGGAGGCCTTGGGAATTTAAGTGTTATTTCACACCTTTGTGCCTACTGCCCCCGTCATTTTCTGAGCTTTTTAGAAGTGTGGAAAATATCACCTACTGTGAATCCAAATTGCTTCAGTGTGCAATGTGCCAGCCATGTGCGTATGCTGCCACGCACAGGATTTAAGCTCCTACAGTTTCAGTTCAAAGCTCATATGGCATTCCTTTGTTACTGCTACTACTCGGGAACAGACTTCCTTTAAATATCATTCACTCAAAGAACAGTTAAGAGTGTATTGCTTTTCATAAAAAGCAGCCACACAGAGGTCAGTCTGGAGCAGAGGCATGATATTGGGGGACAGGTGCTTCAACATTTTAAACCTCCCAAACCAGACCATCATTCCATGGCTCTTATTTGCATCAGTCAAGGAGGACTCCATTGGTATCAACTGGAATTATTCTGCAATTTTGCCCTTGGCATTATTGTTTATGACTCGTTCTTTGTTGTTTTTACTTGATTTGCTTTCATTGTGTTTTAGCCATTTGTAAACTGCTCAGAGTAGGGCACTGTACTAAGGGAGAGGTATATAAATTTAAGAATTAAATAAAATAAATAAATAAATATTTTTTTCTTCCTATGCAATTTCCAAAGAAGAAAATTTAGATTAGGACCATGAAGAATCCAGATCATGTTGCCCTGCCGTGTTCTGAGTATGGACAAGACAGTGAACTCATGGTTGCTAAATAATGACAATCACACGCTTGCTAATTGAACAAATAGCATTACATATAGTTTTAGCCATTTCTAGACAGATACTATCTTCAGCCTGTGACGTATGGCCACATATGCTTTTAGATCAGAAATGAAGATGAAATGCAGTTCCTACTTCCAGTTACAATTTGTTCCCAATTACTGCATGTCTTTGCTTCTTGAGCTGGAGAGGAGGTGATGTTCCACAGAGAGTAGTGAAGAAAAACTATTACCAGTTGTAGGAAGCTAATGGCTTGGAAAAGTAAAAGATAGAATGAATATTTTAACAATACATTTCATTCTTCCAAAGTCTCCTCACACAGATATGCATGTGGGGAAGCTGCAGTATTCTTACAGAGAATTAGAGGAACAATAAGAAGAGACAGATTCCAAAGGCAAGCCAAGATGTAACAAAATGCTTTAATGGAGACAGGATTATTTGACTGCATTTAACTTCTAACTACAGCTATTTTTCCCAGCTACACAGAGTTAGGTCAATGGGTTTGTCTTTCAGCCAATTTACCTGTACTGTCTCTCGAAAGTTTTCTGTGCTATTCTTTTCCTCTCAAAGGTACTAGTTAATGCTAGCTGCTGAAGAGGAGAACCCCATTATTTCTCTTTTCTACATGTATCATCCTTTTCCAAAAAACTTTTAAGTTTTTTATGAATACAAGCAACAGCAAAACCAGCCAAAAGGTTTGTGCACTGCAGACTAGACTTTCACAACCATTTGCTGTGTTGTTTAACTGTTCGCTCTATCAAAACTGTAAATCAAACTATGAAAGAAACAAAATGAAACAAAATACATTGCCACCCCTAGAACTTTGATCAGTTTACAAGCATTTTATACTTGAAATCTGTGGCAGGCTTTAAGGGCATTAAAGTTAAAACAGTATTGATGGGAGCAAACACAAGCAAACAAAAATAGCTAGTTCATTTGTAATTGAAAACTGCAGTAATAAAGTTATTCTGTAGTTAGGACTCAGTAATTCTTATGAAAAATATTTGTCCCACCTTGAATGGTACTGTATCCCCCAAATATTATGTGCATCACTGGTTGAAAACCACTTCTGCAGATGACAACAGAAACTGAGCATTGCAAGGCCAAGCAAACGACTTACATAGTATAATAAAGCAAAGTGTGGTGCTTATATACCACCTCATAGCACTTAAAGCACCATCTGGGCAGTTTACAATTTAATTATGCAGGCTATACATTGCTCCCCACCCACAGCAAGCTTAATTTACCAACCTTAAAAGGATGGAAGGCTGAGTGAACATCGAGCCAGCTACCTGGGATTGAACCCGGGTCGTGAGCAGAGTTTTGGCTGCAGCACTGCAGTTTAACCACTGCACCACAAGGCTCCTCAATTTAATAACAAATTGTAGAATGAAGACTCATCCCAGTGTTTTTGCAAAAGGAACTACCCTGTTTCCCTGAAAATAAGACCTAACCTGAAAATAAGCCCTAGTTAAGTGAAACCCCGCCCTCCACCATTGTGCAGCATTGTGCAGCAACCAGAAGATGACATGACTGTAAAATAAAACATCCCCTGAAAATAAGCCCTAATGCGTTTTTTGGAGCAAAAATTAATATAAGACCCTGTCTTATTTTCGGGGAAACACGGTAGGTGACAGGGAAAGTATTGAGTGAGAGAGTGAAATCACGATTCATGTAGATTACCACATGATGGATGCTAGCAATGCCTATTTCACTACTTGTATGGCAAGCATTGTTATATATTAATGTATATAAAATAAAATTGTCTAGGTTGTTGCTAGGTTTTATTGCATATTATCATTTATGTGAAGCATTTTATTGTTGTGTGTCATATATATGAATTGCTTTTGTGTTGTGCACTGTTCTGGGTCTCCTTGAGAGAAGAACGGCATATAAATAAAATGAAATGAAGTGAATAAATAAATATTAATTGCCACTATTTAATTTAAGTGTGGTGTCATATCTACAGCCTTATCAATTTTACATTGATAAAGAAGGTAAGTTACATATCTGACAGTAGAGCCCAGGAACTTTGCTTCCCCAATGTGACTTGTAGAAAAAAGAGCCAGCCTGTATAGCCTTTGGCAAACTACACAGCCCCAGGATGCCCACAGAAGAAGGGAATGGTAAATCACTTCTGAGTGCTCTCTAACTAGAAAAACCTAGAAAGGGTCATCGTTAGTCAAAATTGACTAGGTAGCATAAATTACTGTTAAAGAAGCCAGAGATCCTGGTTATCAGTGCTCATAAATGACAACACATCTTTGGGAAGCATAAGCCAGGGTCACCCAGTCACCATTCTTATCTGGCAAGTCCCAAAACACAGGATGGCAGTTGCCATTTTCTCTTCTACTTCTCAGGCTGACCTGCGTGCCTGGGAGGAGCAGAGGGGAGCACAGGAATATCAGCCAATGAGGAGTAACTGGGTGGCCAGTGGGTGGGGACACCTTCACCTGGTGGACCTGAGTGGTGGAATTTTCACTCTGGTCCACCAGGCTAGAATAAACTGAGCACCACGACTCCTGTCTAGCAGTCTTTGATGAGAGTTCACCCACCCATTAATTAGTCTGCTGTTTGTATAGTTCCATGCAGGAAAGGAGAGGACATCTTGCAAGGATATAGCGGAAAATTCTATGCATATTTCATCACGACTTGATTGGCTGCAGTGAGGGGCAGTTTTGCACATAGAAGCAGATCCCCAATGAGGGAGAGACAGGCATACGCTCCTATTTCAGGCAGAAGATCTTCCCCCCACAGGGATCAAAGGGGGGGCTGACAAGGGTGGCCCTGGCTTAGGAGGGGCACTACAGCCCCCCACAGCTGGTACCAAGGGGTCTCCCACCTAGAGGTCTTGCACCCAAGGGTATATACCCAATTCAAGTGGCCAGCCCTTGATGGCCCCAACAAAGGGCTGAGGAAGGTGTGCATCAGATACCCTGTTTCCCTTAAAATAAGACCTAACCTGAAAATAAGCCCTAGTATGATTTTTCAGGATGCTCGTAATATAAGCCCTAGTTAAGTGAAACCCCACCCTCCACCACTGTGCAGCAACCAGAAGATGACATGACTGTATTTGAATAAACGTAGATTGTTGTACATGAAAAAAAAATCCCCTGAAAATGAGCCCTACTGCTTTTTTTGGAGCAAAAGTTAATATAAGACCCTGTCTTATTTTCGGGGAAACACGGTAGCAGGGGGGGTCACACAATGGAGGGAGCTGCTCCTTATGCTGTACCAATAATTTCTGCTGCGACCAATCCGAGGTGTGGCTTTTTTGCATCCATCATCTATCTGATTCCATTAAATTGTCAACTATAAGCAGGGATGTGTGTATTTAATTGGCACAGAAGAAGTGTTCTGGGTTAGCTCTCCTGGGTCCACCACTGACATTAATTCCTGGGGAATCTTGTACCACATGAGAAACAGCCTTACGACTTCTAATTGACCTAATCTTCAGAAACTCACAAATTTTCTATCTCAGTCCCTACCTAAATCAGTAATACAAAGGGTAATATATTAACACAACCTTTAGTGGTGACACCAAACTATGTATCTCGCATAGTGGTAATATAACAGACTATGTTAGTTACTGTTTTTTGCTCAAATCCACAATGCATGTAACAGGAACCTAATGGATGCAATCATTATTTTTCCCTAAGACAACCAAGGCCTCAACTGATTTAGGTCATATTCATCAGCAACTACACTGATCAGTAATGACAGTGCTGTAAAGGCAATCTAGGAAAAATAAAACACACTTCAGAGAAAAGTGTTGTAGAAATTGGCAATTCATTTATAATTAGCAGAGTATAAGATACAAAACAAACAACTACAGACAGGGTAAACACAAAGGAGAGAATAGCTAAAAAACCCAGCTTCCACCCAGCCCTTTTGTTTTCACTAGTTCTTTGTAAATAAAGAAAAATCACTCTAAAAGCAATTTAAGTAGCAAAAAAAAAAACACTTTTACTTACTGTTGATCTTCAATTACAGATTATAAATCAGAGACAAAGTCTCAGGATGTAGAAAGTAGAAACAAGCTCTTTATTCTGTATTTCTTTAAATGAGTCGTTAAAAAGCCCTGGCTCAACGCGTTTCGGCGAAGCCTTCTTCAGGAGCTGAGCATAACACAAAGCCACACATTAGATATTGAATCATTCACATTTTCTTTTTTAAAAGTGTTTGAAAGTGCATCTGGTGTTCTGGGCTGTGAACAGAGTTCCTGGGAACTGTGAAAGTTCTTTACTAAAAAGGGAAATTGACTGGATCCTGAAATTGAACACCCTAGTACCTCATGGGTTAAACCATAGGTTCCCAAAGTGGTCTATATGGACCCCCAGGGGTCAATTTCGACTTGCAGGGGGTCCACGTCAGAAAGAAAAAAAATTGGGGGTGCACGAGATGTAAATGGGGGTCTACGTGAGCAGATCCCATTAGGCAGATCATAATAAACATTTAGGTGATCCATAATTACACCAAACACAGATTCTGTGTACATAATATTTCATAATATTATTTAATTAGGTACTATGTACTATCTGTATTGTGGTGTGCTACATTCATGTGTAAGTTCGTAAAATTATTGGTAAAAATTTTATGGTAAATGTCGGTGTGTTGTAAATGGGATCGACGACATTTTGTCATTTCTCATTACTGAGCTATACGGGCACACACATCGCGCGCGTACGTACTTGTTTAGACTTGTATCAAAGCTTTGCACGGACTTGTTTGATTCATAATTGATAAATAGGAGTGTTAGAGATGTTCAGTTGCTTTCTGAATTTTAAGAAGAAAAGTGGCTTTAAAATACGTTCAAAAATATAGATAGAAAATAGGTAAAAGTCAAGTGAATCAAAATAATCTTTTTTAGGAGTGCCTAAGAAAAGTAAGCACAAAATTTTATACATATTTTGTAGTCGTTACGATTGCATAGAGCTGTATACATATTTTCATGGACATTTCAACATTTTTAAAAGTATTTTTAAGGGGAGCCGGAGGTGCCTATGCTCACCATGTTAAAATAAGAAACTTTAAGGTACATTTAGTCAGAGACTGTTAGTGATAAACACCTGAAACTTTTACAACATGTTTATTGATTAGTTTATAAGATTTTAATGTGACAATATTAATATTTCTGACTTAGTTTGTTTGGTACGATTTTTTTTATTAAAAGCCATTTTTTAACTTTAAAATATGATGGTTTTTTTAGAATTTCATCTTTTGTTAACGCGGAATCCTGCAAGCCGCTAGCTGAGAGTTGATTCTGGTCCTGATGGTAAAAATAACTCACACAGACACGTTCTCTTCCAGCCCGACACGTGTATTTACAGCAAATATACAAAGTGGCAGCGTGACAGCATGAAATCAACATTTGTAGAAGTGGTGGTGGTGTTCTGTACAACTCAACTATATACACATAAGCATCTGCCCTTGCCCAATCAGGGCAGATGTTGCATCATCCAGTCTTCACCCAGATGTTGCATCATCCTTTCTATAGTCACTGTGACTCAGCACTTTTATACTTACACACCTGCATGACATGGCAGTTTATTAGTACTTCTGCTCTGCTCTGTTCAGGCCTGTAAATTTTTTAATACTTTGACACCCCTCCTAATTTACACCTGAACAAAATTCAAACCTAACTCTTTGATTATTTCACTGTGTCTTTGAACACTCAAAGGTTTTGTAAAAATATCAGCAACATTTTTATCCGTTTTGCAGTATTGTAACTCTATTAATTTTTCTTTTATGGCTTCTCTTACGTTATGATATTTGATGTCAACATGTTTACTCCTATTTCGCATTTTTTCTGTTACAGCCATTTGTAAGCAGGTTGTATTATCTTCTAAGACCTTTATTGGTTTATGTGTTTCTATCTTTAAATCCTTAATTAATTGTCTATACCAGATTAATTCTGAGCATACTTCCGACAAAGCTGCGAATTCAGCTTCTGCTGTCGAAGTAGCCACAGAACTCTGTTTTCTGGACTTCCACCCTACTAAAACATTTGCAAACATTACAACGAATCCGGACATTGACTTCCTGTCACTTTCATCATTTGCCCAATCACTGTCAACGTAGGCCTGTAAATTTAACTCTTTTGAAGGATTTATGATCAAACACTTGTCACTTGTTCCTTTTAAGTATCTAAAAACTCTTTTTACACCCTGCCAGTGTTTCACAGTGGGCTTCGACACATGTCTACTAAGAATGTTCACTGCTGCTGAAATGTCAGGCCTAGTCCAATTTGCTAAATACATCAAACTGCCAATTGCAGAATGATAAATTTCTTGACTCTCAAACTCTTTGTTTTCTTCATCACACTTTTGAAAATCTATTACCATGGGGGTTTGTACATCTTTACAATCTTGCATATTGTATCTCTCCAACATTTGTTCAATTTTTAACTTTTGGTTTAATACAAAACCTTCATTTTTTCTCTGTATTTGCACCCCTAAATAATTTTGTATTGGACCCAAATTTTTCAGTTTAAATTCCTTTTTCAGCTGTTTTTCAAATAAATTCATCTGGCTCTGATTTTTTGTCATAAAACAAATGTCATCCACATATGCCAACAAAATATTTAGCTCACTTCCACATTCTTGTATGTATAAGCATGGATCAGCCAGACTATTCTTAAAATTCATTTTTTCTAACACTGTATGTAAACATTGGTTCCAGTTTCGGGCTGATTGTCGCAGCCCGTAAATGGCCTTATTTAACCTGTAAACCATTCCTGGTCTTGACCCTTCAAAGCCGGGTGCTTTTGCCATGTATAATTCTTCCTTTAAGTCAGCATTTAAGTATGCAGTCGTTATATCATAATGATTTATCAAATACCCTCTAGATGCCGCTAGAGTCAAAGCTACCCTCATAGTTTCTGCTTTCACTGTAGGGGAAAATACTTCATCATAGTGCAAATGTTTCTTTTGAGTAAATCCCTGAGCCACCAACCTTGCTTTATACCTAAAGTCCCCATTGTTATGTAACTTTCTTTTGAAAACCCACTTACTGCCAATCACTTTATGCTCCTGTGGCAGCCTAGTCTCTGTGAAGACCTTGTGGTCGTCCATAGACTTCATTTCCTCAATCATGGCTTCCTGCCATCTTTTCTTTTCTACTTCAGGAAGTAACATGACCTCTTCATAACATTTTGGTTCCTGATACACATGGCACACCCTTATTTCTCCTACACCAAACCTTGCAGGCGGAACCCCTTTGTTAACTCTCTCTGACCTCCTGGGGATTTGTGGCTCATCCTCAATTTTTGGTTCTTGCTTAATTCCTATCTCACTTTCTTGATCACTACACTGCCCATCGTCTTCTTCATCATTTGTCTTGGACTGGCTCTCTTCTGTTTCTTCTTCTTTTGTCTCTAACTGCCTATTCTCACACTCTCTTGTGTTTGTGAATGGTATGAAAACTTGGGAATTAGCATGAACCCTATCCCAATTCTCATGCTCACAAAAATTGGCAGACCTCGAAATCACTACATTGCTGTTTCCATCAAGGAAGCGGTATGCCTTTGAACCTCTTTCATAACCTATGAATTTCATTTTCTTTGCCTTTGGTTGTCCCTTCTTTCTTGTCTCTTTTGGGATGTGCACCCACGCACTGCACCCAGACACCCTCATGTGTTTTAAAGATGGCTCTCTCCCATATAACATATAATAAGGAGTCTGCCCTATTGCAGAAGATAACAATCTGTTATTTATGTAGTTCGATGTAAGCAGGGCTTCCCCCCACAGGCCATGACTCATGTTAGCGTCAGCTAACAATGCGTCTTTCATTGTCTGCAACACCCCGTTTCTTCTTTCTGCCACGCCATTTTGGAAGGGTGAATATGGACTAGTTTTTCTATGATATATCCCATTTTCCTTCAACCAGCTTTGAAATTTGTTAGATAGGAACTCAGACCCTCTATCCGTCTGGATTTGCGCCACCTTGTGGCCATAACGTCTCTCAATGAAGCTTAGCCAATTTCTGAAGTTGCTAAACACCTCTGCCTTTGTTTTCAATAAGTAGCAAAAAGAATACCTTGAATAATCATCTACAATTACCAGGACATATTTTGCTCCACCCAAAGATGATGCAAAAGGGCCAATCAAGTCTGCATGTACCAGTTGAAAGGGCCTTTCTGTTTGACTGGTTCGTTCCTTGTTTCTGGGGCTTACTTTAGATTTTGCCATTTTACACACGTTGCAATCTAAATAATTTTTACACTCTTTCAACTGTACATCTTTTGCCACTGCTTGCATTCTCTGAATTGTTCTAAAATTTGCATGACCCAACCTCCTGTGTAACAGGTGTGCACATTTATCATGCTGAGGTGCGTTTTTCACTGTTACATGTGTGTCACTTTGTATTTTACACCTCAAAACGTACAAATTATTTTCTTGTTTTGCCCTTGCGCAAACACATTTTCCTTTCTTAATTTTACACTCATCATTTTCAAATATGACTACAAAGCCCTGTTTTACTAAAGCAGACACACTTAAGATGCTACAGTCCAACTGTGGTACATGAAGAACACCTTTGAGTTCTTGTTCCAAACCTGACACAAAAACTGTCCCTTCTGCAGCAACAGGCAACTTCTGTCCGTTTGCCAGGCTCACGCTGCTTTGTTCCGAAGCACCTAGAGAAAGAAACAAATCTCTTTCATTAGTTAAATGTGTAACGGCCCCACTGTCAATTATCCAGCAAGCTTGCTGAACGACCTTGGATTTATCTCTTGCTGCCTGGACAAGAGAAATCCTCCCTTTTCTCTTTTCGGTGCTTCTTTCACTTTTGCAGCCAGCTTTTCTGTCGTCTCTGCTACAGTCTCTCAGAAGATGATTTACAGATCCACAGCCAAAACAGCGTCTCACGGTCATAGCACGACCACTATCTTCTCTCCTAGGAGTTGTTTCTCTGTGTAGGCTGTAATCTGTCTTTTTCCTCCAGCCGTCTTGGTTCCTTTGACGCTGGATGTTTTGTTTCTCTCCGTCACCAGACATTTCACTCTTACGTCGTTCCTGTTCCAGCAATCTGCCCGTCAGGTATTCCAGGGTCAAATTCGCCTCAGGCATAGACTCTAAACTGGTGACCAGAGTGTCGTATTCATCAGATAAACTGCTTAGAATGAGGTACACTTTCTGGATTTCTGGAAACTGCACATTCCTTTGCTCCAGTTCATTAAAGAGACATTTTATCTCTTGCAAATGTTTAGACACGCTCTCACCGGGCTGTAATCTGCACCTGTAGAGCTTTCTGGTTAAGGATACTTTAGATCCTGCTGAATCTCTCACGTAAATTCTCTTGAGACATTGCCAAACTTCTCTCGCCGTAGCTAAGCCACGCACGTGGATTAATTGGTTGTCTTCCAAGCAAAGTATCAAAGTACTCAGAGCTTTTTCATTTTTACGTTCCTCCTCTTCATCAAGCTGTGCTGGGAGGTTGGTTACAATCTGCCACAGATCTTCCCTCCTTAATAGCATCTCAGCTTTGACGGACCACGTCTGGTAATTACAGTCATTTAACTTCGTTAAGGGAAAAACTCCCAGGCTTGTTCCCCCAAACGCCATGCTGCCTGCTCTTCTCTCAGTCCTCTGTTTTCCTTCCCCTCCTGGGCACACAACAGCAGAACTGCTTTCTTTCAGGATCTCTATTTCTTCCTCCTTCTATTATAGTGGCACCCACTGGTACTCACCAACGTTCTCAGCAGTAGACGGTCTGCGCAGGGTGCGTCGCTGGGCCCATGACCTTTGTTAACACGGAATCCTGCAAGCCGCTAGCTGAGAGTTGATTCTGGTCCTGATGGTAAAAATAACTCACACAGACACGTTCTCTTCCAGCCCGACACGTGTATTTACAGCAAATATACAAAGTGGCAGCGTGACAGCATGAAATCAACATTTGTAGAAGTGGTGGTGGTGTTCTGTACAACTCAACTATATACACATAAGCATCTGCCCTTGCCCAATCAGGGCAGATGTTGCATCATCCAGTCTTCACCCAGATGTTGCATCATCCTTTCTATAGTCACTGTGACTCAGCACTTTTATACTTACACACCTGCATGACATGGCAGTTTATTAGTACTTCTGCTCTGCTCTGTTCAGGCCTGTAAATTTTTTAATACTTTGACATCTTTTGTACCAAATATTTTCGTTTTCCTACATTCTTTCTCTTCTTGAAAACACGACAATTAAATCGTGGCATCATCACTACAAGCAGTCTTCACATTCGAAGTATAACTGTCGCCAACAATACACCTATTCAGTAAAACGAAACCATACAAACACAAGACTTTTTTTTTCTCAACACTTCATTTGTCACAAAGAAAAACAGAATAAGCAACCTTAATGCAGAAAATGTGTCTAAGAATAGGATATAATCTAGTCCAGAAACAGAAAATCCAATGTACTCACGAGATGATGTCAAAAGCACTCACTGGCAACACCCACTTTTGCCCCAGCCATGCCTTGTATAAAAATGCATGCTGCAGGCAACTATAAAAACTGTAATAATTCCATTTCTAGGGCGGATAGAACGATGAAACAAAGTTTGCCAGAAAGCGCAAAGTTTGATTTAATTTTTAAGATCAAAAACTAAAAATTGGTAATTTTTCGATTTTGACCACCTCCAGCTCCCCTTAAAATATTTAGAAATGTTTTACTAGTATATTACAGTATGGATACTGGAAAAGTCAATTTACCAAACTCTGTCGAATGCGTTTGGTATTCCATTTTTACAACACCATTATTCCATTATGGTGTTGTAAAAAAATATTTTTAGTATTACCAAAAACTGTTTTAAAAATATTTGCGTGCTGTCTGGACACGAATCAAGTTTGAATTGCTCTGTCTTAGCATATTTAAATAACTTCAATTTTGTTCACAGTTAACTTCTACCCAACATGGCTGAAGCTAAAAAGAAATATAGGCAGTATAGCGTTGATTATTTGAAGTTCAGCTTCATTGCATCGCTGTCGGACAAACATCTGCCCATGTGCCTTTTGTGCAACAGAGTTTTAAGTAATGATGCTATGAAGCCATCCAAGCTAGAGGATCATTTGAGAAGGTGTCACCCTGATGAGAGAACGAAAGATTTGACATACTTTAAAACACTGAAAGAAAAACTTCAGAAGAGAACCAGGGTGAACAGTATGTTCGCTTCAATGTCAAAAAGAGATGACGATGGATTGCGAGCTTCTTACAATATCTCACTACTCATAGCAAAATCTGGAAAGTCTCATACTATCGGGGAACAGCTGATTCTGCCAGCCGTTGAAGAGGTTTTAAAAACTGTTCTACACAAGCCTGCATATGATATACTCAAAAGAATTCCTTTGAGCAACAATACAGTTCAAAGTCGTATTGATGAAATGAGCCATGATGTTGAAAGCTTCTTGAGTAATTATCTGCAAACGAACCATTTTTCTATTCAACTGGATTAGTCGACGTTACCTGGGAATGAAGCACTATTATTGGCATATGTTCATTTTGTTATGGGTCAAGAAATCCACGAAGATCTGCTATTCGCAAGAACTTTGACAACCGATACTAAAGGCGAATCAATATTCAAAGTTTGAAAGATTATTTCATGGAAAAAGCGATCCCTTTATCAAATATAATTTTGGCGGCAGCAGATGGAGCACCAGCTATGTTTGGGCGCTATCGAGGTTTTATGAGCCATTTAAAACAAAATGTACCAGGGTTGTTTACAATTCACTGCGTTATTCACCAACAACATTTAGTAGCTAAAAATCTGAGTGCTAGATTGCATCAATCTCTTCAATTCGTCATAAACGCGACCTCTGATTGGGGTAATTAGAAAATAAAAAGAAGATCTAACAAAAAGGTTAAATAAAACAATCAGGACTCTGTAGATGTTGGGTGGAGCATAACGTTTTGCCTGCAATCTCCAGCTTACTGTTGTGTAAGGCAGAGATCACCCCATTGAAAGAAACGATGTTGTGCTTGGGCAAAGATTTCCTTGATCCCTCCTTGGGTAAGTTCTGAAAAAATTCAAAGCATCTGCCCTGGGCCATCGCGTGAATGGAGGGGATGACGGAGATTCTACCCAAGATGTTACATAAAACTGTGGCTGATCCTAAGGAAGACATTACAATATTGTGGTGCTGGGATATTTTTCATACAGATCAGGAGAAACAGTATATTAATTACTCTAACCTATTTCTATCCATTGCAACCCAGTTTTTGAAATCTTAGGGGTGCACTCAGTGGTATGTTGGAGGAAGGGCTCACAGGGAGGAAGACTTCTATATTAGCACAGATCCTTCCTGACATGATCCATGAGCACAATTCAAACCCTTGTTGCTTCTTAACTTCACTGGCATTCTCATAGTCCTTGGGAAGTCTAAAAGCTGATAACTGGGCAGTGAAGGAAATGGTTGATGGTGCAGTTAAACTTAAAGCTGTGAAAAGGTTCTTCAGTGAGTTTAATAGATCATGTTTTGTTAAATAACACATTATCATCATTTATGGATCCAAGAGCAAGAAACGTCTCTGGCCTATTGGGGGTTGGAGGGAGCTACACAGACAAAACTAGGATGGAGCATGATTCTCAGCTCATTGGCTGCATTTGTGTTTTGCTCATGGTGTCAGAAATTATAGCATCTACCTATTTATTTTTCTGCATACTTTTGCTTACATAAAAAATGCTCTTACTTTTTTGGATATCCATAACAAGATGCTATCAACTCCTCCTACTCATTCATCAGTCCCCAGAAAACTTCTGCTAAAAGACATTGCGATAGGATTGATGACTTTGAGAGAAATTGCCCCAATTTATTGAATGCTTCCTTCCTATAAAGTCAAAGCTTTTAAGATTAAGATCTAGCTACAAATGCAGAAAAAGAATATTCTATCTTCTCAAAGTGTATTATCGAAGAACAGAAACACTTTTCAAATGAACTGTAATTACATCCACAGTATCACTAACATAGAAATACAAGTCTGATGACTGCTAGTCAATTATTAACAAGTGTATTGAACTGAAAATAGGATTTCAATAACATGAAAGACTCAGAGGTCAACTGAAATGAGAAAGGAAGCCAAAATTAAAATTTGAAATAAAATGTGAATACCCCTACTAATGTGATTTCTGACTTCTGATTAGATTTCTTTATAAGTAGTAAAGCAAGGACTGTGAATTATTTTTCCACAGTGTACCAAACTGCTGCAACTAAAATTATATAAATTTATTTAATTTAACTAAATTGTTCTGCTAGGACCTGACCAAAAGGATATACATGTGCAGCAGAGTCATATGCAGGCTACACAGAACTGTCACCTACTTTGATGAGATTTTACTCTCAGGTAAAGACAAAAATGCACAGAATGCCACCTTTGTGATTAGAAGGTGATGAAATGTTTCCCTTCCAGACATAAGATTCTATGATTCTACAACTGAGCAGTAATTTTAAAAAAAACTTGCATGTAGCTCCTGTTGACAAATTGCAAAACAAAAGGAAGCTAAACTGCCAGTTGCAGAGCTAAATAACATTGTGTTAAGAGAAACAAAATAATTCAACTTTTAAGGGAGTTCCCCTGATAATAATGTGCTAACTGCATCATCTGCTTCTGAGCTGTGTTTGCGTAGGATTGCAGCCTTCGTTAGTTGCATTTGTTACTTCCTTACGTTGAACTTTTTCAAAGAAACTAGGAGTGATGTAAACAATGATGTGCATGACTTTCAGTTTCTCTCCAGTAATTAGCTGGATCCAGACCTATTTAGCAGCTGAGGAAAGAACCTGAGGTACTTTAAAGTTCCAAAAGAACAGTTCCTTGGGCAACAAAGCCTACAAAACCCAGAGTCCAAAACCCTATTCATGTTTGCATAAGGTTTACATAGCAACCTACAGTTAGTTTCGACTAACTGATGAGGTGCCAGACAAATCTCGCTCATATACCTGGTCATGGACCCATCTGTACATCCAAGATACACCTTAGCACTTCGTCAATTAGCTATGTCAGTTTACACAAACCCTACAGAGTCATTAGTAGGGTTCCAACTAAAGAGTGGCTTACTATGATAAGTGCAAACATTATGACTATATGCATTGTGAACATACCCAGGCTCTTTTCCTTTCTCCATCACCCCTTCCTTTATCTAGACTGAGCAAGTGATGGTAAAGAGCTCTGTTTTTGTCAAGAAAAGGGAAGGATGCCGTTGGCAGAGACTGCAAAAACTAAGGAAGGTTCCAGAGCCAGTATAATTCCAGCCTGCAACTCCAAGGCAGTCAGGACATGCTGTTATGGTGAAAACCAAATATGTTTCCCTACCTTGCATATTCTGAAATATATATTGGGCTATAGGTTTTAATTCTCAGCAAAAGGTAAAGGAAAACACCTTAGAATAAAGCTGACTTCTTTCTTCACTGTTGGACTGGCCCAGATGGTCAGTCCTGATTAAAATAAGAGACCAGGAGGTTGACCTTTTGACATGGATGCCAGGAAGCCGCCTACAGAAGGCAAGGTGGCTTCTTCCAAAGACAGTCGGGGAAAAACTTTGTTAACTTCCACATTCTTTCTTATCTTAGCACACAGGCCATGAGCTAGATGGTCTTTGGTTACGTGTCTTTCTGGACATATTTTAACTTGGGTGTTAACTTTCCCCTGGATTTGGGGAAAGCTCTTTCTGATGTGATGTTTGGGGCAAGTTCTAACCAAACATATATAAAAATTTAGAACACAAATGCAAATAGCTTTATTTTCCTTGTTTTTAACTTCTGGTTATTCTGTTAATATGCTGGCTCTTTCTGTCTGTTAGTTTGAATAAATTTATTGACATCCTTGCGTTTTGCATCCGTCTTTCTGATGTCTACTTGAGCTACAGGCTAGAGTGGGTGAAAAATCCACAACAGTTATATGCCATTAAGTTGCCGTCGACTTATGGTGATCCTATGAATGAGCAATCTCCAAAATGTCCTTTCATCAACAGTTCTGATCAGTTTTTGGAAACTCAAGGCTGGTAGCTTCCTTTAGGGAGTTAATCCATCTCATATTTGATCTGCCTTTTTTCCTGCTGCCTTCAACTTTTCCCAGTATTATTGTCTTTTCCAGAGAATCTAAAATGTATGTTTTAATCTCCTGGAGTTTTCTCAAAACTAACTCCCCACTAATCAGAAATAACTTTCCTATGGCATGTTCAGAGAGCTTCACAGAAACACTAAATTCTTCTGCTGGAGGCACACACAAAAAACTTGTAAATGTTTCACAACCTGTAAAGGCTGCGTACCTAATTCCAATTCTGTTGTGAAAGATTGATTCTTCATGCAAAGATCAAGGCAGTCTGAGATCAAAGCAACGGTGTAGCAGTACAATTATCACCGGCATCACCGTGGAAAAGCAAAACTTATCTTTGTCTTGTGCTGCTGTCCTGGTGAAACTAATGGGTGTATCCCAATTTTTTTTAAAAAAAAGCCCTAGATATGGGATGGTTTAAATCAGTCACACCCCCAAGATGGCTGCTTAATTCAGACTCTAACCTCTCTATCAGATCATAATTAAATCTAGCAAAGGCATAAAGCAGCAAAATCGCAGCGAATATACAGGTATAGGGGAAAAAATGATACTCCAGGACACTGCGGCACCAAAAGAAAATCATTAAGATACACAGTTCAACTTAAACCCTTCATCAAAGTTCTAAAGGTTTCAGAAAGCATATCATATATTAATAAGTTACTTCCTGTAACTGTCCAGCCTAACAGGGTAGGCCTGGTCTACCCTCTGACCCTGTCTGCTCCTCGAAGTCTGAACCTTGGTCCTCGTGTACTAAGACTGGCTAGCCACGCTCCCTGTAGAGCCTGGCATAGCAATCACATTCTCTCGGCTCTCCCCTGGTGGCCTTGTCTACTGGCTGCATGGCCTGCCCATAATCAGCTTTTCCTCTGGCAGTAGGCCAGTCTGCCAGGCCATGTTGGAAATCTGGGGAAAGAGGTACACTCTCTAAATTCAGCACTGTGGGGCCAAGCCCCAGTTGCCTCATGCTAGTTATGGCCCTGCTACCAGGAATGGGGACTTGAGTTACAGGACTTGCTGTCAGTTCGGACTTGTTGAGAGTTCTGGGAACTTGCTTAAGTTTCAGTGAAATGCACAGCAGAAGGCCAGCTCCTCAAGGTTAGAATTAGCTGGAGAAGTCCCCTTCTTTACCCAATTGTTCTTGGTATCCACCCTCACCAAAGCCTAGCACTTTAGAAAATAAGACTCAGGAGGCAATCTTTAAGTATTAAAGATTTTGTGTATTTTACTCACTTAAAACAGGCATTCATTAGGCTTAAAGTTGATAGAAAGGAAAATAGTAAAAAATAAGGTTTGTTTCCTCAGCCCATGTGGCTGGGAGGATCTCTAGGGTTCAGAGATCCAGCCTGGAGATCTAGCATCTTCCAAGGTGAAAAAGGGTCTGAGACAAAATGGAGTCTCTCAAAACGCGTGAGGAGGAGAAGGGAAGAAACAAAGGCGGAGCTTATCTAGCCCGGAAAAACCCCTCTGATTAGTTAGCATGCAAACAAGCAAGCAAACTTTTAGTCTGTGATGGAGGCCCTTCCTCCCATATCTTGAAATTTACATCAAGATTGCTAACTAGCCAACAGGACTTAAGCCACACGAGTGACTCAGTTCAGGGTTTTTGTGTTTTTTTAATCATCGAATCATAGAAAAGTGAAGTTGGAAGGGGCCTACAAGGCCATCAAGTCCAACCCCCAGCTCATTGCAGGAGTACAATCAAAGCATATCTGCCAGGTGATTATCTAAGTTTTTCTTGAATGCCTCCAGTGTTGGAGCACTCGCCAACTCCTGAGGTGACTCAGACTCAACTTGTGACTCAGAACCCACACATCCCTCTCTTTTTCCTGGGGGGAAAAACTTTTTTCATAAGGACTCCGACTTGGGGCTTGAGACTCAGGACATTATACCAAAGACTTGCCACCATCCCTGCCTGCTACTGACATAGGACTGGGCAGTGGTAATCAATCCATTTCAAGAAAATGTGGGAGAATTAACATCAGCAGTCATACCATTTGCCCAAACAGCCAGCGCAGCTTTAAACTTGGGAATGCAAAATGAAATAGCAATTAAGAAGTTCATACTCTCTGTGGAAGGTTTACAGCTTTAAGTGGAAATGCTAGGAGACAGAAGCTGACAGGCAAACCTCCTCTTAGTGGGACTGAGTGAGTATTGAGAATGGACTCATTTAATTAAATGTCTGTTAAACGGGTGTAATACAGTTTTACTGGAGGGGAATCTTGATATAGCAGACATACAAAGGGGTCATAGAGCACTAAAGCCTAAACCACCACCAGAGAAAAATACTAGAGATTACGTACACCCTTTACAAATGAGTCTACTAAACAGCTTATTCTGAAGCCAGACAGGCAGTAATGTACGAGAATCGGCAGATACAGTTCTGCCAAGATCTCTGCCCCAAGACTCTGCAAAGAAAGAAGTCTTTTCATTGCTACACAGCCTGTCTTTCGAAAGCTGGAACAAAATGCTTCCGGGGTCATCCAGTTCAGAATCCACCCCAAAGGCAGAACAACAAAGCTTCAAAAGGCGAAGCCAGCTTATTCATTCTCACTAGATCTGAAGACTAATACAATCAGCACAGCGATACAGAACGTACCGGAGGAGCAAGACCAGGATCACAGTGGAAGTAAAGACGAAATGGGAGGTTGGCCGGCGCGGAATGGTTTAAAAAAAAGAAAGAAATCTGCTAGCAAGAAGTGAATTCGCTAGTTAGTCCTTTTCATTCTTTACTTCCCGGTTCCATCCTCCTTGCATGTCAGACAAGCAGCAAATAGCATGTGGCAAATGTAACTTTGACTGCATAAGTCCAAGTTACATTTATGACATGCTATTTGCTGCAAGGCCTATAGAGCAGGCAGTGATTTATTTTAAAGTGTCTTCTTTTGCTTGTTTAATCACTTAAAAAAAAACCTAAATGAGAGGCCAACTACAATATCAACAAATGGGAGAATTCAACGTAATTTTTCCAGCCTGCATGACACAATGGGCCCGGTCCCACTGCTGGAATAATCCAGGTGATGCTGCACCTGCTCAGCACCAGTGACCCGGCTTTCCTGCTGCCCAGAAGCCAACTGGAGAAGCTAGGGGAACAAAGGCAGTTTGCTGCCTCTGAGAGGGCACCACACTGCCGAGCTGATCTAGGCAGCAAAGCCTTCTGCGGCAATATTGGAGCGAGCGAAGAGGACAGATGACCAAGCAGGCAGGCGGGCTGGCTAGGGGGGAATCGGACAGGGGGCAATCGGGCAGACAGGGGGTGACTGAGCAAGTGGGGGAGAAGCACTGCTGCACCCACCAGAGGAGACAGAGCTTGGAAGCCAGGACACCCACGGAACAGCGGTGCGGATGAACCACAGTTTGTGCCCATCTCAGATTTCAATTATCTATAAGAAAAAGGCAGATAGTTGAGATGCTGGTCATTCAAGCCACTGAACGATCAAAAGGAATGTCTTCTAAACTTTTCAAAATTTTAACAGGCAATCAATTTGATGGCCCTGGAGACACTAAATGGTACCGGAAAAAGACTTGGAACAGAAGATTACTGAAGGACAGAGGGGAACTACCGTGTTTCCCCGAAAATAAGACAGGGTCTTATATTAATTTTTGCTCCAGAAAATGCATTAGGGCTTATTTTCAAGGGATGTTTTGTTTTTTTCATGTACAACAATCTACATTTATTCAAATACAGTCATGTCATCTTCTTCTGGTTGCTGCACAATGGTGGAGGGCAGGTTTTACTTAACTAGGGCTTATTTTGGGGGTAGGGCTTATATTATGAGAATCCTGAAAAATCATACTAGGGCTTATTTTCAGGTTAGGTCTTATTTTCGGGAAAACAGGGTAAGGGAAAATAACATCAGATTTATAAACAACAGTAAAGTGCATAAAAGTGCATAAACTAATACAAACCTTATGGAAATCATGTATGGAAAATGTATGGAAAATGCATATGAGTTTCCATTAGTGAAGGAAAAATGCCTCACTACTGAGTGCAAAGAAAGGACAGGACAGGTGTGCGTGCAGGATCCAGAGAAACAAAACAAAATAAAACAAGATTGAGAGCTTTTCATATTCCTCCCCTCTAGATGTTTTAAGTCATATGACAAATTTGGGGAAATGCATGTTTCTTGCTATTACATTATTTTTCCTCCAAGCATACAGATCTTTCAAAGCTATATTCCAAAGAAAACAGGCATGAAGATGAAGCTGTGTTTACCTCACACTGACTTATTACAGTAACAAAAACAATCTAATTTGCAAAATGAGGACAGAGGCAAGCTCTTGGTAGAATAAACAGATAGCTTTTGACCCAAGGCACCTCAGATTCTAACACTGTGTTAACTGCACCATCTAGTTCTGCCCTTTGACAATCATATCAATAATCCCTTACACTAAGCCATTATTGGCTGCAGCTGAGGTTGTCAGGTCCCCCATTTTATCCTGAGGTTCAGGTTTAGGCACAGTTTCTGAGTGTCAGGCTTTGGAACAGAACCCTCAGGTGACAGAATGTTGCCAGCTTGGCAACCTGAGATTTTGAGTTCCATTCTTATGGCTTCAGAAGCGTTAAAGCTTTAGAGCTGTTGCTGCTTATACTGCTGCTGAAGTACACCAATTAACATGTACAGTATTTATTTAGTTTGTTTCTTCGTTAGTTATGACATTTTCATACCATCCCACTTAGTGAAAATCCACTACTCCGGGCGAAGGTGCAAACATAAATCATCTGCTACCCACCCCCACCCTCCAGAAAGAAATAGAGAGATTAAAAAAGAAACTAAACAGATAACAAAAACTCAGACTAATGACTAAATGATGGCAATGATCCTCTAAGATTAAAAAAGAACTAAGCCATGGATCCAATCACTACCTAAATGGAAACTGTCCTTAAATGTTTCTTTAAACCAGGGGTGTCCAACCTTTCACCTTCCCTGGGCCACATTAGAAGATGAAAATTTGGTTTGGGCCGCACATAAAATAAAATATTTGGTTTGGGCCGCACCTATTGACGGGGACGGCGCAATGCAGTCACGCAGCCCCCCTCTCCCCTCCCCTCCCGCTCCTTCCTTCCTTCCCTCTCCCCCCCCCCACCTCTCTCTCTCTCTCCCTCCCTTCCTTCCTTCCGAACTCCCTCCCTTTGCACTACAAGATGTGGCCTCTCCGAGCTAATATAATGGATGGGGCGGGTGAAGCGCACTGGCGTCACCGTTGTGACGTGCCCCGGCCGCATGAGCCGGCAGTGTAACTTGAAACTTTGGAATTTCTTAAAAAATTAAAAATTGCACTGGGCCACATTATGAGCCGACCTGGGCCGCATGCGGCCCATGGGCCGCATGCGGCCCACGGGCCGCGGGTTGGACAAGCCTGCTTTAAACAATTCAGTTTTTGCTTGCTTCTTGAAAGTCTAGGGCAGGGGTCTCCAAACTTCACCATGAGGGCCACATAATATATTTTCCACATTTTCAAAGGCCGAAGGAACGCGTGCGCACGTATGCATGCACTCACGCATGCACTCACGCATGCATGCGCGCGCGCATGGGCCAGATAAAAAGGCAAGGCGGGCCAGATGTGTCCCGCGGGCCATAATTTGGAGACCTCTGGTCTAGGGGGAGGGAGGCTGCCAAATCCTTAATGGGAGACCATTCCAGAGTGATGGGGACCCCACTGAGAAGGGCCTGATTCCCAGTTAATTCATCAGAATTTTTACACTGTCTCCCCACACACATCTGTTGCTGAAGGATCCACCCAATAGACATAACAAGAGCCCACCTCCAGTTCTTGTGTTTCAGCCTCAGTTCTTTGGGAATGGGACGCTGCTGACCTGGTGACTCTAGATGAGACTTCTGCAGTCTGAAATCCAAAATAACTGTAGGACTAAAGATCCCATACCTCTGGATTAAAGTCATCTCTAGTTTTTAAACACTTAAAGGCTTGGTTACCTGCAACAGACTCTAATCAGCCTCTTCTGCCAAGAATTTCCAACCACTTACAAATTCAGAATTTAAACTGCCAACATGCAGCAGCATTTTTTTCCTTCTGAAACACCATGCAAACACGTTTGATTTGGAAGCAAGTCAAACATCATTCTACTAGGATAAATTGCCAAGGTTTTATTATTTGCCATTCGGCTGAAGTATAAAATGAATAAAACCCATGCTTTAAAAAGAGAGGGAGGCCAGCTGCAAAAACAGAACATCTCACATTTGTAAACAGGAGCATATGGCTCTTGCCCTAGTTGGCAAGGTTATTTAGGAATGATGAAAAATGCTACACTCAGAAAGCACAGAGAAATTATTAGCAATGTCCCATAGTTGGGCATTAGGAACTCTTTAAGAAAGAATAAGATTTTCAATGTAGAGTCAAGGTAATCATGGTAGTATGCTGTGAAATATAAAAGCAATTTATATCAGACACCAACGCATTTTCATCAGATAACTATGCAAAAATGATCTTTCAGTCTCTCCTGGTGTGGGGGAGTCTCTGTGTGATCGAACTGGAATTAAGGTGTGTGTGTGTGTGTGTGTGTGTTTTCTGTGCCATCAAGTCAGAACCGACTTATAGCAACTCTAAAGGACTATCAAGGTAAGTGAGATATTTAAGGAGCGGTTTTACCAGTTTCACTCTCCCAGTGAGTTTCCGTGGCCAAGCAGGGATTAGAACCTTGTTCTCCAGAGTCCTAATCTGGCATTCTGTCCACTACACCACACTAGGAATTAAACTAAACCACAGGAAAGCCTCACTAGAAACTGCAAATGTTATGTCATAAAATGTATGACATTAATGGCTTTATACTGGTTTTCTGATATAGGTAAAAGTAAAAGTTCCCCTTGACATTTAGTCCAGTCGTGTCCGACTCTAGGGGGCGGTGGTCATCCCCATTTCCAAGCCATAGAGCCAGCGTTTGTTGTAGACAGTTTCCGTGGTCACGTGGCCAGCGCAACTAGACACGGAACGCCGTTACCTTCCCACCGTGGTGGTACCTATTTATCTACTCGCATTTTTACATGCTTTCGAACTGCTAGGTTGGCAGGAGCTGGGACAAGTGACGGGAGCTCACTCAGTAAATGTCTTTCAGAAAATCTTGAATTACAAAAGAATCACCCTTTCATATAATAAACTCAGGATTATACTAAATGCTATATTATATGTGAAGTGCTGTAGCTCAGCCTCACTTTCTTGCTCCAGACTAAGCATGCACAGGGCTTAGATACAGATTGGGGTCACTACATGGATAGTGCAGGCTTAAGACTTACACATAGCAAACTGCATTTTTGTCCCTTAAATTTGTCCCTCCTCCTTGTCAGGGGCTGAAAAAAGGGGAGGGGAACACACAGATACCATTTGGGAGTTCAGGAGTTTCAGCTAACAAGAGAGATGAGGTGAGAAGCTGGGAGAGTGGGAAATGTAAACCTCTCCCGCCCAATTACAGCACTCACTTTGGTGTGAGAAAGAAACTGAGGCTCAGCCACATGCTATATATTTAATATGGTGTGTCATTCAATCTCCAGGAGGAGAGCCCTATCAGAACTGATGAAAGAAAATGTCCCTGGGACACAAGAAGGGAGTATGATCATGTTTAGAGCTGACCTCTGCTGAACAGAAGGACTTGGGTTACATCAAAGACGATGCACTACCGTATTTTGCTATAGGTCTCCAACTCACCCGCTACGTTGATCTGCTGCTCAGGCCAATCCTCTTGCCCCCCATTCTGCCATAGTCTCAATTACCCTTGAGAACTTCTCCTATCCTTCAACATTTGACCAGCCTCATGGACCAATATTTCTATGAAAATTCAAATGGGTAAGAAGAGTTACATCTTTCCATGCATGCCATTTCAGCATGAATACCACTTCTGGCTTTATTTTTCAAGCTATTACATTTTTTTTGTCTTCATATTGAATGCAAATGAATAGATAGAAACATGTTAGTGGGTTGGGAGCCATGAGCATGGAATGTCAGCATGGAGATGATAAACTGTGTAAGAAAGACAATATTGCAGAGCATTCTGTTCCCTTTCCATTTCCTGCTACTATCCAGAGCTTTGAAGCAACTAGCTACAAATAACTACTTGTAGTTAATTTGGAGTGTGTGCTTCTTTAAGATATGATGACATTACAACTGTTACTTAATGAGGAAGAACATCTCTTCTTTTGTATGGCAAGCAACTGCAACTTTCAGCAGGGATATTAGCAAGTCTTTGGGTCCCAATCTCAAGTCCAAGTATTTGGTACCAAGTCCCTATTAAAAACAAGCTTTTTCCCCCCAGAGAAAAGGAGGGGTGGGTGGATTCCGAGTTGCGATTCGAGTCTAAGTCATTGGGGGGGAAAACTCTGAGTGCAAGTCACCAGTGTGACTTAAGTCCAACTTGATAGCAAGTCCCATGACTTGAGTCCCCATCCCTAACTTTCAGTGTAACTAAACAGTGGAGGATGAATACCAGAAGGGTCAAGTTGTGACCTGTGTTATCCTTCGTTCCATGGCCTCATGTTCTGTTATGACTATTCAGGCAACAACGAGGTGGCCCAAAGGAGAGTGTGCTTTCTATCACAAGCCAGAAGCCTGGATGTTTTCATTTTTTTAAAAAATGTTTCTCACAGCCCAGTGACTTCTGCACCCTTCTTGTACTTCTATTCCTATTAAAAAAGAGAGAGAAAAGAGTATCTGGGCAACTACTAACCAGTCGGTTTGATGTTGATACCAGGAAGGGCTCTAAACAGATCACCAAAGAGTAGTCTGTGAGCACTTGAATCATGATTCTATTATTCTGTTTGGTTTACTATTTTTTAATAACTATTTTAGTTACATACAAAGGAACAGGAAAGCAAATGATTACTTTCAGAAATTAGAATTATACAATAATCAACTATTTGGGTCCTGGTAATAAGACAATAACTGATTATATTTTAAAAATAACTTTTCAACATCACTGATCCAAATATCTGACCTATTCAGACACTTAACCCTTAATGTAATTTACATGACTGTCCTAAGAAATAAACCAGCAAATACTTGAGCATAAATATATTTTCAGAATAGGTTGCTGGCTATCAAAAACAAAGTAAAAGCTTGGCCACATAGATTTCCCTACAGCAGCTATAGGTTTATGTCAAGGTATTTCTTCTCTAGAAATATTCTATGTAGGGAAAATTTATCTTAAAGCATGACACACTGCAGTACCTATTACCTGTTCATTCTAATTCCAGTGCTGTCTGCTAAGAGTGTTCCTCTGGAGCCCATCCTAACAAGACCATCTGAGTCCAGGGACAACTTCATTTAGCTTGACAAGTACACTGACAGTCCATACGTACAAATGTCTTACTGCTAGTGTTCCAGACAAGACCAGCTCCTTGACATTTCTTTCCCTTGGGAAGAAAACAAACTGGAAATAGCCTTTAAAATATAAGTAAGAGATGCTAAATTCTCTCTTTCCCCCTCCCTCTTGCTCTCTCTTAATCACTGACTGCAGTGTTTGAGTTCATTACTCACATCCTGAGAATCAAAGTTTAAATCATTATGGCTACTCCACTCTATTGATTATTTCCAAGACTATGAAGATAACTGGCATGCTTGCTTTAGAAGTAATTCAACTCATTATATGGCACATGCTCCCCAAATTTATGTCAACAATCTGTTCTGCTATCCATACTATTCTGACTTGCAATCCTATACTCAGTTAGCAAGGTGTGACCTTAATGGGGCCATCTTGTGAACAGACACTTGTAGGTTAGGCTTTCAATAGTCAGGATGGAAATTTTGTGTTTCCTGAGGAACAGAATCACAACATAGATCACAAGGTGTTTGTGGAGGCTGTCAACTCTTCCACCAGCACTTCCTCAATCTCAATGAGGAGCAAGAGGGGTTTTAACTCTCCCCATCCCTGCCGAGTGGAATAGGGAAGAGTAGGTGTCCCTGCACACACACATATATGACCTCCAGTACCACCCCACCAATGCCAGGCTTGGCTCTTGGGACCAAAAAAGTGTATACCTCTGTCCTAGGGGGACCCTTCTGCCATCTTTGACATAAACTTGGTAAGAACATTTTAATGAAAGGTGGTATAAAAGCTCTCTATTTCTATCCAATATAGGATTCTCCCCTAAGGAAACTGTGGATGCTGCCTCAACCAAGCCCATAGTTTCATGACTCCAACAGGCTAGAAGTAAAGGTAGTAATCATGAGTGCATTTCACAGAAATGATTCAAGATGAAGGAAGAGAGAAAAAGGCATCGTATGGGGAGGGAGTATATGCTTTCATTCTCAGAATGTGTACAAAATTCATAGAAGTGTCAAATGTCAAAATAACCACAAGTGCTGAAAGAACCATGTTGCAAAATGATAGGGGATGCCACCTGTTTTGCAACACGGTTGCCTTTAAAGGAAAAATAGAACGGCACATTTCAAGACATACAACAGTGGCAAGCAGAGCGCTATGACTGTTGTACAACAAGCAATGCAATGGTTAATGAACAATATGGAGGTGACCCAAAACCATCCAGTTTAGTCTTTGGGTGTTATCATCTTGTCAGAATGCTGGGAAGAGAAAGTCAAAAGCAGGATTCTATTATGGCTGAGAGCTTGTTGTCAGAAATGGAAATGTATGCAATTGCTTTCCTCTTTCAAAGAGCTGCTAATGAGATGTGCATATCCACAGCACACGGAAGACAAGGGAAACAGTCCCCTAAGCCATGTTTGTAAAATGCAAATAACCAAATGTCTCCTTTGTTCCCATTTCAACATGTCTGCTTGACACTGAGATCCATTCTTCATGCCTATATCCCATAGACATCCATCTGCCTATCAGGTATATGTTAAATCCTGTTAAATCGAGTCTCGGTATGTTGGAATAAAAACCTGTTCATGCTTCTCATAAAGGAACATATTAAAGCTTGCCAGGAGGAATGGAAAAGAAGTTTGATGAGTTTGCATTTTCCTACAAAAATACAAGGTTTGCGTATCCAAAGACTTGTGACAGGACAAAGCATATTGTCCTTCCAAATGCCACACTTTTAAAAGTTTGATATATACTGTATTTCAGCAAAACAAAATGTGAACATACCAATCCCTATATTTGAAAATGGTACAATGTTATACCATCTGAACCTGAAATTTCATTCTCTTGATGTTTATCCCCTGCAACCATTACATAAAGCTATCTCCAATTTGGTCTCTATTAACCATTTTTTAAGGTACTGTACTTTGTATCTAAAATTATCTCCAGCTGTAATAAAAGCAGTGCCTAGTTACTGTCTAGTTTCTACCAATAAAGAAGCTGTTAAGTTTCCCTGGTGATGAAAACAATTCTAAGTTTACAGCTGGATTTAACATATTCGTGAATTTAAAATCAAACGTTTCTGCCTTCGATGGTTGTTGTGGGTTTTTCGGGCTGTTTGGCTGTGTTCTGGAGGTTTTTCTTCCTAACGTTTCGCCAGTCACTGTGGCCGGCATTTTCAGAGGACAGGAGCTAGAACTCTGCCTGTGTTCTGGTGTAGTGTGTGGGATTGTTGAGTATTTGTAGCTGTGGGATCAGGTTTTTGTTCTTTTCAGGAGACTGGGTGTTTCCTGTGATCAGGGTCGCTCCCAGCACTGAAAAATACAGCCTGCAAAAAGGTCAATGAACTCTACCCAGCCACAAGGACTGGTGATCACTGCACATAAAAGACTAGCCAACAACACCCATCAATCATAGTGACAGATCATCTCTCCCCTTATCACAACAATACACCCATAACAAAAAACACCCTGATCACAGGAAACACCAAATCTCCTGAAAAGAACAAAAACCTGATCCCACAGCTACAAATACTCAACAATCCCACACACTACACCAGAACATAGAGTTCTAGCTCCTGTCCTCTGAAGATGCCGGCCAGAGACCGGTGAAACATTAGGAAAAAAAACCTCCAGAACACGGCCAGACAGCCCGAAAAACAGCCATTGGATTCCCGCCATGAAAGCCTTCGAGAACACATTGTTTCTGCCTTCCTTGTTCCTGTTGCAGATGACTGGGAGCAACTCAGCTTACACAAAAGATATATGTCTTTACATGTGGTTAGTTAGGAGAGATCTAGTTTGCTAGACTTCCATTTAACTGCTCTGACCTTTGCTGATCTTCCTTTAATCCACATTGAGATACTGGTGCTGGTGTCCCTTTCTTCCTCATTTCTTTCTTGATACACTTTGGCAGAAGACAGGGGACTCATACTGCCTTTGTTCTCAAGAATGAGGGAGCTGCCATGGCTCCCTGACCCTTCACTTCAGCTAGAATTGGGATTCCCTATTATCTAGGTCATTAGTTCCCAACCTTGGGTAACCCAAGTATTCTTGGACTGCAGCTTCCGGAAACCCCAGCCAGCACAGGTGGTTGTAAAAGCTTCTGGGAACTGCAGTACAAGAACACCTGGGTTATCCAAGGTTGGGAACCACTGGTCTAGGTGAACCCTACAATGACTGCATCACCCAACGAAATCTCATTTGAATGTCTGCAATAGAACCTTCCTCCTCCTTTACATTTCAAGACCATGTAGATCACATGACTTCGATGTGCATATGAACTTTTGATGGAACTACCATTGACTGTACATCTTGGATACAATCAATGGTAATTCCATCTAAAGTTCATATACACGTTGAAATCATGTGATCTACATGGTCTTGAAAGGTAAAGGACTCTATCTAAGGACTGCAGAGGTCCAGTTACTTCAGCACCTATCATTCTATTTTATACACGTGTTCAAGTGTGTATATGTTTGTCCAACTATGGCTAACACATCATGCGTCTGATGAAGTGCTTTTTAGTCCCTTGAAATGTAAAATTACAATTAATCCATTAGAGTTCAGGATGCCCCATGACTCTACATGTAGCACCGGACTGGAGCAGCTATCCCTTCTCTGAAAAGGAATGTGGCAATCTCTCAGTCCCTATTTTTTCATGCTTCACCAACTCCTCCCTACATTTTCTTGTACATATATATACATATATTCATAAGTTCAATGTGCAAGTTTCATATGAATTTGCAGTACTGTCTGCATATTACAAAGTTAAGCATATCTATCCTATTGATTTCAACATATGGGGAAACTTGCACATTGAAATTAACAAGAATGAAAAGTATTTTAAAGTTGGTGGTCTCTTGCCCAATATTTTTATGCAATTTTAATCTCTTAGACCTAGTTATGAAACTTTCTCATTGACATGATTTTTGAAGTTCACATTAATAAATGCACAGGAGATGGTGCTGTCTCTCTACATCAGTTGTCATTATGAATGGGACTTGGCAGCGGCAAGAAATATTTAAATCCCTGATGTGTTTTTCTTGGTTCTTCTGGAGGGATCATCTCTTCTAGCCATTTAAAAAAAAATCTCCCAACGACAGAGCCGAGGGATGAAATCCAGCTCATCATATATTTCAAACTCTGCTGTTAAGACCGTTTCATGCCAGTGTATTATCAGATCTTAGAACTCTATTTGCATCATTAAACATCAGTCCACTTCTTATTATCTAGCTGTCATTTCTCTCTGTGAAAGAGGCTAATTCTGTCTCAGCATTGTGCACAGTATTTGTCTCCTGGCAACATGTAAAGTTAACTGGTCTCATGGAGTTATATTTATTTCTTTAGCTTAAATGGTAAATCCATGGGTAAATGGGATGGGATGATGGTGTACAGAGAGAATAGTGTGGGATACACAGAAAGATATTGTGTACAGGGGTGTGTGTGTGTGTGTGTGTGTGTGTGTGTACACACAATTCTCTCCCATCTCTTTCCTGTTTCATCATTCATTTCATTACTAGATTATGTCATGATGTCTCCTAATTTTCACATAATTGCCCCCAGTTAAGAAATCACCATAGACATTATCAGTTGTATAGTGGCTGAAATCTTCTTGCTTAGCATAGTTTAAATTACACTACAGTAGGCCGATCAAATCAGTTGGGACTTAGTGAGTCAGTTCTTCTGTAAGATCCATTGATTCATATGGATCTACCCTAGCTCCAACTTACCTTAGTATAGTAAGTAGATATGGGATTTTTGGAAGTCACAGACTACAGGCCTCAGAAGTTTGCAGGAATTCCCCCACTCAGACTTCTGGATGGATTTTAATGAAGAAATGAAATTCCTGGCAGGTGTTTCAAGCAAATGAATTCAGACTCTGGCAGCCATTTTCATCCTGGAGAGAAGACAGGGGAAATGGATGGGCAAGGCAAAGTTCCATGGGAGATGCAAGGTACTATATGTGTGGCCGTCTTCCCATTAGAACACAGGAAGTTTCTCAAAAAAAAACCAATACTACATTCACAATTCTTTGTAGCTCCCTACTCATTTCCCCTGTCTTATCCACAGGATGAAAATGGCTACTGGAGTCTGAATTCATTACCCATAAGAACATGAAAATATCTGTCAGGATCCTGATTGCTTGATGAAAGCCCCAGGATGTCTGGCTGGGGGAATTTCTGCAAGCTCCTGAGAGCTATAGTCCACAAATCCCATGCCTAGAGTAGGCATACTTGAATCACTGGAATTTACAGAGTAGGTGACTCACCAAATCACCAATGCTATAATGGGCCTACTCTGCCGTGACTTACTATGCTGAGCAACAGGATCTCAGCCACTGAGTTTTATGTCTCAGCATGCAAGTAATAACAATCACAGTGATTTTTTAATTTGTGGCAATTTGCCTCCCAATGTTATACTGCTACACATGAGGATTTTGGCCACTCATCTTGTAAAGTTCGTATTCTTAAAAAGGATCAAACAGTATTCCCTAAACCCAGAGCTTGGAAATGTTATTTTTGAATAATTATTTGCAGGCTCTTGCATGCTGGGGAGTTGTAGTCCTCTGCTTGCCTTAGCTTTCTTGGGAAGGAGTTCTGGCTACTGTTCTTTATGGGATTTATTACTTCTTCAGGAAAGGATCTGTGAGTAAGGAAGTACAGTCTGTAATGAAGCTACCTCCCTTGGGGCATATCTTGGCTACTTCGGAGCATATTAATTTCTCCTATGCATTGAAAACAGCTAGTCAAAAGGATGTAGACTCACTGCAGTTCCCCATTTTCTAGAATGGTGGCAGATGGTAGGGTCTCAACTATTAAATCAAATGACAAATCTGAGGTTTTAGTCATGGTTTCTAGTCATTTCGTGCTCCACGTTTACTTTTCCTGAAGACTTCTAGGGCTGGAACATTTCATCAAGTCCATCTGAATGCAGCAGGCGCCTGCCTGGCTTTCCCCGCCTCCAGGCGCAGCCAACCACTTTGGCAAGGAGGTGAGACGGGTAGTCTCCCTGCTCAGCTTGCCAAAGTGGTCAGCTGTGTGGGGAGACAGGGAAGGCTGGCCAGGCTCCTGTCGCGATTGGCGCAATGACAATGATGAAGGACTCCAGTACAGTTCTACTGCAGAAGTAGCACAATTATTCCTTAGGTTCCTGTTATACCATCATGCAGCTGTACTTTAATTACCAGTAAACAATTAATGGTCCATGTTGCCTGTTAAATACTGCAATAGCTGGGAACCAAAGAGCTATCTGAGCTTGTCCAGTGGGGTTTTTAACTTTTAAAATTTGAAAAGTAGTCACTCTTTTCCCATCCCCAATGTCATGGCAAGCTGTTTTTGAAAAGCCCCTTGGTTTCAAAAGGAGCACTTCTTGAAGCTTGGGGAGCTGTTGTTTGGAAAATGCAAGATAAAACTCTACTTTAGATCCCTGCAATGACATTATTCAACCTGGCAAATGTAATCTACTACTTTAAAAAGCACTTTTTCAGAGCCAGAACCAAGACGTAGTAAAAGTTTGTCAGCTTGGCAGATGACCGTCATATGTTCTGCTTGGTGGAGCAAACCTAGCATGTTATTAATTAAAACTTATAAATATGAAAGGAGTATTATAACAGGCCATTGAATCAAGTTGGAGTTGTTTTAAGTTACACAGAGAGTCCATGGGAAAAAATAACTATGATGAATTAATAACAAATATGCTTATATCCATAAAGGTACTGTTCAATAGATGTCTGTTCTCTTGTCCTCCATAATGGTTATCTAATTATGGAATGCAGCCATGCTAATGAAGCATACAGATTTCATATATAGAAGACAGCATGAAAAAAGGAGAGAACAGGGGAGGGAGTTCCATAGTTTGAGATGTGAATACCTTCTTGGATTGTATTTATTGTGAGTTTACACATTACTGGGAGACTTTTTTATCTTCTTACAATAACAATTATTATTGGGCATTGTTAATGTACAACGATTCTAGATAATATCATTTAAAAAAGGTTTATGTGAAGTCTGTGCATTGGTGCCATGTGCATTCATGTACATCTAGGCTCCTGTTCCCCCATATAAATGCCAATTTACACATTACAGAGAGCCAAAGCGTCACTGAGCATATGCTTAACAAGGAGCCACGCCCAATCCAAAGCTCTTTGTTCATTTTATTTGTATGGCAGCCATATCTGCTACATGAATATGGAAAATTTTAAGTGTGCTTTAAAAAAAAATAGAGTACTTAGGATAGCTGTAAAAAAAAATTATTTATTTATTCGATTTCTATCCCGCCCTTTTAGACAAAGTCTACTCCGGGCGGGTTCCACCAAACATTATAACTAAAACAGTTAAAAACAATTCAAAACAATAATGATTAGTAATGCTCAAGATGGGAAAACAGAAAATTATGATAAAAATAAGAATGTCAAGTATTGACAGGAGGGAAGGCCTGCCTGAAGAGCCAAGTTTTTAATTGGCTCTTAAAAACACCCAGCGAGGGAGCCAGGCGGATCATTGATGGGAGGCTATTCCATAGTCGAGGGGCCACTGCCGAGAAGGCCCGGTTTCTTGTTCTTTCTCTCCGGGCCTCTCTCGGCGTTAGGCCCCTCAACCGTCCCTCCTGGCTATGGCGAGTGATTCAGGTAGATCTAGGTGGGAGAAGGCGATCTGCCAAGTATCGAGGTAAATGTATTCTGCATAAGCACTGAAGGTTTTCAACTGTGAATGTACCTGGTGAATACTGAGTACATGTCCTGTTTTGGCATAACAGAAGAATGCAGAAGATATCCACTTGTCCATCTTTTCTTGGTGGTGGTATAATGGTATATTTGGAAGGGCAGATGCTTCTCATGATTGCCCCCTTATCCAGCCCCTCGCCATAAAGAGAGTCCAACAATGGAGGTAGCTGGATCAGTCCATATCAATAAATGAGAAGCAGATCTTTATAAAGTTAATAGATGTCAATTGCCCATTCCAGACCAAAGGTACCTCAAATAATTTGCATTACAGCAAGGATAGTTTACGAAATTATACTGTTCCTGATAAAATCCATTATTTTCACACACAACCCAGCAGCAATTGTAAGGATTGCAGGTAAGCTCAGAAGATACAAGGAAGCATGTAGAGGGTAACAGATGATGTCACAATCCCTTCTATTCAGGAGGCCCTGGGCTTTGACCCTGCAGCAGTGATATAATGATAAATTTGGAAACGTAGGGGCTCATCAAGACAATACCTATAGCTAGCCCTCTACAAAATGCAGGATAGTTGGTTGATCCACAGATGTTTTTGTTTCCTCCAGGAGTGGGTCTTTTGTAAGCCAATGGCTCTTCAATGCTTATTCAAGATCAAATTACTCTCAAAATATTCTCCATTAGAACAGGGATACCATGCAACAATATTCCTGAAAAAGTTCCTTTTCTCCCCAAGTGACTGTGAGGATAGAAGATTAAAGTAGAGGGAAGCCAGAGGCCGGAGGGGGATGGCAGTTGATGACGTAGTCCTTTGCTAATCAGAAAATCACAGGGCTTTGATTCCATGAGTCCCGCCTCCATTACACAACCAGCCTGTGAACCCAGGCTCCACTACACCACTATTTCCAGTGGCTAAAAAGAACTGTTGCTTGTTTCCAATCTAAGATGGTGCATTAAAAATAGGGAAAATTTCTTATATGTGTTCCCATTAAAATACGTAGTTCACAACACAGGCATCTGGCCATGTTTCAGAACTCTTAATGATGTTACTTCAGACCATGTCTGACCTGTGTGCTTTGGAGTCACTGTTCATGACAGTGGCCCAGGAACTGAACATTTTGCCCAACAAACCTAATCCCTCACAAATGGCCAGCTTTTATATAAAACTTATATTACATACTCTTGGCAGCTCAGTTATGGAGCACATCTGCTCTGGTATAGAATTATGTAACTATGTCTTTTTATACATTGCACAGAAAATGCAAAAGAGAACACTAACACTAAAGGATGGAATATCTGAATTTCTGACAAGTTGAAAAGATTTCAGTTTTCCTTACAAGCAAAGCTATGAACTTTTAATGATACCTTGATTAAACTTAGTCAGGGTCACCAGGGACAAGAAAGCATTGCTCCAAGGGTTACATACAACCAGTTGGCTATGCTTTTGCTAACCAATGGCCATGAAGCATAGACTTGTACCATCTGTTAGAGACAACTTCTCTTGTTACTGAAGAAAACACACTGTGAAGCTTTACACAGAAGGAAGACACTCCATCTAATCAAGTCTATTAATTTTGTTCCAACCCATGCAAATTACTTTTGACATATACATGAGGTGCTCCAGGGAGTGCACCAAAATCGCCCCCATTAACTGGGTGAAATGACAAGAACAAAACGACACTGCTTACAGCAACATCTGCCAGCTCGCTACTATTTGAGGCAACAGTTTCCCTGAGGCCCCAAATCCCAAAAAGGCAGAGACTATTTATCATTTTCCTTTGAATATTGGAACAACAAAGCATCAATACGTCAATGCAATATTTGGGCATGTCATTTAAAGAGGAGACTATTCACAACCATTTATCTTTCTCCCAATACTTCTGAAATGTTTCAGAACAGGGCTGTCCAGCGTTCCCCATCTTTTGCCCTCTACCCCTCTTTCCCCCATTTCTCAATGGAGCATGCTTGTCTCAACAAATCAGAGATGTGTCATCTCCCCATGCCTTTATTCCCTAAACTTAAACTTAGTTCCAACTAAATCCATCTCCTTCCCATGAGAAAAGCAGAAGGGGGAAGGCAGGTAAACAGGACAGATGAAAAGGTTCCACAAAACAAAAGCAGCTCCAGAACAGAAATTGTAAGGGTCAAGCTAGACATTATCAGGAAGGCATATTCCCTACATCTAGCCTGTAATGGAATTTCCTCAAAGATACATGCCACATCTATCACCCTCACAAAGTATGCTGATGTTTAACTTCTAGTGGTCAGTCAGCAAATTCAAGTTGCATAGGTGAGGAAAGTCACATGCTGTGTCACATATTCCCCATTTGAAGGAAGACTTGTTCTAAAACCATGTCAAACATATTGTCTAGTCTGACCCTTGGCTACTCTCTGAATTGACCATGTATGACTTATTTATTTTATTTATGTTATTTATATGCCACCTTTCTCCCCACAGGCATCTCACAACATAGGTGTCTCAAAACTAAAACAATTAGTTTTTTTAATCCTGTAAAAAAACTACATTAAAAACAATTAAACGTTTGTCAATATTAAAACCAAGGTTAAAAGCATTTTAAAGAATTTTTAAAAACATTTTAAAGATCTCTAAATTCAATAAATATTGCATTCCTGAGGCCTCCGTCACACAGAGGAGCCCAGAAAGTAGGATCTATTTGTGATCATTTAGCAAGTGCCATAGCACTTGCTGGACTTGTACGTTTCACCACTGAATTTTGGAGTCAACATTACCCTCACTTACTGCTACCTCTTGTTCTCTTTTCATTGTTTTTCTTTCCTTTGGTCATCTTTCTGAGCTGTTTGTTGCCCTTTTTTGCCTAAAGATAAGACAGAGCTCCATTTTTTCCATTTCCATGTTTTGCAATTTACAAGTTCCTTTCTGCTCCCTTTCTGTACTGCAAATGTCCCTTGAGTGCACGGACATAGTGGGGAATTCTGGGAGTTGCCCCAGAATTATTATTATTATTATTATTATCATCATCATCATCAAGGCGATTCACACTTATGGCAACTCTTTTCAAGGTTTTCAGGTACAGAGTACTCAGAAGTGGCTTACCACCGCCTTCTTCTGTTGCAATTGCTGTGACCTTCGTATGATGCTTTTAAGAGGTTTTGGCTGGGAGGCACCTTTTCTGGACTGGGGTGAATGTCATTGAATCCCTTCACATTTTCTCCCACTTCAGTCTTACACTTTTTTATTTCTAAATAAGAAGCAAAGAAAGGAGATGCCTCCTTTTCCCCAGCACTTCCCTTTTTTACATGTCTTTTTTAATTTTAAATTTTTCAAAAGTGATGCAGTGCTTATCTGATATAGTGCTAAACAAACAACCAATGGGGGGGAATTATACTGTTGTAATTATCGCCATTGTCAACATCACTCTAAATTCCTCATAGAAAAAGACTGGGCTTTCCTGGGCTTAGTCTTGCATCACGTAGTTGCCAGTAAATAATTCTGTTTTAACTATGCCAGTTCTGATGCAGACTGCAGGATAAATTGCCCATGCAGTCACACACTCAGTTAATAGTACAGGCTTCAACTGACTTTAGCACACAACCATATTCCCTTTTCCCCTCCCCTCGTCTCTAGACCATAACTTACAGTTGTTTCTACATTCCTGTTATATTGGAGTGAAACAAGCAAACAAACCTGTTTGCCAACCTTGATTGGTTTTTTAAAATATTATCATCAAGGTTACAGGAAGAAAATGGAATTTGCTTCTGCTCTCCTGATGGTTGAACACATTTACATTGGAATAAGTGTCATTTCATGGTAGAATAAGGATGAGATATTTTAAAAGTAAAAAGAGTTAAAACAATAAAATGAGCACCTATAGAAGGTCAGCCCTTGAGCAATATCTAGACCAATATTTACGAATGGAAGGATGTTGTTTGTAGTGACCTGCATCTGCTCTGGTGGGTCCCAGCATGACCAAGTCAAACAAGACTTTGATACCAGTTTCTTTGCCATTGCTCTTCATCACCTATTATCCTCACCTTGTAAGGTAAAGGTAAAGGTTCCCCTTGACAATTTTGTCCAGTTGTGTTCGACTCTAGGGGGCGGTGCTCATCCCCGTTTCCAAGCCATAGAGCCAGCGTTTGTCCGAAGACAATCTTCCGTGGTCACATGGCCAGTGCGACTTAGACACGGAACGCTGTTACCTTCCCACCGAGGTGGTCCCTATTTATCTACTTGCATTTGCATGCTTTTGAACCGCTAGGTTGGCGGGAGCTGGGACAAGCGACGGGCGCTCACTCCGTCGCGTGGATTCGATCTTACAGCTGCAGATCTATAGACCTTACAGCACAGAGGCTTCTGCGGTTTAACCCGCAGCGCCACCACGTCCCTCCTCACCTTGTACTTCAGACAAAAGATTCAACAGTAGCAATACCACCAGGTGCTATAACATGTAAGTTTGTTTTAAGGTAGATAAGGTGAAGTTAGAAAAGTAAACAGAAGCAATAAGTCAGTGACACAAAGTCAACTATCATTTAAAGACATGAGAAGGAGATGCTCCCTAAATTCTGACTGTGTACAACTGACAAAGCAGAAGCTTTTCTCACCTTTTATAATTTGCTAATTAGCTTGCTTTGTTTTGTGAGTGGTCTTCAAGCCATAAACGCATTCTTCCTCTGTCAGTATGAATTCTGAGAAAGAAAAGAATAGTTATCCCATCTCTACAACGCTAAGATGAGGTCAGCTCTAATTGCAAGCTATCTGTAATGTATAGTTTGGCCAGCAGAGCGAATATGGATTAAGGACTAGGCAATCTCTTGACAAAGAGAAACCAGGAGAAAGACTGTGGAGGAGAAAAAATGGGTTTGTTTAACTAAGAACAGCTTGTGTGCTTCCTAAAGAGTTTACTACAACCTAATTGACTATTAGGATTTAATAGGTTTGACAATATTAGATTGGTTGAAGTTCAAGTGCTCTGATTTCCTGAGCTGCTGAACTAGCAGAAATATAGCAAAAATGTACACAAAATGTAAATTGGCAAAGTGCAAAAACGAAAGCAATTATCATGTGCAGAATCATCAGCAGAATAACAGCGGATAATGTAAAACTGATTATTATTCATATTTGCAACCCTTTTGTGTTATGGCCTGTGTATGCACATCAGTATCTTGGCTAAGAAATCAAAGGGTTGAATAGGATTGTACACAGGTTTTTGCTCCGGGTTATGCTATAAACATTAATCAACATGAAACTTGGACCAATATCTAATTATGCCAAAAAAATATTTAAACAAATAAATGCCAAATGATTGAAATAACATAAAACAAGTATTTCTCTCTGGTGCTAAAGAAGCAGATAACAAAGGAAACCCTATGCAAACAGTGTGATTTATAGACAAAGATGACACAAGAGTTTAATTCATTTTCTTTGCTTTACTTTGAAAGGCCATTCCAGTTCCTTTGTAAATGTTACCTTTGCTCACTTCACTCCGGCTGGCTTCCCAGGTACTTGGACTCATGCAATCAACATTTTCCAGAACAGAAAACAGAATGTCTGTTTCCTTAACATGTCCAGGATACCTTGTTCTTTGGTATATTACACATACCTTTCTCAGCAGAGAAGCTTCAGAACCAATCTTCGGTGCTGCTGCATACGTAACAAAATACTACCATCTGATCAGTGAACAAGAAGAGCAACTTTCTGGGAAGTCCATATGAAACCAGTTAGACATTTTCCACAAAGACCTTGAAACCCTGTTTTTAGACCTCTATGCCCCAGCAACTCAGCTGCCACATTGCAACTCTTTAGCATTGGAAAAGCCTTCTTGCTCTTTAGCCAACAGACTTTCAGTGAGGGCTGTACTGTAACTAGGGTGACGTGACTGGGGCTTTGCCCTGTAGCACCAGAAGGTAGAGGCCACTGAAATCTAGAGGTGAATCTATTAATTAACATTAGGAAAATAAATGGCAATTCTTCCCGGCCTTATTCCCTTTCCCTTTTCTCCTCCTTGAAAATGTAAACGTTCTCTTTCTTTTGGGGCACACTGCATTGTTTTTTGGGTATGCTTGTGCCACACCTCAGGGTGAAGTCGGTGGGAGACCACTTGTCCAGGTGCCAAAATGGCTATTAATGGCTCTGATTCCAAAGCTGAAAGCTTTGTAACTCACATAATTAACAAAAGTGGAAGAGACATGCATTAACAATGGGTGGCAGCAATATTCACCACGGGTACTAAGAGAGTAGCTCCAGTCTCCAGGGAACTTAATACAAATCGCATCACTTCCATGGGATCAAGCCCATGGCAAGTTGTGAGATGAATTTTAATAGAAGGAATTGTATAAAAGAGGGAATTGTAGTGGGACCCAGAAATAGTCTACATAGGACACAGTACATAACAGTTACTAAGAATTCATTCTCCCTCTCCTGCAAGTATGATGTGCATCTCCTGCCAACACTACTTGTCACTTATCATCAATCCTTCTGGTTTGTGGCAACTTTGTACATTCCATGTTTTTCCTTGTACATCTGTTCCTCCTCCCCACTTACCATAAATAACAAAAAATAATAACAGGCTGTCATTAAACATTTAAATGCCCATCCTGGAAAAACTACAGACTTTAGTGTCACAATGGGACTCAAGCTCTTGGACTCATTTATTGGTGGGATGTAAAGTAGAAAGGCCACTATCCTCTTACGAGTCCCAGCTAAAACAGACCTATTGACTCAGTGGGATTTACATAAATGTTGACTTGCCATCATCAACTGATTTAGTGGCCAAAATCTCCTGCGTAGTTACACAAACAGTGTAACTTTTGGAAGCAAATCGACCCCTGTTAAGAAATAACTGAAGGCGTTATCTGTTGCACATTGTGTCACACAACTCAGTATGCAACAAATAATGTCTGCAGTGATTTCTTAGCTTAAAGCAATCTGCCTCCAAAATGAATTCCATTTGTGTTGTTCCAGTGTAACTAGGATAGAGGACTTTGGCCAGTGGGTCTACCCTCAGTTGGGACTAGCAATAGGATACTAGATAAAAGATTTAGACTAACTAAAATGTTGAGGTGGTAGTTTTCTCTGAGGTAGCACTGCCTCTGAACACTTGTCTACTTGTGAACCTTGACTTCAGTCAGCAGTGTACATTTTCTTAAAGTGTCCTAGAAATATGTGTTTAATAACTGCCTCAAAAGTCAGATATAGAATCAGCATTTTCTGAGGCTTTCTCTACTGAAGCTGAGAGCAACTTCTCCTCCTTAATGTTCTTTTGTCCAGAGTCACTAAGAAACAATTCCTAACTCTGTCCCTATAGTTAACTGCCACCCAGCACATCAGGACGCCTTGCTGCTGCTACATGGATGTGATAATGCACCCAATGAATTGGCAAGTGTAGAAAAAATCTGAAGTGGCCTCATATCCTTGATCTGTCCACAGTCCTGGATTAAGCAACCAGACCTGGCACAGCTATTTTACAAAAGAAGAGTTTATTTCTCAACCTGACAGAGCCTTACCTTAAGGACATCTCCTGCTGTGTCTCAATCACACAAGGCACCATAACAGGAAGCCTGGAAGCAAGAAACAAAATTGGATTAAGTCTCTGAAATGAAGAGCTACCTTGAGCTCCTGAGCGCTAAAGGATTTGGTGGTGGTAATGAATCCTTTCACAGTGACTGCTCAGAGAGGCCAGGCATAGGCCAGGTTGTCAAAGGCTGGCTGCCACTGGCAGAGCTACTCTGAACCTTAGAAACAACGCTTGCTGAGAGCTGAGCAATTTTCACTCTATCCGGGAAAGGGAAAAAAAGAGAAAGGAAGAAGAGAGGGAGAGAACGGGGTATATTTGTGAATTGTGATTGCATAGCTCAAAGGAATTTACAGTGGAAAAGAATAAAATAAACATGAGTTGGCTGAGCAACAACAAATAGCTGGAGAGGAGAGGTACATGGTCCAAGAGCTGCAGACTTCAAGAACGATGAAGATCTTTCATTCAGCAGCCAGATTTTTGCTTGTAAACTCTACTTTGGTACCAGTGTTTCAGCTTTGGCATCTTATGTAGCCCAAATTTACAGCAGTGCTGTAAAAGCCAGTGGATTGGGTTCAGTTTACAGAAAAGTGTGATAAAACCTTAAGAGTTTTAAGGGTTTAGTTTATCCCTTAAACTATTATCTTTCAAAAAAGCCAGAAGCATTTGAAAAAGGGGGGAAATATTCTGGATGATTCTGTTATGCAATTTATCTTGAACAAAAAAAGGCAAACAAATAAAATTAATATTAAGGAAGCCCTAACATCATATCTATTTAGTCTGTAATATTTACATATGAGGTTTTTGTTCCTTTACCCAATGACCCTTGAAATACCGGTGGATCTAATGATCAGATGGAATTGTATTCACAGTTCTACAGACAAGAATACACCCCTAACCACCCATATTACACATTCTTCAGAGATCAGAAGTAGCAATGTATAGTATTTCCCATGTTGCACTGCCTAGCAATATGGATTATTGCTATATCACCATTTGGCAGAGTTAGGACAAATTCAGATCTGTCCGGTACGGCCCAAAAATGTTGACAATGAAATAGCATGTCTATTCCGAAGCAGGTTCCACTAAATTTAATGAGGCTCATCCTCAGGTAAGTGAATATAGGGTTTCAGGTTGAATCTGGTACGGAGATGCCTCGGGTGAAACAGATGTGTCTCTTTGGGCTCTCCTTCTGTGGATCTCAATTGTCCTGTCCAACTCTCAGTCATCCAGCATTCCACTCTCTCAGTCCCACCCTTCCGATGGATTGACACCACCTGGTTTACATGGTGCCTTACACTGTATCAATGTTACACCATGGCATGCTGGGGAGGGGGTGATTTCAGTGTTTCTCCAGGGATAGCAAGAACTGTATGTCCCTGTGGGTTGCTGCTTCAAACACTCCATCTGATCATCAAGAAAATGATTGCAGATAGGGCTATTTCCAAAAGGCAAAAAATTCAAGGCTTCATGTTAACATGAAGAAGTTGAAACATACAGTATGTAAACTAGTTTCAGAAAGCCATCCAATCTATTATAACACAGCAGACAAGATGATTTTTCTGAGTCAAAAGTTAGAAATCCATAAGTTTGACAGAGTGTGGAGGGCCTGAAATCTGCAGGTGGTGGTTTTGAATTACATTGGGATGTGATACATCTTGATTTGCAAGGGACCATTTTTGTTCTTCTGCAAACCTTAAGGGTATCCCAAATATGTTTACATATCTGGCTTGACTGTGGATGATGCTGTATTAGGACTTGAAGAAATTATATTTGCTATTAATATATACGATACTTATCAAATAAATGTTCGATATATGATTCCCAATTTTTTCCACAGAATATCTTCTGCTCTTCATATATCCTTTCAGCCTCCATTCCATCAACTATCCATAGGTCTTGGAAACAGTCAATCCTGATAAAACTACAGTGCCTTAAACTGTGGGAGCTGAACTCACTGTCGTATTCTCAGTGGGAGAGTAGCCAACTACAAATTTTATTTCTAACTACAGGGGGGAAAATACTTCTCTCCATCCTAAGTGATACTTTGAAAATGAAGAAAGCTTGGGATAATTACAGTTGAGTAATATATGGGAAGATTAAGACAGTAAATCGGTTCTTATACTTAGTGCAGGATTTAAGAAGGGTGAAAGGGGAGTACCTCCCCTGGCAACATATTGAGAGGCAACAGAATTAGAGACTTCAGGCAAACAGCTGAGGAAAAGCATGGTGGCATGATGTACCATTGGGTTTTGAGGCTAAAGTATCAACTGCTTGACAATGAAGAAAAATATTTTTGTGGGAATGGAATGAAGATCCCTTTCTGGAGTCCATGTGAATTTGGCACACAACTTCTCTTGCCTGGAAATTGGACCTACTCATCACTGGCTTCTTTTGATTTCCTGAAATTGCTGCTTGTGTGTGCCAGAGAGCTTACCTGCTCCTGAGTAATCCAGTCCTTCTTAATGGTCAACAGATGTGCAGCAGTGAGGAAGGTAGAAACAGAGGCAGGTAAAACTAACAGGAGAGGGTACAAAGTGGCAAATTCGGTGCACAAGAGTTGAAGAAAGGGATAGAAAGAGCCCACTGGGATGATTAGAACTGGTAAGTGGGGGAAACGGCCAGATCAGGTGTGTAAAGGCAGTGGGAAATGGCATTCAGAAATAGGTGGAGTGGGTAAATGTGGGTTTGTTTGTTTTTTTAAAGGAGGGGACAGCTAGGTTGTGTGGGTAAGATGAATGGGGAAAGGGTGCCAAGAGCCAGATCAAATGGGTGAAAATGTGGGAGGGTGAAGAAAGTAAGTCTGTGTCAGTAAACGTAATGGGGTGAGTGAGAGAAGCTGGGCTTAGTAGCAACTGTGTGCGTGCCTGCATGTGTACCTGCATGTAGTGTACATGTGTGTGTCCGTGTGCATGAGTGAAGAGGACAGCAGAGAACAGCAATAGTGGTGCAGTTAATCCTTCTTGTTAGATTAGGCATCCTTCAGTCTGAAAAGACTATGGTAACGTGCTCTGAATAGAGGACTTGGAACAGCGTCTAGTGTGGCTGAGAAGGCCAATTCGAGAGTGACAATCCCTTCCACACTGAAGACAAATACAGTACAATCTGTCCCCAGTCCAGCTCCCTGATTTTGCTGGTTTCAGGACTGCCTCTTTGCCTCGGCCTGCTGGACAAGTGTCTCTTCAAATTGGGAGAGGCCATGCCGCGCCGCCTGCCTCCAGGCTGAACACTCAGATGTCAAAGTTTCCCATCTGTTGAGGTCCATTCCTAAGGCCTTCAGATCCCGCTTGCAGATCTCCTTGTATCGCAGCTGTGGTCTCCCTCTGGAGCGCTTTCCCTGCACTAATTCTCCATACAGGAGATCTTTCAGAATCCGACCATCAGCCATTCTCACGACATGCCCGAGCCAACATAGACGTCGCTGTTTCAGTAATGTATACATGCTAAAAATTCCAGCTTGTTCTAGGACTATTCTATTTGGAACTTTGTCCTGCCAGGTGATACAAAAATGCATCGGAGACAATGCATATGGAAGATGTTCAGCTTCCTCTCCTGCCGTGCACAAAGGGTCCAGGACTCACTGCAGTACAGGAGTGTACTCAGGACACAGGCTCTATAGACCTGGATCTTGGTATATGCCGTCAGCTTCTTATTGAGCCATACTCTCTTTGTGAGTCTAGAGAACATGGTAGCTGCTTTGCCAATGCGTTTGTCCAGCTCGACATCTAGGGAGAGAGTGTCAGAGATCGTTGAGCCAAGGTACGCAAAGTCATGAACAACCTCCAATTCTTGTGTGGAGATGGTAATAGAGGGAGGTGAGTCCACGCCCTGGCCCATGATTTGTGTTTTCTTCAGGCTGGTTGCTAATCCAAAGTTGTGGCAGGCCTTGCTAAAACGATTCATGAGTTGTTGGAGGTCTTCAGCAGAATGGGCAACAACAGCTGCATCATCGGCGAAGAGGAAGTCCCGCATGCATTTCAGCTGGACTTTGGTCTTCGCTCTCAATCTAGAGAGATTAAAGAGCTTTCCATCTTATCTAGTCCGGAGATAGACACCTTCTGTTGCAGTTCCAAAAGCATGCTTCAGCATGACAGCAAAAAAGATCCCAAACAGGGTTGGCACGAGGACACAGCCCTGTTTCACTCCGCTTCGGATGTCAAAGGGATCTGATGTTGAGCCATCAAAAACTACAGTGCCCTTCATTTCCTCATGAAAGGACCTGATGATGTTAAGGAGTCGAGGTGGAGTATTTTATAAAGGCCGCCCCTGCTAACCAAATCAAAGGCCTTTGTAAGATCTATGAAGGCCACAAAGAGTGGCTGTTGTTGTTCCCTACATTTCTCCTGCAACTGTCTGAGGGAAAATATCATATCAGTGGTGGACCTATTCGCTCGAAATCCACACTCTGATTCTGGATAGACTCTGTCTGCAAGCACCTGGAGCCTCTTAAACACAACACGGGCAAGCAGCTTCCCTACAACGCTGAGAAGAGAGATGCCATGGTAGTTATTGCAGTCGCCCCTGTCTCCTTTGTTCTTATACAATGTGACGATGTTTGCATCCTTCATGTCCTGTGGTACTCCACCTTCCCTCCAGCAAAGACAAAAGATTTCATACAGCTCAGTGGTGATGATCTCTTTACAGTGCTTCAGCAGGGATGTTATCCTTCCCAGGTGCCTTGCCGGAGGCGAGGGAATCCAAGGCCGCTTTCATTTCTGCTAAAGTTGGTTCGCTGTCCAACTCTTCCAAGACAGGCAGGCACTCAATGTTATTTAATGCCTCTTTGGTTACTACATTCTCTCTGGAATATAGCTCAGAGTAGTGCTGCACCCAGCATCCCATCCGCTGTGCTCCGTCCTGGATGATCACGCCTGTAGCAGACTTCAAAGGAGCAGATTTCTTCTATATTGGACCTAAAGCCTGCTTGATACCATCATACATTCCCTTGATGTTACCTATGTCCGCTGCTATCTGTATCTGAGAGCAGAGCTGAAGCCTGCTATGATAGTTAAAAATGTGTGAATAGGGATGTGTCATTTGTATTTGTGTGGGGTTGGGCTCCAGCTCCCAGAAACCTCCAAGAGCAGTGCTTCCTGGGCATGGTAGTCTTGCAGCCTTTTTGGCACTATAGAGGGTGCCTTCCAAACAAGTTATGATGCCCAAGTGGCAGATTCCTTTTTTATACATTCACAACAGTAAAGACGGCCTAAGACAGCCGTGCAACCTTGCAGCTAGGCCCTGGTCCAGGTGAGAGAAATGTAGGTGTCTGCAGGTGTAGGTCTGTGGGATGGAACTCCCAGAATTCTGCCTGAGGATTTCTAAGAGTTACCATCCAAGAAAACAAACAAAAAATGAATGGCACATCCCTGTTAGTGAAGCCCTGGGCTTTTCCTTCCAACGTTTTACATGGCTGAAATCCTGTCACACAACTCTGTAGTTTTAAAGGCTGTTGACATCAGCTGTGGAATTTAATAATTCATTTAAACTCTCCCATCCCACCCACCCCATCAGGTTCCGAGACTCCCTCCCAATTCCCTTTGACCTGGGGAAGCCTTTGGGAGCCTTGGGATGGGAGAAGCCTTTATTATCCAAAAATCATCACCACCAGTCCCACCACCACGATCAAGACCACTGGCAGCGATTTTCAGATATTACAATCTTCACGCTGGCCCATTCTGAGGCTCCCAAAGGCTTCCCCAGGTTGAAAGGGATCTCTAGGGAGCCTCAGACCCTGACGAAGGGGGATAGGAAGGTTTAAAGTTAAGATTAAATGATGTGGCATGATCCTTATATGCGCAGAGTTGCACAACAGGAATCCAGCCATTGAAATGTATACAGGTCATACAATACATCCAAGGTCACAGAATCCAGCTTTTTGTGGTTGAGACTTCAGATGACCCTCTCCTTCCTACGTGTTTTTTAATGCCTGGTAATCCCCATTACACACAGTGAACAGCTTCCATATTCAGTGAAAGCAAAGACTGCAGAAATATACACGACGTTTGCTTATTATCTTCCAGTAGGAAGCATCTGTGTTATTTTCATTGATCCACTGAGTTCCGGCAGGAGGATTCACAAGTAAGCAAGATCTGTAAGAGAAAATACATACAACATTTGAAATGCACAGCACCGGCAAACCGTTTAAAAACCCACTGATGAGCGCACTGGCATTCACTTTAAACATACCTGGCAAATGGCAAACAAAAAGCAATTACGATTCAAGAAGTTTTAATTCCAAGTAATACATTGAAGTACTTTTCTACAGCTTTTTAATTGGAAAACACACTCCTGATTACATTTATTGCACATTTGGAGCTGGACCTATTTGAATAAAATATTAAGGAATGTCACCTTCCTTAATGCTTTCACATAACAATACCATTCACCAAGAATCAGAAAATTTGCCCAAAGCTGTGTCTGCAAAATAATACAGGCTTTAGTTTCTAGCTATTTATTTAAATGCATATGCTCACCGTATGCTCCCAAGGCAATTTACAATAGATTGAAAATGAGGGAAAAACAAATTAAATGTTAAAAACATCATGAAGATATTTGATTAGATTTTTAAAATATTCTTAAAATATATTTAAAATATTTAAAAACAGATTCCAAATATTCTTCAAAATCCAGTTTTTAGAAAGCAGTCTTAGAGATCAAAGGCTGGTTCCCTTTCAAAAAGAATAGGATTAGCTGCTCTTTGGAAGCTCAGCGTCCATTGGCAAGGAATTCCACACACCAGGAATGGGATTATTACATGAATCAACCATGCTAGTTTTGTTACTAATGGGCTGAAACTGGAATTTAAATTGCAGCTGCCCTGGGGCAGCCTCTAGATTTTCTCTGACTTCTCTCCTTTCTCTCCTTCACCCAGCCCAGTCCACATACCTTCAGGAAACACAATGTTTAATCGGAGAGCTCTGTGGAACTGGATGATGGAACGGCAGGTAGTTTCAACTGGGACAGCCATACAACAACCCAGAATTCTCCTGCTGTACATAATCAGGTATCCCAAGGGAACCAGTCAATGTTGCTGCTTGATAGAAAGCTCCTAATTGTTCTATCTGCCCCACTCCATACCTGACTCATTCACAGAGGGTGGAGAATGAATAACTTCATGGGAATTCATCATGTCCGTATCCAGTAGGTATAGAATGATCAACTAAGCACAGTTGCGAGCCACAGAAGGCTATTGTGAGTGTTTCTGCATCACAAAAGACACCACCCCCCTGTTTCCAGCCCTCTCCCGCCTCAGTTTCTCCACAGTTCACCCAATGATCAACTGTCACGCCCCAGAATTCCACAATTCCACCCCCACTCCCATGCAGAATGCTCATAGAAATTTTTAGAGGCCCTACATATCATTGCAGGGATTCTGTTCCTTTGGTATATAAAAGTATAGAAACTTGCAAATTGATTTTAAAGAAATAACACCTCCCAAAGCATCTAACAAGAATCTGTGAGCTTACAGATTGCTGATGGTAGATACTAAAAAAGAAAAGAGTTTTCAAGAAAAACAAAGGTCAGGGAGTCTCTGTGAATCTGCCAATTAAGGCCACAGTTTAGAGCAGCAAAGACACAGGATGTCAGGGTGTTCCTTGAAAATACACAGGCTTCAAAGAACAAAAGGGGCAGAGGTTACCTTGTTTGGGTCTCTGACAGCTTAGAGTAAATATCTCAGGAGGAGGGATGCCAACCATGAGGTGCAGTGTTTATAGTCTCAGTTATGTTTTTGTGTATAGTTTTGTCCCCCTTCGTGGATTGCTGCCTTGTCGTGGCGAAGGGGCTTGAGTAATTCAGAGAAGCTATGGGCGATGCCGTGCAGGGACACCCAAGACGGACAGGTCATAGTGGAAAGTTCTGACTAAACGCGATCCACCTGGAGCAGGAACTGGCAAGCCACTCCAGTATCTTTGCCAAGAAAACTCCATGGACAGAAACAAAAGGCTAAAAGATATGATGCTGGAAGATGAGCCCCTCAGGTTGGAAGGCGTCCAACATGCTACTGAGGAAGAGCGGAGGACAAGTACAAGTAGCTCCAGTGCTAATGAAGTGGTTGGGCCAAAGCCGAAAGGACGCTCAGCTGCGGACGCGCCTGGAAGTGAAAGGAAAGTCCAATGCTGCAAAGAAGAATACTGCATAGGAACCTGGAATGTAAGATATATGAACCTTGGTAAGCTGGATGTGGTCAAACAGGAGATGGCAAGAATAAACATTGACATCCTGGGCGTCAGTGAACTAAAATGGATGGGAATGGGCGAATTCAATTCAGACAATTATCATATCTACTATTGTGGGCAAGAATCCCGTAGAAGAAATGGAGTAGCCCTCATAGTCAACAAAAGAGTGGGAAAAGCTGTACTGGGATACAATCTCAAAAATGATAGAATGATTTCAATGCGAATCCTGGGCAGACCTTTCAACATCACAGTAATCCAAGTTTATAAACCAACCACCAATGCTGAAGAGGCTGAAATTGACCAATTCTATGAAGACTTACAACACCTTCTAGAACTGACACCAAAGAAAGATGTTCTTCTCATTATAGGGGACTGGAATGCTAAACTAGGGAGTCAAGAGATTAAAGGAACAACAGGTAAGTTTGGCCTTGGAGTTCAAAATGAAGCAGGGCAAAGGCTAATAGAGTTTGTCAAGAGAACAAGCTGGTCATCACAAACACTCTTTTCCAACAACACAAGAGGCGACTCTACACATGGACATCACCAGATGGGCAATACCGAAATCAGATTGATTAGGTTCTCTGCAGCCAAAGATGGAGAAGCTCTATACAGTCAGCAAAAACAAGACCTGGAGCTGATTGTGGCTCTGATCATCAGCTTCTTATAGCAAAACTCAAGCTTAAACTGAAGAAAGTAGGAAAAACCACGGGGCTAGTCAGGTATAATCTAAACCAAATCCCTTATGAATACACAGTGAAAGTGAAGAACAGATTTAAGGAACTCGATTTGGTGGACAGAGTGCCTGAAGAACTACGGATGGAGACTCGTAACATTGTACAGGAGGCAGCAACAAAAACCATCCCAAAGAAAAGGAAATGCAAGAAAGCAAAGTGGCTGTCCAACGAGGCCTTACAAATAGCAGAGAAGAGAAGGGAAACGAAATGCAAGGGAGATAGGGAAAGTTACAGAATATTGAATGCAGACTTCCAAAGAATAGCAAGGAGAGACAAGAGGGCCTTCTTAAATGAACAGTGCAAAGAAATAGAGGAAATAATAGAAAGGGAAAAACCAGAGATCTGCTCAAGAAAATTGGAGCTATTAAAGGAACATTTTGTGCAAAGATGGACATGATAAAGGACAAAAATGGTAGGGACCTCACAGAAGCAGAAGACATCAAGAAGAGGTGGCAAGAATACACAGAGGAATTATACCAGAAAGATCTGGATGTCCCGGACAATCCAGATAGTGTGGTTGCTGACCTTGAGCCAGACATCCTGGAGAGTGAAGTCAAGTGGGCCTTAGAAAGCATGGCTAACAACAAGGCCAGTGGAGGTGATGGCATTCCAGTTGAACTATTTAAAATCTTAAAGGATGACGCTGTTAAGGTGCTACACTCAATATGCCAGCAAGTTTGGAAAACTCAGCAGTGGCCAGAGGATTGGAAAAGATCAGTCTACATCCCAATCCCAAAGAAGGGCAGTGCCAAAGAATGTTCCAACTACCGTACAATTGCACTCATTTCACACGCTAGCAAGGTTATGTTCAAAATCCTACAAGGTAGGCTTCAGCAGTATGTGGATCGAGAACTCCCAGAAGTACAAGCTGGATTTCGAAGGGGCAGAGGAACTAGAGATCAAATTGCTAACATGCGCTGGATTATGGAGAAAGCCAGAGAGTTCCAGAAAAACATCTACTTCTGCTTCATTGACTACACAAAAGCCTTTGACTGTGTGGACCACAACAAACTATGGCAAGTCCTTAAAGAAATGGGAGTGCCTGACCACCTTATCTATCTCCTGAGAAATCTATACGTGGGACAGGAAGCAACAGTTAGAACTGGATATGGAACAACTGATTGGTTCAAAATTGGGAAAGGAGTACGACAAGGCTCTATATTGTCTCCCTGCTTATTTAACTTATATGCAGAATACATCATGCGAAAGGCTGGACTGGAGGAATCCCAAGCCGGAATTAAGATTGCCAGAAGAAATATCAACAACCTCAGATATGCAGATGATACCACTCTGATGGCAGAAAGTGAGGAGGAATTAAAGCACCTCTTAATGAGGGTGAAAGAAGAGAGCGCCAAAAATTGTCTGAAGCTCAACATCAAAAAAACTAAGATCATGGCCACTGGTCCCATCACCTCCTGGCAAATAGAAGGGGAAGATATGGAGGCAGTGACAGATTTTACTTTCTTGGGCTCCATGATCACTGCAGATGGTGACAGCAGCCACAAAATTAAAAGACGCCTGCTTCTTGAGAGGAAAGCGATGACAAACCTAGACAGCATCTTAAAAAGCAAATACATCACCTTGCCGACAAAGGTCCGCATAGTCAAAGCTATGGTTTTTCCAGTAGCGATGTATGGAAGTGAGAGCTGGACCATAAAGAAGGCTGACCACCAAAGAATTGATGCTTTTGAATTGTAGTGCTGGAGGAGACTCTTGAGAGTCCCCTGGAATGCAAGGAGAACAAACCTATCCGTTCTGAAGGAAATCAACCCTGAGTGCTCACTGGAAGGACAGATCCTGAAGCTGAGGCTCCAATACTTTGACCATCTCATGAGAAGAGAAGACTCCCTGGAAAAGACCCTGATGTTGGGAAAGTGTGAAGGCAAGAGGAGAAGGGGACGACAGAGGACGAGATGGTTGGACAGTGTAATTGAAGCTACCAACATGAATTTGACCCAACTCCGGGAGGCAGTGGAAGACAGGAGGGCCTGGCGTGCTCTGGTCCATGGAGTCACGAAGAGTCGGACGCGACTTAACGACTAAACAACAACAACAACAATAGTTTTGTCACTCAAGAAAAAGCCACATGCTGCTGATTTTTGTGGAGAATGAGTGACATTGAAGTGATATGGAAAAAGGAACATATTTTTAAGAAACATAGACTCAACAGACAGAGTCACCAAGTTCAGCTCAGCACCCTCTTCTAGTTGATGCCCAGAATCAGTGCTCAGCGTGCCCTATCTCCTAAGGGTGGTCCTGCCAGAAATACTGAGTACATGTCAGAATGTCACTAAAAAGGATCTTGTTTTCTTAAGGCTCAGGATATACCAGTCTCACCTGGGCTCTCCAATCCAGAAATGCCTTAGCAGCTTAAAGTAAGGTGACCAGTCATGAGGGAGAGTATTGGGACTTCACGCCTGTATCCTGCTACTTCAAAGGTTAACAAATTAAGAATTTGTGTGGGATCCAGAAAAGAACAAGGAGCTTTACAGTGTCATGCTATACATGTCTAAACAAAAAGGAGCTCCACTGAATTAAGTAGGCTTTATTTACTCTTGGGTAAGTGGATGTAGGATTGCAAAATAAATCTCACCTTCTTTTGGAGTAGGTTGTCTCATGTCTTTGAAAGAAATAGTTTCAAGGTTCCACTTACTTGTGTGTTAGAGCTTACAAATGGCAGTTCTAGTTCAAGCAGAAAACTCCACCAGCTTAATGTTCAAATCTCCCAGGAAAACACAGGCAGCCAAAGGTTGAGCAACTAAGTATCACCTGCTCAGTAACACTGCAATGTGATAAATAATGAATGATGCAGCCTCTTAGTGTATGACAGATCATAATATTCAATTCTTTACCAAAAACTCCAGTTTATGAATGTGGGATATTGTTGTTCTGTATCCACAATTCAAAATGCCAGGAAATGGCCCGGTATTGCTGCACAATATTGGGCCCGCATTGCCAGCAAGAAAAAGCCTGAATGTTAACAACACCAATGGCAGCAGTCAAGATGGTCCACAGCAGCCATTCTCAACAGGGGCCATATGGCCCCCTGGAGCACCCTAGCACATTTGAAGGGGGCTACAAATCAGAAACAATTCTTCACACATGACCTTGCAAGGTTCATTATGCAACTTAAACTATCCTGATTTGGCCTATATTTCTTTCATATTGTGCTTATGGCCGTGGCCAACCAAAAAAAGGTGGAGAATGGCTGGTTTACAGAATACCCTCTTGAGCTCATGCGTGCTTTGTAACTCTGGGTATCAATGTGAGGGAGGTTTTTAGGATCTAAAGGGGATTCTCTTCTTTCCCACAAATCAATTAGCAAAGTTCTTCTTTATGCCTCTGGTTTGCCCCTCCCCTCTTCCTGTTTGTCCTGCTTGCTTTGCCCTCTCTTCCTTTCTGACTGTTAATCACAGCAGACATGTAAATTCTGCTCCTGCCCTCTAGACTATGGTGGATTCAGCCTCCCACATGGTGGAGGCTGGAATTTCTTTTATCCTTTTTACTCTTCTGATTGTATATGAAATTTAACTGTAAGAAAATATTTTTTCTTTTCTACTTAAATCACTTGTAGAGTGTTTATATATATATATGCAAAGGGTTAGTTTAATTTTGAAAACAGTAGGGCTAGGTGGAAGCTGGGATTTTTTTAGTTAGTCTCTCCTTTACATTTCCCCTGTGTTGTAGCTGTTTGTTTCTATACTTTATATTCTACTAATTATAAGGAAATTACCAATTTTTTCAAAATATATACCTCCCCAGAAACAAGTCCCACTGAACTTATCGGACTTGTTTCTGAGTAGATAGGCATAGGACTGGGTGGTAGTCATTTATTTATGGGACTCAACATGGCTCTCAATAATTAAAATACAAGTGAAACTAAAAAAGGACAATAATTGTGCAGTTAAAAAACAATAATATTAAAAATTGATCATACAGTCACTAAAACAACCTTTAAAAGATAGCTCAGTCACACATACACTGTCAGGCCTTCAAAACTCCATGTGTTACTCAGCACATAAAAAACAATAATCTGAGGGGCAGGAGGATTCCTATTGAGACTTCCTATCCCACAATATTTTTTCATCTACACAGTACTAATATTATGAAGAGGCCAAATTCAGGGCCGGGGGGGGGGGGGGGGAGAAGTCTAGACAGATAATGCTTAAAGTATTACATTGATTGAAATTAAAAGCCTGAGAGAAAACATAAATGAGCAAGATCACTGGAAAGTCATTGATATTATTGGAAACCTATTACTCAGATCCTAACAAGAGATGCCAAGTCTTTAAAACAAACAAACCTAAATGTTAGATTAAAAGAAAATTTCATGTAGGCATTACCACATTTTGCACTATGCAAGTCCAGCAAGAAGAATTAGCACTAAATGAAGAGTGTTTTTTTAAAAAATCTCTTACTGCCATCTTCTGGTCATTATTTATTACTTTTTTCCAGTTTATAACATTGTTGCCACAACTGTCTCCAGATGCTGAACTATATTTTCTTTTATTTTTGCAAAGACTGGGAACAGCAAGAAGATTACAAAGCAGTGGGGAGAAGTGGATTAAAGTGTGAGACTCTCAAAACACAGACAAAGGACAAATCAAATCACAAAGTCTGAGGTAGGGCAACACCTTTATTGGATCAATTAAAAGTTACGAATAAGATCAGCTTTCATGTTCTCCAGAACTCTTCATCAAATTTGGTATAAAACCTGAGGTTAAAGCAAATAGTTCATAAAGTCTTTACCTCTGGTATGAAGCCAAACTGCCAACAAAGGAAAAATGAGTTTAGATTCCATGTGAGACAGAGGTAATGAAAGTATTAATTGGCAGTGTCTTTCTTCTCTCCATGCAAAAGCCTGTTTGCCTCTTTCCCCAGTATACATGCTGATTGCCTTAGGTAAAATCAGAGCTCAATCACACCTGACAAAAGAACCACAGTTATACCAATTTGGCCATTATTTAGATCATTTCATAAACTTCTGTTCACATGACACATGGCCAACATAGATTCATCTGCTCCAGCAATCAGTTTATTTCCTCTTCACCAGGAAGGTTGCTTTAAATTGTAGCAAGGATGTGTCGCTTCATTCATTATTGTTTCAGTGTGTGTGAATGTTGCTGTCGATTTATTTCCTTTTTGAAGGAGTTGGTTTTCCGGGTGCTGTGGCCACTTCATGGCCACTGTGTTTGTACATTTTTTAAAAAAAATTAATGGATATCAATACCTTGCTAGTAGCCACCACTGGTGCTGGCACCACCCACCACCAACACCACAAAACCAACATGAATACATTGTTCAGGAGAGAGCCTTCCCCCGCTCCCTTGTGGGTGAAAGAGGGCCTGAGATTTCCTGCTTTGAATTGTAAAGAAAGGAGCATTGCATTTTTTAAACTCTGCTCTTCACAAAACTTAACCTACTGTTCAAAAAGGAAACGAAAAACGAAAGCCAAGAACTGATGAGAGGGAGAGATATGCAGGAAAAGTGAGTAAAGGGGGGAAGGGAAAAGGGGAGGGGGAGAGAAGGCTTGTACCACTTCATTGATATATCAACTTTGGTAATTTTTAAAAAAGGACGGGGGGGGCAGATTGCCCCAAGAAACAGTACAGAAAATGATTCAATACAAAATTAAAGAGCCATGTAGCCTGCGATAACAGGTCAAATAGAAATAAATGAATTGCTACGGTAGAGGCTGACACTGGGCAGTACCTTCATTGAACCACTAAAATGTGAAAAATAAAGCAAGCTGTGGAGTCCTCCAAAATTCTTCATCAGGAAAAAAAGGTGTAAAAGGTGGGGTTAAAGCAAATACATCAAAAACTGGGCCAGAGTTTATGAAACATCTGTTGGTTATGAACTATCAAGTGTGAAGTTCTTTGATACGACCCTTTTGAAAATGATGGATTTAACCGAGCTTGGCCAGGAAGACATCTCCATAGATTTTTGCCTGTATTTCTTCCTGAGCTTCTGTGACATTAGGATTGGAAGTCATTGCCCACGAGACCATTCCAGGATAAGTGATGTGAGGCTTGCAGCCAGAAATGTTCTCAAATGTGTATTACCTTCAACATCCACTTAAACTGCAAACTGTCCACTTCATGAATGTCTTACATCTTGCCTGTAGGCAATAACACATTATCAGTGCCACAGTAAATAACACGATTTCTCTATTATCTGACAGTTTCGCATTTCATAACATGTAAGCCATCTCTTGCCACAATGTTTTCTTGTTTAAAACCTGAGCAAAAGGCTGGTTTGTATGCTATTTGCTGCCAGACTGCAGCTTTGTTTCATGTGCTTCTTTCAGCCTAAGCTGAAGAAGTGGGCTCTGGTGGAAAATCTGTTAGTCTTGTTATGGTCCTGTAGTGTCTTGTATTGTCCATTATGTCTGTAGTGTCTTGCTTTTCAGATAAATAGGACCAGCTTATGTTTTACTTATGCTAACTTTACACCTTGTACAAGTTGGTAGTAAGGTCGCCAAGTCTCAGGTTTTGGAGTTCAATCTCTTGACCCTGAAATTGCTGTGAACAAGATGCTACTGGTGACCCTGCTTTGATTTGCAGGTTCATCATGTAGAGATTCACCAATAGACCCAAATTAACTTTTGTCCCATCTTTGGTTTAGAAAATGTATGATTGTGTTTTCATATGAGTAATGCACTTCCCCTCCCCACATGGCACATTGTAGCAAAACATGTTGCTGGAAATCTCCCAACTGATTCTGGGTGGCAGGTCCTTGGAAGGAGAGACATGTTTCTTTTATCTCCACATTGCCCCCCCCCATGCTTTTCCATTTGTCATTCCAACCCACCCACCCCATAATATCATAAGAACTCATGCCTTGGGGTCAGGTTGTGGAGCTGAAATCTCGAGGAATGGGATGACCTGGTAGCCCTACCAAGTAGGGAAGAAGAGGGGGCTGCAAAAGGAGGCAGAGTATGCAGGAAGAAAATGATGAGCTCTAGCTAATCAGTGTCCTTCTCTTGATAAAATTCACTATTCAGTGCTTCCATGGCCAGTCAATGGACAATTTAACCCTCTCACACGCAGAAAGAGCTTGGAATATTATTTTCCAATGAGATAAGTCATTGCTTATTGGTCCTCATCATTTTCGAAAATCCATTTGCATTACTCTTTACTTGTTATTTTTAAAGATGCAGATTACCAACACATTACTTCTCAAAATTAAGTATACCAACAAGTACAAAAATGGCCCAAAAAAATCCCAGAATGGCCTCCTGAAAGCAATATATAAGGAGCTATGAATAACCATGACTCATTGCATGCTACTACTTGTGTTGTTTTCTAAAATAATACTGTTGCCCCAGTAACACAGGCGCAGTACCACCAAAGTAACACAGTGTCCCTCCAAAGAAGCATTCCTGTCAGTAAAACCTCCAAGCTGTGCCAGCATACAAACATTTGCACCAATACATACGTTCCTTGTGCAGAGCTGTACATCTATAGAATCTGAACATTTGGAAAAACTGATAATGCAGAAGGTATGTCTGCACCGGCATCTCTTTTCCGAGTAGAGACAAGCAATCACAGAATTCAAACTATTTGGGTTTAACCCCTTCCCTTCAAAAAAGGGGTGGGGACAGGAATAGAAAGCGAAAACCATTAGCAGTGTGTTTAGATACACACATAGTATATTTGTTTGGTGTGTCACATGTTTTATCTGGAAAATTAAGTTTGCAAATAGAAGCAGATCAGTGGATTTTTAGATATCTCCTGCCATCTAGAGCATTGAAATGAGCATTACATAGAGAAGATAATATCTAGAGTATTGATGTTGACACTCTTCTCCTAAACAGTGCTATATCTGATGCTTTGATTGTTAATCACTACAAATTCTGACAAAGCCATGTGCTTTTAGATCACAACAGCATTTAAGCTTAAGACAGTGTTACATAGTAGGTAGCTCAGAAAAATCAAAACAGCAAGATTTGGGGGCTTCTTTGTTAATTATCACAAATGGTCTGTGGTCCAAGCAAGAATGGGAGTGTCATCCTGAAATTCTGGAATGAGGAACTGCACCCATCCACATTGGCCACAAGTTGTCTCTGTGATGAAACATTAGCTGAAGGCTATAGGATACTTTATTATCACAAAAGGGACTTATAATATGGCAAGAGCTACCATATCTGTGATTTCTTGCTGATCATTATCTTCCACAAAGGAGAAAGGAAATCTGGGTGGAGAACATAGAAGAACAAAAGGGTTCGTGATTCTATAGCAAAAAAAAAAAAAAAAAAAAAAAAGGAAGAAAATGCTGAAAGAATCTCTTTAATATTCTCCATAATGGATATTGACAAATGTTATACTGTACATTCCATTTTGTGAAAAGGTAAAAGCAATACCATTGGAATATCATTTTTCTTTCAAGCATGGTCATGATCCAGCAAAGCATATGTGTATTTGAATCCTGTGAGTTCTTTACTCTCTCACGCATTAGTGCAACTTAAACATGCTCTACGTCAGCTTAAAAAAAACCTCTTTTAGGTTATGTAGAAATTTCATTTTAAAATACGAGAATGGAATAAAGTAGCACTAACTTGGGGCAAAGCCTGCTGCAAAAGAGAAAATGCAAACATGGACAGCAGATTACACATCTGCATCAATCCATGAGTGAATCCAGAGGCTTTTTTTTCTTTTTTCAGGCATTATCAGAGGTGTAAAGAACTCATAGTCCTTGTAAATAACAAAGGTGGAGATTAAATTTAGTGGATAGTTTTAGTTTTCTTAATCTTTCTAACACCGCTTGGAGGGATTGCACAGATCCAAAGACTGGGTAAAAACCACTTCATCTGTCTTTAATTGACTCTTTAACTTAGTCCTGCATCTAATATTTAATCTCCATACTGTCACCTTCCCACCTGGCTTTGCCAGAGGCCACAAGACATCTGCATGACTCTCTGAGTCATCAAGCCCCTCTGTCCAATTTGGGATTGAGTTTATCTGTAGATCTCCCTGGATCCAAACACTTAGCCAAATATTTGGACTTCCATATCTTTATTTTCTCCATTAGCCAGTACTTTCCCCCAACTACTTACCATTTGGCCTGATGAAGAATGTTAAACGATTTCAACGCCTTGCATACTCTGTGGGGGTTTTGGGGAGGTGGGGAGTGGCAATTGACCCTCCCTAATAAAGATATTGCCTCCTTTTGGATTTTGGATTTTGTTTTGCTCCCAGGCATCAACACGACCTCATTCTTTTTTTTTTTTTTAGAACTGATTTTAAAGTAAGTAATCGGAAAGGAAAGACATAAATGACAGTTTCTGGAAAAGGTTTTTAAACATCATCATACTGTAGCATTTTTCTCACACTGCACTAGAAACTTATCAGCAATTATCTAAAACTTTGACTACTCTGCTTCTGAATATCACTCAGCTGACACCAGTTTTGGTATGCACAGAATCAGGCAGCAATTAGATATGTATTTCATATTCTTTGCTTTAACATTCAGCATACATTTCACTGGTTTCCCATAGTACTTCTCCTGAGGTATGTAGTTACCTCAGAATTTCTCTTGACTACATAATGAACTGAGTGTCGTTCCTCCTCATTTTTTTCTTCTGGGTTGGAATATTAAACACAGTCATCGTTTAGCAGACTGGCATCCCAAAATTAGCTGTTGTTGGTCTTTTGAAGTAGATTCATAAACACTGTTTGATGTTATCCTCTTTCTGTCAATTCAACTGCTGACGGTTGCCTGATGAAGAATCCTTTATTTGGTGATGATCCCAACTATTTCATCAATTGTTTTGATTGCTTTGTAGAAACAGGATGCAGTTTGGCTCTGAACCTTATCCAAGTCCTTTCTTGTTTCTAGCTCCATTTGTTAAGCAGAGGAACCCTCCCTTTCCATGCATCGGAAAGGTGGGGAGGGGAACAGATGGAATGAAATGACAATTCCTCTAGGACAATAAAGCAACATGCATGTGTACTATACTATCACACCACATGTGACAACACTACAAGCCAGGAAAGAACTCTCAGACAACAGCTGTGGGTTTTGCCAAACACTGACTAGGGAAATTTGTGAAGGATGTGATTCTGAATTGTTCTGTTGGGAGGTGGTATACATTGTTTAAGAAATGCCCAGACTCTGGTTCTTACAGTCATTCCTAGCCTATTGACAGGAATGATTGCCTGTACTGCCTACACAGCTAGGCTTCGTCGCACCTTGTATTGCCACTGATTCAAATTCAGATTGGCACTACATGACAGAAGTGGGGGCACATCTGCATCTCACAAGCGGTGTAGTATTTCTCTCCAAGAAAAAGTGGCTTCCCTTGTAGAAGAAAGAAAAGGGGGAACCGTGAACTGTAATGATTCTGATGAAGAGTACAAAGCAAGCTTCCTCCCATGAAGGGTTTAGGACGTTATTACAGTCCTGTGTCACACAGCAGGCCTCCGTGAAAGGCTGAAAAGGCATGGAAAATAAAACAGATCTGTACATTTTGATTGGGGGGAGCAAAATTCAGAACCAAGAGTCTTTTCTAGGGGAAAAAAAAGAGCTCCTCTCAGAAGAGCAGCAGCAGCAAAACAAACCATGGTCTAAGTCTGCCTTCTTCAGCTCCAGAATGTTTCGAATGCTAACTTGCGCAATTGCTCAGCCTTAGCCACACTAATTGGAGCTGATGGGAATTGCAGAGTAGAACATCTTGCAGGGTACCAGATGGGAAAGAGTGGTGTAAGGATGTGTGATGCAACCACCATGGTGAATCTAAATGGGTTTGAGTTTTGTCAGCAGCTATGCAATTACCCACAAACACCATGTAGGCAGGAAATCATAGTACACTGAGTCAGATCCAAGTGAAACCATGCCCAGGGCAGACCTATTGGAATCTATGGGACTATTGTTATGCATAACAAATTTGATTCTCACTGATTTCCATGGATCTGCTTCAGGTATGGGTTGCTCTAGATCCAACCCACTTCATTCTAGGGGTCTGAAAATAGCCTGGATAGATGAAGTACTGTACCTAATGTGTACTGTACCTATAGTACACATCTCACTGGTATTAACATCAGTATAATCACTGTCCCTATAAGCAAGAGTCACAGAAAATTACTGAGAGCGGAATAGCATGGAAGTATAAATTGCTTGGGGAGCCTACATAAGTAGAGCAGTCCTTCAAGTGTAAGCATTTGCCTTGAGTATGTGGAGTGCAACAAGCATGGCATAGAAGAAGCAGAGCTAGTATGCATGTCCCCGCTCCTCTACACACAATGCTGATCGGGGGAGGGGGGCGGTCTGAATGCCCAACAAGGACTGGTGATCAGGTGATTTTGTCTAACTAAAAATGTGTACAAACTAGATCTAGATTTAGTGGTTATCGCATATATCACACCAATTAAATCATATAAGTGAATTGCATAGACTGAGATTTCTGTTCTTTAAGTATGATAGCAATGAAGTGCCTTTCCTAGGCCAGAATTCCACTGCAGAAACTACAAAAGCTAAGTGTTGCCACAAATAATTTTTTTCTGCAGCAGGATTGCAAACATCAGTTAATTCTGGTACTGAAAACAAATCTGGGGGCTCATGGTTCTGTAACTTAAAACCGCTTCCCCAGACACCCACAATTGATGGATCTGGTATTTGTTTGGTTTTTTTGAAAAAACAGAGTAAATCGTCAAGCCTAAAGACTTTGCAACCCAGCCAGGAAAAGGATCACACAGCCCATTTTCCTGGCCCATGGAGGCACAAACAAAGTTTAATCAAGGTGTTCACTTCTCTCTTTTTTTAATGCTCCGTTTCACTTGCAAAAGAAGACTTTGGTTTCATTTGGAAAAGATGCAATGTGCTGGATGTGTATTTTACTGCCAATGCGGGAGGGCTGTTTTAGGAAACATGTTCATTCTTCTCCCCACTTCTCACACCTCCAAGCTGGTTGATTCATCATCTCAGACATTCTCACTATGAGATAGTGGCCAATGGGGCTCAGATGTTAGGGACCTTGAAAATCCAGGAGCTGACCATCCCTGCTGCAGAGCAGCAGAATCATTCAGGTACCTGAACTTTCCTGGGATTACACCTATGCACATGATAAGAAGTTAGGCAATTGTTTGCTGTGTCAGTATTAATAAACAGAAATGGATGACCGGATATCCTATTTCAACTTTTTGTTCCTTCCTGACAGGGTCTGCCTGACTAGGAGTCCCATATCTAGAATACAGTATTCTTGGACTGATAGTTCCCTATGTAGGGAGTGTAAACACAATCTTCCCTTTCACTATTCCTACCCTTCTACTGTAATTAATATGTAATGAACAGTTGTGTTAATCTTAAAGAGAACTTTTGACAATGTCATCTGATAATGGAGTAGATAGCACTCTTCTACTTTTTTTAACCATAAGTATTTCACCCTCTGGCATATTTGCAGCCTCCTGATGACTCATCTTTCTCATTTACTTTTATGCTGGTTTTTATTAGTCTCTCTTGCAATTTTTGCCTCCCAACTTCTTAGATTTCTGACTGTAGGAAACCAGAACGTTGGAACATTCTGAAGTTACGCTTCCTTTGGTCATTGGAGTTAAGATGATATTAAACTCTCATGGGCTTCCATATCTCTGTTGAATTCATGTTTGCTTCCCAGCCTTCCTATGCATGTTGCCCATTGATCATTGTGCTGAGAGCTTTTGTTTGATTTGATTTCTTTCTTGTTGGTATTTGTTTCTTCTCTATTCCTGGATTCAGATCAAACTTGGTAAAGGGTATTCTTCTTGTGTGTTGAGGGTGACTTCAATGGATTTTATACCAAAGCAATCTTAAAGGGGAAATCCTTATACCTCCTAGGCCAAAATATAATTTTAAATTCTCCTTGTTATGTGTAGTTTGAGGAATGCCCCACCTTAATCTTTTATTTTTCTAATTCTCATATATTTTTATATGATGTTTGATTCTTTAATACTACAGTGGGTTAGAATTCCAATTCAAACCTATCAGGTTGTGATGCTAGCATCACCTTTTCCCACTGTAACACATTTATAGTTAACTTCATGAAAAAAAAAACCCTCCTCACCTCCAGTAGGTAACCTCTGTCACTTCTGAAGGTGAACAAAAAGTTTGTCAGTCTAGGCCAGTCACTTATTCAGTGAATAAGTAAAAGTGGCTTGGAGCGTTATTAATGACAAAGTCCAACATTTGGGACCCGCACAAAACTGATGCCAAACTTCTGCAATTGTTTTGTAGCCCCTCCCAAATGGTGTAGGTGTAAGGAGACCTCAGACTTAACATTATTCATTTTAGTAGTCTTCTGTGGTTTTTTAATGCTAGCATTAAGTGCAATGGCAGAAAATGAAGTGGTGAATTGATGCCAGTAACGAGTCATTGCTTGTATTCTTCACTGGGTGCCTGTCACATGACTTAGCACATGATGGAGACTATAAGTGGCAACTTGTTAATTTTCCATTGCAATTCACACCACTGCACTTAACACCAGCATAAATAAGCAATAAGATTCTGGCCAATATGTTGCACCTGTCTACTTGTGTTGATTAAAAGGAAAAGGTAAAAGGCTGGTCTGTTTCTTATCCAGATTTTATTTTGTGCACATGCGATTATAGTTACTGAAGCTGTGCTTTCTCCTGGCACTACGGAGAAATTCAGCTGCAGAAAGAGATTGAAAAGAAAGCGGTGAGAGAAAAAATGCAAATGTATATACATTTTTAAACTCACATTTAATTTTTCTATGTGCAAAAACCAAGTGATCCCGTCATAGCATTTATGCACACATAGAAAGAGAAGCCGCATGAGGCAATTCCTGCAATATTACAGGCTGTATGAAACAGGCATTAAACAGGAAACTAGTTTCTTATTCCAGAGAACTTCGCCTTTGTTGTTCTTCTCTTCATGTATAGCCCCAGCCTTTGAAAATTACAACTAAGTATGGTCTCCGATAAGTATAAATCTCTTACAGTATTTAAAAACTCTGTAGTTGCTTTATGAATAACAGGGTGTTATAACATATTTAGTTAGTTGTGCATGTGGGCACATTTTACACAATAAAAAACTACTAAAAATTTTGGATAGGTTTTGAAGTGCTCAGCAAACCTAGACACTGGGTTTGCCAGTGGGGGGAAGTGCTGTAGACAACTGCAAAACATTACCATTTGAGCCCTGTGGTGCAGTGCTTAAACTGCAGTACTGCAGTCATGACTCTGCTCACAACCTGATTCTATGAATCTATGATTGCCCAAACTGAGCAAGAACCGAGGGGTAGGGGCAATCATCTAGGGAAACTGCTGTGAGTTGTTCAAAGGCAGGAAACCCCTTGCTTTGAATGAAGGACATTTCTGGTTGCTGCCAAAGTTTGACATGTAATTGGTCATTGAAATTTGGCAGCATGATTTTGGGGAGCACAAAACCAGCCTTGGGCTTTGTACAATTGCATGAGCCCCATCCCTGCTGTGTGACCAGATGAAAAGAAAAGAAGACAGAGAGTTAGTGTTCTATGGGAAAGAAAAAGAGCCCAGCCTATGCTCAATGAATGCATAATTAAAATCTGTACAGCTGTTCAGAACAACACACTAAAATCTATTCCTTTTGCAGTCATCAGTTGCCACTGAAAGAACCAGAGTCACTACCATTGGAAAAACTTAGGGCTGGACTAAGATGGAAGTGCTTCCACCTTCTGGACCAACATGTGCTTAGTTGTTGTAGCCAAGATGATGGAAGCCCATGGCTGTTTTTGGGCTTAGAAGTTGTGTAAAATTAATACAAGTTCAGGTAATAGCTGAAGAATTAGTCCCAGTTCTGACAAAGCCTGTGTAGCACTCTGAATGAACAATAGGCATAGAGGAGGTAATGGATATACTTGGTTTCAGGCCTTTATAATTACAGTTATGGAAATTTAACAGAAAAGGAACTCCCTTCATCTATCACAGGATGAGGCACATAATGATAATTGCAGAGCTGACCCATATGTCAGACTAATGGAGAACAGTCTCTTGAGTAATTCTTGTAGTTTCATGGAAGCCATTTGTCATTGCCTGGAGAATGAATCCCGATGACTGACGAATTAATCCTCTCTCTCCTTAGCGCAATATTTCAATGAAGGAGTTACTAATGTATTTGAGATCAATGTATTTCAGATGAAATCCATTCTTTAAATTCTGCTTGTCACTCATGTGTCTAACATTATGTGCTGAAGTTATCTATCAGTATATGTCACACTAATTTATGGTAATTATATTAGCAGAGTACAAAAAGCTAGTAGTAAGATGGCAATGAATGAGGAATAATCCCTCAGGGTGCTTGCGGTAAGGTAAAAGTAAAAACGATGTTAATTTTCCAAGATATCAATTCAGGATAGAACAGAGTAAAACTGAGACTGGAGTACTGAAACTCCAAGTGTTAGCTTGCCTACTATAGAGTCTCTAGACTAACACAGAGGTTCCTTTAATGCCAGCCTTTCATTGCAGATGAAGGAGAACCAACCAACCAATCATTTTCTTGAAGAAGATGGGGGAGTGACATAAATAGATGATCAATGACAAAGGTCAAGATGGGCAAGATGCCCAAGCCCACGTGACATATATGTATATGTATATGTATATACTGCTTTATTTCCCCCTCACTGGTTACTCTGCACATAGTCTTGTTGCATATCCTAATATACTTTTAATAAGAGACTACTATTAGGACAGAACATGCAGAGACATACAGTAACAGTTTCCCATTGGAAGAGGGGTCAGATAACAGTGTGTTGTATCTCCCATTCTGTCCAAACTACATGCAGAACATATCGGATAAAAGCATGGCTTCTTCCATGTGGGCTTCTATCCTGAAGAAGCATGTGTGGAAGTTGCCTAGTTGGAGCCTAGGATTCGAAACAAGCCCATTTGGGCTTGCTTGAACCATCCTTACTCAGACAGCCTCTGTAAAAAATTAAGTACTTTCACTAGCACAGTATGAACTTGTACTGCAAACCTGTAAGAACTGGGCCCGTAAGTTAGAGAAAAGTGTGGTAATTATGTTAGCAAAGTGCAGCAGGCTAGTATTTTGTGCTTATTGATATAAACCAGGAGCAATCACCCAGGATTCTTATGGAAATGGTAGAAAGAAAGAGTTAATATTTCTTGTCCCAAGAAATCTATTACAGGTAAAACAGGATAAAACCTTGTCCTGACTACAGAGGATCCCAGAATGGGCTTCCATGGGTGCAAGTGTGCTGAAGATCAACATGAAAGCATCTTTGTGTCCAGATTTTCATTGTAATTGAAGAATTGGGATGACACCTATGCACATGATAAGAAGTTAGGCAGTTGTTTGCTGTGTCAATATTAACAAACAGAAATGGATGACCAGATATCCTATTTCAACTTTTTGTTCCTTTCTGACAGGGTCTGCCTGACTAGGAGTCCCATATCTAGAGTACAGTATTCTTGGACTGATAGTTCCCTATGTAGGGAGTGTAAACACAATCTTCCCTTTCACTATTCCTACCCTTTGTGTCATCTTTGTGTCCAGATTTTGATTACAATTGAAGAACTATTTCCTAGGGGCAAGTGACCTAAGGAAGACATGATCAGCAACAGAAGTCAAGTTGAACAAGATATCTAAGCCCACCTGGGCGACCTTCAACCTCTTGCATCCCTCAACAGAGGGTCTAAACAGAGCCTTACATGCACAGAGCTCTGTACATGCAGATGGGGATCCTGGCTAAATGTGCAGACTTTCAGCCAAATGTGCAGAGGTCAGGGCAGTGGTCAGGATCAGCTGACATAATCCCACTTTCCCCATCCATATGGTTATACCCACAGGTGCATCACAGGGCTGTACTGGAAGAGATGTAATTGAAGAATGATAAAGCTGTGCTTTCTCCTCATTCAACAGCTATTGCTAAAACAGGTTAGCTAAGAATGTGGCTGTGTAGGTGACATCAGCAGCCCTATCTACACTGGAATCACTGGTCCAATCTGCAGGGGCAGACTTTCAACATGCTGAAGCCATTGCCTGCATCCACTGCCACTTAGTGCCATTCATGTGTGCAGGTGGGAACTCGCCTCTCTCCTTGATTGTTTAAGGGCCATGATCACAGTCCTAACTAGATATTCCTCCATTGGCATCGGTTGCCTTCTCTCAATTTCTATTCCTGAGGGCCCACCTGTTGTTTCTTCTCCTTTCTCTTTGTCTTGCCTGGTACTTTCAACTGAAATAGAAGCATACCACTGTTTGATTTGAAATTCTTGCTTATCCCTGTCTCTTCTGAGATGGTCTGGTGATAACATTGCCCAACACCATTTTTCTCCCAACGATGCTGATCCAGTTTGCCATCAAAGGATGAGCCAGTACTCTTCCTCAGATGCAAAGCTGCCATATTTCTTGAAACCCAGACACAAATAATATAGTCCCTACAAGGCTCCTCCATTACTTGGTTGCATTTTCTGAATCCTACACTGAAACCGTTACTAGGCAATGGGCCATTTAGCAAGAAAGAATCTAAATCTATGTCAAAAATAAATGTACTCATGGGTTTAAAGTCTTAAAAGCATAAGTGGCATTTCTCTATGAATTCCTATACTGTAGTATGGTTTGTTCCAACTGCCACTGAAGGCCAATTTCCACCAAAGCAATTTAGATATAGCCCAAAAGGGACTGTTTATAAACTTCAAAGGAAGTTATGCATTATGTGGCTTTCCACTTCAGAGATACCTCTAGCTAGGGACCTACACAGAAAACCTTCAAGTTTCGTTCGTACCAGGTCTCAGATACTGGTCCTTTAGTTAAATGTGAAAAGGACTGACTCTTTCAGATTTGTTCATTTTGTTTTCCCTCACACGTACCCATTAGCCAGAGGAGGGGGAAATCATGATAGAGGGAGCAAGAGACAGTGAAACAACAAGCCAGTCAAAATGAGAAGAAGGGGGGGGGGGGAGGAAGGAATGGCACATATAAGCCCTATACCTGTGATACTCCAGTCTTTTAAACTCAGAGGCACACAACCTTTCACACTCAAAGCCTGCATGTAATACTAGCAAAGGGCTAAATACACAGACACATGCTTGAGTCGGAAAGCTCAAGATTGCTGGGCTGGGTGTTTAGCTCCAGCCCATATAGCAAGCCTGCTCCAGATCCCTATAGAGTACAAGCAGTTGCTTTAAGGTCACTGTGGCCTCCAGCAACGATTGCTCCTTCCCTGCCATCAATGACACTGATGAAGAGAGCAGTTGCCTTACGGTCACTGTGGGAGAAAGATCAAGCATCCTCCCTCCCCCCAGCAACCAGATATAGCAGCCAAGACTGCTCCTTTGCCACTGCGATTTATTTATTTATTTGTTTGTTTGTTTGTTTGGCTTCTATACCATCCATCTGGCTAGTAGGCCACTCTGGGCAGTTTACATGTTAGACAAATAAAACATACACTATACCAACAATGAACATAATAATACAAAATTTAAAAAAAAAGATAAAACAACCATGTGGAACCAGTGATCTCAAGCATCCGAACACCATTCTTCCAGCTCTGAGGAAGTGGACTTGTCCACGAAAGCTCACATTGAAATATAGCATTTAGTTTATAAGGTGCCACAATGTTTTTGTTGTCTTTATTTTTTATTTTGTTTTTGTTTTTGCCTGAGATGCTAGAGCAGACTAACACAGCTACCTTTTAGCTCGGTAGCTAGATCTTAAATCCTGGAACTTTTTGCATATAAGTTATATGCCTTTTCCTATGTCAACTTTAACACTGACAATGAAGAAACTGAAATAGAGGTTTTGTATACCTTGGTTCAATCATCAATCCAAATGGAGACTTCAGTCAAGAAATCAGAAGACTGAGACTAGGAAGGGCAGCAATGAAGGAACTAGAAAAGGTAATCAAGTATAAGGATGTGTCACTTGAGATGAAGACCAAGATCATCCACTCTCTTATATTTCCAGTCACCATGTGTGGGTGTGAAAGCTGGACAATTAAGAAACTGCCCTTCTCAGCTCTTGTAAACTCACGTCTGTGGCTTTCTTTAGGGAATCAGTCCATCTCATTTCTGGTCTTCCTCTTTTCCTGCTGCCTTCTACCTTTCCCAGCATTACTGGGGGTTTTTTCAGAGAATTGTGCCTTCTCATGATGTCCCAGCTCCTGCCAACCTAGCAGTTCGAAAGCATGTAAAAATGCAAGTAGATAAATAGGTACCACCACGGTGGGAAGGTAACAGCGTTCCGTGTCTAGTCACGCTGGCCACGTGACCACGGAAACTGTCTACGGACAAACGCTGGCTCTATGCTTGGAAATGGGGATGACCACCGCCCCCTAGAGTCGGACACGACTGGACTAAATGTCAAGGGGAACCTTTACCTTTTATCCATGCATGGGTAAATCTGATACAGCATTTTGCACAAGGTTCTAATTTGCTTTCATGCACACAAGAAATATATTATGCTCTTTTTATTCTGCAACTATTTTTGGTTATTTTCTAAAATTTAAATCAGTCCTTTAACACATTGCAATAGGCAACACACTTTTCGTATTACAACAGAAGCTATGATAACGGCTAGGCCCCTGAAAGCGTTGCTGGATTCTGGACAAGAAAAAAGCCAAATGTTGTGTCAGGTTATGCTGTGTACATTTCTATTTACTTTAGATGACTGTTTTACCCTCCATAGATAAAAGAGAGTATACATAATTCTGTAAATTCAATGGGGGGAGGGAGAAACACCTGAAAAATGTGATTGATGATTTCTACAAGTTTCATTTGTTTTGAACCTAAATCTCAGAAACACAGAAATCACTGAGGCTACATAACCTTGAGCGGATAGCAGCACATGTGAAGATGGAAACAAAGATTATGATTCTTCTGCACCTGCCACTGCATCAGATGAGTGACTCCTTCCTTCAGAAAAGCAATGTGGAACACAAGAAGAGAGGCCCCTATAGCAGCGTTCCCCAACATTTTTCGGTCCGCGGACTGGCTGGGGAAGGCGGGGCACCCCTGCGCTCCCGCACATGTGCGAACAAGCGTGCGCGCTCTCTCGCACGGGTGCACGCACGCACGGGTGCATGCGCAAATGGCGGCGCAGCGCTTGCACGGGCGTGCTGGAGCACGCGCGCAGACTCAAACAGGCGGCACGGGGTGAGTACGTGCGGGGGGGAGGTCTGTCTCAGCGGCCCGGTCTGGCCCAGGCCACGGACTTGCACTGGGCCGTGGACCGGAGGTTGGGGACCTCTGCCCTATAGGATTTGCAGGATCAAAATTAGTAGCAAACTAACAGTCTGATCCCAGGCTCCAAATATACTGATACTCCAAAGTCCCACTCATTTCAGTGGAGCTAAGTGACAGACAAATGTGCCTAGGGTTGCATCTCAAGGTTCCCTTTACCCACAGTCCCACAGCTACATTTATCAATCCACAACATTTGTTAGTAGTTAAAGGATTCACAATTCCTGTGCACATTATTATTATTATTATTATTATTATTATTATTATTATTATTATTATTATTATTATTATTATTATTATTATTTGTATGCCGCATTTCTCCCATGATTAAGAGTTATAAAAATATAATAATCTCAGAACTGCAGAGCTGGAAGGGACCCTATGGATCACCAAGTCCAGCTCCTTTCAAGGAGGCAAAGTGGGAATTATCTCAAGTTTGCTTCTCCTGAACTATGTCAGTGAGTTCAACAAAAATGTTATGGTTAGAATCTTAACCAGTGAGTTAATTTTCCCGTACATGCTCTAGGGTTTTTGTAGGCAGGTGATATTATCATTTCAGATCCTTGTGCCCCCCCTGGAGCATTCCTGGTGGTCAGAGAATCTTCCCAAGTGTAATTTGATGTGGATAGGAGGCTGGATCCTGAAGAACCATGGGGCAACCTCTCTAGCTTCCATAGAAACACATGGAATGATCTTTGGATGATAGCACATACATTTATAACGTATCTCATCCTATATTTAATGTGTGTGAATATAACTGGCAGTTATTAAAATGTCAGGGTGAAAAGTCTCAGGGCTCCTCTACTGAATAAAATACTGTAGTGTCCTTTAACAGATAACTCATCAGATTTAGGTGAGGAAGATCCTAATATACCATGAAGATATCCTGATTACCAAGTTCATTGTGATTCCTCAACCTTTTGTGAAGCTAAAACTACAAGAGAAGAAAATATATACTACTCTTAACCCCTTAGCAGAAGAAGGGGGTTGAGAAGTAATCCATAAATAAGCAGCATGAGTTCTTCCCTAATCAGTGCACTCACAGCAATCTTTAAAAACAACAAGAAAAACCCACCTTCATTCCAGTTACTTAGCTTCACAATTTAGGATGGCAAGCAGTTTAAGCACTGTTTGATTAAAGTTGTAAAACTGTCTCAAGTTCCTGATCAACATTATTCCGAGTTTCAGATGGGATTCCATTTTCTCAAGCAACTGGCAATCCATTTACGGCTTTCAAAGCAGAGAGCGAGAGAGAGCTGTTTAATCAATTAAACAAGTAATTAGCTTCATAGCTTTTTCTTTTACTGTACATCATTGTTGGTGCTTCTTGGATCCATCTATTTCAATCTTCCAATCTGCAAGTTTTACAAACCTGATTAACTACTTTAAAAAACTTGGCCTAATATTGGTGTGTTACTGTAAATAAAAAGGTAGTTAGTCACTAGGGAAGCAATTTTACGGTGATAAATACCTGATGATATACAGTTTATAAGCTGCTGAAAGATAATTCCTTATAGTCAGCTGTTAGTAAACTCAACATTATTTAACATTTAATTAGGCTCTTTGTAATTGAAACATTGATAGTAGAGTGTTGTCCTATTAAACTGATAAAGAACACCTGCAAAGTGTAATTGGTTCTTCCAATACCAAACCTCGTTTTAAATTTTTAAAAGTAAACCAAAACCCTGGCAATTATATTATCCCTTTCCTAATAGATTACAAATACATTTTAGAATTTTAAAGTATATTACCGTATTTTTTCATGTATAAGAGAATACTTTTGTCTAAAATATTTAGACTAAAAATTGAGGGTCGTCTTATACACGGAAGTAAGCTGAGGAGAGAACAAAATGGCCCGTACCTTGCCTCTGCAAACAGGCTTCCTTCAATCATGAGGCTTAGCTTCCTACAGTCAGGAGACTTAGCTTCCTCCAATCATAAGCCTTATATAACTGATGTCAGCTGATGCTGTACAAACCAATTGGAACACACCTTGTTGGAGGTGGAGCTGTAGGCAGTGCTCAGATACAACAGGGACTTGTAATGTCTGAGTGTTCTGAGCCCAGAGGCTGAATACTCAAAGCTAAGTTTTCTTAATTTTTGGTTAGAAAAGTGGGGGGGGGGGGCATCTTATACACGGGGGCGTCTTATAGACGGGAAAATGCGGTACTTAGGGTACATATGAAAACTATATTTTAAAAAAAAATGAGTCATTTATTTTGTTGTGAAACCATTAACTCAGTCTTCTGCAACTTGGTGCCCTCAATATGTATTGGAATATGGTACCATCTTCCCCAGGTAGCATGCTGAGTGGAACTGATAGAAGTTGTTGTTCATCTCTTTTAGCAGATAACAAGTTAGAGAAAGATTGGGGGGGGGGTGTGTTAAACAGGCAACAGGTGCCAGAGTTACACCATCTAGCCAGTTCTTTTCCAGCACAGACTATAGGTCAAGCCATTAGTCCAGTCCAATAGATTAGTTATCTTCACAACGGGGAGCAGACACAGCCATAGTCAGTTTTGGTCGATTTGTCAGAGGTTCCAGGAATCTTGACAGGCAGCATGGAGAGCAAGCAAGAGGGGAACATTGTCTCCTACAAAGGCTTTACTATCAACAAGCACATAATTTATAGCCCTCAGATAGCAATCGCACCCCATTTCTAATCAGTAGTCAGGGTGCCTTAAATGCTGATCCTGTTTTTTATCTAATCTTTTCAACATCTGCCTCTCCCTTGGATTAATGAGCCTCATATTTCTTATGTCCTCTTCAAACTTGGAGGTTTCACTGCCAGCTGCTTCCTAAAATTTCAGGAAGAACACTGATAGCTGAAGCACTGAATTCCCCTTTTACACTGGCCACTTCTGGCTGCATGACATGCTCCTCTCCCTCTAAAGATGACTCAGTAAGGTGGGATGTAACAAAGCTGAACTAGAATGTGTAGGAAAGCATTTTCCTTTTCAGTTGCTCTGCCACTGGATATATGCAAGCACAACAATAAATAAGACAGATTATTTAGGTGTTTAACTCGTTGTGATTTAGCACTAAATCCACTAAAAAACACACCAAAAAAATAATGACTGCCACCAGTCATTATTGTTCTTTCACAAGAACAGCAGCTGTCTTGTGTATTAAGGAGAAGAGACTATTGCCGAGGGGAATTTCTTCAGTGAACTCCCATGCTAACTGAGAGGTTCTGGAAGTTGACATCCAAAAATTAAATTCTGCAAGCTCTGGAACTAACTGGGTTGCTATTGCAATTGTGAAGCCTCCAAACTCCAGCCTTTCAACTGCCTAAAAACAATGATTCTTTTGTATCTTACATCCTACCAATCACTGTTTCAAAGAACCTGGGCTACCATAATATAAAAGTTTGGTTTAAAATAATTCTTCTATGTTATGCTGTACACTAAATTGGTAGGCAGGGGATAAGAGAGGATTAGAAAATACACTGGCTGAAATACAGAAGTAAATCACAACTAGAGTAGGCCCATCGAATTAGTGGGAATTTGATGAGTCAGCACTTGTGTAAGTTCCATTGATTAAATGAGCCTATTTTAGTTGCATTTTATTACTGGATTTCATTCAATGAATGTCCAGAATTTCTCCTAGCATGCCAAAAGCACACAGATGATCAGTTAGGGTCTGTAGGAGACAAGATATTCATATCAGCGATTCCATATCAGTGATGAAGTTTACCCAGCAACACCAGACTGGTTTGTGATTGGCTGATGGGTGACTGAGATGAGAACCAATCAGACTGTGCCAGCAGAAGATGTATTTGAAAGTAAGAAGAGGAGAGAGGGGAGAGAGTTATGTTGAGCAAGTTGGCTGAAGCAGTTGGTTTGATGATTAGCTGCCTGAAGTATAAGATCCAAGCTGAAAGTAAAATTGTAAACCACACGCATGAGTATCTTTTGTATAACCAATATGCTGTTAATAAAATGACAGTTTGGTTCATATGAAAACTCCGCTCGAATTTCATTATATTAGGCTGAAAGCAAGCCCAGAAACAGAAAAGGCCAGATTAAAGGTAATTAGCCAGACTGGGCTAGTCACAACACATTCAGGGGGAAATAAGGACTGAGGAAAAGTGAATTTTTGGTTACTGTTATGAAAACTCTGTGCCCCACCTGGGCTACTTCTGTGTCATGCCAAGGGTACATGTACTACTGCCTGAGAATTACTGCCCTAAAACCTAGTACATTATTACTGGACCAAGGCTAAGAGGACCAACCCTTCAACATGGAATGGAATATGATTAGTTAAAGCCCCATGCCAATCAGAACCCATGACAACTAAAATGTATGGTTTATTAAGAGAGGACCTTAAATGGGAGAAGGGGCAGAGCGACGGCAGTGAGAACAGGGGAATCCTAGGGCTCTGGGAACCCCTGTGTAAACTCCAGGTCAGAGACCCCCCAGAAGTGAAGGGGGGCAAGTTTTCACAGGAGAGTGAACGTGCAGCGAGAAGGGCCAGGAAATTTCCGAATTCAGACTGCCATCTGTCTTCGTGAGAGTTTTCTTTCCTCAAAGCATCTGACTCAGGAGATGCCATTCTGGTGAAATCAGCTAACTTTGCCAAGGAGGGGAGGTGTGTGAAGAAGATATATATGTATGTATACATATATACATAGAGTAAACACATGACTATTATAATATAGATATGTAGCTGTGTATTATAACATAGTTATGTAGTTAGATTTTATATTAGATAGTGTATTATGGTAATCACTTCAAACTAGAAATGCTTTTGCTGAATTTAATATTAGTTTTGATCTGAAATATATATATACATGCATACACACACACACACACACACACACACAGTGCAGAATATAATATGATTTAAAGATTTTAATAGGATAATGTGGTTATGTAGTCAAGACTATATATTAGATATGATAGTATGGAAAGCACCTCCCTGTATGTATGTATGTTTGGTATGTTTGTCTGTCATATAATAATTTTAAAAAGAGAGAGAGAGAGAGGACCTTAAATGGATTAGTTGGGGCAAAAACTATTAATCTTAGAACTGACAGAGGAGGAAGGGACCCTATGTATCACTGAGTCCAGCCCCTGTCAAGGAGGCACAGTGGGGAAACGAATTTCCAACCTCTGGCTTATCTAAACCACTGAGCTATCAGCAGTAGATGACACCATTGGGAGTTAAGTTGGATCATACATCATTGCAAATATTCCATAATAAAAGGCAGTAGTTAAACCCAAGATCAGACCTCTTACTCCACTCAGTTGGCAAACAGCAGGGATTCAAGGTTGCTTCCTGTTTGGAACCTGCTTTCTGAGGAAGCCCAGTGAGCACATTATGGAATCATACTTTCAGTGGTGCCTACTTCATGGAACCTAATTGTATGCAAATGGGTATTGGTGATACGTATAAGTCTGTGTCTGGAAATGTCACTAGGAGAAATTCCCCAACAGAGATTTCTAGGAGAAAACCTCAAAGATTAGGAAAAGTCAGTGTGGTCTAATGTAACAGTAGACACAGAACTCTATCAGTTGTTCTGCTTCATTTCTGCCCTCTAGACTAGAGGTTCTCAAACTTGGATCCTCATATGTTCTTGGACTGCAGCTCCCAGAAATCCTGGCCAGCACAGCAAGTGGTGAAGGCTTCTGGGAATTGTACTCCAAGAACACCTGGGGACCTGTTTAAGAACCACTGCTCTAGACTAGGAGTCCCCAATTTGTGCCCTGCAGCCCACATGCGGCCCTCCAACCTGCTTGTTTACTGCTATCACCCTCAAGGCATTTTCCCTCAGACCCATACTGTCCTTCCTGCCTCAAGTGGCACCATCTACTGCTGTTTTTCTCTCTCCCTTTCTTACAAAAAACAGAATAGCATCATTGTTTCTTCTGGTCTCCATGACTCCTTCTGTCAGTCCCCTCTTGGTCTTATCCTCCATACTAGCATTTTGGTCATTCTGGGTGCTTTGCTAGCCAGCAGAGGCCAGCTACCCATACCATTCAGCTTTTGCACTCACCCTCTCCATGTATTACCATGTTGAAGGCTATTTATGTGTATAAGGAAGATAAAGCACTTGCGTGGATGGGTACAGATATCTGGCCTGCTTTTTCAAAAGAGGCAGGAAAAGGAGAGTAAAAGGTCTAGTATTTTTGCCAAAAGGATACAGTGTTTAGCATACTAAACATTTCTAGAGGCTCCACCATCAAGCTTCCTCCAAGTGGTTTCCAAGTTTAGTGGTAAGGTTGATGTTTGAGGCAAAAGCTTTCTTCCTTCCTCAACAAGAGTTGGTTGCTCCGACTTTTTGCCTTGCTTGTTTTTTCCTCTCCTCCTCCACCCAGTCCAGCTAGAAGTCTTCATGTGCATCTACGATTGCAAGCTGGTAAATTGCCGCTTGGGTAGAGAGGGAAGGAGTACTCTCTTAGCAGTAATGCTTATGGAATTCCCCTTTTCACATCAAATAAGTCAAATAAATAAATAAATCTTCCTCCAGCCCTCTTCTTCCTGGATGTCATTTTGCTTCTCATGATTGAAGCTTGGCTGGCAGGCAGTGATGTGTACACACACCCTGCACATAATTTGAAGCCAATTTAATGGCATATTGTCTGCTCCAGGTGGGAGGTTGCCCTTTCATCCGCTCTTTCTCACCCCCTGTCCTTTTTTGGATGGCCCCCAATTTTTAAAGTATTAGCATGCATAGATATAAATCTCAAGGCAGTATGTTTATTAAGAAATAGATCTTATAGTATTCTGTGTACTTAGAACTGCAACTCTGCCATCTGGTAGGTCAGACTCATTATCCATTTTAAAAAAATTCTTCCTAGCCTGTGCATACAGCCCAATATTCCTGAGAATTGTAGAAGCACGGACCTCATATCTTCTTTGCCATGGTCAAAATGAAAATCCCCAGCTAAAAGCAGCCAGAGTGTGGGGGTGTGTGGGATTTGATGGGAAAGGAAAGAGTTAGATTCCTAAAAATATATTTCTCATATTTTTATTTATTAAAGAATAAAACTGAAACTGCTGCTCTACTAAAAATGTCAGGTGTCTGCAAAAGAAAGTGATGTTTCAAAGAAATGAAAAACTGTACATGTGCACCATGTCTTTAAATGGACTACTGAACAACTTTTTGTTTTAAACAAGGATAAAGCAGTTTGCCTGATATGTCTTGTGAACGTGTCAGTATATGTTAGAAGGCACATTGAATCCTGTAATAAAAGCTACTCTATATATCAAGGAGAGGTGAGTGAACAAGACAAATTATCTTAAAAAAAACAATGTGTCTGCAGCAAAATAGTTTTAGAAAGCACATTTGGGAGAACCTGTCGACTGTGAGGGTCAGCTATCATATTGCTAAATGTATTGCTGAGAATGGTAGGCCATTCGCTAATGGTGAATTTCTTTAAAAGTGCTTGGTTAAAGTATTGGAGGAAATGTACCCTGCTAAAGTATATATTAGTTGTGTCAGTTTATCTGCATCTACAATCACCAGGCATGTTGAAGAACTAGAAGAGCTGCATATGTCACTGATTGTCCAGGCAAAAAGTTTTGTTTTTCCCCCTCCTTTGGCATTAGATGAGAGCAATGACATGACAGACACTGCTCAACTACTAATATTTATCAGGGTGATAGATTCCAACTTCAGAATTACAGAATTGTGTGCACTGCAGAGTTTGAAAGACACTACAACTGCAGAAAACATATTCTTGAAGGTGTGTGAATCAGTAGAAAATCTTGGTCTAAGTTGGGATAAACTGAAAAGCATCACAACTGATGGTGCAAGAAATATGTTGGGAAGTACAACTGGTGTAGTTGCAAGAATCAATGCAGAGAAACAGAAATTAAATGGAGAACCAGGGAGGGGAGGGGCATGGGGTAGGGCCCACGGGAGAAGTGTTTATCTGGGCTTGAAGAGGAAGGTCTCTTCACTGAGGATGCTTTGGGGGGGGGAGGAAGGGTTATGAAGGGTCATTTCCATGCTCAAAAAAGTAAATTAAACTCAATGTGCATTGACATATTTTTCCTTCTCAAATTTTATCTGGTAGAGGCAAATTTACAGCCCTCCTATAATTATGTGTTATTACATTAATATTAATATATTAGGGTTAAATTATATTTATAAAAATCTAATGTGTTTTCTTTATCCTATTAAAAATGTCTTTTTATGCAAATGTGGTGGCAAGGTTGCAAGTTTCTTGGCTATTATAAAAAGGGGGTCGTGACTCAAAAAAGATTGGGAAACACTGCCCTAGACAATGTCTAAAATTGAAGAAAAGTATTCTGCACACATCTCAAGCTCTAAATATTAAACCACAAGGCTAAGTCTATGGAGAGAGAAAAAAAGACCTTGCCAAATGGATGAATGCCAAAGAATGTCTCCCACCAGGACAAGATTCTGACTAGATCATCTGGAAGTCACTTAATACACTTTGAAGCAAAGTAGGAAGATCAAAGAATAATCAAGTACAATGGAGCCACTTGGATAGAGGACAAATTTTTCTGTGAATGTGGAGACGTTCAATCAATGCAGTATTTACGTGCATACAATCGATACCCCACCAACGGTACTAAAGAAGATCTAGTAAATGGTCAAGATAATGCCTAATTCTGATTAAAAAATAGTCTAATAATGTTAACATTTTAAGTTTGTTTGAACTTTATATTTCATATGCATCCATAATTTAAAATTGTGCTACGCTCTGATACAAAGAAAGAAAGAAAAAGCCAAAGGATGTTTTTCCAACTGATACTGCTTTTTAGTATCAATGTTTGTAACAGCAGCTGGCATTACTCTGAAGAGCTAGTCTCTTCAGGAGCTGGTATAGCTCAGAGAGCTGGCTTACAGGCCTGGAGTTTCAGACCCACTTGGGAGAGGGGCCAACTAAGATCAACGATGAACATGACATTCTGTACACAGTGCCACCTCTTGATTCTTTCTTATCCGATGAGTCATAATTGAGTGTGGGAGCTGACATGGCTCAGTGAGTTAAAACATCTGGCTGTGAAGCCAGGGCTGAGAGTCTGAATGTTCATTGTCCCTCTCCCCAGGATGTGTGGCCAATAGGGTTAAGTGCTCTTAACCAAGTTGTATTGTCCCAGAGCACTGCCAGGAGGGACTGGTAACCCATTTCTGAATACTTCATGTCTAGAAAACCCTGAGAGAGCTGCTGTAAGTTGCAATTGACTTAAAGGAACAGGATGTTAGCCTGTCAGATTGTTTTAAGAAAATTTTGCACAATTTTAATGTAGGCATAAGAGCATTTTAACAATAAAAAAGGAGAAATCACTGCATTTACAATACCATTTTTATTTATTACTTTTTTCCATCAAAACAAAATGGATGGCAAATTAGCCCCAATTAAAGACACATTATATATCTGAGATGAGAATTATTCGCTCCCCGGTAATAGGGTCAGAGAGAATTGTCTTAGACACTCACTCCTGCTTCCTCAGGAGCCAAATTTTTATAATGTTGCATTTTTATTAGAAAAATATATATTTATAAAACTTTCCATAATAATATCAAAACTCTATATAAAGACTAGTCTTCATCTTTTTTCCTGCTGTTTGGACACAAGCACTGAAGGAAAGTAATGGAGCACCTAGTGACACTTGGAAATATTCCTCTCCATTGTGTTCCATTTACAGCTTACAAAAACGAAATGCATGAAAGAACAGAGCTTCGAAGAGTTACTTGTTTTTGACTTCAACCCTGAAATCCTAGTCAGCATGGGCACAGTCTATGCTGCCTGACGGATTGTGGGAGTTGTAGTTTAAAAAAGGAGTTTTTCTGAGTTTTTTACTGGCCAGTGCACAAGCAGGACACATTAAAATAAAGAACAGATGCGTAAGTGATAGTATGGCAGATTAAGACTTTGGGGTTGTTTGTTTTTTGTGCTATCATTTCTGTGATGAGTGAACTCAACATGACTTCACAGCAATGTGCCTGAATCCTATAAACCACAGGCCTAGATAAAAGCAGACTATCAAAATGATTTTAACCTACAGAGTTCTCCTATAGAATTAAATGACAAGCAATATCCTTGGTATGGTGTTTTCATGTTGTGCAAAACATTCTTGCCCTTCAAGATTAATTCAAAGGCAATGTAAGGAAAAGGGAAACAGGTGCTAGTGCATTTTGGAAATGCACTGGTTCTATAGAAAGGGAAGGAAACCTGGCCGATGTAGTGTCCAGAGGCAGCTGTCTCCTAAACCTTGCTCCTCACAGTTGGGAAGAGTCAGAGGGTGGTGGGGATCTCCATATTATTTCCAGTCTCAGTGACTGGAGGTAAAGCAGTGATTCCCCAAGAGTTCCTGGGTAAAATCACCCAGCTCCTCTCTCTTCTTTACATGCCTGTTCATACAAAGACTGCAAAAGTACTTGAACATACCAAAGAGCATTTTTTGGATTTATTTTCACATACACATCTTATGCTAAAGCTCTGTCCTGGAAAATAGCCCTTCCCTGAGCAGAAGATACTTTTTGTATGTGAAAGGGCTTCTTTGGATCCATCCCATAATCCCATATTTTCTTGCCATCATACATAAAGGCAATGATACCTGTTTCACCTAAAATACACAACTGCTACTTGAGCACTCACTTTTTTCTTACAGCTGCTGCATATTATTCAGTTCTTTCTTCAGATATGATACATTGCAGCAGTCCTCAGAAACAATACCTGAAAAGGCTTCTTTGGTCATTATAAATATTTTGGAACATTCACCTCAAACCATTAATATAAAAATATTGACAATATGCAGAGCAGGGGGGAAAAAGAACTGAAGCATGCCTGTATAATTCAGGCTTGTCTGTTGTCTCCCAGTCTGAAGATGCTTTAAGGAAGTAGGATAGTATTAATTTCAAGGGACATCCTGAGGCCATTTATATAAGCCTAAATACAGATCACTGATTAAATCCGTATGTTAAATGTTGCAGTCAAAATCCTCAATTTTTTAACACCTAAACAAATAGTTTATAAAGAAAGCCAGCCTTCCACAACCTGGTGACTTCCAGGTATGTTGGATCCAACACCCATCATTCTTTCTAAACGTGCCCTGCAGAGTTGGAGAGGGTAAGTTTAATAAAAGTTGCTCTAAGCTGTATTAGACCGGTCCTTTTCTTATTGAAAATGAAACAAGTGGGTAATTCTGAACATCCTAAAGTGGAATATGGCAGTTTAACATTTGTAATTTGTCAATTTCTCATACAGAGTTTTTATTACAGTCCCCTTCACAACCAACAGTCTTCACAATTTATGTCGACATAAAGCACTGGGTGTACTGGGAATCCCAAGATCTATTTGCATGTTGTCAGGTGATACTCGACAGTATCATACAACCGCTGTTGTCTTTTCCAATCAGAAATGTTTCTTGCAACGTTACCTGTTTTCATCTAACTGATTTACCTGTTAAATAGATGGAAAAATTAATTAAAATTATTATTGTTTATTATTATAGATAACTTAAGGCTATTATATTTTAAGCAGCACAAACCTCCAAGGCCACTGAATCACATGCAAAAGCTGATGCCAAAAGAAACTTGTTTGTAAGGTCCCCCCTCCCCCACCGGCACAAAAACCTCTCTGCTGTTTCCACAACAGACTAAGACAGCTAGCTCATTAACACCCAATAATTTTTTTTCTGTAGAGATTAAAAAACAAGACTGTCTCCTGCCTGCAGGTTCACTATTCAATAGTAAGGCTATAAAAGAAACAAAACAAAACAATGTGGAAGTAAAAAGCAAGCAAATTCAGACTATGTAACCTAAACAGCAGCATCTGATTATGCCAGGGGCTGCCTGGACTTTAAGCAAACAAGAACCCTACCCTGTTTCCCCGAAAATAAGACCTAAGCTGAAAATAAGCCCTAGTATGATTTTTCAGGATGCTCGTAATATAAGCCCTACCCCCAAAATAAGCCCTAGTTAAGTGAAACCCCGCCCTCCACCATTGTGCAGCAACCAGAAGATGACATGACAAAATAAACCATCCCCTGAAAATAAGCCCTAATGCATTTTTTGGAGCAAAAATTAATATAAGACCCTGTCTTATTTTCGGGGAAACATGGTAGTACTTCTTGTGTTCTCTGGCTGATGGGACTGTACAGGACAGAGCATGCTTCCTTTTGGTTCTGCAGTCCTGGAGCAACTGGCAGCAGCAATATATAAAAGATGGTTTTCTTATCCAATGCACAATTTCTACAGGCTGATGAAAAAAATGTGAGGGCAGGGTGTGCCTAAATTTTTTAATTTTGCTTTTACTAATGACCAAATTTCTCATTTCAACTAAGTATAGATCTTCTATGCTTCTACTACGTAAGATTTAAGAAGTTAAAAAATAGCTTCTATTTTGTCTTGCCCAACCATCTGACAGAATGTTTACTTCCTTCCTCTCCCTTTCTGTAGCCATCTAGGCTGCCTGAGGGCTCCAGGGAGATTTCCAGTATTCCAGAGCTGCTTTTGGAGGTGTATGTGTGCTTGCAAGTGGAGTGGCAAACCTACCCAGTTCCTGCTCCACCTATGGAAGTCCACTGTTAGATTCTGCCCCCACTAGAATATTATTTCTTCCTATAGTGCTTATTTTAGTGACTGCATACTTTGCATCATCCAAGCAATTTTAAAAGGACTTCCCAAAAAACCCCAACCCATTTTATTCTTTGAAAGAAAATATTTTGCCCTCTATTGGAATTTCACTGAATAATTGAGATGTTTTTAATAAATGATAAGTTAACACTAAACATTTGTAGTTTCCAAATCTCATTGCTGCGGGATCAAAATTAAAAGTTACTGTATTTTTCCGTGTATAAGACAATACTTTTGTCTAAAATATTTAGATTAAAAATTGAGGGTCGTCTTATACACGGAAGTAAGGAGGGGGGAGGGATCAAAGTGCTTTGATTCCTGCTTTCCCCCTCCACTTTCTTCGCAAAAGGTAGAGGGGGGAAGCAGGAATTCAAAGCGCTTTGATGATTCCTGCTTTTCCCCCTCCACTTTCTTGCGAGGAAAGTGCTTTCCCCCTCCAGGTTCTTTGCAAGGAAGTGGATGGGGAAAGCATTTTCCTCGCAAAAAAAGTGCAAGAAAGTGGATGGGGAAAGAAAGTGGAGGGGGAAAGCAGGAATCATCAAAGTGCTTTGATTCCTGCTTTCCCCCTCCACTTTCTTGCGAGGAAAGTGCTTTCCCCCTCCACTTTCTTGGCAAAAAGTAGAAGGGGAAAGCAGGAATCCAAGTGCTTTGATGATTCCTGATTTCCCCCTCCACTTTCATGCAAGGAAAGTGCTTTCCCCCTCCGCTTTCTTTGCAAAACGTGGAGGGGGAAAGCAATTTCCTCACAAGAAAGTGGAGGGGGAAAGCAGGAGTCATCAAAGCACTTTGATTCCTGCTTTCCTCCTCCACTTTCTTGCGAAGAAAGAAATTTTGGGTTAGAAAAGGGGGCGTCTTATACACGGAAAAATACGGTAAATTTAAAAAAAATTTTAAAGTAACCAGGCTGAGCTTATTCATGACAACCAGCTATTAAAATGACAAAACAAAGATCCTTTGCAATTCCATTTTTTAAATTTGCCATATATCTGCTACAGGAAAATCTTCCAGATGCCTTTTATAAAGAGAAGACATGGGAAATATGAAACCAAGACCCCTTCCTGGTATCACATATTTAATAGTCTGTCAGTAACAGAATGACTAAGTAAAAGCAGAAAAGTTAGAGAGTGCACAGGATGAGAGGAACTCTGCCAAACATATCACTGCAATATACAATGATAAAAAACAGAATGCCTCTAATATTTTGAGAATTCTTTATTCATGGATATGCAACAAAATATTAAACATACAAGAACTAAGGAGAAACAAAATCTTTTACAAATGTTCAATTAAATGGGACTTCTTTCCTATGACCAAGTCAGTAAAAGCATTGTTTCTAAAAAATATAAATAAAAATCATTTTTACTCTGCCTTTTTGCTTTTAAGTGTTTGATAGGTAGGCATCTGCAGATCTTCTATGGTCTCTGCAATAGGTTTGTTTAGAGTTTCTGGAAGCAGAAGAGTCAGGAAACCAGCCGATAATCCACTAATTCCAAAGACCACAAATGGTACAGATGGACCAAGAGTTTTCTAAAATAAAGTAATAATAAACCAATTATGAAATGACATACATTAAAGACTTATTGGCTGAACTCCTGTTTAAGTTCTGAGACATAAGAAAGATGATGTCCTCAGCCAGGGCAATTTTTTGGAAATTAAGCATTTACCCCTCCCGTTACAAAATGCCTATCGGTCCCAAGTAATTTATTTCACAGTCAAGACCGTGTGGGAACTCAGGGATGGGACAGCGCACCTTTAATTACTGAAAATGGCTGCCGTCAGAATAATTTTACTAGTGACAGCAGTTCTTGGTAATTAAAGACTTCTTCCTCCTCCTGTCTCTCATCTTGCATGAGTTCCCAATGATGAAAGGGATCACTTGAAATCCACAGAGGTCTTGGAGGGGGAAATGTGTGATTTTTAAGAAATTGCCATAATTGATTATTTCATCAATCTTACGCCATGGAATATATGTGAACAGGATTTCAGTCACTGAAGAACAATTATCCCAAAATTTACTACCTATTCAATTCATATAAAAATGCAATACTCACTTGAAAGAAATTTGCACATAGAAACCCAAATGGTAAAGCAGTGGGAAAAAGTCATATGACTATTCCACGACTGCCGTTTTCATCTGTTTTACTAAAAACCTTCTGTTAGGAAGGCTTGCAGAATTGCCAAGGTGTGGATGTACCAAAACTCTATCTCACCTCTATCCCTGCATTTGCTGGTAAACATTTCTTAGGCACAGTTCCCATATGTGACTAATCAAACCACCTACATATGGAGAAAAGGCCAAACTACACAAGCAGGAGGTTTGTAACTGTATCTCCTAATACATTAATTTCTACTGAAATACAGCACAGGATATTTCTGTGTGTCAGAATTTGACTGGACAATATGATTAGGTGGGGGAGAATTCAGCCCTCTTTTCACACTACATTCTCCTATTTGTAAGGACCATTGATCCCACATCCCCCACTTTGGCTACTTCTCTGCAACAGCTGAACATTGCTCCAGGCTTCACCATGGCCACTGTCAACATAAAGAGGAAATCTTTGAAACCCGAGTTAGCAATCTGGAATCTCTATATATTATGCAAACTACACCAGTATTTGTATTATATGGCCTGGGTCCAAGCTATCTCAAAGACTGTGTCTCCCATTATAAGCCTACTCAGGCTTTAAGATCTGGGCTGGCCTCATCTATGTTGTCCTTCCACAAGCAGCCAAAGACCTTTTCTCTTCAGGCAAGCTTTCCCTCCATGACTGGTTGCCTGAGTAGAATTTTTAACTGGATGACTGGCTACAGTATTTTTTTTGTTCCATTTAAATATTTGCATACTTACAGGCACACCTCACTTAACAACCAAGTTCCAATTCGATTGTTAAGCAAATTGGTCATTAAGTGAGGAGCTTAAAGGCAGAAGCAGGAAAGAGTTGGAGCAGGAGCTAGCCAGAAGAGCAGCTGCAGCAGCATTGCTGCTGCTTTGAGCTCAGGCATTGGCCGTGGCTGGTTTGGAGGCAGAATGAAACAAAGACCGAGAAAGGAGATTCCCCATGCTGGAGAACTGGTTGTAAGTCCGAGCGGTCGTAAAACAGGTAGTGAGGAGTGCCTGTATTGTTTTAGCTTTAATACTGTTTTATTAATGATGTAAGCTACCTCTTTATACTCATTGCTCTCAGCTTTAAATATTGTTTTTAATGATCTAAAAGAGAGGTTACCTACCTGTAACCATGGTTCTTCTAGTGGTCCTCTGTGAATGCACACAATTGGGTTGTTCTGCACCTGCGCAGGACATCTCGGAAGTTTCTAGAGCTTAAAGACATGTGATTAGTAGGACGTTCCCCCGTGCAGCGCATGCTCCGCCCTCCAAAGGTCCCCTCAGTTCCTGTAAGAGTCCGCCGCTGTCAAAGAGCTATATCAAAAGACAACGTGACGGACAGAGGGGAGGATGGGCGGGATGTGTAGATTCACAGAGGACCACTAGAAGAACCATGGTTACAGGTAGGTAACCTCTCTTTCTTCTTCGTGGCCTCTGTGAATGCACACAATTGGGTGACTGACAAGCTCACTTACCAGATGGTAGGACGTCACGGTAGAAAGGATGTCAAGATCACTCTGCCAAAAGCAGCATCATTCTTCGCCCGGACATCCAGACGGTAGTGCCTCACAAAGGTCGATGGATTAGACCATGTAGCTGCACGGCAGATGTGAGGAAGTTCTATTCCACACTGGAAGGCAGTAGAGGTTGACAGCGCTCTGGTAGAATGAGCTCTTAAATGTTCAGGAGGTATTGTGCCTGTGAGCTCATAGGCCAATGACATAGTTTGAACAATCCAGCGAGAGATAGTTTGAGGCGAAGCTGGGGTACCCTTATGAGGGCCGTGAAAGCATAAGAAGAGCCTTGGAGACTTTCTGAATGATTTAGTTCTATCGATGTAGAAGGCCAAAGAGCGTCTTACGTCAAGCATGTGGAGCATGCGCTCAAGAGGTGTAGAAGGAGACGGAAATAAAGTTGGTAGAATCAATGGTTGATTGAGGTGAAATTCAGAGACAATTTTAGGTAAAAATGATACATCAAAATAGAGGGTAACCTTATCAGGATGGAACTGAAGGAAAGGTGGATCCGATCTGAGGGCTGCAAGTTCGCTAGCACGTTTAGCAGATGTTATTGCTACAAGGAATGATGTTTTTAAAGAAAGTAATTTGAAATTAGTAGTAGCCATCGGTTTGAAAGGTGGTAGGGTAAGTGCGTTGAGGACAAGTTGCAAAGACCATTGAGGAAGAGGATGCTGACATGGGGGATGGATATTGTGGAGTCCTTTGAGGAATTTCTTCAAAGCTGGGTGAGAGAAAAGCCTAGCCGAGTCAGACTGAGAAGGTTGATGGGCTACAATAGCAGAAATATACGCCTGAGGGTAGAATGAGATAGTCCGAGATGAAAGAGTTGAAGAATAAAGGTAAGTAAAGTCTTCAGAGAAACCGGTGTTGCAGGTAAGTTCTGAGAATTAGCAAAGGAGAGGAATGTTTTCCATTTGCTTTGGTATAACCATTGGGTCGATGGCTTTCGGGCTCGATCTAGTACATTTTTTATGGCAGGAGTATCCTCCATGCTGTCAGGTTCAGAGAGTCTATGTTGGGGTGGTAAATCATCCGGTTGTCCTGGGTCAGAAGGTTGGGGATCGACGGGAGATGGAACACGTCGGTCGATATCGACCTCAGGTGGGTGAACCACGGCTGACGTGGCCACCATGGGGCGAGGAGAATGGCATTCGAGTGGAACTGTCGAAGTCGAATGATGGTTCGTTGTATGAGTGGAATCGGAGGAAATAGGTAGAGCAGGTCTCCGACCCAGTATATCATAAAGGCGTCTCCAAATGAGTTCCTGTCAATACCGGCTCGGGAGCAGTACCGCTGACACTTGGTGTTGGTCTCGGAAGCGAAGAGATAAATGGACGGGACACCCCACCGGTAACAGAGAAGGTCGAAAACGTTGTCGTTCAATGTCCATTCGTGCGTCCTTGTGGTAAGGCGACTGAGATGGTCTGCAAGAAGGTTGTCCCCTGTGGCAACGTGGACCGCTACCAGGAAGATGTGGTGTAGGTAGCTCCATTCCCAGAGTTCGATAGCCAGATACAGGATTGAAAGGGAGTGGGTACCTCCCTGCTTGTTTACATAGTACAGCGCTGTGGTATTGTCTGTAGCTAGCTGTACTGCTCATCCTGCAATGAGAGGTAAGAAGGCGTGGAAGGCCTTGATAATTGCTAAGAGTTCGAGATGGTTGATGTGTAATAATTGTTCTTGCCTCTTCCACAGACTGTTATCTTGTGATGTCGCCGGGCTGGCATCGGTGGTGACCCGTATCGAGAGCTGTAGAGGCTGAAAGGGTCTGCCTACAATCAAGTGAGGAAGAAATGTCCACCAGGTGAGTTGACTGGCGAGTTCTGATGTTACTGTGAGACGTTTGGATGGGTGGTCTATAATGGGATCGAACAGCGATAGGTACCATGATTGTAGGGACCTCATTTTGAGCCTTGCATGCTGGATAACGGCTGTCGTGGAAGCCATAAGCCCGAGAAAGTGCGGGGCTTGATGTGCCGATACCAAAGCTAGGGGTTGGAACGGTCGGATGGATCATTTTAGTTTGGTGATTCTCTCTTGAGTGAGAAAGGCTCTGGCTTGTAGGGAGTCTAAATACGCCCCGATATAGGTGGCGGTCTGTGAGGGCTCGAGATGGGACCTGGAAAGGTTTACCTTGAGTCCGAGATCTTGGAGAGTATCGAGAGTGAGTTGGGTAGCTCTGACGGCATCGTGATAAGAAGGGGCGACTATTAACCAGTCGTCTATGTACGGGAATATGGTAATACCTTGAAAACGGAGGTAGGCAGCGACTGGTGCCATACATTTGGTAAAGGTCCTTGGTGCCATGGAAAATCCGAACGGGAGAGAGCAGAATTGGTATGAGACATTGTCGAATCGGAATCGTAGAAATTTGTGATGATGCGGATGGATAGAGAAGTGAAAGTACTCATCCTGGAGGTCGATGACGACAAACCAGTCTCCCTGTGAAAGGAGAGGGATGATAGTGTCAAGGGTCAGCATTCTGAAGTGTCTAGGTCGAATGAATTTATTAAGGTTTCTAAGATCGAGAATAGGACGGAGTCCTCCTTCCTTTTGGGGGACTGTAAAATATCTCAAGTAAAATCCATCATGCAGGGTAGAGGAAGGGACTATGAGTATGGCTTGTTTTTGTAGAAGAAGGGAAACTTCTTCATGGAGAGCTAGTGAGTATGGAGTAGTCTTAATGGTGCCAGAGGGTGGGGTACGTTGGAATTCAATGAAATAACTGTTTTGGACAATAGAAAGAACCCACTGATCATTAGTGATTTGGCGCCGAGCACTGATGAAGGGATGGAGTCTAGTTTGGAATGTAGATAGAAGAGGTCTATGGATACTGCTTACCCTTCTTTTGTGGGCATCGAAAGGGTTGTCGACATGCTTGTTGTTGTTGAGGTCGAAAGGCAGGTATTATAGATGTAGATGGGCCTGGGTAGGATCTGTCAGATACTTGTGGCTTGTATGGTCGATATGGTTGAAACTGCTGTTGAAAGAAAGGTTGTCTTCGAAATTGAGGCCGCTGATACCGGTAAGGTTGTTGGGTGGAATATGAACGTGCTGTTTTGCGGATTTTATGGAGATTATCCATTACTTTATCCGTTTTAGTATTGAAAAGGCCAGCACCATCAAATGGAAGGTCTTCTATCCTTGATCTAGTATCATCTGAGATATCTGCCGATCTCAGCCAGGCATGGCACCTCAAGGCAATAGAAGTGGACATAGGTTTAGAGGCAGTGTCCGCGGTATGGCGGGAAGCAATTCTTTGCTATTTAGCTAAGGTTGAAGCCTCTGTGTGAATATTCAGGGCTTCTGTCTTGGTGGTGTCTGGGGCCGCTTAAATGATAGGTAGAATTCTATTCCATAGCTGGCGGTGGTACGCGCCCATAGTGGCTTGGTAATTAGCGACCCTCATAATAAATGATGTAAGGGAATAGAGTCGTTTTCCCAGAATGTCAGGTTTTCTTCCTTCTCGGTTGGTGGGAGCTACAGATGATTTATTACGTGCTCTTGATTGATTAGATTCCACAATAATTGAGTTTGGTGTGGGATGTTTAGAGAGGAAAGTTGTGTCCGGACCGTGAGTTTTGTAATGATTTTCTACGCGTCTCGAAATTTGAAGTGAGGAAGGGGGTTTATCCCATGATTCTTTTACTAAATCGAGTATGGCAGGGATGAAACTCAAGCTAAGGGGTGGTGTTTTATCCTGATTAAGATCATCGACCAGGTCTTTCTTCTGAGGTGGTGGTTCTTCGATATCGAGTTGTAAAGATTTTGCCATTCGCATAACAAGCTGGGAATAAGATGTGAAATCTTCTGATGGGGATGGTGGATGGTTTTCGCCCACATCAGAAGATGGGGTAGGTAAATTAGAGGGTGATTCCTGGGAAATACTGGATGTTGAATCTTGAGTAGAAAGGGACGATTGTGAGGATGGTGATCAGTGTGGTGGTTTGGTTGCCGATGCCGATGGTTGTGATGGTGGAGGTAGTTGGTGTATGGGAGGTATATGTGATACCGGACGTTGTTCGATGTCAGGAGGGGGGGAGGTCCGTTTTAGGTGGTGGTGACTTGGAGAGACGTATGATGTCAAGAGTGCTTGGAAGAGTGCTTAGCTCGTTTGGGTTGCAGCTGAGAATCTGGTACCGGGAGAGTACATTTGAGAGCTGATTTCTTAGGGATCGATGTATGGTGAGTCAATGTTGGATATGCTGTGGATGAACGGCGTCGATGTCGTGGCGGTGAAGGTGATATGGAAGGTGAATATCGGGGTGGATAAGCATATCTCACCCTCCTTGGTTCGTCACAATAGACATGCTCAGTCAGGTCTTCAGGATAGTAGGGGTCGTAGTGGTGGTACCGATCCCCATGGCCATCTCTAGTTGAGTATCGAGATGGTTCGGGATAATGGTAAAATTCCCTGTGTGGAGGGGCATATTGGATTGGAGAAAGGTGTCGTCTCTTTATCCGGTGTTTGCGGAGAGATTGATGAAATGACTCCGAGCCAGAGACCTGAATAGGTATTGCCCGCCCTGATGATCTAAGGCTTGAATGGGCCGAGGCCGGGCTGGAATGAACATCAGCCGGAGATAGGCCAGTACTCAGCGAAAGGCTAGTAATGGAAGCTGCTGCCTGAGCCGGTGTTAAAGTTGGGTCATCTCTATCCGAAATCGAGCCAGGGGCGTCTCTAGATGACTCCTCGAGGATCGGTGATGGGAGCACCGGTTGAGGTGGATCTATTTGAGTCAATTTCATAGGTTTCTTAGTTTTCTTAGGTTTAGCCTTATCTTTCTTTTTCTTAGAAGAGTCATCGGGACGGGTTGGAGCTTTCGACGTGGATGTCGAGCTCGATTTTGAAGCGGACTTCGAAGGGTTTTTTGTCGAGGAGACAGAGTCGTCGGGCTCGATATCGGGCGAGGAGTTTCTCGACGTTCTGGATGCAGAGTTGGAGAGGTTGCTGGATCCATGGGGGCCGGATTAAGAAACTTTTCCCAAAGGTACAAGCGAAGCCTTTGTAGGCGTAGTTTTAAAGCGGGCTTTGTAAGCTTTTTGCACTCGGGGCAGGAGTGTGTTTGGTGTTGTTCCCCTAAGCAAAAAAGGCAACGGTCGTGACCGTTGATAAGCGGGATCTTATTCGTGCAAAGTACGCACCGCTTGAAAGGCCCTGGGGGGGCCATAAAAGGTAGGGGGGAAAGGTAGGGGGGGGGGAGAGAAAAAACCGCGGGTAGAAGAGAAAAAACGAATGGAGTAAATTCAAAAGGGAAACGGAAAACTTACAGGGGAACGTCCAACAAAAGAGATGATTGAAAATAGGGAATAAAAGAGATGATTGAAAATAGTCAATGAATGATCTAAAGGATCTCAGTAATCGCTCTAGCGTTCCGAAAGAGGTCCAACCGAAGCGGCGGCAAAAAGGAACTGAGGGGACCTTTGGAGGGCGGAGCATGCGCTCCACGGGGGAACGTCCTACTAATCACATGTCTTTAAGCTCTAGAAACGTCCAAGACGTCCTGCGCAGGCGCAGAACAACCCAATTGTGTGCATTCACTTAGGCCACGAAGAAGAACCACCATTGTGTACTCATTGTTTTCAGCTTCAAATATTGTCTTTCAATTATGTAGGCCACCTTGGGTCCTTTTTAAGGAGAAAAGCAGGGTAAAATATTTTAAATAAACAAATAAATAATATGAAATGAAATTATTACTGACAATACTGGAGCTGAAATTATTATTGATATATCTTCTGATTAAATTACATGGGCTTGTTATTAACATAAGCCAAGACTCACAGAGTCTGGGCTTACTCCTGAAGTCTTTCTCCTCCAGCCTTGTGATGTGCAGTGCTTAGAAAGTGTTTTGCCCTCCTCTATTTTCCTTGAAATTAAGAAAGCTACTTATTTCATGTTTCTGTTTAAATATTAGTAATTTTTATTCCATCTTTTCTCCAAAAAGGGTATGTGTGCTAAAATATCTTCTATTCACAGAAACTAGCTTTTGTTAGGCAATCCCAAATGAAGAGCAAGTCATAAGAAACAGTGGCATAGATATAAATATGGATTCCTGTAGCATTCACTTAAAAGTCATATACTTAACAGTAGTATATGTGAATTATTAAATCTCATTTTGATTTGGATATTTTCTTTTAATATATGGCGTCACAGTAAAAAAGAGGAGATTGTACTACCTACCAGAGAAGGAACAAATGGAGCCAGAATACCACCGAATCTACAAGTCATTGAACACACACCCAAGCCAGCATTCCTGTTTTTACAAAAGGAAACAAAGTTTGCACAAAATATTTTTCTGAGAATAACAAAACCAAAACTGAATGGTACGAAGATTGCTACCATTAAGTTTCAATGCACCCTTTTTCAAGCAGAGTTTTAAATTTAAAACCTGAGTAGACAGCAAGTTCTCAACAGAATTTAATCATTGTTCTATCCCACCAGACAATCTACATTCCCTAATTTGGGTGCTCCCTTGCTTTGATACCTGCCACCCATTCTCACCAACCATTAGGTTCCCAGAACTTTGTTCCAGATCGATCTGGGAAACAACTTTTTTACATCTGTACACATACACCACAACCAAGTTGCCAAAATGCATCATCACTGCACTCAGATGGATACAGAATGCTGACTGACTCTTGGAAATCAAGGAATAAAACGGGAGAGGCATTGGAATAGAATATTTTGTCAGAGAGAATGGTGAGTTGGATGAAACATGGACCTGAAACACTGCAGACAGTGATGTTTTGTTTCTAATCCTACTTAATAAGTGATACCAAGTGAAAATTCTCCAACTGATATGCATATCAGGATTGAAAAAAATATACAGTGGTGCCTTGCAAGACGAACGCCTCGCCAGACGAAAAACTCGCAAGACGAAAGCGTTTTGCGATCGTGTTGGTGACTCGCAAGACGGCTTTTTCTATGGCCGTGCTTCGCAAGACGATTTTTTTCCCGGAAGAGCGATGCCTCGCAAGACGAAAATAATTCGTTCGTCTTGCGAGGTTTCCCATAGGAATGCATTGCAATGCATTCCTATGGGAAGCCGCTTTTTCGCAAGACGAAAATTTCGCAATACGACGGTACTCGCGGAACAAATTACTTTCGTCTTGCGAGGCACCACTGTATTAAAGAATATACTGAATCTCATCTGTTTCCAAACCGAATTCAAAGTGCCGGTTAAGTCTCACATGAATTTGGTCCAGGCTATTTGAAAGATAGTATCTCCCCATATATTCCTCCCTGGCTTCTGAGATCTTCAAGGGAGGGCTTTTCTTGTTCCCACCATCGTCACAGATGTTTTTGGTGAACACATGAGACAGGGTACTTTAAATGGCTACTTCCAGGCTATGGAACTTCCTTCTCAGTTATGGCTAGGCTGACCTCAATTCTGTGCCCTTTTGTCAACAGGCAAATACCTTTTAAAAATAGGCCTTTGGAAATTGACTGTCCTTCTGAGAAATGAGTTGCAATAGGTGATGCAGCATACTTTAATGTTTTGTTGTGTTTTTAACTGGCTTTTAACTGGTTTTAATGAGCTGTTTCTAACACTGGTAAGTTTAAGTGGCTAAAATCCTGTTGCTTGGTGTAATGTTGCAACTAGAGTAGGCCCATTGGAGCTTACAGAGAAGTTGACTCACCAAATCTCTGCTGATTCAATGAGTCTACTCCAGTTGTGACTCACTATGCTAAGCAACAGGATTTTAGCCACTGTATTTTAATATTCTAATTTATTGTTATTTTAATTGTTTGTGTCTTTTAGCCATTTGTGAGCCACTTTAGCCTCTTTTTTGGAAGACAGGTGGGGCACAGAAAATAAAATAAATGAATAAATATGTAACTCCTTCACTTAGTATGTGTCAGTTATAAAAAAATGAAGAGCAGTATTGCTTTAAAAGATAGGAGAGGTAGAGTTTAAATGAAGACCATATATTTAAAAAGGAAGATCTTGATTCAGTACTAAAGTTGCAGCTCGTTCAACAAACTATATTTCTTCTTTAAGGAGAATCCCACTTTGCCATAATCAGCAATAAAACTCGTAACAGAATGTGTAGCTGTGAACCTCTTGTTTTCTAAAGATATCCTGGGATGCAAAATTCTCTGGATTCTCATAGACCAGGCATTCTCTCACAGAGAACCTATCTCCCACATTTACTCTGAAAATTAAAAAGAAGAAGGAGGAGGAGAAATTGGGGGAGGGAAGCCTGTATGGTATTCTTACTGATTTGGATGAAAGGTAGAATTAAAAAAAAAAGAAAATGAATCAATGTTTATGTCAATGCAGAGTTTTGATTGCCAGTTTAGATATTCTCAGCCAATGCTGCTCATGTTGAATTAACCGTGCATTATTTACATTAAATAAATACAATGCATTATAATGGATGTCTGCTTATTAGTTACAATACATTTCTCTCCTAAACATCATTCAAAGCGAAGTGATTTTTTGCAAAGCTACACCTTACCACTAGGTGGTGATAAAACTCTATGCTCATATTACTCCAGCATTTTCAATCTTCATGAAATGACAAAACATTAAAAACAGAAATATATTCCTCAAATGTGTTGAACCAGACAGTTTTATTTCAAATGAGCATAGATGAGTCAGTGAAACAATTTTTCCTCTAACACAGTCTTCCTTCAAAAACAGCTCACAGATCATTTAAAATCTTGTATTGGCACCCACATCTCAAGACAATTTAACTATTAAGAGGCAGATAACTGCACACCTTTGCCCAACACGGGTCTATCTACTGAATCATACATTTTTCTTCCTCAGAGCTTGGAAAGGCAGGGAGATAAAACCCACCCCTTTTTACATTTGATGACACCATACTTCAAGGAACTTTTTCATGCTCATAAAGAGTGGTTAGTAACTGGCAACACACTGCTTTACCTCACTCTTGGGCCCACAAATCACTGATCACATTGCCTAAGGGGCTTACTATCTGCTTGCTCCTTTCTCTGCTGCTGGCAGAGCTACTCTGGCAACTCAGAGGCACAAAGGCCAACAGTGCTGTAACTCTAGATGTAATTGCCTTACACTGGGTCAGACTAATGGTCCATCTAGCCCAACACGTTAATATGGATAGCATCTGTAGAGTTTCAGGCAGGATTCCTTCCTAGCATTATCTGGGGATCCCTGATATTCCCTGGAATTCTCTCATCCAAGAACTGAACAAACCCTGCCCTGCTTAATTTCTGTGATCAAATAACTACTGTATTCTAGGTGGCATGGTGCACTGAGATGTGGTTTTATTTGCTTCAATGTGAGCTTTAATTTTAGGTGATTTAAGGTGAGGTTTAGTCAAGTGCTGTATGTTACTGCTTTAAGCAGAGAATTCTTACGGCACTGGACATAAATATAAAAACAACAATTTCAAATTTCATTTACCTCACTACTGTTGGGTAGAGTTCTGAAGTGTAAATATAAATGATGTTGAAAGCAGCACTTACAGTCAATTTCCCATATAAAGCCAGGACCCTGGGGCTGAAGAAAAAGCCTAGAATATAATAGACAAGAAACAATCTGCAAATAAACATGTCTGTTCAGAAACACTATGTGTATCTAGACAGAAATACATACTACTGAAGGCAAGACAACTTATAATCATGTTATCTGAGGCTGATGGGAATTAGAATGCAACATTTGGGAGGTCACCAACAACATCTGGAAAACCACAGGTTGCCTATTCCTGGTGTACAGAATTACAAAACTAGGCCATTTTGATGGTCCCCTGCACCCAGGAATATCTTATAAATTCTAGTTGTTATTCCTTTCATTTTTTTTTTCATTTTCATCTATTTTTCCTTCTGCATTGCTGTTTCTTCAAACCTTGTAAGATCCCTGCATTTACTCGTTTCTTTCCCAAACTTTAGTCCATTGCTCTAATTGAATAAGATCAAGCCAAGATGTTCTTTTTGATCTAACATTGCTAATATTTCTTCTTTATTACCCATCTTTTCCAAACAATCATTTAATCTAATAACTTGTTTCTTCGTTAATAAATTTTCCAGATTTTTCAAATTTCCTGGAAATTTTTCTAATTCTACAACTGAATATAATGGGGATTACTGATGTGATAAATATTTCCCAATACTTATTCCAAATTAATAAAAAATTTTTTTAAAAGGAGGGGATCAATTTTTTTTTACAATACTGTTAATATTTTGTTTGAAAAGAATATTCTCAAGGTACTCATCAGGTTACTGAGATTCCAATCTCAGCTATGTTAACTTATTAGAATGAGATATGTCAACTATATGTCTCCTTTGATTAGCTATATAGTACAACGTTAAATTAGGAAGACCTAACCCTCCTAATTTTTGAGATTCATACCATCTCCTCTTATTACTCCTTGCTTGTTTTTACCTCCAATACAAAATTTATTAATAACATTTTGCCAATCTCTCAACTCCTCTTCTACTATCTTTACCAGTTTGGGCTTTCATGGTTTGGTAGAAAAGCAGTATGTAAAATGAAAAGTTTACCTAAGATTAATTTTTTTTATTTATGATATTACCAATAAAGGTGGTACAGTTGTTGTTTGGCCCTAATGAACTCCATGTATTTATTTTCTTTTTTTCTGGTAAGGTCAGTTGTGTGTACAATGGCAAAAGCTACATTTGATTAGAAAAAAATATATACTCACCACCAACATTTTCTGGTAAGCACATAGTAAATACACAGGCAACGCCTGCAAATATTAAAAATGCAGCTGTACTTTTACATCTTCCTGACCTAAAGCGGGAAGGAAAGCAGTACAAAACTCAGATTAAATCTCTGTAAGGATGCATGTTGTTGTTACTTACAATGTTGATAGATTTGTCTCTTAAGGGTCAACTAGATAAGTAACGGAAGGCAAAAATGTGCATGGTGGGAGGAAAATACACTGAGTGCAAAAAAAAAAAAAAAAAGGACAAGTGCTGTGTCCCCCTTCTCTCCATATCTCGGGAGGTGAACAGATCAGTGATGAACAAAGTATTCACCTTCCATGAATCAAATCAAAATGATGTTACCTATCTTATATGTCTGATGTATTGCTACCTGCAAAATGCTAAGACTAAATGGGAACTAGGTATGGTATGGCATCACCAAACACTTGTTCTAGGGAGGATTCATTGTTCAGACCAACACTCCAAGATGGCTTTAGGACTTCTTCTCAGCATGCCAAACATAGACCAAAACATTTTAATAAATCAGAAGTAAATGCAAAATGCTTAAGGGTCATGTTACCTATAAACTGTACAATATGTACAGCCTGCATGCAAAACTAGAAAGTTATTTAATCTTACCAAGATTTCTCAATGAAGAACATGCACAGAGGGAATGCAGGAACCTCAACAAGGCCAGAAAGTGCCACATTCAGGTATAGATTTCCTCCTAATTCACCAGCATTCAACGTTAGGCCATAGTATACAAGGCTGCACACATACCTAAACATTATGAAAAAAGATTGATCAATTATGTTCCTCAATATCTGAGGAATTTATGCAATGTTAAGCTGTGTACTAATTTGTTAGGTGGATCCTGCAAATTGGAAGTTTGTTTCATTCTGCAACAGGGCTTCCATTATTATGAATTTCTATATCATTCTTCTTGCTGTTCCTCTCCTACTCAAGCTTGGAAATCATCATGCCTATTCCACCTTTGGATGCAGCACCTCTAAACATCAATCTTGTGTGGCAATTTCCCATTTTAACTTGAATGGTCAGCAGTTTAGCTTTCTTCACTTCATATACATATATTCTTTCTCTTTATTCATTCATCTTAGTACTTCTACATCTTTTCAGTCAAGAAATCCCTAATTTATCCTGTGATAAATCCACAATTTTAAATGCTTCTATCTTTTTTATAGTAGGACTGTTTAAGGCCACAATTCCATGCCATGCAGCAGAACTGAAAATACATAAGCACTGTGCAATGCACAATTCTCAATGTAAATTTCAAGTTTTTGTTGCATACTACTTTTTTTAAATGTTAAAGATCCTCCAGCCCATTACTATTCTGACCTCCTACCTTTATTTCAGACAAGACAAGCAGAAAAACAGAAGTGTATGGTATCTTCAGTAAAATTTCAATTATTCAGTGGCCAAAATCCTGTTCTATCATTGGGCCAGTGGAAGGGAAATGATGTAACTCACAGTGGCTAATTGCCACTAACCAATGAGTTCTCGCTTGGATTCCTGTTTGTTTGCCAAACCACCCAGCTAATACACAATGAGGGAGCTAAATAAGTACTTGTGTATTAGCAGCAATTAGTTGTGTTGCAGGATATGGCATATCTTTTCCACCAGTGTACAGAACAGGTTTTTGGCCAATGACTCAATTACTGTATTCTGAGTGAACACACAATATCTACTTAAAACAGATGGCAGTTCTTTCTTGGTATACTGTGACTAAGACAATTCATATGAAGGCATTTGCCATAATTTATTAAATATTACCTAGTACATTTTTTCCTATAATAACCATGTTGGTAAAACAGTATGCTTTGCATTTCTGCCTTTCTTTCCTTACAAAAAATTATATTCAGGCTCTCATCCCCTAGGAAGACATAAACTACACTACTCTAAATGGAACTCACCATTCAGCTCACATTGAATACTTCTAGTTTAAGCTTCATACTACCAAGGTTAATAAAATATGGAAAAAGAAAAGCCTCAACTGGTTGCACTGTGATTTACTGTGTGTGAATACACACATATGTATGTCAAGATGGTGATCTCGCATGATTCAGAACAGACAGTGATTCCTCATGTTCTCTATTGTTCTTTGAAATAAGAGGTAACAACAAAAGAGTTCCAGTGCATGCATTTGTTTATCTGTTGTAAAACCGCCCAGAGTGGCCCTGGCTGCCAGATGGGCAGTATATAAATCAAATAAATAAATAAATAAATAAATAAATAAATAAAGAACTATAATAATAATAATAATAATAATAATAATAATAATAATAATAATAATAATAATAATAATAATAATAATAATAATAATAATAATCAGCATAGTAAAATTTTCTGTGCAAGCGAGAATTTAAGAGCCAGAGTTTACTCTTTCCTTGTGTAACTGATTCACATAGTCTCAGCATCTCTTTCTATTAATTACCAGATATACATCAAGATGACAGTGCGCCAGCGAAGAACTGGATGTTTCACTAGGTTTAAGACACCAGGTGCTGAATCATCCTTTTTCACTGCTGCTCTACACTGCTTCAGTTTCACAGCCAGTCTCTCTTTCCTGTTACCAAGGGCTATGTATTGTAGTACACTCTCTGCTTCTGCAGTTTTGCCTTGAGAGTATAACCATCTTGGTGATTCTGGAAGCATACTGAAAAAGGACACATTCAAACAGACACATAATAGAACAAAATGCATCATCTGCATCACTTTCTAAAATCTGCATAATAGTAACTGTGTCTGTTCATTGGATCATCATACTTCTTTTCCAAACGTAAATGACTGACCCAAAAAGCACACAAAAATACAGAACATTTGCTAGAGCTCTACTATCTTTTAAAAATAATAACTGTGATCAGAACAGGGTGATTTATCCAAAAACATCCTTAACAATCTCCCTTAATCTTCAGGGGATGATGGAAGGTGTAAGAGGGGATGCCAATTTAGGGAAGACTATTTTAAACAGTCCTGAAACAGAAAGGACACTGACCACTGATTATCAGTAAGACAGTTTCCAGCTGCTTGGCTCCTATATCAGTAAAGACACAAGACTGTGTGTTAACATCTACCATTTATGGACATATTCCAGACATAAATCTTTCATTGTAATCTCTTTTTCACTTGTTGTGGAAATTAGTAAATCTGATGAAATGAACTGTTCAGTCATCCAGTTGTAATAAAGCTTTATCAGGCATGGAAAAACATCAAACCTTTTCTTCCATACATACAAAAGTGAGGCTGGATAATGCCTGAATCAATTTTTCTTCTTGTCACAGCCTTCTGTATTATTTCTGTGGCATGTGTAAACATTTATCTAGAGCACATCAACATTCCAAATAGTAAATGAGGGATCGAACAATGAAACTTATTTTATATTACTGTACTATTAACTGGTGTGAACAGCAAACTAAAGAAGCTGTTTCATTCAATATGATAAGAGAAAGACAAACCTACTGGAGCTGACACATTGTAATGGCTTGTTATGTTAGAGCAATAACCAATTTAACTATTACAGTAGTATTAATTCATCTAATACCAAAATACAGAGACAAAGAGAAGTGAAAGAGGGGAAATATTTATTTGATTCACTTTATTTCTAATTAACACCTTCTCCCCATATATTTGTTTCTAGATCTCATTTGTTTGTTATGTTCCAGACATTACTCACTTACAAATCATGCATTTTATGCAAGATTACCATTAACGCAAAAGAATCTTGATTCAATTCTTGGTCGCTTACTGCAGCGATAGGCATTGTTCCTTTGTTTCTACAACAACCTACAAGGGGTAAAACTTCTTCTCTTTTCCTTCCCCCAGTGGTCCTCCTGTATCCTATCCCACATTGCTGAGGAGCTCCTTACAGCTTCCTGAGGCGGCTTTTCAGGTAGGTGATGGGAAACCTTTTCCTATCAATGTCCTTAAATTAATTTGTTCCTTGCCTTCCTTCTTCATCACTAAGCCACAAGTGTTTCTGAACAACAGATTTGTTCATGCTCTGATCAACATTAATATCAGTGAGTCTGAAGTTCATTTTGATTTTGTTTTTATTAGAGATGCAGTACAAAACCTAAAGTTTTGCTGTGACAAGCCAAAAATAAAGGAAAGACTAATCAGTAAAGAGAAATGTCCTGAAGTTATACTAATTGAATATTACTTGGCATACAGCAATTTAAAATTTCTGCCTATATCCTTCTGTCCTCCCAGAAAACAGTACTAAAGGTCCAGTAAAGATCTGTATTTAAATTACATACACACACACACACAAACATATATGTATTCACAACAGCAACAACAACTACTACTACTACTACTACTTACAAAGAGAGAAGGAAAAAGAACAATCCAGGAGAATTTGATACGAAGGCAAGGAAACGCCACTCCCTTATGTAATAACCCAATAATGCATAAATTGCTATGCCAACTGCGAAAGTCAGATTTGTCAATGAGCCTAAAAACAGAAGCAAAATATAAACAAATAAATCATGAAAAGCTATTTCATTAAGTACTGGTGCAGTAGCTTGGGAATATAATTATTTAGAACACAGTTTTATAACCCCTCACTCATGAGCAGTCCAAATTATTTCAACTGGGATCCCATGCATGTTTCATTCTATAACCTTCCCTGTTTTTAAATGACATGAAGTAACTCCATGGACTGTGTCAAATGGCAACAATTCAAAATAACATTATTAAGATACAATCTTCATTATTCATCTCTATTTAAAAGTACATCTTAATTTAGAGAATTAAAGCACAAAAACTGAATTGCAAACATGACACTGAAACAAATAAACAAAAAAGAATGGGAAAAATATTGTAACAGATGCTTCTCTACATACTCTAAAATTTAATCCAGATCAGGGTTGGAAACAAGAAAACAAAAACAAGGATGGGCTAGAATGCCATTTTTCAAAACTTATTAGCATGTCAATCCTACTTATTTCAGCAGCAAGCAGTCTCCTTGATTTCAAAGCAAATTACCCTACAGCTATAAACCTATGTATGTTTACTTGTAAGTAAGCCCTAGAGAACACAAGGACTTACTTCTAAGTAAATGTGCATAAGATAGTGCTCCAAGTCTCCACCTTCATCAGACAGTAGCCTGATTATGATGCCACGTGGCTTTTACAATCTTCTGAAGAGCACTGAATCAGTGACAGGAAAAACAAAATGCTTGTATCTATTCTGTGCATTATTAAATTATGCTAGACTCCAGCAGCTCACAAAGCACACTTCAAATACTGTAGCCTCAGACATTGCTGTCATGACAACGTACACATCATCAACATTGTTGTGAAAGGCACTCATCAATAGCACCTTATCCATGCCAAGTTTTAATCTACTCTCACAGCCAGCTCACTGGCAAGAGGCACTAAACAACACAGCACCCGAAAAAGCAACAGGAAGCAGAGCACCTCTTCAAACTTTCAAAGGCCAGTTCCAATGGAAGTAGATGACAAGTGAGCCAAGATAGCCCCACAAGAAGGAAAACTGTAAAGGGGAAAGAGACAAAGAGGAGCAAGCTGGGGTGTGATTGGGTTCTTTGTCTGTTAGAGGCGGGTCTTTCATTTCGGCGGGAATTATACATGGAGACGAAGATAACGGTACAACCAACTTGTCTTTATTCCTTTTACTTTCTTGAACGTCAACACAAAACGGATCTAAACCACTTAACTCGGATAATAACTTATAACTTTTAACATTCGCTGTGTCTCTTCCTTTCATCAATTCCCCCCCTTTTTCATCCCGCATTGATCTGGTTCGGTTCTGCTCCATGCTGGAAAGCTCAGTGTTGCACATATCGTCCCACAACAAGGGTGCTTCACATAATTCCCTTCCAGATATGGCAGGTAATTCGTAGTACCAATGTATGTTATTTTCTTTCCCGTGTCCTGCGGACGAGGTACTGCCACCATTCTCCATCCTGTTTTCCCTTCTATCTTTCCCTTCTCTCCTAGACTAGGAGGATCAGGTAACAATCCTCCCCCAGTTCTAAGATTGGGAAATTCTCTCACCAATTCCACTGTTGTGCATCTTACTGGTTCCTCTTTCTCCGTCTGCGTACTCTTCTCTTTCCTGTCATTTCTCTCTCTCCCCCTCCTACTCCTTCCTCCTTTATATCCTCCCAACTCAACAAGTCTAACTCCTCCCACTTTCTGGTTTGTCTATCCTCTGCTAAGAATATCTCTATGGCTCTGGTCCTGCCTGTTCCCTCATCCTCTATCTTGATCAGCTCCCCTACAGCACATCCAGTCAACATCTCCTGTCTGCATTCCTTGGAGGACGGCTCACTAGGTTGCTCTCCTTCACATGGGGACATAGGACCAAGCAGATGGGAACTTTGGGGAGAAGAAGGAATACCATAATGATAATGAGAACACATGATCCCATGAACATTTGCTTAAAAATGAGAAGAACAGGTAAGGATGGATAGCATAGGACAATACTAGAAAAATGCAGAGAAGATATTTTAAAGGACCATTTAAGGTGATACTAATTATGTACCTACAAGGTAGGCTTCAGCAGTATGTGGATCGAGAACTCCCAGAAGTACAAGCTGGATTTCGAAGGGGCAGAGGAACTAGAGACCAAATTGCTAACATGCGCTGGATTATGGAGAAAGCCAGAGAGTTCCAGAAAAACATCTACTTCTGCTTCATTGACTACGCAAAAGCCTTTGACTGTGTGGACCACAACAAACTATGGCAAGTTCTTAAAGAAATGGGAGTGCCTGATCACCTTATCTATCTCCTGAGAAATCTATACGTGGGACAGGAAGCAACAGTTAGAACTGGATATGGAACAACTGATTGGTTCAAAATTGGGAAAGGAGTACGACAAGGCTCTATATTGTCTCCCTGCTTATTTAACTTATATGCAGAATACATCATGTGAAAGGCTGGACTGGAGGAATCCCAAACCGGAATTAAGATTGCCAGAAGAAATATCAACAACCTCAGATATGCAGATGATACCACTCTGATGGCAGAAAGTGAGGAGGAATTAAAGAACCTCTTAATGAGGGTGAAAGAGGAGAGCACCAAAAATGGTCTGAAGCTCAACATCAAAAAAACTAAGACCATGGCCACTGGTCCCATCACCTCCTGGCAAATAGAAGGGGAAGATATGGAGGCAGTGACAGATTTTACTTTCTTGGGCTCCATGATCACTGCAGATGGTGACAGCAGCCATGAAATTCAAAGACGCCTGCTTCTTGGGAGGAAAGCGATGACAAACCTAGACAGCATCTTAAACAACAGAGACATCACCTTGCCGACAAAGGTCCGCATAGTCAAAGCTATGGTTTTTCCAGTAGCGATGTATGGAAGTGAGAGCTGGACCATAAAGAAGGCTGACCGCTGAAGAATTGATGGTTTTGAATTGTGGTGCTGGAGGAGACTCTTGAGAGTCCCCTGGACTGCAAGGAGAACAAACCTATCCATTCTGAAGGAAATCAACCCTGAGTGCTCACTGGAAGGACAGTTCCTGAAGCTGAGGCTCCAATACTTTGGCCATCTCAGGAGAAGAGAAGACTCCCTGGAAAAGACCCTGATGTTGGGAAAGAGTGAAGGCAAGAGGAGAAGGGGACGACAGAGGACGAGATGGATGGACAGTGTCATCGAAGCTACCAACATGAATTTGACCCAACTCCGGGAGGCAGTGGAAGACAGGAGGGCCTGGCGTGCTCTGGTCCATGGGGTCATGAAGAGTCGGACACGACTTAATGACTAAACAACAACAAATTATGTACCATCAAGGATTTTGATTTATGGTGACAATCCCATGACTTTCATTGTACACAGTACTCATAAGTGGTTTACTAGTCCCTTCTAGAGATGGGGGGTATTCGTATTCATATACAAATATCCCCCCACAGATGCAGATAACGAGGGTCCGGCCCCCTGGGGCCAGACCGACCACTCAACATTCCACTGCTGCTGCCGGGCTCCGCGCTCAGTTCCTATCGCTCCGGAGCTTGCCACTCTTCGATCTGGCAGAGAGGCTCATCATCCCGCCTCCTGCCAGGAGTGGCTAATCCACAGCGAGCTCCGGAGTGATAGGAAGGGAGCGCGGAGCCCACAGCAGCAGCGGAATGGTGAGTGGTCGGTCTGGCCCCCAGGGGGCCTAACCCTTGTTATCTGAACCTGTGGGGGGATATTTCTATATGAATACCCCCATCTCTAGTCCCTTCTTCTTGTTGCACTCCGGGATCCTGCAGCTTGCCTAAGGCTGGTGAGGTGGCAAGGCACACTATCCCATTAGCCATACATACTGTGGGATATCTCAGCTGGTCTCTCTGCAAAGAAGCACACTGAACATTAAAACTTTCAGTTCTGACCTCACAACCAGGTGCTCCAACTCACTGAGTCATGTCAACTCATACATACGTTATGTGTCAACAGGTGTGGAAAAAAAATCAAGTAATGACAGTGTCATATTCAAAGAGAAAAGATGTGGAGGCAGGTATGTATGTTTCGCTACTTTTGCTAAGGTTCCCGCTAGATATCTAAACTCAATCATCCCTGACTAAAACATAAATGCCTTGTACTGTAAGAGAAGTGTGTGGTCATGAACCTTGAGAGTCATTACTTTAAACAGCAAGAACCATTATTTCAATAAGGAAGATGGGGAAGCAGAAATTATAGCACTCAGTTACGTTGTGTGGACAAAATGTTCTACCATTTTCAAAATGCATCAGCAACACAACTGGGAATATTTTAGAAACAAAAATGCGAAAAAAATATTTTGTTTTTCACAAAAAGCAATTCACTGGCTAAAACTGTTCAAAACACTACACAAGCACGAGTTTTTGAATTTTTTAAAAATTGTGGGAACTGGAGTATTAATGCCAACTCATTCTAAGTATAAAAATATACTAAACATAAAAAGATGGATTTGCCTACATTTTAATTTTCTTTCATTTCATGGATTCAAATAAGTTTTTGTATCTTACCTGTCAATGCCCAGAAGGACTTCCCTACATATTCTTGTGTCAAAACAAAAGATACCAGAGACATGCCACCATTCGTAATTCCAACAAAAAAGCGTGACATGGCAAAAATTTCATAGTTTGGAGCAAGTGCTGAGACATATCCAAAAATGACATCAAACAGAAGACCTGTGGAAAAAACACATGCAATAAGTAAACTTACTCTCAGAACTTTGTGTACAGGGGTTGATTTGCAGGCTTAAATACAGAAAAACCGAGGAAAATGTATACAGACTTATTTCATGGTGGATGAAATCTTGGTACCACCAGAATAAATGATCATAAAATGTTTTAGTACTTTAAAACATAAATAGACAACATCATGTTAAAAAAATACCCAACGATATTTAATAAATCATAGCATATCTGTATCTAACAGTCATCAGTCTAATGGCTCTTGTTGGCAGGCTAGACTGGGCAAGCTCTTACAGGTGCAAACTTTCATTCAGATCACATGATCCAAAACTATTTAGAGCTTTCAAGGCCAAAACAAGCATTTTGCATTGCATCTCTTATGATATTTTACTGCTGTACTAAAGCATGACCTTTTACCAATATACAAACAATCTATTCCTATCTATGTACAATTCTGCAATTTCAAAGCTCTGTAGAACAGTTCTTTAGTGTTATAATGTGCAAAACAACAACAACAACAACAGCCACCATGCAAGAACAAATATTAGCAGCAAAGCTGGGAATATGTGGAAGTCTTGCTAGAGACAGCCTTCTCTATAAGCTTACCTGTTAGATACACAGGCTTCCTGCCCAATTTATCTGATAAGGGGCCAAACATTATATTTCCAAGAAGTAATCCACCAAAGTACAGGGATGATGCCAGGCTCACTTTATATGCTTCATGTCTGATTAAATACCACTGTTGAAAACAAAAACAAATCTTTTCAGTTAAAAGACAACAGGAGTGATCTTGTACCTCTCCTCCAGGACTCTGACCTTCCACCATCCCACAAAAAGTCTACACTTTAAAAAAAAAACCCACTCTTTTTAGAAAGTCTACTGGCAGTGTGGATAAAAATCTAAGATTTTTTTTAAAAAAATCAAATTGATTTAAATCACAATTTAAATTTAAGAATTGATTTTTAAAATTTAAATAGTAAAAAACCCAATTTTTAAAATTTAAATAATTATTTAAATCAGTTTTATTTAAATCAATTTGACCCTGCCTTCTGGAGATATAGGAGCAATGTTTTCTTGTTTTGAGCGCCACTGGGTCCCCCATGCCACCAAACTGTAATTTTAATTTAAAAAAATTGACAGCTAGGAGAAAGGAAAACTTGCAGGTCAGAACTGAGGTAGCAACTGCTTCTTATGAAGCCCTACAGAATGAAGGGGTTGCTGAACCCCTTCCCTCCTCATGTTTAGCACACTCCTGAACTGCTCTTCTCATTCTTAGTCTCAGTGGACTTCAAAAGTCAAGTTCAACATGGGGGGAAAAAGAGGTTACTTACCGTAACTCTGGTTCTTCGAGTAGTCCTCTGTGAATTCACACTATTGGGTTAGTCTGCGCCTGAGCAGAGGAATTCGGAAGCTTCTATAGCTTTAAGTGCTCTGCGCCGGGGGACCTCCCCCGGAGATTATATCACCACCCCGGCGCTGAGCATGCTAGCTCCGTAGAACTGTCTGCCGCTGTACATGCCAACCACGAGGAGTCGGGACGCACAGCGGGGAGGAGGGTGGGTGCGTGTGAATTCACAGAGGACTACTCGAAGAACCAGAGTTACGGTAAGTAACCTCTTTTCTCCTTCGTATCCTCTGTGAATGCACACTAATGGGTGATTAGCAAGCTGACTTACCCGGAGGCGGGCGTCACGACAGGACAGAAGCCAGCACTGCTCTACCAACGGCAGCCTCTGCTTTCGCCCGGACATCCAGGCGATAGTGAGCCGCGAAGGTGAAGGGTGTAGACCACGTCGCAGCTTTGCAAACATCAGCAAGGTCGACACCACGGAGGAAAGCCGTAGAGGAGGCCATGGCTCTGGTTGAGTGGGCTTTAATAGTGGTAGGTAGAGGCTTGTGCGCAATTTCATAAGCAAGCTTGATGGTAGCCACCACCCATTTAGAAAAGGTTTGGGAGGAAACCGGGGAGCCCATAGATCGTTCCGAAAACGATACAAAGAGTCTCGGAGAAGAGCGAAAGGAAGCTGTACGAGAAACATAGGCCAGAGCCCGCTTCACATCCAAGGAATGGAGTGCCTTCTCAACATTGGATGAAGGGTTCGGAAAAAACGTAGGCAAGACCACCGGCTGGTTAAGATGAAAGGAGGTGGCCACCTTAGGCAGAAAGGAAATATCCGGAAAAAGGGTAACTTTATCAGGGTGAAACTGTAGGAACGGTGGGTCGGCTCGAAGGGCCGCCAACTCGCTCGCCCTTCGCGCTGAGGTGACAGCGAGGAGGACAGCTGTCTTGAAGGTAAGTAGACGGAGAGACGTCGACGACAAAGGTTCAAAAGGTGGAGACATCAGTTTGCGTAGGACAAGCTGAAGCGACCACTGTGGAGTGGGCGGTTTGTACGCTGGCCGCATATTGCGGAGACCTTTGAGGAATTGTTTGAGCACAGGATGTTGGAACAGCCTTGCTGCATCTGAGAGAGGCGGCTGGTACACCACCACCGCGGAGATGTAGACTTTGAGAGTGGAGTGAGACAGGCCACGGTGAAAGAGAACGAGGAGGAATTGGAGTAGCGTGCCCAGTGTCGTGGGGCATGCCAGGAAACCGTGTTCCTCCGCAAAGTTACAGAAAGATTTCCACTTTCGTGCGTACGTGGCCAGGGTAGCGGGTCGACGTGCCCGGCGGAGGACATCGTTTATCGAAGGTCCAACCTCCAGGCTGTTAGATGCAGAGAGTCCAAGTCCGGATGGAACGTCGTGCCATCGTGGAGGGAGAGAAGATGCGGAAGGCTCGGGAGCCGAAAATGATCCAACGCTAGCTGGAGAAGCGGAGCGAACCACGGCTACCGGGGCCACCAGGGAGCAATGAAGATTATGTTGGCTCGGTCGTGGCGCATCTTGATGACTGCTTTTTGAATCAAGGGGATAGGAGGAAACGCATACAGAAGGTCGCCGACCCAGGGTGTCATGAAGGCATCCCCCATCGAGTGACGGCCGACACCCGCACGGGAACAGTACCTTTTGCATTTGGTGTTTGCAGATGAGGCAAATAGATCCAGGGACGGCACACCCCACCTCTGGCAGAGGGAGGAGAAGACTACCTCGTTGAGAGACCATTCGTGAGACGTGTCCCAGGACCTGCTGAGGCGATCCGCAAGAAAGTTGTCGGCGGATGCCACATGCACCGTGATGAGGAAGACATCGCGGTGGTAACACCAGTCCCAGATCTGAGTGGTGAGAAGGAGAAGCTGGCGGGAGCGGGTACCGCCTTGCTTGTTTAGGTAGTACACCACAGTCGTGTTGTCCGACGTTACCTGAACTACCTTCCCCGAGAGGAGGCACTCGAACGCCCGGAGGGCCTTGAAGACTGCCAGGAGCTCCAGAGCATTGATGTGAAGGGCAGCCTCCGTCGCGGACCAATGACCATTGGCGGTGAGGCCAAGAACGTGGGCACCCCAACCCGTCAGACTTGCATCCGTGGTGAGTTGGATGGAAGGTTGGAGAGTGCCGAAGGGCTGACCCACGAGGAGGTTGGGGCGGAGCGACCACCAGGTGAGGTCGTCCGCGAGGGTTTGCGAGACTACCAGAGTCTTGGAAGGCGGATCTGTAAGCGGGTTGAACGAGTCTAGATACCACGCCTGAAGGGTTCGCATCTTGAGCCTGGCGTGTAGAAGAACTGCCGTAGTAGAGGCCATAAGCCCCAGGAGGCACTGGACCAACAGGGCCTGAACCCGTGCGCCCAGAGTGAAGTGAGGAAGAAGTTGATGAATTTTCAGGATGCAGCTTTCTGGGAGGAAGGCACGACCTGAGATGGAGTCCAGGACGCCTCCTATGTAGGAAACGTGCTGGGTAGGTGTCAAAATGGACTTTTCTTCGTTGACCTGCAAGCCAAGGTCAAAAAGAAGAGATAGTGTAAAGGTCAGATGCTGTGACAGTACATTTGAAGACGACGCTACCAGCAACCAATCATCAAGATAGGGGGAAACGGTGATGCCCTGTAAAGAGAGGTAAGCAGCCACCGGAGCGAGACACTTAGTGAACACTCTCGGCGAGGTGGACAGCCCGAAAGGCAAGGCTTTGAATTCATAGACTACGCCATCCAAGGAAAACCGGAGGAACCGGCGGGACTCAGGACGAATACTAATATGGAAATAGGCGTCCTTGAGATCAATAAGCACAAACCAGTCCCCCTGCCTGAGCATCTGGATTGTGCCATCCAGGGAGACCATCCGAAAACGGCGAGGCGTAATGTAGAAATTCAAAGGCCTGAGGTCCAGGATAGGCCGAAGGCCGCCATCCTTCTTGGGTGCAATAAAGTAACGGGAGTAGAAACTCCTCGGGATGTCAGGAGTGTGAACTAACACAATGGCATCTTTGGAGAGCAGCTTCTGCACCTCCTCGCAGAAGATGGGAGAAGAGGTGGTGTCTCTCACAAACCCTGTGCAAGGCATCGAGCGGAATTCAATCGCATATCCAGAGGCGATAATGGTGAGAACCCAAGAGTCAGAGGTGATAGCCCTCCAGGCATCAAAAAATTGTGCTAATCTAACACTATGGAGTAGTGGTGCTGGTAGCCGTAGCTGGTTAAACCTGCTGTTTGGGTTTTGGGTCCCGGCGACGAGACTGTTGACGCTGCCTTGGCTGGCCCGGTTGGTAGCGGGACTGACCCCGATATGACCCTTGTTGGTAACGGGGTCTATCAGTAGGGGGGCGAGAGGGGTAGGACCTACGCCAAGAGCTGCGGGACGTGGATGGTGCTGAAATGGACTTGGCCGTCTTCCGGTGGTCTATGAGGCTTTTTAAGACGTCATCCGTTTTGGGGTCAAAGAGGCCTTGCCCCTCGAATGGAAGGTCTTCGACCTTGGCCTTCACGTCGTCGGTCAGGGTAGCGGACCGTAGCCAGGCATGCCTCCTGAGCGCAACCGCGGTGACGAGTTGTTTGGACGAAATGTCCACAAGATATCTGGCCGCCTCCCTCTCCTGACAAGCGAGGGACAGTGCCTCTTGATGATGGGCGAGAGCAGTCGTGCGGACATCATCGGGCGCAGCATTCAGGGCTGGTAGGACCAAATTCCAGAGGTGGCGATGATAGGCCCCCATGGCCGCCAGGTAGTTAGCCACGCGAAGGGAAAAAGTGGCGAAGGAATATTGCCTGCGGGCAAAACCATCCAGCTTCTTCCCTTCTTTATCGGACGGGCCCAGGTTGGCCCTAGCCCGGGTCGCCGGTTGGGAGGCATCCACCACCAGAGAGTTGGGTGGGGGATGCAGCTGCAGGAAGTCCGTGTCGGGTCCATGGATCTTGTAAAGGTTCTCCGCTCTCCGTGGAACCTGCAGGGACGCAGAAGGCCTGGTCCAGGACTCCTTAGCCAGAGTGAAGAGGGAAGGAATAAACGCCAGCTTAATAGGTGCCAGGTGGTCCTTGACCATATCCTCAAATACCTTGTCTGGCTTAGGTAGTGAGGGCTGGACTACTGCTAAATCAAGGACCTCCGCGATACGCCGGATGAGCTGCGTGTAAGCAGTGTAGTTTTCCGACGGCGAGGGCGGGTGGCTATCCACTGTGGTAGATGCCCCCGCTGGGGGAACCAGCAGCGGGGCGTCCGCGGGGGTCTCCTCCTCCGAGGCGGAAGCCGAGTCCCGGAGGGGACTATGATCCGGCGAGCGTACCGGGGAGCCCTCAGGAAGCAAGTCCAAGTCCGATTCCGCGCCGAAATAGTCATTGGCGGGCTCCCCCTGAGCAGCTCGAGGCGACGGTCCCGATGGAATGGCTGAGGGTGGGTCATCAGGGCGGCGCCCAGGAAAATGCTGGTGGCCCCAGGTAGAGTGCCGAAGAGGTTGAGCCGGCTGGGGCTGAGATGGGGCCGCCTGAGGAAAAAAGCCTCCCAGGTAGGGGGAGAGCTGCTGGAACTGGTGCGAAAAAACCTGCCACTGTTGAAAGGCCAAGAAGGTGGCCGGATCAACAGGAGGAAAAGTTGGATTTTCGAGCCCGAGAGGTGTCAGGCCCGAAGGAGGCTGTCGGGCCGGAGCGCGAGGTGGAGAAGGCTCGGGCTCGACGTGCCGAGTCTTTTTCTTTTTCTTTTGCGGCTGGGCCACGGGCTCGGGCAAGGGAGGCAGAGGCGTCACCGAGTGAGCTCAAGGGGAGCCTCGGGACGATGCAGCTCGATGGCTCCCCGCAGGGGAAGCCAGAGGCATCGGGCTCGATGGTGGGATGAGCTCGGAGGGCAGCTCCACGAGCTCGACAGCCGGCAAAACCACGACAGATGGTGAAGGACGCTGCTGCTTCTTCGCCCGTGTCGGGCTCGAGGGAGGCCTCGACGCCGAAGCGGAGGCAGTCGACCTCGACCCAGAGGAGGAAGATGGCGCCGCTTTTCGCAGTCTCGTCGGAGAGCAGCCAAAAGATGCCTCAGACGGCGGCGCTCTCGGGGGGTCCATGGCAGGAGGGTCCAAAGACTGGGACCAGAGGAAGGCCGTAAGCCTATCCTGCCTGCGTTTGAGCGCGGGCCTCGTAAAAGCTTTACAGTGGGCACACGAGGCCAGCTTATGGCCCTCCCCCAGGCAAAAGAGGCACTTAGAATGGCCGTCTTTTGTCGCGAACTTGGTGTTGCAGGTCTTGCAGCGCTTAAACGGGGGCTCCTTTTCCATACAAACTGGGAAAGGAGGACTCACAGTTCAAAGAGTAGTCAGACGGTCCGAGTCAAAAACGGGAGGTCAAACAGGTATTTCTTTCTTTCACAACGAGAGAGAGAGAAGCTCCGAACGTGCTGCAACAGCGGCGGCAGGAAACGGAACTAGCATGCTCAGCGCCGGGGTGGTGATATAATCTCCGGGGGAGGTCCCCCGGCGCAGAGCACTTAAAGCTATAGAAGCTTCCGAATTCCTCTGCTCAGGCGCAGACTAACCCATTAGTGTGCATTCACAGAGGATACGAAGGAGAACCAGCTGCAGGATAGACATCGGATTGGGTGAGAGGCACAGGTGGTGTAGGCATTTTCCTTATGTCCATCTCCACTTTAAAAGCAGATGCAAACTCCACAGGAAACAGACATGACCCACGTTGAGTCACCACAGTATCTTCCCCCAGCACCCAAAAATACCCAATTACAACTTCTAAGGTAATGTGAAGTGTAAAGGTAATGTGTTAGCAAACAGTTGTTTCCAGACACATGATTAGAATGCATTTTGACTATCTTTAGTAGAAATGTCTTGTCTTTTCTATGCAAGGCAAATAATCCCTGCAAAAACGCCAAAGGCCCTGTAATGAACAGAACTAGAGTATCCCAGAATTACACAAAAGGAGCAGAAAAAAGTATTTTATAACTCTCAAGGTCAAAAATGTAGTAATGAGGGGAACAGATTAGCATATCTACTTCAGGCCACCAGGAACACAGAAGAAATCTCTGGTAGGGAATGCATTTTTTAGTTTGTGTAGGTAAGAACTGCAACCAAACATTGGTTACTATGGTAACTAGAAAAATATCAAACTGAAATCATAGCTATTTGTTTAAACAGCTGTCCCTTGTATTTCAATGTAATTATGTGGAACTATAGATTTTGAGCCTGTAATGAAGTCCTTGATATGCTCGGTAGCAATCAGCACAAGCAAAAACCAAATGCTGCACAATGGAGTATATTCCTAATTAAACAAAAAGTGAAAAGATGAGCTTAAGGAATCATAGTGGTAAGAAATATAAGTGGATAAAATGTTATACTTGAGGGTGATGATGAGAAGACATAGGCTATATTCTACACTGTATTCATCTTCTTTTACATTTACTAGAAGCACATATTCCATGTTTTTCTTCCGCTAGAATTCTTACCTAAAACTCTAAAATGTGGCTCTTTATGTACAATGAAGAAAACTCAAATACAGCTCCTAGTGTGAAAACCCTTTCCTTCCTAAAAACATGTAAGAGAAAGGAGTTATTTAAAATGACCTATGTATTTGCTAGAAAAATAACAGCAATAAGAACCCTAACTTTCTAAAGCTGAAAAAAAACCTAGCATGCTGATCTTTGAAACAATTTTGAATTGACAAAAAATTAGCTCAAAAAAAGGAAACTAAAATACAATTTTTATATTTCGTGAGTTCATTGTACCTTTAGGTCTTTCAGAAGTTCTTGAATAAGGATGTAACACACGTTTTGACATGCCCAAGATCGTCTAGTTTATGAATAATGCATGTGTAACTCTCAGTGTCATCTGCAGAACATTTTGTTACTTTTTTTTTCCAGCAGGGACTTTAAGCAACACACAGTGGTGCAATGTTCCAGATAACCATAAGCACTTCCACGTATACATTTGCAGGAGCAGACGTTTTATGACGCTATAAATCACTAAATAACTTCTCACCCCCATCATCCCAATTCTCCAGAATACAATTCAGAATGTGCATCAAGTTTAAGTTATGCCTAAAAACATGAAGAAATTTCATTGGTAATAGTTGTGTATGACAGGAAGAAAGCAGAAAAAGACCATTGTTTCCATCTGTTTACAATTAACTTTAAATAGTAACACAGATGTGAGGCTGTTAGAAAGATACCAGCTTTCGCCCATTTTAAGTGAAATGCCGGATATCCAAAAAGCAGTTGCTTAAAAAGAATTCTGTGCGGCACTGTACCATAATTCAAGGGTTCATAATCTGTGCAGCAGTTCTCCCCTACTCCTCGCCAATGTATGGAACTAATGCATATTACTACATCTTTACTCTAGGTCAGAGATCATTGCTGTGTAAGCATTACAAGGTTAAAGGAGCCAGAACATGGATTAAGAATCCCTTAAACATGAAAGCAAGCACGTGGAACATTGCAGGGGGGAATGCTTTACAAATCCATGTCACAATGCTTAAAACAATGCTTTTTCAATAGGAAGTAAAATGAAAGGATATATTTAAACATTATTGAGAACAATGATTGAGAGAGATGCACACAAGAGCATAATAAGGCAGGCTAAATGCAATTATAAAAATGCAAATTATAATACACCAGATATACTGGTCCACGGGCCAAATGCATCTTCCAAGCTAATTTTAATCATGAAGACCTTCCAATATTCCTTAAAAAAAACACATGTATTATGTATTAGGCATCCTTCAGTCTCGAAAGACTATGGTAACGTGCTCTGTATGGAGGACTTGGAACAGCGTCTAGTGTGGCTGAGAAGGCCAATTCGAGAGTGACAATCCCTTCCACACTGAAGACAAATACAATCTGTCCCCTGTCCAGCTCCCTGATTTTGCTGCTTCCGTGACTGCCTCTTTGCCTCGGTCTGCTGGACAAGGGTCTCTTCAAAATGGGAGAGGCCATGATGCAATGCCTGCCTCCAGGCTGAACGCTCAGATGTCAGGGTTTCCCATCTGTTGAGGTCCATTCCTAAGGCCTTCAGATCCCGCTTGCAGATGTCCTTGTATCGCAGCTGTGGTCTCCCTCTGGGGCGATTTCCCTGCACTAATTCTCCATACAGGAGATCTTTTGGAATCCGACCATCAGCCATTCTCACGACATGCCCAAGCCAACGTAGACGTCGCTGTTTCAGTAATGTATACATGCTAAAGATTCCAGCTCGTTCTAGGACTACTCTATTTGGAACTTTGTCCTGCCAGGTGATACCAAAAATGCGTCGGAGGCCACGCATATGGAAGGTGTTCAGCTTCCTCTCCTGCCGTGCACAAAGGGTCCAGGACTCACTGCAGTACAGGAGTGTGCTCAGGACGCAGGCTCTATATACCTGGATCTTGGTATATGTCGTCAGCTTCTTATTGAGCCATACTCTCTTCGTGAGTCTAGAGAACATGGTAGCTGCTTTGCCAATGCGTTTATCCAGCTCGACATCTAGAGAGAGAGTGTCAGAGATCGTTGAGCCAAGGTACACAAAGTCATGAACAACCTCCAATTCTTGTGTGGAGATGGTAATAGAGGGAGGTGAGTCCACGCCCTGGCCCATGACTTGTGTTTTCTTCAGGCTGATTGTTAGTCCAAAGTCTTGGCAGGCCTTGCTAAAACAATTCATGAGTTGTTGGAGGTCTTGAGCAGAGTGGGCAACAATGGCTGCATCATCGGCGAAGAGGAAATCCCGCATGCATTTCAGCTGGACTTTGGTCTTCGCTCTCAATCTAGAGAGATTAAAGAGCTTTCCGTCTGATCTAGTCCGGAGATAGACACCTTCTGTTGCAGTTCCAAAGGCGTGCTTCAGCATGACAGCAAAAAAGATCCCAAAGAGGGTTGGTGCGAGGACACAGCCCTGTTTCACTCCGCTTCGGATGTCAAAGGGATCTGATGTTGAACCATCAAAAACTACAGTGCCTTTCATTCCCTCATGGAAGGACCTGATGATTTTAAGGAGTCGAGGTGGACATCCAATCTTGGGAAGGATTTTAAAAAGGCCATCCCTGCTAACCAAATCAAAGGCCTTTGTGAGATCTATGAAGGCGACAAAGAGTGGCTGTTGTTGTTCCCTGCATTTCTCCTGCAACTGTCTGAGGGAGAATACCATGTCAGTGGTGGATCTATTAGCTCGAAATCCACACTGTGATTCTGGATAGACTCTGTCTGCGAGCACCTGGAGCCTCTTCAGCACAACACGGGCAAGCAGCTTCCCTACAACGCTGAGAAGAGAGATGCCACGGTAGTTATTGCAGTCGCCCCTGTCTCCTTTGTTCTTGTACAATGTGACGATGTTTGCATCCTTCATGTCCTGTGGTAAAAAAAAAAAAAAAAAAAAAAAAACAACTGGCAGCCAAAAATTATATTTCTGTACCACAAGTGCCTTAACTGATTAAGGAAGTCTTCACTTGGAGTAATTACTTCCTGGTTTCTGACCATCAATTTATGTAGAAGGAAGCCAGGAAGTATTTATTCTCAGAGATTTCCTCATGCAGTTATGGTAGAAATTATAATTTTGAACAAAAATAAAAATTGTAAACTAGGCTTAACCCCTACATAAATTAAAATGAGTTGAAATAAATATAAAACAGCCAAGAAAGTGGCTGGAAAGTTCTGCTGTAGATTTTCAGTAGTCAACTGCACTAATTAGAAACTGGCCCTCAATCTGCCTGAGGTCATCTATCATTGGTCTCTCCTAAGATTTTCTGCTATATGGAGACTAGGGTAAGTACAATCATGGCCAAAAATATTGGCACCCTTGCAATTCTGTCAGAAAATGCAACCCTTCTCTCAGAAAATTGTTGCAGTTGCAAATGTTTTGCTACTCACATGTTCATTTCTTTGGTTTGCGCTGGAACAACACAAAAACAGAGAAGAAAAGTCAAATCTGATACAATCCCACACAGAAACCCAAAAATGCACTGGCCAAAATTATTGGCACCCTTAACTTAATATTTGGTAGTATCCCCTTTGGAAAAAATAACTGAAATCAATCGCTTCCTGTAACCATGAATGAGTTTCTTACACCTCTCTACTGGAATTTTGGACCACTCTTCTTTTGCAAACTGCTCCAGGGCCTTCAGATTTGAAGGATGCCTTCTCCCAACTGCTGTTTGGAGATCTCTCCACAGGTGTTCTATGGGATTCAGATCTGGACTCATTGCTGGCCATTTCAGAACTCTCCAGCGCTTTGTTTGTAACCATTTCTGAGTGCTTTTTGAAGTGTGTTTCGGGTCATTGTCCTGCTGGAAGACCCATGACCTCTGGTGGAGATGCAGCTTTCTGACACTGGCCACTACGTTGCGCTCCAAAACTCTTTGCTAATCATCAGATTTCATATCGTTCACACAGTCAAGGCATCCAGTGCCAGAAGCAGCAAAGCAACCCCAAAACATCTTTGAACCTCCACCATGTTTGACTGTAGGGACTGTGTTCTTTTCTTTGAATGCCTCATTTCTTTTTCTGTAAACAGTGCCATGATGTCCTTGACTTAAAAGCTCTACTTTTGTCTCATCTATCCACAGTACGTTCTCCCAGGATTGTGGTTTTGTCACATAGGTTTTGGCATACTCCAGTCTTGCTTTTTTATGCCTTTGTGTCAGCAGTGGTGTCCTCCTGGGTCTCCTACCTTTTCATTCAGATGGCAACGGATAGTGCTAGCTGACACTGTTGTACCCTGCGTCTGCAGATCAGCTTGAATTTGTTTGGAAGTTAATCTGGGTTCTGTATCCACCATTCGAACAACCCTTCGTTGTAATTTTTCAGCAATTTTGCTCTTCCGTCCATGTCCAGGGAGGTTAGCTATAGTGCCATGGGCTGTAAACCTCTTGATATTGCGCACAGTGGACACAGGAACATTAAGATCTCTGGAGATGGACTTGTAGCCTTGAGATTGTTGATGTTTTTCCACAATTTTTTCTCTCAAATCCACAGACAACTCTTTACACTTCATTCTTTTCTCCATGCTCAGTGTCACACACAACACAAAGGTTGAGTCAGCTTTTCTCCATCTTAACTGGTTGCAAGTGTGATTACTATATTGCCCACACCTCTTACTTGCGACAGGTGTGTCTAAATACAAATTAAAGGAGCATCACATGCTTGAAAAGCAATTATTTCTTACAATTTAGACAGGGTGCTAATAATTTTGGCCAGCACATTTTTGGGCTTCTGTGTGGGATTGTATCAGATTTGATTTTTCTTCTCTCTCTTTTTGTGTTGTTCCAACGCAAACCAAAGAAATGAACATGTGAGTAGCAAAACATTTGCAACTGCAACAATTTTCTGAGAGAAGGGTTGCACTTTCTGACAGAATTGCAAGGGTGCCAATGTTTGGCCATGACTGTAACTGTTGCCCTGCAGATGATTTTGGACAGCAACTTCCACAGTCCTACACAACAGCCGATACTGGTTTAAGTCGGATGGGAACTGTAAGCCAAAAATATCTGGACGACAACATCTGTCCACCACTACCCTATGTGAATTGTCCTAAACCTAAGTGTAAGGACTTAGGTTTAGGACAAGAAACATCACTTTCTTCAGGTACAGTGGAACCTCTACTTACGAACTTAATCCGTATTGGAACGGTGGCCGTAAATTGAAACGTTCGTAAGTAGAGGCACCATTTCCCATAGGAATGCATTGAAAACCGATTAATCCGTTCTGGCCGAAGAAAAAAATACCAAAAATAAAAAAATAAAACATTGCAAAAAAACAAAAAACAAAAACAAACAAATCCGAAAATAAACATTGGAGCAAGTCCCACGCTGGGACTGCAAAAAAAAAAAAAAAAAAAAAAAACCACAGAAACATACCCCCCCAGCTCAAACCTACCCTCCAAATCCCACACAGAAAAAAAAATTTAAAAGAAAAAAAGCAGCACCTTACTGGTCCGAAGCCTCCTGGGGGTCCCCCGCTGCTGCGATTGCCGCCGCCGTGACCGCCGCCGCCGGGAGGCTTGAGCCTGGCCGGCGTGCTTCGGCCGCTCGCCCCCAGCCACGGCGGAGGCAGCGGTCGCCCAGCGCCGGGAGACTTGAGCTGGCCGGGTTTGGGCCGCTTGCCCCCCGGCTCGCCTCCCGCTTGTTCCGCGCCACCCTCCGTGGGCCCATGGCGGCAAATTCAAATGGCGGAAGGCGGCGAGGAGCGAGCGGGAGGTGAGCCAGGAGGCAAGCGGCCGAAGAAACCGATGGCGGTGGGGAAGCCCTGGGAGACCTCCGAAGGCGCCGATCGCGGCAGCGGGGGACCCCCGGGAGGTATCCGATGGCGGCGGGGAAGCCCTGGGAGACCTCCCAGGGGTCCCCCGCCGCCACGATCTGCGCCTTCGGCGGTCTCCCAGGGGGTCCCCCGCCGCCATCGGAGGCCTCCCGGGGGTCCCCCACCGCCGCGATCAGCGCCTTTGGAGGTCTCCCAGGGCAAGCCGATGGCGGCGGGAGACCCCCTGGGAGACCTTCGAAGGTGGCAATCGCAGCGGCGCTGGAAGCCCAGGAGGCTGAGCCTCCCTTTTCCTAACCGTTGGGGCGAAAGAGCTACAAAGAAGCAGCCTCTTTCGCCACCAACGGTTAGCAAATTTAAATTTCCCGCCCTTTTCCCCTGCCTTTTTCCGTTCGTACCTTGAAGCTCCGGCCGCAAGTAGAGGCAAAATATTGCAGCCGGAGCTATTCGTAAGTTGGGATCGTTCGTAGCTAGGGACGTTTGTAGGTAGAGGTTCCACTGTATATGACCCAGTTTTGAAAAATATGAAAATACAACCCCTGCAGTCATGGCCTAATTTTAATAATTGATTGTTTTCAGGACCCTTATAATCAGCTCCGTGAGTTAGGCATCCAGCTCTGAAACCATAGGTTGCGAGTTCAGTTCCCACTGTGCCTCGTGCATGTAGAGCCAGCCTGTGTGGCCTTGGGCAAGCTCCTAATTACCAGGGAGTTCTCAGAAGAAGATAATGGTAACCCACCTCTGAGTATTCTATACCTAGAAGACACTGAAAAGGATTGCCATAAGTCAGAATTGACTTGAAGGCACACAATTTTAATATTATTTATGATCCCTATTGCATCTATTCAAGTGAAAACATGTTCATGTAAAGGAGACTTCTCTAACCTGTCATTCTCCAGATGTCTTGGATTTGGTCTTAGCAGTCATAAGCAGTATGGCCACTAACAACTGTAGTCTAAAACCTCTGGAGGGCACTGGGGAATGCTGCTTTACAGGTACTTACTATTTTTTCAATGTTACATATGTTAATCAGTCCATCTGTGTTGGCCTGTCTATACTTTCAACACTAGTGAATGTTTTATGACTCAATTTTGTAAATTTTGCACTCTTATTACACCGACTTTGTCCATCTTTTCCTAGACTTGGCTTAGACAAAGACTTTTCTCCACCATACACCATGCAGTCTGGGGGTCCATCTTGACCTGGTGTTTACCATAGAGACCCAGGTAGCGTCTATGGTTCGGTCTGCCCATTTACATCTTCGGTGGATCGCCCAGCTGCGTCCCTATCTAGATGCGGGGGCACTCACCACACTGGTCCATGCGCTCGTAGTCTCAAGAATAGACTACTGTAACGGCCTCTACATAGGGCTTCCTTTGAGTCTGATGCAGAAGCTCCAGATGGTCCAGAACACGGCGGCCAGGCTATTAACAGGAGTGAAAAGATTTCACCATATTTTCCCCACCTTGGCTGCCTTACACTGGCTACCTACCCGCTTCTGCATTGATTTCAAGGTGCTAACCATTACATACAAAGCCCTTAACGGTTTAGGCCCTCGATACCTGGCAGAGCGCCTTCTTCCGCCCAGTTCTACCCATATCACCCACTCCAGTCAGGCCTGGCAGCTGAGGGGCCAAACACCAAGAGGCCCAGTGGGAAAAAACTAGAAATTGGGCCTTCTCGGGAGTGGCCCCTCACCTCTGGAACAACTTACCTGTAGAGATCCGCCTGGCTCCCTCGCTGAGGGCCTTCAAGACTAACTTGAAGACATGGCTATATAGGCAGGCCTTCCCTACAGCCATTACCTAGCCTATTTCCCTTTTTCTTTTTTTCTCTCTCTTTCATCTTTTTCTTCTTTTCTTCCTTTCCCATCTTGGACTCTGTGATTAATCTGGATTTTAACTTAGTTTATTTTTATGTTATATGTAAACCGTCCAGAGTAGACATGTTCTAGATGGGTGGTATATAAATCTAATTAATTAATTAATTAATTAATTAATTAATTAAAATAATAATAATAATAATAATAATATACACCATACCACATTAATCTGTTTATTCATGCCTGCATATACCTGTCACCCACCCTTCTTACCGATCATTGATAAATCTGTTCCTGTCACCCCCAGGTACTGTTTACAATGTCCAGTAATCATTGGTAAGACTGTCACCGTGCTGAACATCTTGCAGTTCTATGACAATTTCACATCCCCCTCCTCCTCATGCTTGTATAAATGTTGTTTGTTTCTGTGACGATTCTCAGTCATTCAGGTGAGGTTATCTGGACATTGAGTCATGGCAGCTGAACATCTTTCTTATTAGGTTGAAATGTTTTGCTCCTCATCCAGGCAGCTTCTTCAGTTTGAGGAGAATTGGTAGGAGACCCATGTTGTTGTTTGTTGTGGCTACACTCCATGCCCATTCATAAGTGGGTTACAGTCTATAAACAGTATGCCAAATAAAATTAGCCTTTAATGTGTCAACAAGATTCTTTGTACATTACTTTGTAGCTAAAAATTAAACAGTGTAACTTAGTAGCAAGTACTGATACTGTACTTCAAACAAAAGAAAGGCTGTATGCAAATGCCCATTATCAGTATGTTCCTCTTGGTTTTTGGGGAATGATTAACAGCTATGTTTGGCAGAGTATTTTCTGGTCAATACCCACTTTATGGATGTTTTTCCTAGGGACATCCTGCAAAATAATTTCTACCTTATGTTTTATTCATATAGTTAGATCATTAATATCCAGCACCTTCAGCACAAAATTTATCTTCCCAGGGTAGCTAACTATAATTTGAAAAACAAACAATAGTAAAATAAAGCATACACGCTCACAGCAACTAGCTAATACAGCAAATATGCATTCAAACAGGTGATGGCTAAATCCTATTGGATTTGACAGTATAAACCAAGAATTACATAGCTGATGTGCATATTATACTGTTTTTCTGCTGCATAGTTAAACATCTTCCAGTTTTGACTCCGTTGTGTGCTTGGGCATGCAACAATAGAGAGAAAATTACAAAAACAGCTTGTATGACATCCCTTATATACGCAATATTTAATAATAAGATTTTGGCCAATAAATCCAAAACTACTCTAAATAAAAAGCGGTAACATTAATGGTTTCTAAAAGTCTTACTTACCTATAACTGTGGTTCTTTGAGCGGTCATCTGTGAATTCACATATGTGGGTGTTTCTGTGCCTGTGTAAAACTTAATCAGAACGTTCTAGAGCTCAAAGGAAAAAGACTGTTAGGGAAACCCTTCGTCCACTGCACATGTCTCTGTGCCTAAGGGTTAGGCCTTAGTTCCCCATGTCCACTGGTGTCCATGAGTGAACAGCAGCATGGTAGACTGAGAGGAGGATGGGAGAGTTGTGTGAATTCACAGATGACCACTTGAAGAATCACAGTTACAGGTAAGTAACCTGTTCTTCTTCATCATGGTCTCTGTGAATCACACATGTGGGTGACTGACAAGCTCACTGGTAAGATGTCATGCCAACATAGATAACATGGCCACTCTCCCAAACGCAGCACTGAGTTTAGCTCTGAAGTTCAACCTATAATGTTTAATGAACATTGAGGGTTGAGACCATGTTGCTATTTTGCAGACATCTCTTAACTGGATACCTCTGAGAAAGGCTGTGGAAGCTGCAACAGACTTGATAAGAGTATCCTTTCAAAGAGTCAGGTACTGGTTTCTTTTCCAGTTATCAAGACAACTTAATTGTGTTCACAAGCCACTTTGATAGTCGCAGGGGGGTAATATGCTCACCCATCTTTGAACACTGATAGCTAATAAATAACTTGTTGGATTTTTGGAAGTGTTTGTTTCTGGACGTGTAAAAAGCCAGGGCTCTATGAACATCCAACATATGAAGGCCTTTCTCAAAATCCATAGTAGGGAGTGGAAAGAAAGTTAGAAGGCTGACTGAGGTGAAAACCTGACACTACCTTTGGGAGAAATGGCATGACAGGAAAAATGCTTATCCTTGTGAAACTACAGGAAAGATGGGCCATGTCAAAGGGCACACAACTCACTTGCCCTTTGTGCTGAAGTGACTGCCATGAGGAAAGCTGTTTTGTAGGCAAGAAGTCTCTGGTCTGTCTTAGCTATCAGCTTGAAGTTGGTTAAGCATGAGAGAAAGTGATTATTGTAGTGGTGGATGTTGCACATCTGGAAGGACTGCTGCAAACCCTGCAGGAATCTCCTGAGAGTTGGATTTCTGAAGTACTGTAATGCTTGGGAGCTAGGGATTGCTTTGCCACTATGGCAGACAAATAAACCTTGATGGAAGAATGAGATAAACCATTCTCTTTCAGATGCAACATTGTGTGCAACAAAGGTTGCAGGTCAGATTTTCCAATTCATTGAGCAAAGGAAGAGAACCTCTGCCATTTGTATTTGTAGCTATGTTGATAGTTTTTTGGACACGTGGATGAACCTTCTTAGAATGGGGAATTTTCCATGTTATCAGCCTCAGCACGGCTAAGTCTGGATTGAGAATTATCCCCTTGTTCCGAGTAAGTAAGTGAGGAATTGGGGGCAGGTGGTAGATATCTGTGGAATTTATTTTCAGTGTTGCAAACCAGTGTTGGCACGGCCACCACAGGATTATCAAGATCATGTTGGATTTCTCCTGGCAAGGCTTTACTTTTACCCTATTTAGGAGGGGAAATGGTGGAAAGAACTAGAGAAAATTCCTCAATCAATGGGTCATGAAGGCATCTCCTAGAGCAGTGGTTCCCAATCTTGGGTCCCCATATGTTTTTGGACTAAAACTCTCAGAAGTCTTCACCACTAGCCAAGCTAACCAGGATTTCTGAGAGTTGTAGTCCAAGAACATCTGGGGACCCACTGTTCTAGAGAATCTTTCCCTCAACCTGCTCAAGTGGAACTGCCAAGATATTCTGTTGTTATGAGTGACAAATATGTTCATGGCCAATTGACCCCATTTGTCACAAATATTTTTGAAGATGTTTGTGGCCAGGTCCTATTCGTGATCCCGAGACACCTTCTGACTCAAACTTTCTGCCAACTGGTTGTCTTCCCCTGCCACATGGATGGTTGTTGGGAATATATGGTGTAGAAGAAACCATTCCCAAAGTTCGATGTCTATAAGGGACATGGAGTGAGTCTTGCCCTGTTTGTTCACGTACTACATGACTGTAGTGTTGTACGTGGCAACCTGTACTATTTTGCCTGATAGCATTTTCTCCAATGCCTTAAAAGCTTTCAGTACTGCTAGTAATTCCACTTCATTTATGTGTTTCTCTCCTTTTCAGACCACATGGCATATATTTGTTGACACCTGCAATGTGCTTCCCATCCTGTCAGGCTTGCATCTGCTGTCACTTGAATCTTGGGCCTGGGATGCCTGAATGGCCTTCCTATAGTTAGGATTTTTTGGACCACCACAGGAGTTGCTGCACTAGTTCAGGGGATACAGTCAGCAGTTTGGAATTGCTGTCTGTCAACATATTGAAAGAAAACAGGTACCAGGGCTGATCTCATTTTTGGTGTGCACTTGGGATTACCACCATTGTAGATGTCATGACACCAAGGAGTCTTTGTGCTGTGAGAGCTGTGATGGTCGCATCTGGTTTGAATTCATTTGCCGAGGTTATCAACTTGTTCATTCTGTCTTGGGTTAAGTAGGCTCTCATATTTGTGGAGTCCAGCAACACACCAATGCAGTGAACCTTTTGATGTGGTTATAAATAGGATTTTTCTGGATTCACGCAAGGACCAAGATCCACCAAGAGACAAGTTGAACAGGACGTATCTCTCTGCCTTGACCATGGAGTTGGCTACAATCAGCCAGTCATTAAGGGAAAACTATAATGCCTTGCAGCCTATGGTAGGCAGCAACTGGTGCCATGCACTTTATGGAAACCCTGAATGCTGTAGAAAGACCAAAAGAGAGTGCCTTGATCTTGTATATATGGTCGTCCAACGTGAAATTTAGAAACTGGCAATGGTCTGAACAAATGATAATGCCATCCTTCAAGTCAATCACAGCAAACTAGTCTCCTTTTTTGAGGAGTGATAGTATTGTTTCTAGTGTCACCATTATGAACTTCTTGCTATCTATGTAAGAATTCACATCTCTCATGTCCAGAATTGGCTCTGATCATCATCCTTCTTTGGAACTGTGAGATATCAGAGTAGAACACTTTGGGAAGCAGTTCCAGAGGAATAGACTGTATAGCATCCTTTTCTAGTAACGTAGCCATCTCTTCCTACAGTACCTGACATGGAGTTGTGGGTCTGAAGAGACATGTCAATGGGAAAGTTATAAATTCCATGGCATAATAGTGTTCAATGATGGTTAGGAACCATTTGTTGTTGGTGACGGTGCGCGAGGTGGTGAGATATGGCACTAGTAGGGTAATGGTGTCCTGTGTGGTGCAAGTGAATGGTAAGTGGATCTCAGTCTGTAAGTAATTAAACATGTTGGTTGGTTGTTCTGCTTTGGTGTTTGGAACTGGGTGTTTGTTTGTATTTTTGGCACTGGAAATGCTGCCTACAGTATTGTGAGGTAGGTGGTAGTGGAAGTCTTTGATGATCCAATAAGACCTTTGATTATAAGTATGGGTAGGATTGCTCTAGTATTGCTGGTATTGTCTCTGTTGGTATGGTGTATGGAAGTCCATTCTTTTGGCAATATTTCTCTGCTGTGTAAGTTCTTCATTATGTCATCATTTTTTTCATCAAATAGGCCTACCTCGTAAATGGGAAGATTCTCTATCTAGCCCTCGAGGCTGCCTTAAAGTTCTTTTTCCTTAGAGCTCTAGAATGTTCTGATGAGGTTTTGTGCAGGTGCCGAAACACCTACATGTGTGATTCACAGAGACAACAGCTAAGAACAGAAATATTTTTTGCATGGTGCCTACTTGAAAGTAATGAGGGTGCCAAGCAGGCCAATCTAAGGCAGGCATTCCCAAAGCAACAAGATAACACCAAAAAGACCATGTCCGTTCAGACAACAAGGGCAAGCAGTTAAAGTTGTCAAGTGGCTCAGAAAACTGATGTGAGAGAAGGCAGTCCAATAGGCATCAGGGTTGTAATATATGTAGGGCTTTTAAAATTATTTAACAGGGCTTTGGCTTGAGCTCAGAAACATATCAGGAGGAAGTGGAATTATTTTAATACAGGAGAGACATGACCTCCTTGCCCAACATTACTAACAGTTTAGCTGCAGCATTTGGACTAGGTGAGTTTCAGATGGCATATCTTATCTGAAATACATTGCAGTAATCCAACCCTGAAGATACCAAGGCATGGAAAGCTGTGGCCAAATGTATCATAAACTACTTCTGAAAGTTACATCAATTTCAAAACAAAGTTTACTATATGGCAGTGGGACAGGGCAGGGCATGCAGATATTTGAGAAATGGAAGTTTAGAATCTCCTGGGGCACGTGAGATTGCATAGTTTTTTTGGATCCTAGCCTAAAAATACAGACAAAGGGATAAAACAAGAATCCAAGAACAAATGATGAACAACAAAGGATGTGCAAAATGCCAACGTAAGTCTTTGACTGCAGAGGCAGAAATGTCCCTTGGGTTTGCAAAATTTTAATTTTTCAAAACACTAATATAGAGACTATGTTACAAACTAGTGCTTTCATTAGTAAAGCATATAAATCATGCTGTAGTATGAAATCTTGTAGTTACTTCTACAAGATTAGAAGTAACTAGTTGATTTATATATTTAATTCAAAGCCAGGATAATACATTCTGAATTACATATGCTTTAGAAAAGAAGAAAAAAGAACTATGATCTCTGATTCTAGATTAGACAAAGGTTAAAATAACAGTTCAAGTGACTTTTCCTTTACCAGCAAATTCCATAACCACATTTAAAAGAGAACTGCAAAATGCACATAAATCCAACGTAAGCATTTTTCATTCCAAGATTTTTAGAGGCAACATCCTACATTGAAGCCAGATGGGTGGAAGAAGAAACCTAAAACACAGGAAAATGTTAAAGAACAGCAAAATAATGTACTTGCCTCTGTTGCTATGGATGTGAAATTACTGGCAAATATAACATGTTTTGCCAGAGCTTCTGTACTAGCTGAAATCCCTTCTTTGTCAAGATGATATTCTGGTGTAGCTCCCACCAGTACTATAAGCATAGACTGGCATGCCACAAACACCTTTAAAGTAAAACAGAAAGAGTATATTTAGAGTGGGACAGAAAATAAATATACTGGCCAGATCTCAACATTATAACACTCTGGTGTGATCAAAAAACAAGAGGTGTGCAGACAGGAGACAAGCTCAATAAGTTGTAGCTGGTACCAGGGGCAGAGAAACTTGTAAACCAATGGCATAAAGATCTACTTCCTTACTTCAGGAATTAGGAAAGTTTTGGCCCTCCACATCCAGCATATCAGTTAAGTATTTATAGTCCACTTGTAGTCCAGCAGATCTGGAGAACTACTGCTTTACTTTCTACCATACACATCCTTTTCTATTTACCCCTACAGCACAAAGTGAAGCACTGCTTTTGGGGACACTGTGTTAGTGAGGGGAACATCCCCTTCCACCACCTCCTTCCTGTATCTGTCCTCCTTGCCCTGATTTCTGCAGCAGATTATACTATATCACATCCCAAACACACACAGAAACAAACTACAATTCTTGCACATACAGTATACAAAACTTTTCTTCATATTCTTTCAAGAGGAAAAAGAGGGAAATAATGACATTCCATTGCCGCTAACGACCTATTCAGCCTTTACTAAATTATTTATTCTTATCACAAGTGGAAGGGAATGATCCAGCCCTGCCTTCCTCTACTTCCAGTTTCATTGCTCTCCTATGAGTGGAGAGTAACAAACCTGAAGAGCCTCCACTGTGGGAACTTTCCACAGGAGACAAGATATGGATGTTCCAAGGTACTGATTCACAAGGAGAGCCACCAGAGATAGCGAAGCTCTCCAGACTCATCACTCCCCATATACAGAATTGATGAAACCAGAAACAAAGAGGGCCAGGGCTAGAGTCCTTCCCTCTATCTCTTGTAAGTATACTTGATATAGGAAAGACTGAGTAGAACTTAAGTAAAGCAGCAATCTCAGGCATATATTTTAGGCTGAAAGTCTCATTTTAAAAAAACGTTCTTGAAAGAACATGGAAAAAACAATAACAAAATAATACTACAGGTCTTTCACCAGGAATGCATAATCTGATGTAGCACCTTCACACCATTGTAATCTGTATCATATAAGAATATTGCACCAAAGACTGACATGGAAGACTGGTGGAAAACAAGTCTTGTCATTCTTATTTACATAATAAATAAAAGGAAGCCACGTGTTGAAAAAATTATCTTGAAAGTATGGTTGTTTAAGTGATGTGAACTGTTAATTTTTTCAACTAGGGCAATATGCCATATTCTATTTATTGTTGTTTAGTCGTTAAGTCGTGTCCGACTCTTCGTGACCCCATGGACCAGAGCACGCCAGGCCCTCCTGTCTTCCACTGCCTCCCGGAGTTTGGTCAAATTCATGTTGGTAGCTTCGATGACACTGTCCAACCATCTCGTCCTCTGTCGTCCCCTTCTCCTCTTGCCTTCACACTTTCCCAACATCAGGGTCTTCTATTTATCCTTGCATGTAAAAAGTCCTATTTAACATGTTTAGATTTGCTATATCCAAGATTAATTGCATGCCTTCAAGTCCCATTCCAGGGTTTTCTAGATATAGAGTGATCACAAAATATTTACCATTCCCTTCTTCTGGGGCTGCTCTGGAAGTGTGCAGCTTGCTCAAGGCTACACTGGCTGGCTTTTTTCCAGGAAGGAACATTGCAGCATTGAAATCCCAACTGCAGGCCTCACAGCCAAGTACCCAACTCACAGAATTATTTAGCCAGCTCTGCCTTTTTAGCAATCAGAAAATAAATGGCAATATAAACTCACAAACTAAACACCACAGGACAAGGTAATATCTCCACTGCAACAATTCCTAAGGAGAAAACAGAGTTCCAAGATCCTGAAACTTTTCTCCATATGTTCAGTGAAATAATCTTCTATTTACCAGATTCAAGTCCTGTTAACATATGTATGATAATCAGATAAATTAATCTGTTTCAGCAACAACAAAAACAAATAGAAAACAAAGGTACTATGGCTCCTTTAAGACTAATAGATTTATTTCAGTGTGAGTTTTCTGAAAACGTGTCTGAAGAAACAGACTGTACTGCATGGAAGTGCAAAACAAAACTGTTAGTCTCAAAGATGACATAACACGTTTGATTTTCCTTCTGCTTTATTTTTTAAAAGCTGCTGTGTCATTTACTGCTTGATATTATCTCACTTTGCTTACTATGATTACAATTACTAATACAAATATCGCCACCACAGGTGGCTGGGCCAATTGGACCCTTCCCCCAGAACCAGGAAAGGAGGTGGGATGAAGAGTCTCCCCACTCGGCTGCTGAGTGGTCAGCAGTGAAGGTAGCAGGGGATGCCCAAACCAGGCTACTTCTGCAATTGGCACAGTGCGAATGATGGCCGTACGTGCCACACCACAAGTGGTAAGTGGCTGACCCGGTTCTGGGGAGAGGGTCCAATTGACATTCATATTCATCTCCCCAGGGAGACAAATACAAATAGTCCATCTCTAGTTACAACAAGTTTTATCTTGAAAAACAGTATAGAAATATTTTAAATAAATCACAGTATTTAATATGCGAACATGCTGTCAAACAGAAGACTCAAGTAGCTAAGAGCAGAAGGCAGTATACCAAAGTCATTGCAGTCATAGCTCCACTTTGATTACCATGACTTACTTCCCTAAAATTATTTTTCAAGGTCTTCAACAGAATGCAAAAGGGAATATAGAATAATCATTCCAACATATATCCAATGATCAGAAATATAATATAACATTTATACCAGCACAGTTAATAGTGTGCTAGTTATTTTAACATAGAATGTCCCATGAAACACTAATTCTTCAGTAATTTTTATGTTCAAAGTATTATTTTAAAAACTACTTACGAAAAAAAGTTGGCCTAGTGATTGGGGTGAGGCTACCTGAAGAGATAGTGACTAGGGAAAGACACCATTAGCAGTTATTTATTTAAATTTTAAAATGGATACATAAAACCCAATTATGCTGCCTATCTTGCTATGAAAGCTCCAGGAATGTGGAAATACTTTATCCCAAAACCATGACAAGAACTTCCCATCAAATTAATTTTCACTGCCATATATTCAGAAATACAGTATAGAGAAGGGTGTTCATGGATCATCTTTTACAAGGAAGACCTTGATACTAGATTTGCACTGGGAAAAGCATCTTTGAACAGTACAATTGCCTATAATTATTTAGAATTCGCCTGGCATCAGAGTGTGATTCAACTTCCTTGGGTTTTGTACCGCGGGTACATTCATGCACAACACTTGACTGAATTCACATTCATTTATGGTTCAGTGGGCCCAACCTAATTATATTTTACTAGAAAATTTGCTGGAGCTTCTACTTTTTAAAAGTCAGAACATTCTGAACCGCATTTTCCCAGTGTAATCAGGGTTTTTGTTTTGTTTTGTTTTTTGCAACCACATTTGGTGGAGATCTGAAGGGGGAGCCTCCTAGCACACAATGAATGCACAAAGTTCTAGGGGCAGAGTTGGTGAAGCTGTTCATGTTGTGGGTGGGATCAACAAAATGGCGTTCACACATTCCTGACCTGACTTTTGTAAAAAAAAACACTAATGTGAGACTTATATGTGAGGAAACTCAGGTTCCTCAAAGTTTGCTCTACTTCACTATGTTAATGCCAGGAAAAAAATAGATAGGAGTTTAACTTTTAAGAGTAATCAGATAGATTTTAAAACTTTTTAATGAGGGCCAACATAGTATAGTGGGCAGAGCCAGACTACCTAAGGAGAACTTGTTTCCACTTCACTGTGGAAACTCACTAGGAGAGTGGCAATGGTAAACTACTCCTTGAACATCTCACATACCTCAAATTTTTTACTAAAGTGCCTTAAGTTGGAAGTGGAATGTAGCAATAACAACGGTTAATGAATGTTGTTAACAGCACATCCCCAGCAACAATAATTAATGTATGTTCATCCAAAATTCATGGATATTATCTTATGACAGACATTTCCACTTTCTCACACACAGGATTGCAAATATACTCCCTTTAAATGAGGCCCACACTACCACACGTGCAAGCATAGCTGAAAAACGACAAACGTCCCCTGCCTCATCAAAAGCTAATGTTTTAGTCATTTAACCATTTATGAAGGGTCCACTGACTCAAACTCATGGGGAGATATTACTAAAAATGCGAAGAGCCCATGTGCACAATCCTGAATTCTGGAAGAACAAAATACAGAAGGGAAAACTAAAAAAATAAAGGGAGTCTTAAGGGCCTTTAAGTGATAACTGTAGGAACAGGTAGGTACAAGTCTGGAGATCTACCAATGCATGTGAGATGAATGGCCTTGAAGATTTAGACCCAGGTTGGGCAAGTTCTGGCTTTCCAGATCTCTCACTGGCTAGGTAGGCAAGTGCTAATGGGAGCTGCAGCCGAACAACATCTGGAGGACCCTGAGTTAGTTTTCAGCACAGCTACTGGGACGCCTAGGCAAATATGCTTTCCCCTCCCTCCCTCTCTCTCTCTCACACGCACACGCGGGTGTAGAGAGCGGGGAGGCTTCGACGTCGGCACACTTTTTGCCCTAAAGCCACCTTCGTGCACATTTTTCCGAAGGCAATAACATCTCCTCACAGCCGTCACGTGGCAGGAACTAGCACTTTCTCCCCGTCCTCTCAAATGCCACGCAGTCTAGTCAACATGTCACGTCCAGGCGCTGCAAACTCCACAGCCACTTCCTCAAGAGTAAAACCGCGCTGATCTCAAGAGGCCCGTCCTTCCTCCATGAACGCGGGCACGACGGCAGCCCCTTCCCCTCAGCGAATGGGGCGGGAGGGGAAGGCACTCACGCGCCCCGTGGGGATTCCCACCCACCCTCCGGCCTCCAGGTGTTAAGGGGCTCCAGCTGCCCCCATCCCCGCCATGCTCGGAGGGGATGGGGGATTCTGGGGGTTGTAGTCCACGAAGGTCTGAGGAAAGCCCCCCCCCCAAATGCTGGGCGTCAGAGAAGAAGCCTCCCTGCCTCCCTTGCGTCGGCACAGGACCGTGGCTGTTGCCTTGACGACTCGCGCTACGCTCCTCTCGGCCGCCCCCGCCCCCACATTTTCCGCGCTGTTTTTGCCTCTTCCTCGCGACTGACAAAGGAGATAAACTGAGGGGGGGGGGAAGAGAGAGAGAGAGACAAACGCACGCACAAGAACGGGGGAGGGGGGGTCAGGCGCAACCATTTGACTCAGGGAGGGAGGGGGAGGAGCTGGACAGTCCTCCCACCTGCAGCAGCACCAGGAACGCGGTGAGTCTCTTCTGCCTGGGGCCGAACTCCCCCACCAACCCAAAAGCCTCGTCCAGGTCCATATGGCTCCGCCGGGCCTCTCCGCAGCATCCTCATCAAAACCGTCTCGGAAACCGAGAGGCCACGCCTGGAGCGCTAAACTCGCTTGTCGTTAAGAGCCGTCTGGAGGTGGTGAGGCGGCGGCGGCGGCGGCGGACGGTTACAGGGGAAGGAAAGGGAGGGAGTGGAAATCTCTACAGAGCGACCTCTAGCGGCCGTTGGTGACGGAACAAAGGCAAGGCAAGGCAGGGGGCGGGACTGGAACGCTGCCACTCAGTCTCCCTCTCCCCGCCCTTCAGGTCCAACGCGTCCGCTCAACAGAAGAAGCCTCGACGCGCAAGAGCTTCTGGGACGGACAAAAGGGCTTTGGCGTTCGTCCCACGGCGCTTGCGCGGAAGGCGCGATCCCGGTGGTTCGGCATGTTGGGGGGATTGCGCAGAGGAGCGTCTCCGCAGTCTGGCGTCGGGGCGAGCCCGCGGGATCACCAGGCGGAGGGCGGGACTGTTTTTCCTAGGAGCTCCTTGTCCCCTGCGGTCACGTCGCCTCTGAGTTGTGGCGACCCTACGAGTGGGCGCTCTCCCTCAGGACCTGTTCTCAACTGCCTTGCTCAGCTTTTGTGAACTCAAGCCTGTGGCTTCCTTTAAGGAGTCAGTCCATCTCTTCTGTGACTTTCCTCTTTTCCTGCTGCCTTCTTCCACCATTCCCGGCCTTATTTTCTTTTCCAGAGAATCCCGCCTTCTCCTGCCCTGCCCAAAGTAGGACAGCCTCAGTCTCAACCTTTTTACCTCCAGGGATAGTTCAGGTTTGATTTGATCTAGGACCCTCTTGTTGGGCTTTCTGACACTCCAGGGTATCTCCTTCAGCACTCCATTTCAAACGAATTCAGCTTTCTTTCCTGTCCAGCTTTCACAACCATACTCTTACATGGCGGTCAGGAATACAAGAGTGTGGATGGTCTTGGTTTCCAGTGACAGTTCTTTAAGCTGGACCAAGAAGCTTACCTTTCATCAGTAAAACCTAAAGTAGTATTTAATGGGCTAACAGGCTGGCTTGCTGTGTACTGTCATATTAAAAGCAAAGTACTGTATATCCCAAAAAGTTTATCATTACAACTGCAGCATGCAGTAAGGAGTAAGGTGCAATACCAGACCTTGGAAAAATAACTTAAAATTGCAACTCCTAGAATCCCTCAACCAGTGTGGATGTTCACCATGGCATTGCTGGTAGGAGATTCCGGCATATGTGACCTGATCTTACGAACAGTTACAGCCAAGTCAAACTGTCCTTCCTCAGCAAGACACTGTATATGTATAGCATAGTCTTTACAGTTGGAAAGAAGTACTGTAAACCTTTGTTACTCAGGTGTTTTTGAACTGCAACTCCCAGAAACCCCAGCCAGCACAGCTGGTGGTGAAGGCTTCTGGGAGTTGCAGTCCAAAAACACCTGAGTAACAAAGGTTAAGAACCACTGCTGTAAACAACATGTATCTGAATGACTATGTGTATAGGGTTAGCTGCTCAGCTGGCTTTGCTATGCCCTGTGTCAATGGCTGGATGTTAATTTCAAATACACATTTTTTCTCTCTCTTCCAGGGACATGAAAACACATCAGATGTCCCTTTAATCTCCTGTTGATTCTAGTGCTGAGTTTACCAATGAAACCACTGCTTGTGATATACATGAAATGGAAATCTAGCACCAGCAGAGACAAACAAGCTCCTGAAGTCACCACAGAAAGATTTGAACGTACAAGTAGCACAGGAAAGTAGAGTGGCAGGCAGTGCATATGTCTGATAGAACCTCTTCCTCCTCTGATTCCACTTTGCTATTGCTGTTGGGTTTCTCCTGCATTTCTTCTACAGTGCAACTTAAGAGAAGCAGCTCTTCTCACTGACATTGTTTAGGAGTCACAAATATTTCTTCCTCTGGCAAGCAGTTTTGTAGGTGAAAGCAAAAGGAAAATTGAGAAATACCATGGACTTAGAATCATAGAATCACAGAGTTGGAAGAGACCACAGGGGCCATCGAGTCCAACCCCCTGCCATGCAGGAACTCCATCAAAGCACTCCCGACAGATGGCCATCCAGCCTCTGCTTAAAAACCTCCAAAGAAGGAGACTCTACCACACTCTGAGGCAGCATATTCCATTGCCGACCAGCTCTGACTGTCAGGAAGTTCATACTGAGATTCAGGTGGAATCTCTTTTCCTGTAGTTTGAAACCATTGCTCCTTGTCCTAGTGTCTAGAGCCGTGGAAAACAAACCTGTCCCTTCCTCGACGTGACATCCCTTCAAATATTTAAACATGGCTATCATGTCCCTTCTTAATCTTCTTTTTGCAAGGCTAAACATTCCCAGCTCCCTAAGCCGTTCCTCATAGCAGTGGTCCCCAACCTTGGGCCTCCATATGTTCTTGGACTTCAACTCCCAGAAATCCCAGCCAGCAGAGGTGGTGGTGAAGGCTTCTGGGAGTTGTAGTCCAAGAACATCTAGAGGCCCAAGGTTGGGGACCATTGCCTCATAGGACATGGCTTCCAGACCTTTGACCATTTTGGTTGCCCTCCTGTGGACACGTTCCAGGTTGTCAACATCCTTCTTGAATTGAGGTGCCCAGAACTGGACACAATACTCCAGGTGAGGTCTGGCCAAAGCAGAATAGAGTGGTAGTATTACTTCCCTTGATCTAGACCAGTGATGGCGAACCTATGGGACGCGTGCCACAGCTGGCACACAGAGCCCTCTCTGTGGGCACACGAGCCATAAGTCGCCATAGAGAAATACTTATCCGTCCTCCGATCCCGGATTTGGCACTCCCCTCTGCTGGTTCAGTGGTCCAGCAGAGGGGTGCACTGGCGACCATTACCAGTCTAGCCCAATGGGGGATTGGAGGACCAGTAAGTATTTCTTTGTTAATACCACCCATAGGGGGGAAAAACCACAAGCATTTAACCCTTGCAGTGCAGGAGCAGTTGTTTTTTCTAAACTAAAACCTCAGCATTCGGGTTTTAATTGCAGTATTGGCACTTTGGAATAAATAAGTTGATTTTGTGTTGCAGTTTGGGCACTCGGGCTCAAAAAGGTTCACCATCACTGATCTAGACACTATACTATTGATGCAACCAAAAATTGCATTGGCTTTCTTGGCAGCTGCATCACACTGCTGACTCATGTTCAGTTTGTGGTCTACCAAGACTCCTAGATCCCTTTCACAGGTACTGTTGTCTAGCCAGGTGTCTTCCATCCTATATCTGTGAAGTTCACTTTTTTCTGCCTAGGTGTAGGACCTTACATTTCTCTCTGTTAAAATTCATTTTGTTAGTTTTGGCCCAGGACTCTAATCTGTCAAGGTCATTTTGAATTTTAATCCTGTCCTCTGGGGAATTAGCAACCCCTCCCAATTTGGTATCATCTGCAGATTTAATCAGCATACTCTCTATTCCTTCCTCCAAGTCATTGATAAAGATGTTGAATAGCACAGGGCCCAGAACAGAACCCTGAGGCACCCCACTAGTTACCTCTCTCCAGGATGAAGATAAGCCATTGATGAGCACCCTTTGGGTTCAGTCAGTCAACCAATTACAAATCCACTGAACAGTAGCACTGTCTAGACTTCGGGGGGCGGTTTTCCTGCTCTTTGAATTTTCCAAGATTCTCACAGGCAGAATTCTGGGAGAGGAAGCCCATAAGAGGAGCCCTTCTGACCTCCATGTTTTCCCAGGCACTTCTGCTTTGAAAAGCAAGAACACTGCCCTGGTGCACTGTGTGACTTGCAAAGATTCATGGGAGGGGTAGTTCCATTGAATGCACCCTCTATGGAGTCTCACGGGTGATGGAACTAACCCTCTCATGAACTTGTGGGAGTCCCAGATAGCCTTGGGACTCACACAGAACACCAGGATGATTTCCTTGCTGTTCAGAGCAGAAGCACCTGGGAAGAGTGTCAGGGTAGGTAGGTCAGGCTCTTCTGAAGCCTTGTTTTGGGGCACCTCTCCTAGAATTCTGACTGGGGGGGGGGGAGTCCTGAATGAATTCTGGGAATCTTAAAAAATCATAATTGGTCTTTTCCCAGGACTGTAGTTACTCCAGCCTTTCTTCTGAGCAGAGCTCAGAAATCTTGCTTTGGATTCCAAGCCAAAGAATCTCCTTTTCTAAGCATTGTTTTTGAGTAAAACTGGAGTATTTATGCAAACAGTGACACTGTTAGTAAAGCGTATGGATTTTGATGGAGTGTACTTTCCATTTAGTGAGTCTGAAGTCACTGATTCTTTTCCAAGTAAGTAACATTGTCATAGAGGTGAAAGGACAGTTCTCAAAGCATTTAAAGAATGAGATAGGTTTTGTATTTCTTTGAAGTCTCTCTTTGATTTGGTGTTTGCCACACTCATATGGCTGTATATAATCATTTCCCCCTTTTAATAAATCATTAAAAAGGGGGCTGGTTTACATGCAGATTACTAGCTAAGAGCAATTTGTTTTTGGAAATGAGACGAAAATTGAGATCGTCTGAAAGTCTTCTTAGCATCACTAGAAAGTAATTACCAGTCAGTTGGTGGGGCAGGGGGAGAGAATAATGTTTGTTATGCCTCTTTCTTGCACATACCTTCCAGTGAAGTAGCATTCCATTGCAACTCCTTTGGCTAGTAAAGCTGCAGTCTGGTACCCTCTTATCTAGGATTAAGCCTCACTGTACCCAGTGGGACTTACTTTTGGATAGACATGTCTGAGATCACAGTGCAGATGTGATTGAGAGATGGTAATTAACTACCGCAGCTCAGTGGTTTAGGTATCTGGCCGTGGATCCAGAGAATGGGTGTTCAATTCCCACCCACCCACCCCGGTGCCTCCTGGGAGAAGAGCCATCCTGTGTGGCCTTGGGCAAGCTGCAGAGTCCCAGGGTGCCCCCAGAAAAAGGGAATGGGAAACCACTTCTGTGTATTCTCTACATGGAAACCCCTGAAAAAGTTATCACAATTGACTTGACTGCACATTCTATTATTTGATGATGATTATGATTGTTGCTTTAATGTATAATCTATTTTTTACAACCTTCATCTGTATGGTTATGGGTAGAGATGGACATGAATCAGAAAAATGGTGATTAGTTTTGATTCATGATTTGTCATGGTAGACAAATTACAAATGTACATTTTTTTTCTGATGAATCGACAAATTGATTTGTCAATTTATTTTTAGTTTAAAATCCTGTAAAATGCCCTTTCCCAGCACTTAGAGACACCAAATTCACAGGGAAGCTTCCACTGACTTTCCTCTACAAGCCTTGCAAGTTTGGTGAAGTTTGGGTTTCAGATGTCTGAGTTATACACCCACAAGTAGGGCCTCCCATAGGAAAGTTCCCCCCCCCAAAGCACTTAGAGACACCAAAATGACGGAGAAGCTTCTACTGACATGCCTCTACAATCTCTCCATGTTTGGCGAAGATTGAGTTTCAGACAAAGAAGTTACTTACCTGTAACTCTGGTTCTTCGAGTGGCCATCTGTGAATTCACACTAATGGGTTAATCTGCGCCTTAGCAGAGCAGGTTCGGAACCTTTAAGAGCTTTAAGCACATGGTGCTGGGACCTCCCACCTAGGCTATATCACCACTCCCAGCACCAGGTGCCTCAGTTCCGTAGAACTGTCCGCCGCTGCACAGCATGCTATATGAAGGATGTGACACACAGCGGGGAGGCAGGGCGGGGAGTGTGAATTCACAGATGACCACTCGAAGAACCAGAGTTACAGGTAAGTAACTTCTTTTTCTCCTTCGTGGTCTCTGTGAATGCACACTAATGGGTGACTAGCAAGCTGACTTACCAGGTGGTGGGTGTCACGACAGGACAGAGGCCAGTACTGCTCTCCCGACGACAGCTTCTGCTTTAGCTCGAACGTCCAGGCAGTAATGGGCTGCAAAGGTGAAAGGCGTGGACCATGTTGCAGCCTTGCAGACGTCCGTTAATTCCACTCCACGGAGGAAGGCCGTGGAAGACGCAATCGCTCTGGTAGAATGGGCCCGAATAGTTGCCGGAAGAGGGGTATGAGCCAGTTCATAAGCCAACTTTATCGTGGTGACCACCCACCTGGAGAAGGTCTGCGGGGAGATAGGTGAACCCTTAGACTGTCCGTGAAAAGCGATAAAGAGTCTCCGGGAAGAACGAAAAGACTCAGTCCTGGACAGGTAGTATGCAAGTGCTCTCTTAACATCCAGTGAGTGAAGAGACCTCTCTAAATCTGAAGTTGGGTTCGGAAAGAAAGTGGGAAGGACTATAGGTTGGTTCAGATGGAATGATGTCACTACTTTCGGTAGAAAGGAGAGATCCGGGAAGAGGGTAACTTTATCTGGATGGAACTGCAAAAACGACGGGTCTATTCGGAGGGCTGTAAGCTCACTAGCCCGCCGAGCTGAAGTGACAGCGAGAAGGAAAGCTGTTTTTATAGAGAGCAGTTTCAAAGAAGTGGATGCCAAAGGTTCAAATGGCGGGGACATTAACTTCTTCAGCACCAATTGAAGGGACCACTGGGGTGTGGGTGCCTTGTAGGCAGGGCGCATGTTTTTAAGGCCTTTTAGGAACTGTTTCAACATTGGATCTTGGAAAAGCTTGGCCGCACCTGAAGACGGGGGTTGATGGGCAACAACCACAGAAATGTAGACCCTGAGGGTTGAATGTGAGAGTCCACGCTGAAAAAGGAGGAGGATGAACCGCAACAAAACATCCAGTGAGGTAGGTGATGCAGGTAAGTTATTTTTGGCGGTAAAATCCAGAAATGACTTCCATTTGCGGGAGTATGTGGCGATAGTGGAAGGCCTCCAAGCTCAGCACAGGACATCAGCTATTGAGGGACCAGCCTCCAGGCTGTCAGGTGCAGCGAGTCGAGATCCAGATGGAAGGTCATGCCGTTGTGCAGGGAAAGCAGGTGAGGCAGTATTGGTAGGCGAAGATGATCGATTGAGCCCTGATGGAGCGGGGAAAACCACGCCAGGCGAGGCCACCAAGGAGCTATAAAAATCACGTTGGATTGATCTTGCTGTGCTTTAACGATCGGCTTCTGGATTAGCGGAATGGGGGGAAACATGTATAGTAGATCTTCTGTTCACGGTATCATGAATGCGTCGCCCAGTGAGTTGGGACCGACTCCTGCTCGGGAGCAGTATCGGCTGCATTTCTTGTTTGTGGCAGACGCAAAGACATCGATGGAGGGGGTGCCCCAGCGATGGCAAAGGGATTGGAATACGGCATCGTCCAATTCCCACTCGTGGGTACAGTCGTGCAACCGACTCAAGCGATCTGCCAGAAGATTCTCGGCGGAGGCAACGTGAACCACAATGAGGAATATATGGCGCTCGTAGCACCATTCCCAAATCTGGATAGTAAGGTAAAGGAGGCGTTGGGAATGAGTACCACCTTGCTTGTTCAGGTAGTACACCACAGTCGTGTTGTCGGAGGCTACTTGCACATCTTGACCTGAGACAAGACTTGCTCGAAAGTCCGAAGAGCCTTGAAGACAGCAAGGAGCTCTAACAAATTGATGTGGAGCTGACATTCCTGCGGCGTCCAGTGCCCATTCGCTGTTAAGTCCAAGACATGTGCTCCCCAACCTGTCAGACTGGCATCGGTCGTGACCTGAATTGTTGGCGTGAGCGGGCCAAAGGGCCTGCCGACAAGGAGATTGGTGCGAAGGGACCACCAGGCAAGTTGAGCTGCAAGTTCTGGGGTGACAGTTAGCAGCTTGGACGGGGGATCCGAGAGAGGGCTGTACAGAGCCAAATACCACGCCTGGAGAGATCTCATTTTCAGCCTGGCGTGTTGGATGACCGTGGTAGTGGAGGCCATGAATCCTAACAGTTTTTGCACTAGCAACGCTTGAACTCTGGCCCCCGCAGTGAAATAAGGTAGAATAGCGAGGATTTTCGCAACCCTGTCTTCTGGGACAAAGGCCCATCCCAGCACGGCATCCAGAACTCCCCCAATGTACGTAACCTTTTGAGTAGGGTACAGAGTGGATTTCTTGAGGTTGACCTGGAGACCAAGTGCAGACAAGAGAGATAACGTTAAAAGAGATATCATGGGACAACTTGGTAGAAGAAGTTGTCACCAGCAACCAGTCATCAAGGTAAGGAAATACAGTGACGCCTTGCAGTCGAAGGTGAGCCACCACAGGAGCCAAGCATTTGGTAAACACTCTAGGTGAAGTGGATAAACCAAAGGAAAGAGCCTTGAATTCATAAATTACTCCATCGAGCGAAAACGTGAGGAAACGACGATGGTCCAAACGGATACTAATATGAAAATAAGCATCCTTGAGGTCAATAAGCACAAACCAATCTCCTGGCCTCAACAACTGGATAGCACTGTCCAGAGAGGCCATACGAAAACGTGGAAGCGTAATATAAGAATTCAAGGGGCGAAGGTCGAGAATAGGCCGGAGCCCTCCATCCTTTTTAGGAACAATAAAATAGCGTGAGAAAAAGCTATGTGCAATGTCTGGATCATTAACCAACGTGATTGCATCTTTAGAAAGCAGTTTGTCCACTTCCTGACGTAAGACAGAAGAAGTAGCTGTGTTCCTGACAAAACCCGTGTAAGGTGTGGAGTGGAATTCTATCGCATATCCCGTGGCAATTATAGTGAGAACCCAAGAGTCGGAGGTGATAAACCTCCAAACATCAAAAAATTGTGCCAATCTAATTAGGCGAGGTAATGGTGCTGGTGGCTGAAGAACATTAAAGAGGCTGCTTGGCCTTGCGGTCTTGTCGGCGTGTTTGTTGACGCGGCCTTTGTCTGTTAGGCTGCTGTCGGGACTGACCTTGGTAAGCGGGTATTTGTGACCGCTGGCGATCAGAGTAGGACCTATAAGGGTAGGGACGCCGCCAAGTCGAACGAGGACGAGACTGTACCGAGTAAGATCGTGCTGTTTTCCGATGTTTTAACAGACTTTCTAGGATCTCGTCGGTCTTTGAGTCAAAAAGTCCAACCCCATCAAACGGGAGGTCTTCAATCCTAGCCTTAACATCATCCGAGGTGTTTGCCGAGCGTAGCCAAGCATGACGACGGAGGGAGACCAATGTGGTGAGTTGTTTAGCTGCAGCGTCTACCACGTGCCTGGCTGCGATGCGCTCTTGGCGGGCTAGGAACATGTCCTCTAGATGATGGGCCAGGCTAGATGTTCTCAGGTCCCCTGGGGCGGCCTGCAGTGCAGAAAGCACGCTACTCCAAAGATGTCGATGATACGCCCCCATGGCCGCCATATAGTTGGCTACACGCAGGACAAAGGCAGCCAGAGAGTACATCCTTCTACCCAGAATGTCCAGCTTACGCCCTTCCTTATCTGTTGGAGCCAAAGAAGACTTTCCCTGGGGTCGGGTTTGTGTAGTGTCCACCACTAGAGAATTTGGTGACGGATGCTTCGCGAGGAAATCTGTATCTGTCCCATGAGTTTTATATAAGTTTTCCACTCGCCTCGCTATTTGATGGGAAGTGGATGGTTTATCCCTCTAAGGAGGCTGGAGAGGGATGGGATGAAGCCAAGGCGGACTGGTGGGATCTGATCTTTCGTTATGTCTGCGAAAACTTTGTCCAATTGTTCTATGGAGGGCTGTAGAACTGTGAGATCCGAAACCTCAGCAATACGCTTAATCAACTGTGCATATGCCGTGTAATCCTCTGATGGAGAAGGGGGATGACTACCAGCAACATCAGAAGACGGAGTAGGAAGATGTAGCGGTGAGTCCTCTCTGATTTCCCCTTCATCTTCACTGGAACCTTCACAAGAACCTGCTCAGGAGATTCTGCATATGGAAGTTGGGCTCGAGGGGTACCAAACTCGGAAGGTGCCTGGGCTAGATCCTCTAGGAAGTCATCATCCCTCATGACCGAAATCCAACCAGGAGAGAGTGATGGAGCACCTCCGACGTCCGAGCGTTGTTGGGCTCGAGCCAGCAACTCAGAAGAAGTCGTTCTCGTTGCGGATAAGGGCTGTCGAGGTCGAGCACCTTGGCCTCGAAATTGCGGAGATTGGTAGTCGTCGGGTCGACGATAGTAATCCTCCGAAGTAGAATGGAGCGGAGGCGGCGGGTAAGCTCCAAAGTAGGGAGACCAAAAGCGGTACATCATCGGGTCGAAGGGCATGGGATATCCAGGGCCTTCGAACCCGAAGGCACGCACTCGATAGAACTCTCGAGGGTCATCCCAAGGAAAAGGTCTTTGATCCCCCTGTGGTGGCCTGTCGCAGTCGGGCTCGGGCTCGAGGTGACGGGTTTTCTGTCTCTTTTTCCTGGGCGCCTCCGGTGTCGAGCCAGAGGGGGATCCAGGAGCAGCTGGAGGATCCAATTCAACATTGGGCGACGAATGAGCAGGCGCGGGGGGGGAAGCTTGCCTGCGGTGACAACACCACCTCCGAACGCGGGGGGGAAACTCCCTCAACTCTTGATGGAGTAGCCGCGGAATCATGTCGAGCCACCGACATCGAAGGCGACAGAGTAACAGAAGGCGTCGTGGACTTGGAAGTCTTTTTCTTCTTTTTCAATATCGAGCCCGACGGAAACTTCGATATCAAGGCCGAAACGGTCGACCTCGAGCCCGAGGAGGTGGACTTTGGGACCTTGCGGCCGTCCGCGGGGGAGGGAGCCGCAGCCGGCGAAGCTGCAGACAAAGGAGTGCGTGGAGGCTCCATTTTACGAGCTGGCTCGAGAGATTGCTGCCACAAATAGGAGTGGAGTCTCTGAAGCCTCTGCTTCAAAGCCAGTTCGGTAAAGGCTTTGCAATGCGAGCAAGAGGCAGTTTGGTGTTCTTCTCCCAAACAGAAGAGACACAACGAGTGGCCGTTGGAGAAAGGCACCTTGCCATTACAAGCGGTACAATGTTTGAAAGGCCCCAACGAGGCCATAAACACCAAAGCACGGTTTTATGCTTACAAGTCCAACTCACAAAACAAGAGGAACGTCAGGCAAGCCGAGGTCAGTATAGGAGGGAGATCCAAGCCGAGAAGAAAAGGTATTTAGAGAGAGAGACGCACAAGCTCCGGTTCACGATGCTGCTGAAGCGACGGCAGGAAACGGAACTGAGGCACCTGGTGCTGGGGGCGGTGATATAGCCTAGGTGGGAGGTCCCAGCACCATGTGCTTAAAGCTCTTAAAGTTTCCGAACCTGCTCTGCTAAGGTGCAGATTAACCCATTAGTGTGCATTCACAGAGACCACGAAGGAGAAATCCAAACTATACACCCACAAAGTGGGTCCTCCCGGGAAAGTGCCCTTTAGCAGTTGGCTTGGGGAAACCCAATCTTCACCAACTTGGAGGGATTGTAAAGGAGAGCCAGAGGAAGCTTGCTTGTGATTTTAGTGTCTCTTGGTGCCTTGGGAGCCATTTTATAGCCAAACGATTAATAAAAAATAGCTAAAAATTCATTGATTCGTGTTCATCAGGGCATTGATTCATACGAATACAAATCAACAAATTAGCAAATTTTTGAATGAATTTGGTGATTCGTTTTTTAATTTGTGCCCGTTTCTAGTTATGGAGTGAAATAAACTATGGGTATGGAACAAGAGGTGTGTGGTATTCATGGCCCAGAAGCCCCTGTGTCATGACTAAAATAGAAAAAGAGCAAGTTGCAGAGAGGGACCTGTGGAAAAAAGGAACAAGGGCAATTAGCAAGGCCAAACTGAGCCTACAGGGCTCCTCTGCTCCCTAGCTAAAGAATTAGCAAAGATGGGGAAGGAGAAAAGGAGATGGTAATTTTCCTCCTGTATCCAAGGGCTGCCTCTTATCTCATTGCTTCAGGATTCTCAAGGCCCTCAACTTGTCCCATTTTGTTCACTTCTCATTTACTCCCTTTTAAATTCCCATTCATTAAAAGCTGTTGAATGAAGAAAATCTGTTTGTAAAATTTTATTATGTATATTGACATCACAGATTTCCATTAATATACCATGCATTTACCTTCATGCTCCGTTTAGCCCAACTTCCATTTTAAGTTTTGAGATGTTTTTGGAAATTGAATGACTCTTTTTGCCCATTAAGAAACATAACAGATATTACTGTCCAGAATTACATGTGTTAAAAAGGGTTCATCTACTGAAGAGTATTTTTTTAAAAATAAATAAAACAGTAATATTGATCATTCCTTAATGTTTAACTTTTGTATAAGAGAAATTGAGTAACCCATGGTGAAATGGCAAACAATGGACTGCCAGAATACATTATATAGTATGTTGTCAACTAAAAGAAAGAGGAGTGAATATTCTCTCCAGTATTGGACTGTATGTACTTTGAAGATTATTGTTTGATCCCTTCCCAATAATCCTCTTTAGACTTCTGTTGCAGATTTTGTTGTTATTTTTACTCATGAGTTCTGATCACGTATCAGTTTTGCACGTTATGTTAGATAGAAAACTGTGCTATAAAAAAAGAGGCCAAGTATGTCATCTGATTAAATAGCCCTGCTATATAATTAGGCCAAGCGAAGATAATTTGCACAGCTTTCCAAGCCCCAGAATACCTTTTAATGGAAAAATAAGCCTATAATCATTTATGAGTCGAGTAGGCTATCTATATGCTAAAGGGTTCCCCCACTTCTTGTAAACTTATTTTCACACCACATGAAGGCAGGATTATACAGAGTGGAGGAATGGGACACAATGGCTTGTGTAGACAATACTCATAAGCAAACCACAAACTGTAGCAAATGTCTGGCTTATACTAACAAAAGTCAGGAAGTCGTTAGATAGAACTAAAGCTGTTTTTAATTTAGCCTAGTTGTCTCAAGGCACATATGGCAGAAAAACAGTATCTTTCTGTATCATCTGGCTTGCCCGATAAGAGGCTAAGCTAGCAGTAAACCAGCTGGTGATGCTTAGGTATTAACAGGAAGGTTTTCAGCAAATTCCTGCATATTATTTTCTTTAATATGACTGAATGTTTCTAAGTATTTAAAATTTTATTTTATTAATATTTATTTAAAATATTTCTTACCCTACCTTTCTCCTTAAAAAGGACCCAAGGCAACCTACATCTTTAAAAGATAATATTTAAGATAAAACCAGTAAATATACAAATGTTAAAAAGGATCAAACAGCTACTACACTAAAAGATGGTAAACAAAAGCAACACCAAAAACATTCCAAGCAGTAAGGCACAGTCATCCACTTAAAAACTCCACTCAGGCAACCAGTCATTAAGGGAAAGCTTGCCTGAAGAGAAAGCTCTTTACCTGCTTGTGGAAGGACAACACAGATGGGGCAAGCCCAGATCTTAACACCCAAGCGGGCTCATAAAATGAGACACAGTCCTGGAGATAGTTTGGACCCAAGCTGTTTAGGGCTTTAAAGGTTAGAACCAGCACTTTGAATTGTGCCTCGAAATGGATCGGCAGCCAGTGGAGCTGCTGTGACGGGGGGTTATGTGATCCCTGCAATCAGCCCCCATTAGCAATCTGGCTGCTGTGTTTTGGACCTACTGTAGTTTCCAGAGGCAGCCCCACGTAGAGCATGTTACAGTAATCCAGCCAGAATGTAACTCTGGGCCTGTCCACATCAGGAAATTTGGTGTGGTACAGTCCATACTTAAAAGGTTCTTAAGTTCAGATAGTTTTAAATCTCAGTTGAGCAATCCTTCTGTCCAGGGGAAAACATTGGGGTGAAATCTGGAAGTTGAGTCATGGCAACTGGACTTCTTTCTTGTTAGGTTGAAACATTTTGCTATTCATCCAAGTAGCTTCTTCAGTCTGAGGAGAATTGGTAGGAGATCCCTGATATATCCTCCATGTTGGTTTCACTTCCCCCTGGTCTGAATAGGCTCCTTAGAAGGACAAAGGACTGGGGGTGAGGGATAATCCCACTTCTGCAGCCCTTCTCCACCCATTGTCATGGGTCGTTAACAGTGGTCTTTCTGGTGTGTGTCGTTGGAGCAATACATTGGAGGAACCAAACAGCCACTAAACAGGAAAATGGCCCAGCACAGGAGGGGCAATGGCTCAGGACAACAGTCAGCAGTGCTCCTTCATTTGAAGGACAAAGGACACTCATTTGATGACCAAGATATACTCATTTTGGACTGAGAAGATAGGTGGTATGAGAGAGAGGTCAGGGAGGCCATACATGCGCATATAGAAAATCCCTCACTCAAGAGGGGTGGAGGCCTTAGATACCATCTGTCTCCTATTTATCATGCTGCCCTTTCATCCATCCCCAGGAAGATTAGGACCAAACACACCAGAAAGACCACTGTTAACAACTATTAATGACCATTAACAAGAAATGAGTACAGTTGCCATGACTTAACTTCCAGATAACCACACCGGGATGACTGAGAATCTTCACAGATACTTTGGGATGAGAGTTGGGGAGAGAGAAGAGAGATAACGCTGCCCCCTTTTCCAGCCTTTTGCCTCAGCCATGGCTCTGGTGGGACTGCACTGCTTTGTGGGCTGGAGCCTAAGGAGTCAACATAACCCCATTTCCCTGCCTTTTCTCATACCTCGTTCAGGAGGCTGGAGTCACTTCCTTTTTTGTTTGTTAGTTAAAGGAGTAAGTGTGCATATCGAAATGGCAATGCATCAACCTGGCATGATTTTAGAATTTCACTGTGCCATTTCGGGAAATATTAATAATAAAAGAAGATTAAAATAGAGGAAATGAGTTCTCCACCCTTCTTTTTAATGCCACAACCCTAAATACATCACAGAGTTGTCTCCTCAATTAATGCCATCCCCAGTGTCATTTTGGTGAAAGTATCTCTCAGTGAAGGCTAAACAAAGAGCTGTTTTGCATCTCAATGAATTGTGCCAAATAGATTGCATGCTCTAGCCCTGTGCCACTTTGGTGCGGGACACCTCTTAAAGGAGAAAGATGAATAGATCTAAGTATAAGCGGATGAAGTATTTTCTTTCATGCCAAAGAGTACCATCAGGGTTCCATATATCATAACTACATACCAGTGTGGACAGGCTCTAAGGCATGAGTCACCTCAGCCAGATCAGACCTCTCCAGGAACAGGCACAGCTGGTGCATTAGTTTTAATTTGCAAAGGCCATCCTGGCCACTGCCGAAACCTGAGCATCCAGGCTTAGAATTTAATCCAAGAGCACCTCCAAGATGCACATCTGTGTTTTAATGGGCAACCCATCCAGCACAGGCTGAATGCCTATTCCTTGATCTGCCTTTCAGCTGACCAAGAGCACCTCTGTCCTGTCTGAATTAAGTTTCAGTTTAACATTCATCCATTATTAACACCAGACACTGATCTAAACTGCTTCCTCAGATTTAGATGGCAAGGAGAGATAGAGTTGGATGTCATCAGCGTACTGGTGACACCAAACCTAAACCTCCAGGCAACCTCTCCCAGCGATTTCATGCAGAGGTTAAATAACATAAGAGACAAAACAGAACCCTGAGGGATCCTGCAGGCCAGCAGCCAGGGTGTCAAGTAGGATTCCCCCAGCATCACCTTCTGAGTTCTTTCCTCCAGAAAGGGCTGGAGCCACTGTAAAACAATGCAACTCCCATCCCAGAGAGACGGCCTAGAAGGATGCCATGGTAGATGGTATCGAAAGCCGCTGAGAGGTCCAGCACAATCAACAGGGACACAGTCTCCCTGTCCAGTTCTTGGTGTAGGTCATCCACCAAGGCAGCCAAAGCAGTCTCTGTCCCATAAAAAGGCCTGAAGTCAGATAGAAATGGGTCTAGATAATTCATCTCATCCAGGAACTCCTGAAGCTGAGCATCCACAACCCACTCCAGCATTTGACCCAAGAATGGAATATTAGAGACTGGTTGGTAATCATTCAGTTTTGTGGGATCTAAGGAGGGTTTTTTCAACAATGGTCTTACTACTGCCTCCTTCAAGCAAGCTCCTTCACTACCATTTGGACCCACTCGGCCAGTCCCTCTCTGGCAGCTTTTATAAGCCAGTAAGGGCAAGGGTCAAGTAGACAAGTGGTAGCCCTCACCTCTCCAAGGGTCCTGTCCACACCATCAGGCTGCAGAAACAAACTCATCTATTAACACAGGACAAACAGGGGCTTTAGTTACATTCACAGGACCTGTGTCAACTACAACATCCAAGTCAGAGCATATATGAGCAATCTTGTGTGTAAAGTGTTGCGCAAACAGTATGGTCTGTATTTTCTTCCTTTGGGGCGTGATGTAATAGGTCCTTGACCACTCAAAAGAGATCCGCTGGACAACTCTGTGCAAACACAATGGTGGCAGAGAAGAATGGCACGGAAAAGGCATTTTAATGGGCTCTAGCCCGTGTTAGGTCAGATTCAGTTTTCTGCCATTGTCACTCAAGTCTGTCCTGCCTATTTCATCATCACCAGGTCCCCTAGTAAACCAGGTGGTGTGTTAGGCTCTACTTTGTGGGAGGAGACCTTAAGGAGCAATCCTGTCAAGGCCTGTTTTACCATTTCCCCTTTCCAAAGTTTAACCAAGGATTCAACAGAATCACCTGCCAAGGTGGTAAGAAATTCCCCAAGAGCCATCAGGAAACCATTTGGATCCATCAGGCTTCTGGGGCTGACTATCTTAGTCTGTCCCCCACCCCTGTAGAGGCTCTGAGTTCCAGCAAGTCTAAACCCCACCAGATGATGATCTGTCTATGGCAATGGAACTGCAGAGAGTTCCTCCACACCCCAGTCACCAACATTTACCCCAGTACAGAAAACCAGGTCTAAAGTGTGCCTTGCAGCATGGATGGGGGCAGATACAATTTAGGATAGACCCATGGTCATCTTGGAGGACATTAAGTCCTGAGCCACTCCTGACAGAACTGCCTTGGCATGGATGTTGAAGTTCCTCAGTACAAGAAGCCAAGGGGACTTTAACATCACCCCCAAGACCAGCTCAGTTAGCTCAGGAAAGGAGACCGTTGAGCCATAGGGTGGGCAGTACACTAGCAGAATCCCTATTCTGTCCTGGGCTCCTACTTTCAGAAGCACACGTTCAAACCCAGGGAATTGGGGATTGTGACATCTGGTGAGAGAGATGAAATCAGGCTGCATAACTCCACTGCAATTCCATCTCCCCACCCCCAGGTCTCGCCTGCTGGACAAAGCTGAGTGAGATTTACACCCTCAACCTCATCCAACCAAGTCAGTGTAATGCAAGCCAGGTCAGCATGCTCCTGCAGGATCAAGTCTTCGATGGCTGTTGTTTTCCCATTTATCAACCTGGCATTTTAGAGCAGCAAATCAATGAATCACATATGCTCTTAGGCTGATAGCAGCTTCCTTGTTCTCTGGACGACTTCCTTGGGATATACTATTGATGAAAAGCTTAGACATTCCATCAGAGATGCTTACAGTTGGATCCTTATTTGGATTTCTAATCAGATCAGTTTTGCTCAAATATTTCCTAGGCACCACACATTTCTATTCTCATCCTCTGATAAGGAAAGGCATTGCTGTAATGATGAGGGCAACTTTGGCTGGTCATAACAGAGCCTGGGACACGAAATGTTGAACACGGTGGCTGAAATCTTGTTGCTTAGCATACTAAGTTGCAACTGAAGTAAGTGCACTGAAGCAATGGAACTTAACAGAGGAGTTGACTCACTATATCCCAATTGTGTCAGGGTAGGGGGTTTACTTTATTTGTGACTTACAATTCCAAACACTGGATTCCAACCAGTGTTTCAAATATATATTTACTGCTTAGAAGTGCTACCAAAATAAGTATCTTCTGAATAATGGAATATGTACTTTACAGCAACTTGCTTCCCTTTTTATAAAAGAGAATTAAATTTAACACACCAAAGAACGATATTTGATTCTGAATAGCAAACGAAGTCTAGGGGAAACCAAACACAAAACCCTTTCATGCTTGAATACAGGCCATTCCACACAGGCAAAGAGGTTGCCACAGGGTGTAAGCTGAATAGAGGACTTCTGCCAAGTTGTTCTTTGACAAGTATACTTGTAACAGTTCATATTTGCAAATGTGTTTTGTTGTACTCACACTATTCATAGTTACATACATACATAGATAATCTTAGGTGTACACTTAAGCATATACAATGGGAAGTTGTTCTGTACCCCTTTTTAACAACCTTCTCCCACTGTGCAATTCCCTCCATCTTGCCAAGTTTCCAAACACTTCCAGGAAATAACTGTAAAACCTTAAGGCCTATCCAGTTCCCTTGTTGCCTTTGCAGTGTTGACGCTGGCTCCATGCCAAATCATGGAGAGGCAAAACTGCAGCAAGAGCGGTGTGTGAGAGAGGGAGAAGTGAATCCTCCTAAGGGATATATGGTGATTTTGACCACGAGTGTAACTGTGTCAAGATGACTTCTGTTAAGGTGCTTAAAGTTACCTTGGCACATATATGGCACATGTAGGTGCTCTTTTCTTTTGCTAGTAACTGTGGCTTGAGCCTCATATGATTCAGCATTGCTGCACACAGCAAGCAAACATGCAGACTTATGGATTCACTTTGATTCACACAGTATTTATGATTCATTCAGATCCTCATTTTGGCACTTGAAGTACATGTAAGATGCCACCCAGGCTCTTGGCAACATGCTGTAGTCACAGACGTGTTTTGCCGAGTATACTACACAAAGCACAAGACACCCACTTAAACTTGTCAGAATGTATGGTCTGCAGGCAACTTGCATTTGTTTATTTATTTGTATTATTTATATACTGCCTTTCTCCCCATAGGAGACCCAAGGCAGCTCACAACTATTAATACTATACAAAAATCAACTGTTCTAAAATATCCTGGAAATAAAACATAGTTAATCATATACAGTAGGACTGCCCTATCTGTGCGATCAGTATCTACTCATTCACTTATCTGCTGGCTGAAAATACTAAATAACCCCCCGCCCCCCAGAAATACTTATTTATATGTATTTCCAGGGTGTATTTACCAGAACTGGCCACTAGAGGGAGCAAGAGACAATGCAATGTATAGTGTTCAATACTTCCATGTTTTTCAGCATTGGTGGATGGGGCTTGGAACCGACCCCCTGCAGATACCACGGTCCTACTGTATTAAAACAAGATTTACAACAATTATTTTTTTTTTAAATCTATATGTAGTAAGTATGGCATGCTTGAGACACTGATTGATCAAACGTTGGCCTGAAAAGAAGGGTCTTTGCCTGATGATGGAAGGACAAGAGGGAGGGGACCCACCTGGCTTCTCATGGCAGTGTATTCCAAAGTCTGAGAGCAGCCACTGAGAAGGCCGTCTCTTGTGTCCTCACCAAACGAGCATGGGAAGATGGTGCAGCCGAGTGAAGGGCCTCCACAGATCTTAAATGTTGAGAAGGCTTATATGGGATGATACAGACCTTCAAATAGCCTAGACTCAAGCCATATAGGCACTTTGAATTGGGCCCAGGAACAGACTGGCAGCCAGTGAAGCTGTTGAAATAAGGGAGTTATATGCTGCTGCATTTTGGACGAGCTGAAGTTTCCAAACACTCTTAAAAGGCAGCCCCACATAGAGCACATTGCAGTAATCCAAATGGGATGTAACTAGGGCATGTGCCACCGTGGCTAGATGAGACATCTCAAGGAATAGGTACAGCCTGTGCACCAACTTTAACAGTGCAAATGCACTCTTGGTCACTGCTAAAACCTGAGCATCTAAGTTCAGAGTTGAATACAGGAGCACACCTCACTTTTCAGGAAGAGTGTAGCCCTGTCCAGTACAGGCTACAACCATATCCCCTGATTTGCCTTTAGACTAGCAGGAGCACCTCTGTCTTGTCTAGATAAAGTTTAAGTTTGTTAGGCTTCATCCAGTTCATTACTGACATCTGGGACTGGTCTAGGCACAAAACCTGCATGCCAATTTCTATGTGGAAATTTTGTGTGTGTTGGATAATAATTAGAGTAACAAAACAGCCCTTAGTGGATAAAGTTGAGTGTAGAGCATGTGTTGATCTTATGGAATCTATGCATCCATCAAGTTTTAGGTGTAGATTAGTTTTATGTACGTGTCTTAAGCCTAAGCATAGGGTGTAGTGAAACTATTAATTTATGTAAAAATTGACTTCACTTTTAAAGAAAAGCTTAGTGGTTACATACTATTTCCACTGTTTTTCTTTGTTCTTACAAAAATTGGATCTGAGAATTGTGTCCACCAGGGAGTCCCTAATTTGAAAAACAACGTTTTGGGATTGTTGTCCTTTAATAACCATTTTGACTGAAGATCCTTACACATCTTACTCTGCGTGGGTCTTCATAAAAACATTCTTACATGGGCACCACCCATCTGTCAATACACATGCAAAGAACAAGAACTACATTACTATTTGTCTTGGCTCTCAGAGCGAAGAGGAAATTCATGCTAAGGATGCTCATGCCAAAATCAACACAGCATGTTCATAAGCAAGAAATTGCTAGAATATCTTCGTGGTAGACCAGCCACTAAGTTAGATTCTCAGAAGCTGTTTGGCTTCTAGCCATGGAATATAGTCTGGAAGAAGGCATGAGTCACAGCTTTCAGCTCAGGAGGTTTCTTGTAGTCAAGAATCAGGCAGGAAAGGAAGCTCTGTCTGAAGCAGGAGCTAGCAGTTGAAGGCTCTTGGTGCCAAATTCATCCATTTTGTAGCATAAAAACAAGAGAAAGATACCAACCAGTGGTGCAGCCTTAATGCAGGATCAGAGTAAACACATACAGATTGTCAGGAAAACTGAAGGGCAAAGATATATGTAATGTGCCTTTCTCCTCCTTAATTTATTCCAAACACATTTATGGCACTAAAACATTTACACATGTGGAGTTCTCTCCTTGGATCTTCATTTAGAACAGGAGCCGCCACTGTTTTTAGACTGCTGGGCACAGTGAGAATTTTGAGTTTTGCGGGCACTCTTACAAAATGGCTCTTGTGGAGGATGTTGCTCATTCAGAAAATGGCTGCCATGGGAGGGAAGGATAGTGACAAAATACCCATTTTCTAGAAGGCAAACTAGTGAAGTTAAATGAAAAGTAATTTGGTCCAAGGCAAAGGTGAGTCTGAGCACCTATAAATAAAATCACTCTTTTGAATCAACATTTTTCTGCCTGGTACCCATGATCTCACTGAAGAGAAGAACAACTGCGGAATGAGATTTGGACGTAATAACCCAAGGAACTGGGCATGAGGCAAAAGTCAGGTCTTAGCTTCAGGAAATGAGTTTAAAATAGTTGGCACTCACAAACGAACAAACCAAACTTCATTTCACCGGGGACAAAATGGTTAGACTCAGGAAGCACAGCACTGAAAAACAGTTGTTCCCTCACTACGAAACAAGCACAGAGAGGTCATGCAAAACACCCAACTGCTTTGCCTAAATCTGAATGCTTCCTATTCCCTCACCTTAATTTTCCTCTTTGCACTTGGGCACATATCAAATAAAGCACCGGGCTGTCACTGCCCACTGTTTTCATTCTCTGCAAATGTCACTGTGTTTCATATGAACCCAGATATATTCTTAGATATGAAGGTGGTATTGGAGATTAACACTTAGCTTTCAAGCATACCAGCCTCCAGGACTGTTTTTTTCCTCTTCAAATTACAATACTCTACTCCTACCCAGACAAAAATAAAAGTCTGGTGGCTGTCAAGGTAGTTCTTGTGTTGGACACCAGAATTAGGCCATCTGCTAATGAATGACAACAATGTAAACCTCTTGTCATTTTCACTGGCTACGAGTATCTTGCCTAGCGTATGCTTTGGAGTATTTGTTGGAATTATTTTAATTGGGGACAGGACAGCTGTATTGAAAATAATGGGTTATACTTTCAGTGGCAAAGATAATATAATAGCAATTTCTTGCTGATGACTGACAGCAGATGAGGCTTTGGTGCACTCTCTGTTAGTGCCTGGCTGATAAGCAGTTATAACAATTGATAATTGTATTTGTTCTTGTGTGAATCACTTGAGCATAACGTCTACAAAAATGGACAATGAAAGTGAAATAATCCGAGCTTTCACGGCTTTCGTACTCTCCTGTTGTATGACTGGAAATAAACCACAAAGGCATTCAGGGCATCTGCAATGCGATTTCTCTTAAGGGTTAAGAAAGCTGAAGGCAGGATAGAGACTTGTTGCTTCAAGCTTGCAGTGTGTTATGGCAGATTCTCCAACCGATCTGAGTAAAAACAGTTTAATACTTCTGAAAAATCAATGGAAACTCTCTTTCCAGCATCTGATATCTAAAGGTAGGATACTCAATAGTTCGTTCAAAGCAATGTTCCTTTTGACACAGGAAGGCAGCATTTATGGAACAGGGTCTCAGGGGTTTGGACAACATGGAACTGACGAGGTGGGATAATAGTTGGATCTGCAGTTTCCTGTTCTCTGTACAATCAAGAATATGACCAGCACCTATCTATATGGAAACAGACTTTTCCATTCTTGTATATATTCAGTACAACCACACTGGGTCTTAGTCTTATATTGGTTTGCCAGAATCTCTTTACCTTTACTACTGTATAACTTTTCCCAGAAAAAAAGTCAGCCACATCTAAGTAATCCAGCATGGAACATCTCCTGGTTGACTTTTGGAGAAGCTTGGAATTGTAAAAAATATGAATGTCAGCAGGAAAGAAATGTTAAATTTTCTTTTACAAGGATTATAGAATGATTTACTTACCTTTTAATTTTGTTTAGCTGCTCGCAATTGTTTCATAAATTTGGGGAAGACATGATCACTGCAGTTGGGAGGAAATTCTGAAGAAAAACTGCAACTGAAGACCTCAATACACTTGCTGCCAAGTATAGCCAAAAACATGGCAATAGTATAAAGGAGCTTCAAATTATGATCATTCTAAAAAGGGCAATGGAATTAGTTTAGGTAGAAAGCAGCTTAGGACTGGTTCTTCCTTGACCCAGACTCCTATTTTACTCCTTATTTATTTGAAACTGTAGTAGTTTCAAAAGACCATTTACAAAGGGAGGTGAACATCAGTTGCTGAAATGCAGCAAAAAGTTGTGGAAGCCTAGCTCCATTTTGGAAAACAGCCATTACCAGCTATCATTCTTAGAAGTTTTGACAGAAGACAGATTTGTTAAGATAATGTATGGCGACTACTGGACATCAGACAATTTGAACATCTTAGATCACATTAATCTTGTACTTCTCTGTGCTTACTGAAGAATATTTACTCATCCAGTTACAGCTACAGAGTAAAACTGAAAAGTTTGGTCCTTTTTTTATTTTGGACCTATAAAAGTAAGATATGATCTTTTTTTAAAAAAAGAGTACACTGGGATACAGTAATCATCCCTCTAACTCTTCCTATTGTAAGGAATTATACAAATCCCTGTTCAGCCATGGAGCCCACTGATCTTGGAACAATTTCACTCAGCCTGACCAATTTTAAAGTAATGTTAAGTGACTTGAAAAAAGGGTAGGATACCACATGATAAATATATGCTTCCAAGCTCTAGTGCAGCAGAAGCCATATCCGAACTTTCTGCAACAAAATATATCATGCTAAATCCTCCAAAATTATCAAAGGGTATGTGGTAAACACAGATAAAGTACAGTGGTGCCTCGACTTACGACCATAATCCGTTCCAGAAAATGGACGTAACTCGAAATGGTCGTAAGTCAAAGCACCATTTCCCATAGGAATGCATTGAAATGCAATTAATCCGTTCTGGCCGAAGAAAAAAATCACCAAAAAAATAATAATATATCACTGCAAGACTCATTGGAAACACGATTAATCCCTTCCGATCGAAGGGGGGGGGGGGAAGAAAAGCAATCAAGCATGCAAGACCCATTGAAAATGCACAGAAAACAAACGGAGCAGATCGGAAATGCACAGAGAACAAAGGGGGCAGGTCGGAAATGCAAAGAAAACAAAGGAAAAAGCAAGGGAGGCATGCAGGACCCATTGGAAATGGGGGAAAACCCCCCAAAAAGCAACCAAACCCCCAAGACCCATTGGAAATGTGGGGGGGAACCAAAAAACAAACCCCCAAGACCCATCAGAAATGGGGAGGAAAAAAACCCAAAAAACAAACCCCCAAAGACCCATCACAGAACAGAAACATAACCCCCCCAGCTCAAAACCACACTGCAAAAACACCCAGAACAGTTTTTAAAAAGCAGAAAACAGCACCTTACCTTACCAGGCAGCCCGAAGCCTCCCTGCAAACACACACACACGCTCACTCAGAAGCAGAAGCGAGGCAGTCCCGAGCCTCCTCCGATGCACACTCTCTAACTGCTGGGGCGAAAGAGCTACAAAGAAGCAGCCTCGTTGCCACCTACAGTTAGAAATTTGAATTTCCCGCCTTTCCCCCCTGCCTTTTTCTGTTCGTACAGTGGTACCTCGACTTAAGAACTTAATCCGTATTGGGACTGTGTTCTTAAGTCGAAACGTTCTTAAGTCGAAGCACCATTTCCCATAGGAATGCATTGAAAACCATTTAATCCGTATCTGCTGTTTTTCGTTCTTAAGTCGAGGCGCTGTTCTTAAGTCGAAGCATTAGTTCCCATAGGAACTAATGCAAAGCTGGTTAATCCGTATCTACCACTAGGGGGCAATTTTTTTTTCTTCTTTTGACCTAAGGTGAACTTACGTCAAAAAAAGGGCAGGAAAGGTTTTTTTCTTCTTCTTTTTGGTTCTTAAGTCGAGGCTCCGTTCTCAAGTCGAAGCACCACTATAAGTGGAAGCTCCGGTCACAAGTAGAAGCAAAATTTTGCGGCTGGAGCTGGTCGTAACTCGAAATGGTCGTAAGTAGGTACATTCGTAAGTCGAGGCACCACTGTAATTGTAAGTAGCTGGAAGGAATTAAGATGCACTACCAAGAAATCATGTCGGAGTGGAGAATCTGCACCTCTCCAAATGTTCTAGCCTATAGCTCATAAAAGCTCTGTCAGCATGGCCAATGGGCAAGGATGACGGGAGTTGTGCATCTGGAACAAGCACAAATTCTGGATTCCTCCTATAAGATAATGGGAAGCACTGGTTGTAGTACATCAAATAAAGGCCGGTAAAAGCAGTACATTTTGAAGACAATGAAGACTATTGTGGCAACATAAAAGGCTTACAGATCAGAGCTGTAAAATAGACAGGTTACTTACCTGTAACCATGGTTCTTCAAGTGGACCTCTGTGAATTCACACAATAGGGTTTTATCAGCGCCTGCGCTGGTCTCTCGGAATCTTTTAGAGCTTTTGAATAAAAGTTACAAAGTTTAAGTTGCCCCTACCACGCATGCTCCACCCGCCTCAGCCCTCAGTTCCATTTATCCGCCACAAGAGCCTGAGCTCACTCTAGACAGAATCAGTCCAGATATAGCTAGTGACGGACAGTGGGGAGGCTGGGCGGGATGTGTGAATTCACAGAGGTCCACTTGAAGAACCATGGTTACAGGTAAGTAACCTGTCTTTCTTCATCGTGGCCTCTGTGAATGCACACAATAGGGTGACTAGCAAGCTCACTTACCGGAAGGAGGGCCGTCACTGAAGAATGGACGTCAACACCGCTCTCCCAAAACTCGTCTCCTTCTTAGCCCTAAGGTCAAGTCTGTAATGTGTTACAAATGTAGACACATTGGACCAGGTAGCTGCTCTACAGATGTCTGGGACATCGACACCACGCAGCAGGGCCGTAGATGTTGCCACAGCTCTGGTGGAGTGTGCCTTGAGACCTTCAGGAGGCGTTTTGCCCTGCAGTTCATAGGCAAGGGAGATAGTGGAGACAAGCCATCTGGAGAGAGTAGACGAAGAAGCAGGAGAGCCTTTGTGTTGTCCATGAAAACATAAGAACAGTCTTTGAGCCGCACGGAAATCTTTAGTCCGTGACACATAATATGACAAGGCTCTTTTTACATCCAACGAGTGGAGCATGCGTTCAATATCCGATGTAGGATTCGTAAACAAAGTAGGCAATATAAGGGGTTGATTAAGATGGAATTCAGAGACAACCTTAGGTAGGAAAGATATGTCCGGGTATAAGGTGACCTTATCTTTGAAGAATTGAAGATAAGGAGGATCAGATCGCAGGGCAGCTAATTCGCTTGCTCTTCTGGCCGATGTAATGGCAACTAGGAACAACGTCTTGAAAGACAGCAGACGAATGTCACAAGAGGCCATAGGCTCAAATGGGTGGCGCGTAAGCGCATGGAGGACCACTTGCAGAGACCACTGAGGTATCGGGGGTTTTGTAGGTGGTCTAATGTTGGAAAGACCCTTCAAAAAGGATTTGAGGGTAGGATGGGAGAAGAATCTGGCAGAGTCCGATTCACGAGGTTGAAAAGACACGATTGCTGAAATGTAAACTTTGAGGGTGGATAGTGCTAAACCAGAATCAAACAGGTACCGAAGGTATTGCAGTAAGGTGGATAACGATACAGGGCACGTCTGGAAGTGATTTGATCTTGCAAATTTGAGGAAATTCCTCCATTTATACTTGTAGAGGAGATTGGTAGATGGTTTTCTTGCCTTGTCTAAAATCTCCTTGATCGATGGGTTATCATCCAGGCCGTCAAGTGTAGTGATTCGAAGTCTGGATGTAAAACTTGTCCTAAGTCCTGGGTTAGGAGATGAGGGACGCTCGGGAGCTTCACGACATCTATTGCCATCATCCTGAGAGTTGAAAACCAAGGTTGACGAGGCCACCATGGTGCAACGAAAATTGCGCTGGACTTCATCTGTCGAGCCCTGACCAGTGTCCTCTGGATGAGTGGTATTGGCGGGAACAGGTAGAGTAAATCTCTCTCCCATGGTATCATGAACGCATCTCCCAAGGAGTGCATGCCTCTTCCTGCACGGGAGGCGTATGTCGTGCATTTCTTGTTGGTTTCGGAGGCAAACATGTCTATGACCGGAGTGCCCCATCTGCTGCATAGGAGATGAAAGATCTTGTTGTCCAGCTCCCATTCGTGGGTGTGCGTTGCAAGACGGCTCAATCTGTCCGCCAGCTGGTTGTCTGTGGTGGAGATATGTAGTGCAATTGGGTACACATGATGTTGGTAGCACCATTCCCAAAGGTGTACTGAGAGGAAAAGTAGGGACATGGAGCGTGTCCCTCCTTGCTTGTTGATGTAGTACATGGTCGTGGTGTTGTCCGTTATCACTTGTACACCACGACCCTGCACTAGAGGAAGGAACGCCTTGAACGCCTTCATCACAGCAAGCATCTCCAGATGGTTGATGTGTAGATGTGTTTCTTGAGTAGACCACCGGGCATGAATCTGGTGGGACCCGCAGTGGGCTCCCCAACCTATGGGGCTCGCGTCCGTGGTGACTTGGACAGTCAATTGTAGTGGACGAAAAGGTCTGCCTAGTAGGAGATTTGGGCTGAATGTCCACCATCGCAGCTGTTTCACCAGCTCCACTGTAACCGACAAGCGCTTTCGAGGAGCATCTTGAATGGGGTCGAAAAGAGACAGAAACCATGCCTGGAGAGATCTCATTTTCAGGCGAGCGTGCGCTAATGCCGATGTCGTAGAGGCCATCAGTCCCAAGAGATGTTGGGCATGCCTTGCTGATATGGTGCAGTGTGGTCGAAACCGTTGAACCGCCGTTTTGATTTTCCTTATACGGTCTGGGGGTAGGAATATTCTTGCCTTGAGAGAATTTATCCTGCCCCCTATGTAGTCGACTGTCTGTGATGGTCGAAGGTGGGACTTCTTGTGGTTGACCGCTAGTCCCAGGCAATTCAGCGTGCGAAGAACGAACTCGGTGTCTTGGAGAGCTTTCTGCTCTGACGGAGACACTATCAGCCAGTCGTCTATGTAGGGAAATATCTGTATATTGTGGAGTCGAAGGTAGGCTGCCACAGGTGCCATGCACTTTGTGAATGTTCTCGGAGCCGTTGATAGTCCGAAGGGAAGAGCACAGAACTGGAATATGGTGTTCTGAAACACGAATCTGAGGTACTTTCTGTGCTGTGGGTGGATGGTGACATGAAAGTAAGCGTCTTTGAGGTCTATAACCACAAACCAGTCCCTTTTCTTTAACAGGTGCAGAATGGTCTCCAATGTGACCATCCGGAAACGTCGAGGACGAAGGTACTTGTTTAGTTCCCTGAGGTCTAGAATGGGCCTTATACCGCCATCCTTTTTTGGCACAGCGAAATATCGGGAGTAGAATCCTCTTGCTAAGTCCCGCATAGGCACTGTTTGAATGGCATGTTTTTGTAGAAGAGTGAGAATCTCTTCTTCTAGAACAGGATCGAAGGATGTGAGCTTGACTTGTCCTAGAGGAGGAAATTCTGTAAATTCCAGACGGTAGCCGAATTGAATAATGTTTAAGACCCAAGCATCTTTTGTGATTTCTATCCAGTTGAAGATATGGGGAGAGTCGAGTGATGGAGCCGTGATCTGGTGGGTGCAAGTCAAAGGTACTGTTTGGACTTCTTAGTTGGCGGTTTGTATGATTGGCGACGCTGTGATGTAGACTGTGGTCGGAATGTGGAAGTAGAGGAAGAGGCCTGGAAGGATCTGTTCTGATTCTGGTTCTTGAATGGTCGGTACGACTGTGTGGCATGTTGTTGGTATTGTTGTTGTTGTGTGTATGGTTTGCGCCACTGATATTTGTTTTTTGGTTGTTGTTGAATGGCATATGATTTTGCTGTCTTCTTTATTTTATGCAGATTTTCGAGGTTATCGTCCGTTTTTTCGTTGAACAGACCCTTGGCGTCAAAAGGTAGGTCTTCCACACGGGTTTTCACGTCTTCTATAATGCCTGAAAACCGAAGCCAGGCATGTCACCTCAACGACACGGCAGACATCAGTGTCCTAGCAGCAGCATCTGCTGAGTGACGGGCAGCTAAGCGTTGGTGCTTAGAAACTGTCAATGCCTCTGCATAGGTATTCAAGAAGCCCTGTCTGGTGTCATCTGGGGCTGCCTGAAGTGCAGGAAGTATTCTCGTCCAGAGCTGTCTTTGATAAGCCCCCATTGCCGTTTGATAATTGGTGACACGGAGCAAGAAGGTCGTGAGGGAATAGATTTTTCTTCCTAACACATCCAGTTTGCGTCCTTCTCTGTTGGTGGGAGTGACGTGTGATCTTGTAGATGGTCTCGAAGAACTAGATTCTACAATCAGAGAATTTGGTACCGGATGTTTGGTCAGGAAGGTCGTGTCTTCGCCATGTATGCGGTACAAGTTCTCTGTTCTGCGGGATACTGGAGCAGAGGTAGATGGTTTATCCCAGCACTCTTTAATAATGTCCATGATAGCCGAAATGAATCCTAAGCTGAGTGGAGGGGTCCTTTCTTGATTAATATCCCCGAAGATGAGGTCATCTGATGGAGGGGGTGTTTCAAGTGTTTGTATTGTCTAATACAGTAGACAACAGGTGTGCATCTGCTTTACGCTTTCTGCTCTCTGATTCAGAATTTGGAGGTATCGACGTCGAGTGTGTTCTTTTATGTGCAGTCTTCGACGTCGATAAGGGTTTAACAGTTTTCGTCTTGATCCTCCCCGAATGTTTCGAAACATGAACCGTATCGACGTCGACATGTTTTCGATGTCGACGTCGAGGAGGAGAAGAAGAGGAAGAAGCAGAAGAAGAGGTAACATACACATATTTAATCTTCTTCCTTCTAACATAGTCGCCTTCGCTCGACGTCGAGTCGGAATCCGAATCTTCCCTTCGACGTCGGCGTCGAGATCTCTCATGGTCAATGTCGACATAGTCACGTTCGTCGTACTTCGATCTATGTCGACGTCGAGAAGATCGAGGCAGGACTATCACCTCTTGTCGAGCTTTTCCGCGTCGATCAGGTAAGACATGTTTAGTTTTAGATGTCTTCTTTTGGGGTGGAGAAGGTTCCCTCGATACAGAAGACACCAGCGTCGAAGGTGCCGGAGAAGCCCGCCCGGTTGAAACAGGGCTTAGAGGGGCAATAGCCTGGCTAGTTACGGTGTGGACTAGCCGGCTCGGTGTCGGAGACCGACAAGTTCGCTCAGATGCGATAGGGGAGGCAATTGCCCGCCGAGATGGAAGGGATTCGGCGACCTCCGAAAGGGATTCTCGATCCCTAGACGAGTCCTCCAGAATCGGGGAGGGTAACAACGTCGAGATCGGAGGAAGATGTTTTCGAAGGTCTTTGGTCTTATCCCTTTTGCTTGTCGACTTCGTTTGCTTTGTAGGGTCTTTTGAAGACGACGTCGACGAAGTTTTCGACGCGGAGGTAAGTTTTTTCGCCGTCTTTTTTGGAGGTTTTTCCACAGCCTTAGATGGGGGTGCTGGGGTTGGTGAGGCAATGCGAACCTCAGAACGAGGGGTAGCGGATGCATTAGAGGCGGTTTCCATGTCGGAGGGTCTGGATGCCGACAACGTTTTGTCCCAAAGGAACAATTTCAAACGTTGTTCACGCGCCTTAAGGGCGGCCTTGGTGAAGCTTTTGCAATGTTTGCAAGAGTGGGGACGATGAGATTCTCCCAAGCAAAAAAGGCAATAGTCGTGTCCGTCGGAGAATGGTAACTTACGGGAGCACGACTTGCACCTGCTAAAAGGTCCTGATCGGGACATAAAGCAGGAAAAAAGGGGGAAAAGACTCACAGTAAAGAAGATAGATGGTTTCCGGCGATGATTGAATTAGGAAGAGATGATTTAGGAGCAGAGCGGCAAACCGCAAGAGCGGAAGGCTGCAATCAAGGAGCGCGGCCGTAAAAAGCGCGGGAAACACAACCAATTCGCAGTCCAAAGAGTAATCCAAGACAGTCCGATGATCAAGGGGCAACAGAGTAAATTCAAAGTCCAAAGGCAGTCCGATTTTCAAGCCAATTTTCAGTCAAAATATTCGTAATTACAGAGCTCTAACCGAGAGGTTCCAGTGCGCGAAGGCGGTAAAATGGAACTGAGGGCTGAGGCGGGTGGAGCATGCGTGGTAGGGGCAACTTAAACTTTGTAACTTTTATTCAAAAGCTCTAGAAGATTCCGAGAGACCAGCGCAGGCGCTGATAAAACCCTATTGTGTGCATTCACAGAGGCCACGATGAAGAACATATAGTTCCAGCACAATACTATGAATGTTTTCTCAGAACTTCCACTGCATTAAATGGAGCTGAGTGCAGGTAAACCTATATAGAATTGAAGTCTCCCAAAAACTAGTTGTGTGACACTTGGTAGTTTTTGCTGGAAAAGATTAAACAGAGCTATTTCACTGGACATCATTTTTTGGAGTGGACACCACAAACAGTCTGATATAGTTGCTCTGCCCCATGGTGTTTATGTCATGGGGTTCCTCAGGGCTCGATACTGTCCCCCATGCTGTTTAACATCTACATGGAACCGCTGGGAGAGGTCATCAAGAGGTTTGGGCTGAGGAGTCAGCAATATGCTGACGACACTCAGCTCTACCTTTCATTTTCCACCAATCCAGGTGAGGCGGTTTGTGTTGAACTTGTGTCTGGACCTGATAACGGACTGGATGAGGGTTAATAAATTGAAACTCAATCCAGACAAGACGGAAGTGCTGTTAGTGGGTGCTTCGCTGGACAGGCTAGAGGGCCACTTCCCTGCCCTGAATGGGGTTGCACTCCCCCTAAGGGACAGGGTCCGCAGCTTGGGGGTGCTCCTGGACCCCAGTTTAACTCTGGAAGTCCAGGTGGACTCGGTGGCCAGGGGCGCCTTCCTTTAGCTGCAATTATACCAGCTACGGCCCTACCTGTACGAGCAGTCTCATGAGTTATGCATGCACTGGTAACATCCCATATAGATTACTGCAATGAGCTGTACGTGGCGCTGCCTTTGAAGACGGTCCAGCGACTGCAACTGGTTCATAATCGAGCTGCTTGGCTGGTGAGTGGTAGGACCGCTAGGGAACACATCAGGCCGATTCTGTTCAAATTACATTAGCTACCAGTCGCTGCCCGGGCCCAATTCAAAGTGCTTGTTTTGACGTATAAACGGCTTGGGCCCTGGATACCTGAAGGACTGCCTCTTTCCACATGAACCTACCCGGCAATTAAGATCTAGCAGGGGGCCCTCCTGAAAGAGCCATCCCTCAAGGAGGGAAGGGGGATGGGTTGTAGACAAAGGGCCTTTTCGACAGCTGCCCCCAGACTATGGAACACCATCCCGAGTGAGATTCGTCTGGCTCTGATATTGATGACGTTTTGGCGCCAGGTCAAAACCTTCCTGTTCCATAAGATTTTTAATTGAAGTAATATCAACTGTGGGTCCTGATGGCAATTTTTAGAGTATTGTATTTTAATTGTTTTATCTTTTTATTGCATTTAAATTGTTGTAAGCCGCCCAGAGACCTTTGGGTAGTGTGGGCGGCATATAAATTAATTAATTAAATAAATATATATATAATCCCCCTCCCAAACCCTACCTTAGATAAAAATATAGAGAACTGTATACCATGAAATAAGGAGTTAAAAGATTTTCTAAGAGATCTTGTAAAATTTATACAGATGCCTGCCAGAGTAAACTGAATCAGGCCCAGAATATTTTCCTGAGAATTTTCCTACTTGATGCAAAACAAACAACATCTTGCAGTTGGCACAATTTATCTGATTTGGATTTGTGACACCCGCCATTGATGTTTACATTTTAATCTGTGCAGCACCCAAATAATAAGACAGAAACATTGAGAGTACTTGTTTTATTATGTACTGTTTTTTTTAGAAATAAAGAACCATTGCATCTTCAAAAACTGCATTTACAAAGGTAAAGAAATATCAGTACAAAATGCTAAAAATATTTTGTTCAGTACTACAAATATGTAAACAAGTTGACAATTATGTTTTTTAGTCAAGAAAGTTAACATTTGCAGTCTTTAGAGTGAAGATGAATCCAAATGTTGAAACTGCACTCTTTGCATACACCTTCTTTACATAATGCTTCATAGAATAATGACCTAGCAAAAGCCCTCTATCTTTTCAAAATATTGTAATTCTGGCATGGTATTATCAAAACGTTCATTTACATTTATAATATCTTCCTTGCTACTGTTTGAATAATAATTAAAAAAAAAAAAGGTGGTTGGGGGATAGGGACCTGCCTTTCGTTCAGTTCATAGAAAAACAATTATGAGTGGCATCTGACCAGGATGCCACATCTATTTTCCTTGGGTCTTGCGTGAAGTAGTCTGGGTCTGGAATCCAATTGTTAATCCCAGCTAGAGTTAAATGAACAAGACTTGTCAAATCAATGGAATTGTACGTGCTGTTGAATCAATTGGTCTACTTTAGGTGAGATTAATAACTGGATTCAGATCTTGAGCCTCACACAAGGACCGGCCACAAGATTTGGCTAATGAAAAGTCCTCTGAAGTGCAACTGCATCTAATATATGCTAAGTATACACTATATTCATAGTGTAGCAATACAGATTAATAACATAATGTACAAAGTAGCCCTTAGGCCTGTCTATCTCTTGTATAAACACCCAGGCAAGGCTCTGCTTTGGATCAATTCAGAAATAGCTGAAATGTCAGAATTCATCATTTCACAATTGCTTCCTATGCAGTTTCTCTGAAGTTACCTAGTTAAATCAGTAGCATAAGAGCAAGAAGAATATTGGAAGGATTGCTTGTTCGTCCTATTACTGTGTTATGTGAATGCAACACATTATGATGCAGACATTGGATTTCTTAGGAGCCTCTTGTCCTCCAGTCATTGCAGGATTGCAACTCCCATCACCCCACACTAGCAAGAGACAATGGTGAGATATCATGGGAGGTGTAATAAAACCTTAACCAAAGGGTCATAAGCTGCCTCTTATTTTAGAACTAATTTTTGCCATCACATCAAAGAACCAGGTGTCCTTTTAAAAAAGAACTTTCAGAGATTTGTCATTAAGATCTATTACGGAGAGGAAGACTTTGTGAAAGATAAGACTAGGACCAGTCATCTGGACTTCACTTTTCTGATTTGTACATCACACTTCATCCTCCTTACACTGAATGTAACCACAGCAAAAGCCAATGAAATGTAATGACAGGCACTCTATATTAAATTCTATTTCTGAGGCTTACAGCAGTAGGGAGAAAAAAGGCACTTAGTTCCTCATACTGTGCAGGTTGCCAGTTTTCAGCATAAATGCTAAGGGAAGAGACACTCCCTACACTGCATAAAATAAAAATTCTGTTCAACTTTTATGTATACCATATGGACTTTGTGAAAGTTTATATGCAGCAAGTACATTATATTTCTTTGGAATCTATTTGCCTCTGGTTAAAGCCAAGTACCAAATGATACAAGAGCAGCATTTTTTTCAAGTGTTCAGTTAAATGGTTCCAACACTCAGAGCTGTGATCCACACCTAAAATGTGAATCCCATTTATTTATTTATTAAATTGCATTTAATGACTGAGGACTTGACATGATTCCTACATCTAAATGGAATGCTAAAACTCCTAGTGATCCCAACAGATAGGAGAATTTATCTGACCAGGAAAGGCTGGCTATCCTTCAGAAATCTAGCAAAAATAACATTTTGCAAGCCAGTGTTTAAGTAGTGAACACTTAAGGGTTAAAAGCATTAAAAGTGCTGCTTTGAAACCACACTAAGATCATTATAGAAATGTGTCAAGTTACTACAACCTCTACAGATTATGCTGGTTTTACACAAATAGGACTCTTTCATCAGTCCAACAATCCAGTTACTCTGTGTTCCTAATATGGCTTTCAGTTTTGAGCACTGCCCCAAAATAAAGCCTTCAGCAATGCTACATGAGAACAAATGGCCACACAAAAACATACATACAGTGAAAAATATAAAGCATACATAAGGTGATTTTAAAAACCAACATCATAAACTCATAGAAACTCACAGATGAAAGTAGTATGAGAGTTGCCTTTTTTCTTTCTTTCTTTTTCTTTACATTTTTTTAAAATCTGGAGACATTAGTTCATGGTATAAAATGTTTGACTTCCAGTATCCGATAGAAAGCTTTGAATATTTTTGGTATTCAACTTGTCCTCAAATTCCTTTCTCTGTATGCTAGACTTTTAACCCGCAGAAAAGGCACCTGGCCCAACATGTTTAGCTGCATCTTCCCACATGCACCAGTATAGTCACAGGAGGAAGCTGCTTCAAGGATAATAGTAACTGGCAATGCACATGCTTCATGTGTAGGAGGCCCATGTTTAATCCCTGGCATCTCCAGTAGTTGCTGGTAAAGGTTCCTATCTGTACACCTGGAGAGCTGCTGCCAGCCACTGTTGACAGCACACTCGATGGACCAAAGGTCTGACGTGGTATAAAACAGTTTCCTATGTTTCTTGGAGAACAATGCACTGAAAACGCAGCACCACAAATCAGTATGTTTGAGTGTGCGGAAAGAGACAAAGAAATGGATCAAGTGATAAGTCAGACTATGTGCACATGCTATATTTAAATCATTACAACAGAGCAACACAGACCTCCAAACAACCATTAATAGTTCTGTGCGTTCAAGAGATCTTTAGACTGAACAGCAGCCACGTCATATCATTAGGTAATCAGCGCCAAAAGCAGCTTTTCAGGTGGGGCAGCCATCAGGCATCCATTCCACTGGGTAATAGAAACCCATTTCATGAACCTAAGAAGCTCTTTGGATCCTAGCTGTTATGATAACTTCCAAATTCTACTTATTTCCTCCATATTCATTTCTCTTAACACTTGACTTTAAGAGCATTTTAAGACTCTGGATTTGTAACTTATTCAAGTACAAGCTTTCCAAATACAGTAAAAAAAAATCTGCAAGTGTGCAATTTTCATTGATGTTAGACATCCACAAAACCATTAAAAATGCTCAGCCATGAGAGTCACAATTAAAAATATCTTACTCATTTAAATTATTTCATTTATGAAGTAAATAAGACTAAAGTGCTACCTACCCATATTAGCAATTATTTTTAAAAACTCAGACTAAACACATCATATACGTCACCCTTTAAAGCGATAAATTCTTGCCACCATGATTGAATTTTTAGTATGTATAAATACACAACACAGTGGCTAGCTATTCAAATCTGCATGCAAAGCACTGTACATGTCAGGCTTCCCCCCCGTCTCTTCAGTAGTGAGAAAAAAGCTTCACTATGATAACAGAAATCATCCTAGATGCCAAGAATCTCCCTTCAGAGAATGGGAATGCACAGCATACAGGCCCACTGCAACTGGCCTGCAAGGAAGCATCTAATACAGTAGTTTGATTTAAGCTGAGCTGTGAAGGTCTCTTAGAAGTACACTTGTGGTCTTCTCTTCACTTTGTATTTTAATGAGCCATACCGCACCTGAAACAAACAGAAGCAAAAAAGTGTTTAGGGTAGCCAAAAAATAAAATAAAATAAAAAAATGCATCTTATGTGACAGCCCTGAAACAGGTTCCAATCTATCAGAGGAAGGACTTGAATAAGAGAAGCATCCAGTACAGGGACAGAAATGAAAGAGAAAACCTAAATGTTGTACAATAAAAGTATCCTGAAACTATCAGTAGTCTTTGAAAATGAATATTCTTTGGAATTACATATTTCATCTCTAAATGCCTAATACTGTTACATTCAAATGCCTGCCAAGTTAATGCTAAAAATATGAAATGTTAGTAATATTCAACGACTATTATTTGTGTTCCCTTGAATTTCACTACCTTCTAAACTCATAAAAACTACTCCGTGACGTAACACAAATCTGGCAAAGCAAGATTTGAAGTAGAAACAAATATAAACAAGTCGGTTTCTACACAAGCACAATTAAGAGATCAAAAGCTATCTGGAACAATATGGTCCTCTCACCCTAGTCTGTTTGACCACAAACACATTCTCCTCTCCTCCTTTAAACATGATTCAGAAGGATGTCAGCAGGTTCTGAGTCCATCTGGTTCATTTCAAACCAACCTACTCTTAAATAACAGTTTAAAAATGTGTGGGGTGCAAGGTTGCTTCTAAGGCATGTGCTGGCGTGCGCACAACTCCATCTCCTTCCACACAGCGATAGTTTTCAGACCCTTTGGTTCCGGTTGCGACGGAACCCTGCGAGGGGGGAAGGTGGAGTCATGCATGCGAGGGCTGAAAATTAGAGGGTATCTTGGTGGGGTGCACTTCTGATAAGAAATAGGACATGAGAAAAACACACCACTAAATCCTGATTGCTTAACCATAAATAAGATGGAGTCAACGCAACAACCTGAAAAAGTATTGACAGGGAAAGAAAATAGACAGATATGGCCTTGGAACTAAAGTAAAATAAGCTGATTCATCTAGTTATGGTAGCATGGTCAACTAAAGCAGTGCATAGTCTGCTTTTAAATATCCAGGAGCTTTTAAGCTATAAAACTGCACTATCCCAAGAATTTGTTTTGTCAATCTACTATGCTCCATTTTACAAAATTTTACACTGACCAATGACACTTCCATACCTTCACAACAAGGTGCCTCAAGCAGAATACAATCCTGTTCAATGTGAGTGTATTTCAAGAGAGAGTTTGGCAATGCAAAGAAAGATGTTAATATCTTTGAGGGTGATCCTTCAGAAAAGATCTTTATAAATGTGCATGCCATCCTCCAAGTACTCTGGTCCAAAGTCACACAGGTGTTTAGAATTCAGCATCAGTACTGTGAATGGGCACCAGCGTATGATTACAGTTAGCTGTTTGAGTGGTATAGATATTTAAGCAATAATATTATACAGCACGTCTCAACTAACAATCTAAAATCTGTATTTTGGACTAACAGCAGTTCCTGACAGCCTGTATTATCTTGTATATCTTAGCTCATATACTACATGCTTGTATTAATTAATTAATTAATTAATACAAGCATGCAGATAATTAATTAATTAATTATCTCATTCCCATTAGTGTCACAGCACTAATCTGGGCAGGTTACAACACATAAAATAGAAAACAAAAATAAACAGCAGCAACAATAACCCTAAAAAAATATATGGCACAGACTAATCATATAAACCGAGAACGGACAGAGGAAACGTAGGGGGGAGAAGAGTAGGGGAAAGGTGGTCAGCTGGAGTCGATGTGGAAAGTAATCTGGGCTAGAGACGGTCAGCATGTGACTCATTTTGGCCAGGCTTTCTCTACCCAAAAGAGGTCCGGCCTTAGTTAGTGGAAAATACTTTGTACCATGAAGGCTACTTGGATAGCAATAAACACTCTCAGACTGCAAACCTTGTGCTTCAAGGAGAGTACATCACCATCCAGAAAAAATGAATGCAAACATCATGGACAAACTACCTACTAACAGCAGTTTTGAACAATCAGAATGTAGCTTAATTTAATAGTCCTCATGCAGTCCTCACCTAACTCGAGAGAGCTGGGAATCCTCAGCATATTGGTGATACCCTGCTTCAAATACTCAGATGACTTCATCCAGTGGTTTCACAAGCAAGTTAAAAAGTACAGAAGATGTAACAGAGCTCTGGCATAACATAAATGACAAGGAACTACGTACAGGCGTACCTCAGTTTACAAATTTAATGCGTTCTTCGGAATGTTCCATATTGCAAAAAATTCGCAAAACAAAACATGGTTTCCCATAGGAGGTGGCGCTATAAACCTCCCAGGCGCAATGCATCCTGAGGAAACTTGCTTCGTATTGCAAAAAATATATATATATCATAAACCAAGGCATTATTTTCAATGGATTTTCTTTCATAAACCGAAAATTACGTTAACTGAGGCGTTCGTAAACCGAGGTACGCCTGTAGTAGCTTCCCACAGTTACTTTCTGGAAATCAGCTGCAGAGGTAGAAATGAAACTACTCCAGAGCAAACAATGCCTGCTTGTCCTCATCTATAACCCAGCCAACCTCTCCAGCAGTATACAGTGGGGAGAGCATGGAACTTTAGCTTTAAGTAATTATTTTTTAAAGCAAGTAGGTTGAAGTAATTATTTTATTATTTTTAAAGTTAAAGATTAGGAATTGAAAAATTAACTTGCTGCTATTAACAATGAAAACTGAAAATATTTACTTGTGAAATGTTATGTCATTAACACATTAATTAAAATGTTAGTCAATGTGTTCTCTGCAAACGGCATGGTTCAATCCATGCTTCCCCTCTTCAAAGGGAAAGAAGCCTCTAATTCCTGCTAACATTCCTAGGCTTCAGACAAAATTAGAATGAATCCAGGGTATTTAGGCAATGAGAGGCACAGCTGCTATTCACCCATGTGGAGCAACACCTGAAGAGATTCTTCCTATCCCATTCAGAATTACAAGGATCGACAATTTGAACCAAAAAACAGGGGCATCAAAAACAATGCCATAGATTAAGCTGCTGGTCTGTTACAGGCAATTTTGCAGTCACCCTGGCAGGGGGCATGCCATCTCAATTAGGCCTTCAGGAACAGACTAACCCCTTTTCTCCAATCTAGAGAGATTTTTAGGGGAGGGTCCATGAGAGATTACTTTGTAAAGGAGCTGCTGGGTTGTGATTTTGCTCCAGCAGACATGATCCACGGAAGATGAAACCAGTCCCCACTGTATCCACTCTTGTTTGACAGTTATGTTGAACTGATTTGGCCGTAGCAGGAATTAGTTGCCATGTTCTCCACAGTTGCCTGACATGTTGGCAAAGCAAGGCTGTGAGACACTTTCTTATCAGTTTGTGGTGTCATGCATTTTGGTTATTATTTTAGTTGTTGTATGTTTTGCTTAATTATGTAAACCGCCCCAAATAGTGTTCTCACCAAGTCAGTCTATAAGCTCTATAAATCAATCAATCCTATACTTTCTTTATAGTATTGTGCTGAAAAAAATACAAGTAACAGAAGTCAGCTGGCTGTTTATAAATTAATAGTTCCTAATCTTAGAGTTCCTGGTGATGTAACCCTCTGATTTCCAGAAGGTTTCAGAAATACCTAAGACTCCTACATATGTTAGCTAAGGTTCATTTATGTTCACAGACCAAGCTAAGTTTTTCACAATCAGAGGTTACTTTCCAGATGTTGTTTTTTGAATGTTAAGATTGCAATTAGCTATTTTCTTTTGTTGGTCCAAAAAGTAACAAATTTAACAGTAAGACATTAATTTCCAAACTCTGACAATGAATGATGCTTTTGAAACTCATCAAACACTCCAGGAAAATCAACATGGTCATAATCCTCCCATACCCAGCACAGTCCATTCATTAGAGGAAGCAAGGTATCAAAACTGGACCTGCAACCCAAATTAAATGGATTTAGGGAATTTTACAGACAACTCCTAGCTACTGGAAAAATATTCCTTCTCAATGAAAAATATGCATCTGTTGCAACAGTATACAGAAACTTCTAAATCTTTAGGGTAAGAAGCATTATCATTATCTTTCCCATAGATGTTTAAATTGTCAAGAAGAGATTTACTTGCCTCTTTGCGACCTTTGATCGTTTTTACAGATTTCATACTTTGGGTTCTCCGAAGACCTCTCTGAGCAAACATCTCATCTTCAGAATAAGTCCCCTCCCTGTCTTCATCTGTTTTATCATCTTCAGAATCTTTTTTCACTGGAATACTGTAACCTGAAATCACAAGGTCAAAATTCCAAATATTGTAATTTGTAGTAATTCCTTGTTATTATTTACTTTTACAAAGGCAGACAATTCAAGTTGTTAAACTTGCATACCTCTCTCTTCCTCTAAACATCAACTATAAGATGAGGTCTAAAGAACTGTGCAACTAAACCATGTATGTGAAACAGTTCTGACCATGTGTTTGCTGAGAGCAGCTTTCCACAAAACATTACTTATGAAATGAAGTGGGCTTTCAGTCACTATTTGTGATGACATGGACACTTACTGTTCAAAGGGAAAGAAACTTCTAAGTTTTTTATTGGGCACACTTAGTTCTTGTATGTGTATTATGTGCCATCAGGTCAGAACTGACTTACAGGGACCCTAATAGAGGTTTCAAGGTAAGTGAGATATTAAAGGATTGGTTTTACCAATCTCAACAACCCCCCTCCCCGTGAGTTTCAATGTCTGAACAGGAATTTAAACAACTTCTAAGTCCTAGTCTGTCACTTTATTCATTATACCACAGTCTAGCCACTTCACCTAGTCCTCAAAATAATAATCATATGCCATCAAGTCAATTCTGACTCATGGCCAACCTCTCCAGAGTTTTCTAGTTACAGAGTACTCAGAAGTGGTTTACTATTCTCTTCTTCTGGGGGCATCCTTTGACTGTGCAGCTTGACCAAGGCCACACAAGCTGGCTCTTCTGGGATGCAAATACAGGGAACTGAACTCCCAACTTCTGGATCTTCAATCAGTTACCTAACTCACTGAACTACCCAGTCCTTGGGTGAAGCTAAAGCAGCTTTCTGGATCTTAGCAATAGTGTTGAAACATTTAGGTACTTTCCCATTTCCCCGGTAGCTTAGCTGGAACTGCTGTGAAACCATAGCAATGCCATAGCACGTGTCTCACTGCTGAACACAATATTATCTAATATAAAGAATCCATTAGTAGAAGATACTAACCCACCTCCAAAAAATCCTTGTTCAACTATATATACCACAAAATGTGTAACACACATATATACAAATGGGGGGACTTATTTGAAAGTCATTTAGACTCTAATTTCATCAAAATAAAGATGTTTCTTATTGAAAACATAGACAGCCTATGCAAATCACCATCAGCTGGATTAAACAGTATCAGCTCAATAGGAAGAGCACGAAGTGACTACAGAACTGAACAGAATTGTATTAAACAACCCTGTGCTAATCCTGTTGTAGGCAATGTGACTTTAGAAAATGTTGAGCTTTATCCTGTATAGTACAATATGACCCTAGCACGACAAGCAAGTGGTGCTCATTTAGAGAACATGCATCCCTTCATTCTCCATATAATAATTCAACAGAGAGAGAAGGACCATCATTTTTTTCTGAGGACATATGAAGCAAAGTGTTCAGCAAGTAACATGAAACTACAACTATCTTGAGCTAATTTGCAAAAACAAGGTTTCCTAAACGCCCAGAAAAGTGTTCACCTTTATGCGACTGCTCACTTTTTAACAAGACATAGCATTAAAAAAAAAAAAAAAAAACCCAATACCCTAGTTTTTCAGTAAAATACAAACCTAAGGATTCACTGGTGGTGCCACTTTTGCCTCTTTTTTTGGTATCAGGTAATGTTTGGTAATGCCTTTGTCCCACTGGTTCATCACCTTGTATAGCTGTTAGGTCATGCATACTGAAACTCCGCAACTTCTCCGTTATTGCCCCTTGACCCTGCAATATTAAAGAAGAGAGAGAAAAGAGAAACCCTGCAGTAAGAGGAATGAATGCTTTTCCCCTCTAAAGTTGCTTTGTAAGAGTTAAATACATAATTCCACTATGACATTACATAAAGTATTTGCAGTTGCTTCTAGAATATAAGTATCTGTGAACATGCACAGAAACTGAGCTCTAATGTATAACCTTTGCAAATATTACTTCACTAGTTATAACACATTTGAAGACCGTGTCTTGAGCAAAGTAACAGATATGACTTGTACCAATATATCATACCCTATCTAGAAGCCCTTCCTAACACCAAAGTGAATTTTATCCTAATCCCACTACATTAAGAAGAAAGTCTGGAAAACGGAGCTAAGAGCCACAACAAGAGAGAGTGCGAGGTGGTTCGATGGAATGGGAGCCTAAATATTATATACTTTCCTTCAATTTAGGAATAAATATGATCTTAAATGGGTAATAGTTCATGAAGGAATGCTTTCTTTCTTTTTCTTTTTAGCAAGGGTAGACTTAAAATATGTCAACAGCTTTCTTTTTTCTACAAATCAACATTAGGAAGAAAAGGCCTGGGAAGTCAATGGTGCGGGTAAAATACCCTGTAGCCCTTCTCTAGAGGGGTGAGGCCTGTAAATGTGTTAATTTGGGTTTGTGGGCTAGAATTCCTCAAAATCTTAAAGAGAATTTTGGGAATTGCAATCCAAAACCACGAAAGAGCATACCCCAACCGAGCACTGTTAATGTTATGTGTCATCCTCAAGTCTTGCAAACTCGTGTTTGTGGTTTCTTTTACTGAGTCTTTTCCTCTCATATACAATCTTCCTCTTTTCCTGCCTTCCACTTTCCCCAGCATTGTTTATCCAAGTAGAACAGCCTCAGTTTAATTATTTTAGTTTCTTATGAGAGTTCAGGCATGATTTGACCTTGAATCCCTTATTTTTCTAGAGGGCCATGGCATCTATTAATCTCTCTTCCAACACCACATTTTTTCCCCTACAGTTTTTTCATTGTCTTGTTTTCAATCCATACTTAGTAATCAGAAATACCACAGTACAGATTATCTCGGTCTTGTATCTAGTAATATGTTCTTCCACTTAAAGATCTTTCTAGTTCCTTCATTGCTGCTCTTCCAAATCCAAGACTTTTTCTGATTTCTCAGCTGCATTCTCCATTTTGATGAATAAACCAAAGTATAGAAAATCTTTTCACCATTCTGGTTTCTTTACCATCAACATTAAAGTTATTTAATTCTTCTGAAGACATCATTTTTATCTTAACGTTCAACATCTTGTTTATGCATTTTCTTCTACCTTCATCAGCACTCATTTCAAGTCACTGCTATTTTCTGCCAAAAATACAGTATCTCCTGCATTTATTAAATTGTTAATGTTTCTTCCTCCAGTTTTCATTCTTCCTTCATCTGAACCTAATACAGTTTTTCATATGATATATTCTGCATATAGATTGAACAGACAGGGATATAAAAGACACTACCATTCTTGCGTATTTTTAATATAATTTTCAGATCCAGATCCAGAGCTGGACAGGAAACCTCCGCCTCCGCATGCACGTTGAAGTCCCCCAAGACCAAAAGCCTTGGGGACACCAACAGTGCCGCGGAGACGAAGTCCGCCAGCTCCGGTAAGGAAATGGCTGGGTTGCGGGGAGTGCGGTAACCCAGCAAGATCCCAATACCATCCCTGGCCCCAACCGACACGTGGAGGGCCTCTAGACCCGGCGTCGCCAGAGCAGAGCGCCTAACAACCTGAAGGGTGTTTTTATAAACAATGGCTACTCCCCCACCCCGCCCTGCCAGTCTACCCTGGTGTTGGACTGCATAACCGGGAGGGCAGGCAAGAGTCAGGGGAACACCCCCATCCCTGCCCATCCATGTTTCGGTTATGCATGCCAGATCTGCATCCTCCTCCCGAATCAGATCTTGTATGATCTGGGACTTATTTGATACAGATCTGGCATTCAACAACACCAAGTTTAGAGTGGAGGGCCGGCTGAGTTGACTACCTAGAGTCTGGCAGGAGGTCACAGTGCCAGAACAGTGAACAGATTTCAAGCATCTGTTCACCGTTCTTCTGTAACGCATGGCAACAGCACCTACACCGTATCTCCCTCTACCAGAGATCACTCTGATGTTACAAAGTCCCCCTCTGGGGGGGAAGGCCTTCCACTCCATGCCAGTCCTTTATATTCAGTAAGAGTGTGGGGGATTGCTGAAAAGATCTCTCCTGAAAACACAGCTCCACTGGACTCTTAAGTACTTTTTGTGTAACAGACCACCCTCCCCAAAGAAGAAATAGGAAGAAATTCAATATGTACCACAAATGCCCCTGAAGAAGGTCAAAAACTGTCTGGACCAAAATGCATTGGGCATGTTTTATATCGTAATAAAACTATATTTTTATACATTCCACAACTTCAGGCTGTCTTTTATAATTAGATCTATTGGATGTCATCAGGTTATTTTGGTTTTTTTAAAATAAAACATTGCTTCAAGTATTAAAAAGAGACAGTTCTACTGTTATGACTATTCTTCTAGAAAGCTGTAAGACTGAGAGAAACAACAGTGAGCAACCATATAATTTCCCCCCACCCAAATTATATTTGCATCTTCAGCTTGTTTCCTGCTGCTATGGAAACCAAAGCCATCTTCCACTTATTCACGGGAGCTTATTACAGGTAATATTCAAATTTTCCATCTATTCTAATCAAAGACATGGTCAAAAAAGTGTACAGGTTTTCTCTCTGTATTATTGTAATTACAAGAGATATCTTCATTAAGCACACATTCACTGCATGCCTCAATTATAGGAAGGGCCAAGTTACCTATTACAGACAGGCAGGTTACAGAAATCCTGGCGTACCTCTGATTATGGCAAATGAAACCGCACAAATTAATATTTTTTAATATTACACAACTCTAAGCAAGAGCAGTTCAAGTTCAAGTTCAGGTAGCAAATTAATGATTTTATTCTAGAAAGTGAATTCAATGGGGATTTATATTCATCTCCTACTCATATAGAGGGTAGCATTATTTCATGCTTTAATTTTTCATGAGCAATTACCTCAACTTGATTGAAGGAAAACAGCAGAAAGAAGCCAGAAATCCTATAGAGTATGATTATCAGTAAGAAAGGCAACAAGAGAGAAAGAAAAGGGTCATCTTTACTTTTAAAAAATACATACTATAATCAAAGTTTCAGAGAACATACTTTCAGATCATACTGCTAAGAAAGTCCGCCCTCTCTTCTATAAATATGTGCAGCCACACAGCCAATGTTTATGCCAAACCGTCAGCATGGAATATTACTTACCTTTACAGCAGCAGTCACAGCAGCCGCAGCAGCTAAATTCAAGCTTTGTTTACCAAAATTAACCATAGTTTCATAGCCACGTTCTTTGGCTTGCACAATATAGTCATCTATTTCCTGAGGGAGGAAAAGCACACAATGTAGTACAGATAAGAACCTAATTTCATACTTGTAATCCACCACACTCTCATTATTTAGTGTTAAATACAAAATATTAATGCAAGTCTCTCTTCCACCAACATGCATCAACTGCATAAATCAGACAAAGAGAGAGGGATGATATCTCACCCTTTCCTTTGAAGAAAGAAGAGGATGAAGAAACTTTCGATATATTAAGCTTGCCCCTCTGGTGTATGGAGAAAGCAACCAAATCACAAAAGCAATCTTCAGCTCATAATACAGTGGAAACCTGCAAAACACAGTTAAAATTCCAAAATCTCATTATAGGATTTCTAGAACTAACGACATTCTGTCTAATATAATTATTTTAGGATGAAACCAATTAGCACAGGGTTTCTGCTTAATTTTTCTCTGAACTTTTCCAGGATCAGGCCAGGTGATAGAAACAAGAACATGGCACACTTTTTTTTAAAAAAAAACAGAACTAGTGTTGATAGCCTTGAAGAAAAATATTTTCAAATTTCAGGACCAATATTATTTTGGCAGACCTGAGGAGAAGCTCTGACTAGTACAGTGGCACTAGATATAGCTGACTTGCATACTGAACCCTATGAAAAACGTATTATTTCTCTTGAGAATTCTTTTTCCAAGTACTTGGCGAGGTGGGAGAGGTATACTGATTATGTCTTTTACATTTGGAGGAATAGTGAGCATATTTTGAAAAGTTTTTGAATGGGTGAATTCACTGAATGAACATATTTAATGCATATTTAATGCACACTATAATATCAAAACTTGATGTTTTGAATTTAAACATCCAAAAAGGGCAATGACATGAGTTCTACACAGAAAACTACTTGATAACAACATCTGTCTTAGATTTGAGAGCTCACACCAGATCCCTTCAAAATAATCTAGCACACAGTCAGATTTCAAGAACAAGACAAACAGGATGGTAAAATCTTGAGTCACTCTCAAATACAGTAGTACCTTGGTTTACGAATGCCTCAGTTAACGTAATTTTCGGTTTACAAACGGAAATCCATAGAAAATAATGCCTCGGTTTACGATTTTTTCCCGCAGTACAAAGGAAGTTTCCCCAAGATGCATTGTGCCTGAAGGTTTATAGCACCACCCCTGTTCCTATGGCAAACTGTGTTTCGGTTTACAAATTTTCCGCATTACGTAACGCCCCGGAGAACGCATTAAATTCGTAAACCGAGGTACTACTGTACTAAATAGACAATTTACCAACAGGGGCTACCCTGTGACAGATGGTTTTCATTAAGACTACATAACAAACATGTTCAAACCTTCTGAAGAGACAACAGAAGGAACAACCTAGTTGTGTTAATTACACTCCAAACATTGAACTTCTCATTGTGGCGTACTGGACAGAGTTATGGACTAGGACTTAGGGGACAAGGACAAGTAGCTCCAGAGCTAATGAAGTGGTTGGGCCAAAGCCGAAAGGACGGTCACCTGCGGACGCACCTGGAAGTGAACAATTCATATTGTTCAGTGCTTCTGTAAAAATACAACATTTGGGGAGAAAACCATCTTGGGACCTTGGGAAAAAATTGGGAGCAGCTGTGCAATATCAGAAAAGGGAAAGTGGGTGCCCCACTGGTGCAGTACTTTTAAGAAAAGAGATGCAAAGAGACGACATAAAGTTCTGGACAACTCATGATAGAGTCCTTTTGAAAAAGAAGTGGAGTGGATTTTTAGATTAAAAACTTTAACTGCACAAGGACCAAATCAGGACACTTCCTTCTTCTTCCTTAATGATCTTTTAAAATCAACAAAGGATTTTATTTTCCTTTGGAGACAGTCCTTAAGTCTTTTTCTTTTGTTCATAGCAAATTTAGTATAGGATTTTTCTTTGGAAATATCTCCTGAAACCCTTAATTCTAATGGTACCAATAACGTATGTTCTCCTCACTATGTAAGCATGCAACCTTGATGCTTCTCAGCTTTTAGTATTGTCTTTTAATTATTATGCACGTTTATTAACTGTTTTTCAAAGATTTTTAAAAAGTAACATTTTATATAAATTTAAATGAATTTTAATGTGGTTTGATTTTTTTAGTTATATATTAAAATGTATTTTAATATTTTAATTTAACCCCCAAGGAAGATCACAAAAGTTCTACAAATTTTGGTGTTAGGCTTTACAGTGATATGGATCTTACCAAGAGATCATGATATCCGCTATTGTTTCTGTAACAGTGTACAGAGCAAACACAATCCAGTACATCATCCACCGCACCTAAGAATAAAAGATGAAAGATGTAAATGTTAAGACAGACATTACAGTTTCAAACAAATACGCAGGTTTGCTATTTTTATTTATGCGTATATCAAAGTAGCTCAAATCTGACCAACCTATCCTGAAAGTGAACAAAATGCATATTCAAGTAAGTGGCTGTTGATGTATAGCTATTTATTTATTTATTCTTTATTTCTTTAAAATATTTCTCTCCTGCCTTTCTCCCCAGAAGGACTGAAGGCGGCTTAATAATTAAAATAGTATTTAAAAGCTAAAAAACGTAAATATATAAGTATCAAAAAAGAATTAAACAAGTATTATATTAAAATGGTAACTAAGACCAATATTAAAACAACAGAGCACAACAGTCCATTTAAAACCACTCTCAGACTACAAGTCATTAAGGAAAAGCCTGCCTGCAGAAGGACAGCAAAGATGGGGCCAGCTTAGCTTCCCGTGAGAGGGAGTTCGAGAGTTTGGAAGCAGCAACAGAAAAGGCCCTCTCCCATGTCCCCACCAAGTGCACCTGTGAGGATGGTGGGACTGAGAAAGGGCAGGCTCACAGAGGGAGATGCAGTCTTTCAGAAAGCTTGGACCCAAGCCGTTTAGGGCTTTGTAGGCTAAAACCAGCACTTTGAATTGTGCCCAGAAACAGATCAGCAGCCAGTGAAGGTGCTGTAACAGAGGAGTTATATGTTCCCTGTAACCAGCCCCAGTTAACAATCTGGCGGTGGGAGAGGCGGAGCTTGGTCGCAGTGAAGCCAGCAGCTGCCGGGAACAGCTCCCGGGAAAAGCTGGAACCGCCTGGTCTGGGGCCCCTCCAGAAAGGGGGGGACCATAGGGGAGACCAGGAGAGGTCTCCCTGAAGCAGTTGGTGAGCCCAGATGGTAGAAGATTGGGCAGCAACCTGATCTTTCTTCCCTCTGAAAATTCACCCGAGCACAGATCGGAGACGGGAAGCCATTTTATGGCAGAATAGCTGTGAGTAACTCCACCCCCAATTCCCTGAGGAGAGGAGAACAAAAATACGGCTGAAAATACACAATAACAAAGTAAGCATTTGATTTATGAATAACCTCATTAAGATGTAAAAGAAACTAGAGTGAAAATATTGGACCGAAAGAAGAGAGAAGGAGCGGCGAGTCGTGCTGGTCAGCCTGCTTCTTCAAAGCGAAACTGACTCTTAAACAGCAAGCTCTTAAACAGCAGGCTGGCTCAAGGTCACAGATAGGCAGTGAGACAGAAAAATTTTGTGTTTCTGGAAAAAAATCCCAGAGGAAATACTACTGAACAGGCTTCAAGGGACTAAAATCTAGTGAATGCTGTTTAGTCTGGATTTTTCTCACTAGTTTGTGTGGGACTTTGAAAATAAAATCTTGTCTTCAGAGCAGGAGGAATAAGCTTTTGGGAATAAAAAAAAAAACAGACTGTGAATCATCGGTGTGACGACATAATCGGCTAGATTGATGAGCTGGGGAAGCCAGGACTGGAGTCGAATGGGACTTTGATAATAGAAGCTTGTTTGGTTTTAGAAGGAGGAATAAATCTTTGGGAGCAACGGACAGTGAATCATCAGCGAGAGGAACGTAACCGAAGAGATTGAGGAGCTAGGAAAATCAGGACTGGAGTTTTGACGGATTACAATATCTTTTGGAGAGACTGGCCCCCTGTGTTCGCTGTTTAGTCTGGACTTTCTCTTGGTTGGGCTGTGTGGATTTTGATAATATTGCCATGGTTGAAATCCAAAGTGTTGGGCTAAAAGTTGAGCTATATATTATAATATCTGGGCAAGGAAGGGAGGATATACCCAGGGGAGGTATATAATATTATTTATACAAACCATACGTATTGGAAAGATGGAAATGGCCTCCGAAAATTTTGAATATCAACTGTTGGGAATTTTGCCAGAAAAAGAATGGCAGGTTACTATGCAAATGACAATAATAACAGGATTTCAGCAGATAAATGAGTGTCTAAACCAGGTGGAAGACCTGATGGAGGGGAAAACATCAGAGGTTAAACAACAGCTAAAGGAAACTGTATTAACTCCAGAACAGTCTTTATTGAGAGCGATGCTAGGTAACGTAGACGAGATTAAGAGTTACCCTGTGAGCTATTTAGCTACAATAGTCAGAAAAGGTGATGTTAAAAATCAGATTAATGTCCTGGATTCAATTTTACTTCCCCAAAGCTGGAAGAAAATAGAGTCACGGAAACAAGAGAAGGGTACTGAGAAAATATGGGAAGTGATAGAAATGGATACTTTTTCAGACATGTTGAATGTATGTCCAAGACAGAAGGAAATTGAAAGAGGGGATGTATTTTATAATTGGTCTCGATTTCCTGATAGAGTTGGAATAACTTAGATTTAAACTAAAATATGAATATAAGCTGATATTTAGAGGATAATCAAACAGTAAAAAAAAAAAGCTGTTGTTTTTTGCATTGAAAAATGAATAGATTAGATGCTTGTATACTTAATATGAATAGACTGGATGATTGTATACTTTGTGTTCTCCCAGCCTCAAAACCCTTTTCCCATCCCTTCCACTTCCTTTTACCTTTTGTATCCCCTACCCTATTCCTAGTAGTTTAAAAAATAAAATATTTTATTAAAAAAACAACAACAATCTGGCGGTGGTATTTGGACCCACTGAAGTTTTCAAACATGTTCCAAAGGCAGCCCCACATACAGCACATTACAGTAATCCAACCAAGATGTAACTAGGGCATGTGTCACTGTGGCCAGATCACACCTCTCAAGAAATGGGTGCAGCTGGCGCACTAGTTTTAACTGTACAAAGGCACTCCTGGCCACTGCTGAAACCTGGGCATCCAGGCTCAGGGATGAATCCAGGAACACCCCCAAGCTGTATTTTCAGAGACAGTGTAACTCTGTCCAGCACAGGCTGCAACCCTAGTCCTTGATCTGGTTTTCAACCAACCAGGAGCACCTCTGTCTTATCTGGATTAAGTTTTAGTTGATCCACCCTCACCCAGTCCATTACTGACACCAGACAGATTTAGAATTAAAACAGCTTCCTTGGATTTAGATGGGAAGGAGAGACAGAGTTGGGTCTCATCAGTGTACTGGTGACACCGATTCCCAAAACTCTGGACAACCTCTCCCAGTGGTTTCATGTAGAGGTTAAACAGCAGAGGGGACAAAACAGATCCCTGAGGGATACCATAGATCAACGGCCAGGGTGTTGAACAAGAGACCCACAGCACCACCTTCTGAGTTCTCCCTTCAAGGAAGGACCGGAGCCACTGTGAAACAGTGCCTCCACGTCCCATCTCGGAGAGATGGCCCAGAAAGATACAATGGTCAATGGTATTGAAAGAGGTCCAGCAGAACCAACAGGGACACACTCCTCCTGTCTAGTTCCTGGCATAGGTCACCCACCAAAGCAACCAAAGCAGTCTGTCCCATAACCAGGCCTGAAGCAAGAGCACGGCGGCCAGATTACTGAGTGGTGTTAAGAAACATCAACACATTTCTCCCACCCTACCTGCCCTGCACTGGTTACCTGTTCGCTTCTGTGCCAGCTTCAAGGCGATGGTGTTAACTTATAAAGCCCTAAATGGTTTAGGGCCTTGATACCTGACAGAACGCCTCCTCCCAACGAGGTCTGCCTGTCCCATTCGATCTTCCCAGGCCAGGTGGTTGAGAGTTTTGACCCCGAGAGGCCCGTAAAGAGAGAAGCAGAAACCAGGCCTTCTTGGCGGTTGCTCCTCAGCTCTGGAACAAGCTCCTATCTGAAATCTGCCCTGCTCCTTCACTGGGAATTTTTAAGCAACTGTTAAAAACGTGGCTTTTCCGGCAGGCCTTCCCGGACCTTACATCATCTTAATTACAACACCTAATTACAGTGAGTGGTCTCAACATTTATACTATCAATCCTGCTGTCTTACTCTATATTATATTATTATAACTATTTTATTCAAATTGTTGGTTGTTTTATTTTTGTTTTGATTTTATATTATTATGTTCATTGTTGGTATAGTGTATGTTTTATTTGTCTAATATGTAAACCGTCCAGAGTGCCCTAGTAGCCAGCTGGGTGGTATAGAAGCCAAATAAATAAATATAATAAAATGAATTGAAAGAGATCTAGATAATCCGTCTCATTCAGGAATCCCTGGAGCTGAGAAGCCACAACCTGCTCCAGAACCTTGCCCAAGAATGGGATATGCCGGTAATTATACAGTATGTGGGGTCCAAGGACGTTTTTTCCAATAACGGTCTTACTATTGGCTCCTTTAAGCATGCTAGGAGCCTACCCGGTTGCAAGAAGGCATTCACCACTCTTCCTACCCACTCAATCAGTCCTCCTCTGGCAGCTTTTATAGGCCAGGATGGGCAAGAGTCTAGCAGACAAGTGGTAGTCTTCACAAGGATCCTGTCTACATCATCAGGTGCAAAAACTGAAATTTATCCAGGAACACAGGACAAACAGGAGCCATAGGACCTGTAGACAGGAATTTACAGCAGAAGTCCCCAACCACCAGTTCGCGACCCGGCAGTGGTCTGCGGCCTATCCAGGACTGGGCCGCGGACACAGATCTCCTACCCCCCTGCGAACGCCGTCACACGCATGCGCATTCTGCCCCCTGCGAACGCAACGTGCACGTGTGCAAGCGCCCCTCCGCGAGCGCGACGTGCACATGCGCACGAGCGAGCTCCACCCCCCTGCGGGCACCACACACCCCAACAGTGTGTGGTGGGAAAAGGTTGGGGACTACTGGTCTACAGGACCTGCATTAACTGCAGCATCTAAGACAGAGTGGATCCGAGTGGTTTTGCCTGCAAACTGCTGTGCAAATTTTTCACAAGTGGTCAGCACTGTCTTCATGTGGGCTATGATGTAACAGGCCACTGACCACTCGGAAGAGCTCCACTGGGTAACTCTGTGCAGATGCTATGACGGCGGCAAAAAATGACTTCTTTGCTGCTGCCACTGCGACGGAATAGGTCTTCCAATGGGGTAAAGCCTGTGTTCAGTCAGATTCACTCTGAGTTTTCTGCCACTGTCACTGTAGTCTCTGTTCCATTCATTTCATCACCACCAGCTCCCCATTAAACCAGGGGATCAATCTTGCTCTACTTTGTGGGAGAGGACACGTAGGAGCGATTGTGTCAACAGCCTTGGCCATTTCCCCATTCCAGAGGTCAACCAGAGCTTCACCAGAATTGCCTGTCAAGGCAACAGGAAACTCCCCAAGAGTCATCAGGAAACCATTTCGATCCATAAGCCTCTTGGGGTGGACCATCTTAATTAGTCCACTTAAGCTATTAATGCAATAAAGAAAAAATTCCATTGCATTCAAAAAATAAACTTAAAATCTGCACACACTAACCCAACACTCTTCAAACCAAAAGAGTCTGCTGTCCACTAGCTTTAATGCAAAGCTGTAAAGCAGCCTTTTCTAATGGTAACCTTTATCAGTTAAGTGAGCTACAAAACACAATGTAATGTATTTCCAATTACTGGTTTGGCACATGGTACAGACTTCTCGGGTTTTATCTCCACCAGAAACATCTCCTTTTACTAATAAAACTGGTATTCTTAGAATTGTAATTCTGTTAGTGTGTTGAGAATTGTCTGCTAGAAATCGCTGGTCCACCTAACTCCCAAACTTCAATCCTTTGTTCTCTCCTGTTGAGAGAAGGCTATAATTAAAAAAGTTTTATTTCCACCCTAGCTTTCCATATGCAGTGTCTATGCAGACAAGCAATTTTCTTCCACCTGTGATTAAAAGTTGTGGAGTTCAAGGAAGATTAACATATGCAATTTCCACGTGAACTAGGCTCAAGTGGATGAACTTGAGATTACCATATTAGATTTGTGACCTCTACAAAGTCATTATTATAAGCCAGTGATGTGTAATATATCTCTATCCCATGAAGCTTGCAGTGTAAACAAACACAATTGTACTGTTGATTGACACCTTCAATGAGCTGTGTTGGTTCATACATTCTATTTGTCATCACCTAGCTCCTCCCATTAGTGGCTAAAGTGATCAGCAACTGAAAGCTTACAATGTTGTCCAAAGTGGGGCTCCTACCTTGTTGCCGCCAAGCATGGATTCATAAATCAAAAACAAATTGTGGTCTGGTACCCTCGGTCTGTGAAGGGCTAAGTAAATGAAGTGAAAGTAAGCGCCTGGAAGTGAAAGGAAAGTCCGATGCTGCAAAGAAAAATACTGCATAGGAACCTGGAATGTAAGATCTATGAACCTTGGTAAGCTGGATGTGGTCAAACAGGAGATGGCAAGAATAAACATTGACATCCTGGGCGTCAGTGAACTAAAGTGGACGGGAATGGGCGAATTCAGTTCAGACGATTATCATATCTACTATTGTGGGCAAGAATCCCGTAGAAGAAATGGAGTAGCCCTCATAGTCAACAAAAGAGTGGGAAAAGCTGTACTGGGATACAATCTCAAAAATGATAGAATGATTTCAATACGAATCCAAGGCAGACCTTTCAACATCACAGTAATCCAAGTTTATGCACCAACCACCAATGCTGAAGAGGCTGAAATTGACCAATTCTATGAAGACTTACAACACCTTCTAGAACTGACACCAAAGAAAGATGTTCTTCTCATTATAGGGGACTGGAATGCTAAAGTAGGGAGTCAAGAGATAAAAGGAACAACAGGTAAGTTTGACCTTGGAGTTCAAAACGAAGCAGGGCAAAGGCTAATAGAGTTTTGTCAAGAGAACAAGCTGGTCATCACAAACACTCTTTTCCAACAACACAAGAGGCGACTCTACACATGGACATCACCAGATGGGCAATACCGAAATCAGATTGATTATGTTCTCTGCAGCCAAAGATGGAGAAGCTCTATGCAGTCAGCAAAAACAAGACCTGGAGCTGATTGTGGCTCTGATCATCAGCTTCTTATAGCAAAACTCAAGCTTAAACTGAAGAAAGTAGGAAAAACCACGGGGCTAGTCAGGTATAATCTAAACCAAATCCCTTATGAATACACAGTGGAAGTGAAGAACAGATTTAAGGAACTCGATTTGGTGGACAGAGTGCCTGAAGAACTATGGATGGAGACTCGTAACATTGTACAGGAGGCAGCAACAAAAACCATCCCAAAGAAAAGGAAATGCAAGAAAGCAAAGTGGCTGTCCAACGAGGCCTTAGAAATAGCAGAGAAGAGAAGGGAAACCAAATGCAAGGGAGATAGGGAAAGTTACAGAAAATTGAATGCAGACTTCCAAAGAATAGCAAGGAGAGACAAGAGGGCCTTCTTAAATGAACAGTGCAAAGAAATAGAGGAAATAATAGAAAGGGAAAAACCAGAGATCTGCTCAAGAAAATTGGAGCTATTAAAGGAACCTTTTGTGCAAAGATGGACATGATAAAGGACAAAAGTGGTACGGACCTAACAGAAGCAGAAGACATCAAGAAGAGGTGGCAAGAATACACAGAGGAATTATACGAGAAAGATTTGGATGTCCCGGACAACCCAGATAGTGTGGTTGCTGACCTTGAGCCAGACATCCTGGAGAGTGAAGTCACGAAATTAAAAGACGCCTGCTTCTTGGGAGGAAAGTGATGACAAACCTAGACAGCATCTTAAAAAGCAGAGACATCACCTTGCCGACAAAGGTCTGCATAGTCAAAGCTATGGTTTTTCCAGTAACGATGTATGGAAGTGAGAGCTGGACCATAAAGAGGGCTGACCGCCGAAGAATTGATGCTTTTGAATTGTGGTGCTGGAGGAGACTCTTGAGAATCCCCTGGACTGCAAGGAGATCAAACCTATCCATTCTGAAGGAAATCAACCCTGAGTGCTCACTGGAAGGACAGATCCTGAAGCTGAGGCTCCAATACTTTGGCCATCTCAGGAGAAGAGAAGACTCCCTGGAAAAGACCCTGATGTTGGGAAAGTGTGAAGGCAAGAGGAGAAGGGGACGACAGAGGACAAGATGGTTGGACAGTGTCATCGAAGCTACCAACATGAATTTGACCCAACTCCGGGAGGCAGTGGAAGACAGGAGGGCCTGGCGTGCTCTGGTCCATGGGGTCACGAAGAGTCGGACACGATTTAACGACTAAACAACAACAAGTAAGCCAGGAACCAGCTTCAGATAAGCTTTCACCATAACTAGACTTAACATGACCTATAAACAGCTACAATCAGCAGCAGAGATGTGTTAACAATTAATTACTCCATTAAAAGGGTGAAGGTAAGTGGGTACAAAGTAGCTCAATCTATATCCAAGTGACAAAATACAGAGACTGAGAACCCAGGCAGCTTTACCAATTTGAGGAGCAGCCCAATGATCTCATATCCAAGGTGCATTTTAGAGACACTGCTCAAAAGCAGCAGGGAAGAGGCCAGTAGGTCTCATTTCAATGTAAAGATTAAATTGGCTGGATTCTAACACCAGTCTTTAGTTTGAACTTCAGTACTATATAACTGTGAGACAGAAGGCAAGAGGGATACCCCACTCGCTGGAGAGCCGTCCCTCCTCCACAACGAGGTGAGACCCCAGCCAGCACCAGATCCTACGGTGGAAGCTCAGCAAGGGACAGAAATAGAGGAGCTGACAGAAGAGATGCAGAAAGTAACGATGGGGGAGGTTCAGGAGGAAAAGGCAGGAAAGGAGAGGGAAAAGAGGGTGGAGTTTGAGGCAGGTACAGGGGAGGTAAAAAGGAAGGAGGGGCAGTTGCCGCCCGGTTGGGAATGGGTGTGGATGGAGGATCCCTGGATGGGATTATGGGAGAGACTAAGAGTGCCTAAAGAGGAGGCAGATTATAGAGAAGAGAGATTCCACCCAGACGCTCTTATTTAGGAGAAGCCGAGGCGAGAGAGTGGAGGAAGAGACAGAGAGGAGAAAGAGAGAGTTGAGAGAGAAAGGAGAGAAAGGCTGGAATGGAGAATAAGAGACATGAGGAGGAAGAGTTACAGGGAGGACCCTGGGAGAACCAAGACCTGGAGAGACGAACCCTGTGGAACGACGATCGGGATGACGAGACCGAGCCCTTGCTGGAAGGCTCGACGGGGCAGACCATAAGAGACTGGGTCCCTCTAATCTACCGGGACCATGGAACACTAGTTGTGGAAATCCGTTCCTGTTTGAAGATTGGAAACCCCTTCGGGACCCATTGGCAGAAGGAGAAAAGATCATGTTACGGACACTTGTTTGTTGTTAAATGCACCAATAAATCTTTCACCTGTTTTGAAGCAACAAAAATCTACTGATTTCTTTGAGCTGAACATGGAGCCAAAGGTCGAACCCTCACAATAACCTACTAATTAGAACCATAGCCACATGAGTCAATAAGCTCGTTCTTTGTACGTAAAACATCCACTTTTTCTAGCATTCCCCATTCATTCTGAGCAACACAGTGGCCTGGTTTCACAAGCCAAAACTTTAAAAAGTAAAAAAGTGGGGGGAAATCTGCACAATTTATTAACTTATGTTTGATGACATGTAAAACATCAGAAACAGTTTCCTGTACATTCCCAAACACAAGCCAAGATACGAATGAAATTTTATACACACCCAAAAAACACACCCCTTCACTCTCCCTTTCAAACAACTGAGCCAGGAAGTCTCTAATCAACCAGTTTCCCGTTTTGTTCAGACAAGAATATGGTTACCAGCTTCAGAAGTTAGTACCTTAAATTTTAAACTGTAGTTTAAGATCTAGCTCAAAAAATGATAATCAGTTTTTACCAGTTCTGACAGACCTGATTAATTAAGGGGCTACCTGATTTAGTTGGAACTCACATCAAGGGAGAAGCAAAAAGGCTGCATGCATAGGGAAACTATTTTATTAAGTCAATATACAGTAAGGTGAAAACAGCTAGTAAAAGTAATAAGAGTAGAAAATACAGAAGTACAAGCTGGACAGAGTTCTTTGATGTGGTTTTGAAGAGAACCCAAATTTGCAAAGCATGTGCGTGGTGGATGAGGAAAGCATATCTAGTTTGCAACCACAATTTGAGTAATTGTCTATGGCATTTGCCACATGAAAAATGAACAGCAATATGAAGTTTAAGGAAATGCCCCAGAAGATGTTCTCTGCCTACATTTCCTACACATTCTTAATATCAGGTACTGTACTTTAGAGGAGCCGCCTGAAGATATATATTACTATCCACACTGTTCTAATGAGCACCACAAAAATAGACAGATGCTATTTCCCTTCTTTAAAAACAGGATGTGTTGGTAACTCCAGTTATTATTGCAAGATACATTACTTCAAGGTGCCACCGCATCAACAGTTAAGACTATTGTAAATAAAAATCAGATGTGTAAACACTGAATTTAAAAACACTTTCTGTTTCTACAGCTAACCCTGTAAGAGACAAGATGCAATTTATTTATCTATCAATCAATCAAAGCCTCCTCTGATTAATTGTTGAGAGCTAATTTTAATCAGCAAGGGCATGTTTTATTTGGTGATATGCACATTTACTTAATCAGTTAATGGTATATTTGATATGCACACAATTAAAGGCTATAATCCTGTAATACCTCCCAGTCCTTACTTTCTTTATATCAAAGTGTTCCACAATTTAAAATTATAGACATTTATCAAATATAAAATTCAAACAAATTTTAAATGATTAAACTATTTTTGGCCATAAATAGGCTACTTCAACAGAGTTATGTCGGCCATTTGCTAGATCTTCTTTAATACACTTGGTGAGGCAGAAATTGCATGCACATAAGTACGGCATTGATTGAATTTTTCCACATTCATAGAGAATTTGTCCTGTATCCAAGTAGACCCATTTTACTTGAACATTCTTTGATTTTCCTACTTCTCTTCAAAGTTTATTCAGTGTCTTCCAGATGGTCCATCCAGAATCTTGTCTTAATGGGAGACACTCTTTGGCATTCACCAATGTATGTTGTTTTTGTTCTCCATCGATTTAGCCTACTTTATTCTGGTTTAATATTTATAGCATGAGATGTGTGCAGAAAACTTTTCCTCAATTTTAACATTAGTCTACGTGGCTGGTGTCCAAGAAGTGGATGTGTTTGATGTTGTATTACCTTGTTTCCTTCAATGTTTGCTAGCACCTCTCAACATACTTCCAAAGAGGCAATGCTAGCCAAATGACTTTTTCAGTGGGCATAGGTTTTAGGCAGCCAGTAATAATCCTGCACAATTCTTTAAGAGCTATATCCACTTGTTTGGCATGTGCCAATATATACCATATGGCACTAGCATATTCTGCTGTAGAGTGGCACAGGGACAAAGCTGTTGTTCTTATGATTTGTGGGTGTACTTCCTCAATTTGACCAAGCCAATTTTCCTAAGTATGTTATATCTTGCAGTGGCTTTTTGTTTGGTGTTTAGACAATGTTTTTTGTAGAGTTCGATCTAGAGTGACACCCAAATACAAGTTACCTCCCTGTGGAAAGGCCTCTTTGAACTCACAATGACTAATTTCTGGATAGACATATGCAGGATTGGAGTGTGATAAGTTTTTTAGTAGACAGTCTCATATTCAAGCAATTTTAAATTTTATTTATTTACTATTTTTAAATCAATTTTTATACCGCCCATTTAGCAAATTGCTACTCTGGGCAGTGTATACAAATTAAAGCAAAAATCAGAAAGACACATTCTAAAATATAAAGATAAAAAAAGATCAAATAGGACAGGAAGCAAGAAACTGTTAAACAGCAAAGGATAACCCTTCCTCCTCCTCCACACATTGCAAGATTTTAGCATACAGCTGTGTATTATGTCTTGAATATGCCTTGCTCATTCACTTTAATTCTCAAAATTCCTCAGATCTAACAGACATCTAGCATTTCAAATTGAACAGAAAGCTAGTCATGTGATGATATCCTAAGCTTAAATCTCAAAGGAATTAGAGGGTATTTTAAGCCTGAGTGAACAGAGTTAAATTAGTGTACAAGCCAGCTAAAGTTACAACACTGATGGGTTGTCTTATCTGAAAAAACTGACCTTTATGTGAACTTTCACAGAGGGAGCACAAGGCTTTAATGCCAAGGAAATTGGGGAAAAAACAGACTGGCTTTAATACATTAGTGAAATTCAAGCTTGCTTCACATATGCACATTAATCACCTTAGTGGAGTGAATTAGAGCCATGTTCAACAGGTCACACATCTTAAAGCAAAGCAAATTTAAAGATTTGATTTTTTTGCAGAGAGGAACTCAAATAGTTAAACAAAAATCTTCTAATTTGGTGCAACAGAGATTAGAAGCAGAGTCATTTCATGAACTCTGAAGACCAGCTCCAATGGAGTCTGTTCCTTGAACCATTTCCATTGCAGCTGGTCATTATAAGAACATCTATTTCATTTTAAGAATCAGTATCCGAAAAAGATAGGATTTTTGAATTTTTTGGAACACAATTTAGTAATACCTATAATCCATTAAACTGTCACATGCACAAGATATGATTTCCTAAAAGGAATCAGATTTAAAAACAAAAATTAAAAAACACATAAAAATAAGCAACTCTAAAAGGATATTTGGATTCTGATGGAAGACCTGCTTGCCTTATGCATGGTTTTTGAATTAGAAAATTACAATTTAATAGAACACTATCCATCTGTACAAATATTTTAAAAATCTCAAAATTAGAATAACTGTGTAGGTCAGGTATATATTTGTGGACCCTTATGTTAGCTTGATAAATCGGCTCATAAGGGAAGTTCAGAGATAAATAATTCAAGACTGAATTCCTACACATACAGGCTTGACACAGAGCTATGTCTCAACAAGCTTTTTACCTCAGTGGCTTAGGTCTCTGGCTGCAGAGCCAGAGATTGGGAGTTCGATTTCTCACTGTGTCTCCTTGACAGGGGTTGGACTTGATCCATAGAGTCCCTTCCAACTCTACAATTCTAATGTGGTTTTCATCTCCTGGTGTATCTTATACAATGTCATACAGAGACAGGGTGCAAGTGTTTGGCAGCTCAGATCATAGACTAAATGCAGTGGTACCTGATTTCAATTTTATTTATGAAGTCACAGTTAGTTTAAATATCAGTGGCTAAAATCCTGTTCCTGAGTGTAGAAACTTGCATAAGAATAGCCCCACTGAATTACTGAGTATTTGATGATTCAAATCTTCTGTGAGTTCCACTGTGAACCAGTTTACTATATGAAAGTCACAACTAGAGTAGACCCATTTGAATCAAAGGAAATCAACCCTGAGTGCTCACTGGAAGGACTGATCCTGAAGCTGAGGCTCCAATACTTTGGCCATCTCAGGAGAAGAGAAGACTCCCTGGAAAAGACCCTGATGTTGGGAAAGTGTGAAGGCAAGAGGAGAAGGGGACAACAGAGGACAAGATGGTTGGACAGTGTCATCGAAGCTACCAGCATGAATTTGACCCAACTCCAGGAGGCAGTGGAAGACAGGAGGGCCTGGCGAGCTCTGGTCCATGGGGTCACGAAGAGTCGGACACGACTTCACAACTAAACAACAACAACTTGAATCAATGGAACTTAGGGAGGACTTGACTTACCAAATCACTACTGATTCAATGGGTCTACTCTAGTGCAACTTACTACACTAAGCAACAGGATTTTAGCCAATTTCTGTGCAGCAAAGCAACTGCAGTAAGCATTAACTTGCTATATTCTGCACTAACTTTTCCAACATCTTCCTCATAGAATATATGCTTTACATTTGTTTTTCAGTTTACAGAAGATGATGTTTAAAAATTACACTTGCTTAATGTATTATTTATTTATTTATTTATTTATCCATTCGACTTGTATTACTCTTAAAGGAATGTATACACACATAAACATACAATCATGGCCAAATATATTGGCACCCTTGCAATTCTGTCAAAAATGCAACCCTTCTCTCAGAAAATTGTTGCAGTTGTATCTGATTTGACTTTTCTTCTCTTTTTTTGTGTTGTTCCAACGCAAACCAAAAGAATGAACATGTGAGTACCAAAACATTTGCAACTGCAACAATTTTCTGAGAGAAGGGTTGCATTTTCTGACAGAATTGCAAGGGTGCCAATATTTTTGGCCATGACTGTATATTTTGAGAGAGAGAGAATATATATGCACACATGCATAGTGTCCATTTTCCTGTATTGTTTTACATAATTGTATTGGTATAGTTTACTTATTATAATTACAAGAAAGGAGCCTCTTCTTCAATAAAGTGTACAGAGTACCATTAAGAAAACTGAAAAACTGGGCTATCACCTTTTGTGCAGCTGCTGCAGTTTTCCACCTCAAGTACTTCCCTCAAGTATACTTAAATATATGTTCTGGGAAACACACAGCACCAAAACTGCCTGATTATTTGCATCCACGGCAGTTTGAAAAGAAGTGACCCAGCCAGGGTTACTCCACTTACAACTTACAGCAAACTGCTGAAGTCCAGGTACATAATCTTCACATGACAGACTTTGCCAATATAATCCAAGTCAGAAATCAAAGTTCAGCCTTGTACCTCTTTTTCCTAGAACTTAAATTTGTGAAACAAATTATTTATCATGTGGAAGCACAGCATACATATATTTCACTGTGTTGAGCAAAGTATACTTCTCAGCCAGAGAACTCCAAGGCTACACATAGTGATAGGAAAGTATCTCCTTCACATAGGCTAAAGCACTCCCCCACTGGTATAGCTGTGGGATGAGAAGCTTTCATTTCTATTTTAGACTAAAGCCTTATTTAAACATTCAATAAAACGGTTAATCGAAACTCATGAGCACAGGAAACAGGTTAGCTCTGCCTACTTCATCACAGTGCCGAAAGGTGAATCTGAAGAAGGCAGTCTCTATGGATGCAGTATCTTCATACAACTGGAAATCTTGATGTTTCAGACTTTCTGATCATGTGGAGAGCTCTGACAGATATAGATAGCTCTCCTTCTTAGTTTTAACTCTCCAGAGATGACAAGTAGGATGGGTGGGGGAGAGCATAACCGTCCTGCCTGCACCACTCACAGTTAAGATTTACCCTTTCAACTGAATGCCTGAAGAAGTTTAACTGAAGTGACAATAAGCCATGAACTATAGTGTAAAGTTAGTCTCTGAAACAAACCAGAGATAAAGTGTTAACCAGTTTCCTGACTTCACACTACAGAGCAGAAAGGCCTTCAATATTAATTCAAGCCACACAGAGCAAAACTACTGTAAATTAAATGATAAAAGTTACTCTTAAGTAATATCTGTTTTTCTTAGAAATATGTTAACAAAAAAAGTAACAATCAACATTTACCCAAAATAAAACTTAGTGTACCCATCAGCCTTACAGAAATATGCTTTTACCATAGAAAAACACTAAATACTGTGCATGTATTTGAAATGTTTATTACTTGGCTCATTTTTTTGACTATTTTAACTTTGATTGAAAATCATTAGAGGAAAGATTCTGATCATGGACTTCTAAGTTTACTATGACTCCACTATCCTCATCTTCCAGTCTCATTTACCAAAAACAACCTGGTATATTTTCAGAGCCTGTGTTTGTACATCGTGGTAAATTAAGGACCTGTGAGTTTACCACTAACAAGCAGCATGCTGGTTTTTGCTGCTTGATCTCTCCCACTTTCAATGTCAAGAACCAACAACTAAAAACTATAGATTTGATCTATGGTTTGACATGCAAACGAAGCAAAGTACTGGCTATCCACTTTTTTCTGCCAAAAAGTTAGATGATTAGCTCTAAAATAAACAACAGATTATTCATCAGCTTTGCTGGGAAGAGACAAGCTAGAAATATATTTGATCTCAATCAAACCAAAGTTTGTTTAGCAGCTCCCAAGCAGCATATTTCCAAATGCAGCCAGAATGTGAATCTCTCTAGTTCCTGGGGAAAGCTGCTAAGCAGGTACTTCAACCTTTCTGAGTGAACTCAAATCTTAATTTTTCTTAAATTAAAATAGCTTCAGATTTTGGTATACACTATTATTTGACCTTAATTGTGAAGTTCAATATCTACAACTTCTTTTTTAAAAATAAATCCCACCATCAAAGAAAGTTTATTTCGAGACTGCTACATGTAAAACCATTTCAGAGAAACCAAAATGCCAATTCAGAAAAATTCCCTGGGTAAATGGTAGATTGAAATATATAAGAGACCCTGCTGTAAGGTAAAGGTTCCCCTTGACATTTAGTCCAGTCGTGTCCGACTCTAGGGGGCGGTGCTCATCCCCGTCTCCAAGCCGTAGAGCCAATGTTTGTCAGTAGACAGTTTCCGTGGTCACGTGGCCAGTGCGACTAGACACGGAACGCCGTTACCTTCCCACCGTGGTGGTACCTATTTATCTACTTGCATTTACATGCTTTCGAACTGCTAGGTTGGCAGGAGCTGGGACAAGAGACAGGAGCTCACTCCGTTGCGTGGATTCAATCTTACGACTGCTGGTCTTCTGACCTTGCAGCACAGAGGCTTCTGCGGTTTAACACCGCAGCACCACCACGTCAAGAGACCCTGCTAGCAGACAGCAATAGTACATTAACAGTCCAGTGCTTTTCAAGTCAATTGCACATATATATTTTATATATATATAAAATACACACACACAAAACAAAAAAAGCATAAAATAATAAAAGGATAAAATAAACATTCTCAAACTATGTCATTTTTTATTTATTAAAGACAAAACACCCTGAAAATCTAAAGAGACCCTCTGTTTTTCTAAGGAATAGAATAGTCATAAAAGGCAGGTATATTTGAATAGTTGCTGCAACATCCACATACATAAACTTCAGTATCTATAGAAAAGCAAATAACTTCTAGAAAGGTAACAAAAATTTCTTATCTGCTCCTTTTTGGTGCCACACAACAATAACATTGTTTAAAGTTCTAGCTTGAAAGAACAACAAGAATATTTATGATGTTGAACCTTATGAATAAATATCTGATCTACTAGTGTGGAGGGAATTTCTTGATGTAATTTATTTTAAACAAGGATAGGTTTCCTTAGGAAACTTGTTCAATAATTCAGTATTTCAAACATTTCAAAATGCCTGAGTCATTTTACAAGCCCAGTATTTTAAAATACAGGCTTTCTAATTCAATCTTGACATTCTTGAGGAACTCAAGTTCCTGTAGCAAGTTCAACAATAATTCAGTCTGACACACCCAAGATTTAACCGGACAGTACCACACCTACTTAATCAAGCTGTTGAAATCAGTTTAAGGAATAGTGGTGCAGACAGAATTTCTACAGGAAAGGCTAAAAAAAACACAAAACCAAAACTTACTAAGATGTTGTACATTGCATAATAAAGGCTATCTGGAAATTATAGATGATCTCCACTGTTAGTGATTTAAATCCTTCCCAATTTTTTAAAAATCCGTAAGTATACTCCTTCATATATTTTTATCTACCCCAGGAATCTAACTACCTGTGATTTACACTTGCCTATTTTCCATCACAGTTATTTTTAGTTTTGTTCCTCATTCATTCTTCCTCCTCTTTTCCATATACAGTGGTGCCTCGACTTACGAACGCCCCACCTACAAACATTTCGACTTACGAGCAGCTCCGCTCACAAAATTTTGCTTCGACTTGCGAGCGGAGCTTCAACGTAAGAACAGAAAAAGGCAGGGGAAAAAGGCGGGAAATTCAAACCGTTGGTGGCGAAAAGGCTGCTTCTTTGTAGCTCTTTTGCCCAACGGTTAGGAAAAGGGAGGCTCAGCCTCCCGGGCTTCCACCGCCACCGGGAGGTGAGCCGCCGGACCATCCTGGCCATGCTCAGCCTTCCGGGCATCCACCGCCGCCGCTGGCCACGCGATGCGACTGCTCCATCCTCCGGCGAGCCCCTCTCAGACTAGCAGCCGCCGCCGCCAACTCCTCAGTCCCTGCCGCCGCCGCATGCCCGGTGTGAGTGCCGCTCGGGGACTGGCCGCCGCGCCTTCAAGATGCTCGGCAAAGGTGAATCCCCCGCGCCCGCCAGTCCTGCACGCAGGGAGGAGGACGGGCGCCGCCGCCAAACTTTGCCCTGCTGTCGGGGGGGGGGGGGGAAGGCTGGCCGGACGCGGTCTGCCAGACGCGGACCGCAGCCTGGCCAACTTTCGCTGGCCCTCCAGGGAAAGCAGGTGCCGCAGAAGGAACATGCCGGGGCTGGCCGGGGCTCCCAGGTGCGCTCTGCTTCTCTCGGCTCCGGGGCGCCTAGGCTCCCGGCGCCCTGCACGCAAGAGTGCCTGGCGACCCCAGGGAAGGGCTCTTGCCACCATGGGATGGGGGCGGCGGGGAGGAGGGAAGGAGGGGGCCTCGCTCCTGTCCCGCTCGGCCGCCTGTGTGTCCCCGCGGGACTTCCTCCCGGACAGGGGCCAGCCTTCCCCCCCCCAGGACAGTGAGGTAATGGGCGGACTCCCGTAGACCTCCCCGCGGCGGTGCTAGAAGCCCGGGAGGCCTCCCGCCGGCGGCGCTGGAAGCCCAGGAGGCCTCCCGGAGGCGGCTCTGGAAGCCCGGGAGGCCTCCCAGTGGGAGCAGTGGTGGTGGAGCCCGGGCCGGGTGGCGGCGGTGGAGGTAAGGTGCTGCTTTTTGCTTTTTACTGTTTTGGGTGGCTTTTGCAGGGTGGGATTGGGCTGGTGGGGTTATGTTTATGTTTGGATTTGTGTTGTTTTTTGCAGCCCCAGGGGCTTGCAGTGTTTTATTTTTATTTATTTTTTGGGGGTTTTTTTTGAAATGCTGGAACGGATTAATCCCGTTCCCATGCATTTCAATGGGAAATGGTGCTTCGACTTACAAGCATTTCCACTTACGAACATCTTCTGGGACGGATTAAATTCGTAAATCGAGGCACCACTGTACATGAATTAAATACTATAACCCTTACTCTTCAATATTAGCTAATTTAACCCTTGAAATGTTTGCTCATCTGGACTTCCCATTATGTATCAGCATCTAGGAAGGGTACAGTTTACAGTTCACCTGTCAATTATCTTTTGTAGTTTTATAAGTAGACTACAAACTTAACTTTTAACTCTGCAGTGGGATTCACTGATTACAGATAAGCTTGTAAGTCATTTAGATGACCACTCTGCAAGTTGTGTTTGCCTCTGTAGGAATTGACAAAACGACAAAACATGCAAAGTATGAAAAATTGAAATATGAAAGGATCTCATGTAGACACAGTTCTGTAAGAAAATAACGTTCTAATTTTGTATTTCCTTCGCCACTTCATTTTCAACTTGCTCATATCAAGCTTCTATAATTAATCAATGTAAACAGACAGAATAGAATATGGAATCAGGCAGAGACTATTTTAGTTATTCAGCACAGAGATGTGAATTCTGGGACAAGGAAGGGGAAGAAGACAGATATTTTCCTCCACCCAAATGGCCCAGAAATTCCCCTTTTAATTTTCCAATGGAAAAATCGAACATAATGTTAACTAGAATTGCAATACTATATACACTTAACTGTAAATTTTCAAGTAATCTCTAGTTTAAACTCTTTCACCAACCCTCACCATATCATTTGTGGACTTTTTGCATCTTACTCTCTTTGGTTTAGTACTTTACAGTATCCAAAGTTATTCACATGTCCAAGCCTAAAATTCAGTTTAATTTCTAACAGTTTCCACATATAGCATGGGACTGCACTGGGATGGGAGCTGGTGAAAATCAGATATTCTGCTTCCATGCACCATATCCCATGCCTTTCTGTTGCCCTGTAATTCACGAGCAGCTTTTTTGGTTACTATCTTGAGGAGGAGGGGATAGGGAAACCTTGGTGCTAAGTGACCTTCTTCACTGCAATTCTGGATCCACCTCAATGACTGAAATTCAGTAGTATTTGTAACTAAAGTAGGCCAACTGAATCAATAAAACTTACATTCATCAAATCTCTACTGATTAATGGGCCTACTCTAGTAGCAACTTACTACCGGATTGTATTCATTATTTAATTAAGTGAACTATGCAGTGAGAGGGAAACTATCAATTCTTTATCAAAAAGTACAACCTATATCTTACCTTGAACCATTAATTAGGACCAAGGGCAGGAACACAAAAGTGTGTGTCTGCTTCACCTTCCAGATTCTTAACTAATCTGTACATAGATTATTTTGGTTAATGCTCTACTAGTTTAACAGATTACAAATCTAAATATTTTTTTAAGAATCAAGAAGTTTGTGATTATTTTTGGAATACTTAAGCCACGTAGGTTGTGGGGAAAAACTGAAATGCAATCACAAACAATACGTATTTTGTTTCCTTTCTCTAAAGAGACTCAAGAACTATGAAAAAAACTTTTATGGCTTTAAAGTTTAACACACTCACAACAGGTCACAAGAACCAGCAACCTTTAATCTTCATAGACTGGAGATGATTTGTCTCCTCTGTCAGCTACCTTGAATAAGGCTGACCATGTGTTTTCTCTCTTGTAGAGGACAGCCAAGGGCTGAAAAGGACAACCACACAGTATATCCTGTGTAATCACACTGCCAAGGACATTCTCTCTCTCTAAATTATCAAAGCTTAATGTTGTATGAAAGCTGTGACTGGGGAATGTTGTTAAAACATCTTTAGGACAAGAAAGTATCAATTCAGAAACTCAGTTCCTGAACTGTAAACTTAGGATGCCTGAGAAACTGGGCAAGTGGGCAAGGCATCCAGTCTGCAATGGAATCTATATTCCTGCCAAATTCTACAACCCAATACAGTGGTGCCTTTACTTACGAACTTAATCTATCCCAGAAGATGTTCGTAAGTCAAAACGTTCGTAAGTCAAATCAGCATTTCCCATAGGAATGCACTGAAAACCGATTAATCTGTTCCGGCTGTTTTTTGTTCTTATGTCAAGGCGCTGTTTGTAAGTCAAAGCATTAGTTCCCATAGGAACTAATACAAAAACGGTTAATCCGTCCTCTACCACTACTAGGGGGAGAAATTTTTTTTTAACCTAAGATGACCTAGGTTAAAAAAAAGGACAGGAAAGGAGGGAACGAACAACTTTTAAACGGAACACCTTTAAAACCAAGCAGCTTTAAACCAAACCAAGCACCCTTTAAACTAATTTTTACATTTTAAAATTACAGTACCAGGCAGTCCAAAGTCCATTTCCCGCTTTCCCCGCGGTTTTTTGTTTGCAAGTCAAAGCGCCGTTCGCAAGTCAAAGCAAAATTTTGCGAACGGAGCTATTCGTAAGTCAAAACGTTCGTACGTCGGGGCGTTCGTAAGTCAAGGCACCACTGTATTGCAAACTTTGGCACACTAAATAACAGCTGAGGAAGTTGAATTGTCCATGAAAGCTCACATTGAAATATAGCAGTTAGTCTTTAAGATGCCACAACATTAGACTTGTCATTCCACCTCCTCGCCGGAGTGGTCAGCAGCAGAGTGAGGCAGGGAAGTCCCAGCCAGACTTTGTCCGCAACTGGCGTGGTGCCAACGAGGATGGCCACAAGCACCACAAATGGTAAGTGGATGGCCTGGTTCTGGGGGGGGAGGGTCAAAGGGGCCCAGCTACCTGTGGTGGCGATATTTGTATTCGTCTCCCCATGGAGACAAATACAAATATCTCATCTCTAAACAGAACATTAAGACTTGGGTTTCTTGCATGCAAGCAGACCCTTCAAATCCCACACAATAATTTAGAAGCCTGCTGCAAGCATACAGTGTGTAATTTCAATTACAACAGACATTAACAGTTACCTCATTTCCTTCCATTTAAAGTATAACTGACTTTAATAGAACAGATTTTTATATCCTTCTTTTGGATATGTAGGAGAAGGTACCAGTATGAAAGCATCATTTATGAAAGCAAACAAAAATCTCCTTTCTTAAGTTCAATTACAGGTATATCCTATATACAATTCTATATACATTTAAGGAGCTAATTCCACTGAATGCAGTGGTGTAAATTTAGGAGTATAAGAGAGGCAACAGGGGTAGTGGGAAGGGGGCAAGCTGTGGAGAGGTTGTTGTTGTTTTTTTTTTAAAGATAGCCTTTGGCTGTCTAAAAAAATCCCCAACAAACCGATTTCTGGTTTGTCGGTTCATGGGGAGGAAACTTGTGGTTCGTGAACTTTGACAGACCATGAACCAGGATGAACTGCCATTTTGGCGGTTCGTCCCCATCTTTAATAAGAAGCTAAAGAGTGGAAGCAAGCACCACACACCAGTTTATCTAGACCAGTGGTTCCCAACCTTGGGTCCCCAGATGCTCTTACACTAAAACTCCCAGAAGCCTTCACTACTAGCTGTGCTGGGACAGGATTTCTTGGATTCAGGTTGGGAACCACTGATTTAGCCAATCTATTTGTGTTAAAATGGTTAGTGGCTGTCAGGGTGGATTAAAATTGATGATTTTTTAAAAATCAGATTTTAAAAATTTAAATTGGATTTATTTTAATGAAATGCTTTTGGAGGGAAAATCTATCTAAAGATAGTTTTCTATTTAAAATACATTATAGTTCAAAGGTTATTCAGCTTGAAATAGAACTTAGTTATGTACCATGAAACTGTATATTCATGCAATATTTACATTTTTTGCAAACTAATTCAATTAATTCAAGCCATTCAATCAAATAACATGCACTTTTTCACAGTAAAAATGGTACAAAATGAACAAGTTCAGGAAAAGACCTTAATGCCATTGTTGTTCGGCAAATCTGTATACAAACAATGAACACACTGATGTTTAAACAAATACAAGAACATGTATGATATATGTTATTGTTTTAGTTAAATAAAACAATTTAAGTAGTTCTCCAAATATGAGTGATTATCCTATTAAACTAAAATCTGTTCTGATATAGCTGTTTTACTAATGTGACAGGTTATTATTCTAAATATGATATCTTCATCTGGCTACAAATATTAAAGATTATAAGTACCAGCAAGAATAATTCTTTATATTTAAATTCATGATTTAAATCAAGTCTTACTGACTAGTGATTTAAACTAGTGATTTAAACACCCTGGTGGCTGTGCCACTATACTACTTAACAACAATTAAGATGAAAAGGGGAACATGTACATCAGAAGGGGGAAAGTTGCTGCTGAGATGAACATGTTCCTACAAGTATCTTCAATTTATTACCCAAGTTTAACAGAGAGTAACTATTATTATCAATACCAGCACATCAAGTGTAAAATAGGATAACACTATGTTAAAACTAGTTATTTTCTCTTAGCAGACTAGAAACCAGATTACTTTTGATAGCGATATTATAAAGTGTACATTCAAAGCTCAAAAACAACTTGTTATTGTAAAAAATATTTATATATACTTACGTATTCTTTCACATTTTTTGTCTTTACAGCTTTGTATGAATAATAAGCAGGATACAGCATCCCAAACACTAACCTGTTGAAAAACATAAGCATTTCAATTTGACAACAAAGGCACAATTATGGAATAAAGATGACCCAGAAGTTGGGAAGGTTACTTCCAGCAACTTTGAAGGTTAACACTGGCAACACAAAAATCTAATGAATACCTGCTTCAGTACTAGAGCAGAAAGCTGTCTTATCTGAAGTTCATACTTTCACCTAAACTCCAGCTTTTCTGAAACTCACTCACCCAATAATGAGCTCTGTACTCACCTACAACCAAGCACAAGCATGCTGACATTCACTGGACTCAAACCATTCAAGCACTACATTGATTAAGTACTGTCTCTTGAAGACTGTTTAATAACCCTACCAAGTAATATTGCTCAAATGCTACTCCTCAAATTAAAAAAAAAATTGAGTTCATCCTCAATTTATGCTTTTAAAATTATTATTTTTATGAACTGAAATATTTAGTTTTATCCACTTTTTCATTTTTTATTTGATAAAAGACTGCTGGTGACCTTCTTCCAAACTTAAAAAAAAAAGCACTTTAAGTGTCCATCTGTGTGATAGATCTTAGCTTCACAGACTGTACACCTTTTAAATTGGTCAACAGAAGCCATAACCTTGAGGGAAGAAAAATGTGGGAAACTATGAGCGAAGACTGACCTTTTTCTTTTCTTTTTCAGGGCGGAGAAGAGCAAGAGGAGAAAGCAATTTATGAAGGAAAAAGTAGGCTATTTACTAATTTTTTCAGGAAGAAAAAAAGAATAAAGCTCAGGAGTGATTTCTGAAGTGCTATTTGAGTGAAGGATACAAGAAGACTGAGGGAACCATTAGCAACAGTTTGAGCTTGCATGCTGGCGGGGGGGGGAATTCTCTTTAGGCTATTCAGCTCTGGAAGGTTCCATGTGTGTTTTGCACAGGCACAAAACCTATGTTTGTGAATCACAGAGATCAAGAAGAACAGGAAGGGTTTTGATATCAGAAATAGAACTAGTCATAAAAAATAGTTCTATTGAAGATTTAACACAAATCATTCGTATTTCACAATATACACTAAGACTTGCATATTTTGCCACTCCTTCTGGAATGTTCTTAGATGTAGGTTTTTCCCTACAGGCTTTGGCACTGGGAATTAAAATGTTTGATGGGCTGCTGCCAGTTGAACAAGCGCAAGCATTTTGCATGTGATTTGCAGAAGGGTAGAATTTAATGGGTGGGGCAAAATTCTGAAAGCCTTACATATTACACAGAGGACTGCCACATGAAAAACTTCTGAACTACTAGAAATAGCTATTTCTGAATTACACAGAACTTTGATGACAGCAATCTATTGCCTGTGACTGTCGTCTGTCTTAAGAGAAGGGCCATAAATTGCAAACTGCTAGCTAAGGAGGAGCTTGAAATCAACGTACATGCTGCAGCTGTTTCCATATAAGATGCTAACCTGGCCTCTAAACCATTAGCCATGTGAATTTGGGAAATTATTAACAGCATATAAGTTTGGAACTACCCACGAGAATTTGATGCACAGCCTTGAAGATGACCCATCACCGAAAGCTCGCTGTTTGTTTTTTGTTTTGTTTTCTTAATAGTCAAAAGGTATCATCTGCTCCTGCATCTGTATTGTTTCCACAACCATTCGGCCTTTTCCTGATTTTTCCAACCTTCTTGTTTCAACCATGTAGTAATCTAGCCATAAATCACTTTATAAGGTATACAAATCTTTTCATTTATCACTTAACATATTCGCTAAGGAATGTGTTTTGCACAAAGCATTGTTTCTTCTCTTTGCAATTACACCTTTAAAGAAGGGGTGGGCAATTCTGGAACTACCATGGTACACAACTATCCCTATTTTTTCCATTTATGATATTTTCAACTTCACAGCTTGCTAGGTTTCTTGTTAAGCATACTACAAATTCAGCCCTATAAAAGCTCATATAGTCCATTTATCTGCACAGTTGGGTATCCCAAGTCACCTGGGTGACTAAAATACTTTTCTATGTATAGACACATATTTACAAAATTAACTACCAGGTGCTCTGAAGCACAGGGCCTCAAATGATTTCTTAAATATACTTATGATAAACACTTCCACTGCAAAGGTCACCATTCTTTGGGTTCTCTTGTGGTCCTATTAACAGTAGGCTGTCCAAGGATAACTTTCCTATTTTTAAAAAATGATGCCACAAATTTAAATGCGCATTTTAGCTGGCATAAAAGGCAGCACTAATTTACAGTTAAATTACTTTCAACTGATTTCAATTTATCACATTCCACATTTCCATTCCAGTTTCAGTTCTCTAATATGACCAATACAACTAAAACTTTTAAAATGATAGTGTCATCAATAAGAGCAAGGTACATTTCACTGTGCTATATTCTAATCTAACTTTTATGTTGGGAGTCTACAAATCTCCACACTGTGCCTATATCAGTGGAACTTCATTGGAAAATGTTATTTATTTCTGAAAATCTTGCAGTTAAATCTTGGAGGTGCTGAATCTAAAAGTATACTCTTTGGGGAAGGTAACAGCAGATTTAATAGGAAGATCAATTCTAGATGGCAGGAGGTTGACAACAACATCCCATTTATACCTTTGTAAAATTTAAGCTGGGATATCTATATACCATATTTATCTGTTTATAAGATGACCCAATGTATAAGACGACCCCCCCTTTTCTAACCCCAAATTAGAAAATTTGATCCCTGCTTTTCTCTTCCTTTTGCTAAGCCACGGAGCTTAGCAAAAGGAAGGGAAAAGCAGGGATCAAAGGGCTCCCTTTGACCGCCGCTTTTCCTTGCCTTTTGCAAAGCCACGGGGCTTAGCAAAAAGGAAGGGAAGGCTCCCTTCGGGTAAAGGCTGAATGATCGCAGCCCTTTGATCCTGAAGCCCTTTCATGGCTGCTTTATCCACTTCCTAAGCCCTGCAGGGCTTATGCAGCCGTGAAAGGGCTGCACGATCGCAGCCCTTTGATCCTGAAGCCCTTTCACAGGCTTTAGCAGCCATGAAAGGGCTTCAGGATCAAACGGCTGCAATCGTGCATCCCTTTCACGGTGCTTTACCCGAAGGGAGCCTTCCCTTCCTTTTTCCTAAGCCCCGTGGCTTCGCTAAAGGCAGGGAAAAGCGGCTGCCTTCTATGTATAAAACGACCCTCAATTTTTTGTCTAATTATTTAAGGAAAAGGTGTAGTTTTATACACGGAAAAATATGGTAGACAGAGGCAAGAAGAATACCTTTCCTTCTGGCCACTACCTATTCAGACTAAGGACTTGAACAGTGAAGGATAATGCTTGGCCATTACATTAGACTGTAATTCAGAAGAAGTACAGTGTCCATGTTTCAGAGAAACTACAGAAATGTAACCAATCTCTCAACTTAACCTAAAATCCACCATCACACTGAGTTTTGGAAGAATTCTAAAGTGTAGCCTAACATCTTAAGCCTTGCTTTCCATATCATTAGAAATCTCTTGTTCCCTGTACTATTGTCCCAGCTCCACTGCTTGGATCTACCACTCTCTATGTATTGTGGGGTGAATCTAAAGCAGAAACCTTGTTCTATAGGCAAGATTTCCTTTGTGATTCAGAACACTACTTGGTCAGGATTTTAAACTTCATGGGCAACCTACTTATGTAATGGACACCTACACCAGACCTCACTTAACACATGAATGGAGGATGGAAGACATGCACAAGAGAAAGGCAGGACACCATGCACCCTCACCTGACATTATCCTTCTAATCAAAGGTAGATAAACACTTGGACAGAGCAACAGACAGCACATACACCCATGCCAAGAATCAGAAAAGGGTCAGTAGTATCAAGCTTTGACTGGCTAGCAAGAAAAGTCAACATTTGTAGATCTTTGTAACTTTATGGAAATGGCTCTCTGTTGTTCTTGGCTGGTCTTGGTAATTTATCTATTTTTACCTTCCAAATGATTTTTCCCCTTTCATTTCAAAACATCAGGCAGTAAGAACAAGTTTCTGCCTCAAAGAAACAGCCCTGGGACACAGCTAAAGAATGAAATTCCCACTTCTTTTCTAAGGATGTACCTACAATCTTTCTCATTCTGAACAAACGTTCTCTAAAATGATCTTAACCTTACACTATTATGAACAGGAAGAAGGTCCTACTGTATTATTCTATAATGGGGAAAATACATCTAGCCAGCAATCAACTATAGTCCATGTTGGGAGCCCCCAAAGCACAGGAACCATACCACCAGGAATTTTCTTTCAGTATGTTCACTTTACCAGTATGTTCCAAGATTATGGAGAGTCACATTCTTTCAGTGACGATTTTGTTTTCCTGAACTCAAAGAATTAGGTTGTATTTAATACTTGGTTGCCATGGCAGCCTGGTGAACTATGCTTTAAATCAGCAGATGGTTGTTCTCAATTCAGAATAGGTGTCGGCAGCACTCCAATTCTTTCATGTATTTCCTAAGTTTTCCATGTCTGAAGAGAATAGGTTTATAGTTAATATACACAAGAGTCTGCTAGAGGTAGACTGTGCATAATAATGCACATACATGTCCTCTTCTTCATTCATCTCCAACATGTTTAAACAACCAGCCTCACTCATCTGAACCACCTAGAAGTACTGCTAATTAATTCAAAGATTCCATATAGATAACATCAATAAGGCAATTTACCACCTCGTGAGAAATAAATAAAAGCTATTAACATAAAGTTCTCACCCAGACAACTAACGTAAATTAGAAGTTTGAAGAAAAATACTGAAGTCCTACATAAGGAAAAAAAAATCAGACTGCTGAAAAGAAGGTGTTGGCTTGTATATTAAGAAAACGTTCGGCTTTCAAATTCATTTTCAAAGCCAACAAAGTTAACAGTAGTGATAGCTTTTGATTCCCCTCCAACAGTACCATGGAGAACAATTTATTTAGTAGGGTTCTCAAAAAATCTAAAACAGCGGTCCCCAACCTTTTTGGGACCGCGGACCGGTTGGGGGGTGCGGGCTCACATGCGCGCTCGCGCGACACCCCCCCTCTGCAAGCACGACACACCCACCATATGTGCGTGGGGGGGCGGAGATCCGTATCCACGGCCCAGTTCCAGGAAGCCCACGGACCGGCACTGGGCCGCAGACCGGGGGTTGGGGACCCCTGATCTAAAATATTAACCTATCACATCACCTGAGTTTTAATGGAAATGTAAGTTTATCCACTGTACTTTTGAAAAGCATAATGAAATATCACTGTCAGAAAAAAATATGAAATACATCAATTTCCTCTTTTACAGTATTCCAGATATAAAATAGTTCTAAAAACTGAGCAGGAACATCCTTAACTTGAAGAATCATTAGTTAAAATTTGCCACCAATGACTATAATTGCTGAGGGCTCATTTATCAATGAGATTCCCAGTGTGGTGTAGTGGACAGAGTGACAGACTAGGTCTCTGGAGAATAGGGTTTGAATCCCTGCTCAGACATGGAAACTGACTGGGGGAGAGGAACTGGTAAAACCATTCCTTAAAATATCTCACTTACCTTGAAAGCCCTATTAGGGTTGCTGCTATTAAGCTGGTTCTGACTTGACAGCACAGAACACACACACATTTATCAGCTAAAGCTGTGGTTGACTAATTAACTAGTTGGACAAGTTTCGGAGTTGCCTGATTAAAAATCATAGGCCATATGAATATGGTTAAAATCCAGGGAGAACACAGCAAATTTTAACAAAAAGCTGTGTTAAAGTCCTGCTTCTAATTAAGATATTTTTCCAAGAAAATGTGAGACAATAACAGAAAATCATCATACATCTACCTGCACGCTCATTTTGAACTACATGTAGAGCTTACAGTATCAACTGTCAGCCAGAGCAAAGGTCAGTCTAGCACAAGCTGGATTCTCCAGCCTACTGCCAGGGATTTTGGGATATGAACCAGGAAGCTTATCGCCCAAGGCTATCACCTAATGGCTACCTGGGCCTATCTGAATGCTGCCTCAGAACTCTTAAAAAATAGATGGGAATGAGATATACAATATAAGCCTATGACAGAAACTCGAAGACTGTCTGCCCTTTCCTGGTCAGAGTATACACTAATCTTGGGATCAACCAGAACCATCTATGCTCCTATTATGACTCCAATGTTTACTACTTCCTGCTTCCATTGTTTACCTTTGTTAGTCATATGCATTTCCTGCTTATGAGCCAATGCAATAGTACAAAGTCATGTTTTCAGGACTCAGCCCAGAATGGCAAATGAAGAAGAGGACTGGGGATCACAACTATTCACAGGATGACTAAACCATTAGTGTTCAGCTGCTAAGCAAGCAAAGGGTGCAGAAAAACTTCAGTAGGGATAAGCAATTATTAATAGTATTGTACAAAACAAACCTCCAAGGCTTTGTCTGGAATACTGTCCCATCTCAATAACCACTTATTTAAAACACAATATTCAAGATACTATTATCTCTAGCTATTTACACAGACAAAACATTCTGACTTTTCCCAACACCTAGAAATGGGACACTGAAGTTGACAGCTTCTGAGTTTTCCTGACTGTCACATCATTTGTTACTTCACATTTTAAGGTTTAAGAGCTTTGTGCATTTCCAAAAAATATTACTGAATAGATCAGTTGCAGGAATTTATCATCAAATGCTTGCCACATTTGTTCAGTTGTACCACAACAGTTTATGATGGACAAATTGATCCAGTATGGCAATACTGGCAGATCATCAACTTTTTACTGAGCCTATAAGCTTGATAAGACACAGATGTTAGAACCAAATAATGAACATCTACCATGGTCAAGACCGAAAACCATTTTGTTTCATACTGTTTTATGCATCTCTGCCCTACTACCTATAGATAAAAAGTAAAAGAATGAAGAATGAGGTAGTGATGAAAACTCAAACATGTTAAGACTGCAGCTCTGCTTAACTCACAATATCTGGAGCCATAAAAGCCATCTCTTGTAGCATTTAGATTATCTATGACATGGAAAACTGAACATCCATGTCAAGGTACTGAACATGTGTTATCTTCCTTCTGTTCAAGAAATTTGGTTGGGGAGGGACTCCTCTCACTCTTTTCAAGTTAATTGTTTCATCTACTAGAGCTGATAAAACATTTCCTGACTTTGGCCATGGCACTGGCCTCTTGTCATAATATGCAGAAACCAAAATAGTTTTCCCCCCTAAATTCTGTAAGCTATTCATTTCTCTGTGGCAATATGTACAGATCAGCACTGCCTAACTTGGCACCCTCCAAACGTATCAATGTTACATTGGATATCACATACAGTCAATGCAGGATAGCTGATGGTTAAAGTCATAGCAATCCAACATATCTACAGGGTGACTAGTGTGGGAGGACTGGCCTAAATAATGAAGGTAGACAACAAACCACATTGAAGAGACTTGTTTTTTTTATGGAAGTATCTATAGGGGAAGAATCCCAAAATATATCTCCCAAACTGGCATGACCATATAGAAATAGCCTCAAAAGTAGGAAATATTTTTTTAAAATGTCCAGCAAGGACACTGCCTTAAGTGGCAACAGGCAGACAAATCCCTCCCCAGGTGATTCCCCACTTAAACTTTGGTCAATTCAGATCAGAACAAACAAAAATGAAATTCTCACCCATCCCTTGTGTTCACATCAAAACCATTACCCAAACACTAAAAGAATGTCGCCTTCATAAAGGTTTGACTTAGATTCAGAGAAAGCACTGAATATTGAGTTTGCAAGAGCTGAGAAGGGCTAATGAGGACAGGATATTTGGAGATTGCTCACTCATGGGGTTGGCATACGTTGGCAGTGACTTAGCGCATAATAATACTGAATACTTGCAGATCTTAGTACTAAAGTAAAATATGTTTCATCTTGTTGTATGTAAAAGGTACAATCTGATTCCTCACTGTGCCTCCTTTACAGGGTCTGGACTTGATGATCCATAGGGTCTCTTCCAGCTCTGCAGTTCTAAGATGATGATAATGAATGCCCCTTTCCCCTTCTGCACATTGGGACAACATGCCCGATTTTTGTTTTGAGCCTTTGGAAGATTTCAACAACCTTCTTCTATTCATACAACAAAAGTCAGAAAAGGCAGCTCTGTGATCGCCAATGTATCAATCTCAATTTGGCATTTGCAAACCATCTTTGACAAGCAGCCAAATTCATTCTCTAATGGCTTCAACAATATGCAACTGTGAACAACTTCGCAGCCAAGATGATAAAGCCTGAAATATTATAACATGTTACACTATTTCCCTCTATAGCAAACAGAACAGTAGTACTGCCTTCCTTAGTACTTTCTACTCACAAGTTATCATGACACATCAAGTCAATTCTCATTTATGGAAACTGTTTTTGGAGTTTTCTAGGTAGAAAGTACTCAGAAGTAGTTTACCATTCCCTTCTTCTGGAGGCATCCTGGGACTGCACAGCCACACAGACTGGCTCTTCTCCCTGGAGGCACAGTGGGGAAATCAAACTCCCAACATTTGGCTCTGCAGCCAGATACCTAACTCACTGAACTATCCAGCCAGCTTGTTTATAATTACTTACCAGAAATTGAGAAAAGTCCAATAGGCAGTAGGGCAAGATGTTATTACTTATGTGTGCTCTGCTATTATTCCATGTACTGTAGTTGTGAGTCAAAGAGTGTCTGTTTTAGTTAATATGAAGTTTTTCTTTATGCTCTGACTTTACCTCAGTAATCAAAGTTCCATGAAGATATATTGCTTGCATTGCTATTCTCCTAACTAAAAGGTAGGCAGAAGACATCAAGAGCCAGTTGACTAAAACTAGATTGGGTTAATTAATCTACATTGCATATTTTCCAACCCCCTGAATTGCTGCCTTGTTTACTGGTATTTTGAGCCACATGGGGTTCTACAAGATTAGAGCAGTATCTTGAATTTTGCCCTGAATCAGACTGGCAACTAATGCAGGTAAACAAAGAACTTAGTTCTAATAAACAATCTATCCACTGAATTAAGCACTTGTTCGTTTCATAGCTGCCCTTTAAGGTTTGTACATCACATTGCAGTGATGTAATCTAGCATAACAAAACCCTAGATTACAAAATTATTTTCCCCATTCAGATAAGATTAACAGCTGGCTCATTAGCCAAAGCTGGTTGAAGGCTCTCAGTACCACAGGGGTCACTTAAATTTCCAATGTTTCTGACTAGACTTGGGCACCAAACACAGATTGGCAGTTCGGCACTGTGTCCATACAGGTGTTCAGCAAGCGCTGCAGTCCTCTCTCCCAGCTCACTCATTTCTCAGGCAATGCACACTTCCCTTCCCACCTCCTCAGTGCAACTACCCACTCACCAATCACAGCATGTGCTTCCCTCCTCTGCCTCTTCTGGTGGCTGCCCACTCAATGGCAGCACTGCAGGCTTTCTTGCCCCACCTTCTTGTCTGAGTGGATAGCCATTGGACGATGCAAAGGAGGAAAGTGCATGCTACAATCAGTGAGTGGGCAGTTGCATTGAGGAGGTAGGGAGAAAAATGTGCCTTGCCCAGGAAATGGGCAAATGCACAGAGGAGGCGGAAGTGGAGAGTGTGCAGTGCCCATAGAAGATCTGTGCTGGTGCAGCACTAAACTGAGCCAAACTGCAGTTCACACCCATCTCTATGACATATCTAGAAGTGTCCCCAAACTGTGCATATGTTCTTCTGGAGATATGTGATCCCATCCAGGGCTGACTACACCTGACCTATTCAGTGACAGAAACCACCCATCAGTCTCATCTGGGCTGAGTTTCAGTTTACTAGATCTCATCCAATGCATTTTGAAGTTACACACTAGTTTAGCACACCCGCACCTGCTTGTGCTGAAGAGGTCATAAAGTTCTACATCACCAGCATCCTGGTGGCGATACAGAAATCCACCACCAGAAATCCAGCCACCTTTATCAGAGGTTTCATGCAGATTTTAAACAGGATGGATGATGGATTTAGAGATTCCGTTAGATCTATTAATACTCTCCAAGCATCACTCTCAAATGCCATCAATACTTCCAAGCCCACACTCTAGAAATAATCATCTACATAGTAGCAAATGTGTCACAAAGAAGGGCCAATTTGAGCAGACACTCCAGAATGATATTATGGTTGATGATACTTAAATACAACTAGTGGACTGAGAAATAGTTATACATTACAAACATATTTTGCCTCATTTCTCTCCCACCATAGATTATCAAACATTCACAGCCCTTTACCCCATCTCTTCTAACACAAGACAACCAGGACTGTGTTAATATTACTGGCACCCAAACCTAGAACCTTTGGCCATCTCATGAGAAGAGAAGACTCCATGAAAAAGGCCCTGATGTTGGAAAAGTGTGAAGGCAAGAGGAGAAGGGGATGACAGAGGACGAGATGGTTGGACAGTGTCATCGAAGCTACCAACATGAATTTGACCCAACTCCGGGAGGCAGTGGAAGACAGGAGGGCCTGGCGTGCTCTGGTCCATGGGGTCACGAAGAGTCGGACACGACTTAACAACAACAAAACCTAGAAACACAGAATTTTTAGCAATGCTGATTAAGGATCGGCCTTTTGTGTCTTAATGAAAGGCTTAAGATAAAAAAAGAGTGTATTTTCTATATTCCATTTTCTTTTGCCAAATGCTAAAAGAAAACGTCTTAAACACATGATTTATTGTATTCTCGAAGGCTTTCACGGCCGGGATCCGATGGTTGTTGTAGGTTTTCCGGACTGTTTGGCCGTGTTCTGGAGGTTCTGTGTTAGTAGTACACAGACAAAGTTCTAACTCCTGTCCTCTGAACATGCTGGTCACAGAGACTGACGAAACGTTAGGAAGAAAAACCTCCAGAACACGGCCAAACAGCCCGGAAAACCTACAACAAACATGATTTATTGTTTATGAAAGAGGGATACGTAACTGCTCCCCCATTCATGTTACCTTTCTTTCACCCCTTGTCTGTCAAATTGCCAGGGATTTTTTTTTCATCCAACAGTCTCATGAAGGATGCTGTCAACAGTCAAGAAAGAGAAGGGAGTAATGGGAATTTTGAATCTGTAAAATGGCCAGGAAATCAATGAGGAGAGCTCTTTTTGCTCCAGTCATTCCTCATGAGTATAATTACTGTGTACTGACTTCCTGGTGCCTTCCATCTTGAATTGCTTTTGCTGCCTGCCTAAGCTTCCATTTTGTTCCCCCCCCCCCCCTCAATGTTTTCCTGACAGGGTGGGGAATTATTCCCAGGGTGGATAAAAATATTTTTTTAAAAAAGCAATTCAATTTAAATGACAATTTAAATAATGATTTAAATTTCAAAAAAAAATAATCAAAATTTTTATTTAAATCATCAAAAATCTAATTTTTTATTTAAATCATGATTTAAATTGATTTGATTTAAATCAAATCCACCTTGATTTTCCCCCATTAAAAAAATTTTTTTTTTTTTGCTGCTGACAGGCAGCCTTCCTTTGCCAGCACACCTCTTTGGCACTATTTTTTTTTTAAAAAATGATTTCTTTGGGGATTTCTTCCCCCTCTTCTTCCTTTCCTGCAAGAAGAGAAGGCGCCAGGTGAAGGGAGGGGAAAAAGAAATCTTCCCATATTCTAGTACTTTTAGTTGGGATGTGGTGGCTTTGATTTTTTTCCCCTTTTATTGCCTTGCTTTTCTAGGTTTTGTAGAAAGGGAGCTATTTTTCTTTCTTTTTGTTTTTTTCCTGGTGGGAGAGATTGCTTTCCCTGTTTCATTGATTTTGTAAAAACTGTTATTTTGTTAATCTATTGTGTATTTTTTCTGTTGCAGATGTATATTTTGTTGGGTTTTTTGGGGAGGAGGGATTGTTTTGTTTGCTTCTACAGGGATGTGTGGAGTAGAAAGTTGGACTTTGTGATTGTGCCAGTGAATGGTGTGGGTAATTATAGTGATTCACTGGATTCAACTCGGGGTATTTTTCTCTTCTTGTTGCTGTGCTTCTGTTGGTTGGTCTGGTGACTGGATTCTCTATGTGCAAACCAGTGACTGGCTGATTACTTGGCAATCTACAATGCTCCAGTCATAACTTTGAAAACTTAAAATTGCACAATTTGGAATATTTATGAAATTTTAAAACATAAAACCTTTGCAAGCAAAAGCGAAAATTCATCTTTACTAAAGAGAGTTGCAAGATATACAGAGTGGTTTGATGGACTAAGACTCAACAGACCTGGATTCAAATCTCTGTTCAGCCATGGCAACTCACTGTAGTAATGGTAAAACCATTCCTTATACATCCCTTATACCTTGGGAAACCCTACCAGGGTTGCTTTAAATTGGATGCAATTTGACAGTACACAACAAAAAGAGTTGATATCTGCTACATTTCATGCTAACTAAGCAAATGGTTTTGCCACCTGAGAAGAATAAAAATAGAAACAGAATATTTGAAACCAACTATATCAACAAATTCAATTTGTCAAATTGTAATAAAATGTGCCTTTCTTCAACTATTTTTATAGCTTCTGCTATGAGTGTTTCAGCCAGACTACAACAAATGTCACCACAAGAAGACAAGGATCAGTCCATAAACAATGAACCCAGTATGTTCCTCTCAAGAAGGCTTCTGCAGTACTGAAATACACAATTAGTTTGAGTATTATATATATCTCTACAGTATGCACTTGGAGGAGCTAAAGCTGGTTCTCCCTAAGGGCATAAAAGACAGGGGGCAGCCCCTTCCATGCATATGACCACCCTTCTGCTCCCAAAGTCAACCCTCCTCCTCTTTTATCCCCAGTTCCTACCACCCGGCTCTATCTGTGGCTATTCCTTCTCCTCTCTCCTTTTCCTGGCATCCTGACCTGTCATCCATGCCCTTAGGCTGCCCTACTGCTGAGGTTTCCCAGTAGTCCTCTGGGGAGACGCAGGGACAAGGCAGATGATCCACTGCGAACAACAGAGATGTCTGCCTTACAGAATTGTACAGAGCACTAATGAATAGATTTCTTCATTACAAACTGATGAAAGCAGATATTGTAAGGGCTACTTAGAAGAATTACATAGCCTTTAGAGCTTCAGAAAGACCCAAGAACTAGGTAACCAGAGCTATGCATTCACATGCATTTCTCTGTAGCAGCTTGCTAGTTGCTCGTATGCCCTATTTCCAAAAACTGTATTCACAGTGTCCCTTGAAATTTCAAGTCCACAACACAAGAGACTGCCAATTTGTATAATAAGCATTCACATACCAGGCTTGGAATATGTTTCATGCTTCAGTGGCACAGTTTTTCTTGGCAAAACCAGATGCATCTATTTTTAAACACTTAAAATGTTGAGACTCAATTTAAGGGATAATTTTGAAGGAATTCCTCCTCCCATGATGGAATTACATATGTGGATTTTTAGAAATTGTTTATCCACATATTTTTGAATACTGCTTTTTTTCCCCAGTCCTGCATGTTTCAAAATGTATACTGTACAAACATGCTGGTATTTCATATTAAACAGAAATGTTTAAAAATTATTTTTAAAATTTATTCTGTCAAGGGCTATTATAGAACATTCCTTGTTTAAATAAGACCTTAGAAAGCTGGATGTGCATGAGTGCCTTTTTCTGCTGGAAATACTTGTCTGCTGCCAAGGAACACTTATTTCAAACACTACACCATTTGAAATAAAGAAAACATAGATATGTCTCAAATCCAGGCTGCCTGCAGGTCTCCAAGGCCACCCTCCCCTCACTACTGAAATGAAAAACATGAACATATCTTTCTACTGTAGTTATTTAACGACTATTCTTGATGTTCATTCCTCCAAATTCTCCTTTACATCTTCAAGAAATAACTTCCAAAAGCAAACCCTTTTAGCCCCTCTCTCCCCTCTCACCCAGAAATGCCAATGGATGAGTCCCTAGAGAAAGGGAACAGTAATTTTTGGCTTACATAAGCTTTGTATAGATTTTTCTCCATGTCCTTTCTCCAAACCTGTCCTCAATCTGGAGCTGTTTTCAGTGGCTCAGGTAGCAACAATGACTAGGAGTATATTTTACCAGCTTCAACTAGTACACTAGCTGCCCCTCTTGTTGGGGTTTTTGCCCCACCCCTCATGCCAACTAAATTGCTATTTTTTCCCCATGGAAACATCTGGAGAGGCATGTGTACTTTGCTTCTAAGTCTAATAATGCTTCTGGAAGGCTTTTAAGAGAGTATTTAGCCTCAGGACATGGCTACCTTGTTTTCACACATTAAAAAAGCATCCAATTGCTACTACAAATTCGACAGCAGCAGCTGAGAACTGCCACTAGTAAGTTCAAGAAGGGTAGGTATATCTCCTGGACCTATAGAAGTGGATTTCTGGCTGATAACCAAAGGTATTTTTTCTGCACTACTTGCACGTGAAAGTGGTACTAGACAGTACCGTCCAGCTTCATCTCTCATATTTTACTTGGCCCGCAATATTTGTAGATTTGTGATTCCTTAAAATGATACACATGATGTTTTAGTTTTGAACCCTAGTTTTCTGTTGTGGTATTAAGGCAATCATTGCTTCTGAGGATCATGGAATCACAGATTTGTAGATCTGAGGATATGAAAGGTCATCAAGTCCAATCTCCTGTCAATGAAGGAAATTCATAATTAGAGCATCTCTGACAGGTAGCATGCTTTCTTGCAATTTAAATCCATTAGTCTGAATCCTATCCTTTGGAGTCCAGAACCACAGAAAACAAGAATGTTCTATTTTCCACATGACACCTGTTCAAAAAGTGAAGATGGCTAAACATACCGAAGTCCCTCACCTATATCTTACAGGGTTTGATTTTCGGACAAAGTAATCTTTTAGTTGCCCTCTTCTGGACACTTTCCAGTTTGTTAATATCTCTACTGAACTGTGTTGTCCAGATCTCAGAGTAATCCAGGTGAGGTCTTATCAGCCCAGCCAGACTGTAGATATAGCCACAGATGTATTTTTAACTGCCCACCACACCAATGAATCATATTTAGCATGCTGTCCATTAGGACTCCTAAATCCTTTTCGCATGTCCTACTGTCAACTTATATGTCACCCTTCCTATATTTGTGCATCTGAGTTTTCTTGCCTAAATGTAAAACTTAACATGTTTTGCAGTTGAAATTCAGTGTTTTGGTTCAATAAAAACCACTCAAATCCGTTCCACCTAGAATGCTATAACTAAGGAAGTACCAGTGGACACTACTTTGCTCCTGCTTGTTAGCAATAATGGATGTTTTCAACCGCGTAACCTGAGGATTTGCACAGAAGTTTTGGACAGGTGAAGGACCCCAATTGCACACTAGACACTTGCCCATCTTGGCTCACAAAAATCCCTTCATCAGGAGAAAGACTGCATAAAAATGCAATATATAAATATGTAAAAGCCTCCAGATACATGTAGATGTGTGGGGTAATGAGAGTGAACACATTTTTTTCAGGAATGCAGGATTCCAATTTCCTTTAAAAAAAGGTAGCATTAAGATAATTGTTCAAAAAGCTTTTTCAAACCCTCCATGCTCAATAATTACCTGACTGTTGTTACAAAAGTTAAATGACACAAGTAACAAAGCTCACAGACACTCTGCTACCTTAACACAGTCCTTGATTGCATATGCAGCCATGCTAGTTTGCATGGCAAGTAGTTCTCTGCCATTTTCAATACTCAGATCATGTGTTCCATTTTTTTAAAGAGGCAGTCTCTTCACCCTCTCTGTTTTACTCTCTGAATTTATACTTGGCTTTGAACTCAAACATATTGTAATTGGACTGTTGACTTACTTTTTTTTAAAATGTAGTGGTCCTTTTTTATGAGATTCCTCAGTTTTAATTCACATATTACTTGCATAGTTCAAAGGTTTTGCAGCCAGGGTGGATAAAAATGATTTTTTTAAAAATCAAATTGATTTAAATCATGATTTAAATTAAAAATTGATTTTTTATTTAAATTGTCAAAAATTGATTTTTCTGATTTAAATAGTAAAAAAAAATCTGTTTATTTAAATCTAAATCACCTGCTTGACACCACAAGATTTGTTTGTCTGTCTGGCAAGTAGGATCTTCCCTAAATTGGGACTAACTTTCAAGTTTCCAGAAACTGTAATGAACAGATCAGCAGCATGGAAAGAGATGGATATTAAATGCTTGCAAATCACATCTGCATTCTAGGAGAAGCAAACAACCCTCATCTGTAAACTTTATGTAAGGAAGAGGACATGGAAGAGGATAACAGAGCTGGATTTCTGTAAGAAGCAGGAGCCAACAATTCAATTCACAAATCCCAGTCTTCATATGAAGAGAAAATACTAGTGGTTGGTGAAATCCAACAGCAGCAAAACTTATTTGCAACTCAGTTCTGGGTTTAGCAGGGGGCAAAATCTCAATTTCATACACAAGCATGACCCCAACATGTTTATCTTTGCGTGTAACCTAAATGTAGTCAAAGTGGGCAGAGATGAAAACAGTTAAATGTCTGAAGTTTGTATGCTGCTCTAAATATTTATACTAGCCTTGCTTTGCAGAGGCTACAGGCTGACCTTGCAAATCATGCAGAGACTGAGCTCAACAAAGACACTTGGCTGGTTGCTGGGCAACAGAAGCTGAGTGGGAAAGGTCACAGAAAGGAAAGGAAACTACTTGTATTCTGCTATTTTTCTACACCAACTGCCCCAAGAAAATATCATCCTCTTACAGCAACATGTAAAAAATCCACATCCCAATTTCCCTGACTTCTTACCTATTTCCCTAATGTTCCCTGACTAATTTCCATTTCCCTGACCTTTTATCTAGAATATTTAGCAAATATTATTTTAAAATAACTGAACTAGACTTCTGCGTAAGTAGTATCTAATATTATCAGTCTTGTCCTTCCATTGCGTGAATATTTATGTAACTGTACCAGCCGTATAACTAATCAATAAAAGACAACTGTTCACTTGGGCATATGATTCCCTTCCTTCATTAATTGTTGCTTTCTTACAAGTGTGGCTATACAGTGAGCTGGTACAGCTTTCAGGAGTATCATAATTTTGTTGTAACACAGTCGTTGGACATACCAGAACACCAATACCAATATTAAAAAAACAGGTTTCATAGAATGGCAGCACTAAATCCAATTGTTAGTCTTAATCAGAGCTGATCTACTGAATGGGACTTGTTATGTCAACAAGTATGTAAATTCCACTGATTTAGTGGGCTTATGTGAAGAATCTGGCAATACGAGAGTTAATCAATTCTCATTATTAAAGTGTGTGCTTGAGTTACAGAGAAAGGAGGGAAAACTGCCTGTTAATTAAGATTGTTCACATCTGATTGGTATGTTATCTGTGCGATTCAAGGTCAAATCCATCTCTACCCATGGTACCGTAATTGCAGGAACCTGTTTTAGCTGGACCCAATGGAAGGCAGAAAAGTGGAGAAATAAATGTTACTTTTGAGAAAGTTACTCCCTTTCAGAAAATTCAACTGGAAATTTAATTGGTGGATAGTATTGAAAGATCCAGAAGGGGATAATGGGTATAAAAGTGGCTCAGACAATGGAGCACTTAAGCTGTTGCCAAGCTTTTGCTTACCTTGTTTAGCTTCACTATGTCTAATCTCTTAGGGGAATGTTATCCTTGACAGTTAATTTGCTGTACTCTCCATATGCTCTGGAGCTGTGCTACAGCTTTAATGCACTGTAAGTATTAGTATAAAATAGCTAGCTTTATTATTTTATGTGGGAATTATTTTGAAATTGCCCAGTCTCTGAATAGCTTTTTAAACCTGGTGACTTATTATGGACTTGCTTCACATCTTTTTTATTCTTTTGGAAACTTTGAATGTACTTTTGAACCTTTATATCTTTTTGCAACATCTTTAATAACATTAATTTTTCCAGCTGTGTGGTCATTCTGAGAGGAGTGTGGTACTAAATGACAGTGCCTTGCACTCTGAGTTTTTAATGTTTTGTGGGTGCTCTGACATTCCTACTAGGGTGTATAAAAGTCAGTTATTTAAAAAAAATCCATTTAAATAACAATTTAAATTTCAAAAAATCAATTTTTAAAATCCAATTTTAAAAATTTAAATCATGATTTAAATTGTCAGTTAAATCAATTTGATATAAATCAAATCCACTCTCATTCCTACCTTACAAGATTGGTTTATGGATCTAATCAAGCAGCCTTCTGATTTTTGTCACTCCCTGGAGCACTAAAGAAGCAAGACAGGCTCAGAAGTGTTGAAAGGGAGTCAGACAAGAAGCTTTCCCCAATTAGTAGCACATTTTACCTTCCTAGAAAGCATCTACAACAGGAAAGGCTAGGGTAATGTGGCTGAGTGATCAGTGGATCCTCTCTGTCACAACCAGTTTCTTGACAGCTTACTTCAATTAGGAATAACAACTGAATTTAGCATGGAGTTGAAAGCCATGGAGACAGACAACTTTAGCATCCCAAATTGGATGTCTACCTTTAGCAGAAGCTTGTAAGAGGTATAAAACAATGCTTTTGTTTCTTGGACAGCTTTACAATTTCCACTGCATAGTCATCACTACAGAATTTTAAGTGTCTGAAACATGCCTATTGGTTGACTACTTGTTTTTAAAGAACAGGTCTTGAGTATTTAATTGCTTGCTCACATGACAAAAACTCTCAAAACACAATCCTTATACATTAGCAGTTTTCTTCACTCCAGATGTACCTCGCTATGGTCAAATCATATTCAAGGTCAAATTGCTCTTTCCCTTTTAAACTAAAATTTATTTATTTATTATTTGTTTACTTATTTAATTTATGTACCGCCCATCTGGCAGCCAAGGCCACTCAAAATATTGAAAAAGGAAAAAACAATTTTGATATCACTCTCAACTGTAAATGGTGCACACAGGTATAATCTCTTCAATGTGAAGGTATTTGCAATACACAAAGAAACAGGGGATTAACCAATTACAGTATCAATGAACCATGTACAAGTGACAGCTTTGTTTGTCATTTATATTTTGTTATTTTTTAAATACCAGAATTCAAAGGAGCATGAATCACTCCTTAGAAAAGCAAAGACTGTAGTCTTTCTCCATTGCATGTACATATTGTAATATATTGCACAGGAACATACTGCACAGAAGTAGTCATGCTATTATTTAATATGCCACAAGACTATCATTACGAAATACAACTACATTTACAACATCAGACTTAAGACCATTGTAGTCAAAAAGCATCCAGTTCTATACTTGTTACTACTGAAGTGGGTGAAGGCTGCTACAGCAAATATATAAAGACACCCCCCCAAAAAAAGCACTGTTCAACTGTCTTAAATTTAAATTTAAAGGATAATAAATTAAACAGGTGCCTTGTTTCCCTTAAGTGTGGAGGGGATGTATCTCCTTCGTTTACTATGATCTACTTAGAAGATCAAAACGACAAATTGCTCAGTTTTTAAAAGGCCCACAATTGCCATCCTAAGAAATTCTTCATTTTCATAAAACTGCAGATGGACATCAATATTATGATCCTTAGAATTTTACAAACCAAGAATACAAAAGAAGAATTTATATTATAAATGTAAATTTAATTACAGAATGTCACATGATGAGTTAATCTGAATTGCAGCTCACTAGTATCCAGCCCCTGGATCTTTTTAATTATTTTACATTTCTCTCTTCTACAGATCTTCACAACCTTTGTGAAGTAGGCCAGGGATGTGAAAGGATAGTGCAAGTTCATTCTATGAATTCCGTAGCTCAACAGGGGCCTGAGCGAAGATTTTTCAAGTCCCAAATACTCTTAACCATCACACCACATCATTAATAATTTAAAGCCCTATCAGTGAAGCAGTAAGACGATCATGGAGCATATTGAGAGTATCTTCCTGTCATCACGGAAAGACCATGGTAACTGTTTGTAGAGCCATACTTCACAACTAAGAGGAAACACTTCAAAACCAGAACCTCTCACCCTCAGATTCAAAATCAGAACCAGGACCCCTCATATGAGAAGAACCCCTCAGGGAACAAGTCTAGCCAACTCCAGCACATCTCCTCGCTTTGTAACATTCTACAAATACCCAAGTATGCCTTCCTACTTTTATTTGTTATTATTTTATTTATTACATTTATAGCCCACCCATCTAGTCATATAAACTACTCTGGGCGGGTAACAACATATGATGTAACAAGTTAACAATTTAAAATCATAACAATATATTACTTGGGACCCTTTCACACATTAGGCAACAAGGGACTGCGATTTAGGATGCCTTCACCAGGGAGCCAGCTGCCAAAGTGGTAGGAAGCTCCCGATGTTTCCCACCGACCCATTTCATTTCCTCAAACCATTTCAGGGACACCCCTACACACCTAACGTATCAAGAGACACACACAACCGTGACACTGACCACCAGGCTTTCTTTTTTCCTACGTCCCAAAAGATCTTGCTGAGGGGAAAACCGAAATGGAAAGAGGAACTTTCTGACGTGGAAGGTGGGGGCACAAAAGCGCCCGACGCTTCTTCCAAGGGCAGGTCGACACAGGTAAAGGCATCAGGAAGCCCCAACGGACCGCCTCCGGCAATCTGCTCCACGCCACAAGTTGCACAACTCCCCTCACACAGCCCCCCACAAACCGCTCCGAGGGAGGGCGAAGTGGTGGAGACCGCCGCCGCCCCCCCCCCCCGCGCCTCGAAAAGGGGCAAGGGAAGAGACGGCAACTGAGTTTAAGCCCCCACACCCATCTACTTACACAACGACTCGGGAGATTATAGACGACACCATGGTGTTGATTCGGGGGGGGGGTCGTCTTTCGCGCTGCTCTTTTAACGATGGTGTTGCCCCGTTCCCCACCCACCCCTCCTCCTCCTCCCCCCCCGGACGACTCGGGCTAGGCCAGACTCCTCTGAGGCTGCCCTGCCCTCCCCACTTGTGACTCTTCCCTAAGCCGGACTCCGAATGGCTCCAGCCGCTTCGCGGAAAACTGTGTAGCTCCGCCCCCTCTCACCTCAAACCTCAGAATGGGCGGAGGCCACGCCTCTCCATAAACGGATTGGTTTGCGCTGCCGAGCCTCATTCCTCCGCCGCCCGCCGTCGAGCTGTGCTGGAAGGCGCATGCGTCTCACTTTTGGACTGTGAAGAGAGAATGGGTATGTAAGAAGCCGCAGCTATGCGCAGGCGTAGTCTCTTCTCTTCCCCCCCCCCCCCCTTTGCTGGCTATATGGTGTTCGTTAATATACTAAATCTCTTCCCGTAGGATCATAATGGAAGGTTAGTTGTTATGGTTTGTTTTTCACATTCAGATAGCGCCTTTCGGTCACTGCAGTTAAAAGTGGCATATATTTGTATCAAACTAAAGGATCGAAGACTTCGTCATGGTTTTTTTCCGAAGGCTTCTTTATTTTTCCTCCCCTCCCTGGAGGGTTCCTTCCGCCAGCTTCATCCATGTTGGCTGGTTTTTCCAGAAGATGGCCGGGTGTAGGCGAAGGAAGATCTTTTTGGGAGGGGCAGGAGAAAGAGTTGGAAAGCGTGGAGAATTTGGAAATAGAACAAATATTTGAATAATATGCTTCACTTAAGCTATGTTGATCTATCTGTGTGTTCCCTTTCCGGAAGAAAGTAAAATCCGGATCCATGAAACAAAAGTGGATCCCCTTGAATCCATATGGTTTTTACATACCCCGCACTAAAGAGAGGTGCCATTCTGTGCAAACATGGGGGGGGGGGGGGAGGTGGCAGATCCTCAGCAGCAAATAGGACATTTATATGGGATCCTCTCAAACCAACTCAGCTTGCACAGGGGCTGATGAGAATCGGAGATCTCTTGCTGCATGGCTCCACCATGGCACAAAAGCAGATCCAAGACATGACTCAACGGAATTTTTACATGGGATCCTCCTGAAACTACCATTATTTTGTAGATCCTATCCTTGTTCACAGACTGAATTATAACAGTTCTGGCTCTCTTGTTACATGGCACAACATGATACACAATATGGATCCTTGACGTGGGTTCTTGCTGACTCATGGGATTTTTACATACCGCCCCCTTGAAACTACTGTAATTAATGTATTTCATCAGCAACCATAGGTTCAACTATAAAAATCTTGGAGCCTTCATTTCCTAGTGCCACCATGGCACATAAACATGGATTCTAAGCACAGATCCGCATAGGATTTTAGGATTTCTCCTGAAACCACAGTCAAATAATAGATCCAATCTGAGCAGACGTACTGAATGATTAAAAAAAAACATGACTTACTGTGTGATGCTACCTTGGTACAAAAGTAAGGATCTGAGGTTCAGAACCCTGTGTGAATCTGGATAATTTCTGCATGTCATTTATAACAAACCACTGCTAAAACTTACATCCCCACTAGATACACAGAGTGAAAAATAAAAATCATAAATTCCTTGTCACATGGATCCTACTCATAGATCTTCATACACTTTTTAAATGAGATAATAAAACCACTGAAAAATCATATCTGTGGCCACAGATAGAATTTTATTTATGTATTTAAAATGTTTTAAACCATCTTTCTCCTTAAAAGGTGGCCTACATCATTAAAAGGACAATATTTAAAAGCTAGAAACGGTAAGTATATAAATACTTAAAAAAGAATTAAACAAGTGTTATGTTAAAAATGATAAATAAAATCAATACTAAAAACACATTTAAAAGCAACAGCACAACAAAAGCATTCAAATTGTGGATCTCTCACTGTGTGCCAAAACATAGCTGCCAGACATATAACATTCACAGTCAGTCACTATTAAAGTATACACTCTATTTGTGCTCACAGATGGAACCAAAAAGCTAAATCTCTCACCGCATAGCACCAACATGATGCAGAAGCATGAATCTAAGGCAAAAGTCTTTGTGAATCCATTCAGTTTTCTTGAGATCTTCCTACTCCTACTACCAAATCATAGCTTTATCTCTTTCAATAGATAAAATCTCTAAAATAATGGATCAGTCATTGTGCACAAACATAAACCAAAAACATGTTGGGTTCTCTGAAACCCCAAGCAGATCATAAATTCCATACATTGCCATACATTGAATAAGGAAAGGCATGTGTCTTTTGCTGCACGGTGTGGGGATAGCATAAAAACATGAATTCAAGGCATGGGTCTTCATGGACCTTAAGACTTTTATATGGTGTTTACATTGATCCATAGTGGAACTATAGATCCCATCCTTGCCCACAGACAGAAGCAAAAAAAACTCTACTCTTTTTGTACCAGGAACATGGATCTCAGGCATAGATCTTCATGGAGCCATATAATTGTGACATGGCATCCACATTAAAACACAATCAAATCATAGTTCCCACTTATGTACAGGGTCTAAATCACAGAAATTATATCTTGCCAAGGTTTGCCACTATTGTGAGAAACTGTGAATCTGAGGCTTAACCTGTCATGGATCCATAGGCCTTTCACACAGCAGTCCTAATAAATCCCCATCAAATGGCACATTCTATCTATGTACACACATTGAACCATAACAATCGTGTATCCCATGCTTCATGGAGTCACTATGGTGGAAAAATGGATCTTGTGGACAGATCCTCATGGATTTATATATCAAGTCATCATGAACCTGTACATCCTATTTCATGCCCGTAGGCTGAACCTTTAAAATATCAGATCTCTTGCAGGGTTGTGCTGCTCTAGTGAAAAAACATGGTCTTAGGTGTGAATTGTTATGGATTTGACTGATTTTTATAAGGGATCCACCCATCACTCTAGGATTTTTTCATGACATTTGTGCTATCAGATGGAACCACAAAATTATGGATATCTCACTGCCTGGAGCTATGATGATGAAAACATACAAATTTGATACAAGAATTCTTATGAATCCATGTGATTGTTACAAAGACTCCCTCAGAAATCATGAAGAATTTATATAGCCAGTCTGTGACCACAGACTGATCCATAAAAATCATGGATCTCTTGCCTCATGGCAGCACTGGAGCATAAAAACATAGTTTGAAGAAATGGTTTCTCGTGGATCCATAGGACCTTTAGATGGCTGCCAGACTAAACAGCGATCAAATCATAGATCACATTCACATCTATACCCACTGACTGTATATTTCACAAATCCTTTGCTGCATGTCATTACCCTGGATCCTTGAAGCTCTTTTGCCTTAGATCCATGATTTAGTGCCACACTGACAACTTGCAGTGAGAAGTTTGTGATTTTTATGGTGTAATCTGCAGGCAGAGGTGAGTTTTTCTGGTGGTGTTGGGTGTATCCCATGCAAAAATCATACCTCAGACCCAAGTTTTTGTGCATGTTGTGGTTGTGTGGTAAGAGTTCTGTCATTTGTATGGTGCAGTCTGCAAGTACAGATGAGATTTATGATCTGACTGTGGTTTACTGTGGTGACATGTAAAACTCCTATGAATCAATGATCCATCCTGGATCAATGTTTTTACCCCAGACCAACACTATGCAGCAAGACACTGGGATTTTTATGGCTCAGTTGTTGGACACAAATGAAATAAATGATTTCATGGCATCTTTAGGCGGATCCCATCTAAAAATCATGCTTATCCATATTTTTGGACCATGGCAATGTCATGCAGTGAAGGATTTGAGATTTTTATAGTTCAGTCTGTGGGCACAGGTGGGAGCTTTGATTGATAGCGGTATACAGAGAATCCTGTGTAAAAATCATAAGGATCCATAGGGATCCTTCTCTCAGATCCATGTTGTTGCCCTATGGCAGCAGCATGCAGCAAGAGATCCATGGCATGTGGTTCTGTTTGTGGATGGAGATGGGATATATTATTCGGTGGTTTCACAGGAACCCCATGAAAAAATCATTTGAATCCATATTTTTGCACCATGCCAACAATCTGTAAAAAGGGATCCAGGGTTTTTAAGGTTCAATCTGCAGGAAAGGGTGAGGTCTGTAATTTGACTGTTGCTGTAGGAGGATCTCCTATGAAGTAATGTGAATGCCCATTTGGGAGGCCATATAAAGTTATGTGGATTCACCCTTGGATCTAGGTGCATGTACCACAGTAACATCATGCAGGAATCTATGCTTTTTATGGTTCCGTCTACAGGCAAGGAAGGGATTTATCACTTGACAATAATTTAGGCAGAATCTTGTAAAAATTATATGGATGCATGAGGATCCATTTTTGATACCGTAAATCTGACTTTTACCCAGCCCTGTTGTTTTCCATTATTGGAGGAGGGACACGCCAGTGAATCATTCCTGGAGTAATTACCTGGGGTTTTTTTTCTAATAAGTAATCCTGAAGCATGAAATATGCAAGGCATATATGTTTGCATTTGATTTAATGTTAACATTTGAAAGAAATGATAGGAAGAAATCAGCAAATGACAGGACTGGAAAAATGGACAGAGACAAGGTTCCCGCTAAGCTGGGTGTGCCCGCGCACAACTCCGCTTCCCTCTGCGCAGCTCTCTTCTCTGCGCAGCGATTGCATGAGGTTCCAGTCTCAATGGAACTCAGTGTGCGGGGGGCGGAGTCGCACGCCCACGCAGGGGTGAAGCCACGCACGAGAGAGGTGGAGCCCTGGCCAACAGGGCTGAAAATTAGAGGATACATTGGACAGAGGGGAATATGGAAATTCTAAACTTGGAGAAATCTAGTTGGAACAAATAAGTCATGGGTTAGGACTAAGACCCAATGTTAAGGCAACTCTTTGAAATGAGCAGGGCAAAATATACAAGTCTGTGCAAAACCAGCTGCATTGGCAGTTGTTTTACAAGTGTATTCTCAAAACAACTTCACAGTATATGCCCAACTCTGCTCCCCTTCCTGTATCATCCAGTTTTGGAATCCCATTAATAATATATAGATGTTGTTTCACAATTCAAGACTCTGGATTGAAGTCTCTTGTAGGGAGCGTCTCTTTAGGTGATGAATTAAATTGCTTCAGTTAGATTAAATTGAGCAAGCCAACCCTACTGCATTCTGTCCTTGTCCTCACTTCTGACTTGTGGCCCTGTATGTTCTACCATTATTCCCTATTGGTTGTTGAAGCAGTTGAGAAGGATGCATCTCTGGATCTCAGAGGTGATGAAAATCAGTATGGAGAGTGGCTCTTCTGCTGTTTGTCCTAGACACCAGAAGTACTGAAATCCTGCCCCTGCGTTGTTGTTGTTTTTTGTAATTCTCCTGTTCTTGATCATAGAATGATGCTTGCTTGCCTTGTTATAGAGCCAAGCATAGTGACTATCTCCTTTGTGATGAGAGTTGGCAAAATTTCTGATAAATTCAAATATACCTTGTAAATGTCTATATTTGGAATGTCACCTGAAAGTACTGTAATGCAGTCTTAAAGTTGTATTGTGGGAACTGGTGATGAAACTGGTGTTTTCCATCCACTGATGAAATTATGTCCAGAATCAGAGCAAGTTGGCCTTCCTGTCTGCATCATTCCTGCTTGAGGGAATCTTAGAGAGCAAAGGGAGAGGAGTGGGACAGAAACTACATGGAGAACAGGAGGCTTATTGCTCTTGAGTTCTTGAAAGTTTATGAATGTCTGTGTAAGTTGAGAATGTTTTTCATGAGCCTAAGGCAATGGTGATTGCTGCTGGAAACTGTTCCTCTTTCCACTGGCAGTAAGGCAGAGGAGTGGAGAGCCAGGTAAATTCCCAATGAATAGTTCACTCTGTGAGTTGGCATGCTGTGTGCTAGCATGTTGTGAGGTCTGTAACTAAACTAGTGTATAAGGTAAAATTATGAGGTTTCATCTCTCTGACAGTATGGAACTGTTACGGTGTACTAAAACATGAAGAATTATGAGATCTGAGCTGTCAAGCTACTATAGCAATTTCTCAACAACATTATTGTAAATTAAGTGTTCCTCTTTAGAGCAAGAGGAGTACAAATGTCTAATTTTCAGAATTTTGTGGTTCCCCCAGTATCTTGGAGCACCTGTGTATCACATACCATGTTTCTAGTTTGTGGGCAACAACCCTGACAATTTTAATAATCCTATTGATACTTGGGTTATACATCAATGCAACCTCTCCTTCACATTTAATATCTAATTGAACTGATGGATGATCATTTACATTGCTTCAGTAGCCTTCTACACAATTCTGCAGGGGTGGGAGAAGTGTGTCATTTTTGTGGACTTGTTATAAATATGGAAGCAGGCACTGGCTTAATCCAGATACAAGAAGAGTCAAAAGGCAAATGAGATAGAGGTTCAGGTTCTGGATAGGGTTTCACTATCTTTGAAGACTCAAGTCCACAGTCTGGTTGTTTTCCTGCATTCAACCCTGACCCTGGTTTCCTACATTTTGGCAATGGCCAGGAGTACATTGGCATATTTAAGACCAGTATGCCAGCTACCCTTATTCTTGAAATGTCAGGTCTGTCCTGGGTGACACATCTTAGTTACATCCCACTTGGCCCCAAATGACATGCTGTATGTGAGTCTGCTTTTGAAAAACATATGGAAACTTCAACAGGTTTGGAAAGTTCCAGTCAGATTATCTGTCAGGGCTGGTTATAGGGAGGATGTGTTTGCAACAGCCTCATTGGGTGCTGTTACATTTTTTACCTCACACTGTCGGTTAGGATTTATAAAGTCCTTTGGAACTTGGGACCTGGCTGTTTGAAACACTATCACATCTAGGGTTGCCAGATACATGGGTACCAAAAGGAGGACATAGAAAGACAAAAAAGAGGACAGAGGAGGATGTATTGAATACAGTCAACCCTCGACTTACAAACTTAATCTGTTCCGGAAGGAAGTTTGTAAGTCGAAAAGTTCGTAAGTCGAATCAGCATTTCCCATAGGAATGCATTGAAAACCAATTAATCCGTTCCGGCTGTTTTTGGTTCTTAGGTCGAGGGGCGGTTTGTAACTCGAATCATTAGTTCCCATAGGAACTAATGCAAAGCTGGTTAATCCGTTCCTACCACTAGGGGCAGAATTTTTTTTCATTTTTTTTCCTTTTAACCTAAGATGACTTAGGCTTTTTTTTCGGTTCGTAACTCGAATCTAAGTTCGCAAGTCGAGTCAATATTTTTCTATCAGAGCGGTTCGTAAGTCGAAATGTTCGTAACTAGGGCCGTTCGTAAGTCGAGGGTTGACTGTATTTCATTTGAATCGTTCCAGATTAAACCCGCAATCAATACAATTTTATTACAATAGGTAAAGGTTCCCCTTGACATTTAGTCCAGTCGTGTCCGACTCTAGGGCGCGGTGCTCATCCCCGTCTCCAAGCCGTAGAGCCAGCGTTTGTCCATAGACAGTTTCCGCGGTCACGTGGCCAGCGCGACTAGACACGGAACGCCGTTACCTTCCCACCATGATGGTACCTATTTATCTACTCGCATTTACATGCGTTCGAACTGCTAGGTTGGCAGGAGCTGGGACAAGCAACAGGAGCTCACTCCGTCGTGTGGATTTGATCTTACGACTGCTGGTCTTCTGACCTTGCAGCACAGAGGCTTCTGCGGTTTAACCCGCAGCGCCACCACGCCACAGCGCCATTATTAAAATAGCTGCCAATAAATGTCTCTTAGTGAACCAACCAAGAAACAGTCATGTTAAAAAATAAAAATAAATTCAATGGAGGCTTTTTTTCAAAATACCAAAAAAACATTATTTAAACAGCCAATTGTACCCGAACCCACCCTGTCCCGGCTGCGGGATCCCCCGGCCGCTCGCACTCTGCACAGGCTCAGAGGCAACCTTGCTAATCTGGACGCCCAAACAAGGTTCCGGCGCAGGCAGGGGGAAAGTGGCGCCGGGCAAAACCGAATGAGGCAGCCTCCCCTCCCCCGAGGGTCATAAGTTCAAGGCTGGGGAGTGTGGGAGTTGGAGTCCCCAAAAGGGACTTTGAACACACACAGTCCGGGCACTCGCCTTCCCATCGATGCGCTCGAGCGCTGCTTGCTCCTGCCTGGCTCAGCGTGCGGCGCTCCACTCGCGCTGCCTTTCTGGGCTCCACGTGGGCTCGGCGGGCATGGCGGATCGCTGAGCAGCCGCCGCCACGGTGGGAGGGGGCGAGGGCTGCGCTCCAGTGCCGGCGGCAGGTAATGGGGGCAGGTGGGCGGGCGGGGAAAGACGGGGAGGGGTTCCTTCCACCTCTCCCCCTCCCATCCAAAATTATAACATAAAATATACAAAAGCTTAAAGGTTTTTATCTTTGCCTGCCGGACGGAGGACATTAGGCTAAAAAGGAGAACATGTCCTCCTTTTGCCTGACGTCTGGCAACCCTAATCACATCTGAGTACAACAAGGTTTTAAGATAGTTAGGGGAGGCCCTTCCCTCTGTCCCACTATGATCTGAGGCACATTTGAGAGTAACAAAATGCAGTGCCTTCTTGCTGGCTGCTCCCAGATTCTAGTGCTTCCTAACAAAGGATGAGGAGGCAAAGTTCGTCTTTGTTATTCTTCTGCCAGCTGACAAAGACATTTTTATTCAGCAGGCATTTGAGTGTTTAAGCCAGTGTGCTGCTGAAGCTGGTTTTAATCTTGTGGGTGTTGGATTTTCCCCACTGTCTTGTTGATATGCTTTTATTGGAATGTGTTTTTATTAAATGCCTGTTCATATTTTAATTGTAACTTTCATTTTATTTTAATTTTATTATTAATTGTGTTGAGCATCAGTGTTAATGGAAAAGTGAGATACAAATTTGCTGAAAGTACTGAGGGGTGAAAGTAATATAACAATCCTGAGTGCTCTAGAGATGCTTCCTTAATAAGAAAGATGCCCTGGACTGGTTCTCCTAGGGCGCCAGATGCTCTTTTTCTCAGCTGTTCTAACTGTGTATTTTGGCAGCGGGCAAAGTGTTGGCTTTCTCCTGTGCCTCCCCATATATGGAGGGAGACTGGAGCAGATATGTAAACAGCTGGAAAATTCAGTTGCTCTGAGAGAAGTGGCAAAGGTAGATTGATTGGTGGAGCAGACCCTCATACAGAGTTTAGTGACTACTAAATTTGGCCCAGGCAGATGACTGAAAATTTGTGGTAACTTGGTTTTGAAGATGTTACCAGAATTTGCAAGTTACATGACAGAAATAATTGAAGGTTTTAGGAAGGCAAATGTACCAGAAAAGTGAAACTGACAGCTTCCCATCTACAGTAGAAAAGTAACTTGAACAATAAGAATAGGAAGCTTGAAGTTGGCTCATCCCAGAATGTCATTAGAGTGCTCTCGTGCTCTGCACTGCTTATGTCAAGGAGGCAGAGTGCTTAAAGAGAATCAGGCAAAAGTTACTTTTTTGGGATTGCAACTCCCTGAATCCTCCAGCCAGTGTGGACATTGACCTTACTGAATAGAACATTCTGGGAGTTGTAGTCTAAGAAGGTCAACCGTTCAAAGCTCTGAAGAGGACATAAGAAGAGAACAGAGGATCACATAAAAGTCCTGTCTATCCAGCCTCCTTTTTTCCTGCAGTGGCCAAACAAATGCCTATGAAAGGCACATAAGCGGGACATGATCACAGTTGTCCACATCTACTCATGTTTCCCTGTAACTGATCCTGCTGTCTCTGAGCCTGGAGGTAGTATGTCACCCTTGATAAGCTGATAGTGACTGCAGCACGTAGTGAGGAAAGGGACTTTTTAAATCTGGAGGTGGCTAGCAGCACTGTTGTGAATTTTCTGGGAGCATTGTATGCTGTGAAGTGGCCTTTGGGACTAATTCTGTAGTGAATCTTGTCATGTTTTGCTTGTGCTCCATCTGTACATTTGTGCAGAAGTTACATTGACAATATAAATATTTAGTAGTCATTCTTCCGAACAAGGCCTCCCTGTAAAGGGTCCCCCGCTAGAGGTGTGCAAAATAGTACAACTGTGCCCTAATGATGCCCTGCTTTAGAAGTGTTGAGTTGTTCTTGGAATTATTTTGCAGTGTGAGTATATTCACTGGATCCATGGGTTATGCACTCTATGTTGCATGCAGGCAGTTACTAATAGAAAAAGTATTCAGCTACAAAAGGGCTGCCCTTTATGGAAAACAGTCCACAATGGTTAGCTTTTGCCTGCACTACTATAGTAACAGAAGCTTTAGTGGGGAATGTATTTACATTTAAAGGTAAACACAAATGGGAATTAGGTGTCATTTTGTTAGTAAGATCATAGGATTTGAGCATTGGTGCAGGCAGCTTAGCAGAATCTGGTCTGTTTGTGAGACAGTATGAAAACAGAGAGGCGAGACATCTCATGCAGTTGCAATTCTTGTAAAAGTGGTCATAAAAAACTATCTGGGTTTGCAAAATAGATGTGAATTGACTTCTGACTACATTTGTATCTCTAAAACAAAATTGGCATGTTGTTCTAAAAATAACACCAAATAAATGTAGATGTCTAGTTATTTTGAATCTGAAATTATTTCCTATCCAAAACATATCTTCTTAATTCCATTAGCAATAACATTAGGAGTATCAGGAATATTTTAACATTTTTAAACTACAGAGTATCTTTTCTCACCCGCTCTATGGAAGGAGCATCTGTAGGAGCTGTGCAAACAATTGTGTATGTCTTGTCAACTGGCTTATAAATAGTTAAGGCTCAGGGTTTGTCAATCTCAGCCAGCTTCCAGGCTCTTGTACATTGTGTATTTAGCAAAAATCTGGCTTGTAACACTTTACACCTGTTCCTGTGCTGACCCAGGCCATGACAGAAATCATGTTGCTTAGCATAGTAAGTCACACTAGATTAGGGACCTTGAATTGGTAAGCATTTAGTGAGTCAACTCCTCTGTAAGTTCCATGGATTCAAATGGGCCTACTCTGGTTGTGATATATTATGCTAAGCAACAGGATTTACTGTAGGTCAATATATGCAATGATTTCTGAAGCTATTATGTGGAGATACTGCTTGTATTTCAGAAATCTTCTTGCTCCATATCACTTGTTGTATCTAAATATTTTACATCTGGGTAGGGATATAACAGCCCTCCAGCCATTGTTAGAGCCTACGTCATCTCATGCAGTGGGGAGGGGTGACAGACTCTCATTCCAACATCTAGAACAGAGAGGAACAACTTTGGGAAATTGTGAGATCTGCATGGGGCTGCATGCACTTTTAAAAATGCAAAGAAACAAAACCACATAAGAAATAAAGGGGGGGAAAAAACAGAACCAGATAGAATTCCATTTCCAGTTTTTAAAATGGATAGTTTTTGGTGTTAAACACAGGGGGCTGACAGAGGGGTGGCCTGTGCCCTATTTAGAAGTGTTGCTCCTGGAGGCTTTCAAGGTTAGCAGTTCATATCCCACACTTTAGGGAATACTATGGTTTTTGCAGGTAGAATGGTGTAGTCTGATGAGGCCGGGAGCCTAAAGAACAGCCTTGAGGGCCAAACTTTAAAGACTCTGGTGTGGAGTTTTACATTCTTCCACAGGATAGTTTATTCTTCTTTTCACTTATCTCCTGTGTGAATGAGACAGCGAGGGACAGGATATTAGATAGGAAAGTACTACAAGTCAGTGTAATACTACATTGGGCTTCTGGTTGTAGGTGGTATAAAAATTGAAGAAATAAATAAATAACCTGCAGTGATTACTTTGGAAAAATCCTTGGGAATTGGCCAAAATAGTAATATATATATAAAAAAACTATCATCGTCTCTTAATTTCAAGAAGGTAGGAAGAACCTTGCTGTCTCACATCAAAAGCTTGTTGAGTCTGATCCACTTCTAAAAGTGGCCAGCTAGATTTGTGTCATGTTACATTATTTTAATATAACGCCTTAGATCCCTCACTCAGTTGCCATGCTAACTGAATAATTCTAAGAGATAATCTAGAACAGTGGTTCCCAACCTTTTTCAAGTTGTGACCCCTTTCACAATAGCCAAGTATCCTGGATCTCCCCCCGCCACATTGGCATAAAAATGCATTTTTAATGGGATAAAGAAAATATGCTAACAATTTTCAGCATATAATTCTAACCTAATATTTAATGTGATGGTTGTACTTCCATCTTGGCAACCAGCTTTGAAATTCACAGCTGAGTGTTTGTTAAATCCAACCTCATGTCATTCTCAACATTCAGTCTGTTTCTTGCCTTTCTTTTGATATGAAGAAGCATTGAAGAGGCACTCAGGCAGAGGCACAAACTCTGCCATGCACTAAGACCTACCAGGGTGATTGTCATCATTCCCTGACATAGTGGCTCCATCAATGCTGCTACTTACTGCTTGCCTTCCTGTTGCTCCTGCCGCCAACTCCATCGCCACCACTTCAAAATCAGGGAGGGAACAGGCCAGGGGAGATTAAATATAAGGAGAAGAGAAAGCAAAGGATTTCAAAGATGGGCCAGGGAGCGGAAGGACATTGTGGTACCCAGGGATAGGGCAAAACCTTCACACAGAGAGCATCCCCCTCAGAATCCAGCATTAAGTTTTCTTGCACTCGCTGCAGAAGAGGTGGGCCACTTGTTTTTATGGCCCCCACCTGGGGGTTGTCTGTGGAGTTTCCCCCCCTTCTTTTTTTCTTTTTCCTCCCTTTCTTTAGGCTCTCTGGAAGTGACACATCTTAGTTAAAATCTTTCTTGCAGCAGTGGCAGCAATTATATCTTTCCACTGGCATTTATTTTTTTTATAAAAAATAGTCCCAGTCATCTCTTCCCAGAAAGTAGAGGTTTCTTTTTTCCCAAAAGGGCCTGTTTCTCTTAAATACACACAAATGCTAACTTTAATATCCCACTCTAAAAGGTCAAGGAAGAAATTATTTAACAAGGGCTACAACACATATAAAGTGACCTGTGGTTCCCCCAAAAAACACTTTGTGACCCCCTTGGGAAACATTGATTTAGAAAGTACCTTTTCCAAATTCTATTTTCCCTGAAAGGTCCAAAAGCAGGGCATAGGGGCAAGAGGTCACCCTGTCCATTCACTGCCTCTGATTACAGTTAGTACATCATGGCAAAGGCGGGGTTCAATCCACTGAAGGGCAAATATAAAATTGATTAGGAGAGGATGAGGCACCTGGAAGTAAACGGGCTGAAATGGTTGTCTGGATCCTTTGCATGATATCTTTATATCTCTGTTATTCAGACACCCTTTCTTTTTAACCTTGATTGGGTTTTTTTTTTGTTTTTGTTTTTTTTGTTTTATGGATCTGTTTCTGAACTGGACAAACACAGCTCTTCTGTGTTAATTTCATTAGAAGAAACTTTCACAGAATCCATCAAGAACAATATGACAGCAAAGAGATCCAGCTCTATTAACTTCTGGTCTTTTGCATTAACATCCCTTCTCTGTCCCATCTTTTATTTAATCCCACTTGTGTGTGCTCAGAAGACCTGAAAGCAGTAATAACAATCTAAGCCATCTGGAACTGCAATTTCAAACTGAAGCATTTTCATTAACCCAAGATTAGACCAGTTTGATTGCACAGCAATGAAATGCAAGAGGTTTTTTTTAAAGCCTCACAGAATAGTTTGATCGTATGGCCGGGAAAGGGGGAACCCTTGTGATTAAACTGAACCAACAGATTTTTCTCCTTTCTTTGAAATAAAGCAACACACTATCTTGCAAATTGCTTTCCTAAATTTAGATGCTGTTTTTGTGGATGAGCCCATATTATCCTCCTTATTTATTCATTGCATAGTTTTCTACATACTAAGGTGATGAGAGAGTTAAGTACCTTTCTCCCTTATAAGCAGAGTTGGAAGAAAAAGCTTCCTGAGTTCCTTTTCTGAAAGGAAACATGATCCAGAAAGGAAGGGGAGAGTTCAGCGTGGCTCAGTTTCAGGGCTGTAGCTATGGCAGCTGAGTCTTATGGCTATACTGGTTTATTGCTTCCATTTGGTGTTATTGGAGCCTTTAAAAAATTGTAGCCTCTATGAAAAGGGGTCTATAGAAAGCGGAAGCAGTTCCCTCCTTCCCTCTGTGTTGACAGACTGTTAAGATTACTGCTTTGTTAGGACCTACTTCTCTATTCAAAACAAAGGTTTTATAGTTTAGGATTGTGTAAAGCATTCCATTTTTCTCCGTCTCATCCCCATCCCACCCCCACTTTCTCTTCCACCAGTGTAAGATCAGGATCACTTCATGAGAACTGAGCCTGAAGGGCTGAAGGAGAAATTTCCAAGGTCATTTACAGAAGGATCACGTTTGGTAACAGAAGGAAAATAAATGGATTAAATAGTCTCATAATAGATATTAACGTAAACCAGTTTTCCTAAGAAAGCATGCAGAACCTGCAGATCAGAGGGGAGCAATCAAATGTTGCTGGATTGCATCTCCTATCAATCCTAGCCAGCATCATGTTGAATAGAATGCTTTTGTCTGTGTTGCTGTCCAGATGTCGAGGGGTTTGCTAACTTTGCTCTTTTGGAGAAACACTATGATGTAGCAGCTAGAAAGCTGATTTCTGTGTGGGAAATGCAGGTCGCATGCTAGATGGTTGCTATCCTGTGTGGTTAAGCAAGCCAGTTTGTCAATTTCAGTGAGATTATCTACATCAACTTCTATAGTTTGGGGTACACAGTTCTACTGCGAGCTCCTTTGAGAAAGCAAAATGAAGAAAATGTATTTTAAAAATACATAGGTAGACGAAATAGAAGGCTTAGTCTTTAACATGTAGTATCATAGCTTGTATATAGTGACTGAGTTGAAGTGTCTGGCTTTTCTACAGCAGTATTTGGCAATAATGAACTTCTAACATATTTTATTACGTATTGTGATCTTAAGGATAAATTACACAGAAGTAGGTTGCAATTAAATTGATAGGAGTTTTATTGCAAGTACATGTTTTTATGATCAGTGGCTTAAAAAGTGTAATTCCTCTATGTTAATTGCACTGACATAAGGGAGCTTGCTTCTAAGTAAATTTTGGTTGTGGAGCATGATTATAAGTATATTTACAATGTAAATCCTAGCGTGTTGGAGAGGTCTTTATAGTAGTTAAATGTACACACAACTGAGAATGCATTTGAGGCCTGTAAGGTGGTTTAGACAATTAAAAGCAACTGTCTAGTGGAGGCATGTGAGGAGACTCCACAGGGTGTACCCTCCGTCTCTGAGCCGAGAGAAGGAGAAAAAGGGACAAAACTCATTGAAGAGGGATTAAAGCAGTTAGAGATAAAAAGTGAGGCAACAGAGGGCGCTAATTGGGCGGGGGGAAAAGGAAGAAAAGGGCAGAGGGGGAGGAGGAGGAGGAGGCAGAAGCATGTTGGGGAAGAGAAGAGGGGGAGACAGAAAAAGAGGATCTAGTGGAAATAATACAAGAAGACCCGTGGACGGGCGAATGGGTAGAATTCAGAGTACCCCGTGAGTATGCAGAAAAGGAGTGGAGTAGACAGACATACAGAAAACCACCTTACTGGGGGGAAACGGAAGAGAGAAAACAAAGGAGATAATATAAAGCTTGGGTTAGAAGAGAGGAGCATCAGAGAGAGCGGAGAATATGTATAGCGAACCCTGGGAGATCCCGTGGGCCCAGTCCATTCAGACCACGCCTGAGACAAAACCCGGGCCAGAGGTATGGGAACCGCAAGTGGGTTGGATTTACCACCCTCGGAAATAAAATCCTCAAAACATATGACCCCAATGTGGGGCATCGAGCCCAAATGGGTTCAAAAGGCGCCAAGTTCTTCCCCCCCTTTTTACAATGAAGAGTTGTCTGATTTTAAGAAAGTTAAAAGTTATGACCTGTTGTTGAAACCTGAAGCAAATGAACAAAATACGCATACAACTGAGAATATGTTAAATAATAAGCAAGTTTTATTTGAAGACTTTGGTCTACCGCGTTCTTCTTCAATGGAATCCTTAAAGAGGGAGGTAAAGGAGAGTGGACACAATCACAAGGCAGGGTTCTAAAATACATCATTAATAATGCAACCCTGGTTTATTCAGAGGTTAGCCCCAATGAGTTCCTGGCTAACTAGGTGTAGGTCTGCAGTCTCAGTAGTTTAAGCTGCAAGAATCCAGCAATGCTAGAAACTTAAAGGGAAGAAAATATGCCAGACCACTTATTTCTGCAAGGAGACATTAACAGTCTCACAGATTCAGCTGGTGTCCCTCTATCTCACTAGATGTTATGTACCAGCGGTGGAAAGGGTCAAGCAAAAAGTAGTAAATTGCAACCTACGGGTTACTTTGTCTTTAGACTGCAGCAGCTGAAACCTATTAAATAAAACAGGCTCAGATTGTGCAGTATGTGTATTCAGTGATTGAACTGTTAGATGCAAGTAACTTGATCCTGGAACACATGGCCACCAACAACTGGGGTTTTTGATAGTATATTATGAAACCAGGCTGAAGAAGGCCTCCACATGCTTAGAAATGTAGCTCTAGGACACAGTACTGCACAAACATGATGTTGATGGAGAAGAATTGTTTCTTCACTGCCATCATCAATACAGTAGCCTATGAATCCCTGTTCCATGGCTTCTTCTGGTTCCTCTGTCTATAACTGAGCATAGCTGCTGGAGCTCTTTATGTCTCCAGCCTTTCTAGACCATCGTCTATATGCATCGATCTGTATCTGTTCAACATTACATCAGGACCAGGGAATCTCTGTCTTTCCAGAGATTTAGACATTTAGAACTGCATCTCCTGTAATCCCTTACCGTTGGCTCATGCTGTCTAGGGTCAATCTACAACAAAATGTTACATAGGAAATTAATGCCCAATTTTCACAAAGATCAAATGTTTGGCAACAGTGCCAAAATGATCTTTTTATTTTTACTTTTTTCTGGTCAGAACATAATGCCCCAGAGCTGTTTCTTAACATCTCCCTACAAAATGGATTTGGCTGCTATCAGGAAGGCTGAGACTTTGCATTTGGAGCTATCTGCTCCTCTAACAGGAAATCTTATCAACAGTAGCAAACCTTGCAAAAGACCCACCTATCATCAGTCTTGCTTTTCTGTTAGGTATAACTCTGCTCCCTTTCCCATCACCTTAATTAACTAGATGCTTCGTTAACAGCAGATATTTCAAGAGATAGCACATGATGCAGTGAGGATGAAATGGTATTACAACTTGAAAGAAAGTAAAGTCTGCATCAGAGGGCTTAAGCTAGTGACAGGCTAACAGAAGAATGGTTAAAGTGTTTAAATCACAGTTAAGATAAAGAGGATTCCCAGTGTATATCTCATGTTATACAGTGGTCAAGTTACTGGGCTGTGCAATGTGAAATGCCTACCTATACTCTGGTTTCTCTTCAGATTGTATAAATTTTTCGTCTTTTACTGAAGATTTCCATGGAGAGGAACATTTGTGAGTATAGGAAATAATTTGCTTTGTAATATAGGATCTGACTTGAGGCTGCCTATGGGAAGCAATTGTTATGTAAATTGCAACACTCTTCCCTCCATAATTATCAATTTGGGAATAATACTGTCCTTTCTGCCTTGTAGAATTGATATGAGGACTGCAATCATAGGCCCTTTTTTGTCTATTAATCATCTTTGTATGTTGCACTCAGTTGCTCTCCACACAATATAGAAAAATGACGTGTGATATTCACTGAAGGTTTCTAAAGTACTATATAAATCAGAACACAACACCCCCCCTCAGTTCCCAAGCTAGGGCAAAGGGAAATTGGCATGATTCTTCAATTAAGTTACATGGTAGGGGAGGAGAGGCAGTACTTTGAACATATTGTGAGACAGGAGCGGGGAGATGGAGGACTTGGAGGAACTATATTGCTATCTAATAGAAAGTGAGGCAGACAAGGCATTATCTTAGAATTAAGAAACAAGTTTGCCTCTGAGCACATGCTGAGCCCAGGAATTTATTTTCATGGGGGGAACTGAACTGATAGTCCTATAATTGAGAAATCAATTTCTGGTTTCCCCCTTCCTAATTTTCTTCTAGTCTTGTAGTATAATATAGAAATGGAAAAAATATGCTTTTTTATGCTATTGTCAAACAGATGGGAGTCAGAAATTCTTGCAGACATGAATACCGTATTTTTCTGTGTATAAGATGCCCTCCTGTATAAGACGCCCCCCACTTTTCTAACCCAAAATTTATTTCCTTGCAAGAAAGTGGAGGGGGAAGGCAGGGATCAAAGTGCTTTGATTCCTGCTTTCCCCCTCCACTTTCTTGTGAGGAAAGTGCTTTCCCCCTCCACTTTCTTTGCAAAAAGCTGCTTTCCCCCTACACTTTTTGCAACGAAAGTGGAAGGGGAAAGCAATTCCTGCTTTGCCCCTACACTTTTGTTGCAAAAAGTGTAGGGGGAAAGCAGCTTTTTGCAACGAAAGTGTAGGGGCAAAGCAGGAATTGCATTCCCCCTACACTTTTTGCAACGAAAGTGTAAGAGGAAAGTGATTCCTGCTTTGCCCCTACACTTTCATTCCAAAAAGTGTAGGGGGAAAGCAGCTTTTTGCAACGAAAGTGTAGGGGCAAAGCAGGAATCGCTTTCCCCCTACACTTTTTGCAACAAAAGTGTAGGGGGAAAGCAATTCCTGCTTTCCCCTTACACTTTCGTTGCAAAATGTGTAGGGGGAAAGCAGCTTTTTGCAAAGAAAGTGTAGGGGCAAAGCAGGAATCGCTTTCCCCCTACACTTTATTTGCAAAACGTGGAGGGGCAAAGCAGAGATCAAAGCGCTTTGATCCCTCCCTCCTCCTTACTTCCGTGTATAAAATGACCCTCAATTTTTCCTGTAATTATTTTAGGAAAAAGTGTCATTTTATACATGGAAAAATATGGTAGCTCCTAGTCTGGTGGCCTTACCCCAACATTGCCACCTTTTGGACCACGACTGTCCCTACTTGCCAATCTAGTACAGATCACCAAAGATCTACAAGAAGATATTTGTTTATCTCTGCCTGCCCCTGCAGTGAGCCACCCAAGAGCCTTTAAGAGTGGGCAGACTATAAATATAAACAGTGCCACTAATAATCCAGTAATTATGCTTCTTTACGTTAGTAATCTCATGCAATTTATCTGGCCAATCTATTCAACACTAATCATGCCCAGAAGATGTATTCCATTTATTTATATAGTAACACTCTAAAACCTTGTCCCAAGGAATATTAACTCACTGTGAAAAAGAAGTGTGTAATTGATTGCATCATTCAGCTGATAAAGATTTAATAAGCAGACATTCAGTTTGATTCATGTGTGCTTTTGCGTTTGCCAGGAAATTCTTTAAGTAACACTTGACAATGATCTTAACATGTTTTCAGTGCATTTCTTTGTCAACTTGTTATGCATGTAGTTTCTTCTTACCTTCCTCTTTACCTCTCCTACCCTCCACTGAAAACATGGCTGCTGTTTCCTGCTTTCTTCGCCAGCCGTTACCTTTGAACTGATTTGCTTGTTAAAGTAGAGAAAGAAATGTTCCAAGGAGAAAAGAAGTGGGAGAGGGAGAGGAAAGATATAGCAGATGGTTTTTAAAGATTATACTTCTAATCCACCTAAAATTAGTCATTACTCATATTGAAAGTGATGGGATTTACAGCCATTAGTAATTTCTTCCGGGGGTCTCAGTGGAATTGTATCATATGCTGAGACTATTTATTTAGAAGTAAATCCCACTGAGTTCAGTGGAGACGTAAACTGAATAAGTTTGCATAGGACTGCAACTTTAGTCGAGACTAATTTTAGGAGGGGTAAGTGGTTGCTGTACAGTCCCAGGGTGCCCCCATAACAAAGGAATAGTGAACCATTTCTGAGTACACATTATCTAAAAAACCCTAGGAAAGGTTGCCATAAGTCAGAACTGACTTGATAGCACACCGTTTCTAGTAAGTGGTTGCATAATGGTATCACCTGCCCCACTTTTTCCCTCTTTATCAGAATAAGATAGGGTACTCCTCTGTGGAGTACTATGTACTTAGTATTAACATTTCTGCACTCAAGACTGTTTAACATATTTCAGTCACTCTGTTTTGCTCACTGTTGGGATAAAAATGCAAAGTTTTCCTTTAACTTTTCTATGTGTCTTTGTTGAGAGGTTAGAATTCTAATCTGCTTTGTTCAATGAGACTCTGGAATTTGGGGTAGACAAATATTCTTAATTAAAACAGAGCAAGGGTGTGCGGTGTAGCACAGAGAGACTGGTGTATAGGAGGCATATAGTGTAATGAAAGTTAAGGCAATAAGATAGTTTAAATCCCTTCCAGCTCCTATATTTCATTAGTTAATCTCTTTTAACCAGCGTGTTTATACTTTTGAGCCCCTCTCAACTCTGACTGTTGAAAACTACTGAGTTATGTGACAGGTCTGCCCCTGCTGTGATTTGATAAATTAATTAATTATAGTTCAAGAGTTAAAAAATCATTTAGCATGATGCAAGCAGTATTTGTAAGCCTTCATCTCTCTATTGGTCAATTAAAAAAAAATCAGTTGCTTCCCAAACCGTGACAAATATTCTGAAAATATAAAGTCTTGGCCATCTCTATTTTTAAACTTTGGTGCCATTTCCTACTTGAATGCTTTTGTCTCTCTGTCCTTACTAGTAACGTTCAGATGCTTGCCTGTGCTCCTGACTGATAGCAAATTGGATAGAATGGTCAGGGGGAAAAGGAAATGAATCATAACGTGACACAGTATGTTTCCCCATGGCCATACATGTTTTGTGCAATCATGTCTAGGAAGGAAGTCACTTTCTTATTGCCTGTTTATGTACTTTTTCTGGTAAAGAGGTCAAATTTAATGGTCAGTAATATTTTATTCTGCTCTGCTGTTTTATGCAGGCTGTCTTTAAACTAGTATGGGTTTGCTGAACTCTAGCATTAAATTTGTGGTAGACACAGAGGAAAGGCTTTGGGACAAGGCAGAAGGGCCAGCTTCACACCAGCAGCTTCTGAGATTTCCAGCTGCCATGATGCCCACTCACTGCAGGTGGAGCCATTCTTGCCTCAAAGAGGCAGTTTAATGAATTTTAATTTTATTTAGGTTACAACCTTTTACCCACTTCCCTAAGAGTTAGCTCCTCTTCTTAAAAAAAAATATTGAGACTGAAATTCTGTTTCCTACTGAAATAATCTAGGATTCAGCTGTAAATACACTCAGATACCCAAAATTAAAATATCTTCGTCATTTTTATTATTATAAAAAGCTGATGCTTACCAACTTATCTAAGACCAGTTAAGATCATACTTGAACTGGAGTTTGAATTTATATTAGCTAAACATTTGATATATTTTAAAAGTAGTTATAATTGTAGTATAGCAATTTTGTATATTCCTTTATGAGTGCATCTGTGTAGTCTGTCACATTTTCCCTCTTACTAGAATTGCAATACCTTTTACCTGGCAAAATGCAATACTTTCCCCCTTATACTGCATCCATCACTATTGCGATTGCCATGTGGTATTTAATTGTTGTGACTCTATTGAACACTGAGTAAAGTTAATGACAGGTTTCCCCAACCCAATATCTGAAATCTTGTTAAGCTCTGTTTAATTTAAAATAATTGAAGCAAGGTTTGAGGGAGTTGGTTTGCAACAGAAAAATCTGTTACCAGAGCCTACAATGATATTTTCAGAAGCAAATTACCCTGTATTCTATTAGGATGCTAGAATCACAAGTCATTATCATTATGACACTGGCCGACACCATTTGCTGCATTGCTTATTACTGCTTGCCTGCCTTATGTAAAGTAGCAGGAAGCGTTCTGGTTTTTTGTTGAAAACTGGACCCTCTCTATTGTTGAAACAGCTTCCTCTAACACAGCAAGTAAGAATGAGGAGTCAGCCACTCACAATTCCTGCATTATCTTTCATTTATATAGTATCACTCTACACACTCCAGGAAGCGTGGGCAGCTGCCTTCCACATTTCCTGAGGTGCCTAGAGTGTCCTGTTGCTCTGTTAATGGGATGCTGTAGGCACTGTACTTAGTGTGACCCACACATCCTGGACTGGGGTAAAGAAAGTCATCAACAGGGCAAAAGAGCTGGTCTTATTTTGCAGCTAAAATTGAACAGAACAACTAACAGCTGATTATCTTACACATAGAATTAAGTGGTAATGAGTAACTGGTGGGAGGCAGTACCTTAGGGCCATTTATTTCATTAGCATTAAAAATAAATATTGCTGACGCTCTTTAGAGAAGTTAGAGGTAATGACAGCATTACTTTTAAACATGATATTTCTAGATACGATATGTTTCTCTAAATCTTCCATGTATGGGAAGCACAGAAACTGTGGCTTCTTCTAGATGTGAAGGTGTGTCTTGTAGGCTGACCCATTCTCTTACCTATTGTGTAGCCCACTTAGAATCTTGATCATTACAGCGACTGACACAGGAAAGGCAAAAGTACCCAGGAAAGAAATAATGGGAGAAGGAGTTATTGTCTTTCGTGGTTAAATGCTCTAAAAAGGGATAGAGTAGGTCTCACGTTACCATCTAATTAATCCTGATCTATGAAAATAAAAGAAGGGAAGAATGTCATAGCATGGTCACACAACAGAGCATTTCTGCATTACAGAATATTTATGCCATCAATGCAGAGTTGGGACTTACTAGAGTTTCCTCCTCTCACACAAAGGATAAAATGCAGCAGTCATTGTTTGATTCTGCACAGAAGGCCGGTCAAGCGCTGTACGCAGTAGCCCACACAGAGCGCTCCGCGTCAACTCTGTGCAATACTTGCTTCCTTTTAACAGGAACTTCAGAGGCATACTGTGTAATAGTACAACTCATACTGTGCTAATTAAGAAGTACTTGCATACGCATTGTACTAGCTAGGGCTGTCTTGTGTCCCCAGAAAATAAATTTATTAGTAAGATTTAGCAATGGGAAACATGGGACTCCAATTTGCTTAGAGCAGAAAGTGTAACCTGTCAGGGCAAGTTGAAATACGTTTGCATCCTAGCTTTTTCCAAAAACAATGCTAATTCTTCTGTGCGCTTTCCTCAGGCTGATGCAGTCCTTCCAATTGCAGTAGCAGCATCACAGCTTAGTAACCATGGCAAGACTATGTTCGGTGCAAAAACACTACTCTGGATAGGTAGAAATTTCCCTGGGTGGGTGTTTCATTCAGCAAGAGAGAGAGGGAGAGGGTGACCTCAGCTGCTGTGAGTCATCCTGCAGAGATGAGAGGCAAAAAGCACGGGAGAAAAACAAAACAAAATCCTGGATCAGCCCTGGATGGATAATATGGGAGCAGGCAATGTCTGGAATAGAAGGGCGGGGGGGGGGGGAGTGCTGGAAAGCTGGACGGGAGGCAGTCACTGTCTGCAGAAACCTTCAGTAGAGTGCCAGGTAGCAACAAGCAAAAAACAAAACAAAACGACCAACCACGCGCACACACCACCTCCACTTGGTATTGTGGCTGAGCTCTTCTAGGTGTAATTTCACATTAGCAGTATGTTGACAGACTACTACTATGGCTTCTGTTGCACTTGCCGCCCTGCCCCCGGGCAGGGCGGAGGGGTGTGACTGGATGAGAGGAATCACAAAGTAAGAATAGTCGTGGGTTGGTTTTTGCGTGCGGAGGGGGGGGTGTCGTCCTTCCCTGTGACAGCTTGCTCTCCTCTCCAAATATGAATTCCCTGGTATTCCAGCTGCTCGTTTCCAGTGGCGCCAGAGGGGCTCAAGGCGCGCGAGGAATGGGGGAGAGAGAGAGTTGGGGGCGAGGTTAGTGAAAAGCACTGCATTTTCATTTATAGTATTCAGAAACCAGGGCGGGAGAAAGGCGTCGCGGCTTTTACTCTCCCCCCCCCCCCCCAAATCCAGCAGCTCCCCTCTGCCTTCCAGGCAACATCTCTCAGCTGCCCTCCTTGATATTCCCTTTCTGCAGACACCTTTCCCCTCCCCCCCTCCTTCCTCCCCCGATACGGGATGGGAGCCGTCAGGCTCTGCTCCTGGGGCTTCTGCGGTGGTTGAAGTTTTCCAGCAACAAAACCCCAGACAGTGGCTCGTTCTGTTGCTTGGCGGGCGGCCGGTTCTGCTCCCTCCCTCCCTCCCGGCGGGGGGAGGGGAGGGGGAGGGCGGGCGCGCGAGACCGCGGACGGACTTGCTCCCTCGCGCCGGTAGCAGCTTCCCTCCCCCACCCCACTCGGCCGCGCGCGCTCGCTCGCTTGCTCGCCTGCCTTCCCTCCCTCCCTCCTTCCTCTCCCTCCACCTCCCGACCAGCGCGTTTGTGTCTGGCGGAGGGAGATGGCGCGTTGTGCCGGTCTCCATGGCAGTGGGCTTGTGTGGGCGGAATGGTCGGGGCCGCAGCGCAGCTCTGAGTGAGCGGCTCCCCCGCCCCCTTCGCTTTCCCCTCCCTTCCGTGTGTTTGTGTCAGGCTGGTCGCGGCGGCGGCTGAGCGGCTGCCCGGGGCGCCCGGCTCGGAGCGGCGGGCGAGGGGCTCAACTACCGACCCAACGAACGAAGGAGGGCGAGACAAAACAGTCCCCCCCGCCTGCGACCAACCGACTCGGCCTCAGCGCGGCGGCCGCCCCCCTCCCCCGGCTTCGGCTCGCTACCGCCGGGCTTCTCTGGGCATGAGCGACCCGTAGAGAGACGCGATCTCGGCGACGGGGGGGTGGTTGGCTGGCTGGTCGCTTTGCGCTTCGGCAGCGGCCGCCATGGCGGTGGTGGAGTCGCGGCCGGAGCTGGTAGGGAAGCGGTTCTTGTGCGTCGGGGTCGGAGGAGACGAGCCGCCGGAGAACGGGCGTTGGAGAGCCGGCGTGATCCGCACCGTATCCCACCGGGACTCGCACAGCCCCGAGTTGTCGGTAAGAAACCGTGGTTTCTTCGTCTGGCCGCCCCACAGGGATCTCTTCACACATACACACCCCACACCCCGCCATCGTCTCTTCGGGAAGTGGGGGCCCGGACTCCCCCCCCCTCCGGTCGAGAAGGAGGGGAAGGCGAATAGGAGGATTCCCTTCCCTCTCAAGAGGAGTGGGAACTGCTTCCTCCCTTCAGCGCACTTCTGAGGGCTCGAGCAGAAAGGGGTGAAGTGAGGTATTCCTCGCCCCCCCCCAATATAGAGGGCCTGCTTGCTTTGTGTGTGTGTGTGTGGGGGGGAGCAGTGGAGGTAGTAACAGGACACTCCCCCCTCCGCTCCTGGAGAGAGGAGGGCGGAAAACAGGCGATGGGGGAATTTAAACATGACACATCCGCTCTAATTTCCCCTTTTCTAGGCCCCGAAGAGAAAGAAGGGGGATACAGTGGTAAGCAGCCAGAGAAAAATCTCTCCCCCCCCTTCCCTGCCTCCCCTTCCCACCCAGTCTGATTTGTAGTGAAGGGAAGCGCCTATTTCCATTCTCCATGTTTTTTGGGGGTTTTTTTTTTTTTGCTCACACACACGGGAGTGTGTGCGTGTTTAGTCTATGTTTGGTGTAGAACCTGGTTGACGTGGATCGTGGAAGTAGAAATTACAGTGAATAGAGCGGCGGCCAACTGTTGGTGATTTGCAGGTGGAGTTTTTTGGGTTTTTTTCTTTTTAAGAAGGGTTTATATACACAGAGACACTCCAGCTCTTGCTGCCATTTCACTTCTCTTAAAATGAGCCTGATGAAATTGTATCTCTGCTCAGCATGCCTGATAAGCAAAACAATAAAAGGCACTGATTTTTTGGCTCGTTTCTTCTTGCCAAATAAACTGTTGTTGTTTGGGTTCCCCTGTTCATTTATATCCCTCATTGTAAAAGATGCCCTGTCATCTGGCAGATCTGGTGGGTGGTGGTGGTTTCTAAATGTCATAGGTTGAGCAACCATTACAGAAAAAGTAAAATAAAAAAACTTATTGAATTTTTGCACAGGAGTCCTTTATCTTTTTTAAATTAGAGCATCCTTCTGCCTGTGTTTTCTTAAATGGGTGTAGGAATGTTCATGGAGGGAGAAAAAGGGGGCAGGATATATTCTCTGGTGGGAGAAGGAGACAAAAAAAAATAAGCAGGATTCCCTTGCTTAGTGTTAGGAATATATAATGTGCAGATATAATTCAAGTTGCTTTTTAAAGATGTTGCCTTCAATTTTAATACTCCCTTGAAAGTCTGTTTATGTGATATGTTACTGTTATAATTGTAGAATCTGTATATTTTGTACTGTAATGCTTATTTATAAAAACATGATTTCTCGGTTCTCTTGATAGTACTTTAATTAGCTTGCTGAATGCTCTGTATAGGTCCCCAAGCAGTTTTCATTTCAAACTATCGAAGTTTTCTTTAATGGAAAAAGAATGGAGGTTATTTTTATATTCACACACTTGCTGCTCTGCTACCAATACCCTCTTTCATTTTTATAGTGTCTGATGCATGTCCTTTTGTTTTTCATATGAAAAGGTTAAATTTCCTTATTTTTAGTTTGTGGGTTCCACATTTGATGCTACTTTAAGACTATAGTTTTTTTCTCTTCATGTAAATATATTTAATGCATGTTTATATTAGGTTTTACATAAGAAGTACTGTATATTGATTCTGACGTAAAATGGAGTTGGTGAAAACAAGTGCCCTCCTTTATTAATTAGTTTTCTCTCCAGTAGTTGAAATCGAGGGGTAAAGATTAAAACAATAAAAAGATGGAGATCAATTTTATAATTTCTGAAATATACCTTACCTCATGTACTTATCCAGACCTCATTTCTTTTTCAACAGTGTGACTTCTTGTCCCCAATAAATAGATGAATTGATTTGATGTGCGTTTAAAATAAATTAAGTTTTGGAGATCTGAGAATATTGTTTAAATCCTGGAATATTGCTCAGAAGGGTAGCCGTACACTTCTCTTGTCCATGATTGTTGTGCATTCCTTAACCATGAGATCCTATGCATTCCTTCTCAGAGATAGGTCCCATTGCACGCAGTGGTGTTTATTCCAGTGTATGTGGGTATGGGATTAGAGTCTAAACCTTAATAATTTGAGCATTCCAACAATTGTGGTGTTGATGAAGAAGTGCTCATTCTCTAATAATGAGGTGTGGGACAGGTCTCAAAGCGTGCAAGGATGGGTGGAGAAAATTTGTCATAGAAACTGTTAAATAGGACTCTGGACACGTATATAGTTCCATGCATTAGTTACAGTTGCAGTGGAAGAACCATTTAGCTAGGGGATAAATATTGCAGTTTCTAATTGAAAAGTGTAGGATGGATTGGGGAGACTAAAAATGGAGCATCCTCACAGCAGAAGCATTAGAGAAAGATGTTAAACTGTTTCACATGAAGGAAACATCTGCATTTCTGCAGATCAACCTCAGTGGATTCATGTCTGGATTCCTATGCATGCTTGCCAGGAAATAGTGTATTTGGTAAGTTATTTGGAAGTTATTGATGGGAAAACATGCATAGGATCGGGCTCCTAGAATTGTTACAGTTCTTACAACAATAAAAGCTAATGCACAAGGTGAAGAATGCCCTAGATACAAAGACCTGCATCTTAATTACAGAATAAACCTGTAGAAGAATGCTTAGATGTTGCTCTGGTTAGGGATTACAATTACCATTCTTGTAGACAGAGTGAGAGAGCACTGTCCCTGTGGCTGGAATGTACAAGGGAGTTTCTTGGTCACTGCTGGCTTCTTTACTATTTGACTGCTGTCATGGGTGGAGCATCTTTAATCCTTCTAGGCTTCCATTCTTAGATCCTTTCTATGAATAGCACCAGAGTCTGTTGGTACTCCATAGAACAAAACTGAAATCTTCTTTAGTTGTTCTTGTTGGTGGGCATGGGGGTGGGAGTTCCTCTGTGTACTATTTTGATGGCTGTATTTTAAAATTGCCCACTCTCACCAGTTTCACTCTACTGGACTTAAACTGCCAGCAAATCAAAAGCATTAAGACCAGCAGTGACTTTCCTTTCTCTACAATTGTTTGTTACAACCGCTTTTCTAGTTTGCTTTATATTCCACCACATTTTTAATTTACAATTCTGAGAGACCAACTGAAATGCATTGTGGAATATTGCAAATTCAGAAAATGAGTATATGTGGTAGTGCTCCCTTTTAAAAAAACTTTACATGTAGTTTCACTTCCTCCATTCTCTCAAATTTGCCAATGGGACAGCAAAGTGGTGTAACAAAGAGTATGGCCATAGGTGGCAGTGATTATTCTACTCATTTGCAGTCTGAAAAATAAGTTTCTTATCTTTGCATTGCATATATCTTTATCTGATCCAACATTTGAACTCATGGTCAACTTCATTTGTGTTTTTGCTTGCATTATAGATTGTTTCAGAAACTTGATACATGGTTAGCATACACCTATCATGCATAGCTACCTAAATGCAGACATTCGCTGTGAACCTGAAGAGGTGATGTTAAGTGTGTGCCAGAAATTCAGTTGAGAGAGCCTTTCAGACCTGCTGGAGACTGGACTGTAGAGAACGTCATAGAAACTGTCAGGGTGGGCCATTTGCAATCAAAGAGGCCATATGTTGTCTGCTCTGTTGTAAAATACAATATGTTTCTACAGAAAAATAGATCCCTAGACTTGCACATATGGTAAACCTTCCTGAGATCTAAAAGTGGGAGCTTCAGGACAGAAATACATATTCTGTGGATTTATGTTTATTATCCATATTTATGAATACTAGAAGTAAAAAATGCTACTAGCATCTCAGAAGACTATCAGGTAATGTTAACCCAAGATATTACAAATCTGTTTTTAGTCAGCAAAATGTATTGCATAATATGCTGAACTAACAAGTTAACAGTTGAAACTCAAACCTCACAAGTGTCAACAAATGAGAGATTCCTATTTATCTTCTCTGTTACTTATAAACAGAAGTTTGAGCCATCTCCAGATAACATGTTTTAAAAGCAGTGGTTAAAATATGCAGAAGAGCTGTCTGTACTTTTAAATAAAACCAGAATGCTTTTAATGATAAATTATATACCTCTTTGTCAGATGTTTGTAAAAGAAATGTTTTTAAGTACCTACAAAGAGTTTGTGAACGACATGCTGTTCATCAATTTTGAATTTGGAGAGAACTTCACAAACATGTGGTATGGTATCATGTAAGATTGTGACATAGAAACATCTTCCTGTTTTATCTTCTGAATATGTGTACATGTGCATCAAGTAAAATATGTGTATAGTTCTTGTAAGTGTATGTTGTAAACCAGAGTGCCAGAAGTGACTTTTAGTAATTATCATCTACTTTTCACCTTCCTCAACAGACATTTGAGGACTTCTAAGACCTATTTACTTGAAGGGGTATGAGCTGTCTGCTGGCGTACTGGTGTCTGAGGGAAAAATAATCTGTGTGTATGTGGAATTTAATGTGACAAGATAAGTACAAATTAGGGCAATCAGGAGTATTCTTTATTAGGAGAATGAAGGCTGGACAGATTATAGACAGTAGTTAAATTTTACTGAGCCATGCTATAACATGTGAAAGAAACACATAACCTTTGGTTTCTGGCTGACAGTAATTTGAACCTGTAAGTCACAATTCAGGTTGAGAATGGCTGCCAGGGTTCTCTAGGGCAGCCATTCTCAACGGGGGCCATATGAGCCCTGGGGTGATGGTGGCTGGGAAATTTGAAGAGAGCCACAGACTGGAAACAATTCTTTACACACTACCTTATAAGGTTTGTTATGTGATTTATACAGTCCTGATTCATCCTATATTTATTTCATATTTTGTTTATGGCCATAGCCAAAAAAAGGTTGAGAATGGTTACTTTAGGGCAGTGGTGGCGAACCTTTTTGGGCTCGCATGCCCAAACTGGGGCGAAAAAAAACAGTGGATGGTGTGCCGCCACTGCCGCGGCGGAGGACCCGGAACCAGAAGTGCAGAACCAGAAGTGGCAGTGGAAGGGGGAATCCCGGCACAGAGGTGCCTCAAGGACCCTCCGCTGCCAGCAACAGTTGCTCCGGATCCGCCTGCCGAAGCGCCAGCACCGGCTGCAGCCGCCTCCTGAGGTTTGGCTGCGCGGGGGGGGGTGGGGGGAGTAGCGATCGCGACCTATGGCTCGCGTGCCAGCAGAAAGGGCTCCTCGTGCCAGCTGTGGCACGCGTGCCATAGGTTCGCCATCGCTGCTTTAGGGCTTATGTTCTGAAATACTTGAAAAGGTATATTGTTTGGTGTAGGATTGGAAATAACTCTTAGTAAGTTTCTCATAGTCATCAGTTTAGGCAGTATTGAGAAACCTCAAAATTTTTGTACAAAACTTGGGCATTTTAGCCTATCTAAGAACTCTTACTAAGAGCACCAGAGAATTCCTTGCAAACCAAAGAGAATAATGTTACAGTTGCTTGTCCACATGTGTGAGAATGAAACAAGTGAGGATTACATCTTCAGTTTAATGTAGTAATAAATTGGTATGAGGTCAGGTAAACACTTCCAGCTTTCAAGTCATCCTCTTCCTGCTTGAGGGTGTTCTTGATGTGCTAAGCCAATGTGCAGGGTTGTACAAAGGAAAAGGGAAGTTCGCTGCAGATAAAATATAGATGATTAGACTTCAATTTGAGTGTGATGAGGACTGAGCGTCTGCATCATGTGGGCTGAGAATGCCCTGCGATGTATCCCCTTCTCTCTTGCATATCATTTTGGGCAGTTCAGGAATTCAGTCAAGGGACAGTAAATTCAGAGAGGCCATACTTTATTTGAAGTATTTTATCCCATTCTTCTCCAAAATTCTTCCATAGTAAAGGCAAAAAGTGTGCTGCTTATATACCGCCCCATAGCACTTCAAGTACTCTCTGGGCAGTTTACATGTTAATTATGCAGGCTACACATTGCCCCCCCAGCAAGCTGGGATAGAAGGCTGAGTCAACCTTGAGCCAGCTACCAGGGATTGAACCCTAGGTCATGAGCACAATTTTGGCTGCAGTACAGCAGTTTAACCACTGTGCCACAAGGCTAGTAACTTGCATACAGTCAGAAAAAAGCAAGACAGTCCATACCCACAGGCTTAACATCTTGTGATTTTTTTTTCCTCCGTGTTCATGTAGTTTAAATTTATTTTCTGTTGGATGAAAAAGATCTTGATTTGGTATTAGATGTTTTCTCTGTTATTCTGTATTAGTCTGCCTCTTGGCTAGTGTCGTTGTGTGTATTCTTACTAACCAGATTTGTTTTGCCTTGAGGTATACAAAAGCTACCCATTTCATTTATGTGAGTTTTCTTCTTAACCGCCTTACACTCTCAAAGACATCTGTGAGAAGTGTGAATGTACACTCAGGACTTACTTTCCAAACAAACTGTATTGGAGATGGAACCTTCATATTTGTCACCCGGGGGAGATGAATATGAAGCTTGCCAGCACAGGTGGCCAGTCCGATTGGACCCTCCCCTCCCCCCGAACTGGGCATCCACTTGCCACCTGTGGCGTGGTATGTGTGGCCATTGTCCTTTGTGCCGCACCAATTCCCTGCCTCCCTGTGCTGCTGGCCAGTCAGCAGCTGAGTGGAGAGGCTTGTCATCCTGCCCCTTTGCCGGATTGCTCAATAGCGCAGGGAGGCAGGGAAGCCCCAGCTGGGCTACGTCTGCAGTTGGTGCGGCGCAAAGGATGGCAGCCACATGCACCACACCACAAGCAGTAAGTGGATTCCTGGTTCAGGAGGGTGAGGGTCCCATCAGACTTGCCACCTGAGGTGGCAAGCTTCATATTCGTCTCCGCTGGGAGCTCCCACCTCTACTCTCTATATAAAAACTGCTGGATAGTTTAGGTCTCTGACTGCGAAGCCAGAGGTTGGGAGTTTGATTCCCCACTGTGCCTCCTTGACAGGTGCTGAACTTGATCATCCATAGAGTCCCTTCCAGCTCTGCAGTGCTAAGGTTGTTGTTGTTGTTGTTGTTATTATTAAGTTCCTCCTCCCAAATATGTAGAAACTGATGTGTATCATAATAACAGGATGACACATGCCTGTTGACATGCAAATACATCTGCACTATAGATAGTTGTGTCATAATTTCCATTCCACTTTTCTGCCTTAGTGTGATAAATGAGTGCACATGCATTTTGAGAGGGGAGAAGACTGAGTCTGGAAAATGTGTGCATGAGACTGGCTCTTGGAAAGTGGGAGCTACGCATTCAGAAATGTTGTTTTGCTGCTTTTGCTGCTCACTTGTACTCATCAGTCCATCTTGTGTGCTTATGCATGACCTGTTGAGCTAGTTGTGGATGGAATGTGCATCTCATTAGAAGTAACAAAACATTGACAAATGTCAGATGAGCAGTCTCAGGTACAATCAGTTATGGTTTTTCTGCCTTGTCACTAGACTTGTGCAAGAGTTAGTACATTCAGCCATCTGACATTCATTTTTCCTTGTGCAAAATGATTGTGGCCAAAAGTGGAAGGGTAACAGAAGAGCTAGTTCTGTACAATCTATGTATAATATATTTCCCTCTTCCCACTCATATTAGGGAAGGGAGTTGCCACTGCTGAGAAATGATTGATGTTGTCAGCTGATTCCCTCTCTTCTTTATTTGATACTAAGGTACCTTAATGTTTTCCCTTTGGCTTTCAGACCTGATGCCAGTAATTCACATTTTTATTGTTAGTTGGATATCTTAATTTCTAGCAAAACTGCTTAGGGTACAATGCTTGCTTCTGCAGCCTTCACAGAACAGGCACACATTCTTAATGCAGTGAGCTATCTTGTTTGAAAGGCAGGCAAACATGTACTCTGTAAATCCCTTTCTAGCAAACACAACCTTCGTAGTTCTGTTATATTGTTGGACCAAGTGGCTGCTAAATGGGATTGCAAGAAACTAGTTTAAAATAGATTTTTTTTAAAGAAAGAAAGAACAGATTCTATTTGGCTGTTTTAATCTAACAGTTTGATTCTAACTGCTTGGAAAACAGTCACTTTAGTACCGCCCTTTTTGGCAGCTGAGTGGGTATTTCCAGCTTCTGCTGTGTATTATGAAGAGAAAGTAGTATATAGACTATGCCTACTGCGTATTACCCACAAAAAGCAGTTTTTAAGTAAGACTTCATAGTTATTCTGTATAATGAATACCTGATAATTTTAGCAGTCTTAGATTCAATTTAATAGTGTTAGTACGTCTGCTTCTGCTTTTGATAGCTGACTCTAGAAGCCATGATTACTGCAGAGATTTTAAAGACTATCTCATAACATGTAACAGTCACATTTTGAAGCTGTGGAGCCTGCTCCTACCTCTTGACTTGGGTGCAAATCAAATATGATGGGTAAACTTATTGGTCCACCCTGTCTGCAGCAAAGTTTTCCTGTGAAAGCATGTTTCAAGATCCAAAATATTGGGGTAGGGTATTTTGAATGCTTATATTCATTCATACAAGTCTACCTGTTAGACATGGACACTTCATATTTCTATCTCGGGATACGAAATATGACCTGAAGCATCACAGGTGCTACGGTGGTCCAATTTCCTCCCCTAGAACTGACTGGGCCACTCACCCAGCTCCAGGCGGTGCTGGGATCCTTCGTCGTTGTTGGCGCACCTGTCCTGGCAGGAGCTCAGTGACCCCTGTTGTTAAGGTTATTTAGGTCAAGGGCTGAAATCCTGTTTGTACAACTATGCTTGCAGAAGACTGCTGATGTCATCAGCAGGGGTGATTTTTTTCAGAAGTTAAATGCTTTTTCTGCTCTATCACTCCCATCAGTTTCGTGTAATCCCCTTATATTTCCTTGAATCATTTGGAAATGGTGGCAACTATAGATTGGATTTTCAGATTTTCTCGACTGCAGATAACAGAATTGTCCATTCTGGGAGTTCTGTCTACATTGCAGATACCTTACAAACGGTTAAATGTAATGCAACTAGGTAGAAGCCTAAATTACAATGCTTTGAGGCTAATCTAGGACTAAGACCACCCAAGTGTCCTGCCCAGAAAGAAAGCTCAGAGCTAGGACTAGAGCAGGAACAAGAAGCGTGGGTGGGAGCTAGGCCTAGGTCAGCCTCAAAGCCTTCAGGTTGAGGCGTTTCTCCTAGGTGAACCACATCCAGTTTCTGCAAGGTAGATAGAACTCCGAGAATGGAGAATTGTGGTATTTGTAGTCCAGAAAATCTGAACAATCAATACCTAGTGGCAACTGTGGGACAGGAAAGGGAAGTCTTTTATTACTGAAAATTGCCACCAGTGGAAATACCATCCTAGAGGTGGCAGTTTTCGGTAATTAAAGAGTTCCTCCCCCATCCAGCAGTTCCAGCCACTTCTAATCAATAAAAAAGATTAACAGGGATCTGTGGGAGCCACAGGACATAAATAGGTAAAGTTTACTCCCCCTCCATTACCCCATTGATGACATAATTAGTCTTTTCTTAGTTGTCTGGACAGGATTACAACTAATTTCTAGAAGATATAAGGGTTTCTTGGTAATAGACTGTGACTGTAGCATTCCCTTTCTGTTTACTTGCATCTTGCCCTTTCTTTGCAGACATTCAGGCAAAGTTTCAAGGCAACACTGATGAAGTAGGACACTTGAAGAAAATATTACACGGAGTATAAGATATACTATAGATTGATGGGAATGTTTGTACAGACAAGACATCTTAAGGTTGAATTACACACTACTTCCTGGAATGGCACAGGTTTCAGCAGCACAGTTTTGGTTATACACTGATTTTTTCCCCATTAAATAAAGAAATACTCAATAAATTTGTTGTTGTTGTTTAGTCGTTAAGTCGTGTCCGACTCTTCGTGACCCATGGACCAGAGCACACCAGGCCCTCCTGTCTTCCACTGCCTCCCGGAGTTTGGTCAAATTCATGTTGGTACCTTCGATGACACTGTCCAACCATCTCGTCCTCTGTCGTCCCCTTCTAAATACTGTGCTGCTATTCACTTCCAGGAAGTGGCCTGAGAAAGGTGGGCCTTGGACTTACTGAAGCCTCTGTTATTGGCAGTGTTGCAGCCCCAGTCCAATAGCGGTATCCTAGCTAGCCCCCTGCTGTGTCCTATCAGCTCGATGTAATGATTGTGGAAGGTGCTGGGGCATGCCAGGAGGCTGACACAGATTGGGGGAGGTCACAGAGGTGTGCTGCTCCATGGGGGTTGGGAGAGCACACCTCTGTTTTCTCTGATAGAGGCTTTTACCAAAGTAAGATGTGGGTTCTCATGATATATATCTGCACTTCATAAAAGTCACAGGGAACAATGTGGGCATATGTAGTATGTAGGTTTGTGCCTGTTCTTGTAATATGCAAAACAGTGGTCGTGAACAGAAGGCTATTGGGAACAGATTCTTGAGTGGACAAGAAGTCATATAGAATAGGGACAAGAAGGGCTTAAGAGAAAAGTTTTGGAAAGACAATTTAACAAGTTAAGAATAAGAAGATGGTAAGGGGATTTTGGAGGATGGAAAGAACTGTAGTTGAAGAATTAGAAAGGTATTCTGGAGTTCAAGGGTCTGTATTTCTCATGGATCGTTAGGAATTCAGTATGATTAAAACCATTTATAGCATATGCTTTCTCTGGTGCTTATGGCAGCGGCCTATAACTTCTTTGATCTGAAGGAATTTATTCAGGATTGCTTTGGAATACATAGGCTGTATTTGTTGGTATGGGTAACAACACTTGTCTTTATAGAGCAGAATATGAAGTATAACAAGTACTATTATACTGGCTGTTGACCAGGCCAGTTTATTTTTATTTCAGCTAGAATTCTGTCAGATTTGTATTGGTCTCATGTCAGTTGCTTGCCTCAGCATGTCCAGCACCTCATCAGTTAGCTGCAGTTAGCTATGGTAAGTTCAGGAATCCCCCCTACACATGCATAAATATCCAATAGGACTTTGCACTTTAAGGCAAACATTCACAGAGAGATGTACTTAATGATAGTAAACAAAGACTGCATTCTGCTAATTTAGAGCTGTCTTTCTGGCTCCTAGTAGAGGGCCCCCCTCTCTTAAATCTGGACATAGCCAGTGAAACTCTCACAGCCCAAGACTCCATTCCAGCTTGGCTTGGCTTGCTGTTTTCTACAATGTTGGCATTTATTACGTAAACCTATTCTAAGATTTGACTGTTAAATGTATGAATGCTGTGTTTCTGATTTATATAGCAATTTTAATGTTTGTCCTGTGTATTTAGCAGTTTTTGAGGATGGTCTCGATCCACCCTGTCTGGAAGTTCTGTCAACATTTGGGAGGGGGCACTTTTTTCTTTTGTTTCTTGGAAAAGGTTTATCAGTATCTCCCTTTCAAACTTTCCTAGTTACCAGAACACTTGGATATTTTGTGTCTACTATTCTTTTACGATGCATCATTTGAGGCAGAGTTGTGTCAACACCCTTGTTTCAGATTTTTGTAGGCTTCCAATATGTCAGGCTTCTGTTCTACCAAATCTCAGCTATCTAGCTGGTATGGGGGTAATATAGGGAACTTGACATGGTCAGTCTCTTCCAGTTGTTCTTTGAACTCAGTATATAAAACATTTCAGGGCTTTAGCTTCTCAGGAAATGCTCGAACAACTTCTGTGTTCCCTTGAGTTAATCAGTGATGTCCAAGCATATGTTCATATGCAATATGTTAAGCCTAAGACAACCTCTCCCAGTTTGTCCTTGACTATATGGCCTTGTGATTTACAGATTGATGGTACACCCTGGAACATAATATAACACAGCATGCAAATATTCTTTGCAAAGAAGATTGGTGATCTCAGGCAAACTGTTTTTCAGGGAGGTTTCATCTATCACTGTTGATGTTCTTCTTGAGGAACCTCAAGGTTACTTAGCCAGAACAGTTTAGAAATTACTTTGTGATATGATTTTCTAAAGTGGTTGATGGCATTTCCAAGTTTAAGATTAAGAATGTGTCACCCTCTTTTGGAATGATTCAGATGTTACATTTGTACACTTGGCTGTTTTGAACAGAAAAAGCTAAGTGCAGGACACACTGCAGATGTCTATTCCTCTTGGAGTATTTAAATTACTTTAAGAGTAATATTGGAATGAAATGGATACCATTCAGAATTTGGGTGTGAATTTCAAATTTGACTGCATTCTGGCCTTAATGGGTGTAGCCCATGTTTTGTCAGACTTTTCTGGATTGCATCTGAATTTGACAAAGACAGGAAAAGTATCTCAACACCTTGAAAATGTTGACAGTTGTCATCTTCCAAGAGATCATCTTTCTACCATATGGGTATAAATTGTGCTGCCCTGGAATTCAGACACCACATAACTGCCCAGCCCAGCATTTTAGGGGGTCAAAGTATCAATTTTGATTCCTGGAAGCTTCCAGGAGGTGCAGTTTTGCACTGTCTGTTGCAGGTACTAGCTACAATCTTGGGAAATGGTTCTTCTCACACTTTTCTTTTTCCATTATTTTAATTATAAATAATAATTGTGTGCAGTCAAGTCAATTTTGACTTAAGATGATCCTTTCCAGGGTTTTCTAGGTAGAGAATACTCAGAAGTGGTTTATCATTCCTTCTTTTGGGTGCATCCTGAGGCAGTGCAGCTTGCCCATGGCTACACAGGTTGGCTTTATTTCTGGGACACACAGTAGGGAACCAAACTCCAACTTCTGGATCTACCACCAAATACTTAATTCACTGAGCTATCTAGCTAGCCATAGCAAGTGAAGATAAGAATACAATCCAATTCTTGTTGCATCAATGGATCACTTCAAATTTAAATTGTTATTTGGTTCTTGATGTGATAGTAAAGCATGGATTGTGTGTTGTGTATTTCTTCCAAGCTATAAGGAATGATTGCAAAATAGTTCCAATGGTGTATTGCATTGACAAATGACTAGAAATACATGCTTCAAATATTTATTTATATTTGTAGAAATCATTCTCTTTCTGCTACAATATCTGTGAGGTTGTTTGTAACCTAAAATAAATCATTTTATATTTAAAAAAAACACTTAATAGCAACTAATATAAAGACACTCAAAACAGATTAGCAGAAATGGAAGAATACAATAATATGTATAATTCATGAACAAAAAACAATTGTTTACAAGACACTGAAAAGATAAGAGTAAGTATAAATTTCAAACATCATTTTCAGTGGCTGAAAAATCTGTTTTTAAAAAGCATGCTTGCTTTTGTAGCATTTCTTGATTTATAGTGGAAATATAAAATGAGTGATTACAAATATATGCTTTTAATACAGTTGAGAAGGACAGTGTCTGCAGTTAATGCAGGAAGCAGTGATAACAGGCAGAAAGTCTGAACATAGAACAGCCGTGCTGCCCTAGGTGCAGTATGATTCTGGGTCCAATTGAGAGTCCTTATTTTAATATACACAACTGTATATATTTCAGCTAGACATAGGGGATTCATATTCATCTCCTGGGGGAGACAAATGTGAAGCCCGCCATCACAGCTTGCCATCCCCCCACAACTGGGCGTCCATTTACAGCTAACAGTGTGGTGTGTGCTACCATCGTTCTTCTCTCCGTGCCAATCGTGGAAGTGGCCTGCCTCGGGCTTCCATGCCTCCCTGCGCTGCTGGCCGGTCCCGTGAGGGGGCAGGACGACAAGCCTCTCCACACAGCTGCTGATTGGTAAGCAGCGCAGGGAGGTACAGAAGCCCCAGCCAGGCTACTTCCGCGATTGGCATAGAGAGGAGAACGACGGCAGCACGCGCCATGCTATATAAGCTGTAAGTGGATGCCCAGTTGCGGGGGGTGTGGGGTGGGGGCTTAATCAGGCCAGCCATCTGTGATGGTGGGCTTTGTATTTGTCTCCCCCAGGAGTATTTAAGTCCCACATCTCTAATTTTCAGACATCAATAGTTGATGGGATGTCTTTCCTATTCTGAACCTGCCGCTTCCCTGACATTAGCATCTGAGGGCTTCCTTTGAGTATCTCAGGGGTTCCATCACAACTGGAAACAAAGGGGCTGAAAATCATCACTGCCAGTGCTCGGAGGAGGAGGAAGACTGTGCAGAGGGGGACGGAGTCACACAGGTGCACACCTTAGAGGGAACCTTGATCATGACTGAGTCCCTGAATGCCATTTTTTAAGTTAACATTTTTATATGTTTTTAATCATTCAGTGTATTGTAATCAGTTTTATCGTTTGATTATTTTTGATGCATAACTTACTGTGTTTTTAAATTCTGTTCTTTTCAATTCTGTGAGCCGCCTTAAGTCCGCTTATTGGGAGAAAGGCAGCCTATAAACAAGATAAATAAAAATAAATAAATGGTAACAGTTTGATTCTTACAACATTCTAAAACAACACATCTAGCAGTTAATAGGTATTTATTATATGATTATTAGCAAAATCAGTATTGCCATTTTAATGCACATAATTGAGTTTTAGAATAGGCGGGAGATGGTGTTTGCATATTGACATGCATGATTAAATTGGTATCGTTTCATTGAATTTTAATTGGGGGTTGAGAATATGATCTTAGGATCACTAGAGAGATTAAATTTGTGGGTTTTTTCCTTAAATAATGAAAAATAAACTAGATTATGGCAAGAGGTCCCGCATATGGTGGTGGGGAACACAGTTAAATTGTATTTTAGTTTGTATGTTATATGTTTTTGTTTAAATTTAAAATAAAGGGAAAAAAAATTTCAAAAAAAATAAAAATAAACTAGTTCAATAAAGTTATAGACTTGCCACAGATTATTCATTTTGATAACCTTATATCAGCTAGTTTTGTATGGTTTTTGAATGAGGAAGGGGTTAATGTACAAAGTTAAGTCGTATGGCCCTTTAGTAGCAAATTTTGGGGAAGAAGCTAGACAAGAAATATGCAAAATAGTAAAATTTCATTTAGTTTTGATACCAGAATTATCAATATTAAATATTTTTATAATTGAAAACAAGACTGTCCCCCAAAAGGAACTGATTTTTTTTTCTTACTAATAGCTGCTAGAATGGAAATAGCCAAAAGATGGATGGTTAATGCAACATTATCTATTAATGTTTGGCATGAAAGTGTATGGAGGTTAGCCCTTGTCAAAAAGTTAATGTACGGAGTAAGAGTAGGTAGGAACACATCTCATATCTTCCTGAGTTTTGCTTAAGATTTTGTTTTTTCTGCAAGTATTGCAGAAAATACTTGCAGAAAATGTTGTCCTTACACATGTCCAAGTATAAGGATGTTAACTGATCAGATTTCTTGAGTGTGTCTGGTTTATTTTGAGAAAAACTATTGGAATCAAGAATACAAGCAGCCTTGGAATATTTTGCTGTATACCAGAATATGTTTGGGCATTCATTTTGTATGATGATAGTAATAATAATAATAATGATGATGATGATGATGTGGCATTGGCCACAGCTAATTTGACTGTCCCAAAGTGTCCTAGTTGTCAAGTACTTGAAGTGGTTTACTAGTCGTTCCTTCTGGTGGTACCCTGGGCTATGCAGCTTAACCCCATCAGCCACAAATGGTCTGGGCAATCTCAACTGGCCACTATCCAGGAGGTGCAGTGTGATTCAGACTCCTGACCTCTAGCTCCACAACCAGGTTCTCTAAGACACTGAGCTATTCATCTTGTATAAGAGTTATATTATTTTGGAGTGTGAGAGATAATTGGCTGATTCAATCACATTTAATTTCTACAAGATGTTTTGCATTACAGTTTGCTTTGCTGCTTTGCATGTGTAGATGACAGGAATTATTGCCTTCAAAAAGTTGTTATATGTTACGGCAGCCAGTGTTTTGGGCTCTTTTGATCAATGTTGAGGAAGCAGGAATCCCAGTGGAGCTTTGAAATGGTTCGTAGAAGTAAGCCAAATACAGTCTAATGTCAAGCAATACGTACAAAATTAAACCAGTATTTTCTCTCTATTAAAACATTCACATACAGATGTTCAATCGTTCTTGACATTTCTTGTGGAATTTGTAAAAATACACTGTTGAACTGTAGAGCATACTTTTGCATAGAAATAAGCTAGAGAATAGCTGCTTTCAGTTCCTGGCCTGGAATTTCCAGCGGTTAATTCTCCCCCCCCTTCCAGAATTTAATAGTATTTATCCTAGCTAGTTTAAGATTCTGTGGATCCTCTTAAGAATGTAACTCTGATGAGGCTCTTCCCTCTATGCCATGTGTGTTGCCACCAAAATGACGACCCCCAAAGTGAACTACATTGGAGTTGCTGTTTAACTTGTAAATAGGGACTCCTTCCTCTGGATTATCCCTTTTACCAAACCAGGTAAACAGCCAGTGTTCCATTTCCCTTGCAGTTTAAATGCTACCACAGCCAAGGGCTAAATTTGCACTTCCCTTTTTAAAAGATTAAGAACACTTTTGGTGGAACGTGCATTGGCTACGTTATTTTGGTGATATAGCCTTGATTATGTTCTGATGTTGGCCAATAGTATGTGTGGTATTATATCTTGGGACTGTTAGTTTCATGAGTAGTAACGAGTATTTGAAAACAAAAAGAAGTTTTATTTTAAACAAGACACTAGATAATAAAAGTTTCAGAATTACAGTCTGTTAAGTTTTTCATCAGAGAGCCAAAAGCTCTTTCCACTATCACTTCTTTCTTTACAAATTCAGAACATGTAGTTCTAAACATATATACAGATGCTTATATTCACATAAGTTCCAACAAAAACATACATTAGATTTCACTACTTCTTCATAAATACAGACACCTCAGTTCTTTCTAACAGCACCCCTTTCTATATCTAACTCAGACTAAAACAAACTGCTCTGTCTCGCACAAACTGTACACTCCCCTTATGTATCAAGAGCAGTTTTACAGTCAGGCACCTTACCAGCCAATCAGTGCATAATTCCATTCATACCCATTCTGTCTTCCTCCTAGTGATTGTTACAGACTCATCTACCACACATCTGAATTACCACTGCCAATCAAACCCCCATAACTCACTGTTTATACCAGTACACACCTGTATGATGTACACATTGTGGAATCATCACATTAATCACACTCTGAGACTTGTGAAAATAACTTCCATAATTAATCAGCAGTCTCAGAGGGACTCCAACCTTGGAGGAATCTAAAACATCTATAGATGAATCAATTTCAGTTTTTGCCTGGTTGAGAAGGATATTTTCAAAGTATTAAATACTATTGAGGATCCTACTCTAGTTCCAAGCTTCTATCATCTTCATGAACGTCTTATCTTCTAAAGTGATCTGAAATACCAGGACATTTCTCAGTACTGATCCTGACAGCATACATTTCTGTGTTTCAAGTCTACTCTGCAGACCACTGACCATTCTACAGTCTTCCCCATTGACTGCAAACACAGACAAACAAATAGAGTGCTGTGAAAATGCATAGTCATTAAGGGGACAGAGGTTGAAGAGGTGAGGTTTAGAAATGCTTGTTGAGCCCAGTTCTCTTTGTCCTTCACTCCAGAAGCAAAGGGCAGGCTTAGGTCCCTTGCATCTCCAAAGCAGTTGTACAGTGGATTAGAGAATTGGGCAGGCAGTAAGAGTCACCATATCACCATGAACAAGCCAATCTAATCTGATTTTGGAAATTAAAGATAAAGGGTCAAGCATGCTTAGTACTTGGATACAAGACCACCAGAGAATACTGGCATTCTTCAGGTAGAGCTAGAAATGAATCCTGCTTGAAATTCTGAAGAGTCACTACCAGTGAGTTTTCACAATACTGGCTAGATGAACCAAAGGGGTAAAGACAGTTTCCTATGTTTCCCTGATCCTGAGAAGCTAGGGAGGCCAGTGTCATAGCCAGAGATCCTCTTGCTTTGTTCTGTTGTATTGACAGAACATGAAGTAAGTAATACTGTCTTCTCAAGTTAGCCTGCATCTCCTTTGGAGCAAAAGACAGAATTTGCACACACTGCCAATTGTTGCTGGGGATAATCCCTATTTTTATTCATGAAATACATATATGGAACCACCTGCAGCTAGTTTTGTGTATTTGAGAGGAGACAAAGGGTTGTTTTACCCCACCTGATGGTATTTCTTTAAATGGTAAATGCTGTCTCCTCCCCTGCCTTCTCCATTTTGGGCTGTTGGGATGTCACATTTTATTAATATGGAATGTTTGTAAAATTGACATTTTTTTGTGCTGTATCCCATTATACCATGTTCCTTGATAACTGTCCAAAATATTTAAAGGAGAGCAAAGAAGGTATAAGCGTAATGACACTTGTTGAAGGCATCTTCTGCTCTTTCCAGACACTTCTGTTTTCTGTTTATTTTGGTGATATTTATATTTATATAAAAGGTTTACAGTTCAGAAATTTAGATCATAGACTAAATGAGTCTCAAAAGAAGGGCAGGGAAGAAGAGGTTGAAAAATATAATTTTAAAGTAATAATTTCACTAAGTCAGACCTCTTCTGCATACTCTATTACATAGTGAATTATCGTTTTCTTTAACTTTAGAACAGAGGAACAAGAGAAGGGGCATCTTTCACCTGATCCAAAGTAGCAGTTCCTTTTCTTCTGTCTTATAAAAGCATTGTGACTTGAGATATTGAGATGTAATAGCAATAACAATCCTAGAACCACACAGCTGGAAGGGACCCTACAGATCATTGAGCCCAATTCAAAGAGGCACAGTGGGAAATCAAACTCCCAACCTCTGGCTCTTCAGCCAAATATCTAAATCACTGCCCTCTTGATGCCTATATATGTAGTTACCTAACAAACCACCGTGACTATGTCTAATTTTTACTTATGCCAATAAACCACTGAGCTAACCGGCAGTCAGCCAGCATGTCATGGTATCTTTGTCCTCCTTGCTTATGGCCAAATTTCCTAGACTTAAAGATAATCAGGATTGTAATTTTTTTGTTTTGTTGGTGAACTGTGGTGTTAGGGATCCCAAAGGGGTTGATAATATCCCTAAGGTCTTCAGATCTTATATTTAATTACTTTGACTTAATTAAAAAGGATTGAAAACTTACGCCTCTTGTGTTCTGCTAGGGGGTGGCTTCTCTTAATTAGGTCCTGCTAGTACAGCTTATAATCATGAGATAGAAAAAATTAGTATTAAAGAGAGACTTTTGTCTTCTAATAAAAGAAAAAACTGTATTTTTAATTTTAATGTTCTTTCATCGATTACCAAAAGAGAACCTCTTAAACATGAGTGACTCATATTTGTGAAAGAGGGATACAATAGATTTTTGTATTCTTTTGTGTTCCCCTCTTTCATTTAGCCTTTCTTTCACCTTTTGTGTGTCAAATTACTTGGTAAAATTTTCATCTGATAGTGTCATGAGGACTGTTGTCAGCAGGAGTGCATTTGCACAGTTAAAGCTAGTGCACCAGCTGTGCCTTGTTGCTTTTAAATATCTTTTTAATATTGATTTTATTTACTTTTTTAAAAATATATTTGTTCAATTCTTTTTAAATATTTGGATACTTCGTGTTTTTAGCTATAAAATACTGTCTTTTTAACAGGATAGATTTAGTTTAAATTTAAATTTAGTTTAACTAAAAATAAATTTTTCAAAATTTAAATTGTGATTTAAATCATGATTTACATCCATTTGATTTTAAAATATCATTGATTTTTATCCACCCTACTTTAATGATGTGAGCTGACTTGGGTCAGGCAAGCGACTCCTTGTCCTGGAGATAGTATGGGCTTGGCCAGGCTTGCAAGTCTTTGCTCAGGAACAGACTGGTTGACATAATGGGCATTTACGCAGTAGCTCCTCTGAAGTTCTGCTCAGGAGGCCCTTAACCTGCAGTGACCCTGGAAGAAAAGGCAGGAGCGTTATTCTCCCAGCCCCAAGCCTCTGATGAAAGAGATAAAATCTCTTCACCTGTGCCATCCCCTTACCTATGGAGGACATCCATGCCCACTATCATTGATATAGATCTCTGGTCCCCCACTTTGGGTGATCCAGGTGTTCTTGGACTGCAATTCCCAGAAGCCTTCATAAGTAGCTGTGCTGGCCTGGGTTTCTGAGGGTTGCAGTCCAAAAACACCATGATTAACCAAGATATTAGGTACCAGTGATGTAGATGATAAAAGCTGGCACATTCTGCGTGGTGTGGCCTCTGCATGGTGTTGGCTGCAGATCTCTCTAACATCCATCAGACTACTGATATTCAGGTTAGATGTACCCAGGGCAGATGGGTCCTCTCCACTAACATTATGGCTGGAAGTGTAGCAGCAAAACATCTAGTGCTGTTCAGCTCTTCCTGCTGATCCCTTAACCCAGTAAGATGGAGATATGTTCCCATCAGCATCCTTTGCATTTGGAAGGGAGGCAAATGCTTACAATTCAGGGAGTCCACACCAATACAGCAACTGCTTCCATCAGCACAATCTCTGACAGAACATCAACTTCAGAACATAATGACTTTTGTATAGCTGTGTTGGAGTTCATGCTAGAATGAGTGAATTGGTAGGCTTGCTTCTGCAGTACTGAATGTGAATTCCATGTTCTGTGTGAGTCTCATGGTCTTTTGCAGCCCATTTATAGAGCAGGCCTTTCTCCTGCATCTACCAATCAGGCTTCCACCTCTTCAGGACCTTGGCCTGCTGAATGAAGGCTGATGACCCTGTCCTTGAAGGGCCTTCCCAGTGGCCAGCCATGCTGAGTAGCAAAGGCGCAAAAAATGTGGAAAAATTGTGAGGCTGCTGGCTGGCATGATGACAGATGCCCAGTTTCTTCACAGTAATTTTTGTGCATTCACACTAGTGGGTCTGCCTCTGCATAGAACCCTCTTTGAAACCTTCTAAATGGACAGAGAATGTTGACAGTCCTGCCCATTTTTCACATGCATCAGTGCACAACCCTCCAGTTCTGTTTTGCCTACTACATCAGCCATCTATAGAACTTCTGCCTGGGATTTGTGACATCAGCTTGTGGAAACACTGTGGAAGCATTCTCCCATATGTGCCCTCCCCAAGGCTCTGTTCATATGGAAAGCTAAGGCCACATAGGCTGCTCAGAGCAGATGAGCCCCCTTAAAAAATATAACTTACTGCTGCTTCAGGCTGATGAGAGAAAAATGGATACACAGGGATGCTGTCAGAAAAGCCTCGCAAATGCAAGGGTAGACTCGCCATTTATCACACAACTGGCTGGAAGGAAAGGAGAGATACAGAGGAGTATGACAAGCATCAAGATGGAGTGCTAGAAGTTAAGCAACTCTCATATATCCAAGGAGGCCTTAGCAACTGCCCTACAGACATAGGTAAGCATCCCAGCCTGGCTTGTCCTTGATGTATTGGGACACAAGCCCAAGTATGCAAAGGCTGCAAGTCTCCTGGTCATGCTGCCAGTGATGTGTGGAGTGTGCATCCATCTATTTGGATGGTGTCAGGTTGGACAGAAGCAAACTCATTGTTGCAATTGTAGGGAGACTGCCCATTGCACAGATGCAGCTCATACTTTGCCATGTTCCTTCAAAGAGGGATTAGCCCAGTAGGAGAGCCTGGTGTTATGCTGTAAGAGTAAGGTGCCCTTCCTGAAGTCCTGATTCCCCCGTGAACTTTCCTGTCATGCAGGGGAGAAGCACAATGCAAGAGAGATGTTGTCTGGCCTGACAATCATGCCATTTCCTTCCTGGCCAATCAGCCATACATTCCAAAATTAGATGTGTGCATCCTAGACCAGCAAATGTATTGTTTCAATAACAGATGAAGAAATGTCCCACAGATCACCTCTCTCACTCTAACAGAGGCATAGTGGTTTTCATCTTGAAAGGATGGGCATCCAAGATTTTTGTGTGATGCTTGGCCCTCAACTCCAAGTGCCATTCCAGTCAAAATATAGCATCATTGATTGCCAAAATGTAATGCTATGGCTGCATTCCTTGAGAACTTCCAGTGGGATGTGGGCAGTGCCTATAGCGTTTCACAATCTTCAGCTGGTCAGGGTTGTCAGTAATTTTCTGAATGCAATGGTTCCTCACAAAGGGACCTGTGAGAACCCCAGCCCCCCCCCCCCCTTTGAACCATGCAAACCTGACAGTTACCTGAAAGGATGGTGGAACACGGAAGCTGCCATTACCACCTCCTCAGGAGGGCCACTCACCTGCATGCTGAACTGCTTGCTGTTGTTCTCAAGCCTTGCAAGTACACCCACCTTAATGCAAAGCCAGACAGCCGGCCCTATACGCTGAACCAGAGATGCCCCCATCCCACTAAACCAGCAGGCAGGAGGTGCCACTGCCTGGGAGAAAGCTCACAAGAAGAGAGGTGTTAGTCTTGCCTCACAAACCTTTTAGAATTCTTTGAAAAGGTTAGCAGGCATGTGGATGCAGGTGAACCAGTGGATATTGTCTATCTGGATTTTCAGAAGGCGTTTGACACGGTCCCTCACCAAAGGCTGTTGAGAAAATTCCACTGTCGGAGAATAAGAGGGCAGGTCCTCTTATGGATTGAGAATTGGTTGAGAACCAGGAAACCGAGAGTAAGTGTCAATGGGCAATTTTCACAATGGAGAAAGGTGAAGAGCGGTGTGCCCCAGGGATCTGTCCTGGGATTGGTGCTTTTCAACCTGTTCATAAATGACCTGGAGACAGGGATAAGCAGTGAGATGGCCACTGGGTGGTGAAGACCAGAAGGGATTGTGAAGAGCTCCAGAAGGATCTCTCCAAACTGGGAGAATGGGCAGCAAAATGGCAAATGTGTTTCAATATAAGAAAATGTAAAGTAATGCACATTGGGGCAAAAAAAAATCAAAACTTTATTTATCAGCTGATGGGTTCTGAGCTGTCCATGATGGATCAGGAAAGAGATCTTGGTGTGCTGGTGAACAGCTCGATGAAAGTGTCAACCCAGCATGTGGCGGCAGTGAAGAAGGCCAATTCTATGCTAGGTATAATTAAAAAAGGGATTGAAAATAAAACAGACAACATTATAATACCATTGTACAAAATGCTGGTAAGGCTGCACCTGGAGTATTGCGTACAGTTCTGGTCTGCACACCTAAAAAAAGAAATAGTGGAACTGGAAAAGGTGCAGAAGAGAGCGACTAAAATGATGGCTGAGCTCAGGCACCTCCCTTATGAGGAAAGGCTACAGCGTTTGAGGCTCTTTAGTCTAGAGCAGGGGTCTCCAAAGTACGGCCTGTGGGCCACTTCCAGCCCGCCTGGCCTTTTTATCCGGCCCATGCGGGCGTGTGTGTGTGTGTGTGGGGTGGACAGGGGGGCAGGTGTGTGTGCAAGTGTGCGAGCGGGCGGGAGTGTGTGTGTGTGTGTGTGGGCGGGAGCGTGTACGCATTCCTTCACCCCTCGAAAATATCAAAAATGTATTATGTGACCCTCTGTGTGAAAAGTTTGGAGACCTATGGTCTAGAAAAGGCGCCTGAGGGCGGACATGATTGAGATGTATAAAATTATTCAGGGGATGGATAAAGTGGATAGAGGGAAGCTCTTTCCCCTCTCATGCAATACCAGAACCAGGGGACATCCACTCCAATTGAGGGTTGGGGGAGTGAGAACAGACAAAAGAAAATATTTCTTTACTCAGCATGTTGTTAGTCTGTGGAACTCCTTGCCACTGGATGTGGTGATGGCATCTGGCCTAGATGCCTTTAAAAGGGGATTGGGCAGATTCCTGGAGGAAAAGTCCATCGCAGGTTAGAAGCCATGATGGGGATGTATAATCTCCAGGCTTAAAAGAAAGGTACCTCAAAATGCCAGATGCAGGGGAGGGGTATCAGGAGACAGGTATCTAGTTGTCTCATGTGCTCCCAGAGGCATTTGGTGGCACCTCTGAGATACAGGAAGCTGGACTAGCTGGACCCTTGACCTGATCCAGCAAGGTTCTTCTTATATTCTTATGTTAAGCAGCCAGGAACCATGCAATGTAGTCTTCATAGCATGGCTCCCTCTAGTGGCCAGTTCTGGTAATACATGTGAAAATAAGTTTTTTTCCTGGATTTAAAAAATATATTTTTAATAATTTCAGACTGAAGAGAAATGAATCAACTGATACTGATCCCCTGGATAAGGGGGGGCTATTGTATAACAACAGTGCCATTGCCCAGAGAACCTTCATCTGTGCAAATGGTGCATTAGCAGGATCAGTTAGTGACGCTCAGGTGTTTGAAGGATGCAGCCTTCTAACCTGGCTGAATAGCTGTTAATGCTGGCTGCTGGCTAATTGCAGTGTATGATAGATGAGGTTTAGGAGGGCTCCATGGGAGTGCTAATAGCCATGTAACCTCCCTCCACGTGATCAGAATTTTGGGATCCATTATCTGTGTTTGTATCACACAGGCAAGCAGCTCATCTGCAGACCAGATGGAGTTAAAGGCCATGTTAATGTGTGCAATGCTGCATAATCTGACAATGGAGCACAAGATCCCCCTCACTGTGTATGCTGCTAGCCTGGAGGACCAGTCAACCCTTGAGTCTCCCTCATTGTATTCCCTCTTCTCATCTTACAACCTGCTTCACAATTATAATGACCCAGGGCTTCCCTGTGTAACAGTAGTAGCAAGTAAACATGCCTCAGGATTGTTCTGTTGAGCAAGGCAAAAATAGATGGTTCTGCAATCGGGTAATTGAAAACAACATGCACAGTTGTCAGCATCTACCAGAAGTGTCCTTGTGCCTTGGACAATAAGCAGAAAGGTATGTGCAGAATGCCTCTGTAGAGCTGTGTACCTGGCACATAACTGTCTGTCTGGGGCATTACAGAGGTACAGAACCGTGACTCACACAGGAACTCTTACAAGGACAAGAGAAATAGGGAGTAGTTGCTATTACTGTGGTTATGGTGATGTGAGGCTGAGTGCACTGAGAGCTGTAACTGTAGCTCAGCTGCCTGTTGAGAGAAGGACTGAATGAGGAGTGGAAACAAAGCACATGTGAGCAGCAGTGGCACAGTATGGGAAGTAGTCCTTTGCTTCCTTCAGCTGGCATTTCCCTGGAAACAAGGCTGATGTGAAAGGAGGAAATGGTCTAAACTGGGCACATTGGCTTCTCGGGTATCATAGGCTCCTCTTTACGTGTGCAGTATTCATCTTTACTGTCACAAGTTTGCTGTGGCCAGAAATACATAGCTGAGAATGAGTGCTTGTTTCATAGCCCCCAGTATTTTCATTCCAGTGTCTCGTTTAGTAATGTTACAATTAATCTGGGGTTAGATTTCTTTGACCAATCCCATATTTCTCCATTCTGGGAGTTCTACTTGACAGACAGATGCCTCACAGCCACCTAAATGTTGCTTACCTGGAAGAACAGTCTGAACTTGGAACTCTTTGAAGCTGAATTAGACCCAGGCCCACCCAGCTTCCTTTCGTGTCCCAATGGTAGCTGAGAGTTTTCTTTCTGAACAGGAAGTTAGGCTTAGCTTAGTCCTGAAGTCTTCCAGTTGAGGCTTTTTCCCAGGTGACCCACGTATATGTGTCTGTAAGGTATGTGTTTGTCAGGTAGAACTCCCATAGTGGAAAATTATGTAATTAGTAGCCCAGGAAATCCAAAAATCCATCCCTATCAGGGTCACTAAGGAGGAAGTGAACACTTGATAGCTGCAAATGGAAAACTACAGAGAGAGCTGCCAGGGCAAAGGGAGGAATGGCTTGATTTCACCTGCAATTTCACCCATTCTGCCCTGTAGGGAGTCTGTTTCCCCTTCCACTTCCTTGTGGGGATGTGTGTGTACCAAGCATGGATGAAACACATCTATGACAATATTACAGTTTCAGCATTTCTCCATTTGAATTGCCTGCGTGGGGGCCAGGAACCCATGGTGGGAGTTTGTTTCTAGCAGCTGCATTCTTGTGTGGGTCAGATTACAGAGAATCTAGGCAGATTGTTCCAATTCACAGTGTAGACATGCAGTCAGATAACTCACCTGTCACATAATGGAGAGTTTGATGTGTGTTTTACACACACACACACACACACACACACACACACACACACAGAATGGGTAAAGTGAGGGAGTAGAACTCAGGATATCTGTGTTCAAATCTCCACTTAAGTCATGGAAACTCAGGAGGTGGCACTAATAAAACCACTCCTTAGATACCTCATATGTCTTGAAAACCTTGGGACATTGTACATATTATTTAAATCTTGTAAATCAGATGTAACATGATGGCACATCACACTCATGATAAGTAGGCAAATACCAAATTATTATTACATTAACACTGATGTATTTTGGATGTGTGTATAATATTGACTTCATCAGAGCATCAGACTTTATTGCTTTTGGTTCTGTGAAATTAAGATGAGAAAAATATACAACTTCCATTCCATTCAGTAGTTTCAGTGTTTTAAAGAGGCTCATTGTTAATGTACTAATAGGGACAAAAATGTTTCAAATTATGTTGGGACTTGTTTTAATCATTTTATCGTTTTTGTTTGAAAATGTGAAGAATTTGTGATCTGCTCAGATGTCGGCTAGAAAGAACTGTACTGTTAATGTAATAGCTAGACAAAAAATGGAAGTTGGAGGGAAAAGCTCAGTCAAATGAGTGTTAATTTTTTTTGACATAGTGATGCTTTTTAAACTTGAGGACAGAGTGGATGTAGGCTGACTGACAAGCATTTAAGTGGTTTTGGGATGTTGGATTCTTCAGCCTGTTTACAGTAGAGCTTTGTATATAAAGTGGCTTATTAAAGCAGAAATTTGAATGGAAAGTCATCTTCTGTATCCTTTTGTTTTGAAGCCAGCAGTTAGATCACAGAGCACAATATCAGCTAAAGCTGTGACATACAATCAAGAAAATGAATGAAAGGGAGCTGGAACTGCCAGGCTCTGGGATGAAAGACAATGCATAATCCTATCTGGTCTTTAAAATGGATTTTTTTTTTTAGATTCTCAGTCTGATAGCATGATTCTGTCCTCATGTTATGCCTGTGGAATATCAACACTATATGGGTGGGGCATTGCCAATGTAAGAGGTAAAAGTGGACAGAGTTGAACACCTGGTATAAAGAAGTACAACATTTGGTATCTAAAGCTTGCCATTTCTGCCCATCCCTGCTGAAGAAAGACACGATATGTCTGAAGGTCACAGAAGTAAAATAAAGCAAACCCCAATAAAAGGATCCCAGATGCCTGCCCTTATCCAGGTGTGACTGCACATCTGGTTGTTGGCACTTCAAATGGCAACCTTCTTTTTGTAGTCATGTCATTTAATTTAATTTTTGATTTATACATAGTGAAAATCAGAAATCCATAACAGTACCTACAGTTTTCCAGTGGTAAGAGTAAATAAAATTGTCATTTCGCATGTGAAAAAATCATTTGGTTAAAGGATTCACAAATAAAATCAAAGCTGTGACAATCTTGTTTATCTTCATTGCATAGCTAACATGGCAGTCAGTTATAGTGGTAGAATGGGTAAGTCGACGCTTACAGAGATAGGTGAGACTGTATCACTTTGTCCCTGTGTCTGTGTAGGTGAAGAAGGGAAAAATTGTTGTGAGGGAAATTTGTGCAAACCAACAACCAGATCTTATAAGGAACAAAGAAAGAACAGATCAAGTAAGGTATTCTGTTCTAGGACTTCAGACTCAAATACCTCAGTTTCATTTCCCAAGGGTATAATAAGAGGGCACCCAACGTGGGTGAACTAGGTTGTTGCTGATTAGGGACCATGACCTCCTACATCATTATACCTAGCCAGCATTATCCTCTGCTGGTTGGCAGTGGTGGGAATTAGAGTCCAGCACGTCTGTAAGGGCACCAGATGAAGAAAGGCTGTTGTAATCTGTGCTTTGTTGTAAGAAACGAACGGCTGTCCTATCCTTACTGTGTTGTAGCACTGATGTTCAGAAGCATTTTGCAGGCCTATTTGTTTCAATTCTCAATAATTTTTTGTCTGGTACCCCCACTTCATAAGTAGAACAGGTAGTGGACATTTTTCTTCTTCCTAGAAATAGCAATGATGCTGACCTGACACAGAAAATTTATAGGCTAGCATACCCTGAAATGTCAGCAAATAATTATAATTGCTTTATACATCTACATCTGATTTTCTGCAAATATGATCTCTGCTGAATGGTTTGGTAGTAATTATTTGAAGGTACTGGCTCTTTTTTTAAGTATACACTTAAGAAAGTAATGGTGTAATACTTTTTCCAAAGGAAGCATTAATACGGATACTTAAAGCATTCTTCAAAACATTTTCTAGAATTTATGAGTTTTGTAGTTGCCAATAAAATTTTTGTCTTGGTTTAAAATCCACATTTTGCTTCCAACCCTGTCACTAGAAGCAAGACACCCCTTTCAGTTGTTTACAACAGTGGAATATTTTATAACTGGTGTTCCTTGGATTTTAATTTGTGTTGAGACTGTCTTTGAAAATTTGCAGTAATATGTGGTGATGAACCACAGTTTGCAGTAACATTATTGCCCAAACTGTTTTCTGTAATGGCTTTTTGTAAACTATGTTTTAAAAAGTAAAATTGTGCTTTTGTGAGTGAAAAAAATAAGTCTTAAAACGTGTGTCTATGATAGAATTTCTCAGCTGTTAACTGTATATAAGAATAGAATAGAAGAATATTACATACAACTGAACCAATGTTGAACAGCCGCAATAAAATGACACAGAATAAAAATGAAGCTGAATCCAGATTGCCAGGCACAGTAATACTATGTACTATTATAGGACCTGTAAGAATGATGAGAAATGTTATTAATAGTAAATAATGTAGTTCAATAATTATGTTTAAAAAGCAGTCTTTTTTTGGAAGTTGCTTAAAGCATTATGAGTTGTGTAGCCCTATTGATTGGTTCTGTGTAGGCGAAACCTGACCTTTAACAGATGTTTGAAAGACTGCCAATGCTCAGTGTGATCAGTAGACTAGACCATTCTTCCTTACCTCATGTTGGCAGAAAACCTACATTGTATTAGTACCTTTGTATAGCAGTTTTAATTTTTTTAAAAAAAATCTTATATATAAAAATTATGTCTGGGTAGTAAATGAAAACACTACAAAGTAAAAACATTGATAAAAGCCTTCACGGTTGCTGTGTTGATAGTTATGTTACATGAACCTTTTGGTGCAAGTTATGAAATAAGTACACTTTACAAAAAAAAACACCCCACCCATATGAAAGAATAAGATTTGGATTTGTTACTTCTTTTGGCAATTATGCTGTTCCACTTTTTCTTATTTTTCTGAGATTGTATTGTATGTGTGAGAAAGAAGGAGAGTGAGTGAGCAAAGGAAATGGGAAGAGAAATGCTTGTTCGTAAAATAAAAAGGCTGATTAAATTTGAAACTTAGCCCATCTGGAACTATTGGCTGGAAAGTGAATGTTGTATGACACTCTATGAAGGCAGCTTTTACAGCAGTATTTTAAGGGGAAGATGCAGCTGCATAGCTGTGAGAGTTAAAGGAAACAGAGCTTCTATTGTTCATTTCAATCTCTATCAATTAGGCTTCAGGAAAATGTGAGTTATCTGATTAATGCTTAGATAAGGCCACCAGCTTCTAGACTGGATCTTTTCCTGTAGGTGCTAAGATACTTCAGAGCTTTAGAAGTACTTCTGGTCTACAGTATTTAAGAAGTTTTTTAAAATTAACAGTGAGAAGGCATTACAAATGTATTTCAGTCTGAGATGTACACTGTGTTTTAAAGTACTGCAGTACTGTACTTTTTGTTTCTTTTTGCTTTACTCCAGAAACTCTGAACTCCTGATGTAAATTGCAGAGGGTTCAAAAGGAGAAATGGAGGGGAAAATATATTATTATGCCTGACCACTGGTCTTGGGTAGCTTCATTAACAAGAAACCATGTGGCAAAAAGCTACTTTCTGCTCCTAATCATTACTTCCTGAAATTAAATTTCAAAGGACAATCCATTTGGCTGCCCTTATTCCATCTACATTCTTCTGATCATGCACCCAAATTTGAGCATCTTCCCGCTTGAACAAGCCTGGGCATTTGTCTTTCAGTATTCTATGTGCCAAGACTGTACTTGATTAATGCGTCACTTGAAATTTGAATCTAGCTGACTGTTTCTTGTAAGCCTACATGGATTAATGCTTTAACTATTGTCAGGATGTTCATACTATTGGTAATAAATGGCCATTGTTAATAATGTGTTTGCCATTGCTAGCATATTCTGCATATAATTCCATCAACATACACACACTACAAAGCATGTGTATTATATGTATTTCTGAGATTTTAGACAATGCTTTGTGTGTCTGATAGAGATGGGCATGAACCTCTGGTTCTGCAGTTAGGAGTGGTTTGTTTCCCAGCCAAACAGCTGATTCACAGTTCGGCACTCCGCCCCGTCCAGCGGCATCGAACTGCAGACCAGCTGTTTGGACAGGAAATGAATCGTATCAGACCAGCAGTTCGTGCCCATTTCTAGTGTCTGATGATGTGAACTGTAGCCCACAAAACTTCTGTAATAAATGTGTTGCAATAAATCTGTTACTCTTTGAAGTGACATAGGACTTTTTTGTTGTTTTGCTGCAGGAGTCTAACATGGAAATATTTAAATTTTAGGGCAGTAATAATCTTTGGATTAGCGTTTATAAACCACTTTTCTTATTCTTCCATGGACTTTGAAAAGTAGAAATTTCTCTCTGTGTGTGTGTGTGTTGTATGCTTGCCATCCTCTCTACTCTCAGCCTTCTTATTAATGAAGGCAAATCTCACTTGTCTCCTTCAAAGTGAATCAAGATAATTGATGCCATGCTTTATTTCCTGCAGACATGCACCTGTCTTCCATGGGACTGCATGCATGCTCTCATCTAAGCTGCTATCTGTGTTACGGCCTCAAAGCAGATGACTTTTTCTTTCTTACTACACCTATTGGACGTCATGGTTGGCATCACAAGTGTCCTCCCATATACAGGGAGGACACTTGTGTTCTTTTACACTTTGACCCCCCACATTGCCTTCTTTTACAGTTTGACCCCCTTTCCGAAACACTTGACAAGTTGATCATTCTGTCAGTCACAATGGCAGCCTCCCTCATTTGGTGGGATGCCCTATGAACTGCCAAGACCCACCTGAATGATCACAACCAACACCTCCCTCACTGGGTGTAGAGCCAACTTGTTCCATCTCATGGTCAACAGTCAGTGGTCCCTCACAGAGTACAAACTCCACATCAATATATCAGAGCTGCTTGCAACCTAGAAAGCTCTTCTGGCATTTGAACTCATCTTTCCGGGACACTCCATTCTCCTACAGACAACACAATTGTGTTGTTTTATCTGAACAAACAACTCAGTATTCATTCCATATGTCTTCTCAGTCACATGTTGCAGATCTGGCATTAGTGCATCAAATGGTTTGTCTACCTCCATGTATGATACCTTCCAGCCACTGGCAGTGAGACTGTGGAGAGACTCAACTCCACAAACATCTCATGAGTGGCAACTCAACCCTGCCATAGCCTGCAAGCTGTTCCGAAGTGAGGACCTTTTTGCCTCTCCAACGAATCTGGTGCCAGAAATAAACACCAGAATTCCTGGCTGGGAGATCTGTACACCTACCTACCAATTCCCTGGATCATCAAGTGATAGCTAAGCTATAAGATGACTGGGCAAGATGCATCCTTATGACCCTATGGTGGCCTCAGTAACCCTGTTGCCAAACTGCAAGGCTATTCTTCATTGGTGAATAGTATGGTGGGGTCAAAACCTATGGAGACAATTATCTGTTGTCTTCAGGGGTTGACCTAACCCTAGGCACCACATCTCTGTAGAAGGAACATCCAAGTTGTGTGGGATAACTGTTTCCCCCCACAGTGGGGGAACTAGTAGCCCTTCCCTGCAGTCCACCCTTCCTACGTTTGCACAAACCAATGTTAATATCTGACCCTACATCATTTCCTGCTTCCATTGACATCAAGACATTATCCTGCAAAGCATTTTTCCTTTCCTTCCTCTCTTGAAGAGGTTTCCCTTTGCTTCTTGAATGTTAGGAGAGCACTGGCCTTCTGCATCCTCAGGACTCTCGCCTTTCATCAGACAGCCCATCTTTTTGTAGCCTACAGCAGACCCAAAAAGGGCCAGCCTATCTCTGCCCAGTGCTACTGAAGCACTTTTGAGATCTTGCCACATCATTTTTGCTTTTAGTTATGAAGATCCCTATGCACATAAGACAAACCTATTTATTTGACCGCATACATTACTACTTGAAGAGTCACAGTTATAGGTCAACAGTTTGTTCCTCTTACACCCAAATTCCTCCCTAAAAGTACTTGTAACTTTTTATTTCCAAGCTCTGATACTGTGGTTTTGAAATCTGTTAACAGAAGAAAGGATTTAGATCTTAGTAAAAGAAGGATACTTTGACATCCAGCTTTTATCACTACTGGACACCAATTGGGCTAGGTCACTATTTTTGATCTTTCAGGTTCTCATTGTCAGCACCTCACAACAGTTGACTCTGTTTCCCTTTGCACAATGACATGAAGGAAGGTTAGCTTTACAAGCTTTACACATTGTTTTGTTCTTTCGGTCTGACTAGTTATACTGTTGCTATCCTGGAAAATCCTTGGTGTTTTGTGATAATATTCCTGGAGGTGTGTGGGATAGTTTTTAGAATAAATTATACTTTTTAGAATGAATTATGCACAAAAGAGATTAATTTCTTCATGTTGGTTATGCAGGTAAGGACTTCTGGACATTTGTAAATTGTATTATTACAATTAGAAAGGTAAATCTTTTCTGGATTCAGTTGCCACAGTTCTGTTGGAAGAAACACTCGTTTCTTGAAAAGCAGAATATGGGTTTTTGCCCCTCATTTAACTTAAAATTAATACAAGAAAAATTAGCAACTGCAATAACTGTAAATTATTTAAATATTTATAATTCCCAAAAGCTAGGATTTACAGAAACATCTAATGCCAACTAAATGTCCATGCTCAGCTATTCAAAAGCCCTGACTACTTGTGTCTCTCTCTTTACCCCCAGTATCAATGATTTTGGTATTTTCCGCCATCCTGGGAATTTGAATACTCCTCTGAACCTATACCACTTGTCTCACAAGTGGCACAAAGCTGTTGTTCTCCCTTCTGAACTACATTCCTATGTTACATTGTCCACCTTGGGATATTGCTGCCTCCTGATACAGCTTTTGACCATTTTCCACATCTCTTTACATTAGGTGATTTATTATAAAAACTATAAAGAAAAGGAAAAAAGTTCATGTTGCCATTTTTTACCTGCCTCCCTAAATGGAGACCAGAACAGCTAATGCTTTTGGCATCGCTTGACCTGTTAATCTCCTATGGGACAGGAGGAAAACTAAGTCACAACAGTAATCCAGGTGGTGTTCTGATATTGGTGAGACTATCCCTTGCGGGAAAACAGCCAGTATTGTCCATGAAGGAGATTGATGTCTCTGGATCCTGCTGACTTTCTGCTCTGGCTCTTTTTATGTTTCAGGTTATTACTGTAATATTATTGACACAAGACTGCTTTTTGAAAAGAATTCACAAGCTGCTACTTGACCAGAATTTAATCATTGGACTTCTGGCAGTACTACTACCTATTGGGATCATGTTGCTTACATAGCTGAATCCAAAATTTGATGGCCTTCTTGGTGATGGTGCCTAGATCCAGAATTCCTCCTAAAAGAGTCATTTAAGACCAAATCTCTCCTAGTATTAAATGTCAGTTAAAGACTGTGGGAAGTGATGATGGAGGGGAAAGCTGAGACTTGGCTATCTGTCTAGTATTTGATATGGTTTTTATAGTCTTAAATAGAAAGAACAGTTTGCATTAAGAAAGCATTTATTGGATTTTATTGCACTATATTTATTTAACTTCATCAATTTTTTATTGCTTCAGTTGTAACACGGGAGACAATCAGTAATAAAATGTTATAGTCTCTCAATCTAGATTAAATATTGAAGAAATGAAACATGCTACTTGTTCTACAACTCTATTGTGCACACCATTACAATAATATTTCTCCATCAAATTTTATTTCCCAGGTATATGTGGAATTTGATGACCTTGAATGGGAAAAACGAGAATGGGTTAAAGTTTATGAAGATTTTGCAGCCTTCTTGGTGGAGTACCAGCTGGTCTGGGCGAAGAGGAAGGATCCTAGCCAGACTCAGGGATCAAAGATAAAGCATATTCAGTGGCCTGCATTGGTAAGATACATAACTTCTTTCTAAGAATGTCACAGAAAAAATCTAGAAAGAACAGTGTGATTTTACTGCTTACCCTTTATAAACCGGCATGTTCCTAATCTCTTTTCTTCACAGACTTCTGGCAGTACAGGAGGTCTAACTGGAGGCAGCATCATTTTTGTAATGTTGCTTCAGTTGTTGGAAGAGGAGTATAGCCTGCTTTCTTTCGTTTTATCTTCCATATGAAATTAGTATTGGGCTTTGGTGATAGGTGTCAATGCAGTTCAAGAGTTATTCGGAATGTGAGTTGGTGTCTCACAGAGGTTAAAGCAGGCCAGACACCCAGTGCATTAAAGCTCTGCGTCATATTTTATCTCTCAGTTGCTCTATTTCCTATGGTAAGTTGTTATAAACAACAATGGTCAAATACTTCCTTTTGTTCAAATGACTTGGCTCTGGGTAACCCTTGATGAGACCCTGAAAAATGTTCCACCTTGCTTTGTCTGGAGATATTCACGTGGTTTTAATCACAGGCTTGAGTATTGTTCATGACTAGGTTTCAGTTAATAATGTATATTCTAGTTTATCCAACTAATGTGTATGATCTTTGCGCCAAGAAACTGATAAGTTTTTGAACAATACTTTTTCTTTTTCTACTTAGCTGCATCTGTAGCTGCTAGTGTTTCTCAAATTCTTTAGTGCGTATTATAAAATTAAACTGTCTGGCTTACCCTAAAATGAATTCAGTGAATTATTTGTTTGCTCTCAAAGTGAGAAAATCTTAAAGATTTCAAGATGGAAATATGAATATTGAAAAAGAAAAAAAAATACATGAATAATTGAAGCAATAATTGAAGCTGTTTCATACCTTGAAAAGTGAACTATGTTCTTTTAGATGATCAGCTGTTCTGGCTGTAGTTCTGAATGAGGGTCGCTTTTTGTTTTCTTATAAAGTCTAGCTGGCAATCCTCTCTTGCCCCAAAGAGATTTTTTTAATGTTTTATGAATATTCCAACTCTTTTGAAACGGTGACTGCAGTCAAAGCTGTGAGCTTTACCTTTTAATGAATAATTCTTCTATGGACAAATATTTTAGAAAAGGGTTGGCAACTTTGGTGGGCCTGGATTCGCTTTTTCAACACCAGGCTGCATCAGGCCCAAGAATGGCCAAAAATAATTGAAAGATGCAAAGCAACAAAAAACAAAATGGGAAGTGCCTGACAGTCACTTGATTTTGATGTTTGGGGGGACCCACCAGGCCCTCCAGAGCAAAAAAAAAAAAAAAAAAAAAAAAAAAAAAAAAAAAAAAAAAATTCACTCTAGGAGACCCCTGAGGTAAGGGGAAAAAAATTTTTCTTTAAAAATTTTTTTTTAAAAAAAAATCTTTCACTGAGAGAGATAGGTAGAGTTGAGGGGGCACTCTAATGATCTGGAGTATTTCGTGTGCTGAAAGATCAAATTTTGCACATCTTGCTTTAGAAGGAGTCAGATTTAATCTATGGCCCTCTCTTTATGCTTTTTAGCACTCAAACATAGTGTCTATAATACCAACTATTTCACTGTTGCTTTCAGTTTTTCTTTCTATCCCTATACTCTTTTTATGCGAGAACACTGTGAGAGATAATTCAGGGTTTTTAGAGTTTGGTGCCGCTAGTAAGCTTATGATACCAACTCTGGCTCCCTTTTCTGGCCACATCCAAGGAAGCTGTTCTGTATCTGAATCAGTGTCTTACATTGTTAATGGAATGGATGAGGTTGAACAAATTGGAGCCTAATCTAGACATGACTGAGGTGCTCTTAGTCAAAAGGTAGATCACTGAATAGAAATTCAGCCTGTGTTGATGTGGTCCCAGTCCTTTTGAATGTTTAGAATTGTGGTAGAGGTACTGTATTCCCAGATTGAATAACTGCATCTGTTTCTAAAGTTTTTGCACATGCGTTAATTAAGTCCTGGTTGGAATACTCAGACACTGTTGTGAGCTGCCTTTGGAAAATGTTACTAACCGTCAGCTGATGCAAAATGCTGAGGCCAGATTGTTGACAGGAAGTGCTTACAGGGAACATACAATATGGCTCCCTCTTACAACTGATTCACCAGTTATGGGTCTGCTTCAGTTCATATTAGTGGTTACGACCTGTAAAGCCTTGTGTAATTTGAAAGATTATATTCACTTGTAGGAGTCAATCTATGAGATCTTCAAGACAGGACTTTCTCTCAGTCTTGTCACCCATGTAGGCGTATATGAAAGGAACATCATATACATAGCTTTCTTGGCTGCATGTAGGTTCTGGAACTCCCTGTCAATGGAAACTGGGCTTGGGCCATCATTTGGAGTCATTCATTGCAGCCTGCCGTGGAAAATGTTTCTGCTGCATTTTATATTAGCAGCCAGGGTTGCACAGTATCTATTTGCATAGCTAAGTTGCAGAATATCTTTTGCCTAACTATTTCCACTTGCAATTTGTGCATTCCCCACAGCATTTTTCCAGTGTCATTTCACTTTGAATATACAGTGGCTTGGTCAACTGCATCAATAAGGGTCACACTATGGCTCAGAAACAGATTACTAAAACTATCCCCTCATTCTCATCAAATGGAGGAGTTATCTTGTAGTACGTCTGTTTGTCACAACCATGAATGCAATCACCCTGAGTAATTTCTAGTGCCACATTCCACTTGTGGAAGTATTGTTTCTGTTTTGAATCCTTTCATACCCTGTTAACACCTGGGTATGCCATCCAACACCAGGGCAGACTGGTGGGGGGGGAGTGGCCATTGTTTATAAGGACATATTTGAGGCTGCTAGGCTCTCTGCAGTGGCAAACCCAGGTCTAGAGGCCGTCCACCTGTCGTTTGGGGCCAGGGGTGGCTTTGGGATTGTGCTGGTTTACCGCGCTCCCCGTAATCCAGCGCAGTCCCTGCCGGAGCTGGCAGATTTCATCTCCGTGGCATTGTTGAGGTCCCCCAGACTATTGGTTCTCGGGGACTTCAACATTCACGCGGAGGCTGAAGTTTCCGGTCCAGCTCATGAGTTCCTGGGAACCATGGCTTCCTTGGACTTGACCCAGCAAGTCAACGGTTCTACCCATGTGGGCGGCCATATGCTGGATTTGGTCTTTGCTGCCGAGTAGAGAGAATGTGCTCCGAAGGTGGCTGACTTGGTATCGGCCCCCTTGTCATGGTTGGATCACCACCTAATTAAATGCAGCCTTTCAGTGGCACTTCCCTCCCGCGGGGAGCTTGGACCCATTAAGATGGTCCGCCCCCACAGATTACTGGATCCTAACGGATTCCAAGATACCATGCGGGGGATTCCGGCTGACTTGGTTGGCGCTCCTGTCAATGCTCTGGTGGATGGCTGGTATTCCGCTGCCACCAGGGCGGTCGACATGATCGCACCTAAACGCCCTCTCTGCTGCCGAGCCCGACCAGCTCCCTGGTTTAACCAGCAGCTGAGGGCCATGAAGCGTAATCGGAGAAGGTTAGAGAGCATTTGGAGAAGGGCCCTGATGGAAACTAATTTAAAAACCACCAGGATTGCGTCTAATCTTTACCTAGCTAGGGTAAAGGTTGCTAGAAGAGCATTCTTCGCTGACTGGATAAGCGAAGCTCACAATCAGCAGGTGGAACTTTTCCGTATAGTACGCAATCTATCCGGAGTTGGCCACAGTGATAGGCCTCCCTCTAGTATCTCCTGTGACCAATTTGCAGCATTTTTTAAAATCTAAAGTGGAAGCCATCCGCCGGGACCTTGATCCCTTTTTACAGACAGTAGATCGAGCTGAGATGTCCAGTGCATCGTCTTGCCCAGTGAGGTTAACTTGCTTTCAACCTGTGACGTCCAATGAGGTGGACAGGGTGCTTGTGCACTGTCGTGCTACCACCTCCTCTTTAGACCCTTGTCCAGCCTGGCTCATCAAAGCAGCCAAGCCGGTAACAACAAAATGGGCCACCGCAATAATTAATGGGTCTCTCCAGGAGGGCATGGTTCCCCCTGCCCTCAAGGAGACACTCATTAGGCCCATTTGAAAGAAACCTAATTTGGCGGCGGACGAAATTGGGAATTATAGGCCCATCGCCAATGTTTCTTTCATGAGTAAAGTGGTTGAGAGGGTGGTGGCTGATCAGCTGTAGGCCCTCCTGGAGGGAACTGATGCCCTTGATCCATTCCAGTCGGGCTTCAGGCTGCGGCATGGTACGGAAACAGCATTGGTCGCCCTGCAGGATGACCTCCTGAGGGAGGCCGACAGGGGCAATATGTCCTTGTTGGTCCTCCTCGATATCTCAGCAGCCTTTGATACCGTCGACCACGGTATCCTCCTGGGGCGGCTCTCTGAGTTGGGAATCGGTGGTCTCGCTTTGGCGTGGCTCCGTTCCTTCTTGGAGGACCGTCCCCAGAGAGTGCAGCTTGGCGAGATGACTTCCACCCTGTGGATCCTCAATTGTGGGGCTCCAAAGGGGTCGATCATCTCCCCAATGCTATTTAATATCTATATGAGGCCGCTGGGTGAGGTCATCCGGAGTTGTGGGGCCCGGTGTCATCAGTACGCTGATGACACCCAGCTCTACTTCTCCTTTTTTCCTACTGCAGTGGATGCTGTTCCGACCCTTGAACGCTGCTTGGGGACCATTCTGGAGTGGATGAGGGCAAATGGACTGAGGTTCAATCCAGACAAGACGGAAATCTTGCATGTGGGCAGCCCTGGTGTCAGTGGGTTGGGAAACTCCCTCTCCTTTGGGGGAGTGACTCTTCCCACGAAGAGTGAGGTTCGCAGCTTGGGCATCTGCCTGGACCCGGATCTCACCATGGAAACCCAGGTGGCATCTGTGGTCCGGGCAGCCCATTTCCATCTTCAGAGGAGTGCCCAGCTGCATCCCTATCTAGACGTGGGGGCACTCACAACGCTGATTCATGCCCTCGTAATCTCAAGAATAGACTATTGCAGTGCTCTCTACATGGGGCTACCCTTGAGGCTGATGCGGAGACTTCAACTGGTCCCGAATTCGGTGGCCAGATTAATAACTGGGGTGAAGAAATTCCTGCACATGTCCCCCACTCTGGCCGCCCTTCATTGGTTACCGGTTTGTTTCCACATCGAATTCAAGGTTATCATGATAACATTCAAAGCCCTAAACGGTTTAGGACCTAGGTACCTATCAGAACGCCTGCTGCCAGCCAGATCTGTCCGTAATACCCGTTCTTCACAGGCAGGGCGGTTGAGGGCCTTGACCCCGAAGGAGGCCCGGAGGGAAAGAACAAGAAACCTGGACCTTCTCGGTGGTTGTCCCCTGCCTATGGAACAACCTGCCTTTTGAGATCCGCCTGGCACCCTTGCTGGATGGGTTCAAAAGAGCATTGAAGACGTGGCTCTTCCGCCAGGCTTTCCCGGAGCACTAGGATCTCGCCCTCCCTTTTTATCATTCTTTTTGCCATCCTCTCCATCACCCTTTTTACCATCTTTATTGCCATCTGTTTTAATTTCCCTATTTGTTATGTATTAATTTATTTTTATCATGTTTTTAATATTATTCCTTATATTGTTGTTAGCCGCCCAGAGTGGCCTGGTTGCCAGATGGTGTGGGATATAAATTCAAATAATAAAGTAAATAAATTAACCACACTCTTGGATTCTTATTTTACCTCTGACCTCAGATGTTCTCAGCCTCTTAATTGCAGGCTGTGCTCCCAACAAGTGTGCTTTGAAATACACTAGATTGGTTCACTAACTTTATCACAGTGATTCCCAACCTGGGATACATGTACTCCCAGGAGTTTGAACCAGGACATTTAAGAGTATGTGAAAAAAATGGAATAATGGTGGGAAATGGCGTATATGTCAACAGTGTAAGACAAGATACAAGTAAAAAATTGTGAAATCAATTGAATGTTATGGCAAGTAGTGAAGTGGGTTTTCTTCATTATTTAACCTCGAGAAAGGCCCCGTTCCCTCACTTTGTCATTTTGACAAATGGTGAGGAGTCCCTCCCTAAACAATGTGTTGCAAACATGCTACTACAGCATGCATGCTTGGTGGTACGCCTCTCACAGGCTCAGTTTTCACTCTTCTCCACTTCACAGACATTTGAGTGCTGTCGTGGCGGTACTGGTGTGTGTATAAGCAGGCCCTTTATTTAGTCTTGTGAGTCTAGCAGCCATATTAATTACAAACATGTTGCTAATATGAAGAGTACAGTTTATTGAAATGGGCTGCCAAAGGGTACACGCGTGAAAAAAGGTTGTGAACCGCTGCTCCATCTTATAGTTTGACTTGTCCTCAGCAAACTTCTGTTCCTAGCTATGTAACTGTCAGAGTTATCTAAACTGGTGAGAACAGATAAGAGCTGGATTTGAAGAAAAGATCTTGATCCACTGAATAGGAAACCTCAGTAACATAGAGAATGTTGTGTTGTCTGAAGAAAGTTAAGAGCAGAATATTTTGTAATAATCTTTTTTATGTAATTGTTCTGTATGTCGTTTAAAAGACATTTACAAACGGAATGTACGCAAAACCTTCTTGCAAATATGAGGAGAAAACACGGCTTTTCTGCTTTGCCTCTTATCTGTCCATTATACTTTCTTTTTCTCCACCAAAGTTTTCCTGCTTTCTTACTTTTCTGTAACTCACAGTATTTCTTTCCCATTTGGAAGGATTGCTTAGGAATCCTGACACTTTTCTGTTCTTCTGGAAGTGATTGCTGTTTTCTGTTGGATAATCTGGCAAGTGAAACATCCCTGCTTGTGCTGTATGCCATAACATTCCTTGGAAAATTCACACTCTTCCTACAAATTGTTCCATCCTGTGGCTGCATCAGCACCATACACTTCAAGTTATTTAATCATATTAATTAAAGTCTGAGCTTGTGTTGCTTCCAGTCATCATGAGTGAAACTTTATACATATCTAGTAGATATGGTCCACAGAGTCTTCGAGAAATAACTCCTTAGACATAGTCATATTTTTGGTACTTTTTCAGCCTTTAGAGCTCTAAACCCGCATGTGTGTTCTTTTAAAAAAAATTCAAAGCTTGCTGAAATTCTTATGACTTCAACAATATCCTTGTTACCTAGGTAAAACAAAACACATACTCTAATAGGACTGCCAAGTGACTGGCTGTATGCATTTCTTCCATACAATGTATGGAACAGGTCCAGTATAATGACTGGAACAAAATTACATGTTTCTTCTGAGATGTAATAATGCCCATTTTAAAATAGACTCAAACATTTCCCCTTTACTGTTCTGTTAGTTTGAGTACAGAGATCAAATTTGTGGATTTTTCTTACAGTTCAAGTATTCTTAATTTACTCTTATTCAGAATTTATAAACATTGAAATAGGCTAGATTTTTTATTGTTTCTTAAAATTTGTCTTTTAGCTGGGCAGTTTTTGATCCCCCAAATCATTGCATACATGAACATCTGAGCAGTGATGTTTATTTGCTGTAGAGAAAAAGAAAAGGTGAATGCAGTCCATGCCTTAGATGCTTTGAGAGTAGTCTGTTAGCTTTAATGGGACCTCTCAGATCAGCAGCTTGACTTAATTTTACATCTTAAATTTAACTTGTGACTTTTAAAAAATGGCCTTTGCTTTGAAGTAGAAATCGATATTAGGCAGACCTATTCCTTCTGAATATTAGTATTTTGGTGTAGTCAGAACAGAATTATATATATATTGAGGCGGTGCATATGAGTTTGTTCCCATGTATCTGCTATCAGTTTTGCAGTTCAGGTGTGTGCTAAAGAATGATGAGTATCCTAGATTCATTCTCCCCTGTTTCCTCAAATGGATAATGACACCTGGATTACTGCAGTCTGTTCTTTATGGGCCTACCTTTGAAGAATCTTCAAAACTTTCACTTGGCCCAGAGCACAGAGACAAATATTTCAATATGTGCTTATACGTGAGATCATATTTTTTTGGAGGGGAGGGGAGTAAAATTCAAAGTGTTTAGAATATACTTTAATACTTCAAATGAGTTTGAGTCAGCATACTTGATAGGTTGCTCCAGCCTATTGGAGTAGAGTTTTCAAGTGTATAGTTGCTACATTGAGGACAGGAGATCACACTCTGACACATTCCACTGATAGGGGTAGTTCCATCAGTGGATACAGCTTCTGAAATACTATCTTGGGATGCACCACTAATTTTCCATGTTGAGATTTTGGGTGTGGGTTAGAAGCCTTGTGCAGTTCTATTAAAGACTCTTAATCCCATCCAAAAGTATTAAAAATATTTTTTTTGTAAATTTCCATTGAAGCACTTTTATATTCTGAATATGAAGGTGTCAGATTTGTGTTCTTAATTTTAAATGTAGAGTAGAAGCCTCTTGTTAATTAAGATTGCTAATATTGGTAGGTAGGTATGGCTTCCAGCACCTGCAAAAATTATTCTCCTTCATGTCCTACAGGTCCATCTTTGGAAAACATGTCTGCTAAATTGAATTATATTTTAAATATATTTAGTTATTGATATTTTGCCTCTTTCTGAAATATGCTTATTGAAGCTGTGAGTAGATAAAAATTATGACTAGCTGTTTTGTACTTCATTTTATGGAATTACATCTTTGCTGTGTCATTCATTATGTTTGGTTTGTGTATGTGTTAAGTCAATTCTGTCTCTATTAACTTGTCTGAGATTGTGTTACTGTTTTGCTGTCTGAGGCAATATAAAATATTATTCAGGATGTGACTCCACATTGAGGATAATGCGAATACACTCACTGTGGAGTTGCACCAAGGAATTTGGGTTTGTGCAGTTTAAGTGGACACACAGAAAAGAGGAGAAAGCCTATTTTTCTTTTTGCTTGCAGTTCCACATGGAGTCCTATAGGGGGCGCCATTACAAAGCATTGCCTTACAAACAATAAAAGGCTTTCTAGTTCAGTTTTTTCATATAATTGTTAGCTTTAAAAAAAAACAAAAACCTCTCACCCTCAGAGACAAGCTCAGTTCCTTAACTTATACAAAAACCCAAACCCAGGAATGTTGCCATGGGGGAAAACTGTTAAAACAAAAACAAACAAACAACAACAAAAAAAAACACATTGTCTTGGGAAGCAGACTGCTTCCTTTAAGCGTGTGTATGTGTTAGTGCGTGCATGCATGCTCATGGCTTGTAAGGCAAGCAGCGAGGAGAAATGTGTTTTGTATGTGTGTGCATGTGCTTGATTGGGCTTTCTTTTCTTCATCAGTTCAAAGCAATCACATACTTGGAGCCACTTTGAACTAAAGCAAAAGGATTTGACTTCCAAAAAGGGAGGAAGAACTGTGGATTGAGGGCAGGGGACTCTGGGCTGATTTTCATTTCCTGTTGTGTCATGTGATCAATAGGAGTCAGCTCACTCCAACAAACCCATAGTATTTCCTGCATTTCCCCCCTCTGTAGTTCCCAAACATTCTTTATCTGTTATAAAAAGGTAAGCCCTGATCGTTCTTGTTGCCCTTCTTTGAACTTGCTCCAGTTTGTTGCCATCTCTCTTAAACTGTGGTGTCCAGAACTGGACACAGTATTTAAGATGAGGCCTAACCAGTGCTGAATAGAGGGGAATTAGTACTTCATGAGATTTGGGGACTATACTTTTGTTAATGCAACTTTTTTTTTGTACCCACATCACACTGTTGACTCATATTCAGGTTGTGATCTTCAACAATTCCAAGCTCTTTCTTGCTCGTAGTTTTACTGAGCAAAGTATCCCCCATCTTGTAATTGTGCATTTGTTTCCTCCCCCTCTCCCCTCAGTGTAGAACTTTGCACTTATTCCTGTTAAATTTCATTCTGTTGTTTTCAGCCCAGTGCTAGAGCCTGTCTTCCAAGGTATTAGCTATTCCACCCAATTTTGTGTCATCCACAAATTTGAAAAACATTTCCTGGACCCCCTCATCCAAGTTCTTCGTAGTGACCTCTGTGAATGCACACAAATGGGTTTTACTCTGCGCCTGCGCAGGACGTTCGGAAGATTCTAGAGCTTAGAAAAAAGAAACAATTTAGTTTCCCCCCCCCCCAGGGCGCAAGCTCCGCCTCCTCAACCTTCCTTTCAGTTCCTTTTTTTCTGCCGTTGGGTTAGGACGTGAGGAACAGTAGAGCGCTAAGGAAAGTAGATTCAGCTTTGGTAGAGATTCTACCTTGTTTTAATTTTTTCCTAATAGTTTATTTTGTTGATTATTCTATTATTATTATCGTTTCATAGCGATAGATCCCCGTTTCGTCTTTTTTCGCTACTTTCCCGCCTTCCCCCCGCCTTTTCCCCTGGATTCCCCCTCCTTTTATTTATTTTTCTGCTTCCCCTTATTTTATGGCCCCTCGGGGCTTTAAGAAGTGTTCCGTTTGTCTACGAAAAATTCCGTTAACGGATGGACACGATCTGTGCTTATTTTGCCTGGGGGAATCCCATCAGACCCAGTCGTGTGCTGCGTGCAGAAACTTTTCCAAACAAGCGATTAAACTGAGATTCCAGCGCTTACAGTTCTTTCTTTATGAAAAGACCCTGAACCCTGCCATGGGGGTGCAAACCCTGCACTCTCCTAACCCTCCACAACCGGAGGTTACTAAATCTGTCTCCAGTCCAGCTGCACAATCCTTATCCAGCACGGCTTCGGTACTTACCAAGTCCAAGGACTCTCTTAAGCCGGCCAAATTAGTCTCCGCTAAGGCTCCACCGTGGCCAGTTGATCCTGCGAAAAAGAAAAGAGACAAGGAAAAAATTAAGAAACAGAAGAAAATTGCCAAGCCGGCTATTGCATCCCTTCCTTCGGCTCCATTGCCATTGGAAGAATCCTCGAGAGAAGATCTTGGGCTCTTGGATAGGGAGGAACGTGCCATTCCTCCAGCCCAAACACCTCGTTATTCCTAGCTTCTCTCCAAGTTCAGGCCATTGTGAGGCTGATGCACCTTCCAGCCTGGCCTTGGCCCATTCTAGCCCTCGATCCTCAGGGCGGGCAGATATGGATGTCGAATCCGAACAGGAGTCCGCTATATGCACTCCTAAAAAGAGAACCGAGAAGCACAAACATACTTCTCCATATCAACCTCACAGCCATGAGGAACAATACTACCATCCAGAGGGTCTGCCGCAGTACGGCTATCCTTACTTCGATTGATACCACCCGTATCCGTACCATGGCTATGGTTATCACGATGAATATAGGGGCCTTAATTACCCACCACCACCTTGGTACCCTTCTGTGGCGCCACCGCCAGACGTCTCCTCTGAACGTCAAGGGGATACCTCTGCTCCCCGAGTCGAACCACTTCGGAAAAGAAAGACGGTACCAGAGGTCTCGATACCGGCAAAACGACCTAAACACCACGGAGGCCGTTCTTCAGTAGAAGCAACCACGCTTTACTCCGGCCACGATACCGAGCCTTTCTCTGCATCTACGCAGTCGGATGCTGACCCCCCTTCGAGGATACATTCAAGGGGTTTTCATCGCTCGCCATCAAGGGCCTCTATCTCTTCTAATAAGGATGACTCGTCGTCGTTGGGTGTATCCGAGGCTCAACACCCTTCTGCTGATACTATGGATAGTCACCCCCTATCACCTACGGACGACTATACATCTTACACCCAGCTCATACTGCGCATGGCAAAGACCCTGCAACTTGATGCCCAAATATCGTCACAGCAGGAGAAAGACTTAGTATTCCATGATATGGACCAGGATAAGACACTCCCACCTAGCTTGAGCCTTGTTCCAGCACTTCTTAAGCTTGTTAAAGACTCATGGGATAAGCCACCCTCGGCTCTTCAAATTCCACGAAGGGTTAAACATCACTATAAGACGCATGGATCTGAATCGGACTTCTTAGCCAAACACCCGGTTCCTAATTCAATAGTGGTTGAAGCCACACAATACAAGTCCCACACTAGGTCTCTCGCGACACCTATGAATAGAGAGGGACGAAAGATTGACTCCTTGGGGAGAAGACTTTACTCGCTAGCGGCATTAATGATCAGGATCTCCAATTACCAGGCGGCAGTGGGTGCCTATCAGAGACATTTATGGGACAGAATCCTCCCCACTCTGCAAGCAGCGCCAGAGCCCTCAAAGACTGAAATCCTGAACGTCTATACAGAGGCTACCACCCTCGCAAAACAGCAGAGGGGCGCTGCGAAACATACCGCTGACACCACGTCGAATACCATGTTAACTTCGATAGCAGTTAGAAGGCACATCTGGCTCAGGGCAGCTAACATCATCGACGATACCAAGACTAAGATTGAGGACCTCCCTTTCGATGCCGTTGGGTTGTTCAATGCAAAAACTGATGACATAATGGAAAACATCCATAAGATGAGGAAAACGGCCAAATCATATGTTCCGTACCAACCATATAAATACCAGAGGCCTCCTTATAAAAGACCTTTCTACCACCAGCAATATCAATACCAGCCATTTCGTCACAATAAGCAGCAACCGCAGGAAAGGGTCTACCAACCACCACAGACCAACCCCTTGCAATTCAAACAGCAACAATACCAAGGCACCAGACAGCCTTTTCGTAAAACACAATGCAGGGGTAAGCAATATACCTAATCACTTTTATAACCCAATGAGACTCTCCCCGTTCCTCCCAGAATGGCGGAGAATTACAACTGATAAATGGGTTCTGGCTATTATCGAAAAGGGCTACCTCATAGAATTTGCAAAAACCCCTCCACCAGATTTCATTAAGAGCACCTCCTTCTCAGTACAGTTACGAGAGGAAATATCATCACTCCTCAGAAAGGGTGCTATAGTCAGAGTTCCATCTTCTGACTCTAATAATGGGTTTTTCTCCCGATACTTCACAGTCTCTAAGAAGGATGGAGCTATTAGGCCAATCATGGACCTTAGAGACCTCAACAAATTCATACTGTATAGAAAATTCCGTATGCTAACCCTCGATTCCATTCTCCCTCTCCTATCCCAGGGAAACAAACTGGTTCGTAACCATCGACCTCAAAGATACGTATTTTCATATATCAATACATCCTACTCACCAAAAGTTTCTCAGATTCCGGTTCGAGACTACACATATCAATTCTCTGCTCTCCCTTTCGGGCTCTCGACAGCCCCGAGGACATTCACCAAATGTATGGCTCCTGTGGTAGCGTACCTCCGTATCAGGGGAGTAACGGTCTTCCCCTATATCGACGACTGGTTCCTGGTTGCCCAATCCTACCACGATGCCGTAAGAGCCACGAAACTCACGCTGGACACTTTAGACAAACTGGGTCTACAGATAAACCGAGAAGTCTCACCTACAACCATCCCAGCTGGTCAATTACATCGGAGCCGAGCTCAACGCCCTAAAAGCAAAGGCGTTTCTACCACTCCAAAGAATCATGAAAATTCAAAACGCACCGATTCCGACCTTACAAGACCGTAACTGCCCACGACGCACAACACCTACTCGGCCACATGGCGTCCACAACATCAGTCGTCCTCCATGCCAGATTGAAGCTGAGGACGCTCCAATCCTGGTTCCTCTTTCAGTTCGACCCCATAACAGACAGCCCACTAAAGAAATTGCTTATACCACCAGATCTGGCAGACCAACTCACTTGGTGGTCATCCGTCCACAACTTATCAATGGGCAGGTCCTTCCAACCACCTCACCTGTCCATACAGGTAACCATGGACGCGAGCCCCTCGGTATGGGGAGCACACTGCCAAGAACTACAAGTCCACGGCTTGTGGACAAAAAGAGAGAGAAAACTTCACATAAATCAGTTGGAGATGATGGCTATTATGAACGCATTTCAAGCCTTCCTACCGCGCATCAAAGGAAGGGCGGTTCAACTTGTAACAGACAACACTACGGCCATGCATTACATAAACATACAGGGAGGAACACGCTCTCTGTCTCTCCTCCACCTCACCATAAAATTTTGGGAATGGTGCCGCACTCACCATATTTTCCCTCAAGCCATCCACATTTCATCAGAGGACAACTGCCTTGCGGACCACCTCAGCAGGCTCCCCGCCCGCATGCACGAATGGTCTCTAAACGAGACGATCTTCCAAGACATCTGCTTCAGATGGGGCCATCCAACAATAGACCTTTTTGCCTCCCGTCGCAATGCAAAGTGCCCCAGATACTGCTCAAGGGCAGGCGTAGACTCCAAGTCACTTGGAGACGCATTCATGACAAACTGGTCAGGAGAACTCGCCTATATTTTCCCTCCGATACCCATGTTACTCAAGACGGTCATCAGTATCATCCAATACCGAGCGGATGCGATACTCATCGCCCCGTGGTGGCCTCGACAGCCATGGTTCGCACACCTGAAAACAATAACAAAAGAATTGTTTCATCTACCTGTGATACCAACCCTTCTGTCCCAGAACGACGGATCCATTCTCCATCCAGACGTAGAATCCCTGCACTTGACCGCGTGGAGGATAACCCCGAGTTCCGTACGATCTTAGACTGCGCTCGAAAGCCATCCACTTCCCGACTCTATCAAGGCAAATGGCAGTCTTTCATTAAATTTACTCAATCTCAGGAACTTACTCCTGTCCCGACCTCCCTTAGAACGATACTTACCTTCATCCTGCATTTATTTAATCTCGGGCTCGCTCATTCCACTATCAAAGTTTATATCTCGGTCATTATAGCTCACCAACCTCCCGGTTTTCGCTCTGCTAAACTTTTTTCCCATTCGACACTCAAGAAATTTCTCAGAGGCCTACAAAACATCAGGCCACCATTGCAAAGAATCGTACCACAATGGCCGCTTCAACTTGTGCTAGAAATACTTACGAAACCGCCATTTGAACCCATGGCGACCTGCAACGAGAAACTGCTCTCTCTTAAGACCACCTTTTTAGTAGCAATCACTTCAGCGAAAAGAGCTAGTGAGCTAGCCGCTCTGAGATCAGACCCTCCTTATTTACAGATGCATCCTGATAAAGTGACTTTACACCCTGATGTTTCCTTCCTACCTAAGGTGGTATCAGATTTCCATCTTAACCAACCTATCATACTACCAACATTATTTCCATCTCCATCTTCACCGCTCGAGCGCAAGCTTCATTCGCTAGATGTGAAGAGAGCCCTGGCTTTCTACCTAGATAGGTCAAAGCTCTTTAGACATTCACAGAGACTATTCGTATGTTATCACGGTCCCAACAAAGGTGCTCCGGCCTCTTCTCAAATGATATCGAGATGGATAGTGCAAACCATCCAGTTAGCATATCAGCTTTCAGGCAAACCGGTACCAGACCATTTGAAGGCACATTCCACCCGTGCAGTCTCCACATCGACCGCTCTGCACCGTGGTGTACAGATACAAAATATCTGTCGAGCAGCTACCTGGTCCAACCCTCTGACGTTTGCAAAGCACTATCGCCTTGATGTCAGAGCCAAAAATGACGCTGCATTTGGAAGGGCGATACTGACATCCTTACTACAGTGACGGCCCTCCATCCGATGAGTAAGCTTGCTAATCACCCATTTGTGTGCATTCACAGAGGCCACTACGAAGAAAGTTAGGTTACCTATCTGTAACCATGGTTCTTCTAGTGGACCTCTGTGAATTCACACATCCCTCCCTTCCTCCCCTCTGTCCGTCACGTTGCCTTTCTCTTCGATACCTACTCTTTGGTAACGGCGGACTAAAGGAACTGAAAGGAAGATTGAGGAGGCGGAGCTTGCGCCCTGGGGGGGGAACTAAATTGTTTCTTTTTTCTAAGCTCTAGAATCTTCCGAACGTCCTGCGCAGGCACAGAGTAAAACCCATTTGTGTGAATTCACAGAGGTCCACTAGAAGAACCATGGTTACAGGTAGGTAACCTAACTTTTTGTGGTACCCCGCTTGTTACCTCTTCCTGTGTTGAGAAGGAACTGTTGGTAACCACTCTCTGAGTACGATTCTGTAACCAACTGTGTATCCACTTGACCGTTCTTCTGTCTAGCCCACATCTAGTTAGCTTGCTAATCAGAATATCATGGGCACTTTGTCAAAAGCTTTGCTGAATTCAAGATATATTACATCTACAAGACTCCCACTGTCTACCAGAGAAGTTATACGATCAAAAACTAAAATAAGATTAGTCTGGCAGGATTTGTTCTTTTCCCTGGGATTTATGTCAGTTTGACCCCTGTCTGTAGTTCCTAGGTTTCTCCTTTTTGCCATTTTTGAAGATAGTCAACATTAGTTAGTTAATTAGTTAGTTGCTTGCTTGCTTGCTTGCTTACATTTATACCTCATATTTCCACCACTTTGTAAGGCAAAAAACTTTACCCTACAAAGTTTTAAAGAAATAAAACTTTCTTTAAAACTTTGTTTTGGGAGTTGGGGGCACTGCTTTATGGTGGTTCCGCTCCTTCCTGGCTGACCGTGTCCAGAGGGTGGTGCTGGGGGACAGTTGCTCTGCCCCATGGCATTTATGTCATGGGGTTCCTCAGGGCTCGATACTGTCCCCCATGCTGTTTAACATCTACATGGAACCACTGGGAGAGGTCATCAGGAGGTTTGGGCTGAGGAGTCAGCAATATGCTGACGACACTCAGCTCTACCTCTCGTTTTCCACCAATCCAGGTGAGGCAGTTTCTGTGCTGAACTCGTGTCTGGACCTGATAATGGACTGGATGAGGGTTAATAAATTGAAACTCAATCCAGACAAGACGGAAGTGCTGTTAGTGGGTGCTTCGCCGGACAGGCTGGAGGGCCATTTCCCTGCCCTGAATGGGGTTACACTCCCCCTAAGGAACAGGGTCCGCAGCCTGGGGGGTGCTCCTTGACCCCAGTCTAACTCTGGAAGCCCAGGTGGACTCGGTGGCCAGGGGCACCTTCCTTCAGCTGCGGAAATTGTACCACCTACGGCCCTACCTGGATGAGTGGAGTCTCATGACAGTTACACACGCACTGGTAACATCTCGTATAGATTATTGCAATGCGCTCTACGTGGGGCTGCCTTTGAAGATGGTCCGGCGACTGCAACTGGTCCAGAATCGAGCTGCGCAGCTGGTGAGTGGTGGGGCCGCTAGGGGACATATTAAGCCGATTCTGATTAAATTACATTGGTTACCAGTTGCTGCCCGGGCCCAATTCAAAGTGCTTGTTTTGACATATAAAGCCCTAAACGGCTTGGGCCCTGGATACCTGAAGGACCGCCTCCTTCCATATGAGCCTACCCGGCAGTTAAGATCTAGCCAGGGGGCCCTTTTGAAAGAGCCGTCCCTCAAGGAGGTAAGAGGGATGGCTTGTAGACAAAGGGCCTATTCGGCAGCTGCCCCCAGACTATGGAATGCCCTCCCGACTGAGATTCGTCTGGCGCCGACGCTGATGACATTTCGGCGCCAGGTCAAAGCCTTCCTGTTCCAGAAGGCATTTAATTGAAATAATATCAACTGTGGGTCCTGATGGCAATTTTTAGATAATCTATTTTAATTGTATTTTAATTGTATTTTAATTGTTGTAAGCCGCCCAGAGACCTTTGGGTAGAGTGGGCGGCATATAAGTTAAATAAATAAATAAAATAAATAAATAAAATAAAAACAGATACAGTAAAACCAACATTTAGCTGAAACATTAAAACCAGTGCGCTGAAGATCTTGAAGCCTAGACATATCATAATGAAACAGGTGGTCCCTCAGAAAACCAAACTGTCATTCCACCTCCACCCACTCTGACTGCATCTTGTTTCCCTTTTTAGGTAATGGTGATGATGATGATGGGTCAGGCACAACACTGGGCAGACCTCCAGGAAGTGCTAAATAATATAGTTTCCCCAATGCATTCAATAGACTTTTCAATATTAGAGCATTTTTGCATGCTTTGTAGACCTATTTTGCAGAATAAGGGAAACTAGGGAAACTATGTATGTGGTGCTCCCTGGGTGTATCCCAAGTGCTTGCAGCAAATCAGACAAGATTTGCATGTCCCTGCACAGTTTGTAGTCTTCTGGGGTACTACAGAGATGTTAGTCTGGCATTTAAATAAATACTCACTTCTGTTCAACCTGTCCACTCATTGTGATGCCCTGCTCCTCGAGACTTTGCTTCCAGAAAGTTTGAATGGCTATATAAAACTGGACTTTCACTGAAGATGGTAGCTAAATTATGGAATGTTCTCTTATGGCTAGCATATGTAGGAGGAGAACATGTCAGCTGTCTCTTGGAACAAGAGTGTATGCCTGCTGTTTTGGTAATCTGCTGTCTACTCTTTCCCTGGAGCACTTCTACCTGTGGAACCTCCACCTCAGGTGTTGCAGGGCCATGCCCTTTCTTCTGCTGCCCTGAGTCAGCTGCTGTGCACCCAGGGATTGACTTCTGTCCCACCTGCCACTGGGGACAGGGATATATGCTGGGCTGCTGAAGGGGTGGCCCAATGTTCCCTCTAATTTTCAACCCCCCACAGGGTTCTGCCGCAGTTAGAATCAAAGGAGCTGAAAATGATCACTCTGGTTGCAGAGTCATGTGCGCATCTTAGAAGGAACCTTAGGATGGACCAACTGCTGATAGAGTTGCCATCAAAGTGGGTAACACCAAACTGGGAATGCCTCTTTGGGGGAGTCACTTTGAGGGATCCAAAGTATGAAGGCTAGTCCTTGTGTTTAAAAGAGTTGAGGAAGAAGGGTTCAATTTTGCTGCTGTACTAATAGGTCAGGAAGATGTATTTGGGGGAGTGTGGGAACCACTATTCAAGTAATTGATGGCAGGGAGAATACAGTCAGAGATGCCAACTTGGCCTTTACAGGGAAACGAGGTCAGGCCATTGGCTGGTCCTCCCTTCTTTCAGCTTGGAATCTAGACAATGAAATCATCAAGTTAGATCATCCAGCCTAAAAACCCTCATTTTAATGCCAGGTCAGTTGCAAGAACATCAATCTAGGACTTGATTCTGGGTGAAGGCACTACTTGGCTTATGTTACAGAGACTTGATTGAGAGAAGAGGGAGAAGTCTGTCTCATCCAGGTCTGTCCACCAGCCCAAATATATTGCCTTATCTCTAAGGACCTAGTGTGGTGTACTGAATAGAGTGATGGAATGAGACTCAAAGTGAGGACTGGGAAGAGCAGAAAGACCAGGTGGTGATGGAAGCAACAGTCAGCTCAGCAAGCGGATGTGCTATGGCACAGCTGTTGTAAAATATTTAGTGTTATGAGGTGCTGTCAGAAGCAGCAGTGGATAGGCTGGCAGACTCATGAATAACTCAGGGGACCTGGGTTTCGATTCTCACTTGGTCATAGAAACTCACAAGGGGGCAGGAGGTAATGGTAAAACCATTCCTTAAATATCTCACCTTGAAATCTCTATTAGGGTCTCTGTAAGTCATTTCCAACTTGATGGCCCATAACATGCACATGCATAATAGTGGGGTATAACATCTGAGAAGTCGGGGGGGGGGGAATCTTCACAAGATGGAAAATAAATATTCATGTTGTCTGTTTAGTAGTTATAAATATTAATAAATTTAGAATTGAATACAGTGGTGCTTCAACTTACGAACTTAAGCCGTTCCAGAAGATGGTCGTAACTCAAATTGGTTGTGAGTCGAAGCAACATTTCCCATAGGAATGCATTGAAACCCCATTAATCCGTTCCGGCCAGGGAAAAAATCACCAAAAAATAAAAAAATTAACACTGCAAGCCCCATCGGAACGCTCTAGGGCCGAAAAAAAAAAATCACAAAAAAACACACAACACCACAGCAAGCCCCATCGGAACACGCTGGGGCCGGAAAAAAAAATCACCAAAAAACCAAACAAACAGAACAAGCCCCATCGGAACGCGCTGGGGCTGAAAAAAAAAATCACCAAAAAACAAAACAACACAGCAAGCCCCATCGGAACGCGCTGGGGCCGGGAAAAAAAAATAACCAAAAAACAAAACAACACAGCAAGCCCCATCGGAACGTGCTGGGGCTGGAAAAAACAAAACACCAAAAAACAAAACAACACAGCAAGCCCCATCGGAACGCGCTGGGGCTGAAAAAAAAAATCACAAAAAAACACAACACCACAGCAAGCCCCATCGGAATGCACTGGGGCTGGAAAAAAAAAACACACCAAAAAACAAAACAAAAATCACAGCACAGAAACATAACCCCCCCCCCCCCAGCCCAAACCCACCCTGCAAAACCCTGTACTCACTCAGAACAGGCATTTTAAAAAGCAGAAAGCAGCACCAGGCAGTCCGAAGCCTCCTCCAACGCACTCTCTCTAACCTTTGGGGCGAAAGAGCTACAAAGAAGCAGCCTCTTCGCTGACCAACGGTTAGTAATTTAAATTCCCCGTCTTTTTCCCCACCTTTTTTCTGATCGTAACTCAAAGCTCCGGTCGCAAGTTGAAGCAAACTTTTGCGGCCAGAGCTGGTCGTAACTCAAATTGGTCGTAAGTCGGGACGTTCGTAAGTCGAGGCACCACTGTACTTTACAAAGTTCAGGCAAGAAGACATGAATTAGCTGCTGCAGTTCTGCCGAAAGGAAGAAAAAGCACAACTTTTGAGCTGGCCTATCTATAAATTAGGAGTACAAAGATACCCATTTAGACTTATGTATGACATTGTCTAGATCAGTGGTTCCCAACCTTGGGTCCCCAGATGTTCTTGGACTACAACTCCCAGAAATCCTAGAGAGCATAGCTAGTGGTAAAGACTTCTAGGAGTTTTAGCCCAAGAACATCTGGGGACTGAAGCTTGGGAACCACTGCTGTACACCAAACTGACTGGTACTGGTAGACTTTTATCAGTAAAAATTCTTAATGAAATTACTGCCTCCCATTTGTAATCTCTTCATTGAGTCATTACTAGTAAGTTAACTTGGATGCAGACAGTATTTTTCTTTTGTTTATATAAAACAAAACTGATACTATAGTTTGAATATTATAGAAAGCACTGGTTTGTAATTATGATTCGGTATTAAGGGCATTTCATTTTTAAAATGATGCTTATTCTTTCCCCCCCTTTTAAAATGTATTGTTCTCTCAAAACAAGAACAGTATTTTTTCCAAAACTTACAGAAGCATTTTATAGGAGCAATTTGAAGTCAAATCAGTATATTCATCTCTGCCATTTAATGACCTTGTCTTGATAACACAAAGAACATACAAGGAACAGCATCTTGAGAGAACTTTGCTCTAGTAGTTGCTGATTTGAATGGTTCCCCTTGTCATCCATGACTGTAAGGCTTTCCTTGCCACAATACAAGGACATAATGGGGTCAGTCCAACAAGTGATTTCTGATTACATTAATCCCAGTGTTAACAGGAAGTAAAACATCAGTGCACCCAAAATAAATCTCTTTTGTTCCTTCCAGCTTCAATTCCGTAGTGGAAATGGAAGACCAACTGAAAAGGCCAAAAGTAAAAATATTGCTTTTTACATAAATTTGGTTTACTGTAGCATTAATAAGACTTGAACTGGTGTGCTGGGAGTAGATATGGGATATTTGTATTTGTATCCCTGGGGATACGAATATCAGCATCCCAGATGCCTGGGAAGTCCAATCCCTCCCCCCACAAACCGGCAGGTCCAATTACCGGTCGCCGCATGAAGCTAGCGTCGTTCTCGTTGTGCCAATCACGGAAGTAGCCCAGCCGACACTTTTCCACCTCCCCACACAGCCAACCAGTTTGGCGAGGAAGCAGGATGACAAGTCTCCCAGCTGTTGACTAGTCAGCTGTGTGGGGAGGCAGGGAAGTGCCGACCAGGCTACTTCCTTGATTGGTGTGATAAGAATGACACTGGCCACATGTGCTGCGCGGCAACCAGTAATTGGACCCTCCCATTCGGCGGGGGGGGGGAGTGAATGGACTTCCCAGCACCTGTGGTGCCAATATTCGTAATCGTATCCACAGGGATACAAATATGCATATCCTGTGTCTAGCTTGGAGTGGAACTCATTTTCCAATCTGATAGCAGCTTCTTAAATTGAGACATTGCAGCAAGCTATTGTAGCAGGTATTTTAGTTTAACTGAGTGACATTATTGGCAGAACATTTGCTTAGAGATTACTCAGTCAAATTATCTTTACAGCTTGTCTTGGTTTTCTTTGCTTCTCATGAATCCACCAGCATAATGTCTCTTAGTATACAACTACTGAGAAAGGCAATCAACTGTAGCTGTACAGTATTTGTTCTAAATTAACATAATGGTAATGTAGCTGAATTTGACACATCTGTTTGCTATATTGATACATGCATTGGAATCACTTTCTGTGGGATTAACCTGAATTACTATTTTAAAAGTTGATTTGGCAAATGAGCAATCTAATGCTATGCAAGGCTAATTTGTCTAGTGTAAACTTATTTATTTCCTAGGTGCATGTAGTTTTAATTCATATTAAAATGTGCCACTGTTTAGAAGTATATTAATGTTTTGTCAATCTGTCTCTGTTAATATAAGTGTAGACAGGGTGTTTATGAGTGTAGCTGTCCTGAACTTTTAAATCTTAAAAGGAACATTAAAGCTAGAAACTGTTTTGGAAGAAAGTATACATTTTCAGTTTTCTTCTTCTTCTAGAATTCCCTGGGTCTGTTATGCTATTAGTCTTCCAGAAGTGACTCACATTTTCACTGCTGGCTCTCAGCCAACCTGCAGATAAAAGTCCTCCAGCTGGCTATCCATCTTGCTGTACTCTTCAGCAAGGGAACTGCAGTGAAGCATTGCTGTTGGCAGTACAGAGCAGTTCCCTAAGCACAGTTATATATAAATATTTCCCACAATTTCTGTGAAGGTTAACAAACAATAGCACATGCAAGTAATAGTACTTGGTAAATCATCATATGTAACAGGAAAAGAAAACATATTTCTGTCTTATTCAAACTTCTTTCAGTCTTAGGAACTATTAATATTGACCTAATGAAATTTGTTTTAATGGTCTTGTAGGGTGCTTTGAAATTTATATGTAAGAGAACTTAGACTAATATTCTTTCATATACTCAAACAGAAGAATCTGATCATGTGCCTTCAACTACTTGTAAACCTTTTTTTGAAGTTACATATTATTGGAATAATTTTTTCTCTAATAACAAAGCTGGGTTTTTCCTCATTGTGCTGTAATCACATTGGAAAACATTTCTGTAAAAAGGGGCACACTGTTAGCAGAAATACACTAGCACTGTGGCTGTAAGCCAAGACAGTAATTGAAGGTCATGGATTGTTTGCTAAGTGCAGTTCTGTGTGCTGTTTTGGTCTATAGGGGAACTGGCATTGCCAAGAAACAAAGAGAGCTCTGTTCACATTTTTTGAAGGTTGTAGTATGGATTGCTTGACAGTTAATGCCTTACTGTGAGATGAAGCAAATGGTAGCTTAATGAAATCATGTAGTGAAGTTCTATAATTGTAAATGAAGCTTGTCAAGTGTGAAAGTTTGTATACCTCAGTACACTATACTCCTAATGTCAGAAATAAACCAGTAATATGCACTGTACAATTTCATTTTGCAGTTAAATAACTTTTTATTTTTTGCGCTTATATTTTCTTCCCAAAGTCAAATTTTGAAAAACTATAAAACGGTGTAGATTATTGGAATAGAACTTCAACTGAACTACATGTTTGGGTATCTAACACTGACAGATTTGAAAGAGTAAAGCTAATAATAATTACATGTTGGCAAGTTGATTCCAACTTGCAGGGAGCCTTTCCACAGTTTTCTATGTATAGAGTATTTAGAAGTGGTTTACCAGTTGTTTCTTGTGGAGCTGCTCTGGGATAGAGTGGCTTGCCCAAGACTACACAGGCTTGCTCTTCTTCAAGGCACAGTAAGGAATCAAACATCTGACCCCAGGTGCTCCATCTTGGTAAGCCATCCAGCTAGGTAGCTTTGTATTTCCATTATTATAACTCTAATGTTGTGTTGGTTCTAGTCTTCACATTAAAATGAAAAAAAAAATGAGTTGTGTGAGATGGTAAAGTGTATTACATCATACTTTAATTAGAGATGCCATCATTCGCTGCTTGCCTTTGTTTTTGTTTTTAAATAAATACGTTCTTGAAAATGAAAATCAGCACACTAGCATTAAAAGTTTTGGCCTGACTTGCTCCTAGTTGTATTAGTTCTCTACCTTTTGCAAGACTTCATTAATTGTACTCCACATTTATAGTCTGAAGTGGTGTACACTTCTCCCTTCAACAACACTGGGGTTAGGGGCTCCAGACCCCAGTGTAGTTCAAAATCCATGTGCCCCCCAAAATATAACTGCAAAGTATAAGCAGCTGACACACACACACACACACACACACACACACACAGAGAGAGAGAGAGAATAATTGAGTTTACTGTACTAACTGTACAGCATGTCCCAGCACCCTCCCCAGCTGCCCTGTGAAGCTGCCACACCAGGAGATGGGACTAGCTGGACTGCCACTAGGGGCTGCCTCTCTGCCAACAACAGGGCGTTGGTAAGTCTGAGACCCACCTTTCTCAGGCCACTTCCTGGAGTTGAATAGCAACACAGTATTTATTGAATATTTATTTACATGCTGCATAAATTTGTGCAATTCAAGGGAGAAGTGTACTTCTCCCAGTTTAGAATTCTCCCATCCTCATTCTCCACTTGCTGTGCATACTAGTTTTTGCTGCAGACGGTACAAATATAATGCTTCCCATTCCAATGAATGGCTAGGAGACTGAGGGTAGCATGCTTCTCATGCACAATTGGGCACTGTACTTACATTAATCATATCTTTGTCAGTGTGGGTGTTAAAAGTACTTAGCCTACGCCATCAGCTGTGCTGGCCAGGTTTTCTGGGAGTTGTAGTCCAAGAACACCTGGGTTACTCAAGGTTGGGAACCACTGTTCTAGGAGAAGGCAGCTGTTTACTTGAAATGTTGAAGTACTCATTGCTGTAATTTTCGATCAGTTAGTTTGGTCTGTGTAGATTATTCTTGCACAATCCCTTAAATTGCTCTTGGTTACAAGTCAGGCAGTGCTGTTGCTGTTGAAAGAGGAACAATAAAAGCATGTGGATAATGTGGGACTCTTCATTTTCCTTTGTATCTTGGTATACAGAATGTGCCATGAGCTGTAAAGCAAATTCAGGGTGCACTGTAGCAAACAGTGACAACATTGTTTTGAGGCTGTAGATAGGAGAGTGTGGCTAAAACATCCTGGAATTCCCTGTGTAAAATTTGGGTGGTTGGTTCAGAGAAACACATGACTCAATAGCTCTAATCATATAAACAAGTCCCATGAGTTCTAAACAAAACCTATATATTTAGTAGAACTACTATTACAGCAGCTACTAATATTCTGTGACTGAATGCTATTAATAAAGCTGTCTGGATATGCAAACCATGCCTGCTCTCCAGTCATCTTGATGATTTGTGTTTTAACACATGTTTGCTTTGGCAATATGGAGAAGTCGGACTTTGGAGCAGGCATTTTTGTATGGCAATGAAACACCATTACAAAACTAATTCTGATAGTTTAAAAACTGTGCAATAGCAGTCTAGTTTAGAAGCTTTTAAGAAGGAAACAAATCATAAATGCATCATAAAAGCAATAAGATTTTTCCTTTATAATTCTCTGAATGCTTTACACATGGATCAACCCTGTTAGATTGGTCAGTGTTGTTGGTCCCCCCCCCCCTTTTTAAAGATGGAATAGGTTTATTATTTTTTGCAATTGTAATGATCCCTGAGGAATGCTCTAAAAATTACAGTTGGCTGACATGAGCTTTACAGAGAAATCTTGGGTACAGCTTCTACCATCCTGAGACACGACTTGCTTGTTTACATTTTTTGAAACAAAAACTTTGTGGATAATTTGGTTCACTCTTACAGTCATGCTAGACATTTTCTTGTAGCAGAATTAAAGTACATCACTTACAAACTGCTGTGCTTATTTGTGATTATTTTGCTGCATATAGGCTTCAGTGGTCTGTGACTAGTCACCTTCAACAGTGTTTTATACAGAGTATGGTTAAGATGTTGGTGTTCCTGTATTGTAAGTGAAGCATTGAACTGAGAATGTAGAACTCTGCAGAGAGATCGTGGCTGAGCTTGGAACTTATGTATTATCATTTAACCACTGTGCTATGCTGTCCATTTTGAGGATGGATCCTGGTGTAGTCCTTGGAATTTATTTCCATGCTTGTAAATACTTATAGTTTGTAACATTGAGGGAAGCATATGAGAAAGTTTACTTATCCCTGTGTTTGCATACATTTCACAATAGAGTTCTCCATTTATTCCTAATTGATATGAATGAGAAAAGCATATCAAATGAGTTATTCCCTCTGTTCTACAATGCAGATGTTGTCATGCTTATGTGAGGAATGCTAAGTACTAAGTTTAATTTTGGCATATGAAATACATTGACTAATGGCATCATATATTCTTCAGTTTGAGAATTTTCAAAGCATATCTGAAAAGCAAAGTTTACATTTCCTTTCCATCTTACTTAAGTGGCAGATTTCTAAAAGTTTTCTTCACCACAGAAATTGCTAACACTTCTGGTTGTGGGAAGAATGTTCAGACCCAACGTCTTCTAAAGGTTTTAGTTCTAAACTGGACTCCATATGGGAATACTCATTTGACTTCTTTAACTCCGGTTTACATAGCTAAACTGGAGTTAATCTCTTCTTATTAAGGCACAAAGCAATTCATATCTGACTTTCCTGAGACTTACTGTGTTCAAGAGAAAATTAGCTCCTTCTGTCTGGGGTTCAATAAACTGCGGTATTCCACATCAATCTCAAATTGCATTTCAAATACAGCTATTTCAGTATGTTCACTTTATATGAAACATTTTATTTACCTTTCCATGGTTTTCACATCAGTTACTCTTCCAAGTGTCAAGTACTTTCTTTGGAAAAGCAAATTCTTCCTGGATCTTTTATCCCAGTGTTACAGTGAACCTCAACACATTAGAATTTCCAGAATTTAAGGAAGTTCTTAAAATTCACTGCCCTTCATTGTTCACTATGTTTGACTTCTAGCATACTATGAATGCTCTCACTTTGGTGGCATTTTATTTCTACATGATCAGTTCTTCACTGTCTTAAGAGGACAAAGTCTAAAATAAGTTCTTTTGAGTGATGTTCCATCCTTTTTAAAAAATGAATCTATCCCCAACTCTAAGAATGTGTCTTCCAATTTCTTCTAAGTCATCTTGCTATCTAAGCAGATACTTGGGTAATTGTTGGATCCATGAGAACATTTTATTTGGATGCCCCTGAGGATGACCAAGTACCATATTTTTCTGTGTATAAAATGACACTTTTTCCTAGAATAATTAGAGGAAAAATTGAGGGTCGTTTTATACACGGTAGTAAGGAGGGGGGGGAGGGATCAAAGCGCTTTGATCCCTGCTTTCCCCCTCCACTTTTTGCAAAGAAAGTGGAGGGGGAAAGCAATTTCCTCACAAGAAAGTGGAGGGGGAATGCACTAATCGCTTTCCCCCTCCACTTTCTTTGCAAAAAGCTGCTTTCCCCCTTGCAAAAAGTGGTGGGGGAAAGCAGCTTTTTGCAAAGAAAGTGGAGGGGGAAAGCACTTTCTTCCCAAGAAAGTGGAGGGGGAAAGCAGGAGTCAAAGCACTTTGATCCCTGCCTTCCCCCTCCACTTTCTTGCAAAGAAAGAAATTTTGGGTTAGAAAAGTGGGGGATGTCTTATAGATGGGGTGTCTTATACACAGAAAAATATGGTAAGTTTCTATAAGTATCTCCTGTTCTCCCATACCTCATAGTGGTTACATATTTATATATTTATCCAGCCAGAATGCAAATGAATTATACAGAAGTACCTCTTACTTTTCCTATATGTCAATTACTTGTCAGTGTATTTTTTATATATAGGGCAATATTCCAACCAGTGTTCTTTTGCCTTTTGCTTTTGAGCAGCCTGTATCTTCCCAGAGGTGGTTCATATGATATGTTCTCACTGTGTCTTAATTATCCTGGTTAGGCCATAGTCCTTCCTATGCGCCAGAATAGTTAGTGAGTCCTATTTATTTCCCTTATCCTATTCTATGTTTTTGTATACCAAAACCATAAAAAGAGCAAATGTACTATGAGCCAATAACAGTCGGCTCAAAATGGGTATGTCTTTGCATCCCTGGTTATAAAAATGAGACTAGTAATTGGATATTCTTCATTTAAAAAAAAGCTGTAACCCGATACTCTTGTTTTTAAATTTGCAGTTAAAATGCTTAGCAGCTTAAACATGTTCTCTTGATTATGTGGCTTCTGGAGCTTTAGAAACATTTGTTTCTAAATGTTAGGGGACATATACTTTGAAGCCATGTAGTATCAGAATACAGTACTGAGAAGCTTATACAAAATCTGTCTGGTAGACTTCATGTTTTGTGTTCCTTGGGTGAGAGAAGGCCCTGCAGCCTTGTTCAAAAAGCTTGGGTATATTATACTAATGTTTTGCAATTCAGTGTTCTTTTTTATACTCTTCTCTTCACTCAGTACATGATTAAGTTTTATTGTAGACATTGTTAAATTTGATTGTATAATTTAAGACATGAACCCCACTCACTACACTGAGTAATTTATGCTTTCATCCTTGGTTCTCCATTGCCTTCTGCTCCCAACTATGAACTGTGTTAAACCAATACATGGTTGGCTTATTTCCAGTTGTAATTAGACTAGCTGTGTATTGTCCTGTCCAATTTTTGGAATTGTATCCTGGTGTCCAGGAAAGGAACCCAGAGTATCCAAATCAGTTTCCACTGCAATTTGGCTGTATCTTCATAAAACAATTGTTCGTAATGGAACTTTGAAGAGTTAACTGATCCCACAGTTCAGAGAACAGTGTCTTTGTAGGAGTTTTGGGATTAAGAAGGTACATTTGTTGTTTGGGAAGGAGAAGAACAGGGAAACATTTTCATCATATAAGTGGATGCTTTCCCTCCAGGGCTACAACCTGTGCACATTTACCTTAAAACAAGTCTCATTGAAATTGGGGAAACCTCTTTCTGAGTATATATGTATAGGATCATGTGTAAGTAATTCAAGAAAGTTGATACCTGAGATCTGTACAGGGATATTCAGCTTGAGCTTCAGTCTCTCCTTTAGTCTGGCTTTGTCTGTAGTTAAAATTATGACCATGCTCTCTGGCCAGCCCAGCCAAATGAGTAATCAGCAATGTGACTCATGCTGGAAGTGACTCCATCACCACCTGTGATGGGGGATTAGTTACAGTTCACAGAGCACCGCCTCTTCCCTTCTTTCAACATGTGGTAAGCAGAGGGATAGCTTCTCTTTTTGGTGTCAGTTCTGCCCTAAGCACACAATGTGTATGGAGAGGAAAAACATTGTTCCAGACATTTTCTCTCCTGTGGATTACTAAGTGATGGCTTCTTTGTAGTTTGAAGACTGCTTTGTTATGTAAGCGGCCTTGGCAGAAGTTATCATGACCTAGATCTGGGAACTGGGTAAGTGCTTCAGTTGCAGGATTTCTTAGTTGTTAGCACATACATTTGCTGATGACAAAGAGAGTTGTAATCTGCTCAGTTAGCCTGGTTGGGGCGAGGGAGGTTCTCATTTGTGTAATTGCTAGGTTAAAAACTAGACTTTAGGTATATTTTCCTCTGCATACAAATTTTGGAGTTATATTTGGCTTTTAAGTGCTGTTGATTGAAAACTATATTGAAGATATTATACACATTATAGATTTAGAGGAAAACTTAGGATCTGTTACTTCCTGACATACCTTGTGAAATTTTCTTTAAAATGGAAAAGCACTTGCAAGTAAAATAAGGTTTATTTTGTAACTCTGTGTTAGGATTTGTTTCTCAGTCTTGCTATGAAAGAATTCTGTAATCAGTGCAGGAGCATGCGTTTAATTGTCATAATCATGTCGACTAAGGATTTAAAGTAGAACATAACGTAACTATGCCAGACAAAGCTCCCCATTGCTGAATTTTGTTTCACAATGTGTTTTTAAACTTCTAATTGTTTTGTTACTTCTGGTAACAAAAGTAAGGCATTTGCTGAGATACAATATCTAAATCATGTTTTCCAGGTTTGTAATGTTTTTACATTGGAGTTTACCTAGTATGAATATATACAGAGCTGATAGAAACCTGTGTTAAATAGTTGAAACTGTTCCAAGATTTACAGAATATGTCAGAAAACAAGTGGTGAAACATTCTAAGGATATTTCTGAAAAGACTGAATATGCAGTTCAGAATAAAACAATGTGTTCTCCATTAGAGTAAACCTATTTTCTCTCATAAACAGGAACTCAAATGGTGTACTGTTGGCAGTCTCTTTTTCCTTTTCCCCACCATTATATACAACACACATATGTGTGTTGGGGGAGGGACTAAGTAGCTGAACTCTGTTAAGAGCTTGGTAATTGAAAAATAAAGCCTTTCAGGAAAGAATCATCTGCTGTTTTTTCTCATGTGAATGGAATTTACTGCTGCATCGAGATCCAAACAAGACACAGTTGTTCTGAGATTGCCTAACTATAAACAGGAGGCCATAACAGTAATGGAGATGTCTTTATTCTACTAGCATTTTTATCCAAATTTGTAATTTATGTACTTGTGTGTGTGTGTGTGTGTGTGTGTGTTTGACTGTAACAAGATGTTTCTAAGTTGTTCTATTATTGTGTTTTAACATGGCAATTCACAGCATTGGTCCTGAATTGGACTTTATGGTAGCTTCCTAAGCAGAATCTAGTGTTCAAAGTAATGGATGTTGGTTCATGAAAGCTGTCACTGAAACAAATTTGTTTTTCGTTAAAGTGCCATGACACTTCGTCATATTTTTTTCCTTGTTCCCCATCCTTTAATTTTCATAATAGATTAAGGCAGAATATTTGAAGTATGAGAAGTAGCCAGGCTTAATTATCTTCAGAGAGAGAAAAAATGCAGAATTTAAACTTAACAGAAGCCTTTATTATTAAGGAAGACCATACACATGGGGGGGGGGATTGAAAGGAGTTTGTTGCATTTAGTGAAGAGAGAGGTCACATAGTGCCTGCTTTTAACATCTGCTTTCTCATGTAGCCAATAATACTGTTCATAAATTGAAAACATTTGTATACACTGAAGGACTTACTGTGAAATCAGTGCTATGAAAAACATATAACATTCTGATGTATTTAAATTGTTTTGTAAGCACTGGTTGCTTTAGAAAGAAAATTGCAAGTGTATTTGATTTGCTTCTGTTTTTAAACCTATACATAAGCATCAACGCTTGGCAATCTATAGATTCTTTATTCAAATTGTCATTTCTAGCTGTCCAGTTCATTGGTAATCTATGCTTGCAGTTTCTTCTTAAGAGCAGCTTTTGAACAGACATTTTGGAAACTTGGGAAATAAAATTCAAGATTTCAGTAATCATTTTCCTAATTATGTGATTTAGCCAGAATTACCAGTTGTTTAACATTGCTCTCAGAACCCTTTGACCTTCTCAGAGAGAGAGACGGGATATGAGAATTCATACTTCTTCTTTGTGGTCTCTGAATGCACACGAATGGGTTAAACTGTGTCTGCGCAGGACTCTTCGGAATATTCTAGAGCTAAAATAACGACAAGTGAAACATCTCCCTGTATCGCGCATGCTCCGCCCGCCGGTACCTCAGTTCCTTTTTGCTGCCCTTTGACCTTCTCAGAGAGACGGGATATGAGAATTCATACATCTACAGGATGTATTTTTCATTAGAAGATCTGAAAAAGCAAAACACCTGATTAGCATGTGTAATAAAAATAAATAAATTGAGTTGGTTGCCTCTAACCATGTTGTGCTTAGAGAAGGCCCACTGAAATCAGTGGGACAGTTTAGTCTTGACAAACTGAAGGCCATTTGATCACAGTGAGTCTACTCTAAGCTTAACTAAGTTTGTATCCAACCCAGTACATTTCTTTTATTTGAATTTGAATTTATTGCTTGCTTGTTAAACGCTTGCTTCCGACAAATTTCTCTGTCTGATGAAGTTGGCAGCCCACACAGGCCTATTCCAAATAAAGTGTGTTGGTCTTTAAGATACAATAAAATTCTTTTGTTTCAGCATTTGCTACAGTTCTTTGTAACTTTATTTCTCTAAGAAAATCTATTTAGAAATCTAATGAACAAAAAGTTTTAAAAGTGTAGCAAACAAGAATTTAATAAGAAACTTAAAACAAAGTGAATATTATTTTTTAAAAATAACTCTGATGCATAAATACAAATATGAGAAACTGTCACTCACCTCTTACTTGGAAAAATTGCCCACTTCCAAAATTTGCTGAGCATCTTTCATGTCATGAAAAACAGTACAGCTTTATGCAAGTCTTGAAATGTCAGTTTATATGAGAGAAAAATCTTACTCAAGTTCTAAGGGCAGGAGTGAATGGTGTTGTTGGAAGAGAAATGGACAGGTGAAGGACTTTTAAGCTATGAGACAATGGGTCACACAGTGTTATTATCTGAAACAAAGGATATAAGTGGTTGGTACTGGAGGCCCCTAACATTTTGAAGGCTGCTTTGAATTAACCAGCCTGATCTTAGCTACAAACCTCTAGTTATTCTTTAATTGCTGCTCAGGCTTTCCATTAACAAAATGCTTTAAGAAGATTGCCAAGTTATTTCAGGCAAAATAAGGCAAGTACACCATATAAGGCAAATACCTTAGGAATAAAGTCAGCCTAAGGCAGATGAGTTCAGTATGCACTTAGTACGTACTTAAGTAAGATAAAATAGTGGTAGTACAGACATTGTAAACAGAGTGTAGCAATCTTATTTATCAGCCTGTGTCCTGAGATTATTTCCAATGAGAACTAGTGTTAACTGCCTAGAAGTTTTCATATTGTTCTAAGGGATGAAGGATGTTAGTTTTGGGAACACATCATTGAAAAGTCCGTGACCAATTTGTATTTAGTAGTAGAATCAAACTATATGCCTAGTGTGACGAGTTCATCTTCTCTCAGCCTCTTTCATTTATATATCTGAACATCCTCTCTTTGAAATAATTAAACTGATGTTTAGGAAGGTTTTTGGTCATTGTTTTTATTTTACGAATTTATAGAATTTTATGCTATTTTTCAATTAAAAGACCTGAAAGTAGCTTACATTCAATAAAACAGATAACTTAAAAATAATAAACCAGTGAAATCCTTTACAAAAAGGTAGAATGGTTTAGGTATCTGACTGCGGAGCCAGAGGTTGGGAGTTCATTTCCCCACAGTGTACCTCCTGTGGCCTAGAGCAAGCTACAGAGTTCTAAAATGCCCCCAGAAGACGTCAGTGTTAAACCACTTCTGAGTATTCTCTACCTGGAAAATCCTGAGAAGAGTCATCGTAAGTCAGAATTGACTTGATGGCACATAATTATTATCAGAGGTTGCTATGTTTTGGTTACTGATTCGTTAAAAAACTGAGGTAGCTGGTTAACAATAAGGAAACACCTAGATAAACATCTAAGTCTCTAATCTGTAGGCATGGGTTTTTGGATTATTATTTTTTTGTACTACAGACCCCATAATTCTCCATTCTGGGAGTTCCATCTGACATGCAGACACTTTAAGACTCACCTGGGAGAAAAGTCTAAGCTACAAGACATAGTGTTGAAAGAAAGATTGCCTCACTGATAGCTGGGACCTTCTCTTCTGAACAGTAAGCTAGGCAGAGTTAGACCTAGCTATGCCACAAGGCCTTCCAGTGTACGCCTTTCTCCCAGGTGAGCCACATTTAGATGTCTGTATGCCTGGTGATGCTGCGGGTTAAACCACAGAAGCCTCTGTGCTGCAAGGTCAGAAGACCAGCAGTCGTAAGATCGAATGCACGCGACGGAGTGAGCTCCCGTCGCTTGTCCCAGCTCCTGCCAACCTAGCAGTTCGAAAGCATGTAAAAATGCAAGTAGATAAATAGGTACCACCTCGGTGGGAAGGTAACGGCGTTCCATGTCTAGTCACGCTGGCCATGTGACCACGGAAACTGTCTTCGGACAAACGCTGGCTCTATGGCTTGGAAATGGGGATGAGCACCGCCCCCTAGAGTCGGACACGACTGGACTAAATGTCAAGGGGAACCTTTACCTTTACCTATGCCTGGTGGAACTTCTAAGATGGAGAATTATGATGTCTAGTAAAAAGAAAAAAATCCAAAAAGTCCACGCCTAGTAATTAAGGGTAGAAATACCCAGTACTAGGAGCCCAGCTGATTCTAATGAAGAGACCATTCTACAGAGTATGCACCTCAATGGAGAAGACCCTTCTTTTTAGGGCAGCCATAAGAGCCTCATTACACTTACAATTCATTACACAGATACCCCCTCCCAGCCAAATATGAGGATCAGACTGGCCTGTAATGGTAATTATGGTGGAAATTAGAGATCTGTGTTTGAGATGTTAAGAATAGAAGCCATTAAAATACTGGGGAAGGTATATTTATTGTTGCAGGGTTTGTTTTTTTTTAAATGGCTAGGGACACTTGTAGCAGGCTTCAGTAGTTGTGTGATGTTTATTCTTCTTCGTGGTCTCTGTGAATGCACACATGGGTTATTCTGCACCTGCGCAGGACCTCTCGGAGGTTTCTAGAGCTTAAAGACATGTGATTAGTGGGACATTCCCCCGTGGAGCGCATGCTCCGCCTTCCTGAAGTCCCCTCAGTTCCTTTTAGCCGCCGCTTAGGTCAGACCTATCTTGACGACTAGAGCAACTTTTGATCGCGATTGCTATTTTTTCCTTCGTGCCTTCTCAGGCTTCTTCACCTCATTTGTTTGACGTTTCCCGATGAGTTCTTTTTAGTTCTACATTTTCTCCCTGTGGCTTCTTTTTGCTTCCTTTGCTTTCATTCCCCCCCCCCCCATTTTTTCTCCCTTCCCTATCTTTCCACCTTTTTTATGCCCCCCTGGCCCGTTTAAGCGGGGCACGTTGTGTGCGATCAAGATTCCGCTTTCAGATGGCCATGACCGCTGTCTTTTTTGCCTCGGGGAGCAACACCAAACTCATTCCTGCCTGGAGTGTAAAAAACTCACTAAACCTGCCCTCAAACTGTCTCCAACATCTCCGCTCCTTCCTCTGGGAGAAATCCCTTAATCCACCCACTGCCTCGATGGAGCCTACCTCACCTCCTGTCCCTTCACAAGAAGTGCCTAGATCCGTATCGAGCCCGACCACTCCATCTCCAAAGACCAAGGAGCAGTCCAAGCCCTCTTCGAAATTGAAGTCGGCATCGGCGTCGAAAACCTCCTCGACTCGGTCTCAGGATCACTTACCTAAAAAGAAAAAAAGATAAGGGTGGATCGAAAAAGGCTAAGAAGTCATCCAAGCCTACTCAACTTACTCAACCTCAACCAAACCTCCCCTCTCCAATTCTGGAAGAGTCCTCCAGGGAGGCTCCCGATTCTTTCTCAGAGACGGAAGATCCACTCCCGCTACCTCCTGGCCAGGCTCCTGTTTCTGTGGTGAGCCTTTCGCCTAGTCTTGGCCCTTCAGTGGCTGACGTTCTCTCCAGCCCGGCCTCGGCCCATTCTAGCCCTGCATCTTCAGGGCGGTCAGTTATGATGCAGTTTTCCAACTCTGAGTCTTCTCTGTACCAGTCTCCTCCTTGCAAACACGCGCCGAAGACACGTAATCTTTCTCCCAGTTTCCAGGATCCTCCACATAGAGAAATTTACTACCTCCAAGAACCTTCTCGATATCGGGCAGACTACCATGATCCTTATTATGCCGACCGGTACCCGCCATCGCAGAGACGATATCGACCCGCATGCTGGATCATCCTATTATGATGAACCGAAGAGAGTCCGATACGCCTTCACTTATCCACCTGAACCTTCTCTGTCTCCACCCCGACATTGGCGTCAGGCTCATACATCCCAACTGCAACCTTCTGTCTCAGCTCCTCTACATTCCAAGTCAGCCCTCAAATGTACTTCTTCCCGCTCAACAGAGCAACCCGCCTCCAAACACTCTCACAGATCTTCGGTACTGGTTTCTACTTCTCACTCTCACCTGCATACTTCATCTCTTCAGGTCACTACCACTTATAAAGGACCTCACCCCCCTCCGCCTGACACCAACAGAGGGTTGTCGGCTCTTCCGCTTACCGCATCCAAAACCTCAACATCTAGACCTCGACATCGGTCACCCTCTTCTAAGTCCACTGTTTCCGAAGCTCACAATCCCCCTTCAGAAATCTCTCAAGAATCACCCTCCAACTTACCTACTCCCGACTCCAATGTCATGGATAATCACCCTCCTTCACCTTCTGAGGACTTTACATCTTATTCTCAGCTTATACTCCGAATGGCCAAATCCCTCGAACTCGAGGTTGAACAGCCTCCACCTCCAAAACAGGACCTAGTATTCAATGATATCAATCAAGATAAAACCCCACCAGTCTGGCTTTCATACCAGCTGTGCTTGATTTGGTAAAGGAGTCTTGGGATAAACCACCGTCCTCCCTTCAAATCTCCAGATGAGTGGAGAACCATTATAAAACTCATGGTTCCGATACTTCTTTTCTTGCGAAGCACCCGATTCTCAATTCGATTATTGTGGAATCAAATCAATCCCGAGCTCGCAACAAATCATTGGTGGCTCCAACAAGTAGAGAGGGCAGAAAGTTAGACGTCCTGGGACGGCGTCTCTACTCTTTAACATCCTTCATCATGAGGGTCGCCAACTACCAGGCTGCTATGGGTGCCTACCACAGGCAGTTATGGAACAAGGTCCTCCCAATCTTACAGGCTGCTCCTGAAGACTCCAAGAAAGAGGCTCTTAATGTCCATCTAGAGGCATCCACTCTGGCAAAACAACAGCGAATAGCTGCCCATCACACCTCAGATGCCTCCTCCAAAGCTATGGCTACTGCAGTCACGCTTAGACAGCATGCCTGGCTTCGTTCAGCAGGCATCACGGACGATGCCAGGTCTCGTATAGAAGATCTTCCCTTTGATGGAGCTGGTCTTTTTAATGAAAAGACTGATAAAGTAATGGACAACTTACACAAGATCAGGAAGACAGCCAGATCTTATTCTACACAGCAACCCTATTGATATCAGTGCCTCCAATGGCGTCGATCCACCTTCTTCCAACAGCCATATCAACAACAACATTATTGTCCATACAAAACTCAAGTCCCAGACAGACCTTTACGAGACCCTCCACTTCCACATCTTCCACCTTTCAGCCTCAGGCTCAGCATCGTTAGCCCTTTCGTCACCCTCCAAAAAAGGGCAAACAATGTATTTGACTCTCTTCAGCCCGAGGTCAGCCTCCATTCTTCCTTTCAAACCTGTCTTCGTCCTTTCTTCCGCTCTTGGTCACGTATCACAAACGACCATTGGGTACTGTCTATCATTCGTCACTGCTATCTTCTTGAATTCGAAGAACTTCCACCCGTCAGTCATGTCAAACACACTCCATACTCACCGACCCTTCAAGACAAAGTCTTGCTCCTCCTTCAGAAGCAAGCCATTACCAAAGTGCCGAACAACGATCTTCACAACAGTTTTTACTCCCGTTACTTTACAGTTCCAAAGCGAGACAGAGGTCAGCGAAGAACCAAGCTAAAATCCGCAATACAATCTTTCCGTACCTCGCCTCAGTCTCAGCGCATTGGGCCCAGCACCTTTTCAGTCTCATGGCCTCAACTACATCAGTTATCCAACATGCCAGACTCAAAATGAGATCCCTTCAAGCCTGGTACCTTTCCCTGTTCGACCCGATGATCGACACCCCCCCTCCAAACAGTTGACATTTTCCAGGGAATTAGCTCACCAACTTACCTGGTGGACCTTCCTCCCGCATCTTGCAGTCGGCCGTCCGTTCGCTCCGCTCCAGCTCATGATTCAGGTCATCACTGACACCAGCTGCACGGGATGGGGCACTCACTGTCAAGGCCACAAAATCCATGCCCTGTGGACGAAAGGAGAACAAACCTTACATATCAACCATCTCGAGCTACTCGCTATCATCAAGGCCTTTTGTGCCTTCCATCCTCTCATCGTCAGTTGCGCCGTTCAGTTGGCCACAGACAATATGACCGCCCTATATTATGTAAACAAGCAAGGGGGCACACACTCCCTCTCTCTTCTATACTTCACAGTCCACCTCTGGAAGTGATGTTGCACCCACCACATCTTTCCTGTTGCGGTCCACGTTGCCACTCAAGACAACTTTCTAGCAGACTACCTCAGTCTCCTCACTACTTGGACCCACGAATGGGTTTTGGATGACACCGTTTTTGCCCAAATCTGTCATCGTTGGGATACTCCTACTCTTGATGTCTTTGCCACGCACGAGAACGCCAAATGCATCCAATATTGTTCCAGAGCAGGGAGAGGCATCAACTCCCTAGGAGACGCCTTCATGGTCAACTGGGGAACCGGTCTTCTGTACTTATTTCCTCCCATTCCTCTCATTCAAAGGACAGTGGTCAGGTTCCGCCAGTTTCGCTCCAGCGCCATCCTGGTTGCCCCTTGGTGGCTGCGGCAACCGTGGTTCACCCACCTGAAACTGATGTCGACAGACTTCTTTCACCTCCCTCGCCTCCCACACCTGCTAACTCAGGACAAGGGCAGGATTTACCACCCAGACCTGGAGTCCCTCAACCTCACCACGTGGAGAATTCACCTTCCATAGCAGCTGTTCTCGACAGGCTAGAAAGCCTTCCACTCAACTTCTCTACCGCTATAAATGGAAGACATTTTCCACTTTTGCTGCTTCTAAGGGACTCTTGACAACACCTGTCTCCCTTGAGACCCTCCTTACATTCCTTCTACATCTTTTTCATCTTGGTCTGTCACATTCCACCTTGAAGGTGTATGTTTCTGCTATTATAGCACATCAGCCACCGGACTCTGATTCTGCTCGACTTTTCTCTCACCCTACCTTGAAGAAATTTCTTAAAGGCCTCCAAAACATCCGTCCTCCTCAACGTCCACCACTTCCGCAATGGTCTTTACAAACAGTCCTCAATGCTCTTACCCACTCTCCCTTTGAACCACTTGCCACTACCAACTTCAAACTTCTTTCCCTCAAAACTTTGTTCCTCGTTGCCATCACATCAGCCAGGCAAGCTAGCGAGTTAGCAGCTCTCAGGGCAGACTCACCGTATCTCCTGTTTCACCCTGACAAGGTTACCCTCTATCCGGACGCCTCCTTTCTACCTAAGGTCATGTCAGAATTCCATCTCAACGAACCTTTGGTCCACCCTTCTCTTTTTCCATCTCCAACATCGGATCTCGAGCGCATGCTCCACACTCTAGATGTTAGACGCTCTCTTGCTTTAAAAGTCTTTTACGAAATCTTCACGTCTCTTCATCTGCTGTAGCGGTCCTCGCAAGGGCTCTCCAGCTTCCTCACAAACTTTATCAAGGTGGATAGTCCAAGCAATCACCTTGGCCTATGAATTGGCGGGGAAGCCGCCACCGGACACTGTTAAGGCCCATCCCACCAGGGCTGTTTCTACCTCTACCGCCTTTCTTCGCAGTATAGATGTCTCCAACATCTGTCGAGCGGCTACATGGTCTACACCCTCGACTTTTGTGACTCACTATCGTCTGGACGTCAGAGCAAAGAATGAAGCTGGCTTTGGCAGAGCTGTTCTTACATCCTTCTTAACGTGACGTCCCACCAGCCGGTAAGTGAGCTTGCTAGTCACCCATTTGTGTGCATTCACAGAGACCACGAAGAAGAAAGAGAGATTACTTACCTGTAACCATGGCTCTTCGAGTGGTCCTCTGTGAATCCACACATCCTGCCCATCCTCCCCTCTGTCTGTCACGTTGTCGTCTCTATTTACTTTTCTGACAGCGGCGGACTTTTTGGGAATTGAGGGGACTTCAGGCGGGTGGAGCATGCGCTCCATGGGGGAACGTCCCACTAATCACATGTCTTTAAGCTCTAGAAACTTCCGAGAGGTCCTGCGCAGGTGCAGAATAACCCATTTGTGTGGATTCACAGAAGACCACTCGAAGAACCATGGTTACAGGTAAGTAACCTCTCTTTTCCTACCTTGTTTGCTTCAGTTTGATCTACCTTTATAGGGGCATCTATTGAAAGCAGCTCGCCTACCAAGAATAGTTTAATGAGTTTATTTGGCTTATATCCTGCAGATTTTTGTATTCTTGTGGGGTTTCCATGGTAACATTTTAGAACTGTTAGTGTTGTTTGTCTGAGCACTCTTTCTGTGACTCTGAAGCTTAATGTGAGTTACTGTGGTATATGAGCTGAAATACAAACCAAGAGCAGGAACAATTTTACCTGCTAGGATCATAAGTAGAGATGGGGGTATTCATACACAAATACGGATACCCCCGCACAGGTGAAGATAAAGAGGGTCCTGCCCCATGGTACCGGACGGTCCACTCACTGATCCGTTGCTGTCGCAGGCTCCGCACTCGCGTCCTATCGCTCCGGAGCTTGCGATCGGCGAGGCACTCTTCAACCTGGCAGAGAGGCTTTGTCGTCCCACCTCCTGCCAGAAGTGGCTAGCCGATCGCGAGCTCCGGAGTGATAGGATGGGAGCGCAGAACTCATGGCAGCAGCAGATCGGTGAGTGGACTGTCTGGCACCCTGGGGCCGGACCCTCGTTATCTCCACCTGTGTGGGGGTATTCATATACAAATACGAATACCCCCTTCTCTAATCATAAGCATTGCTAGTTGCTAAAAATTAATGTGCCAAACTGGAGTCCATTTCTCAGTTCTCACATTGATACATAATGTGGAGAGAGATATAGTATGTGTAAAAATAATACTCATGTGCCATCATGACTTACGGCAACTCTTTTCAGGTTTTCGAGGTAAAGAATATTCAGAAATGGTTTACCAGTCCCTTCTTGTGGGGCAACCTGGTACTGTGTGCAGCTCGCCCTAGGCCACACAGGCTGGCTCTTCTTGCAGGAGGCACAGTGGGGAATCAAACTCCCAACCTCTTGCCCCACAGCCAGATACCTAAATCACAGTCAGTTATGTATAAAAATACTACATGTGAAACCCAAGAATAACTATGGTCAGCTAAGTAATTAAAAGAAACATTTTCAACATCCATTCTTTGTGGAAGAGGAGCCTCATGGCACAGTGTTTAAACTGCAGTACTGCAGCCAAAAAACTCTACTCACAACCCAGGTTCAATCCTAGGTAGCTGGCTCAAGGTTCAGTCTTCCATCCTTCCAAGGTTGGTAAATTGAGTACCCAGCTTGCTGGGGGCGGGAGCGCAATGTGTAGCCTGCATAATTCAATTATATACAGCCCAAAGAGTACTTTGAGTGCTGTGGGGCAGTATATAAGCAGCACTTCTTTTTTTTCTTTCTTTTGTGGTCAGAATTTATACTGTAATCAGTTTGCTGACCAAGGTGGGTAAAAATCAATGATTTTTTTTAAAAAAAATGATTTAAATAATCAAAATACCATATTTTTTATTTAAATTGTGATTTAAATCATGATTAAAATTGATTTGATTTAAATCAATTCCACCCTGTTGCTGATAATTGCCAATTAAGGGATTTTGGGAAACCAAAGTAGCAGCTACCAATAATATATATATAAAGCAATATCACCAGTTGATTTGTGTCATTTCTGTAGTATCGCACATATTGATTAAGGGCTGATCCAATGTCAGAATAGTAATATATTGCCTACATGTACATTAACTTTTTTATTGACAGGGTCCTAGTCTAACTAAAGGAAGCAGAGCAGGCTTCTGGGAGACCTGGGGCCTGGTGTACTTACTCCAAACAAATGGTAGACATAAGGCATAAAGTTGAAATGATCCCATTTAGTGTTGATTCAGTTAGCACTCCATTTCCTTGGAACAGATCCTGAACACTAAGCAGAATATTGCGGTATTACTTTTGTGCTGCTTTTTATCTGTTAGGTGACAGAGTTGCTTTTAAAATCTGAATTGAAATCTGTTGGGATTTCCATGTATATCTTTAGAGCCTGGCCCATACCACTTGAAGAGGGAAGGGTTAAAAATAGGCAGCCAGGTAACTCCACCCCCTTTTCCTCCCTCAGGTTGGGAAAAAATCCTTGGAAAACAAGATTTTTCTCTCTTCTGTTTGTTTTCTTGCTTGTAGCAACAGCAAGCAGATGTACCTTTTTATGTTTCTGGGCTGTATTTCCCAAAATTCTCCAATAATTCCCCAGGCAGAATCCTAGCGCACAAGCACACACCTACAGACATCTACATTTTGCTCACCTTGATCAGGGCCTACTCCAGGTGGCGTTCCTGGAATGTAGCCTAACTGGAAGTCATAATCTTGCTGCCCATTAAGCTCTATGGAGGGTGCCTCCAAAGAACAATGCTTTTTGAATTTGAAGCTATGGCTGCTTCCTTTTTTTCTTTTCTCCTTTTTTCTTTTATTTATATTTATATTCGTATTAGCAACAGGAATCAAAGGCTACAGTCTCAGAGGTAGGCCCTTCTCCAGGGGAGTGAAATGTACACATCTGCAGACATGTGTTTGTGGGTTGATACTTCCAGAATTCTGCCTGGTGAATTCTTTTAGAATTCTGGGTCTTGAAAGTTAGGAATGGGACTTCCATATATTTTCGATTACAGGTCCCAGAATTCACCAGGAATCCCCCCAGCCAGAATTCTGGTACCTGGAGCCAAAAATTCCAAGTCCTCAGAGGAGTCATAGTACTTCATTGGTGCCATGGCAAGTCCTTGTCGGGAACAATGGCCATTTGCCTAAAGAAGAAGGAAATGGGTGCAAGCAGCTCAGCTTCATGAGAGCCTCAGGAGTTTAGAGATCTCGTAGTTTTTTGACAGGCACCCTTTACAGAGCCCAGTTTTATCTTTGTTTAGGCTGTTGTGGGCAAATGGAATAATTTATTGAAAGGGGTGAGTGGGTGGGCGTGCATGCATGCATGCATGTGCACCCCCGCATGTGTGTTCCCTTTTTTTTTTTGAGTTGTTTTCTTTCCTTTCCTTTCATTTTAAATATTGCTGGGCTGGTTTCAGAACAAAAACCCTTCAATGTGTTAATTTTTACTCAAAAGATCAAAAATTAATCAAACCAACAAATGCCCACTGTAAAACACATTTTCTTAGTCAGCAGTGAAATTTAAAACACAATGGTCAGAATCCTGTTAGTTATACCTGCTGGTGTAACACCAACATCATAAATCAGCATAGAAATTCGCTATCACACACCAATCATGATGTGGTGTAAAGTAAGAAAGGCTTCTTAAATTGCAGCAATTCACTGCTGAAAATTGTGCTGCGGATATTAATCCTAGCAGAAATATACACCGGGATTCCAGCCAGTTGCATCAGTATCTAGCAATGTTCCTGTAAAAAATTTCTAGGCCTGATAAACCTGCTTGTATATGTGGCTTCTTGTCTGGTTTGTAAATTTAGAAGCTGTCAGGTACAGCCATTGGTTGGTACCAGAAAGATGTATAGTGGCAATGGTTTAGGCAGAGTACAGATATGAGGAACAGAAATTAGTCCAGCTACTTTCATTGCATGCCAGTAGCAATATGTATATTATCCCATCCTAAATTTGGAAAGAAGTAGAATTTATCCTTTAACAGTGAAGACTACATGTGTATATTGTATATCTATGTACTTTTATTATGGAGCCAGTAATTATTACTCTAACTAAGGCATGATGCAGACTTTTACATTTTTACACTAAACATGTTGGTATTTTGCTGTGGTAATATAGTGTTCTAGTAACTTTTGTATTTATTGAATTTTAAATAAAAACACACACACATATATATGTGGATGTGGGTGTTTGAATCTTTAGATAGCATGCTGCTTAAACTATTTTTTTTTCTCTTTAGACTTTCAAACCTTTGGTTGGGAAAAGTGTGTACAATTCTATTACGGCAGTTGAATTTCTTGTGGACAAACAGTTGGATTTTGTAACTGAAGATAGTGCCTTTCAGCCCTATCAGGTAAGAAATGCAGATATTATTAATGTATCTTTTTCAGTTAGAGTGTATATGGTTTATCTTCTGTGTTGGTGCTAAGCAGTGATCTGTTTTCATTCAGAGGGAGCAGAGCTCTTCAGGAGTTGATGGCCCATCTACATAATATTTTAGTGGTATACTGCAACTGGTGTAGAAACAGCATTATAGGCAATTGTATTTGGAATGATCTGTACTTCATTATCTAGTTTTTTTGAATCTGTGTTGTAGTCAGAGAAGCTTAACCTTATAAATATTTATTTTATTTTATTTATCACTATCCTTAGTAGGAAATCAAACCTCTCTCTCTCTCTCTCTCTCTCTCTCTCTCATTACAGTTTTTTTGCAACTAAAATATTCTAGTCATCTGCTTCTATGTGAGAGGACAATGCGTTTCACAACAAAATATTTGAGGTATTTTAAAATGAGTACCTGTTGTCATGGAGAATTACTCAAAACCAATATTTATTGGTGAATCTGATAGCATATGCAAACTCCTGTCGTGAATATATGCTATCCTAAGATGATACATGATTTTGGTGAGGTTGTTATACCACCACTATTCATATAATATCATTATCATATGTTTTATTACAGTCCTTAGACCAATTAAACAAAGACAATTACAGTTTCAACCTTTGCGGCATAAAAACATAACAAAATTACCACTTAGTTTAAAATCCATTTAAAACCTTACAATTTAAATCCATTTAAAGTCGACAGTTCAAAGCCATTTAAAATCTACACATCTAAAATTTATCTACACTTTGATTTCTGGAATCTAAGTATCACCATGCGGAAACTTGCAATGTGATAGATAATCTTAGGGTCTTTATCTGAGAGAAGAAACTGGAGTCTACTTTCTTCTCTACAACCTGGGATTTTTTTAATCAGTGGAAAAATAATCTGGTTACGTGCAATCTCATAGTGGGACAGGTAAAAACATGTGTTGCATAGTTTCTACCACCCCTAGCAAACAGGAGCAAAGCCTTTCTGCATAGGGGAAGTTCCTATATTTCCAGTGGTGGGATTCAAATAAATTAACAACAGGTTCTATGTCCTAATGACCATTTTAACTATACCAAAAGATATACCAAAAGGTAGTTTAATAATTCACACATTAAATACTGCAATAAGAACAGTAAAAGAGGTACAGACAACTAGATTGACAGCCTGGCCAGCCCTGCCCAGCCCAGAAGAGCAGAGCCAGGCAGGCATAGGGTTGCCAGATACATTGGTACCAAAAGGAGGACATAGAAAGACAAAAAGGAGGACAAAGGAGGACATATTGAATGTTTCATTTGAATCGTTCCAGATTAAACCCGCAATCAATACAATTTTATTACAATTGCTGCCAATAAACGTCTCTTAGTGAACTGACCAAGAAACAGTCATGTTAAAAAATAAAAATAAGTTCAATGGAGGTTTTTTCAAAATACCAAAGAACATTATTTAAACAGCTAATTGTACAATTATTACCTTTTAATTTTTATTAATGCTTTCACTCTCAACCCCGCTTGGGGTTTCTGAACAAATTGAGGGCGTTGAGGGGTTGACGAAGGAGCCCCATCTGAGGGGCTGGTGTGGCTCTCATCTCAGGAGGATTCTGAGGAGATGGGGTGTGGATTCGATTTCTGCAGGACTCCCCCCCCCCCCCCAAAGTCCGGGAGAACTGTTTTCCAGCACATGAGATCGATTGACTCAATAAAGAAAGCCACAGTCTTTTGTTTGTAAGACCTTTTGTTTGGTGTTGCAGTCAAAGCAGGACCAGGAGCAGAGAGACTGGGATTCAGATTTGGGAATAAGCTATGATACTTTTGCCTGCTTTGGGCATGAGAAACAGAGAAATATGATTGCTACACACTTCAGAAATCTAGTCCCAGGTGTGTCGGTTGTCTTTTACTAGGTGTTTGCTGTTAGTGAGACTCTGCTAAATATTCCAGTTCTGCCCAGTTCAATTTAGAGTCTAAACAGAATCTTGAAATAATTGCTGTTCTCAGCAGAAATTGCAGAGCTAAATGCAATGGAGATTAAATTTTGCAATGTTCCTTTTTCATGGTTTTATGGAAGAGTCAAGTCTCTGTGTGTGTGTGTCTCTCTCCCTCTCTCTCTCACACACACAAACCCTTCCTCAATGTTCAACAATCAGTTGCTTCAGTTCAGTATGTCCATTTCCTCTCATTCAGTATGCCCATTTCCTTTTCAGTTCAGTATGTCCATTTCCACCCATCCCTCCCTCGCACCTTTGAGCCTTCTCTCCCTTGCAGTCACGATCTTTTTTCATGGTTTTATAAAAGCCAGTCTCTCTCTCACATACACCCTCCCTCCCTCCCTAAATTTTCTACAATCTTACTTTTAAACAAGCTCTATGAAGCCACCCATCGCTCTCTCGCACCTTTCTTCCCTCCTTAATTGAAGTTTTCCCTCGTGCTCTCAGTCACCTCTGGCGGAAGCAGTCATTGACTGCCCCGGACTTTGTTGTACAGCTGTAACCAATCAAGCTGGCTTATCTCCGATCTCTAAAAGAACGGAGGATTTACAAGTGCGGAGGATTTACCAAGTGCCTTACAAGTGCCGCAACCAAGGAAGGAGGGAGAGGTGGCTTACATTTTGAGGTTTGGCTGCAGGGGATGGGGGCAGTGGTGGAATTCAGCAGGCCAGCAAACGGTTCTGCAGAACCGATAGTACATTAGGTATCGGTTCTGTAGAACCGGTGCGAACTGGCTGAATCCCACCACTGTCCCCATCCCCTGCAGCCGAACCTCTCGAACCCACCTTCGAGAACAGCAGACAGAAGGGCAGAGCATCTTGCTAGTGTAAAAGCTCTTCTAAATCCTCTCCCTTCTAAGAGTGATAGATAGTGTGCTGGTTCCATGGGGTTCTTTATGTAGGCCCTTAACAGCAGATTCTGTACACTAGCAAAATCAGCTTGGTGTTCTATATCCTCAATTCTTTCTTTGACTAATTTCCTTGCCTCATTTATTTGGTACGACAGCAGCACTGTAAGATACGTAGACCGATTTTCATAAAAAGGCTCTGGACAGCCTTTACCGAGTTGGATTGAAAATTATCATAGAAAATCAGGGGCAAAAGGCCTTGGGAGTTGTTATGTCCCTTTAGCCATGTATATATAGACAGGATACAAACCCAGGCCTCGACTCTTAGGAGACCTGTCTCCAATCGTATCCTTGCAGTTGAGACACGTCTGGGAAACTGGTTCTTAAAAATTTAGATTGTACCCTTTCTTGGGGTGCAAAATGTGAACTAGGTGGCCCCAAAAATGAACCATATAGCAGTTGTGCAAGCATCTTAGCCTTATAGAGTTTAAGAGCTGCAGGAACAAAGAATCTGCCCTGAGAGTGGTGAAAGTTTGCTATACTAATTGCGGTCCTTTCTCCTTGATCAGCCGCATACTTACTATGTTGAACCGTTGAGCCTGTGGCTTGTAGAATTACCCCAAAGTATTTGAAGTTATTAACATGCTCAATACGGTGACCCTTAATTGACCAAACCCTTGTCTTTGGTTTGCACCCAAAGGCAGCTGTCTTGGTTTTCTGATAGTTTATTGTTAGAAACTCAGTTTCACAGTGTGAGAGTTTCTGCAAAGCCCTCCTTAGACTGACAGGAGTTCTAGAGAGGATCACTGTGTCATCAGTGTATAGGTCTATTAGCAAGTTTGGGAGGGTGGAGGTCGGGGTTATTGAACCAGCTAGGTAAGTTATTTATATATATATAAAAATAAAGCTGGGGCTAGTAGACAGCCTTGCCTGACTTCTCTTTAGGTTTGGATGGGTTCTGTAAGATGTCCTTGTCTACTGCATCTAACTCTTAAGTATGTTTCTTCATATAAGGCCCTTATAAGACACAGAAGCCTTCTATCTATAGAGGACTTTGTCAGTTTATCCCAGAGTCGCATTCTAGATATGGAGTCAAATGCCAATTTAAAATCAACGAATGCTGCATAAAGGGAGGTTGTACACTTAGAGGAATATTTCTCAATAAGATGTTGAATAACTAGGCCCGTATTCAGAAATATATCCTACAAATTTATATTGGATGCTGTTCCTTCAGTTAAAGATACAAATGAATGTCTAGAGTATGTTGACAAATATGGAAGTTGAAATTTGGTTGAATGAGCAACAAGGTCATAACAATGTAATAAAAACAGGGATAGAGATGGCCCAGAACAGTTTCCTTGAAATGAAGAATGTAATGTCCACTGGCCAGAATCCAGTTGCAGACTTATGCTTCTGTAAGTTAAATGGCTTAAGTTGCAGGAGCAAATTGCAGACTCTGGGTATGGCAAAGAAACACAAGTAGAACATTGTTGTTTAGTGGCAGTTTGCCACCATGACTTACACCATCTGACTTAATGCCAGCCTAAATCGGCTGTTGGATTCTGACAAACAAACTTAAAATTGGCTTTAGAATATGCATTGTATTCTCATAAAACCAGGGGCAATAACATATGCAGCTATTGAAAAAGACACAAACATTTGAAATGTGGGTTTATTTCAGCATGCTAAGAATTTTTTGGATCAAGAAAGTGAACAACTCACAGGTGTGTTTGGTGTGGACAAAAGAAAATGCCCTCTCTGTTGCTGCTCCCAGACTCTGGAACTTTCTCCCAAGGGAGGCCAGACTGTCCCCATCTTTGCTGTCCTTCTGGAACCAGGCAAAGCCCTTTCTCTTTAGGAAGGCTTATTTTAAAGTGATTGGCTGTCTAAGTGAGGTGTGGGGTGGTGGTGGTTTGTTTTTTGTTTTGTTTTGTTTTTTGAATAGGCCGGTTCTGCTTTTGTAGTTTTTAAGGTGTTTTACTACTGTTTTTGTCCACTGTTTTCAGTATTATATTTGTTTAATTCTTTTTAATATTATAATAATTATAATAATATATTGTTTAACCTCTGGTATTTTTGTTTCCAGTACTGTAAGCCACCTCACATCATTTTTAGGAGAAAGGTGGCATATAAATATTTTAAATAATCCAAATAATGAGCAATGAAGAATTACTAAGGAGAAATGAATACAGTGGACCCCCGACTTACGGAATTAATCCGTATTGGAACGGTGGCCGCAGGTCGAAAAGTCTGTAGGTCGAGGGTCCATTTCCCATAGGAATGCATTGAAAACCCATTAATCCGTAACCGGCCGAAGAAAAAATACCCCCCCACACACCAAAAAAAGAAAATACAGTCACTTACCAGGTACAGTAGACCCAGCCCCGCTCCTCACAGTGCCTTGGTAGCCCCGGAACAGCCGGACTCTGTGTGAGCAGAGCGCCGAACAGCTGAGAGTCAGCAACCAGCAGAGAGGCGGCAGCCATTTTGAGAGGCGACCACATGGCTGCTGCCTCTCAAAATGGCTGCCGCCTCTCCAAAATGGCTGCCGCCTCTCTGCTGGTTGCCGACTCTCAGCTGTTCGGCGCTCTGCTCACACAGATTCCGGCTGTTCCGGGGCTACCAAGGCACTGTGAGGAGCGGGGCTGGGTCTACTGCACCTGGTAAGTGACTGTATTTTCTTTTTTTGGTGTGGGGGGTATTTTTTCTTCGGCCGGTTCCCCGCCTCCCCTTTCCGGTCTGTAGGTTGATTCTCCGGCCGCAAGTCGAAGTGAAATTTTGCGGCCGGAGAAGTCTGTAACTCGAAAAGTACGCAAGTGGAGCCATCTGTAAGTCGAGGGTCCACTGTAAAACTTAAGATCATAAAGCACATGAAATGTAGAAAGCATTTGAATGGTGAAATGAAGGGTGCAGATTGTTACAGTTGATCATTCAGAATAAAATAAATGGGAAAAGAAGTGCAGAAATTAGAAGAACTTACTGGCTAAACTATCTTGGAAACTGAGTTGAATACAACAGTATATTGCTGTTTAGAACTGATGCATCCAAAGTCAAGATCACTGTAATGACATCCAGCCTCCAACGGAAAAGAAACAACAAGAACGTCTTTAAGTGTTAAGTTCTTGGTTAAATTCTTGGTTATTGTTCCAGTATCCACATTTTCTAAACATTAGTTTCAGACAACACATTTCTTTAGTCCATCCATTTACAAGCACAGTAGAATGGAATTTCTTGGCTGAAATGGAATTTCTCGGAGCTAGGGACATGGCTTTTGGTTGTTATTTCCTATGCAGTTTTAGAAATGTTCACAATGCTAGCACAAACCCTCTTTTCCCATAAATTTATGATTCTGGAGTGGAAATTGATGGTGTCACATACAAAACCCATAAACATTTTGCCACATTGAAAATCCTTCATTTGGCTGTCTTACAATTGACCATTCAATTGCTTTTATGTGTGAGCTTTTGGAAGTTTGAATTAGGTATCTGTGAAGATACAGCTGTAGCTGACCAGCTTGAGGTGGAGAAACCCTAGGAAGGCACAGGGGTGAGAGAACATACTAAGCTTACCCAGACAGTTTCTTCCACTTTCTGGCATGCAACCCCTTTCCTGTGGTTGTGCCTTTTAGGAAGTGGTACTCATCCATGTTACAGGCACTCATTTCTACTGCCACCACCCCCACACATCATCTTGCCTCGGACTCCAGTAGCTGGGCAAACTGGTCAAGACACTAGAAATAAGTACCTAGATTTCCTCTGTACACAAAAACCAAACCAGCACCTGGATAGGATTTTATGTATTTTATTTAAAAAGGAAAAAACTAAAAAAGGATAAAGTGTTTACAAAAAGCAAAAAGGGAAAGTTACTCAAAAGCTTCTTGGCAACATAGAATCAAATCACAACAAATTGCAAAATAAATCTTGAATCTTTTTGAAGAAGGTACACACATAGGAAAATAAAAAAGTATATTTCCAACCTAGCTCTTACTTATTCCTAACCCATGCTGTTACCTGAACAAGGTATCATGTTGTGTAGGCGGACTGGTTTTGGGGAAATAGAATTAACTCCTGGCTTCAGGATGCTGCATTCTCTACATCCAGCATCTCTCAGTCTTCTTTAGAGAGAACCAAGCCTAATGTTACAGAAGCCTCAAATACCTGCCATCATAGCTAATCCTATGAAGTGGCTCCTGGCTAAAGGATCACCTCCTTAATGGGGATTAATCCTTTTATACGAATTGTCATACCCTCTGGGCAAGAAGGAATTTCCCCCTTTTCCCATTACAGCATCATTAGACCAGAACCCTGATGGATTTTTCATGTGTGCATAAGTGGTTGATTGACGCTAATTAAGGAGATGCTGGTCATGTAACCATGACTTTGTTACTTATCAGGGATGTTGGCAAGTTTTTGGGTCCAAGCCCGAGTCCTTGGTACCAAGTCTAAGTCCCTATTAAAAACATGCCCCCCCAGAAAAAAAGAAGGGGTGGTTGGGTTCCTAGTTGCAAGTCAAGTCTGAGTCATTGAAAAAAACCCAAGTGAAGTCCAAGTAGAGTCAACAGTGTGACTTAAGTCCGACTTGACAGCAAGTCTCACGACTCTAGTCCCCATCCTTGTTAATTATTAAGGATGATGTGACCCCGCCTGCTACTGTGGGTCCTGATAGAAGTCCCTCATCCATATGAGTCCCACCATGATATCAGATGTGTTTTTTATCAAAGCAACAGGGTTTATTGACACAGCATAGCTCAGCAACTGGATTAACTCCAAACAACTCATAACCATTTTTATGAACTTCCTGGCTGCTATTAGAGACCGATTCTTGACATCTCTCCCAGTCTCTCCCACAAGTTCACCAGTTTGCTCTTTGTCTGGCCCTGATGGACAAGCTGGTCTGGGGTGACTCCAGCAAGGGTTGTTGCAACATGGAGGGCTTATACAATAATAATGATGTGAGCCATGACAGTTCTCTCCCCTGTCCCTTTCCCTCTTGAAATGATGAGGGCTCTGACAAGCCTTCTCCCGGGTGTTGGGCCAAGTTGGATCTACCAGCTAGTCTCAATCTTTCCCTGTTATGTAGTTCTTTGTCTATCCTTTCTCACCCCGACCTCCCCCAAGGAGGGTGTTCAGGGAACCTTGACATTGCAAAGACATTCAGCTCCAGCTCTGTGATCCTTCAAAGAGACTAGCTCCCATTCCAAGGATCCTCATTCTGCACAGACTCCCACTCTCCCAGTAATTCTTGAACACTTGGCTTCTCCACCTCAGCCAGGCAGTGTTATGTCTGTTGTTCCTCTACTGTGTCTTACTGTCCACTCCTCTTCCTTTTCCTAGCTCAGTTTTTTTATCCTTTTTTTGGAGCCCTATCACCCTGCCCTTCCCCTTGCCTGATTGCCTCTATCTCCTTCTCCCCTTATCTATTCCCCTCTTTCTTCAGCTCCTTTTTTTTTTATCCTCTTCTCCTGTTTTTCCCCTCCTCCTCCAGAGGTCATTCTCCAATTCCCCAGCTGTCCGTTCTCTCCTCTTCCTCCTCAGATATCATGATCTTGCCGTAGTCAACTTGGGAGCGTTTTGTACTCAATGAATCTTGTGGGCAGGTGGGATGGCCCACTGACAGGAGCCGGGATGTTGCTCTCCCCTTCACAGATGTGCAGTCGGATTTGGAACTGTTTGGAATTTCCAGAACAATGCCATATTTGGACAATTCCTAATACGTCCGAATCCGAATTTGATAGTTCTGAGCATCTGTAATAATAATACGTAATATTCAGAGCCCCATTTACTCCTATAGAGTAGAAAGCAAAAGGCTAGCTTTCTGCTTGCTAGAGGAAGAAGTAAAAATGAACCTTTTCCTCAGTGGTTCCTTGAGAAATGAAACTTAAAAGACACTCTGGCATCAATGATAGTGGTGTCTCCTGGTTGAGTTTGCTATGGGTTTCCCAAGGGAGAGGTACTGGGATGAGAGCAAAACCTGTAAATGATATCTGTCTGCATGAATATAATGTAGAATCAGGCACTGACTCTAGAAGGTATTTTTTCAAATTCGTTCTTTCCAGTTGCAGTGGGCATAGCTGCTTATAAATCCTTTGAGCATTTGCTGTTAGGATATATTCTAGTGCAAGCCTGCAGCAACTTTCTCAGTTTCCTTTTCTGAACTCTCAACTTACATTTATTTCTGAATCTATTAAGTCATTGTATATTGTTGACTTAATAGATTTACAAATAAGATTTAGGATTAGTACATTCATAGATTAATGTTATAACCCTCCAGGGAAATATTATATTAGGTTTAGGCCCTTTGGGGTATATCAGGGAAGGGGATAACATTTTAAATATATAGACAGATATATTAAGTTAATAGATTTTGTGTCTTTGTGTGGGTGTGATTTTCAGTGGAAGGGTTTGTGTTCTGTAGCAGAATCAGATACTGTTCTTCTTTGGGTAGAGTCTGCATGCAGGATGAAACGTGGATGTTGTAGGAGAAGTAGGCACTTGGAGAAGGCTGCAGAAATGCTGTCTGGCCCCATTCAATGTAACAGCTTCTGCTGAGAGGCATGGGAGATGGAGAGTGTCACGATCCCATGTGACCCTTGATGGTTTCACCAAACTAAGAGCTCATGCTACGTGTCTTTCAGCTGCCACCAGTTAATTACATCAACATTGTTTAATATTAATAATAGAGGTCCAGGCAATGTGTCATTTTTAGAAGAACCAAATAGAAATTGTTTATTTTTACAGATTATGATAGTTCAAGTAATGTTGTTAACTCTTAACAAACATCCTTCTTCATCCACTCTCAACCACCACTCTCCCGCCCAAACTCCCAAAACTCTCCAAACTCTCAATCTCCTCAACTAACTCCCCCTCCTCCTGCTGAGTCTCTTATATCTCGTGACTCCGCCCCTCCAGCACTCCCATTGGTCTATGCAGATATTACATTAATATTCATGACCTGGGCAGACACCACATTCTTCCCCCCTTAATAAGTTTGTTTTAGGAGGGGAAACTTAACGGTTTGCCCTCATAAACAAACAAAGGTTTATGGAAGAATACAAATACTAACCTCTTACATTATTTACATTATTAAGGATACATTACATTATTCTTACATTAATAAAGATATATTCTTCATAGGCATCCTTCAGTCTCGAGAGACTATGGTAACGTGCTCTGTATGGAGGACTTGGAACAGCGTCTATTCGACGCTGTATGCGAAGTTGGAGTGTCCTCTCCAGAGCACGAAGCCTGGGTAAAATAATATGGAGGATAGGCTGTTACCCAAGCAGCAAATCCCCCCTCTCCACGTCGCTGAAATAGTCCAGTGGAAAGGCAAGAGCCAATACAACTGGTTCCAGCGACGTCACAGGAGTTGCCAGAACGACACGAACTGCCTCTGGGACTCCGGCTCCGGATTTTGCTTCGAGGTTAACTCCTGAAGCCTTTTCCATCGGTGGATATAGCCACAAGGCAGTGGAGGTTTGAAATCGGAGTTTTCCTTCTCCTAGATGGGCTGCCTTTCCAGGCTGATGAGCCCCACCTACCCGGCCTGCTCCCTCACGGCATGGATGATGGCGGCGCCTCCTCCTCCTCCTCACGGCATGGGGGTTTGAAATCAGAGTTTTCCTTCTCCTAGATGGGCTGCCTTCCCAGGCTGACGAGCCCCACCTACCCGGCCTGCTCCCTCACGGCATGGATGATGGCGGCGCCTCCTCCTCCTCCTCACGGCATGGGGGTTTGAAATCAGAGTTTTCCTTCTCCTAGATGGGCTGCCTTCCCAGGCTGACGAGCCCCACCTACCCGGCCTGCTCCGGGTTACATAAGGATACATTACTTACATTCATACGAATTACATTACTTTTACATTAATAATGATACTTACTATTATTTTTACCATCACTATACATACCTCTTAGTTTATTAATATCCAAGCAAACTCTCCACTTTAAGCATATTCCATAACTATTACACAAACAGAACAGTTAATACAATATTACAAACTTTTCTCCACCCATTAGTCATTTGGCCTTTGAGACAAGGCGTCAGCAACCACATTCTGGGTCCCTTTTACACTGCGGATTTCAAAGTCAAAGATTCTGGCCAGCATCTATCATATTTTGAATGCTGATATTTCTGGAAGAAAACAGCTTTCTTTATGCTTATAAACAGGATGGGGAATCACAGGTAGATACAACAGGGAACTTTATACCTTTTTCTGGTGCAGACTGGAAATAATTTCCTTGGCAGTATTTTGAGGGCCTTTTTAGTTTCATCTTTATAATGCAGAACTTTGGTGAACCTGCATGCAAATGTTTTATTCCCAGTATGCCTGGGGAGGGGGTAACAACAGGACTGACTATGCTAGGGGGAAAAAATAGAAGACATCAAAACTGGAAGTGATTGGATGTCCACTTCTACAATGTGATCTTTCAGGCCACCCCTTCCCCACCATGATGTCTGGGGGCAAAAGGACAGCTGGCATGTCACAGTTTGCTCATCCCCTAAAATAGATAATTTCAAGGAGACTTTGTCCTTGCAAGAGAGCATTCAGAACAAAAGTCTTCCTTAAACAGAAGCAAAATTGTAATGTGACATGTTAAGATGTTCCCTGTCATGCATGCAGCTGGCTTCAGTGGACCATGTTGGTTTGTCATACTGAACCATATTTTAGTATGACATGAAAAAGCCAAAATGAGCTTTGGGCTCCCATACCCCTGTGAAAAGTAATTCAAAAAGTTTTGCTTTTAATATAGCTATCTTTGTTATTTATCATGTCTTTTGGAGTGACAAGGTGAGATTAACATTAAGTATGACTTTTTAATGCCAATTTCTGACGGTGGCTACAGTTAACTACACTTCTGGATCCTGCCAGCATTGGAAATCATGGTTAACTAAAAGTGAACCACAATCCCTGAGTACCTCTCAGCTGGAAAGAAAGTGGGAAAGGAAGGAGATAAACTAATCCTGATGCTTGTTGCTGCACATTCTTGTTTGTGCACCTGTCTATGATAAATCCTGGTTTAATATGAGACAGAAACACAGTAATTGGCTTAGTCCAGATGTAGCATTTCTAGTCCAGCAAAACATGGTTGAACCTAGAGATGGGAAGGCCTTGAAAAAAACTGGAAAAATTGGGGAGAAATAGTTTTTTTTCCAGTTCTTTTTCAAAGCCGTTTTTTGTTTTGTTTTTCTGGAAAAATTGAAAACAAATATGGAGTGTGAATATGTTCTTTTACAATGATAAATAACATGTCTATGACATGGTCTTCAAACTATATAACATGAAGACCTTAATGAAAGACTTCTGAGACTTTATGTATTTGTCTGAGAACCAGGAGTTGCTCTGGCTCTTTGATTTCATTCACCAAATCACCAGTAAATGTTTAGTCTGTACTTGCCAGCAAAATCTGTGGCCACAGTGAGGTTGCTGTCAAGAGATCAGCAAATCAAATGATCTGTCACTAGACTGAAAATTGATGGCGTTCTGCAAAAATGCACACAGAAGTATAAACTGTAGTTTAGATCAGAAAACAGCAACCATAGCTTCTTTTTTATTTGGTTGAAGTTTGTGGAATTACAGGCACTTCAAAGACAGCTAAGGGGTTAGCTATTCCTCTAAAACTTTGTATTCTTGTAAACAGGGTTAGAGTTGGTGGAAAAGTAGAAGGTACTTTACTGCCAGTGAATGGTGTTGATGAAGGGAGAACAGTGCAATATTAGTTGTATCATTAATCAACATTAGAGCCAGTTCCTTTCCTCTGTCTTAAAAAGCCATTCCCTTGCCTGCCAAAATCTCATAGTCAATAGGGCTGCCGAAAATTTAGTGCAGTTGATTTTAAGGTGTTATTCTGTCATTTATCTTTGTAAGAGTAATTTCAGCCAAGGCCAGAAATACAATCTAGGTGCTGCACCAACATCAAAAGTCAGGTAGACTCTTAAGAACTAGAGATGCCCAGATATTACCTGAAGCTGCAAGGGGACAACCTGCTTGGCCACTATGTCCAGGATGGCAAAGCTGAAAAGTGTATATTAGTAGTCTGGGAAAACAGCATTAAATTTAGCTCTCATTTAAAAAGCAGAAATTAAATATTCAGAATCCAGGCTTCTTGGCACTTTGTCTCCTACCCTATATATTGATTCCCCACCTATCAAGAAGCTAAAGTTTTCTGTACTCCTTTTTATGAGTTAAAATGAATGGGCAAATACTCTGTAGCTGGTTGCTCACATGCCCTAAACATACTTAATTCCATTTTAGCAAGATATCCTGCTGAAACTTTTCAAATAACTTGTATAAGACTGTGCCTGCATAGTAAGATAATCCTTTACCTGTAAAACCAGATAAGAGCCAGCCACATTGTGTGCAATATTGTTGACAAATTGGTCACAACAGGCAAAACGTGACAGTCTCTGGTTTTTGACACTTCAAATATTGTCCTCCCTCCTCCATTCTGTTTTGTGAACTTCCTTGGTTTTAATTTTCATTTGTCGATGTTGTATTATAGTTGAACCTATCCGCTGAGACTTGCTTTTCCACCCCACTCCCAAGTCGACATTGAGCCACTACTGCTTGCCTGGTTTACTGCTGTTGGCACTCTAAATTCCACAGGTGTTGCCAAAGGAAAATGTGATGAAAGGGGAGGCTAGCCATAGAGGCTCTTTATTGGACAAATATTGGTCTGCTTACAGCTTTTTTTCTTTAAACTACACTTCTAGTTGAGCCAGATATACCCTGTCTTCTGAGCCATATTACATAACCCAGTGAAATATAGAAGAAAGCATGTGAGGGGGCAGCAGACATGTTACCTCATGTTAACCTGTTATGTGGAAAAGGTGTTAAAATGCTATATTTGTATTATCTTATACTTCGCAAACTTATAATTCTAAAAATGAATAAATGATTCACTTATGAAAATCAGGAATGCCACTTTTATTTTAGTACATCTTTTGTTTTTACTATGGTATGGTGTGAAGTATGTGTAATTCATATAGTTGTTGTGAAGAATTTCAAAATCGTTCTCAGGCCTCCTGAATACAGTCAACCCTCGACTTACGAATTTAATCCGTTCCGGATTAACGTTCGTACGTCGAAACGTTCGTATGTCGAACTATGCATTCCCATAGGAATGCATTGAAAACCCATTAATCTGTTCCGGCCGAAGAAAAAAATACCCCCCAAAAAAAGAAATGAAAAATCAAACACTTTCAGTCCCACGCTGGGACTGCAAAACACACATACACAAAAAACCAAAAACATCCAAAAATAAACATTTGAGCAAGTCCCGCACTGGGACTGCAAAAAAAAGGTAAAGGTAAAGGTTCCCCTTGACAATTTGTCTAGTCGTGTTCGACTCTAGGGGGCGGTGCTCATCCCCGTTTCCAAGCCATAGAGCCAGCGTTTGTCCGAAGACAATCTTCCGTGGTCACATGGCCAGTGCGACTTAGACACGGAACGCTGTTACCTTCCCACCGAGGTGGTCCCTATTTATCTACTCGCATTTGCATGCTTTCGAACCGCTAGGTTGGCGGGAGCTGGGACAAGCGACGGGTGCTCACTCCGTCACGTGGATTCGATCTTACAGCTGAAGATCTACAGACCTTACAGCACAGAGGCTTCTGCGGTTTAACCCGCAGCGCCACCACGTCCCTTTCTAAAAAAAAAAAAAAAAAATCACCAAAAAAACAACAACACAGAAACATACCCCCCCCCCCCAGCCCAAAACCCACCCAGAGCAATTTATAAAAGCAGCAACTTACCGGTCCGAAGCCTCCGAAGCCTCCCGGGGGTCCCCCGCCGCCGCCATTGCCGCCTTCCGAGGCCTCCCAGGGCTTGCCCAGCACTATCGGAGGCAAGCCTCGGAACGGAAAAAGGCAGGGGAAAAGGGCGGAAAATTCAAAAATGGTGCTGGGCAAGCCTCTGAAAGCGGTGATCGCCGCATGGGGGGACCCCCCCCCAGTCCTCCGATGGTGCAGGGGAAGCCTTCGGAAGCTTGCCCAGCACCATCGGAGGACTGGCGGGGGTCCCCCCACGCGGTGATCGCCGCTTTCAGAGGTCCCCCGCCAGTTCTCCGATGGTGCAGGGGAAGCCTTCAGAAGCTTGCCCAGCACCATCGGAGGACTGGTGGGGGTCCCCCGCCACCGAGATCGCCGCTTTCAGAGGTCCCCCGCCAGTCCTCCGATGGTGCTGGGCAAGGCTCCGAACGGAAAAAGGCAGGGAGAAAGGGCGGGAAATTCAAAAATGGTGCTGGGCAAGCCCTGGGAGGCTGAGTTTTGAATTTCCCGCTCTTTCCCCCTGCCTTTTTCAGTTCGTAAGTCGAGGCTCCGTTCGCAAGTCGATACAAATTTTTGCGATCGGAGCCGTTCGTAAGTCAAAATGTTCGTAGGTAGGGACGTTCGTAGGTCGAGGTTTGACTGTAATACCATTCTTATATCATTATATGTATTCTTATATCATTCCCTAATAAAGCCATTTTAAGATAGTTACTTGCTATTCACTTATAGAAGGAGCTGTATTTTGATATTAACAGAGCAACACAACCAGTCTGTAGTCATAGATCCTTGGAAGGAAATATGAAATACTGTATGGTATTAATACAGAAATAAGATGTCGTTAGATTTTTATGTTAGGATATCACCTAAGAGTTTGTGCTCTAAAAAGCTGCTTTCAAAAATATGTCCATCTAGTTCATCTGCTTAGAGCAGTGCACAGGAAATTATTTCAAAACTCAATCCTTGATTCACTAAATATAGCTCAGGGCAGTCTCCCATTATCTCTGCTATAGGTCAGTAAAACAGTGAAGTATATCCAGTACCATATTGGCTATGGCTGGCAATTTCAGTGATGGTTAGACTGTCTTGGCTTTCTATTCTCCAAAGATCTTCACATCTGAGTAATGGCGGTAAGTACAGTGGAAGGGTTGCAGCTTCCTCTTCTAGGGGATGAAGGAATTGTAATATTCTTTAATTCACATTAATTGTTCTGATTTATGTTATGGTTGTGATCAGGCTCTGCAAGGGGTAGGGGGCCACCAGAGTTATTTGGCTGGAGCCTCTCCTCATGGAGGGGCCTTACCTCATCGAAAGGTACACAACTGTCATTTATTCTACCAATTAAAAAAAATATCCAAGCATTATTTACATTAAAATATTTCTACGTCTTTTCCAAACATTGAGGGGGCTTCACAATGTAAACTAGCCCAAGCCTCATTTGAGCTCTGGGTCATGATGAATATTTGAGGAATTGTAGTTTTTGTCTGAAATTCCTTGTTTCTTTCCCTTTGGACCATCATACAAAATCACAGTGATAGGGTACTATCACTCCTGTACCTGCAGTTTGTTGTGCAACAGTTGAATGGCTGCAGACATTGCAGGTTATCCTTGAAATCGGCAACCAAATGTTCGAAGGATACTGTGACGTGCCCCTTGCGTGTCCCCAGATTATTTCACTAGCCTGAGGCCCATGCCATGTTCCCTTTTACGCTGCCACCAGCTGATCTCTGTCAACAATATTTACTTAGAAAGATGGAGGTCCATACTGCGTGTAAAGTTTAAGAAAACAGGATACAGTTCACATAAACAGGTTCTTCAAAGACTTTAAAGTATTCAGTAGTTTTGTAATAGCTTGTTTCACACTTAACTCTCTATAAATTCCACACTCTCAACTGCCTCCCTTAACTCCTCACAGACTAACTCTCCTCTCTAACTCTCTGACTTCTCACGTCAGACTCCCTCACTATCTAACTCTAACTGACTAACTGACAAACTGCTCTTATCTGCCTCACCCCTCCCTTCTAGTTTCTCTCGCTCTGCCTCCCAACAACTCCCATTGGTGCATGCAAATAACCTCATACATGAGCCAAGGCAGGGTGATCGCTACAGATACTACAAAAGAATCCACTACAGAACTCCAAACCAAAGAGACACTTATCAGGCCTGCTCCACCTCAAGGGAGCACTGTAAATTAGCCCATCATTGTTGGAGAAAAAGAACAGAATGAACTTAGTGTTACCTCACATGTGCAAGCCTCCTATTCCAATGATGAGACTCTGTCCATTCTGGCCACTACACCAGAATTGGATATTGGTAACACAAATCTATCTTCTCCATCTGAGACTTCCAGTCTTATCCCAGTCTCATATGCCAGACGACCACCATCTCCTTGATCGCATCCAGTATATGATCAGATAAACAAGAACATGGCCATGTCTGTGTACAGTGGTGCCTCGCTAGACGATGTTAATCCGTTCCACGAGGATCGCTGTCTAGCGAAAACATCGTCTAGCGAAGCACGTTTTCCCATTGGAATGCATTGAAATCGCTTCAATGCGTTCCAAGGGAAAACGCAGTCGTCTTGCGAAATTTCCCATAGGGAAACCTCGTCTAGCGAGTGAGGGTCCCCATAGGAATGCACTGACAGCTGCACTGACAGCTTTTCACCACTAGTCAGCGCACTCCTATGGGGAAACCTCATCGTCTAGCGAAAATCGCCATAGGGAAACATCGTTTTGCGAAGCGCAGTAGCGCTCGCAAAAAGGCATCGTCTAGCGATTTCCTCGTCCTGCGAGGCAATCGTCTAGCGAGGCACCACTGTATATTGGTATTTTAGTATCTTTACTTGACCAGCTAAAGAAGTCCTAGACTAAACTATTCTCCCTACTACCAACCTCCAAAACGGCAGAAACCTTTACAGAATTCAAGATAAGGACACCACCTTCATGTTGAAATATCTACTACTGAATTTGATCATTGTGGAGGTCTCCAAATGAGATCAAGGGGACGTCACAACACAATTCCCAGTAACAGGGAGCTGCATTTGATACAATTGGCAGAAGGATATATTCATCTGCTGCAGTGGAAATAAGAGTGGCAAATTATCAAGCTGCCATGAGTGCATGCCACAAATTTCTTTGGGACAAGATTCATCCCCTCTTTGAACAAGAGGCCATGACCCTCACCACTCGGGAGATGCATGCAGCAAGACATGCCATAGACAGCACAGCCAAAAATATTTCTGTGGCAGTCACTCTCTGTAGATATGCCTGGCTGCATCTGCTGGTCTTTCAGAGGACTCCAGATCGTTCATAGAGGAGCTGCCATTTTATGGAGATAACCTAGCAAAAAAACTGACAACATAATGAATGAGCTGCATAAGAAAAGGAAAACAGCAAAAGGCATGAGGTTTTATCCCCACTATGAGCAGTCTATTTCTCTCCTACTGGAAATGTCTATACTCCTACCACTTCCCAAAGCCATCCTCCAAAAGACCACCTACCCCTTCATCATGTCAATACTACTGCCAATCTAGAAGGAAACAAAGATTTTGGTCTACCACCACATCAAAAAGACAAGAGAAGTCCAAGCAACATCTCTGACTTGTCTTCCCCCAAGATCTGGATCTGTCTGTCTGCTCCCTCCCACAGCAACGTTGTCTTCAACAGCACATCTCATAACTTGGCACGCTGTCGCCAATGATGAGTTGGTTCACTTCTCTCCTGCCTACTGGTCTTTTCAACCTACAACACCATCTCAAGTACTAGAGGACAAAATAGCTACACTCCTCCAGAAAAAACTATCCAAAGGGTCCCCTTAGAGTTTCTGGACAATGGCTTCTACTCCTGTTGCTTCATGATGCCCAAATGGGATGTCAGTCTTAGACCTATTCTAGACTTGAGGGATATAAGCTCATACATAAAGAAATTCAGAATGGTGACACTGGAGACAATGTTACCACTTCTCAAAAAGGGAGACTGGTTCGCTGTGATAGACCTCCAAGATGCTTAATTTCACAGCACCATCTGCCCTGAGCATTGCCAATTCTTATGATTTGCTCTGGACAACAGGATCTATGAATTCAAAGCACTCTCTATTGATCCATCTATAGCATCCAGAGTCTTCACAAAATGTGTGGCATCAGTTGCTATGTACCTCAGGGTCTGCAGTATTACTGTATTCCCATACATAGACGAATGGCTGATCATTGCAGATTCAAAGAACAAAGCACAGAGGGATGTCTCTTTTATCTTGCATTCGCTTGTGGATCATGGTCTTCAAATAAATTTGGAAAAGTCACACTACATCAGTGTGACGATCGCCCACGTCACTCATGCCATTCATATTCATGAGCTGATTTTCATGAACCTATGAGAGGACTGTAGAGGCGGAGTCAGCAGCTACATGAGGTTTGGCGGGAGAAGGAGGAGTCAGATAGGGCTGGTTAGTCAGAGAGGGAACAGATACTGAGAGAGATAGAGCCGGTTAGGAAATTAGGTAGAGAAGGTGGTAATGATATAGCAAGAGAAAAGAAGTATGTACTGAGAGAACTGTTGATTTGCTTGTGTATAAGGTTTATCTGAGAAACTTCTGTTATTGTTCAATCTGCTTCACTTCAATAAATAAGTTCTGTTTCTGTTCACAAGTCAAGTGTTCAGACAAACGTCATTTATATTGTGGATTGAGGTAATCCACTGGTGGCAGCGAGAGGAAAACGCGACGTGAGCCTTTGTGACAGAAGGACAAGCAAGGGCCACAAGGGCGAACGCCACAATCAGGAACGGTCTTTCCATTACACCAAGACACTTCTAAACTCCATAGTTTCATAAGCTTACCTTTCCCAAGAAAAGATACAAAAATTTCTGTACCTCATGCAACACCTCAAGGCCAAGGCTTCAGTAACAGGGCATATGGATGAAAAGCTGTTTGACTTCATGGCATCAATGACGGTGGTGCTGTCACATGCTCGACTAAGAATGAGATCCTTCCGAGCAAGGAAATATGCCACCAATGGAGTCACTCAGAAGTGGAGATGTTCACAGCCAAGGAAAGCAGAAAGTGCAAGAAATACTGCTCCTGGGCAGGTCAAGGGAAGCACCAAGACAAAGTGGTAGCAGAGACTCCTCTATGTTTTTCTTCCAATTGCTCTACTTCACAAAGTCATAGTGAAGCTTCAGCAACAGAGAGCCAACAGCATCTTGGTCACCCCATAGTGGCTGCATCCGCCCTGATTTGTAACACTGAAGCTCATGGCAGCAGACTTTTATTGGTTACCGATCATTCAAGACTTCATAACTCAGAGCAATATAAATCATCATCACAATGTGGCATCAAGTCAATTCTGACTTATGGAGACCCTTTTCAGAGTTCTCTAGATAGGAAGTACAGTGGAACCTCTACTTACGAACTTAATCCGTATTGGAATGGTGTTCTTAAGCTGAAACGTTCTTAAGTTGAAGCAAAATTTCCCATAGGAATGCATTGAAAACCGATTAATCCGTTCCGGCTGTTTTTTGTTCTTATGTAGAGGCGCGTTCGTACGTTGAAGCATTAGTTCCCATAGGAACTAATGCAAAGCCGGTTAATCCGTACTCTACCACTAGGGGGAGAAATTTTTTTTTTAACCTAAGATGACCTAAGGTTAAAAAAAGGGCAGGAAAGTTTTTTTTTTTCTGTTCTTATCTTGGAGCTCCGTTCTCAAGTAGAAGCAAAATTTAGCGAACGGAGCTGTTCTTAAGTTGGATCGTTCTTAAGTAGGGACGTTCTTAAGTAGAGGTTCCACTGTACTCAGAAATGATTTACCATTTCCTTCCTGGGGTTGACCTGGGACTGTGCAGCTTTCCCAAGGCCCCACTGAGATACACAGTGGGAAACTGAACTCCCAACCTCAAGTTCCACAGCTATATACCTATATACCTAACCCATTGAGCTACCCAGCTACCTAACATAACACTTACAATGTTATTATTCTGAAATTAAATATAACACTAGAATGCATTTCAATCCCTGTCTAACTTTTTCCCCATTCCTATCCCACTACCCTCATCTATTGTTTTATTAATCAACATTTCATTTTATTATGTTAATGATCCAATGATATGCCCCTTGAATTCCTAATCTTCTCCAGCCTTATTTTCTGAAATCAATGTGACTTGAAAATGCGTTTTCAGTGAAAATGGTCTTGAAATGACCATGCTCCTTTTTTCTTTCTTCAGCAGACCTAAATTATATTGTTATAGCAATAACTCATAGCATGTAGAAAAAGGTAATATTGATCCATGCAATGAAGAACATGCAGTGCAATGTAACTATAATTCTGGAGAATAACTGAATATCATACTTCACTACAAATGATAATTTCTTGGTTAACAATCTTGGCTAATGTATCATTTCCTGATAATTACGGAAAACACGCTTTGCAGAAATAAAGAAAGAAAAAACAAGCCCGAAATCTGCTTATATAGCGTATTGTTTTATTAAATTTTATGTTAAGCATCTTAGTCAGGAAGGGGAGTTAATTCCCTGTCAAGTATATTTTTGTTCTTAAAAGTACCGTCATGTAATGCATATAAATGTGACTCTTATTTCACATTCAGTATTAATAGAAATCAAGCGTTATTTATAAGGCCCAGTTGGAATAGAGCCATTGAATAAATGGGATTTGAGTAAATTACCTCTTGGTTTAATAGATCTGCTCTAGTTGGGAGCAACCATTGCTATTATCCCCTTATTTACAAGAATATTTAGGTAACTAATACTTTAAGACACTGTGGTCATCATATCTTTGAAAATGTGATGATTGTACTAGCCAACAATATCTTATTTGTTACTGTTGTTTCATAGTTGGTAGCATTGTTAAAGGGGATCATCTAAATGACTTTCCATATTAAATTTGTCTTGTAGAAAAGAATATTAGGTTTCTCCTGCTTCATATTCTTTTCTGCAATGGTGATAAAACTGTTGTGCTCCCCACCCCTGTGCAGCTGCCACCGCCACTGAGAATGCAGCTTGATTTGCTTAAATAGCAGCAGCAGCAGCACACAAGCTGTTCTATCTAGGTCACCAAAAATATTAACATTTGGTTTCTCTGAAATCACAAAAATAGACTGCGAAAATGTTTGGCGATGAAAATAGTAATCAACAAAGCTGAAATTTGGCTAGTGTTTTCCTGCCCCCATGGGTTACCAAATATCCAACACAGAACTTAGTTCTCTTTTCCAGTAGTTTGTAGCCATGGAATAGAACAACTAACTGGCTAATACAAAATGAAAAAATAAACAAAATGTCAGATGGGTTTAAAGCCTGAACCTCTGTCATATTATCAGGTCCACTGGCTGTTAAATCTGCTTGTGATGTGTGCCATCATTATGTAGGGCCTGTTATTTAAAAATTAGAAAGTTTGGTTGTACTTGATGTGGGAGTTCCAAATGCTGCTGAACACATTACTCTTTAATAGTTTTGAATGCTTTCAGAAATACTTTAGTAGAAATAATAAAAGATAGTAGTTAAACTGCAATTTCATTACTGAATTAAAACTTCAATCTTTAGAATTTAATATTATTTTATAATAACCAAGTGAGAGTGGAGAAAGACAAGAATTCCTTTAAAGGCAGCATATAATTGATACAAATATTTCTAACAAATTACAGTTGCTATGCTCAGATCTCAGGATGCATCAGTGTCTTTAATTAAGATTTCTATGCTCACTGTATTTATTTGGCAATAAATAACACTTTTAGAGCTTATGCCCTTTGATAGAAAGGCATGCTACAAGTGAAGAAGTGAACAGGGCAAATAGGTAAATATGTTTTACATTTCCTCATGATAAAAGAGGCGATTACAGATTAGGACTATCATTCTACCTGGATACCATTACGTGAAAGATATATGACCTACTGGAGGGAGAAAGAAGTGTAGATTAATGATTAATATAAGCCTAGTCCCTCTTTCATCCTTAGAAATTGTGTTTGGGAATTCATTACCAACATACAGACTTTCTGAAGGTTTCTGTTGTATAAGATAAACAGTAGTACTAAAAATACCTGAAAGAAAGGGTTCTTCTTCATGGTCACTGTGACTCACATACATAGGTACTTCTGTGCATGCACAGATGGTCTCAGGAACATTCTAGAGCTTTAACCCCTCCCTCTCAGCTAATGTATTGCTCCACCCTACATTCACTTCTCAGTTCTCTTTAACTACCAACTAGGTAGCATCTTGGGAGCATTCAGTGTGAGTATTCTCTCTTTGAAACAGCTATTCCTTCTTTTTGTGTGTTACTTGCCTTATAACTAACCACCTCTTTGTTTTCATCCTTTGTTGTCTAAAAACATACTAAGTGTTGTTTATTATTGTCATTGTTGCCGCTTATTATTGTCATTGTTGCCGTTGATGGGCTCTTAGGTCCCATTCAAGCACTGTGTGCCTTCTGGAAGCAGGATACAATTAACTGACAGCCACAAGAAGTGTCTCTACTGCGTGGGTGAAGATAAATCAAACACAGAACTATAAACTTTGTCAAAACTTCACAAAGATGGCCCTAAAGAATCAGCAGTCAAGGCTAATATTCTTCTTATGGGAGTAATCACTCAAAGGTGTTGAAAGAGCAGGCCTAAGCTTCGATACTCACACTGTCCATTTGTCAAACTTTATCAAAAAAAAGTATTATAATGGAGACTGTCCAGTTGGAGAATCATGAAAGTCAGGAATGTAACTCTGCCAAACCAACTCCACCAAAGCCTGATTCTGAAACTCTATGGATGGTTTCAAAAATGGACTTACCACAATCTCAGCAGACAGCTTTCAAATTGTCAAACTTGTTGACACCCACTTCTTGGATATCGAGGAAAAGAAAGTGCCCAAGTCAGAACATTCAAAGTCTAAAAATAGAAAGATGTTTAAAAAAGTGATTGTTTACATTGGTGGTAGTTCCCCCCCCCCCAACACTGCCATGTATTTCAGACTCAAGAGAGGCTACAGACATGCCTGTTTGGAATCAGTGTCCGGCGATGAACTGATCCCTTTACTGAACCAACAACTGGCCAGCTCACCTGAGTTGGATAAGACTATCACCAGTCCCAGGCATAGATCAACAACTGAGAAACCAAGATCCTCAGGATACTGACCTAGATCAGTATTGAGGTCATCATCCATGTGGAGAAACTCTGTTAAAGAGGTTAGATTTTCATGATCACCCTATAAAGAGAGTTCAAGTTAAAGGAGATAGATCAATGGCTCTCTCATATCCTTTCTTTACCCTGCCACCAAGGTTCCCTCTAAGCCGGGTGTGCATCCGGCTCTGCCTCCCTCCACACAACTTTCTTCTTCCATGCAGCGATTACGTTTTACCCCTTAGGTTCCAGTTGCAATGGAACCCTGCATGCGGGGGGGGGGGGAGAGTCGCGCACACACACAGGGGTGAAGTCAAGAGAGAGGCGGAGCTCCACCTAGCGAGGCTGAAAATTAGAGGGTACATTGCCTTCAAACTTTCTCTGTGGATGCAGAATGGCATGCACCAATGCCCCATTAGGATGAACAATTGGCTAGAGCAGTGGTTCCCAACCTTAGGTAACCCAGATGTTCTTGGACTGCGACTCCCAGAAGCCCCAGGCAGAACAGCTGGTAGCGAAGGCTTCTGGGAATTGCAGTCTAAGTACACCTGGGTTACCCAAGGTTGGGAATCACTGAGCTAAGGAGATGTTTCAGAACCTATTTACAGAGATATCAAGATTGAGGTCTGCTTCATTGATGTCAGGCCGAAAGTGCTCAACATCAAAAATGTTGGCACCAAGAAAACCTTTGAAACCAATGGATATCTCCCTGGCATGACACCTAAAAGATCTTGATGAGTAGTTGATCTTGATTCTCCTCCTTAAAATCAATTCAGCACAGAGCATACAAAAAGCACAGGGACAGTTTCTCACTTAGTTCTGACATTTCTGACTCCAGACACCAACCTTGGAATCAATCTCTTCCTTTAAACGGAAGAAAGATCAGTTGGGTTCAAAGCAGACAGGAATGACCAAGGAAGAAAAGTCAAATTCAAAACAAGTGAAATCAGGCTCAAAAAGAGCTGAACTAATCCCAGCTAAGTCAAAGGACATTGATGTTTATTTGCCCCCAACGGAATCAATGGAAGGGCAAAATGAAAAATCTCAATACAGAGAATTTAATTAGAGTCCTCTGATGTAGAAGGTGATGATATCTTATCCCCATATATTTCTGTAATAGGTGTTTGGGATCAGAATATGTATGTGTATCATCAGATGAAGATAAAGCACTGGTATCCACAACCTACCAGTGCTTTATCTGCATAAGTATAAGATGCTTAGAATGTATTAAATGCTTAGAATGATTAACTCATTAAAGATTGAAGTACATAGACCTTACTATCTAAAACAGACACTGTATTTGAGAAAGTTCAAAAAAATACAGTTCAACCAGTACAAATCCAAGTACTACAAACGTTGTCAGATCTAGTAAAAGAATTGTGGCAAAAACCTTAATCCCTACCTCCATTGTCAAAAAGGGTAGAAAATCTCTATAAGGTGCAGGAAGAAGTGCATGCAGCCTTCTTTCTAAAGCATCTTCAACTGAATTCTATAATTGTGACTTTCCCAGTCTAAACCTAAGGGTAAAATACCTTCCACATCCACACCAGTGAATGAGGAGAGGCACAAACTTGATTAAATTGCCAGAAGGATCTATTCTAACTCTTTGTTGGGCATCAGAGTTGCCACTTATCAAATGGCAATGGGGACTTATTATTTTGTATTGAATAACATGCAATCCTTTCTGTTAAGCTTGCCAAAGGACAAAAGAGCCCTTGCTCAAACATTTCAACAGGAAGCAGCTCCACAAATATATTCAGGTAGACATGCTACAGACTATGTTGCTGTGAACATGTTGGCAGCTATAGTGCTTAGACAGTATGCCTTGTTACAGTACTCAGGCATATCAGAGGACTCTCAAAGCCACATAGAGGACTTACATTTTGACAGGGAAGGCTTGTTTAATAACAAAACGGATGATATAATGGAAGATCTGTACAAAAGAGAAACACAACAAAGCATATTGGTTTCACATCACTATAGCCACAAAAGCCATATACTGTGGAACCTATTGCCAGTTTAGTTCATATGTCCACAGGTTTTTTGCTCGGTGTACCCTTGTGCCTAAAAGTAGGATCTGATTAACATTGGAGAAGACAATAAATTTATCAAAGAGGGAAATTGGTAGAGAAGCAACAATCCTCTTCATAGCCATCTTTCAGCTTCTACAAACAACAAAACACCAGACAGAAAAGCAAATTAACTTCAACATCCACAAAAAAGAGTGAGAAAACCACCAAACAGATTTTGACTTGAGTACACCCAAGACCAACAGCAAACGTGAAGAAATTCTGACATCCCCAGCATTCTTCCCTGTCTATTTTAGCATCTTATAACATCTCACGTTCCATCACCAATGATCATTGGGTACTTTCCATCATAGCCTATGGTTATTTCACTAAATTCAAAACACTCTCCTATTTTAGTTAATAAAATCATCAGAGATATTGGAGGAAGAAATTGCAATTACTGCAAAAGAATGCAATAATGAAGGTTTCTCAACCATGAGCAGCAGATTCGACTTCTGCTACTTCACTGTGCCGAAAAACGATGGAAGGTACTGATACAGCACTTGAAGAATGTAAATAATTATATAATTACAAGATAGTTCAGAATTGTGATCCTGGCAAACATACTTCTACTTTTGTAGTGGTTTGTAGTGGTAGATTTGAAAGATGCCAATTTCCACATAGCAATTACCAACCCATCATGTTTCCTAGGTCATTAAATATATCAATTCAACGTGCTCCCTTTTGGACTTTCAGCAGGGTATTCTCAAAGGCTTCTAACTCCTGTCCTCTGAAGATGCCGGCCACAGAGACTGGCGAAACGTTAGGAAGAAAAACCTCTAGAACACGGCCAAACAGCCCGAAAAACCTACAACAACCAACTTTCAGCAGAATTTTTACCAAATGTATGGGCATCAGTGGCAGTGTACCTAAGTGAGGGTGGTAAATGTTTTCTCCTATATAGACAATTGGTTAATTGTGGCAAATTAAGAGGGAAAACTGCAGATACGTATTCAGATGACACCAGTATCAGATCTTGAATTGAAAGTCAATCTGAGAAGTCAGATCTTCAGCCAGTAGAGGAAATTAAGTATATAGGCATAGTTTAGGACTCAAACAATAGAAGAGCCTTTCTTCTCCATGAGAGAGTAAGCAAAATTATTTCTCTGGTTTCCAGATTTCAGCTGGACAAGAGGGTGACTGCCCACTCAGCTCAAAAGCTATTGGGCCTTTTGGCATCTGCTACAATATTAGTATCATCTGCAAGGCACAGGATGTGGTCTCTTCAGTAGTGGTTCCTTGTATCTTTTGACAACACAAAAGACAGCATCAGGAAGTTGCTAAGAGTAACACCAGAACTGGCACTTCAGCTAAGATGGTGGCAGGACAAGATGGGCATGCTATTCAGATCTCTACAACTTTCCATGTTGGTAACAACAGATGCCAATGTAACAAGCTGAGGTGCTCACTGCCAAGGAAAAGAAATTCATGTGATCTGTTCTCCTTAGGAGAAAGCCTGACATATATATCAGCTTGAGATGTTAACAATTTTCAAAGCCCTAAAGGCCTTTGAACCTGTCATTGTGGGAAAAGTGTTGCAGGTGATCACAGACAACTCTGCCATGATGTATAATATAAACAAACAGGGTGGCACTCATTCTGTGGCCTTACTACTTCTAACGACACACCTCTTGGAATGGTGCATCAAGATATGTACTTACCATGTATCAATCCACATTTCCAGTCAAGACAACCATATTGCAGATGTCCCAAGCAGATGCAGACTCACAAACTGGAGCTATCAGACAGGATCTACAAACAATACTGAAGTGGGGGTTGCCACAGATAGACCTTTTTGTTATCCAGAACAGCAGAAAATGCAAGATGTACTGTTCTTGGGCAGACAAGGGCAAAAATTCCATTGAGGATGCTTTTGCACAGACTTGGTTGGGTGCCCTCATGTATGTGTTCCTTTCCATTAATTCATTGGACAATAGTGGAGATGATGGCAATGGACAGTGTGAGATTGCCTGCTTCTTCAGATTTCCTAACATTTCTCAGTAGTCAGATTTATCTAGACATGGAGATCTTAAAACTGACAGTGTGGAGAATTTCCCTGAATAGTAAGGGTTCTAAGGGAATCTAGAAAGAAATCTGCTAGAAAGTGTTATTGTTGTAAATTGAGAAAATTTAAAGAGTTAGCAAAATCTACAAATGAGCCATATTTACCAACAATACTGCACGGTTTACTTCATTTTCTACTGAGACAAAGAGAGAGGTCTTTCACAATTCCGTCTGCTATTGTTGCATATCAACCAGAAGATTCTAGCTCATAATTTTTTTTTACAAATTCCATAAAACTATCCAGTTGACAAAACCTCAATTCAAAGCCATGGCTTTGGCTTATTTGAGCCTTTCTTCTTTGTGGCCTCTGTGAATGCACACAAATGGGTTAGACTGCGCCTGCACGGGACTCCTCGGAATCTTCTAGAGCTTAAAAACATGTGATTAGTAGGACGTTTCCCCGTGGCGTGCATGCTCCGCCCACCTGTAATACCTCAGTTCCTCCTTGCCGCCGCTGAGATCGGACTCTTTCGCGACGTCTAGAGCTGTTTTCAATTGTTACCTATTTCACGGTTTTTCGATTCTGGTCTGGCTTCCTGACTACCGTTTGTGTTTCTGGAGTACCTTGACCTTTGGGCTGGCTTTGTTTACGATTACGATTGTCGGATTTGGATTGACTACCTTTTTGTGATTTCTGGATTACTGACCTTTGGACTGATTACCATTTCTGATTTGGCTTATGGACTTTATCGTGATTTTTGGCTTCTAATCTATTTCGGCTTTTGACTTGGACTGGCAATCGTTGACGTTTTCCCATGAGTTCTTCTCTTTTTTCCCCTTCCCCTCCTCTCTTCTTCTGTTCCCGCCAATTTTTATGGCCTCGTCAGGTCCCTTTAAGCGCTGTACGTCGTGTGCTAATAAGATCCCCTTCATGGACGGCCATGACCACTGCTTATTTTGTTTAGGGGAGAGGCACCAGACCCACTCCTGTCCGGAGTGTAAGAAGTTGACCAAGCCTGCCCTTAAGCTCCGCTTACAGCGGCTTCGTTCATACTTGTGGGATAAGTCTTTAACACCCTCGAGCCCGGCAGACATAGCCTACCTTGACTCCTGCTCCTCCTACTCCTCGTTCCGAGCCTGCTGCTTCATCGGCTCCACCCCTTCTCCACGGGCTTCTTCAAAAGCGCCTAAACCAAAAAAGTCTTCGGCATCGATGTCGAGCTTGATACCGAAATTGCCCGCGGTAAAGGATCCTAAGAAAAAGAAAGAGGTGGTTAAGCAGAGGAAGCCTAAACAATCTGCTAAATCTACTCATCCTCAGGAGCTCCCTCCAGTTCGAGTTTCTCTTCCGTCACCAATACTCGAGGAATTGTCCAGAGAGTTACCAGACTCTCTTTCTGAAGCGGGCGATTCTGTACCTCCACCGCAGGCTCAGGCTTCGGTATCGATACCGAGCCTATCTCCCACTCATGGCCATTCTGAGGCTGATGCAATCTCCAGCCCAGCCTCGGCCCATTCGAGCCCTATGTCAATTGGGCAGGCAACAGTAATTCAACTGTCGAACTCGGAGGTGTCGCCACAGCAGTCTCCTCCACGTAAACGGCTGGCTAAACATTAGCACATCTCTCAAGCCTGACAGTATCCTCAGCATCGGGAGGTTATAGTTCTCCCTCGTCCGTCTCGACGTCAGGCGTTCTCGGATTATGAGGAGCCTTTGTATGTAGAGGTCGATCGAAGGGGTGATCAACGTCAATACCATGGGGACGACCTCGACCTCAATCCCTACTATGATGCCGGCGATTATGTAAGGTTCAGAAGAGTGCGTTATGTCTATGCCTCTTCTTCCTCCCCATCACCCTCTCCTCCTCGGCGTCGACATCGAGCTTATTATCAGCTCGACCCTCCGCCATCGAAGCTGGCTTCTATACGCCATTTATCTCAGCAAGACGTTTCTCAGCAAGCGGTCCATCCGTCGAAGCGTTCTCATGTCCCTTTGGTACCGTCGTCCTCGGTATCGCAACCGAGAGCATCTCACGTCCGGTCTTGTCAAGGTGCTTCTTCAAAAATTTCTCATCCACCTGAAACAGACACTTCGGCGCCGATTCCTCGAGCTCCAGCCCATTTATCAAAAAGTCATCGTCACTCGCCTTCTCCACCTCTTTCTGTTGCAAGGGGTTCTTCAGTATCGTCTGTCTCTGAACAGGATTCACCTTCAGAAGCTTCCAGGGAATCTCCTTCAAATCTGCCAACTCCTGATTCAGATGTTGCTGCTCTCCATCCTCCATCTCCATCTGAGGACTTTACATCGTACTCGCAGTTGATTCTCCGCATGGCTAAATCCTTGGAGCTTGATATAGAGCAACCCCCTCCTCCCAAGCAGGACCTTGTCTTTGACGACATTAACCAAGATAAGTCCCCCCCATTGAGTTTGGCTTTCATTCCAGCTATGCTGGACCTCATAAAAGAATCATGGAATCAACCGTCCACTTCTCTTCAGCTTTCTAGGCGTGTTGAGAATCATTACAGAACGCATGGCAGTGACACTGCTTTCCTCACTAAACATCCCGCACCTAATTCTATCATAGTACAATCTAATCAATCACGGGCTGGAAACTGGTCAAAGGTTACACCCACCAACAGAGAAGGGCGGAAGCTCGATGTTCTGGGCTGTCGGCTTTACTCTCTGGCTTCATTTGTCATGAGAGTGTCAAATTATCAGGCAGCTATGGGGGCTTATCAGAGGCAGTTGTGGAACAAGGTTTTGCCAGTTCTCCAGGCTGCTCCTGAGGAAACTAGGGCCACTGTTCTCAATGCTCACCTGGAGGCTACGACGTTGGCTAAACAGCAGCGTTTAGCATCCCGTCACATGGCTGATGCAGCATCTAAGGCAGGGGTCTCAAACTCAATTTACCTGGGGGCCGCTGGAGGCAGAGTCTGGGTGAGGCTGGGCCGCATCAGATTTTCCGCCAAGCGGAGCAAGAGCCCGAGGAAGCCGCCCGGGAGTTTCCTTAGTCCGGCTGGGACTCCAAGGAGGAGGAGGGGGCGCGCGCGAGCCCTCGTCGCCCGGCCACGACCCCCTGCGGCTCCTTCTTCACCACCACCACCAGCAGCAGGACGAAGAAGCAGAGAAGGGAGGGAGTGCCAGCAACCGCCTAGCCGGGGGGAGGAGGGCACGACATAAAATTTTAAAAAAACCCTCACAGAATTCGCCTTGCCAAAGGAGAAAAGCCCCCACCGGTACCCGCGAAATTAAACAGAACGGGGCGGGGGCCCCCACAGGTGCACGCACACAAACAAACAAACACACACACACACGGAGGTCCGGCAACCTTCCTCTGAGGGGCCCCCCTCAAAAAAAGTCGCACTCAGCAGCAGCAGCTACCCCCATCACGACAGAGGAGCAAACTTTGCGAGGCGAGCCCAGGCAGCCTCCAGAGCCGAGGCGGCTGAAGCAGGACGAAGAGGAGGAGGAGGAAGCACCACCGGGCGCTGAGACAGCCGCTGGCCGGGCTGGTGCTGGGGGTGCCGAGAGAGAAAGAGAGCCAGAGAGCCGCTTCCCTGGAAGAGGCGGCGGCGGCAGCTGCTGTTGGCGGCTTGGCTCGGGCACTCGGGGAAAAGGGCCGGCAGCGCGCCTCGCTCGCTGGCTCTCCCCCAAGACAGCGCCTCTTGCACCCTCCATCCAGAACTGCAGCCTGCCAGCCGTTCCACTCATTCAACAAACAATTGTCAGGATCCGTCAGTTACGAGCCAATGCCATCTTGATAGCCCCATGGTGGCCTCGTCAGCCGTGGTTCACCACCCTCAGAACCATCTCTTCCGAGTTTCTGAGACTACCTCTCCAACAATTTCTTCTAACTCAGGATGGAGGCAATATCTGTCATCCCGACCTGGAGTCGCTTCACCTGACGGTGTGGAGGATTCTCCCAATGTAAAAGAAGTATTGGACAGAGCTAGAAAACCTTCTACAAAATTGCTATACTCTTATAAATGGTCTGTTCTCACCAAATTTACTGCTTCCAGAGGTCTTCTGGCTGTTGCAGTTTCGTTGGATACTCTCCTCGCTTTCATCCGTTATCTGTTTGATCGAGGTCTGGCCCACTCGATGTTAAAAGTTTATATTTCCGCTATTGTTTCTTATCAGCCTTTGGGTTCAGAAGCTTCCCGCTTATTTTCACACCCGACTTTAAAGCAGTTCCTTAGGGGTTTGTGTAATATGCGCCCATCTGTCCGGCCTCCACTCCCTCAATGGTCGCTCCAGGTCGTTTTACGGGCTCTTGCTCGCCCACCATTCGAGCCCATGGCTTCTGCTCATCTTAAACTTCTCTCGATTAAGACTTTGTTTCTCATAGCTATTACTTCTGCACAGAGAGCCAGCGAGTTGGCTGCCCTTCGGGCTGATGCCCCTTATATACAGTTTCACCCGGACAAAGTTGTCTTATATCCTGATGTGTCTTTTCTCCCTAAAGTGATTTCGAGTTTCCACGTTAATCAACCTCTGATTCTCCCGACGTTGTTTCCTAATCCTTCTTCTGATGTTGAGCGCATGCTCCATTCCTTGGATGTTTGACGTGCCTTGGCTTTTTACATTTCCAGAACTAAGGACTTCCGTACTTCTCCTAAACTATTTGTCTGCTTCCATGGCCCACGAAAAGGCACTCCGGCCTCTCCACAGACGGTTTCCAGGTGGATCGTTTCTGCTATCACCTTGGCCTATGAACTGGCTGGCAAGGTGCCACCAGAGGCGTTGAAGGCACACTCCACGAGAGCTATGGCTACTTCAACTGCCTGGTCACGTGGCATTGAAGTCCCTGACATTTGTCGAGCGGCCACATGGTCTACACCATCAACCTTTGTGACACATTACCATCTGGACGTCAGGGCCAAAAAGAAAGCAAGTTTTGGAAGGGCTGTGCTGACTTCAGTGTTGGCATGATGGCCCTCCTTCCGGTAAGTGAGCTTGCTAGTCACCCATTTGTGTGCATTCACAGAGGCCACGAAGAAGAAAGAGAGGTTACTTACCTGTAACCATAGTTCTTCAAGTGGTCCTCTGTGAATCCACACATCCTGCCCATCCTCCCCGCTGTCCGTCACTTGGTGTCTTGAGCTTGGTTACAATTAGAGCCTTGATAGCGGCAGACATTTTGGAACTGAGGTATTACAGGTGGGCGGAGCATGCGCGCCACGGGGAAACGTCCTACTAATCACATGTTTTTAAGCTCTAGAAGATTCTGAGGAGTCCCGCGCAGGCGCAGTCTAACCCATTTGTGTGGATTCACAGAGGACCACTCGAAGAACTATGGTTATAGGTAAGTAACCTCTCTTCTTACCTACAAAGCTGTATTTTTGGTAGCCATAACGAGCCTTGTGCTGCGGTGGTTAAACTCCAGTATTGCAGCCAAAACTCAGCTCATGACCCAGATTCAATCCCAGGTAGCCGGCTCAATGTTCACTCAACCTTCTATCCTTCTAAGGTGAGTAAATTGAGTACCCAGCTTTCTGAGGCGGCGGCAGTGTGTAGCGTGCATAATTAAACTGTGAACTTCCCAGAGAGTGCTTTAAGCACTATGGGGCGGTATATAAGCAGCACACTTTATTTTTCTTTATAACTTCAGCTAGTTGTGCAAGTGAGTTGGCCATACTACATTGCGACAACCCTTACAATTTCATAAAAATAAGGTGTCTTTGTTTACAGACATTTCATTCTTACCTAAGATACTCTCGAGATTTCATATGAACCAGTTGTTAGTTGGGTTCTCTCCTGAGGAGACCAGAGCACATGAATACACTAGATGTTAGACGTGCTCTTTTGTTCTATGTTGATAGTACAAGTTCTTTTAGGAAAACTAATAGACTGTGTTACCAGAGAAACAAAAAAAGTGAACCAGTGTTATCACAAAGACTATCTAAATTGGGAATTAAAGCAATCTCGTCCTGTGAGTTAGCCAAATGCCCTTGCCTGCTACCTTGAAGGGTCATTTGACCCGAACTGTGGCAGCTTCGACAGCCTTTTTAAAAGGAGTCCCATTATAGGACATTTGCAAGCCTTCAACTTGGTCCCAGCTTTCAAATTCTGTGAACCATTGTAGGTTGGGTGTTAGAGCAAACTGGATACATTGTTTGTCCTGCTCTGCTGTCTTTTATGCTTGTGTGACATCCCACCAACTGGTAAGTTAGTCACCATGTGTGTGAATCACAGACCACGAAGGACAGGTTACTTACCTGTATCTGTGGTTCTTTGAGTGCTCATCTGTAAATTCACCTAACCGCCCCTTGGTCTGTCACGCTACTTCCACTTATACTGTGGCATTGGATAGAGGGAACTGAGGAGAGTCCATTGGATGGAGCAGCATATTAGCTGAGAGGAAGGGGTTAAAGTTCCAGAATGTTCCTGAGATAAAATCCATCATATTCTGGAGTGGCATAGGTATACATATTCTTTCTCTTCATCCCTTTCTGCTTCCATTGAAAGTATATGGCTGCTATTGGAATTAAAGCGAATGGTAGTTGACCTATGACAACCCTTGTTCCCAGTGCAGAAAAAGACTTCAGCACTGATTCTGTGCAACATCTTTGGGCTCAAAATACCTAAGGGGCAGTGTGAGTGCATGTAGGCTAAGTCGTGGGCAAGCATAATTTTGTTTCCTTGCTTTGGGCACATTACGTTGTAAGTACTTAAATCATGTCTTAAAGTTTTTTTATTCTAAAGATACTCTGCCGTATTGGTGGTACAGATGCCCCCCACGAGGGGACAATATGAAGTGTATATATAGGTTACAGTAGGGGATAATGTCTGTAGATTCTTATGTTTGCCGCACCTCAGAAAAGACATAGTGGAACTTGGAAAAGGTGCAGAAGAGAGCGACTAAAATGATTACTGGGCCAGGGCACCTCCCTTATGAGGAAATGCTACAGCATTTGGGGCTCGTTAGTCTAGAGAAAAGGCGCCTGAGGGGGGACATGATTGAGACATATAAAATGATGCAGGGGATGGATAAAGTGGATAGAGGGAAGCTCTTTTCCCTCTCACACAATACCAGAACCAGGGGACATCCACTCAAATTGAGAGTTGGGAGAGTGAGAACAGTCAAAAGAAAATATTTCTTTACTCAGTGTGTTGTTAGTCTGTGGAACTACTTGCCACAGAATGTGGTGATGGCATCCGGCCTAGATGCCTTAAAAAAGGGGGATTGGGCAGATTCCTGGAGGAAAAGTCCATCGCAGGTTACAAGCCATGATGGGGATGTAAAGGCTTAAAAGGAAGGTACTTCAGAATACCAGTTGCAGGGGAGTGGTATCAGGAGACAGGTCTCTAGTGGTCTCGTGTGCTCCCAGAGGCATCTGGTGGGGCCACTGTGAGATACAGGAAGCTGGACTAGATGGGCCCTTGGCCTGATCCAGCAAGGCTCTTCTTATGTTCTTTAGTTTTGACTTTGAAGACAATTTGAAAAACTGAACAAAAATTGTGGTAGACTCAGAATATATTTCTTAGAAGAGAGCATGCAAAGGTGCCCAATCCAGCAGTTCTAAACAGAATGCTATTGTGCAATTTGTGGTCAGCATGCAAGCTTGAGTTAGCAAATCATGTTTTTTCTGGCTGGGACTCAGAGAAGTGCAGATTTGCTTCTGCTTCTGAATAGAAGAGTTTAAGCTTCCTATTTCTAGCAGCTGTACCCACAGAGATCAGGGATGATCTGGAGCAGTGCCACATACCATGTGTTTGTGTGAGGCCAGGGTCTGCTGCTGCAAGACACAGTCTGCCCCTCCATCATCCCATGGATCTTAAATCAAGTTGTACACTGACTTCTCTGGATTAAATTTACAGTTTTTGCCACCAGAAATCCATATACTTAGGATATAGATACTGTTTTCCTTTGTAAACATTCTTGAAAATGCGCACATAGATTTCTCTCAAAGAAAATATTTTGTTTTAGCTACTCATCTGTTTTTCCATGGCAAAGCTTCTTTGGATGGAATGAGGTAAAATAGCATCTAGATTATTGTGTGCAGTACTGCATCTCAGTACTGTCTCTACCTTATTCTTAATAGGTCTGGAGTTAGTGCCATTTGCAGAATAGCCCCTGCTTATGAACTTTTCATCTTCCATTTTGATCTTCTTTCTGCCTCCTGTGCACAGTTTCTATTTGGGATTGTATCACATTACGATGGTCATTGTAAAATAAAAGCATTTTGGAGGTAGACCAATTTTTATTGCTCTTTGGTGAACAAAATTAACCATTTAAGATAGTGGGAAGCTTATGAGAAACAGTAAGACATTACTACACACCAGGACAGTTTCTCAGTATTATCATGCTCACACTCACTATTCCAATTGATACATTAAATGGGAAGTATAAGAGGGAGGTCATATCACAGCTATAAATATCCGTAGAAGGTCGTACTTGTAGGATTTCTAGCAGGTGTGCTAGGAATCTAAAAAATTTGGAAGAGCTGTATGTAGCGGGGTAAGGCAGATTTAAAACTGCACCTGTGGCATATCTAAATCAGTCTCATGTGAAAGATATCAAAATGCTATTTTGTAGCATATAGCTGGCTGCCCATTTTCCCTTCAGTGACTTTGGAATACCTCCCAGTTCCCAACATCAGGAATTTACACTTAAAACATGTGTGAAGATTATAGCACCATCTAACCATAGAACAACTAAGATGGGGTGCGTAATATATATTGGGGCCAGCATCCTTTGCAGTAATTGCTTAGCTGAATCCTTAACTGCCTGCCACTGTCTACTGTATTTGATCCTACTATCATACAGATTATAAAGAAAGATGATACCTCCTCCAGTCTCTCTCTCTCTTTCCTGGATTTTGAGAATAAATGGATGTCACATTATCGTCTCACAGTAGGAGTGTAACTTCTGGCAGGTTCCTCTGCAAAAGAATTATGTCCCTCTAATAAGTCACTGTGACATAAAATGCAAAATCTGTAGATAAATTTCTTTACATTGGTTGTGTTCTTTATGTTAATCACTTACCTGATTTTCACTGGAATCACTGCTTTCTCTTGTTAACTTGTGTTTATTAGTTATCTTTTCCTTAGGTTTTAAAACAGGAACTTAATGATTAATCTCCCCTCCACATATAGAGTAGCTTGTCCTTTTCTTTTCTTCTCTCTCTCTCCCCCTCCCTCCCTCTCTCCCAAGGAAAAAATTACAGCAGAGCTGTTAACCTTATTCTTTCTAACAAGGGTTTAAATGAAAGAGTCTGAGGCAGCAGGCAAAACCAGAATAATGTCAAACACTTCTTCAAAATAGTTTCCACTAATTTCAGCTGAATTTAAAGGAAGGGTGTTGAAGATAGTGGCTTCAGTGGAGAATATATGAGGGTAAAATAGAGGGTAAAATAGCTCAGGTTTTCTTGTAGTTTAGTTTGGCTGATTATAAGATGATCATGAATTAACATGCAGAATCTTGAAAATAACACTATATAAAATAATGTCTTACCACTTGTAGGACTTTATCAGACATTACAAATTGCAACACTGAACTATCTCTGGTTTAAAGAATGCAATACATTGCTGTTAGAATTCTGGCTAAATTTAGGTTACTGCGGTTTGTTACCAGAAAGCAGTTTTTAAATCTAAATTGTATGATGCTGTTTTAATATGTTCAATAATCTGTCTTGAAAACAAAGATATCGTTTAAGGAATTTTTCATTTGTACCTGCTCTTATTTCATTTCTTGTCTTAAATCATCTGTCTCTGAGCAGCTAGTGGAAGCTGTAGTTAATTAGACCACAGATGGCAAGGACATGTGTTGCTGACCTCCTTGAGAACTGCAAAATCTTCTTATCTTTATTTCTGGGGAAAAAAATATGCATCTGAAAATAATGCTTTAAAATGCATACTTGTGAAGATGTAGTTATAATTAAGCAGGTAGATGAACCAGCAGTTCTTGGAATATATAGAAAGATATCTATGGCTGGCGTGGAACACTGAATTTTTAAATATTTTGTTTCAACTCACATCTTAACTCTTTTTTCATGTGTGAATTTGTAGTTACATATCTTCTTTTGGACAGGTCTTTACAGACCACAAATCGTGTTGCCAGATTCTGTAATGCTGCTATGCTCACCCGCAGATGTATGATTGTCAGAGGTTTTAGTTCTGCAAGCCATACATAGTGCTCTATTTATAAGTGGTTTTATTATGTAAACCATGTATCTTTTTACTAATATATCTTTATAAGGTTTTATTGTACTATATCTTTTAGTATTATGTAAGATTGGGTTAACAACCACAAATAAACCATTCATTCATTCATTCATTCATTTGTAGTAGATATGGTTGTATGCATGCTATAAAAAAATGAACAGAGGAGTTCCTTATACAAGAATAAATTTTATATCATTTTAATTTTCAATGATTGTTTATAAATTTGTTTTTGAGGTAAGTTTTCAAGTAATTTGCAAGGATTAGAGTAGGAGAAGAAAATAAAATGAGGAAGGAGATCTGTGGAGGTAGGAAGAAATGGAGGTTAGGGTCATTTCACCAACAAACTTGAAGGATGAGATAGGTAACTTCTCAATGCACTGAATTTTTCTCAGCCTCAATCTGCTATTTCAGCCTTCCTCATCAGTTTTTCTTCAAACCTTCAGAACAGGAGAAATGCCCTTTAAAAGAGGGATATAGATAACTGAGATTCTCAGAGTGCTTAATTGTATATTAGAAATTTATAAGCAGACATTACTTACAAAAGAAACATTGTCTATATAGACCCTGCTGGAATTTGCTTAAAGTGTGTATCAAATACTGTTTTAGTTTACTTTAGGAGGCCTAAATTAGCACAGGTTGGTTTCAGTACGCATTTTTGTATATAATTACCTTATAGAATTGTGGAGTTAGAGTGTTGCTCTGTGTGTAAGAACATTATGTGCTGCTCTCAAAAGAATTCTAAACAGCGCCAAGGTAATCACAGAATTTCAAATGAACTACAGTGGACCCTCGACTTACGGAATTAATCCGTATTGGAACAGTGGCCGCAGGTCGAAAAGTCTGTAGGTCGAGGGTCCATTTCCCATAGGAATGCATTGAAAACCTATTAATCCGTTCTGGCAGAAGGAAAAAATACCCCCCTCCAAAAAAATTAAAATAACAGCAACAGTGGAGCAAGTCCCACGCTGGGACTGCAAAAAAAAAAAAAAAAAAAAATCACCAAAAAACAAAACAACACAGAAACATACCCGCCAGCCCAAATCTACCCTCCAAAACCCACCCAGAACAACTTTTTAAAAAGAAAAAAACAGCAGCACCTTACCAATCTGAAGCCTCCCGCGCTTGCAAAGCCGTGCTTACTCGCGAGTAGGCCAGCACCTTTGGTGGCGCTTACCCGCGAGTAGACCTGCGCCTTCGGGTTCAAAGGTTCTCTGTCCTTTACAATTTTAAGTGCACTTGGAAAGCAGGAGCTCTCTCAACTGCGACACACCCTACACACAGTAATGGCCGACAGACCTACAGCACAAAGAAGCAGCCTCGGCGCCACCTATAGTTAGAAAGTTGAATTGCCCGCCTTTTCCCCCTGCCTATTTCTGTTCTTATGTCGATTCTCCGGCCGGAAGTCGAAGTGACATTTTGCGGCTGGGGAAGTCCGTAACTCGAAAAGTCCGTAAGTGGAGCCGTGCGTAAGTCGAGGGTCCACTGTAGTCCTCAAATTATAAGAAAGCCAGACTTCCGGCTTGATGCTGCAACGAGACAGCAGGAGGAGGACGGAGCTCTGTCCCTTGGGCTGAATTCCTACCTTTTTGGGACCCCCCAGGGGGTTAAAACCACCCCAAAGAGGTGGTGAAATGGGGAAGAAGCCTGTTGATCACGGGGGGGAATGGCGGTTACCCACGTTTGATCTGGGAAACTCCCCAATCAACCAGCGGGCGGAAACAAGCAGCTGAACTAGCTTGCTTGCAAGTCATTGGCAGCTGGCAATGGAGAAGCGATAAAGCAGCCTAATTAACATCGTGTTACCACTGGGTGAGAAATATTTTTTTAACTGTATTGCTTTACTATCCCTGAACGAGACAATTCCTATGCCAGAAATAGCGTCTTCTATTCCTCACCACTGACTGAGCAGCGGTGAATCTGGAGAGAGGAGGAGACGTAGGGAGACACAAGGAAAATAAATTGGATATTAATTAGACATTTAATTATACTTCAAGGAAGGAAGTTTGGCATTAATTGTCGTTATAAACTTAAGAACCTTTCTCCTGAAAACACCATTGGCACCAACTCTGGGAAACTAAATCTGTTTATGCTACTTGTAACAGCTATCTAAGGTGCTGGCAAAAAGCCTAGAATCAGTGACCTTGAACACTTTATGGCTGTTTGGAATTCCCTTTCTTTTTGAGGACGGAACTGAACTACAGATAAATTAACCCTAGAAAGCCTAATCCAGTCAAAGTGGAACTTGGGTTCTGAACTTGACGGGACCTTGAGCCTATAGGCAGGGAAAACTCTCTACTTCTGAGAATGGATTCAAGCTTAACCCTAAAGATGATCAATCTATTAAAGTGAATCTATGGAAGCACGTATTGATGGAACTGGACTGATTACTTTAAGCATCTGGACAACTTTCACTTGGAAAACAATTAATTGACATCTGGGACATAATGCGACAACAAGGACAATTTTGGGATGAAACAAAATCTACTCTTCAAGCAATTCTAGAAATAGTGAGATCCCATAACATTTCTGTGTTGTTTTGTTTGGTTTTTTTTTTTTTTTTTTTTTTTTTGCAGTCCCAGCGTGGGACTTGCTCCAATGTTTATTTTTGGATTTGTTTGTTTTTGGTTTTTGATTTTTTTGCAGTCCCAGCGTGGGACTTGCAGTGTTTTATTTTTTTATTTTTTTATTTTTTGGTATTTTTTTCTTCCCCCGGAACGCATTAATCGGTTTTCAATGCATTCCTATGGGAAATGGTGCCTCTACTAACGAACATTTCTACTTACGAACACCATTCCAATACAGATTAAGTTCGTAAGTAGAGGTTCCACTGTAATTGTGTTTTAGTCAAACCAGTTTTTAAATAATTTGTGAGCTTCCTTGCGTCCCTTTGCAAGAAGAAAGGCAGTATAGAAATGGAAGTAAATACATAGATACATTGCCCCACAAAAAACCCCAAAACCCAGGTTTCTACAGATCTAAAACTCAATAAAACAGGAATAGCATGGGGTTGTGCAGAACTTAAACAGCAGTCTGTATTAATTGTTCAAGTGTTTGGAGTTTAGGAGAGCATTTAATACAGTGGTGCCTCGCAAGACGAACGCCCCGCCGGACAAAAAACTCGCAAGTTGAAAGCGTTTTGCGATCGTGTTGGTGACTCGCAAGACGGCTTCTTCTATGGCTGTGCTTCGCAAGACGATTTTCTTTCGCAAGACCGATGCCTCGCAAGACGAAAATAATTCGTTCGTCTTGCGAGGTTTCCCATAGGAATGCATTGCAATGCATTCCTATGGGAAACCGCTTTTCGCAAGACGAAAATTTCGCAGGACGGCGCTACTCGCGGAACGAATTACTTCGTCTTGCGAGGCACCACTGTATTTGCATTTCAGTAGCTTTCAGGCTCATCAGTAGAATTTACCATTGAATAAAATAATATCTTGTTTCTAGGCTTTTGCTAAGTTCTATGTCGGAGAGTATAAGCATGTATTCATACATTTCTGCAATAATTTTTCACAGTTGTGCTTTACCCCTAGCATTAAACTCTATTTGAAGATCATCACCTACCAAAGAATAATTCAGTGTGATCTGTAAAGCTGCTCAGGCTCATGTAAAGGATTCTGTTCTAGACGTGTGTATGCTTTGATTATTTGAACTTTTGATCCCCAGAGCATATCACAAACTACTTTTAAAAGTCTCCTTGGTTCCAAAAGCACTTTACTGTGCAAGGTAAGATGCTGGAGAAATACAATTTTTGAAGGCCCTGCTGGGGGATTCTGCCTAGTCTCATTGTATATATGCTTCTAGTCATTTGGTTAAAATGTGACTCTATAACTTGTGCTTCCTTGGTTGCTGGCTAGTTGGTTTCCCTGTCACTCTAGTGATGTCAAGGTTTGCACCTTTTTTAAAAAATTCATCTTTTTAACCTGCTCATCCTGGTATTTTTCTTATTTCTGCTGTTCTTACTGTTTGCAGAGGGATAAATATTTTAGAAAAATAAATTTGAGCAAATAGTGTGTTCAAAAATCTCTCATCAACTTTTTAAAAAGTTTAAAATTAGGCATCCCCTCCCCAAAATATTTTGGGACAGCAGCATTGGGAATATAGTGTTTTACTCTCGCCCGCCCCCCATGCCATTCCTGTGCTAGTTGCTTGTTAGCTGTCCAAATAGTGTCTACAAAGTTTGTGCTTTCCCCCAGCAAGGCTGTTTGAAGACTGGGGAAAATTTTAATGGGGACAAACTACTGCACTGCAAGTAACACTTGACAGGGGCTGGACTCAGTGATCCATAGGGTCCCTTCCACCTCTGCAGTTGTAAGACTTATTATTATATAAGCACCCTTCTTCTGCAGTGTTCCGGGCCCAAGAAAACCCCACCACAGGAAAATTCATGATGTCATGTATAGTTTCATAGTCAGTCTGAATATTTCTGATATGTGTTTTATTTGTTTGTTTGTTTTATTATAAGTTGGGACATTCATATGCATACATTCTCTAAAGCAGCGGTCCCCAACCGTTTTGGGACTGCGGACCGTTTGCGTCACGGGTGGGCATGTCGCACTCGTGCGTGTAAGTGTAAAAGGCAAAACTCGGCAGCGACAGCCAAACAAGCAAGTGCACAAAAGCCGGGGGGGCGGCTGCACGTGAGCGCCCATCTCCCCACTTGACTGATCCGTCCCCCCCGCCACCGCCCCGGGTGGACCCACCAGCTTCGCCCCACCGAGGCGCCCCGCATGGCTATTGCGGGGCTTGGGCAACCTTTGGCCAGCACGACACTGCCTCCCGCCCGAGGCGAGCAAGGAAGGTCAAGCCCAGCCCAGCCCAGCCCAGCCCTGCCCTGCCCTGCCCTGCTCGGGCCGTGTGGATTAAGCGGAAGGCTGCCCCCCCAAACCGTCCGCCTGTCCTGGGTTCAAAAGCTCCCCCTCCCCAATGGAGGGCTAAGGATCATGGCTTAACGCGGGGGACAGGGTCAGAAAGCCTGCCCGACGGGCCGTTGGGCTTGCCTTTTGTTCGGCCCCCTTTGCTGGGGCCTCCCAGGAGGGGAGGGAGAGCGAGGGAGGGGAAAGGGGCGTCTCGCTGCCAGCCGGCCAGTGCGCCTGGCAGTGTGGGTGTGTGGAGGGAGGGGGGTATGCGGGCGTGGGTGCGCTCCTGTGTTGGAGGGGGCGTGGAGGCAGAGGCGGCGCTGGCCACAGCCCAGAGCGCACCAAAGCCAGCGATGATGCCGCTGCCCTTGCCGCTGCCGGCCGGGCAAGATGGCGCAAGCCGGCGCAGGCTCCTTCCCCGCCGCGGCTCCTCTGGCGTGAGGTGGAGGCTCTAGGCTGGCCTCCCGGAGTATGAGCCCTGTCCGCCTCACACCACATCCCACATCCCGCGCCCGGCCGCCCCTCTGGCCGACGACCGCTGGGCTCATGTGCGCTTTGTGTGCCGGGGCAACTGTCGCCGTGCCTGCGCCGCCACCGACTGCTTTGCTGGGGCTGGGGAGCCAGAGCGAGAGAGTTCGGGAGAGTCCTCGCGGCCCTAGGAGGGGGGGTCCGAGGCTCTCACTCACGGACGTCCGTCACCCCCGTCGCCCGCCTGCGGAGCCCATGGCTTCTCCCCGAGGCGGCCACGCGGCGCCCATTGGCTCGCTCGGCTTCCTTCTGATCACACTGGGAGCACGTAAGGGAAGGCGGACAGGGGGGAGTGAGCGAGCGAGCCAGCCGAGGTGGGGCGAAGCGCGACCGCGACACGTCCCTCCGCAAGCGTGTCACGCCCACCGGGGGGGCAGAGATCCGTGTCTGCGGCCCAGTTCCAGGAAGCCCACAGACCGGCACCAGGCCGCAGACCGGTGGTTGATGACCCCTGCTCTAAAGGGATGATCTTGTTTCGTTCTCTTAGAAGTACTTTGAAACTGAAGGAATTTTTCTGGGGCCACAGATTTAAACACGTTTTGTTGCTTCTCTCCAATTTCGCTCTTTAGATGGCATTTTCAACAGTCATTTTAAAAAACTCCTATTATTCGTTGAATTTAATGGTACAGGTTTTATCTTATAAAGTTTTCTGGTCACTTCTTTTTTTATTTGAGACATGATATTGCATAGCAGTTCTGCTTTGAAGCTGAAAAAAAGTATGACAAGCTTCCATCTGTAAGAAATATATGGGTATTTTACCTAGCTTTATCTAAGGACTGTGTTTGTGATTTAGATACATAAAGAATGAAATACTATTTTGATTTTTGTTTGGTGGTGAGTAAATATTGAAGTCTTTCATAAGTTGATGCACAGAATCTCTAAGCGTTGAAAAGTAATTGTCAACTTAGTGAAGTAAGCTCTTTGCCTCGTCTAATCCTCTGTGAAGTCAAAGAAGATCTGAGAAGCTTTGGATCACCTGGATGAAAGCATTATTAAGTCCATAAATGCCTTATACTACAGTCCTTGCACCATAATTTGTTGAATCATGAGAGCTATGTTAACTTAGTTCAGCCAAACATAGTTAAATGTCATAAATTTATTCATTCATTCATTCATTCAATTTGTATCCTGCTCCCATTAGTGTCATAGCACTACTCTGGGTGGGTTACAACTTGTAAAATAGAAAACAAAAATAAAAATATTAAAACCAATAGCAATAACCCTTTAAAAAAAACAGATGGCACCGACTAATCCTAGAGCAGATGGAGGAAAAGAGGGAAGGGAAGAAGAGGAGGGGAAAGAAAAAAAAAAGGGGGGGAGGTGGTCAGCTGGAGTTGGTGTGGAAAGCCTCCCTGAAAAGCAATATCTTTAATTGCGTCCTAAAAGTCCACAGGGGGGACTAGGCGGAACTTCTCCGGAAGCTGGTTCCATAAAGTTGGAGCCACCGCAAAGAAGGCCCTAACTCTTGTAAAGGATTTATGGACCTCCCTCAGGATGGCCACCCGAAGGAGCCTCGACTGGGATGATCTTGTGGGTTGGCCAGATGACATTAAGGAGAGATGCTCCAACAAGTAACATGGGCCCAAACCATGGAGGGCATTGTATGTGTCAAAACCTTGAACCTGATCTGGGATGCCACAGGCAGCTAGTGGAGGCAAGCCAGAACTGGAGCGAGGTGGTCAAATTTACCTGCACCAATCACCAGTCTGGTTGCTGCATTCTGGACCTGTTGAAGTCTCTGGATCAGGTTCAAGGGGAGCCCCGAGTAGTGTCCATTGCAGTAGTCTATCTGGGAGATGACCAGGGCCTGCACCAAATTCCTGAGGGAGTCCTTGTCTAGGTAGGGGTGAAGTTGGGTGATTAACCTAAGCTGATTAAAGGCTGATCTGGACACAGCTGCAATCTAGGACTCCCCAGAAAGAGCTGGGTCCAGAAGAATTCCCAAATTACACACTTGGTCCCTAAACTGGAGGGGAGTACCATCCAGCCTAGGGACCATCACCCCATACCTATCGGAGGTCCCCCCCCCCCCAGGAGCAAAATCTCTTTTGTCCGGGTTCGGCTTGAGCCTGTTAGCCCTGGTCCATTCCAGTACTGCAACCAAGCAACGCTCCAGCGTCTGGACGGCATCCACTGCAGAGGTGGTAACGGAGAGATAGAGTTGCATGTCATCAGCATACAGATGACACCTTACTCCATAATAGACCCTTTCACTCCGCAGTCAAATGTGCAGGTAATACGTATGAGCTTGCTGGGCCATTTGGAGGATGGAGCTTATATGCATACTCATGCCCTATCCTGTTTTAGGCCTGTAAACAAACAGGTGAACGCCTGAATGAGGTTTGAGTATAGAATGTTTTGGAATCTCTGTTTTTAGGAGTGGATTTTCTTGTATACAGTGTAATGGATTTAATGGCATTCTAGCTGTACATATCCTGAATATAATACAGCCTCAGTCTAGTGGTTGTCATTGGTTAGGTAGTGGAAATTTTTAGTTAAAATTGGGATTCATACTTGGGAATAACAGTCCTTTACAATAATGCATCTTGTTAGGCCAGAGGCTTATAAAAAAGTATTTGGAAACTTACCCAAAAGCACACAGATCATTTGCATTTGGTTTTTAAAAATGTTCGTGCTGCTTCATTAGACTCTTACAGAATATCTCTTTTATAGATTGCAATTTAAACTGTGAATGTTTTTCTAAGGTCCAATGCAGACATAGTGCTCACCAAACACTAACCACAGTTTATTGATTGGGAATAGATATTTATGATACTGTAGTCTCTCATCCTGCCATCTAAATCAACTTACCTTGGTTAGTATAAAGATATAGTAGGATCCTCGTATCCATGGGGGATCTGTTCCACAATCTACCCTGGGTGCCTGAAACTGCAGGGGGAACCCTATATACAACATACAAGGGGGTGGGTCAAAGGCCACTGGGGGGCACCCTTGTATGCCATATATAGGGCTACGGCAAACCACTGATAAGCGAAACTACTAATCCTGTGGATGTGGGGGGCCTACTGTATTCCTAAACATTTTTTAAAAATCAGAGTTCAAGACCCCTCTGTCAACACAAAGGGTATAAAAGCACCTTAATCTGTCCACACAATCTGTTGTATAACATTAGGAATATACATGAATGTAATCATCCTAAGTGGTCCATGTCACAGTCTTTAGTAAATTTGTAATAGAATTCGGGGGTTTTGAGACAATTTGTGATTCTGTTCCTATGTGACCAAAAATGTATTAGAAATGTTGTGGTTTTGATGTGTTTCATAATTCTCCTGAAGCAAATAAACTTAGTATATTTGTTTATAAGGCAACACTAGATGTGTTGGTTTGAAAAAAGCCTTGCTATTTTGCAATGAGATGATTGGGAGCTATTAGTTGCATATCTGCAATGAAGACATTTTTAACTGACCTATTTATTTGAAAACATAGTAGTTCTGGACACATTAGACTTTGAATCAAATAGAATGGATGGAATAACTTCAGTCATTTGCCTGACATTGTGTTTTACTTTACAGTGTTCTCATCATATTGTTGGATTTAACAGAATTTTCTTTTTCTTATCAGAGGTTGGATATCATGATGGCTATTCAGACTTCAGATGATATTTGGCTATTTTGATTTCTAATGAATAACTTCATAGACTGTTAAATATGTAAAACTTAAAGTTCTTTTTAATTTTTGCTTTAGGACGACATAGACAGTTTAAACCCAATTCTCAGGGACAACCCTCAACTTCAGGAGGAAGTAAAAATCTGGGTAAAGGAACAAAAGGTGCAAGAGATTTTTATGCAAGGTAATAGTTGAGAAATTTACTTCATCTCTATATCCTGTGAAATTTTATGCTGGAACATTATTGGATGAAAAATTATACTGTAAATAGAGATAAAGAATTGTTTTCAAAAGTATTCTGATATTTATCAAGCTGTGGTTATATGGTGACTAGATCTCCCCTTTGTTGGGAACCAGACAAAATAGAAATGAAATAGTTGAGTAGCTATCTTGGCTATGATTCTTTTTTGGATATTCATGCATACCCCTGACTTTTAAAAATGTCAGGCATTCGCGGATATGTGGATATTGAACAATTTTGTGTTACTTTGAACCACCAGATCTTTATTACCCTTTGCAACTAAAATGTTTAAAAAGCAGTTTCAATTTACTGCCGGGAGCTGATAACAAATAAGGAAAACTAAGAGTAGCTGTGAACAGCAGCTTCCTCTTAACTGTTGTGTAAGTTTACATATTAAATGTAATTATATGTAGTATCATTCTGTATTGCAAAAAAAAAAAGCACATTTTCAAGAAAACATATTCTTCAGAGAATAGACATACTTTTTCACTGAATCTGGTTCTTATGAGGAGAAGAGCCCTACTGAAGCAGATCCAGCTTCTTTCTAGTCTACCTTGTTTCCCACAGTGGTCAGCCAGATACTTTCAAGAAGCCAACCAACAAAGGCATGGATTGGCAGTAGTCCCCCAGCATCTACACTGCACCCACATCTGCGTGTCCACTGACTAGTAGTGGGAATGGCAAAGTATGTGCCACTCAATATGTAGTCTCAATGTAACCTTATTTTTCATGGGACTTCTCCCACATAGTGTAATAGTAACAACACAAGGAGCGTGAGAAAGAACTTGAAGTTTTTATATACAACTGAATTTAAGATTTCCTAGTAAGGATGCTGATAAATTATGGCTTGTTTGTAATATTAATGGTTTCCTCAACCCATAGATTGAATAAGTTATTTTTTGAACTGCAACTTCCAGAGTCTACCAACTGGCCATGTTGGCAGAGAGATTTTAGGACATGTGCTTTAAAAACCTAATGCCGTGTCCCAGTATGTTATTAAAATAACATATATCAAGTATTAGGGTGTTTATTTATTTAGGCAGAAGTATGTTAAAATTAGTAATAGCTTGATTTTTAAAATGGCTTCTAGTACGTAGTAGGAATTCCTGTTCTTTCATTTTGTCAATTTCTGCAGTCACTGCCCCCCAGTAAAATGGGTATCACTCCAGTATTAACACGACCTGTTCTCCCTGGCAGTGATGAGTCATTGGCTAAAATCATGTTGCTTGGTGTAGCATAGTAAGTAAAAGATAGCGTAGGCCCATTTGAATCAATAGAACTTACAGAGAAGTTGACTCACCAAGTCCCCATTAATAAATGGGTCTACTGTAGTGCAATTTTATTATTCGAAGCAACGGGATTTTGGCCACTGTTAACCCATAGGTCTCAGTTTTTTTGTCATTTGGAGCATGTTATTATGGTGACTGCTGCAGAACCATTAATAATAATAATTATGCGCCATCAAGTCAATTCTCACATATGGTGACCCTTTTCACCATTTTCCAGGTAAAGAGTAATCAGAAATGGTTTACCAGTCCATTCTTCTGGGGTACCCTGGTACTGTGTGCAGCTTACCCTGGGCCACACAGGCTGGCTCTTCTTGCACAGTGGGGAATCGAACTCCCAACCTCTGGTTCCAGAGCCAAATGCCTAAACCACTGAGCTATCCAGCCAGCGTGCAGAAGCATTAGGATTGCTAAAAACACAATTAGACTCCTGGGAGCACCCTTAGAGTAATCACTAGAATAGTACATTTCGTACTTATCTAGCACATTCAGGATGCAGAAATTGTAAATGTTTGCTGAGATAATTGAAGCACACACTTCAGTGCAATACATTGAATAAACTCTTCAAAGTAAAATGTTTATAAACTAAGTTGCACTTGATTTGTAATTGCACTTGAAGCATCGGTTGTTTCTATATGATTATTTCTGTATATCTGAACAAAGCAATTAAAACTGGAAGTGAAGAAAGACCCACACAGAAAAGGACAATGAGGCACATTAAAATAAATTAAAATAACAAAAAAAATGGTTTTGAAAAAGATCTCTGACATGGGGGCGCATTTTTTACCCATTTGACATTACATGAGTTCTTACTAAGTTCTTATGCTGATGGAAGAATTATGTCAGAAAACCTCTGAGATGTGCCCTCTGTACCTGTTAAGCAGAGTTTCACATACCATGGAGAGGAGGAGAGAAGGGGAGCATCTAAGCACTAGGCTTGCATGGTGAAGAACGAAATTTCTCTCCAAGATCCACTGACCAGCTTCCCTCAAAGCAGATTCCAAACTTACTCTTATTTGCCCCAAATTACAAAGGTTGGTGTTTCATAGAAAGACATAAAAATATTACGGTAAGAAAAAGAAGCTTTTAAAAAAATATAGTCCAGGTACAAAAATATACAGTGGTACCTCGCAAGACGAACGCCTTGCGCCACAAAAAACTCGCAAAACGAAAGCGTTTTGCGATGTCCTAGGCGCTTCGCAAGACACTTTTTCCTATGGCCGTGCTTCGCAAGATGATTTTTTTTCATCTTGCAGTGATGCTCGCAAGACGAAAAAAATGGCATTCGTCTTGCGAGGTGTTTCATAGGAATGCATTGAAGGCAATTTCAATGCATTCCTATGGGAAACCGTGCTTCGCAAGACGATCGTTTTCGCGATACGAAGGGACTCGTGGAACGAATTGTTTTCGTCTTGCGAGGCACCACTGTAGTCCCATTTCACCCCCACAGCCAAAAAGAAACATTTGTTTCAAGCAAGCAATGTGAGAGTGTATGGGGGTGCGGTCACAGGGTTAATTGACAGCCTTTTGGTCTCAAGAACTGGGTGTAAAAATTCCAAACCTTGCTGCAGAGACACTAGAGCAGCGATGGCGAACCTATGGCACGCGTGCCACAGCTGGCACGCGGAGCCCTTTCTGCCGGCACACGAGCCATAAGTCACCGGATCGCTACTCCCCCCCCCCCCCCGGCAGCCAAACCTGTGGAGGCGGCTGCAACCGCGGTGCTGGTGCCCGGACAGGCGGCGGGTCAGGATCTGGAGCAGCTGGTGCTGGCGGCAGATCCGGAGTGGGGTCTCGAGGCACCTCCGTGCCTGGGATTCCCCCTTCCGCTGCCACTTCCGGTTCCCCCCCCCCCCCGTCCCCGTCCCCCAGTTTGGGCACGCGAGCCCAAAAAGGTTTGCCACCACTGCACTAGAGGCTCAGCCCTAAGAACAACTGGGTTATCTCTCACAGACATGTAACATCAATTTTTGGACTCTTGTCTACAGTTTTTCTGCACCATCTCTGAAGGTGGTGTGCTTAGCCTGAGGAAGTGGGTTTAATTCACAAAAGCTTGCAATTTGTTTACTTTTTTAGTGGTTTAATAAAAGGTATCACCCACTCTTGCATTTGTGTAGTCCAGGTACAATATCACATAGGCAGGTTATTCAGTTGAAGCAAGTTGTGGCTTTACAATAGTCCAATAAGTGAGGCCAGTAAAGAGTTTAAAAACTTATAGTTTAGTGGAATGCGTAAATTTTTAGCACTGCTTCCAGACCAAACTAATTACTGAAATTTCCCTTCATTTTCTCTAAAGTGGTTTCTTATTTGTGGTTAATACATGATATACAGTACTTCATCTACTTGGTTTTATCAGTGCATGTTTTTTAATAACAGTAGCAGTGGGAAGAAGAAAAGGCTGCTGAGTAACTGTGATTTTCTTAATTACTGCAGAGGATGCAAAGTTCTGTGGTCACTTTTATGATAGTCTTGACAACTGTGAAACCCAAACTTCAGGAACTAAATTGTTTCTCTGTCAAAAGCATTTAGGCATGTGAACAGCTGCTGTACAGCTTCTGTTGAAGGAGTGCTTTTTAATTTAGCATTTTATTATTAGCATTCAGACTTCTTTCTCACACCCTTTGCCACTGTGGCTTGTGAAGGTAAAATAATTTTTTTAATAGTGAACTTACTAATATGCTGTAGTCTATCAAATAAGTTTCTTGCATTCATAAGTACACCTTTGTGAATCTGAAGAAAAATGTACAGTGGCCTTAAAGGCATAATGGATATTGCATTTTTGCTTTTCAGTGTCTGGGTTTTTTTTTGTTTGTTTGTTTTTGTTGTTTGTTCGTTTTTTGGCAGTCTAATATATAGTATCTGTGCGGTAAGCGCTTCTAAAACTAAATTGTGGACTGGAATTTTCTTGCAATAACTCTCAAAAGCCATATTTATGTTTATCTTTTAAAGGTCCATATTCCTTAAACGGCTATAGAGTGAGAGTGTACAGGCAAGACTCTGCCACCCAGTGGTTCACTGGTATAATTACTCATCATGATCTGTTCACTCGCACTATGATTGTTATGAATGATCAGGTAACTATTTCTTCCACTAATTGAATATACTTGGACGACAGATGTATATATCTTGAAGTTTCTATCCAGGCTTCATCACACTCTTGGCCTGAAGTGGATCACATATTTTATCTTGTGTGGAGTTTTTCTGGCAGTATGATTACTGGATGTTCTTATGCATTCACTTCCTTTTTAAAAAACATATTTGAACTTTACACATCAATGAATGTTAAAAGGAGTTATTACCATAAGAATAGTTCTTTTGATGAGTTTTTGGAAATGTACATTTGATTAGAAAGGTATTAAATGGTTATAGATGGCTGCTTTGAACAAAGGAAACTTGAATGCTTATTGTAGTGGTCCTTAGTATTCTCATGGTATAGACGGAGAAGTGGAATTTAAGGAACACTTTGGGCTACTAGGTCAGTGTTCAGAAGATCTATTTTCCCTAACGGTGGACCTTAAATAATCCAGTGTTGAGAAGAATATAAATATCAACCTAAACTTTCATCCTATTTCATAATTAGCATTGCTTTATGGGTATCATTAGTCATTAATCCTCCTCTCTCAAGCTGAAAAAAAAAATCCTTGCCTTTCTTCATGCTTTATTCTTCTCTGATTGTTTTCTTAATTCATTAATTAATTACTTAATTTTTAAAGTATTTTACATTTGGGTAGGAAAATGGGAGTTGGGCAATGCTCTGATCTCATGAACATTCTAACTTACTGGGTTTGAAATGAAAGCATGTCACTTCTATATTCCTCTGAAAATCTTTGTTAGAATATCAGCTCTGTTTTTTACATTTGGCATTTGTATAGAAAATATAAATGTGAACTGATTACAAACCTTTTTCTCCTAATAAACCAGGTTTTAGAACCACAGAATGTCGATCCATCTATGGTTCAGATGACCTTCCTAGATGATGTCGTTCACTCTTTGCTGAAAGGTGAAAATATTGGCATTACATCACGACGCAGGTCTCGTTCCAACCAGAATAGCAACACGGCTCACGTAAATATATTTTGATTTTAAATTATATTGCCATTTATTCCTTTTGTCAATATTTAATTTCATTGTGCAGGTGGATTACAAATAATAATGTTTTGTTTCAGGGCCACTATACTCGGGCACAAGCAAATAGTCCCAGACCAGCAATGAATTCTCAAAGTGTAGCACCAAAACAAAATTCACACCACCAGCCACGCACTGGTCGTCCAAATAAAAGGAAAGGATCTGATAGCAGCATTCCTGATGAAGAGAAAACTAAAGAGGAAAAATATGATTATATAAGTCAAGGAGGTAAAGGCATTTTTATAAGAGAGGAAGGAATTCTTCTTTTAAAATGTACTGAACTTAATGTGCTGAAATATCTTTTTTTTATTTGCAGAAAATTCCAAAAATAAAAACAAATTTTTTATTTCTAAAAGAAGAAAACCTGAAGATGATGAAAAGAAGCTGAGTATGAAGAGACAGCGAGTAGATAACACTTCAGACTATTCTGAGAGCAGTGACTCAGAAAACTCAAACAAAAGACTGACAGATTCTTCATCAGAGCAAAATTCAGAGAATGAATCAAAAAGCAAGAATCCTTCAAAGATAAATGGGAAAGAAGGAAAATCCCAGAGCAGCGGTGTGGTAGAGGAACAAACACTAACAGATAGCCAGTCTCCTTGGCATGAAATGCAGGAAGATAAAATACATCAAGAAGTAGAAAGGCCAGAGTCAACTGACAGAGAGTTGCAAGAAATCGCACTCCATCAAGCCGAACAGCCAACAATTTATGATCGGAGTGCCAATGATGTATGCATTAAAGACTGCACTATAGAAAAGCAATGTCCCAGAGAACTCTTGCCCAATGAACAATTCATGCCTAACTGTCCCACACCAAAAACTTGTATTGATATAACTATTGAAAATAGTTCAGCTAATGAGATCCAGGAAAACATATCTGATTCTTTTGGATTGCAAGCCTGTCAGAAAACAGAGCCTTCTGGTGGTGGTACAAAACATCTGTTTACAAATACAAATTTTCTGGAAGTAAGAAAATTGGGAACTGATGAGAACTGGAATAATAACATCAGTAAAATAGATTTAATGCAACCCAAAGTTGTAAAAAGTACATCAGGGAATGAGCATATTAATTCTGATAAAGTTCAATATGGTTCTGCCTCATCCTTAACTGTAATTTCTATAGCAGAAGAGGGCAGAATACGTAAACAAAGTCCAGTTTCTGATGCAGTAAAGTCAAAACCAAGCCCCCTGATTGAAAATCCTAAAACCAAGTCAAATTCTTCACCTGAAATGAAATACAAACATGCCCAGTCTCCTGATACTGTCAAGTCTAAGGTTAATTATCTGAACAGCCATATTACTGGAGTAACAAGATCAACAATTAAAACAGAGCATGATTTACCTAGGTCTAGTTTCCATCCTGTACCAGCTAGAGTTAATTCATTAGAACCTACTAAAAGTCCTCTTATCATTGACAAAAATGAACATTTCACAGTTTACAGAGATCCCACTCTTATTGGACAAGAAACAGGAACTAACCATATATCACCATATTTACATCAGCATAACTATCCTCCTCATTCCACTTCTCATCGAACTTGTTTAAATCCAAATACTCATCATTCTGCATTAACTGGTGCATCTCATCTCTTAGCGGGATCCTCAAATCAACCCCCTTTGTCTGCTGTTAATACTCATCTTAATAGTGCATCTCACCATTCTGTTCATCATCCACATCTACTTCCTGCAGTGTTACCTGGAGTGCCTACAGCCTCTTTGTTGGGAGGCCATCCACGACTAGAGACTGCTCATGCTAGCAGCTTAAGCCATTTGGCATTAGCCCACCAGCAACAGCAACAGATGCTGCAGCACCAGCCTCCACATCTTCTTGGGCAGACTCACAGTTCTGCTTCGTATAATCATCTAGGACTTTATCCAATTATTTGGCAGTACCCAAATGGAACACATGCTTACTCAGGACTTGGAATACCTTCATCTAAATGGGTGCATTCGGAATCTTCTGTTAACACTGAGACTCCTTTGAGAAGAGTAAGTTGTGCTGAATCTTCAAATAATTGTACATGAATATGATTGGCTGATGTGGAGGGGGGAGGTGAGGGGTGTCAACAGTTTGTAATACTTTCATACAACTAAGTTGCACATTACTTTAGCAAAACTGCATGATAGTAACTCACCCAGCTGACAGTTTTAAATAAATGTTTTTATGTAATCAGACTTTGCTTTTTGAGATATGTTGGTAACATCACAGTGCTGCTAAAAGAGTGTTGAAGCTGCTGATATAACTAGCATAATACTTTTTGAAATCTATTTTAACCTTATATTAAAGGTGAAGATAACTGGAGGCCATAATTTTTTAAATAAAATGCTAGGCATTATAGGAATCTCATATTTTTTTTAAGCATACAGATTTAGCCTTGCCATTATTGCATTTGTTTTCAGCCTGACTCACCATCAGCACAGATATAATGCTACTCGTGATGATGCTGGCCATGGAAGAATGTGGGAAGCTTCTAAACTCCTAACCATAGTCATTACTAGTATTTTATCTGCTCTGCCATTGATTAACTCCTCCAGCGTGTCTCAGAATCTACTGGCCTTGCCCTGTATTGTCCTGGTTCTCATACCATGATGAGCTACTATTGTTGAAAATATGCATAAGCAAGCATGCTACATCATGCTCTTCACTCTCTCCACCTTGACTTGTCATGCCAGCAGGTGATGCTAAACAAATCAAGGAATCTCCACCTGTGGTTTGTTTAGCAGTGAATCCAGACTAGGATCTGTAGTTTATGCTGGTAACAAGCCACTGCCTTAAGCCAAGGAGCATTCCTGATCTAGATGTACTGCTAAACAAATCATAGTGAGAAAGGTTCCCTGGTTTGTTTAACAACTTCCTCTGGCTAAGAGGAGCCATGTGAGATTGAGAACCAGCAGCATGTACTACCATGCTATATCATTCACAGTAAGTCAGAAATCACAGCAGTTCTGGCATAGCATGACATTCTAACCAGACCAGTGTTTTATACTCTATTTGCATTTTGCAACAAAATGTAATTTTATATGAGAACTGTGTTCAGGAATTGGCCATTTCTAACCAAGAATGAAATGTCAGTTAATTTTTTTTAAGTTACGTTTTTCTTTTTTCCTAATCACTTGGTATGTTATCTGTTTGATATTTAAAATATTACCTTGCTTCTGAATAAACTGCACACTAGTATTTATTTTTTAAGAAAACATAATTGGTATGAATGATCAGAACTTAATTGTGTCTTTATAAGTCAACCATTGTAAAAACAGATAATGTGCTATCCTGAGATTTTTGTAAGAGGGAGTGATAATTATGCTTAGGTTCCAGTGGTAACTATGAAGTCTGATTTTGTTGCCATCAACAGAATACTCCTAGTCCTTGGTTACACCAACCAACCCCTGTGACCTCAGCTGACAGTCTTGGGTTACTGAGTCACATACCTGTAAGACCATCCAGTGCAGAGCCTCATCGGCCACTCAAATTGACGACACACTCTAGTCCTCCATTGTCAAAAAGTATGGTGGATCATCATAAAGAGTAAGTTTGCATTGTTTAAATCTATAAACACAGAGGTAAGGTAATGCTGAAATTGAAGGTATGCCGCTAACTTTATTATGTTTTGCTCTAAGTCATTGTAGCTGTGTATCACTTGTGACCCAAGAGGAATACAAAAAGAATACTATGAGGAAGTTATTAGTACTAATACATATTACGTAAACATTTGGTGGACAAATTCAGTTAACTTAATGTTTAATATGTAATTCATTAATTTGAAACAAAATTAATCCAATCCTATCTATATTTTTGTACAGAGAGTTGGAAAGGAAAGGAATTTTTGAACCTTTACATTCACCTGCAACTACTCCATCAAAGTGTGATCTGGGGCATAACAGATCACAGACTGCAAAAGAGGGTCATTTACAAAGACACTTTGTCGATCCTCTGCAAAGATCACTTCAGGAGACAGGAGAGAGACTAAGCAAATATAAAGAAGAACACAGGCGGATACTTCAAGAAAGTATTGAGGTTGCACCTTTTACAGCTAAAATTAAGGCACTTGAGGGTGAACGAGAAACTTACTCCAGAATAATACCATTATCTTCTAGCCCCCAAAGCCATGCTGTAAAACATGACAAAGATTCGGAACTCTATAAAATGAAGCATTCAGTACCCCAGAGCTTGCCACAAAGTAATTATTTTACTACATTGTCTAACAGTGTGGTGAATGAACCACCACGAACATACTCATCCAAAGAAGTTTCAGGTACTTGTGCTGAGAAACAGAGCAGTTGTCCCTCAACAGCTGCTGCTCAGTCACTCACTTCTTTCACATCTTCTCTTTCAAAACCACCGCCTTTGATTAAGCACCAGCCAGAAGCTGAAGTAGGTAAGATAACAGATCAACTTTCACAGCAAGCAACATCTCATTCAGTAAATTCATATCGAACTGAATCCAGAAGTCCTACTCAGTTGTCAGTTTCATCTTCAAGTGCACTCCGAACCATGCCTGCATTACACAGAGCACCAGTGTTTCACCCCCCAGTCCATCATAGTTTGGAGAGGAAGGAGGGAAGTTACAATAGTCTTTCTCCTCCAACCCTAACTCCAGTGCAACCAGTTAACGCTGGCAGTAAAACCCATGAATTGCAAAAGCCACCAACCTTGGTACCTGAGCCAAAGGAAGCACAAAATGTTTACAAGAGCCCTTTGGAGCAAAAATTTTCAGATATGTGGAAAAGTAATAATATTACAAATAATGATAAAATGGAATGGCATATTGAGAGAACTAGTGGAAAATCACCTTCTGCCACAGCTTCTGTCATTGTACGCCCACCTTCAAGTACGAAGTATGATACTGTGTCTGTACTGCAGTCGGCTCCCAAAGAACGAATTGCTGAAAGATCATTGACTAACCAAACGGATTGCTTGAAATCAGCTGAAACCAGAGAGCCTGGAAGAATAGTTCTGCCAAATGTAAACTCGGACACAATTCATACCCAGTATGAAAAGAACTTTCCAGCTGTTTCCCAGGGCAATGTTCCCAGTTCTGTCACACCTACTACAACTATGCTGTCCAGTACCAAAACGGATGTAACCACACCTGTGGTTCATACTGACGTTCCAAGCATGGGCAGTTCAGAAGCGACTTACTGTTTATCAAATGCAGCATTAGCCTGCTCATCAATAGAGAATACTACTAGAGCCATAAAGCAGGAAGTGGCACACATACAAGAATGTAGTGTCAGCACCACAGGTCCAAGTAAACTACCCTGCAGCAAAATGGAAAGCATTCTTCAGACCAATTCTGGATTCTCTGGACCATCTGATTTTATTCACTTGAAAAAGCACAAGGCAGCATTGGCTGCAGCTCAGTTTAAAAACAGCAGCATCAGTGATACAGAGTTCAGTGCTGTGAAAAATCAGACATATCCAGCCTCTGTTTCCCTAGACAGTACTGTCATTTCTATTACAATAAACAAAGCAAATACTGTAGGCAATGGGCAAGTTTCCCAGACAAGTCAAGCAAACTACCACACAAAACTGAAAAAAGCTTGGCTTACAAGACATTCAGAAGAAGATAAAAACACTAATAAAAAAGAGAATTCAGGGAACAGTGTATCGGAAATTATTAAGCCATGTACTGTTAACTTAATAGCTTCTACATCAAATGATTTGCAGAACAATGTAGATAGTAAAATCCTGGGGGAGAAGCTTGTGAAAGAAGAGAAACACACACGAAGAAAAACCAAAAGAGCTTATGAATCTGGCTCTGAAAGTGGAGACTCTGATGAAAGTGAGAGCAAATCAGAGCAAAGGACGAAACGTCAGCCAAAGCCAACTTACAAAAAGAAACAAAATGATTTGCAGAAGAAAAAGGGAGATGCAGAAGAAGAAGTAAAACCAAATGGTGTTCTTAGCAGAAGTGCCAAAGAAAAAAGCAAACTGAAGTTACAGAGTGGCAGCAGTAACAGTAAGTACATAGTTACATAGATGTTGGAACATATAAGGAACTTGCTGTTTTATCATATTCAGGGCTGTGTGTCTTCTTCGGTGCTTTCAAAGCAAACAAAGCTCGACATTCCATACCAAAAAAAACGTGAATTCTGAGGCTGAAATAAGTCATGCAAATGTGTACAAATATTTTACAATTCTTATTCTTCCCACCTTGGGGATAAACAAGGAAATCTGGCAACCACTAAAGCCTGTCTGCCCTTGGCTTATAGAGGTTTCTTCATGGCTTCCCCAAACACTTTACAGCTTGATTTTGCAGCATTAGAGCTAGAAACTTAGCTTCTATTTATTTCTGTTTAAATGAAAAATGATACCAAGTTACTAAGTTCTGAATTCCACACTTAATATGTCAATTTAGAATTATGGAACACATAGTCCTAAATAAAGGTTTATTTGCTATATAAAAACAAGTATGCTTAAAAGAGCGTTTTCCAAGAACACCCTGGTGTCAGCAGTTTTAGCACTGTCTGAAACATGAAAGAAATAAAATGACAGTGGACACCTTAAAAACTGAACATTTCTGGAAATATTTAGAAACATATTTAAGATTTGTATATTTGCTGGCTTGATTCAGATAGAATGTGAACTTGTGGGTTGGAGACCCTCATGATCATGCTTTGCGTTTACATGCATTGCTTTCTCATCCTTCCTATTGCACATTTGAAATATCTGCCTCCCAAGTTGTGACAATTTGCTTTTAAAACAAACCTAGGCACACAGTCATGTAACTGTGATTTCTTTCTAACCCAAAAGGGAAGAACTTAAACTATTTGGAAGTAAGAAGGTGCACATCAGCACAAAATTAATCTATACCAATTTGTGGTTTGGAATTACACCAGAATTGAACTTGGCCTTTTCCAGCAATGTCATTACATTAGCAGATACTCTTTACAGAATTTGTGCAAAGTGCTATTAAGTATTAGTATTCTGTGCAAAAAAGGGAAAAGAATGCATATTTGCTTGTGCGGCTCCTTGTGCAACACTATAAATCCAGTGTAACCATGTTACCAGAGTTTTATTCCATGAAGCTAGATAGTCAATTTAAGTCTCAGTGTAATTGTAGTTTCTTTTCGTATAAGAAACTACACTTCTGAAACTATTAATTCCAAAGTAATAACAGTGAGATTTAATAGTATTATCTGCATTAAACAAATTTAGGATCAATTCTCTACAAATATTTGCTTAAATTGTGCAACGACTACCCTGTTTCCCCTAAAATAAGACCTAACCTGAAAATAAGCCCTAGTATGATTTTTCAGGCTGCTCTTAATATAAGCCCTACCCTCAAAATAAGCCCCAGTTAAGTGAAACCCCGCCCTCCACCATTGTGCAGCAACCAGAAGAAGATGGCATGACTGTATCTGAATAAATGTAGATTGTTGTACATGAAAAAAATAAAACATCCTCTGAAAATAAGCCCTAATGCGTTTTTTGGAGCAAAAATTAATATAAGACCCTGTCTTATTTTCGGGGAAACATGGTATAGAAAGGAGACTCTAGTTCATCTCATATTCCTTGTCATAGAATGCCAGGAACCTCTGTTTTCTAATTAGAGAACTATGCAAAATGTTTATATTTTTATTTTATACCATTGTATATTTAAAACATTTATAGCCTGCCCTATATCACAAGATCTTTGTGCTGGTTACAGAGCTTTGAATGACCTTATTTTTGTGCTGATTCTTGCCTTCTACATATTTTCAACCCCAGAATCAACTATCTGTTTTATTGTGTATTCAGTTTTAGCTCTGTTTTTCCTTTATCTCTGTTGCTGCTTTCCCATCTAAAGTCTCAGTATTATCAGGCCATTCCTATAGCTCCTGTTGCCATGGAGAGCTGTTACTTTGTGTACGTATTTCCTTTCCAATTGCACCAGTATGTATTGATGTCTCAGTTTTAATTCTACAGTTAAACTGAGTTTCAGTTTCAGAATCCATAAGAACTGAGGATTCTCTATGTAACATGGAGCGTATTGTTTCTGTCAAGAGTTTAAAAAGAAGGTTTTTTACAGTGCAGAGTGGTAGGTTTCAGAAGATAAACAAGTATGTACTTGCCATTGGATTTATGGATTGGTTCATAAGATAGTTTCTAGCCATGTTTTCTCTATGCATACTTTTTTGAGTATATAATTGTATGAGGAAACAAATCCAAATGAACCAGTTTACACATTGCAATGCTTCCAGGATCACAGCAACTTCATAAAGTACTGTCATACTTATAATAATCATGGTGAAGTGTAACCATCAGCCATGAGTTTACATAGGACTTCACACATCCAAATGGAGATGTAAACTAGATCTAAGTCATTGGCTGAAATCCTGTTGAGTAGTTTTCACCTGCAGAATGGGAATAACATTATAGTTGTTGGTAGATGCTGCTAATTAAACATTTTCAATTCTAGGGCCCGTTCAACTTTGTCTCATTGCATGTGAGCCATGCACACCCCGAAGAAACAAACTTTTTAATCATTAGCAGTGTGCTGCTAATGATGATGTCATTCCTTTTGTGCAGACAGAACAGCCCAATAGGATTTTGGCCATTAGTAGTATTCAGATGCACTGGGCAGTCTTCCTTTTAAGAAGGCTTTTCCCCATTGGAGCCTTCGTAGTTACATACCTTTGGTCTAGATGGGCGGGATAGAAATCCAATAAATAAATAATAAAAAATATATATGTGAAATTGTAAAATGACAGGATTTCAGAAAATATGCTTGCCAACTGACTGTAATTTTTTTATTTCTAAAAATGATTAGGGAACAGTCTTTTGTGAGTAGTGTGTTAAGGGGCTAAAGTGTTTATATATAACCCATAGGAAGCAGTACTGTACTGAAGCCAGTAAAATATTAAATATATGTAGTTCTGTAATGTTTTTTCAAAAGGACAAGTGTAAAAAATCAGTTATTAGAAAATTCTTCTACTTTTTTATTGCTGATCCTGTTCTTTAGCACAGCTTTAACACTTTTTGTAGGAAGAAAATATCATTTCATTGTGTAAATACAATCTGTGGTGCCATAGGAACACATGGTGACCGAAGTATAGGAAAGGTGTGTTTGTATTAATTGACTTTTATGTGCAGCAGCTAGAATCCTGTTAGTTATGCTAGTGTAAGTGCAGTAGCATAAATTACAGCAGTGAGTTTTTACTGTTTACCAAGTTGCTGCTTGTTCCAGTTGGCACACCAAATCAGTCCATTGGTGTGTAGTGAGGAATAAAAGTGGTGACTTGTCACCTAGCAACATTTGTTTGTCACTGCACTTAAACTGGTATAACTAACCAGTAGGGTTCTAAACAGTGACTGACACAGCAAAAATGGGGTGGGTTTTCATTCTGTGTTTCACAGATTATCAGACAAACTGATAACAAAACAATGGATTGAAAATATATGGGGTAACCTTTTCCCCCAAATTTTCAGAGCTTTTCTTCCTTTTTCTTTTCCACTTGGTTTAAACATTTGAACTATAGATAGGTTTACTTTAAAACTTGTTGACTCCTACTTTAGTTTCTTTTGTCTTGGTATTATAAATCGATTATAATTTTTAATTCACCTTTATATTGTTTTATGTATTTTTTTCTGCTAAATAGTCAACTTTATTTGCAGCTGGCATACCTCGTTCAGTATTAAAGGACTGGCGTAAGGTAAAGAAGTTAAAGCAAACTGGAGAATCCTTTTTGCAAGATGACTCTTGCTATGAAATTGGCCCCAACTTGCAAAAATGCAGAGAATGTAGGCTGGTCAGAAGTAAGAAAGGTGAAGAATCAGCTCATTCACCAGTGTTCTGTAGATTCTACTACTTTCGCCGGTAAGTATTAGTATATAAAAAATGTGCTTATTTTTCAAAGGTGCATTTTGAAGTACGCTATTATACACAGCGAAGAAAAACACTGAAATCAGTAGTAGCCACCTCTTTGACTTTTTGTGTTTGCTTTGTTTAAACAAAGCCAAAAAGTTTCCCAGAGCAGTTGGTATAAGTGGCAGGTAAGACAATCCCTGCCCATTGGCTTGCAGTCTGGTATAAAAGGAAAGAGTAATGAGGAGAGAAGTTTAAAGAGCAAGCTTGAACACTAGTTCTTAAAGCTGCACAGTTCTTATAACAACCTGCTTGAAAGGAAAATGCTCGGGGGGGGGGGTGGTGGTGGTAAATAAATAGACCTGATCCCTCAGGCCAAACTGATAAAGAGGGCCCTGCTTCCCATTTTTCTCCTGTTGCTGACAGAGAGTTGTTGCATTCTCACATCTCTGATTTGCACACTTTCACAAGCATTTCTTAAATAGAAACACTGCTTGTCAGAGTGGGTTTCCTCCATTATTAGAAGGTTGGACTAAATAACCTTTAAGGTCCTTTGAAAATCCAGGATTCTGTTCTTTTCCAGGTACAGAGCAATTCCTATATAGTTATTCATTTTGAGATAATGGTGTAATTTTTACTTGAATCCAGACTTGAATCAAAGTTTGTTGGCTTAACTAGTTTGTATTTTGAGCTAGACAGAAACAACTTCCTTCATCACAATTTTTACTTCAGTTTGAATATCTTGCCACTTGTTGAGCATGCTTTGTACTAGTGCTCCATATCTTGATCAGGCTGTCTGCATCCTTTCTATACTGAGCACATTTCCCAGTGTGAATGGAATACGTTTTGGGTGGAATTCTGTTGCTTAGTGTAGTATGTTGCTCTGCAGTAGAGTCATAGAGTCATAGAGTTGGAAGAGACCACTGAGGCCATCCAGTCCAACCCCCCGCCATGCGGGAAAATCCATCAAAGTACTCCCAACAGATGGCCATCCAGCCTCTGCTTAAAAACCTCCAAAGAAGGAGACTCCACCACCCTTCGAGGCAGCCTATTCCACTGCCAGACAGCTCTGACCGTATTCCCATTGAGTAAGTGGGGATTTGGTGAGTCAATTTACCCATCAGTTCTGTTGATTCAGATGAACCTAATCTAGTTGTAACTTACTTTAGCAAGTAAGATTGGGCCCATTGGAATCAATAGAATTTGGAGGAGATGACTTTCCAAATTCCCATTGATTCAATGGGCCTACTGTATTACAGTTTATTATACTAAATAACATAATTTCAACCATTCACTGTGAAGGGGAATGCAAGAGACCAGAAAACATGTAGCCTTTTGTAAGGAGAGAGCCTCCCCCCCCCCCAAAAAAAATTAGGTTCCCCCTGAAGAACTACACAAGTCTGCTTTGGAGAGTAAGAAGTGCCTTTGTGATATCAGCTGCTATTAAGCCCATCAGCTATTAAGCCCATCGGCAGTGAGCCTGCCTAGCAAAAACATTGAGCAAGCCAAAGAGGAATGAGGCTTCAAGTAATACTTGGCAATGTTACAACGTCACAGGCATTCACTTTTCCTTAGCACAGTAGGAATGAGAGACAATTGAGTAAGAGTGAAAGGAAGAGGAAGTAAAAACAGTGGCCTGAAGTAAGAATGAAGACAAGATAAAAGGTAGAGGCTGTGGTCCCAAGTGAAGTAGCAGAGAGTATTCAAGTTCAGACATGATCAGCAATCAAAATCTAAATAATTTTGTGAGATGGCATTGTTTATATCCTGTTTATCGATGCAGAAGGCATACTGAAGATGAACTTTTAAAAGCTTTTATTTGTGCTCTGTTTAGCAGATACATCATGTTGATTTTGAGTTCTCAGTGATCCTGTAGATTCCATATTAAAATTGTGCCCAGATTAATATGAAATAAGGGAGATGGCCACAGTTATTGTCCTAGTGATAATTCATGTGTGCATTGTAGCTTTACTTATGTGTGAGAGAGTTATTAGTGACACAATCCTATGCCCTTGAAATAAATCCTGTTAAGCTCAGGGAGACTCACTGCCACTGGCTTTGGCTTAATTTTCCAGCAGCATTTTTACTGGGTCAATAAATTGGTACACAAGGAGAACAGACACATGTAATCTTGTGACATCTTAAAGAATCATGGAACATTAGATAGCCATAACAGTGACAGAACTGGCACAGTGTTAACATCCAGTGCACTTAAACTGCTCGTTCTTTTGATACTTATTGAAGTTGCGTGTTTTGTTTTGCAGGCTTTCTTTTAGTAAGAATGGAGTGGTTAGGATTGATGGCTTTTCTTCTCCTGATCAGTATGATGATGAAGCAATGAGTTTATGGACACATGAAAATTACGATGATGATGAAATGGACCTAGAAACTTGTAAATACATCCTAGAGCGTATAGGTGACAAATTCTGTCAGCTAGTGACGTCTGAGAAAACAGCCATTTCTTGGGTCAAAAAAGATGGTAAGGTTATTCAATTTTCTGTGCAATGCTACAATAACTCTGTTCAAATATTAGTTGACTTTTTTTTAGAATAAGATCTAGGTTTCATTTTCTCCCTTGGAGATCTCCATGTTCTATTGAAATACTGTTTCATCATATTATCGAGTACCATCTATGGATGTTAGAATTTTTTGTGGCAAACTACACAGGACATATTGGAGTGATTAATTTAGATGGGGTTGTCTTTTAAAAAGTTCCATCTAGTTTTGTTTGGTCACTTTCTTTGTGAAGATCTACAGTGGTGCCTCGACTTACGACCATAATCCGTTCCAGAAGATGGACGTAACTCAAAATGGTTGTAAGTCGAAGCACCATTTCCCATAGGGATGCATTGAAATGCAATTAATCCGTTCCGGCCGAAGAAAAAAATCACTGCAAGACTCATTGGAAACGCGATGAATCCCTTCCGGCCGGGGGGGGGGGGGGAGAAAACCAATCAAGCGTGCAAGACCCATTGGAAATGCACAGAAAACAAATGGAGCAGATCGGAAATGCACAGAGAACAAAGGGACCAGGTTGGAAATGCAAAGAAAACAAAGGAAAAAACAAACAAACCCCCCAAGACCCATCGGAAATGGGGAAAAAAAACCCAAAAAGCAACCAAACCCCCCAAGACCCATCGGAAATGGGGGGGGGGGGAGCCAAAAAACAAACAAACCCCCCAAGACCCATCGGAAATGGGGAAAAACACTCCAAAAAGCAACCAAACCCCCCAAGACCCATCGGAAATGGGGGGGGGGGGAGCCAAAAAACAAACAAACCCTCCAAGACCCATCGGAAATGGGGGAAAAAAACCCAAAAAGCAACCAAACCCCCCAAGACCCATCGGAAATGGGGGGGGAAAACACCAAGAGACAAACAAACCCTCCAAGACCCATCGGAAATGGGAAAAAACACCAAAAAGCAACCAAACCCCTCAAGACCCATCGGAAATGGGGGGGAAAACAAACCCCCCAAGACCCATCACAGCACAGAAACATAAACCCCCCCCCCCAGCTGAAAACCACACTGCAAAAACACCCAGAACAGTTTTTTAAAAGCAGAGAACAGCACCTTACCTTACCAGGCAGCCTCCTCTGATCGCACACTCTCTAACTGCTGGGGCGAAAGAGCTACAAAGAAGCAGCCTCGTCGCCACCTACAGTTAGAAATTTGAATTTCCCACCTTTTTTCCCTGCCTTTTTCTGTTAGTAAGTGGAAGCTCCTGTCGCAAGTAGAAGCAAAATTTTGCGGCCGGAGCTGGTCGTAACTCGAAATGGTCGTAAGTAGGGACGTTTGTAAGTCGAGGCACCACCGTATTTAATATGATGTGTAGTATTATGAGGATGTTGCTTGTAAGTTATCTTAATAGTGTTTTATTGAATTTTTCCATTAAAAAGAAGCATTCTCATGTAAGTGCATTTTAATAAAGTCATTTTTGAACTAATGGACAGTAAATAAATAAATAAAATAAATAAATGTTAAAAGACAGTAAGAGGAACGCAATATTGAAACTATAAAGCAGGCCAAATATTTGAAACAATACTCTTTTAAGAGAGGTGTTTTCTTCCATAATCTCAAAGCCATCAACATAAATAACTGAGATGCAGTATAACCAGAAAAGTATTCTGACAAAAAATTGAATCAGCTTTGTACATACATGATGTCTCATATACATATCAGGCCTGTTCTGATAGAAATCTATTCACTACAAGTCAAAAATGAGTTTGTTTGTTTTTTAATACTGTCAGTCTTGCAAAGTTTCAGAGCTGGTGAGCAATTTTCTCTCTTCAAGCTTAATCCGATGTCCCACTAATAATTACTGAACTGTTCCACTGAATTTCTCGTTTTCTGCTATAATTTTACAGATGTTTGCCCTTACATTTCAGTACTTTAACTTTATTTACTCTGTATTTCAGCCAAAATTGCTTGGAAGAGAGCAGTTAGAGGAGTCCGTGAAATGTGTGATGCATGTGAAGCCACCCTATTTAACATTCACTGGGTCTGCCAAAAATGTGGATTTGTGGTCTGCCTAGATTGCTACAAGGCTAAGGAAAGAAAAAGTTCTAGAGGTCAGTGTTCTTGAGTTAGAACAAGATACACTTAAAATTGCTTCTATCAAGGTTATGCTTTGTTTCTGTTCAGTTCACAACAACTTCTATTGACATTTGCATGTATTTATCTTCTGTTGACAAGTAAATTTCACTATCCTTTTGATTTTTTCTGGTACAAATGCAGCCTAAGAAATAGCAAAAACATCAGAAGTGTACCTCTAGGCTGTTCATTGGGGAATCTAATCTAAAATAACACTATCCAGAATCCTATTAGTTCTTTATCCTGTTGTAACTGCAGTGGTGTAAATCACAGGAACATATATCACTTGTGTATAATAAGTAATAGTAGCAGCCACTTTTTAACTAGTAGCAATTCACTGCTGCAGTTGCACCATTGGGCTTATGTCAGCATCAGTAATAATAGGATTCTGGTCATTATATAATTGCAGTTCACTATATGATAATATTTTATTAATATTGTTACAGATAAAGAACTATATGCTTGGATGAAATGTGTGAAAGGACAACCTCATGACCACAAACATTTAATGCCAACTCAAATTATTCCTGGATCTGGTAAGTTCACAAGGTCAAAGATGTTATTTATCTTTCCTTTTGTATACAATAGAGTTTATTAATTTTGCATCAATGAATATGGGAATTACCAATTAGAAAATGACATTTTAGAATTCTCAGTTAGAACTGCAGATTCCATTACACTTATGTGTCCCCTCAACAGTAAACACAGTTGAAGTATTCTAGAAGGACATTTATTTTTTTGTAAACTAAGCCATAACTGAAACAATTATTATAAAAATGAAATGCAAACAAATTAGTGCATAGTGTTTTTGTTATCAGTGAAGGCTGAGTCATGACTGAACTGAACTCTTCTCTTAAACAGGTCTATTAAGGACAGTGGCTGAAATCCTGTTCTGTATGTTATGTCTGCAGAAGAGTGATGACTCATGACTAGCAGGGAGTGATTTTTGATAATTAAAATGTTTCTATTTATATCCCACAGCTTTTCTGACAACTGTGTAATTTGTGTAGAGGCATGTGACAAAAGAAACACGTTTTTTAGTTCTTTCAGATGATGTTACCAGCAGGGAGAGATTTTCAATTACTCAAATTCCCTTCTTCCATCCCATCATGGGATGCAAGAGTTACAAGACAGCCAGAAAAGCTGTGAGAAAGAAGCAGGAAATCTTTAATTGCCGAAAATTATTCCTTACTGGTGATGTCATCATTCTTCTGCAGGCATAACTTACATAACAGGATTTCGGCCAATGTAAAATAAACCAAGTATATAAAGCACACTGTGAAACAAAGACACTTCCACCTTCTAGTTCAGGTTTTGATACAGTTTCAACCATAACAATATGAATGGCAGGATCACCATATAAGATAGAAGTTCTGAGATATTTGAAACCAACCAGATAAATGCATATATTTCTTTGGGTCTATATAACTAACCAGTTAACTAATAGATTTCAAAGCTATAAGAAACAGAGGAAAGGGGAGGAAATCACAGGACCAGACAACTTCACAATGTACATGGTAAATAGTAGCTGTAGTCACAACATTGTTTCCTAGAGCATATGTTTAAAATCATATAAATTACATATCTAAAATTTCTTAGAGAGCTTTTAAGAAAGCAGACGGGGATTTTCATTTTCATCAGAACTTTCTAGAGCAAGCATTTATAGTACTTCTGGTTTTAGTGAATTTAACTGGAAAGTTAGATTCATTAAATCTTAGCCTGTACTCATCTCACTTTAATTAGTGTTGTTTTAATACATTTTGATTACATTTTACTTTGCTTTAATTACATTATTTATACTCTTATTTACATAAGCAAGCAACATATCTGCAGCAGGTGTCCTTATTGCATAAAATGTCCAGCTGCCCACAGGCTTGCCATGAAACATAGACAAGCTAGGATGGGATAGGAGGACAGAGAAAAACATGGGGCAGGAAGCCATTGTTACTTTTAAAACCTCAAACAGATTAAAGCAGAGGTGGGCAACTTTGTTGGCTCTGAGGGCCAGTTTTGTGCATGTGGAGTAGAGTAGGGATGGGCACGAACCACCAGTTCATCAGTTCATGCCAGTTCGTTTTTCAGGCACCCATTCAGACGCAGCGCCCAGAGGAGCCAGGGCAGGGAAGCTCTGAGTGGGAGCCCACCAGAGGAGATGGGGCTTGGAAGCGCTGAACACAGTTCAGCCAAAAAACAAACTGGTACAAACCACCGGACTGGCAGTTCGTGCTCATCTCTACTCAGAGAAATAAAGAGAATAACCCCCAAATCCACTTCTGACCTAGGAGGGAATGGTCATGAAACTTTATTCAGGGCTTCTAAAAACAGATACTGAACTTTAGTTTGCTGGGGAAAACCATTCTTTGGCAGGAGTATAGGGAGTCTGGTGGGGCCAAGGGCTTCAAAAGAAACTCTAGGGGATCTGCATGCATCCCCAGGATTGCACTTTGCCCACTCCTGGCGTAGGGAGCATTCTGTCTACAGTGGCTTTTATGCACTCTGCTTTTCTCCACTCTGATTAAAAGGCTTGCTTGTGGTCCCTTTCTTGGGTTTCTCGAATGTAATAGCTTGGCCTGTCGTAGCTTTACTCTGTACTATACAGTTATCTGGGAAAAGGTAAATTTGATATCTCTCTCTCTGTCCCTCTGTGAGTGTGTGTGTGTGTAAAAAGGCATGCATACTTTTAGGATAACCTTCAAAGGAGCATAGTGTGTTTTGGAAGGACAATTCATTATTTTCTTTATTGATATTTTCTAGTTTTAATGGAACTTCTTGAAGCAATGCATATTCTCAGAGAGAAACATGAAATTAAGTCCTATTGCCAGTGTTCCAGCAAACAAAATTTACAAGTTGGCAAGTTTCCTTCAGTGAATGGGGTGTCTCAGGTAAGGCCAAAGCTCAGTGATCAAGTATAAACTTATTACTATTTGTCTTCTTTGATAGAGTACAATTTGAAGTTTAGCTTGTTTACTGATTTTCAGTGCTGCGTATGCCCTGTTGAAATTTTGACGCTGTGTACCATAAAAATAACTTTTAATAAAGCTGAATAATTAAATTATTCTGCCTTACAGATTTTACAGAATGTACTTAATCACAGTAATAAAATGTCTCTGTGCATATCTGAGCCACAACAGCAGAAGGCATCGCAGAAATCTGAGACAAATGGCAGTGCTAGTCCAGGGAGTGACGTAAGCACAGACAGCAAGTTAACTCCACCTGAATCCCAGTCACCACTGCATTGGTTGGCAGATCTAGCAGAACAAAAAGCTAGAGAAGAAAAAAAAGGTAAATAATGCAGTTTATGTTGGTTAGGAAACAGATTATTTTTGGTTTATTTATGCTCCCTTTCTTCTGGTGAAGGGACACAAGGTGGCTCACAGTATCATTAAAACTAACGAATTAGAACAAAATACTTTAGCCATTGAAAAGCTGTTAAACAGGATACTATTAAAATGCACTAAAAACAGTTTTTAAAATGTAAAAACATTAACAAGGATATAAAAGTATCAAGTGTATAGCATCTAGCTGTATTAAAATTAGGTATTAAAAGCCTCCCATTCTCACTAAAAGGACAGGTGAGAAGGGGAGAGCCTAACTTCATGAGAGAGGGCATGCCATAACCTGGGAGAAGCTATCAAAAAGGCCCTTTCTTCGCTCGTCATCGAGCATACCTGGACAGAGAGGAGGGTCTCCCTAGAGGTTCTTAAGACTTGACAAGGGCTATACAGGTGTTTGTTTTTTTTAATTTCTGCCAATGCCCTGTAAATAGATGTTTTTAAAAATGTAATGGTAAATGTGTATAATAAATTGACATACTTGACAATTCGCTAGAAATATTTGCAATGCTTAAGAATCTTCTGATATTTCACATTATCATTCTAAAATGGCTGCAGTGTTGTATGCCTTAGTTATAGCCTGTTTGGATTACTGTAACATTCCTTCGAAGACAAACTGTCCTTCCTGAGCTGATAGGGACCTTTTTTTCTGTCAGACCTGCATGTCAGTAGTGAGTTGGGGTAGTAGGTTTTTCAGCCATCCTTTTTCTTCACTTTTTCTCTTCCTGCCCACCTTGCAGGCTGTGAGGCAGAGATAACACTCCTGCAAAAATCTGAACACAGGTCACTCGCAGAGGGCTTCCCTCCGACATATGCATCTCCCTTCCCCAACTCCATCTTGTAAGGGTTTTCTTTCCAGTTTTCTCCTCCTGCTCTTCACTTGCATGAAGTTCAGCGGACCGCTGCATAAATTTACACCAAGGGCCACAGAGCCATTCCATATCAAAGTAATAGGAAAGGAAGAACAGTGCTATCAGGACTTACTCTGCTTTCTACAGAATGAAAGACATTTCACGGTAGAAATGAAAAGCAGTGTATGATCAGCAGTAGTGAACCTATATAATTGCTCTGCTGGTTTGATAATGTAAAAATATGCTACTAAATGCAGCCCGTAAGATATTAAATGCATATTGCAAAAGGAGAGGGTTCCTTTGAAGACAACTTGGAAACTTCACCTGGTACAAAATGCTGCAGTCATACCACTGACTGTTGCTGGCTGCAGGGAGCGTGTACGTTTCTTCTCACAGCAACTTGACAGTCTGTTTTCCAAACCAATTTAAAGTGCTGGTCAAGACCTATAAAGCCCTATACAGCTTGGGTCCAGGCTCTCTGAGAAATCTGTCTCCCCATATAGCCCTCGTCAAATCTTAAGGCCTTCCTCTTCATCCAGGTGTCACTGATGAGGAGCAAAGAAAGGGCCTTTTTGATAGCTTCTTCCAGGTTATGGTATGCCCTTTCTCATTAAGTTAGGCTAAAAACAGTATCAAGAGAAAGGTCTTTGCCTGCTTGTGGAAAGACAGCAAAGGTGGAGCCAGCCTGACTAGTGATTTATTAAGGTAGATTATTTATTTGTCAAGGCCTGAACAAGATTCCAGCTACAATCTCATTTTTATTTCCTTTTCCTTTACATCATGGGGCTGTAACCTATTAGTATAAGTAAGGCAGTGCTAGTTCTAAACAAAGTTAGAAGCCAAAATAAGTGTTTTCTCAAGTCTGAGCCCTGGGAAACGGGAAAGATTGTAGCAGCTGGCTGCATATGCTGTTCTTCCAAGTCCCTCATGCTGCTATTTCAATAAAAAATGCTGATGCATTTCACTCCCTTTTCCTTTCCTGTGCAACATGTCAAGGAAACTTGAGCCACATCAGAAGATTCAGCAGCAGCATCTGTTTTCTTTTAGTTTCTTTTGCTTTTAATTTCACCACTCCTCATTCAGTTCTGGTATGTGAGCAGGAAATGCAATGTGTAACCAGGGGAAAAAATGAATACAGAAGAATATTTAGGACATGGAGAGGGCTTTGGTGCACATGACAAGAATTTTAAGTTGATGAACTTCTTTCAGTAAACTTCGTATATATTGGCCTCAACCCAATACAAAGAGTGTCTGCTGAAATCAGTATATGAAAAGACTTAATTCTGTGTTGGATTGTGGTTGTGAAGCTCAGTATCCTTCAAAACAATTGTAAATGTTAATACTTTGAGGCTGGATTAAATGACTTGTCAAAAAATATAGAAAAACAATTCATTTGTTTATGTTTTTGGACTTTACCAGCCTATGCTTATGTATATGTTGGGTTTTTTCCTTGGGACACCATTGATATTTTGGAAGAAATCACCATAAGTTGAAAGTCTTTGGGTGATGACATAGTTTATCAATAAATATCAACAGTAATGTATATTATCAATTTATTTGGAGCATTTTCTAACGTTGTAATTATAGAAGTTAGTTTAATGCCAGAGATGGCTTTCTCTGGTGCACTGGAGAGGGGAGGAAGGAGCATCTGAGACAGAGGCTTACTAGTGTTGGTTCACATAGCAGAAACATGATTTCCTATTATGACTGAACCAAGCCTACAGTTAATTGGTAGATGCCATTCACGGTTCTGTGTGGTGTCCACGTATGCACACAAAAGAGGTGTGTGCCTAAGCAAACAGTATTTCGGAAAGTTCCAGAGCCTCAAAAATGAAAGTGCCTCTAACCTATACCGCTGTCCTCAGTCCTTTCTTGTCCACCGCTGCAACAGCACACAAAGGACTGCTCCGGAGCCTTCGCTTACTTACCTTTGGATTTTTTTTCTCAATAAGTCCTCTTTCTTCTTTCTTCACCTCTACATTCTTTCTTCTCTGTTTTCTGTAAAAAAAGAAAAAGTTAGTTTTAGAGAGGGTTTACTTTTGATTCCTCCTCCCCACGACTTTGCCACTCCCTTTTTCTAATGATTTATGACTTTGCCTTAATGAAAAAGTGTGGTAAAATGACCCCCCAGTCTGAGGGGCATGATACTTGCTTATTTTGCCTAGGAGAACCCCAATTTTACCCTTGTAAAATTTGTAAGAGCTTTGCTACTCTTACATTCAAGAATCGTCCGTTTTGGCTTTTATCCTTTCTTTGAGAACAATCCCTTTGAGCCACGAATCCCCCTCCCAGGGCAATTTTGAGCACTCAGATAGATCAGCCAGCTTTGCCGGAGAAAGCTCTAGATGCAGAGTCTGTCGCTTCGTCTTCCTTGAAACTACCATTGAATTTGTCAAAGAAATTGGAGCACAGCAGCCGCAAATGTACAGCAGTCCCTGATATTGAGGCATCAGAAAAGAAAAAGAAACAGCAATCTGTCAGTGCCAATGCCAGTACGGCTACCTCAGATCCTCAGTTACCGATTTGAGAGCCTACCTCTGTTCCTATTACCAACACCCAGTATATGTTCTTGGTTTCAGAGGGTGAGTGCCTGAGCCCCTCTGTGCAGAGTGTTGCCGCCTTGCTGAGATCACCATCTCCCATTGCAAGAACCTTGCCTTCACTGTGCGAGGATGGTCGCAATCGAGATCTCTCTCCCTTACTCAACAGTCTCCACAACCAAGACACAATGACAGGGAGAACAGGAGGTCCAGATTGCGCTCAGTTTCATGATCTCCAATTGGCCAATATCAGCTGCACTATTCGAGGTCTCCATCAACAAGCTCTTGATATCTTGAGGATGCTTACTATGGACCTTTCTTTTGCCCATCTCACTTTATGTATGGAGACGTCATAACAGGTCTTGATTGTGCACACACACTTACCCTCAGTCTCATGAAACGTATGCTACCAGCCCTTGAGGCCAATTTCCCTGGAGCTACGAGTATGTCCCATCCTCATTGGGAACTTCAAAATCAATCTCACTCTCCACACCGCTCCACTGCTCTGTGTCTTCCACGAATCCACGGGACCACTGTCAACAACAGGGGTCTCACCTAGCCTCCACTCATGCCCTGGCTCTCCAACCTGCCTCACCCAAGGTACTTCTGCCTCCCCCTAATCTGGACTTTTTATTCACCTCACATGTACCACCCGACTCACACTGTCTGCTTGCAACACCTTCTGCCCCTGCAAGAGAAAGACAATCAGATGACAACTCTGCCAACTCTGATAGGGAGGAAGAGAAAGACTCCATTATTGTCCCAGAATCCTCACCCGGCTTCAGTGTCCAGGCTGCTGCTCCTCATTCCCCCTCAGAGGGCCTCTCTTCTTATAATGACCTGATAGAGAGAATGCAGTTGCTAGTTTTCAAATCAGTGCCACCAGCCAAAGATGCAGTTCTTCTTCGTGGCCTCTGTGAATGCACACAAATGGGTTTGACAGCGCCTGCGCTGGTCTTCTCGGAATCTTCTAGAGCTTTTTTTTAAAAAAAAGTAACAAGTTAGAATTGCCCCTATCGCGCATGCTCCGCCCGCCTCAGCCTTCAGTTCCTTTTTACCGCCTTTGCGATTGGAACTTCTCGGTTAGAGCTCTTAATTAATATAATATTATTCGGATCAATCACGGACTTTGAACTGGCTTTCGGACACGGACTTTGAATACTCTCTATTGCCCCTTGACCTCGGACTGTGTGACTTTTCTTGGATTATCGGCTTCCTTTCGAACGCTTCGCTTGCCTTGATTTACAAGGCCATTCTACTGGTTTCCCGGACTCTGTTATCTATCGGAAACCCACCTTCTTTTCTTGGACTGATCTTCACCGTCGTGAGTCTTTATTTTTCCCCTCATTCCTTTATACTTTATGTCCCCCTCAGGGCCATTTAGCAGGTGCGTGTCGTGCTCCCGTAAGTTACCATTCTCGGATGGTCACGACCGCTGCCTGTTTTGTTTAGGGGATACCCATCAGCCTCAATCGTGCAGGCATTGCAAAAAATTTACAAAGGCAGCTCTTAAAGCTCGTCAACAACGGTTAAAAATTTATTTGTGGGACAAAACTCTTTCGGCGTCGAAGCCTTCGGAGATGGAGACTGCTTCAAACCCTTCTGCTACGCCTCGTTCAGAGGCGAACGTCTCTTCCCCGTCTTTGTCGACTTCTAGACCTGTCGACAAATCCTCAAAAAAGTCTTCTACCTCGACTATGAGAAAGGCACTTACCTCGACGTCAAAGACCCCGTCGATTGGATCATCGAAAGAGGCTGTAAAACAGAAAAAATCAGCGTCGACGGATAAGAAAAAGAAAACTAAAGAACATCGTTCTATCCCTCCTGTATCGGCGTCGTTACCATCGCCGATCCTCGAGGATTCCTCTCGGGATCGAGAGTCTCTGTCGGAAGCTGCGGCTTCTTTGCCTCCACGTCACCTGGAGGCTTCACCTATTGGGCGCGAACGCTCGCCGAGCCCTAGTCAGCTAGAAGGCGCAACCCTATCTAGCCAGACATCTGCCCATTACAGCCCTGTTTCCACCGGGCGGGCATCTATCGTACCTCTCTCGCCGTCGAACTCGTCGAGGCAAAACTCTCCACCTCGAAAACGGACGGCCAAGAGAAAACATATTTCTCCAGATCGACGTCGATCTCCCCGAAGAGAGGTGGTAGTGATACCTAAGTCGTCTCGACACCGTAAGAAGGGTAAACGTGACGACCCTATCTATGTCCAGATCGACCGTAAGAGATCTCACCATCGACGTCGATACGACGACTCCGACTCCGACTCGTCGTCGACGTCGGAGGATTACCACAGGCGTAGGAAAATTCGCTACGTCTATGCTTCGACATCGTCATCGTCCTCCCTATCCCCGCCCCGACGTCGACATCGACACGACGTCGACACCCACGTCCGGCAAAAGGAAGGTCCCAAAAATACCTCCAAGCTATCTTCGAAGTCAGGTCATAAAGTGACTCATACTAAGACATCTGGACAGACTAAGCAAAAGGCCAGGAAACTACCTTCTCCTTCCGAGCAAGAGGAGAATTTCTCTTCTGTTTCTTCTGGTCAGGAGGACGAAGTCTTCTCTCCTGCTCCTGCTGAAACACCTGTGGAAGGAGAATCATTTGATTCGGATGCAGGCGACCCACATCCATCTTCTCCTTCGGAGGACTTTTCGTCCTATGTTCAAATGATCTCTAGGATGGCTAAAACGCTTAAGCTACAAACAGAACAACCTTCGCCTCCCACGGATGACCTGATTTTTGGTGATATTGACCAAGAGAGGTCCCCGCCTTTAAGCCTCGCCTTCATCCCGGCTCTGATGTCTCTTATCAAAGAATCATGGAACCAACCCTCCACTTCTCAAGCGGTTACACGCAGGACAGAAAATCTATATCGCACTCATGGCGATGATACTAGTTTCCTCGCCAAACATCCTGTACCTAATTCTATCATCGTACAGTCGAATTCATCCAGAACTTCCGGAAGGGCACATGTGACGCCTACGAATAGAGAAGGGAGGAAGCTAGATGTTTTAGGTAGAAAAATTTACTCCTTTACCACTTTTCTGCTTAGAGTGGCGAATTACCAAACTGCCATGGGGGCTTACCAAAGACAGCTGTGGTCTAGAATCCTTCCAGCTCTGGAAGCAGCACCAGACGATACTCGTCAAGGACTCTTAAATACCTACGCAGAGGCCCTTACAGTGGCGAAACACCAGCGGCTGGCCTCACGACATTCAGCGGACGTCGCTTCTAAGACACTAACATCTGCCATTGCTCTACGACGTCATGCTTGGCTCCGATCATCAGGCATCATAGAGGATGTCAAATCACGTATTGAGGACTTACCATTTGATGCTAAGGGTCTCTTCAATGAGAAGACCGACGATTCTCTAGAAAATCTGCACAAGATAAAAAAGACAGCTAAATCTTACACGATCTACCAACAGCCTAAATATCAAAGAAACCAATGGCGTAAACATCTGATATTGATGGTCCTCGATATCCATCCTGGTCCATGGACACTCGTCCTGTCCCTCTATCGACGCACGATTTCCGTCACCCGATAGAACCAAGCCATCGAACTCGACATCACTATGACCCCGAGTTCGACACCGACGTTCAACCATATCAAACGACGTCCATGGACACTCGAATGACATCTCGGTATCGAAAATCCTCGACACCGACAAATGCCCATGGACATGCCGGCTCCATCGACATTGAGCCACAAAGGTCAATACTATGACACTCAACCTATCGACACCGAAGTCAATCGACAATCCGTCGACTCCCGACGCGATCCCAATTATTCCAATCACGGATCCAGACCTCAGACGCCATTGGTATTACTTACCTCACCGGAATCCGACCTTGTTGATCTCGACCCACCATCACCGGCAGAAGACTTCCAAACTTACGCCCAACTTATGATCCGTATGGCTAAGTCTCTCAATCTCCAAATCCACCGTCCTTCGACAGAACCGGCCGGTCATCTATACGACCCAATCTCTAAAGATACAACTACTCCAGTACACATCTCGATGCTTCCATCTCTACTCAGCACCGCTCAACGATCCTGGACAAAACCAGCCTCTTCCCATACCATGTCTAAATGAATCAATAACCTCTACAGAGTCCATGATCCTGGAGCTCTATTTCTTCAAAAACAACCAGCTCCAAACTCTATTTTTGTCGAAGCCTCACAATCCAGATCTCGACATCGACAAACCCTCATGCCACCAAATAAAGACAGTAGAAGGATTGACTCAATGGGAAGATGGCTTTATTCATCAGCAGCGTTCACCATGCGTGTCACTAACTACCAGGGAGCCATGGGTGCATATCAACATTTCTTTTGGAACAATATGTCAACCTTTGTCGAATCTTTACCAGAAGATAAAAAAGTACTCGCCCATACCTTTCAACAAAAAGGTCTTTCTGTTGCCAAACAACAGATGCTTTCTGCTAGGCACACGGTAGACGCCACAGCAAAGTCAATGGCCACTTCAGTAGCCTTACGATGTTTCTCTTGGCTAAGGACAGCTGGCCTGGCTGAGGATGCCCGCGCACGTATCGAAGACCTTCCATTCGACGGGGCAGGCCTCTTTAATGCTGAAACTGATGATATTTTGGAAAATGTGCAAAAGAAAAGATCAGCAGCTAGACGTTGGGGAGTTTATCCATCTTACCAGCAACACCCCCAACAAAATCAATGGAGACGACCGTACAACTCATATCAAAAATTCCAACGTGATCCTCCAAAACAAACATCTTATACACCCTATTTCAGAAATCAAAGAAATAAACCCCGCCAACAACCCATTACTAGGCGCAACGACCGCAAGCCCAAACATCACGTTTGACGCTCCCATGACCGAGATCGCACACGACTCCACCCATCCTGCCCTCTGGAAACACCTACCTGTCTGGGAATCCATCACTACAGATGCCTGGGTACTGTCCATCATCCGCGACGGCTACCGCATCCATTTTCTTCCAACTTCCTCCGGCAACACACGTCATCACACCACCATCTCCAACCCTACAAGAAGAAATAAAAAATTTACTCCTCAAAGACGCCATACAACCCGTCTCACAACACAACAAAGGGTTTTTCTCTCGCTATTTCACTGTACCCAAAAAGGACGGAGGTTTTTGCCCTATCTTAGACCTACGAAAGTTAAACAAATACATCATTACCACAAGGTTCCGTATGGTTACCCTCAAATCAATTCTCCCTTTACTCCGCAAAACCGACTGGTTCACTGTCATAGACCTCAAAGATACATACTTCCATATTTCCATACATCCCTCGAACAGAAAATTCCTTCAATTTCAGCTAGGATCACAAGCCTACCAATTCAAAAGGCTTCCTTTCGGGCTTGCAACAGCTCCAGGAGTATTCACCAAGTGCATGGCACCGGTAGCTGCTTACCTCAGGTTGCAAAAAAATTCTCATATTTCCATATATCGACAATTGGCTCCTCATAGCTCATTCCCGTCGCAAGGCCCAACGAGACACTCACTTCACCCTTACCCTCCTTTGCGATCTCGGTCTCGCTGTCAACGAACAAAAATCAAATTTGAAACCTACAAAGATTATTCATTATATAGGCGCATACATAGATTCCACAAAAGCTCGCGCCTTTCTTCCTCCAGACAAGAGAGAAAATCTTATCGCATTACTTCAAGTTTTCACCCCTCATGCTATGACTCGCCTTGACTGTGCAACGTGTTCTAGGCACCATGGCCTCTATGACTTCAGTAGTCCAGCACGTACGTCTCAAGATGAGATCTCTTCAGTCGTGGTTTCTCGCCCTCCTCACACTCTTTTAAGGGTCACCCCAGAACTCGCCTCCCAACTTCAGTGGTGGCGTTTTCCTCCCAACCTATCCGTCAGGTGGCCGTTCTGACAACCACGACCACAAATACAGGTCACCACCGACGCCAGCCTCACAGGCTGGGGAGCTCACTGCAAATCTCTCAAAATCCACGCCAAGTGGTCTTCCAGAGAGAAATTGCTTCACATCAACGAATTAGAGCTGTTGGCAGTTATAAAAGCTTGCAAAGCTTTCAGAAATCTCCGCGCTGGCAAGATGGTACAAATTGCCACCGACAACACCACGGCGATGTACTATATTCTGAAACAAGGTGGCACCCACTCTCCAAGTCTCCTCTATTTAGCGATCGACCTCTGGAAGTGGTACCTAGCACATCATATCTGCCTCACGGCTTTACACATTGCTGGCCACGACAACGACTTGGCCGATCTACTCAGCCACACAAACTCTCAAGCTCACGAATGGGAGTTAGACCAATCAGTTTTTCTTCGCCTATGCGAACGATGGGGCAAACCAACTCTTGACCTCTTCGCCTCTCGTGTGAGTCGGAAGTGCAAACGATACTGCTCCCGAGCCGGCATTGGCAAACACTCCCAAGGAGATGCATTCGTCGGCCAATGGCCCAAGACCCTCACTTACCTTTTTCCGCCGTTCCCACTTCTCCACAAGGTCATGGTTCGCCTACAACAAGACAAACCCGATGCCATCATTATAGCCCCTTGGTGGCCGAGACAACCCTGGTTTCCAGTCCTTCACAATCTCTCATCAGACATTCACCACCTCCCTCGCCTGCCCCACCTCCTCATGCAGAACAACGCCCAAGTACTCCACCCAGACTTACCTGTTCTGCACCTGGCAGCGTGGAGGATTCCGCCTCGCTAATTAACGTCCTCCGTCAGTCAGAGAAGCCCTCCACTAGAAAGGCTTACCTGTATAAATGGAACAGATTCAAATCTTTCACTGAAGTTTCTTCATTGCCTTCTATCAACCCATCACTTGCTACTGTTCTACATTTTTTGCTTCATCTCAAGTCTAGCGGCCTTTCCCTCTCTTCCTTGAGAGTTTACCTCTCCGCCATAGTTACTTATCAGCCCCCTAACTCTCCGGCAGCTGATTTCTTCAAGCATCCAACATTGAAACGTTTTCTTAAAGGTCTATCTCATATCTACCCAGATACCCGCCCGCCTTCCCCGCAATAGTCTCCCACTGGGACGAGCCCACCGTGGACGTTTTTTGCCACTGTCACCAACTCCAAATGTGCCTGTTATTGCTCCCGAGTCAGGCGAGCCTTGGCCTTTTACCTAGACAGGACAAAAGATTTTAGATAAATAAGTAAACTCTTCATCTCCTACCAAGGTCCCAAAAAGGGATACCCAGTATCTTCTCAGAGATTGTCTAAGTGGATCTCTCACACTATTGCCCTGACTTACGAACAGGCAAATAAACCTTTACCTTGGACCTTCTGCATCATTCCACAGGGACGGTATCCTTATCTGCTGCCTTCATCTGTGGCGTAGATATCCAGGAGATCTGCCAAGCAGCTGCTTGGTCCCATCTATTGACATTTGTCACACACTATAGGTTAGATCTCAGGGCTCAAAAAGATGCTACATTTGGAAGAGCTGTTTCATTTTTTGTTCTGGCGTTAACTCCCACCTCCAATGTATAGCTCTTTGTGTGCATACATGGACACCACAAAGGAGACTTGGTTACTTACCGTAACTAGGGGTCTTCAGGTGTTCATCCATGTATCCACACATCCCTTGCACCTCCCCTCTTGTTTTGCCCTTTTTTTTTTTCTTGAGGCAGACAACTGGGACTGGGGAGAGCAGAGCTGTGCTTGCATGGTATAGGCTAGAGGCACTTTCGTTTTTGAGGCTCTGGAACTTTCTGAAATGGTGTTTGCACAGGCACACAGCCCTTTTGTGTGAATACATGGATCACCACGTGAAGAACCCTAGTTACGGTAAGTAACCCAAGTCTTTCCTATTTGACATATGTAAAGCAATAAACTTTTCACTTAGGGTACAGTGGTTAAACTGCAGTACTGCAGTTAAGACTTTGCTCATGAGGTGAGTTTGATCCCAACAGGCTCAAGTAGCCATTTCAAGTTGATTCAGCCTTCCATCCTTCCGAGGTTGGTAAATTGAGTACCTAGTTTGCTGAGGGAGCAATGTGTAGCCTGCATAATTAAATTGTAAACTACTCAGAGAGTGCTTTAAGCACTATGGGGCTGTATATAAGCAGCACACTTTGGTTTGCTCTATATAAATTCCATAGTCTTCAGACTTCTGTATTGCAGTCTTCTGATGGCGTCAAACAATAAGAAACAATTTTTTATATGTGGTAGAAAAGCCACTTGAATGCATCTGCATTTCCAGCTTCCGTTAGCTGTAGCACCTTTCATTTGTGACAGGACACTCAGCTCCATGTCTGAGATGTTGACGACACCTTTTTCACGGGTCACGCAGTGTTGACTGCTTTTTGAAGGAATCAGTTCATATTCTGTTCAGGTGAATAAAGCAATGACACTACAAATATCTTTTAACCACTGTAAAATGCATACTACTTATTCTATTATATTATGGAACAATTATATATGATAACTCTTTTTTATTTTAGAAAACAAAGATTGTTCTGTTGTGAAGCATACAAAGGAAGAGCAGGACCCGGACAGTTCAGAAGCTCTAAACTACAAAATGTCAACTCCTTTATCTCAAAACAGTGAGCAGGGTTCAACATTACGAGACTTGCTGACCACTACTGCTGGCAAACTACGTCTTGGCTCTACAGATGCTGGCATTGCTTTTGCTCCAGTTTATTCCACAGGAACTGCAGTAAGTGTGTTTTAGGATGCCTTTATTTGGATGAGCTCAAGTGACAAGGGCCTAATAATTCCGTAAGTTAGAGAACAATGACTTAATATGACTAGCTTCATTTACATCTGTGTGTAGAACAAGAGCTATTGTAGATCCAAGAGCGTCTGAAGCTCCCCCCCCCAAAAAAATGGGGTATATTAAACTTTTTGATATCTTCACCCATGTCAAGAAGTTGGTCAGGCAGCAGAAAGGGACTGGTCTTCAAAACAACAACAACGTGCAAGTCTGGAAATTCCTTGGGCTTTGGTTAGCTGTATTGCCTTAGTTAATAAAGGAGAAAACTGTACTTCTTGAAAAGAATTCATTTCCATTAAGAACTACTCAAACAGTAGTTCACATTTATTGACAGAACATTAAGAGTCCATAGGCTTTCTTGGGCAGTTTACTGAAGAGTCAGACTGTTGTGGCCTCATTGACCTTTATCGATGGCGTAGATATCAGAGGTATTATGTAAGCTGACATTATCAGCAAATAATTATCTAATGATGAAAGCTATCTGATACAGCAATATTGTGGTAGTCACTTAGGTTGCACTTTTCAGTATTACTCATTTGTAATGCTGCTTCTATGAATAGTAAAGGTTTTCCTGTTGAAAAATTAATTAAGTCTTCATTTTATTTTTCTAATAGAGTAGCAAAGGTGGAAGGACTATGCCAAACATTCTTGATGACATAATTGCTTCAGTTGTAGAAAACAAGATTCCACCAAATAGAACACCAAAGATAAATGTAAAATCTGAAGTGAAGGATGAGTCAAAGGGTGACAGAAAAAATATTACAGATGATTGTAGCACATTGTTCAGTGATGTTCCACATTCATGGATCTGTGATAAACATGTTTTATGGCTCAGTGATCATAAAAACTGCAACAATTGGAAACTTTTCAGAGATTGCTGGAAACAAGGAAAGGTATGTTTTAAAGTACACTCCATGTTCCAAAAAGGGGTTGGTATGTCAGTGGGCTTGGCTTTACAGATTCTTTCATGTGAATTATTTGAATTTTGTTTTTTGAAAGTTTATATGAAGTTCATCCATTTGCCAGTGGTGGTCCTGCAATACCTAAACTTGTTCCATCATATGTGGCTTCAAACCTGAGGCCTAAACCTACTTGTTCACTTGCTTGTGCATAGAGTTAAAATGATGGGGGCACGTGTAAGTCCCTCCCCAAATTTAACAGGCACCTGTTAATACTCTAAAGTTCCATGCATTGAGCATGAAGGTGTATACAGGGGTTAGTAACCAGATTTGACTCTCTTAATGTTTTCCTGAGAAAGCCATAATAACAATAATTCTGTAATTACATTCAACTGACACAGTTAGAGAGGTCCTATACCCACCTTCATACTTCTGGAGTACTGCCAATCAAATGGCAACACAGAAGGGAGAGTTGGCCTGTGCTCTCATATTCACTGGTAGCCTTGTGTGTGAATGGGTAAATGTCTGCTTAAAGGCTCCAGAAGCCTCATATTAGCTTGTCCAGACTAAACAGGGGGATGGAAGGAATTCCAGGATTACATAGTACCTCCCATTTAGTGTGCAGCTGTTCACATTAGATCTTGTTCTCTTACCAAGAAATAGCCGTATCAACGTTTCTGCTGTATCATAATGATATCTTATTAGGTTGAAACATTTTGCTACTCATCCAAGAAGCTTCTTCAGTCTGAGGAGAGTTGATAGGAGATCCCTGATAATATCCTCCATGTCTCCTATTTATCATGCCACCCTTTCATCCGTCCCCAGAAAGATCAGGACCACACCCACCAGAAAGACCACTGTTAACGACCGCTAATGACCCATGACAGTGGGTTGGAGAAGGACTGCAGAAGTGGGATTTTTCACTCACGCCCAGTCCTTTGACCATCTAACGAGCCTATTCAGACCAGGGGGAAGTGAAACCAACGTGGAGGCTATATCAGGGATCTCCTACCAACTCTCCTCAGACTGAAGAAGCTACTTGGATGAGTAGCAAAATGTTTCAGCCTAATAAGAAAGAAGAGGACACAAGGAAACTATTTGAGCCATTTTTAAAAACACACATCCTCTTGAGGCTGTGAGGGTGCTGGGGGACCTGAGGGCACCAGGGTTTTTATTTGGGCTCCTACGTGTTACATGTTGCCCACCTCTTATTTACACTGTGAAGGGGACATGCTTTGTTTAAATAGTGCTTCTATCCCACCGAAAATGTCACAATTACTTCAAAGCTGGTATTAGTTCCATTTCTTGTTTTAAAAAGAAAATGGTCTTGCTTACTGACACATATCTGATTTGTTTTGCAGACAGTGTTAATTTCTGGAATGCACAAGAAACTGAACATCAGTTTGTGGAAAACAGATTGTATTAGTTCAGATTTTGGTGACCTCAAAGTTGATCTCTTGAATTGCAAAGACAGCATTACTTCAAGTGGCAGTGCCAAGGAATTCTGGGATGGTTTCGAAGAAGTTTCAAGTATGTAATATTTTGTATAGAACTATCACAATTTCAAATCAATTTGTTGTGGTGGGGAGTATAGAAGTAGGTAATCTATAAAGGCTACCAAAAAGCAAATATTAGAAAATGTAGTTTTGGACAGAATGTTGTAATTGTATGAGATTTGATTATGTGCTCTTTCTTTAAATCCAAACGGAAAGTGTTCAGGTTTAGCTAGATTGTGTGCCTAAATAATCTACTACAGAATAAATTTCCATGGTTTTGCAGAAGTGCTTACATTGTTGTATATACTTCTTTAAAAAAACAACAACTCAACATTCTGTGCTTTTCTTGTAATGAAGAAGTGAAAGAGATCACAGTGACAGGCAATTTCCATTGATGAACATGAGTTCAGAAACAGGCAATGTTTCCTTTGAACTAAATCCATGATTACTTCTACCTAGAACAGACCTATTGAAACCAGTGGAACTTGAGTTAGTTGTGACTCAGCAAATATTCATTTCACTGGGTCCACTCTAGCTAGGAGTAAAATTGGATTTAGCTTCTTGTGCTTGTTGGATTAAAAGTTCCATATTAGCAGACATGCAGATGTTAACTATTCAGTAGAAATGTGTTTGAGATTTTCTTCAGTTCTATGTTATTTACGCAATAAAGGTTTCATATGTCCATTTTATGCATTCATAATTTGAATAATGAACTGAACAAAACTGTGTCATGAGATGAAGTAATACCACAGATTGTAAATGTTAAATGACAAGCTTGAGGCAGCTAAGTTTTTCCCTGTGGTTGCCATATCACAGCACTTGCAGAAACATAAAGATAAAATAATATGTTTTTTTGTTTTAAGTGTTCAGGGCTAATTTTAGTTTTAATCCCAAGTAGAATACAATTGAAACTAATGGTATTTCTTAATGCTAATATTAAGTCCCATGGATCCTGCTGATACCTCTATATTTTCTATATGTTTTTATACCTTCTTATGGGTTATGTATAAAATTATGTCCATTCACTCATGGATGGCTATTTAATCCAGCAACGGCTTTTGTGAAAGGAAGGTACGGGAAAGTAATTTTTTATGATTCTTACTACAGTTTTCACCCATCTATCTCAAAAGGGTGGAGGTGGTTTGCTAGAGACTTTAGGGGAAATGGGAAATTGGGAAAATCATCCCCTTCCTATTTATATTCACAGAAGTATCCAATGGAGCAACACAAACAAAGAAGAAAACTTTATTCTATAAGCAGACTGAGCTCAGTATCAAAGACATATTCTTTCCCTCCTCCCATCTGATAATACTTCTCCTATAACACATTCACTAATCTGTTTGTTTGCAGGACGGCAAAAAATAAAAAATGGAGAATCAGTGGTGCTTAAGTTGAAAGACTTGCCTTCAGGCGAAGACTTCAAAACTATGATGCCTTCAAGGTATTCACTTTTATATATACTATCAGTGTCTTTTCCCCCTTATAACAGATTGCTTACTTTGTTACTTTCACCTCTATTTCAACAGATATGAAGACTTATTAAGAAGTTTGCCACTACCTGAGTACTGTAACCCTGAAGGAAAATACAATTTGGCTTCATACTTGCCCGGATTTTTTGTGCGTCCAGATCTAGGGCCTAGATTATGCAGTGCATACGGTAAATAAATCATTAATAATACTTTTTTCAGGTTGATGTGTTGTGTCGTCAGTAAAGAATACTTTTTTAGTCTTTGTTTATTTGAGAAGGTTTCTGCCAAAAAAATGAATGTGGTGAATATGGAAGAACAAAGAAGATGGAAATATCCCAAAGAAAGAAAGAAGAGCAGGATACTAGGAAAGATGTATGTTTTAGAAACCAGAAGAATCAAAGTATGGAATAAGTTCTTGATAGTATAAAGAAGTAAAACGGCATGGCTACTTGATCAAACAAAGCCCTGATTAGGGGTGTACACATATGAAAACTTCATGTATTTTGAGCAGCCAGCCTTCTCGTTGGGTAGAACAAGGCCATTATCTCAGGTAACAGAATATTCAGAGAAGCAAGGAAGAAGTGGTGGATCTGACATAGGCTGTGAGCTTCTTGCTTGCTTGCCTGCCTAAACTGAGGCTGTCATACTTTGGCACATAATGAGAGGACAAGGTTCACTGGAAAAGACAATTATGCTGAGAAGTTGAAGGCAACAGGAATAGTGGAGTACCAAATGAGGGATGGATTGATTCAACAAAGGAAGCCAGAGCCTTGAGTTTGCAATAGCTGAGCTGGGCTTTTGACATAGGACTTTTTGGAGGTCAGTAATTCATAGTAATTCTTGCCAACCTAGCAGTTCGAAAGCATGCAAATGCAAGTAGATAAATAGGTACCACCACGGTGGGAAGGTAATGGCGCCCTAGAGTCGGACACGACTGGACTAAATGTCAAGGGGAACCTTTACCTAATTCATAGGGTCTTCATAAGTTGGAAGCGACAGCATATAACAGCACCCTCTTTTCCGCAGTCTGAAGCAACCCTTTAAAAAGCTGATGAATAACATAACTGATTACTGAACTGGCCAATGCTGCTGTTTTTCACACTCTTTGTGGTTGCCTTTGCCTATAGCATCCTGCTGTGTTTACTGTTATATTATCTTGCCTATTTTTTAACATTTATGTGTTGTACTCTGAATAGCTGAAGAGTGGAATATTAAGTTTTCAAATATAGTAACAATAGTAAAAATACAATCCTAGAAAACGAAGGAGAAAACATCACAAATTCTTTTTCTGTTTTTCAAAAGCACTTAGCAATGTGCAATCACCATTGTGTTTTATAAAACATGTATATATTGGGTGTTTATAATAGCAGGTAGTGTAGTTTTGTACTGAGCTGTGTATTGAAATAAAATTCTCTGGGAGCTGTTAATCATAAAGTGAAAGTTACATTTGACTTTGATGAAAATCTATTTAGGGATAGATCAGAAGAGAATATTGATGGTCATGCAGCCATTATATAGGTGCACATGGTTGTTGTTATCTTGGCCCAAGAACAACAAGCAGGAAGTAGAGCGTGAGAATAATAATCTATTTATCAACAAGGAAGAGAGGGAGGATAATATCTGTCTACCTTTCTACTGCACTCCCCCCACCATGGTTCAGGTTACTTGTTCCAAGTGTTGGTTGTTACCTTTCAACATATACAATGATGTACGACCTACTACCTGGAAAGTAGTGTAGTCTTGTATATCTTTTATCAGAACTAGGTCGCCTGAGTCCAAAGGGTCTCAGGTCCCATGTAAGGACGTATAAGATGGCAGCAACAATACTTTAATGCGTAATAGAACCCAGCTTTTTATCTTAATAGTACATAATTATAGTTTAGGGCAGTGACAGCTCTCACAGCTTACACTTTTTATTGGTTTTGGAACTACAAGTTAATTTTAAAAGCCACTTGAGCTATTTTAGAGCAAATCACTAATGTTTTTTCTCATCTACTGCCCTGTTAGGGAAGTGGGGAGATACTTCTTTATGGACACTTAAGTCCTGCTGTTACATTAGAGAACAAGAGAGAGAGCACTCTGCAGTTCTAAGATTATATAAGATTACATAAAATCTGGATCTATTAAGCTGATGCATTTCAGAAGACTGTTTAGAGGTCTGTTTGTGAAAATTTATGATAGCTTTACATCTCCCTTCTTTTTTTTTACGTTATCTTTGAAAAGGTGTACCTCCGGCTAAAGACCATGATATAGGAACTACAAATCTTCATATCGAAGTATCTGATGTTGTGAATATCCTTGTCAGTGTTGGAATAGCAAAGGGGAATGGAGTCCCTTCAAAATCAGGTAAAGTTTTTTAAAATGTTGCTAAACAGAAAGCTATGTGTATTTAAACTGACCAACACATTACCTATGGTTAGTATAGGAAAGTATTCTGCAAATTTAATACATTCCTCATTATATTATAACCATCCTCTTTTGTTCTTAATGGAAATTCCATTTTTTAATTGTATTTTCAAGTGTAATGGCTTGGACCAGTATCCAGCTTGTGTTGTTACAGTGGCATAGGGATACCTGGTTCCAGCCTAGACATCATGCAGCACAATTTTCTGTCAGGCAGCAGTTGTACAAAGTAGTTGCAAAACTAAATGTAAGCAGGTATTGAGCTGGAAAAACAAATGTACTTATATTACCACTCTATTCCGCCCGCTAATATTATGTTGGGTCTAATGAACTGCTTGGCAGAGAACTTTTCTGCACCTTTTTTCTGTATACTCCCTTTGTCATCACTCAGAGCCTCTCCTGGTCCCAGGGCAAAAACATTTCACTTGAATTAAACTCTGTACATACAAAGGGTGCTGGCAGTAGCAAAGATGCTAGTAAACCTTCCTCTAATCCAGAGATATTTTATATGTGATCCGTTGCTGCTTCCAGTCAGTAAATATGCACTTCCTCATGCTTTTTGTTAAATACAACACAATAAGAAAGTAGTTAGTTAGTTGACTGACTGACTGACATAAGACGAGATTTCTCTAGCTGTGGAAAGTAATTGCATTTGTGAATTTCAGGAGTATTAAAGAAGTTTGAAGAAGAAGATTTGGATGATCTGCTAAGAAAAAGATTGAAGGATTCAAGTGAATTGCCTGGTGCTCTGTGGCATATTTACGCCAGCAAGGATGCTGACAAGATAAGGGAGTTTTTACAGAAGGTTAGATTTTTTTATGAATATATTGGGTCATATTATTAGATTTATAATGGGTATATATTAATTTAGAATATATTTTCAGAACTGATTTTTGTGTTTGCATCTTATCTCAAAAACCAAGTTTGAGTAATTTGTCAATTCTTGTAGTGTTGATTCTGGTTCGGTGTAGCAGATTACACATATCCTGCTACATGTGACTGTGGTGTATTTGTTTTTTCATTGTGGTCTTTGTCACTTATATGTGGGTCAGCACCTGCGCAAATCTCTTCTTTGGAACTTTCTAGAACTGTTAGCTTTCTTGTTGGCTCTGCCCTCTCCCCCTGCTGCATAGCCATTACCTCGTTTTTTTTCTTTCCAACACAAGAGCCACACCCTTGGAGCAAACCATTCTTCTTTTTACTGTAAATAGTTTTCTTGTTTCCCCAATTATTTTCTTTGGTCATTTCCCCCCCTTTTTCTTTCATTACATAAAATATGAGATATTTTTTCCTTCCCTTCCTTACTTTTGTGCCCACTTGGCCATTTATGGCTTTGCAGGCCTCTTTAAGAAATGCAGCAGTTGCAGCAGGAAGATTGCCAACTGTTATGACCTCAATAAGTGTTTTTATTGCCTCAGTGAGGGCCACAAAACCAACCAATGGTATATTGTTTATTATTTATTTTATTTAAAATACTTTTACTGTGCTTTTCTTCTTGAAAAGGACACAAGGCAGCTGACAATAATGAAAGACAATATTTAAAGTTGAAAACAATGAGCATACAACGATGGTTAGCATCATTAAAAGACAATATTTAAACTACCAACAATGAAAAAGGAGGCATCTTACATCATTTACAGGCAATATTAAGGCAAAGATCAATAAGTATACAATTTTGTTTTAAAAGTCACTCTGAGAAATGGAAAATACAAAAATAGAAAACACAAGTAGTACTAAAATCCAGTCAGACCAGTAATGCATAACAATCTATTTAAAAATCATACACAGGTAGTTGGTTACTGAGAGAAGGCTCACCTAAAGAGAAAGGTTTTTGCCTGCTTGCGGAAGGATAGCAAAGATGGGGCCAGTCTGGCCTCCTGTGGGAGGAAGTTCCAAAGTTTGAGAGCAGCAACACAGAAGGCTCTCTCCTGTGTTCCCATCAGACACACCTGTGAATGTGGTGGGACTGAGAGAAAGGCCTGTCTTGATGATCTTAACACCCGAGCCAGCTAATAATGGAAGATATGGTCTTTGAAATAGCTTGGATCCAGGCCATTTAGGGCTTTATAGGTTAAAATCATCACTTTAAATTATGCCCGGTAAGTTCGGCAGCCAGTGGAGCTGCTGTAACAGGGGAGTTATGTGATCAGCCCCAGTTAGCAATCTGGCTGCTGCATTTTGGACCCGCTGAAGTTTCCTGACTCTTTCCATTGGCAGCCCCACATAGGGTGCATTACAATAATCCAGCTGGGAAGTAACTCGGGCGTGTATCACAGTGGCCAGATCAGGTCTTTTAAGAAACACACTAGTTTTAATTGTGCAAATGCACTCCTGGCTACTGCCGACACATGGGCATCCAGGTTCAGGGATGAATCCAGGAGCACCCCCCAGTTTTACACCTGTTTTTTCAATGAGAGTGCAGTCCCATCCAGTAACAGCTGCATCTATATTCCTTGACTGTCTTTCAACTGACCAGAAGTGCTTCTGTCTTGTCTGGATTAAGTTTCAGTTTATTCACCCTCAGGATTTATAGAAGTTGGCCTCAGGAACAGAGTATCTAGACTGAAACTTTACCTTTTGGAAAAGTCCCTCCAATCAACTGACTCTCCCAGTTTGCAACAGTCCCATCCCAAACTGTCCTGATGGTGGCTCTTGGCACCAAGAATTCCATCCCCTCGACATTGATGGATCCACAGGATCAGGTACCTGGGGAAGCAGCACAAAATGGAATTTCAGAAAAAATGCTTTCCAAGGCAGTTTCTAAGTACACTTTGAAGCACAAGAAAGACGGCACAAAACAGAAAAAGCACAAGAAACAGGGCAAGCCTGATGACTCCTTTGCTATGCCTACTCTATCCTTGCTGATACTGGCACAGTCACTTTCTGTGGACCCACCTTCAGACTGTCCACTACTGCAACTTTTTAAGCTTGACCTTTCACTGACTACAGATTAGTCCCACCATGTTCAAGATCAAGTGCTGTGCCTTAGCTCAGTCTCCAAAGAGAAGCTCCATAGCACTTGAGGGAACAGTACTGAACTCACTGCATATAGATACTGGCTGAACAGCCTACAGTATCAGGAACAGCTGTCTCTTCCCTCAGCACCAAGAACAGTCAGCGGAGAACTGTTGCCGATTGTGCCAAGAACCTGCTTCCCCAAATGCTATAATGACATACATTACACTCAGGCCTCCCCAACCTCTTCCCTGCATTGGCTCTAATGTGGCAGAGACAGCAGGTCCTGAACAGCATCAGATTCCTCACCTCAAAGCCATCACTGCTTTAGATCCCCATCTTGGGACCATGTCCACATATCCCCTGTGTGATACCAGCACCACTGATGCAACAGATCTTACCAGCATTTGCCTTGACCAATCAGAGGAGATTACTGGCTGTGCAGGTTGTCCCATTATGATCTCAGACCATGCTCTCTGAGGGCATGTGGTTTTTATTACACATCCCACAGTGCAAGCTTGCAGGCTATGGTTGCCTTTGGTAACTAATGTTGTATTTCATTATTGTCTGCTATTATTGGTCTTCTCACTGAGAAATCTCTGATAAGCTTCTGAAGAATCCCAGAATTTCCAAAAACATTATAGCAAAACCAATAGATTAAAGTGGAAGTTCTCTTTCTCTCAGTAAAACCATATAAAATCATATAGCATAGCATGATTAGTACTACAGTCTGTGCAGGTTTTTTTAAAGATAGGCATATGTTTTATTTGACCCAACTCCGGGAGGCAGTGGAAGACAGGAGGGCCTGGCGTGCTCTGGTCCATGGGGTCACGAAGAGTCGGACACGACTTAACAACTAAACAACAACAAAATATGTTTTATACGTGAAGGATAAAGTAAATGTGGCATTCACCCCGTGGCCCCTGTTTATTTCACCAAACACAGAGCTCACACAAGTATCTCAACACGCCCTTTAACATGCTGCCACCAGTTGATCTCTTTATCAACCTATATTTCCTATGAAAGACTGAGGTCCATTCAGTACTGAACTGTTAAACAGAAACAGGTTTATTGATTACAAGTTGTTTTAGGACTAGTTCTTAAGCACATTCTTAAAGTTACACAAAGCTTCAGTATTTTACTTTAACCTCTTCTATCTTAATTAATACAGGTCACACTCTGACTAATCACTCCTTAAACACTCTCTCTGCCTCAAACCCCAAACTATCTTCTTCTCTAGCTCTCTCTGACTGAACTAACTAGACTCTGATTCACCCCTCCCTTCTAGTTTCTCTGGCTCCGCCTCCCAACAGCTCCCATTGGTGCAGGCCAATATCATTTTATATATATAGGAAGACAGGGTGTTCGCTACAGTAAGCATTCCTTTTATGTTCTGAATATTTCCTCCATTTAAATTGCTTCTCTCAAATCAAAGGAGATCAACAAAACCATGGTAGCCTATTAAGGCATATGTAGAAGGAGATGGTCCACATAGTCAAAGCTATGGTTTTTCCAGTAGCAATGTATGGAAGTGAGAGCTGGACCATAAAGAAGACTGACCGCCGAAGAATTGATGCTTTTGAATTGTGGTGCTGGAGGAGACTCTTGAGAGTCCCCTGGACTGCAAGGAGAACAAACCTATCCATTCTGAAGGAAATCAACCTGGAGTGCTCACTGGAAGGACAGATCCTGAAGCTGAGGCTCCAATACTTTGGCCATCTCATGAGAAGAGAAGACTCCCTGGAAAAGACCCTGATGTTGGGAAAGTGTGAAGGCAAGAGGAGAAGGGGACGACAGAGGACGAGATAGCTGGACAGCGTCACTGAAGCTACCAACATGAATTTGACCCAACTCTGGGAGGCAGTGGAAGACAGGAGGGCCTGGCATGCTCTGGTCCATGGGGTCACGAAGAGTCGGACACGACTTAACGACTAAACAACAACAACAAGAAGGAGATGGATACGCACTCCAGCAGGCCCCCCTCCACTCCTCCCCTCTCCGTGTCAATGTGGAAGGTCTACAAAGAAGCTGTAACTTTTTCTTTATTTCTTTTTCTCTTTTGTCCCCTTTTTTTGTCTCAGCAGGGCTAGTGTATTGCAGCTAGTCTCAATAAAAAATTTCTGAATAGGACTAGCATATTACAGCTAGGTTGCTCAGATTCTGTTTCTGTCACGTGATTGCTGTTTGTATTATCATAAGCAAGATTGATTGTATAGTTAAGGCATTGTTCTGATGTATAATTAAGAGGTTTTAGATTGCCTTTCATTTTATATTAAATGTTTGCTACTTAAATTTATCTTTTTAATGTATGTCACTTTCACTACATAATATAACTTTTACATGAAATGTATTATATTTCACTGTATTCCAGATGGCAAAAGAACAAGGTTTAGATGTTTTACCGGAACATGATCCAATACGTGACCAGAGCTGGTATGTAAACAAAAGACTCCGTCAAAGGCTGTTTGAAGAATATGGAGTAAAAACCTGTACTCTCATCCAGTTTCTTGGTGATGCCATTGTTTTACCGGCAGGAGCACTTCACCAGGTAAAAATAACCTCCTAGGAAAATACATTTAAATTTATGTTTCAGCAGAATATATATGTTTCTATTTAACAGCTGTTAAAAGACATCTTAGAAGAGAATTGGAGAACTCTTCTGTGTAAGAGTACTGTGTTAGAGGAGAAGCCAGTGTAGTGTAGTGGACAGAGTTGTCAGCCAGGACTCAAGAGACCTGGGTTTGAATCTGCATTTTGCCATGGAAACTCACTGGGAAGCGGCCCCAGTAAAATCACTCTTTAAATATCTCACATGCCTTGGAAACTACTTATGAATTGTCATAAATTGGAACAGATATGATTACACATAACATTATGTATTAAAGGTTGTCTTCGCCCTATTTTTAATATCTTAAGCTTCAATTTATTTTGAGTATAGAAGATAACAATTAAAAAAACCTAGTATATTTTCTGTGTGCCTTTTTTTGTGTAACTTTCCATTCTTCTTTGTAGTCTCTGTGATTCACACTAATGGAATCCAAAGGCCTGTGCCTTTGGAGGCGCCTCTCTGAATCTTCCAGAGCTTTTTAAAAAATAATAATATATATTTTTAAAAAGCCCTGCCCGCTTACAACAGTGCATGCTCAGCCCCCGCAATGGTTACACACCAGTTCCTTCTAACTGCTGCTAAAGCAGCACCTCTCTAGTTGTCCTCCAGAGCCTCTTTTTTTTTTTGTAAATGCATACATACTTATTTCATAGTTGTTTGCTCCATGTTCCTCTCCTCCCTTAAAAAAGGTCAAATATTTAGCAGTTTTTTTCCCCAGTTACTGTAGTCATATCAGCAAGGACTCCTTTGTCCACCATTTCTTCCTGCCCGTTTTATAGTCACTTTGGCCCCCTTTAAAAGTGTATGTCATGTAAGAACAAAATACTGCTTACTGATGGACACTTCAAGTGCCTCTGGAGAAGGGCACCAAACTCAGTCTTGCTCAATCTGTAAAAACTTCACAGAGGTTGCTATTAAAAAGAGACAGTCGAGGCTCAAGTTATTCCTTTGGGAAAAATCCCTGCAAAACTCTGTCAAAAGTTACGATTATGGAAACAGCTTGGCCCAATATTGAACAACACAACTCAATATTGGAACCATTGGCATTGTATCGGCAGTCTCCGTGCCTGTAGCTTGGAGCCACAACCCACCTCAAAACAGACCTCATCTGTTTCAAAATTCACACCTTTGATTTCAAAGAAATGCAAGAAGTCTCCAGGAGAAAAACAACACACTGAAAAGTAGCTTCCTTCATGGCAGTTCAACCCCTCCACCCCTGAAGCACAGTTTGGTGTCTCCAAAAAGACAAGGTGGTGGTGAAGGAGGAATAAGATGCCCCTCACTTGTCACCTCACGATCCTCTAGTGCAGAGGTCCCCAACCCCCAGTCCGCGGCCCTGTGCTGGTCCGTGGCCTGAGCCGAACTGGGCTGCCGAGACAGACCTCCTGCCCCACCCCCCCGCACGAACTCACCCCCGCACAGCCGCGCACGCGCTCCAGCACGCCTGTGCGAGCGCCGTACCGCCGTTTGCGCATGCACACGAGCACAAGCGCACCCAGAGAAATGCCGCACCGCCGTTTGCGCATGCGCACGCTTGTTCGCGCATGCACGTGAGCGCGGGGGGTGCCTCACCTTCCCCAGCCGGTCCACGGACCGAAAAAGGTTGGGGATCCCTGCTCTAGTGCTCAGACACTGCCCAACTTAGAGCCACCTCACTCATCATTCTGACTTTGAACCCACTCCACACCCTGTGTCCAAAACAAAAAGGGCAGACCCACCTAAAAGGCATCACCACACACACATTCCTGCTTGCTGTTCCTTACTACCCTGTTTTCCCGAAAATAAGACCTAACCTGAAAATAAGCCCTAGTATGATTTTTCAGGATGCTCGAAATATAAGCCCTACCCCAAGAATAAGCCCTAGTTAAGTGAAACCCTGCCCTCCACCATTGTGCAGCATTGTGCAGCAACCAGAAGATGACATGACTGTATTTGAATAAATGTAGATTGTACATGAAAAAAAGACATCCCCTGAAAATAAGCCCTAATGCGTTTTTGGAGCAAAAATTAATATAAGACCCTGTCTTATTTTCGGGGAAACACAGTATTGTCTGATTCCAGTGATCACTTGCAACATTCCCCAGTACTGGATCTTCATTGCAGTGTGCCCACTCCATTCCCATATGGGCACTTACCTGCATGGGAAGATTTTTATCCACCCCCTACTTTCTCAGGACCCCATCACACCTTTATGCACCCCCCAAATGGCCATGCACATTGCCTACCTCAGTTTTCAGAAGACTCCAGCAATGGCAGAAGCTCAAGCATTGGCTCAGCAACCTGCATTTCAAAGCTCTGTACCAAAACCCTCTTGGCATCAACAAAGCAAGGTGCAGCAGACAAATCAAAGTCTCATTTTCTGGTTCTAACTCCGAGAGATAGATTCCTAAAACTTTCCAAAATCAAGGCTCTAGAATGGACAAGTCTGGCACTGTCAGTGTAATTCAGGTAGTGGTTCTAGTATACCCCTTACCTGAAAAGATTTGTCTCTTGCCCAAAATAAACAGCAAATGACAAAGCTGGTTCTTCTTCGTGGCCTCTGTGTATCCACACAAATGGGTTTTACTGCACCTGCGCAGGACTCCTCGGAATATTCTAGAGCTTAAAAAGACGTGATTAGTAGGACGTTGCCCCGTGGCACGCATGCTCCACCCACCCGTAATACCTCAGTTCCTTTTAGCCGCCGCTGAAATCGGACTCCTGTAGCGACTCCTAGAGCGATTTTGTGATTTTCTGATTTTCTTCTGATCTTTCGGACTGCCTAACGTTTTTGATTCTTGGATCACGGACTTAATCAAGTTTTTTATTTACGGACATTTCCCTGTGAGTTATCTCTTCTTTTTGTCTCCCCCCCCCTCCCTTCCCGCCCTTTTTTAATGGCCTCCTCAGGCCCATTCAAGCGTTGCACAACATGTGCCAATAAAATTCCTTTTACTGACGGCCACGATCGTTGCTTGTTCTGTCTGGGTGAGAGTCACCAGACTCACTCCTGTCCGGAGTGTAAAAAGTTAACAAAACCGGTGCTTAAACTCTGGCTGCAACGACTTAGGTCCCACTTGTGGGAAAAATCCTTGGCACCCTCCAGTCCTCCAACCAGCCCCACAGTGGAACATGTGCCAACCCCTACTCCAGTGCCTCGATCTGAGCCCTCTCTTCTGTTGGCTCCAACTACTCCCTCGCCGAGGATCTCCACCAAGGTTTCCAAGCCGAAATCTCCCTCGGCATCGACGTCGACCTTGATGTCGAAATCATCCTTGGTTTCGGCGAAGACCCGATCTGATAAGAAACAAAAGGATAAGGACAGAGTCAAACAAAAGAAGGCTAAGCGGACTCCCTCATCAGCCTCATGAGCCTCCGGTTGTCCACGTTTCCCTCCCATCTCCCATCTTGGAGGAATCGTCAAGAGACAACCCGGACCATGACTCCGTTTCAGTAGCGGGAGAGTCGGGTCCGCCTATTCAGGCTCAAGCTTTGGTATCGATACCGAGCTTGTCTCCAAGTCATGGCCATTCTGAGGCTGATGTCATATCCAGCCCAACCTCGGCCCATTCTAGCCCTGTTTCGACCGGGTGGGCGACTGTTATCCATCTCTCAAACTCGGAGGCATCGGTCTCACAGTCCCCTCCGCGTAAGAGGGCAGCAAAGCATCACCACATCTCCCCAGTATCAGGAGGTGATCCTTGTCCCATGTCCATCTCGACGCCACTTCCTTTCTGAATACAGAGACCCTTTTTATGAGTTCGGTTGGCACGGTGATCGCCACCGATACCGTTTTGACGAGTTCGATCCACGATTTGAACAGGACTATTATGAGCGTCCCAAATGTGTTCGGTACGCTTACACTCCATCTGAGTCTTCTCCATCACCGTCGCCGCCTCCTCTTCGGAGTCGACACCGAGCTTATTACGAGCTCAATCCTATGGTACCGGTTTCTAAGAAGTCTGCTAAACACAGTATATCCAGCTCTGAAGTACCGCGATGCAATCCAGCTCCATCTCGACATGAGCCTGTTCCATCCAAGCGCTCACGCACTTCTACGGTGCCATTGGCTTCAACGTCGCGCCCGACTGTTTCTTTACCTGGATCTCGCTCTGCCCATCAGGTCCCAGCATCGACCCCTTGTTCCAACCTCTTAGGCTCGTCAATGCTCTCCCTCTCCAACTCTCTCCATCTCTGGAAATTCTTTGGTTTCAATGGTTTCTGAGCATGATCCTCCCTCTGAAGCTTCCAGGGAGTCTCCTTCAAACTTACCAACTCCTGATTCGGACGTTGCAGATGTTCATCCTCCGTCCCCATCTGAGGACTTTACGTCTTACTCTCAGCTCATCCTTCGCATGACCAAATCATTGGAGCTTGATATCGAACAACCTCCTCCTCCCAAACAAGACCTTGTCTTTGATGACATAAATCAAGATAAATCCTCCCCATTGAGTTTGGCATTCATTCCAGCTATGTTGGACCTTATTAAAGAATTATGGGACAAACCATCTACATCCCTACAGATTTCTAGATGTGTTGAGAACCACTACTGCACGCATGGAACAGACACGGCGTTCCTCGTTAAACATCCTCCGCCAGTTTCCATCATAGTACAATCAAATCAGTCCCAAGCCGGTAATCGGTCCTCAGTCGCTCCTACTAACAAGGAAGGGAGAAAGCTGGATGTACTGGGTCGTCGTCTATATTCTCTGGCTTCTTTCATTATGAGGGTCTCAAACTACCAGGCTGCAATGGAGGCCTATCACAGGCAACTGTGGAACAAGATCCGGTCCTTCAGGCTGCTCCTGAGGAGACTAGAGCCAGTGCCCTCAATGCTCACCTTGAGACCACTACCTTGGCTAAACAGCAACGTTTAGCATCTCACCATACGGCTGATGCTGCCTCAAAGTCTTTGCCTTTTGCCATTGCCCTCAGACGGCATGCATGGCTGCGTTCTGCGGGGATCACCGATGATCCTCGGTCCCTTATTGAGGATTTGCCCTTTGATGGTGTCAGCCTCTTCAGTGATAAAACCGACGAGGTGATGGATAATTTGCATAAAATTCGCAAGACTGCCCATTCTTATTCAACTCAACAACCCAGATATCAACGTAACCAGTGGCGTAGGCCTTTCACATTCCATCAATCATATCTGCAGCCCTACCGCCCTTACAAACCTCTGGCTTCAGCTCCTGAGAGATCTAACTTTCCTCAGTCTTCTTCTGCTCCCCCTTTCCAGTCCCAGGCTCCAGCACAGCGTAGACAAGCCTTCCATCGACCTGCAAGAAAAAATAAACAGTATCTTTGACTTGATTTCTCTGAATCTGATTCTCGACTGTCCCCATCATCCCCGGCTGGCCCCCTTTCTCGACAAGTGGTCCATTGTCACCAAGGACGCTTGGGTGCTCGCTATCATACGTTACAGTTACCTGTTAGAGTTTATGGACATCCCTCCACTCGGTTGTTTCCGACATACGACTTACTCACCTGCCCTAGAGACCGAAATTTCTCTTCTCATTCAGAAACACGCTATCCAACGAGTACCTTCCCAAGATGTTCTAAACGGTTTTTATTCTCGTTACTTCACCATCCCCAAACACAATGGAGGCCTTCACCCCATCCTGGACCTGCGGCTTCTCAACACCTACATCCATCCGAGACACTTTCACATGGTCACCCTAGAATCCGTTATTCCACTTTCTCCAGAAAAGTGGAGTAGATCTACAAGATGTGTATGTCCATATTTCCATCCACGAACGTCACTTCAATATCTTCGTTTCCTCTTCTTGGACAGGGCTTACCAATTCTGTGCCCTCCCCTTCTGGCTGTCCACCGCTCCAAGAACTTTCACGAAGTGTATGGCTCCTGTGGCTGCCTATCTTCGTCTGCACAACATCATGGTCTTTCCATATATAGACGATTGGTTGATAGTGGCAGGGTCATACTCCACAGCCCGAAGGGACTCTGCCTTTGTTCTTCAGACTCTGGCAGAACTCGGTTTGCAAGTCAATTTCAAGAAGTCCCATCTCGAACCATCGCAAACCATAGATTACATCGGGGCGCATCTCGATTCGATCAAAGCCAGGGTTTTTCTCCCTCACGAATGGATATTCAAGTTGAAGAGAGCCATTTGCCCTTTCCAACGTTATGCCACGGTTTCTGCTCGCCACGCACAACATCTCCTAGGCTTGATGGCTTCGACCACGTCCGCGCTCCAACACATAAGACTCAAAATGCGATCTTTGCAGGCCTGGTACCTGTCCCAGTTCGACCCCCTATTACATCATTCTTCCAAACGTCTTCTTGTCACCCCAGAGTTAGCTTGCCAACTCACTTGGTGGACCTTCGTCTTGCATCTCCTTGTGGGTCGCCCATTCAGACCTCTTCAGTTGACAATACAGGTCACGACTGATGCCAGTCCAATAGGATGGGGCGCACACTATGGCGATCACGAGATTCACGCCCTATGGTCCAACTCAGAAAAACTACTGCATATCAACCATCTGGAAATGCTAGCAGTCATCAAGTCTTTCCGAGCCTTCCATCTCCTCATAGCTGGTCACGGAGTCCAGGTTACCACAGACAATATGACCACCCTGTATTATATAAACAAGCAAGGGGGTACCCATTCACTGTCTCTCCTATATCTCGCGATCCAGCTATGGGAGTGGTGCTACGACCACCACGTTTTCCCTGTAGCTGTTCATGTGTCTACAGAAAACATCGAAGTTGCCGACCGTCTGAGCCGTCTGACCACCCAAACCCATGAGTGGGTCCTCGACGACTCTGCTTTCTCCCATCTCTGCAGCCGATGGGAAATACCAGATCTTGACGTCTTTGCCACTTAGGCCAGTTCGAAATGCAGCAACTACTGCTCTCGAGCAGGACGCGGCGTGAACTCTCTAGGCAACGCTTTCATGGTGGACTGGGGCGATGTCCTTCTATACCTTCCCCCCCCCCCAATTCCTCTCATCCAGCGGACGATAGTCAAGCTACGTCACCTACGGGCCAATGCCATCCTAATAGCCCCGTGGTGGCCTCGACAACCATGGTTTACCCCTCTCAGAGCCATGGCGTCCGAATTCCTGAGATTACCTCTTCGGCCATTTCTGCTGACTCAGGACAACGGCCGTGTTTGTCACCCCGACCTGGAATCTTTGTACCTCACCGCGTGGAGAATCCCCCCACCATAGCGGAAGTGCTAGATAAAGCTAGAAGACCCTCTACTAAATTGTTGTATTCCTATAAATGGAATGTCTTGTCTAGATTTGCTGCATCAAGAGGTTTATCGGCGGTTCCAGTTTCGCTTGATACCCTCCTCATGTTTCTTCGTCACCTTTTTGATCAAGGTTTGGCCCACTCAATGTTAAGAGTTTATATTTCTGCGATAATATCCTATCAGCCTACAGGATCTGAGGCTTCTCGTCTGTTTTCTCACCCAACTCTCAAGATGTTTCTTAGAGGCTTGCGGAACATTCGCCCACCTGAGCGACCCCCACTCCCTCAGTGGTCCCTCCAAGTTGTTCTCCGTGCTCTTGCTCGGCCTCCTTTCGAACCCATGGCCTCGACACACCTCAAATTTCTTTCCCTTAAGACTCTCTTCCTTGTAGCTATAACTTCTGCACGTCAAGCAAGCGAGCTGGCCGCCCTTCGGGCCGACACTCCTTATATTCAGTTTTATCCAGACAAAGTTGTCTTATACCGAGACGTCACCTTCCTCCCTAAAGTGATTTCAGATTTCCATGTTAAACCACCTTTGATTTTTCCGACGTTATTTCCAACTCCTTCTTCTGATGTTCAGCGCATGCTCCACTCCCTCGATGTTCGTCGTGCCTTAGCATTTTATATTTCCAGGACTAAGGATTTTCACACTTCTCCCAGACTCTATGTGTGCTTCCATGGCCCACGAAAGGGCTGTCCTGCCTCTTCACAGACAGTCTCGAGGTGGATTGTCTCTGCTATTACTTTAGCTTATGACTTGGCAGGCAAGACTCCGCCAGAGGTGCTAAAGGCACACTCCACGAGAGCTATGGCGTTGAGGTCCCTGACATCTGTCGAGCAGCCACTTGGTCTACACCCTTGACTTTTATGACGCATTACTGTCTGGACATCAGGGCCAAGAAGGAAACAAGTTTTGGAAGGGCTGTGCTGACTTCGTTGTTGGCGTGACGGCCCTCCTTCCGGTAAGTGAGCTTGCTAGTCACCCATTTGTGTGCATTCACAGAGTCCACGAAGAAGAAAGAGAGATTACTTACCTGTAACCATGGTTCTTCGAGTGGTCCTCTGTGAATCCACACATCCCGCCCATCCTCCCCGCTGTCCGTCACTTGGTGTCTTGAGCTTTGTTGGAGTCAGAGCCTTGACAGCGGCAGACATTTTCGGAACTGAGGTATTACGGCAGGCGGAGCATGCACACCACGGGGCAACGTCCTACTAATCATGTCTTTTTAAGCTCTAGAATATTCCGAGGGGTCCTGCGCAGGCGCAGTAAAACCCATTTGTGTGGATTCACAGAGGACCACTCGAAGAACTATGGTTAGGGGGGAGAGATTCGCCCAGTTTCCCTAGTAAGCTGTTATGTAGAATGCTTGTCAAGATGATTACTTAGCATAGTTTTAGCTGTTGTTATTTTAACCTAAGAATAGTAAGCTTATTTGAATCATAGTAACTGTTTGGATATGTATATGCTTTATGCTTTTAAAGCTGCAACTGTACTTTAATGGAACTATCTTATTTTCTTAACAAATATAATTCTAACACAGGACTGATCTCGAACAGCAGGACTGCACCTAAATCCAGTGTGGAGTGGAAAGGTCACTAATTGCTGCTATATCAGAGAGGTCCTACCTGGTCTGTCTGTTGTGCTGTCCAAGGAAGCACACAGTCAGTGGTTTATTGCCTTGTAAGCAGGCAAGGCAAGAGTTCTAATTTTAGGTCGAGCTTGTCCATAGGGCAAGGATTACGCACTTCTGAGGCTAAAAGGACCTGTCTCAGGCATAAAAAGTGGTGGTCGCCTGTGCCTACAGTGACTCCTCGCCCAAGACACTATCTCTTTAGGGAGAAGTAGTTCTGACAGTACACACAGTCACACACACATTTAACTCCATGTGTGTTTCCTTATATTATAAGCCACTTTGTGGAGTCCATTTTTGTGGAAAGGCAGAATATAAATACTTACTGTGGCATCTTAAAAGACAAATAGTTTTATTGTGACATAAATGTAAAGCTTGTCGTCAAGTAAATTTGTTCATCTTTGAGATGTTGTGAAACCCATTTTTAAATATAGGGGCATTTTCTTGTCCTGTCAGCTTCTTTTGTCTACTTTAGAAGAATTTTACATGTGTTTTATTTTCTTTGCTTAGGTACAAAATTTTCATAGCTGTATTCAAGTTATTGAAGACTTTGTGTCACCAGAACACCTTGTGCAGTCATTCCACTTAACACAAGAACTGAGGCTCTCAAAGGGAGAAATCAATTACGACGACAAGCTGCAGGTAACAGATGTGTTCTTGTCATATTTCCTTTTGTGATTAATACTTCTTGCAAATTTTGATTTGGAATGTGTGACAGCAGAAGTTCCTGTTGCTGCAGTTGATTCACATTGATCTCTTGTCTGAGGATTTTTTTATATTCAATATGAGGACAGCATATTTTGGGTGTGTATTTTTTTTCTCCCTTCTCCTACTTCCTGGGAAGAGAGTCTTATATAAACCAGCCCAACAGAATCAAGAGAGAAGCTGAGCCCAGTACTTTGGTTATAGAACATTTTTTCGTATAAAAGAAGGGTTAGGGTACATGTGAGCCCAAGATCTGCGTGCCTCTTATTATTAGGTATTAAATGTGTTCTCATGAACCAGAAGGATTTTTCCCCCCCATTGCATATCTTCGGTTACATACAGGTGTTGTGCTCATCACTTACCTTACCAAATTTATTTTTACAGATTAAAAATATCTTGTATCATGCAGTTAAGGAAATGGTGAGAGCTTTGAAGAGTCATGATCACGAAGTAGAAGATGCAGAAGAAAATTAAGTGTGTGCTCTCACCTTTTGGGGTCTGAAGAACATATTTTATCGTATTTTTCTTTACGATAAAGATTTTACTCATTCATATAAGCTGCACAAACCATCAGTGCCAAGAAAATATGTTTATTGTATTTACTTGCTGCTGACACTGCAACAAAATAGCTTCTCATCACAGCTGTTGTGATTTAGAATTGTGAGGATTTTTTAGAAATGGAAAACTCTAAACAGTACTCTGCTGTTATGTATTATATTGTAAATGAAAATTTCAAAATGTCAAAGATTTAAGATGTATTTATTTTTGGGGAAAAAAACAGAATTCTATGCTCTATTGTTGATCAAATGTAAATGTGATTTGTACAGTTTGGTTAAAATAACTTCAATATTTTTCACTACATTTGAGACAGTTACTGTGAGGTAGAACACAAACACCAGCTATTGCCTGCATTGGGATATTGCTGAATCCGCACAGCAGTCATGTCATGATCTGAAAATTTACTGCCAAAAACTGTAAACTTTGTACAATATAAAGTATATAAAATAGATATTACAGACACTTCAGTATTTTATTGAAGCTATTCAGTGTACAATTAAACATTTTCAAAAAGGTGTAATTTATTTAAAATTTGTCTCATTTTGGTAAAATTTATGTGAACTTTTAAAGCTAAATATTAAACTTAATATGCTATGTAAATATATACATATATACATTCAATGATGTATTTTTTTAAAACATTGGCTTGCTTTAATTTGTTAAAAGTGCAAGTGTTAAACATGCTTTGTACATTGAAAGTTGAAAGGGGTTTTACATTTTCCATTAAAAGGACTTTATCAAATGTTGTCTCATTGTGTGTGTTTTTCATGTTTTGTAGCACATTCGTTAAAATGCACGTCTGAGTCATTCATTCATTCACAGTGGTTGCAGATGTGTCTCTGTAATGTTGACTGTTGTAAAAGATTGTTGTGTGTTTAATAGTGTGCATCTTTTTGCCCTTTCCAGGTTTCATATGAAACTTCTCACTTGTGCTAGCGCACATTTCAACTGGCTGAGCCAAAGAAAGTTTATCTAATGAAGAATAAAAATAATTAAATCATTTTGATATGTATTGTCTTTAATTGCAGTTCTTAAATACATGAGGAAATAAGCATTTAAAATTATTGGATAATATTCAGTCAGGAATTTGGTTTTGCAGATTTTATGGTAAACTACTGTATTAGGCAACTAGGTATGTAGTTGCTCAGTTAGACAAATACAATTTAAAAATCAGTTTACGCACTTCACATCCTTTTTTCATGTTTATAATATATAGTGACTGCATTTGTAAAGTACCAATAGTAATATTATTCTAAGTACACACACAAGGCATCAACTAGAATACTACTAAAAAAGGCACTTGAAATCTCACTTGTAGAGTTGGCATGACATTTATTAGCTGAAATTATGTAAAGACTTCATGTATTTCAGGGTGAGTCCTACAATTATATCAGTTATTTAGAGTGTTTAGATATTATGTGGAGGAGCCATGATTGTACTTGTTGTGTGTAATTTGGACTTTAGCCATGTGTAGAACAAGAACACTATAGTTAAAATTTTCACACACACAAAAGAAAAAAGAAAACTTGGCTGGAAACTGAAGACTAAAATTGGCATACCACTGGCAGACCATCATTGGTTTACTCTGCCAGCTGTTGCTAGTTGAGCTCTTGCTATTGAGCTTGGTTTTCACTGTGTCTGGTTTCTTTCTCGGTATGTGTGCCTTTAATTTGTAGGTCACAAAATTATACACTAAAAGAGCATGGTTTTATGAAGGGAAATAAAGCTTCCACCTTCGGTTGGACGCAGACACATGGACAACATTTCCTCTTGTCTTTCTCTGCCTGCCTTCATCTCTAAGACCATTATATTGGAAACCCATGATGATACACATTCATTTGTAGGTGAATAGGTGTCTCATCCTCATCTCTGGGTATTTCAGTTAGAGTCTGAATGTACTAGCTAAAGAGGATGGTGCTTAACTTTGGCTTTATTTCTTCATCCTGTTTTTGTCTGGGCGAAAAGCACATCTGGAATCCTTGTTTAATTCACACTATGGAGCTAGGCTATTGTTTTGACCAGGAAGAGGTGAGATTTATCCCTTTCTGTCTCCCTTCTACCATCACTTCAATACTGTGGAACATGGCCAAACTCAAACCTTGTTCTGTTGGAGGAAATTGGACTTCTTTCACCTTGCTGCAAACAAGGGTTCTTTGAACACTGAAAAATTATGGATAAGTAGGTGAGATTAATCCTTCTTCTTCGTGGCCTCTGAATGCACACAATTGGGTTCTGCGCCTGCGCAGGACGTCTCGGAAGTTTCTAGAGCTTAAAGACATGTGATTAGTAGGACGTTCCCCCGTGGAGCGCATGCTCCGCCCTCCAAAGGTCCCCTCAGTTCCTTTTTGCCGCCACTTCGGTTGGACCTTTTTCGGAACGCTAGAGCGATTGTGAAATCATTTACTGACTATCTACTGATTCTTTCCAATCATTTTCCTTTCATTTTCTATTTCAATCATATCTTTGTTGGACGTTCCCCTGTAAATTATCTGTTTTTCAATTTACCTCAGTCATTTTCTTTTTCACCGCATTTTTTCTTTCCCCCCCCCATCGCCACTTTCCCCTCCTTTTCCCCCCAACCTTTTATGCCCCCCCCCAGGGCCTTTCAAGTGGTGCGTGCTTTGCACGAATAAGATACCGCTTACCGACGGTCACGACCGTTGCCTTTTTTGCTTAGGGGAACAACACCATACACACTCCTGCCCCAAGTGTAAAAAGCTTACAAGACCTGCTCTAAAACTATGCCTATGAAGACTTCGCTCATACCTTTGGGAAAAGTCTCTCAATCCGGCCCCCATGGATCTACCAACCTCTCCAAATCCACGTCCAGAGCGTCGAGAAACTACTCACCCGATATCGAGCCCGACGACTCCATCACCTCAACAAAAAGATATTTCGAAGTCCGCTTCAAAATTGAGCTCGTCGTCCACGTCGAAAGCTCCAATCCGTCCTGATGGTTCTTCTAAGAAAAAGAAGGATAAGGCTAAATCTAAGAAAACTAAGAAACTTACGAAATCGACTCAAATAGATCCACCTCAACCAGGGCCTCCATCACTGATCCTTGAGGAGTCATCTAGACTCCTGGCTCGATTTCGGATAGAGACGACCCAACCTTAACACCAGCTCAGGCTGCAGCTTCCATTACCACCCTTTTGCCGAGTACTGGCCTATCTCCGGCTGATGTTCATTCCAGCCCGGCCTCGGCCCATTCAAGCCCTAGATCATCAGGGCGGGCAATACCTATTCAGGTCTCTGGATTGGAATCGTCTCACCAGTCTCCCCGCAAGCGCCAGGCGAAGAGACAACACCTTTCTCCAGTCCAATATGCCCCTCCACGCAGGGAATTTTACTATTATCATGAACCATCTCGATACCCAACTAGAGATGACTATGGGGATCAGTACCACCACTACAACCCCTACTATCATGAAGTCCGGACTGAGCATGTCTATTATGACGAACCAAGAAGTGTGAGATATGCTTCTCCACCCTGATATTCGCCTTCCATATCGCCTTCACCGCCACGACACCGACATCGTTCATCCACGACATATCCGACATCGACTCACCATACGTCGATCCCTACGAAATCAGCTCTCAAACGCACTCTCCCGGTACCGGATTCTCAACCACAACCCAAACGAGCTAAGCACTCTTCCAGACACTCTCGACATCATACATCTCTCCAGGTCACCACCACCTACAAAGGACCTCCCCCTCCTGACATCAAACAACACCCGGTATCAATTGTACCTCCACCATCACACCCATCTGCATTGGTAACCAAACCACCATACCGATCACCATCATCTCAATCCTCTCTTTCTACTCAAGATTCAACATCCAGTATATCCCAGGAATCACCCTCTAATTTGCCTACTCCATCCTCTGATGTGGGCGAAAACCATCCGCCATCTCCATCAGAAGATTTCACATCTTATTCTCAGCTCGTCATGCGAATGGCAAAGTCTTTACAACTCAATATCGAAGAACCACCACCTCAAAAGAAAGACCTGGTCTTCGATGATCTCAATCAGGATAAAACACCACCCCTTAGCCTGAGTTTTATCCCTGCTATGCTCGATTTAGTAAAAGAATCATGGGACAAACCTCCCTCCTCACTTCAGATTTCAAGACGCGTTGAAAATCATTACAAAACTCACGGTCCGGACACAGCTTTTCTTTCTAAACATCCAACACCAAATTCAATTATCGTGGAATCTAATCAATCGAGAGCACGTAATAAACCATCCATAGCTCCCACCAACCAAGAAGGAAGAAAGCTTGACATTCTCGGGAGACAACTCTATTCTCTCATGTCATTTATCATGAGGCTTGCTAATTATCAAGTCGCTATGGGCGCGTACCACCGCCAGCTATGGGATAAAATTCTACCTATCATTCAAGCGGTCCCAGAACCCACCAAGACTGAGGCCATAAATATCCACACCGAGGCTTCAACCTTGGCTAAACAGCAGTGAATTGCTTCCCGCCATACCGTGGACGCAGCCTGTAAAGCTATGTCCACCTCTGTTGCCTTGAGGCACCATGCATGGCTGAGGTCGGCTGGTATCTCAGATGATACAAGGTCAAGGATAGAAGACCTTCCATTTGATGGTGCTGGTCTTTTCAATACTAAAACAGATGAAGTAATGGATAATCTTCATAAACTACGTAAGACGGCACGGTCATATTCCACCCAACAACCTTACCAACAGCCTTACCAGTATCAGCACCCTCAATTTCGAAGACATCCTTTCTTTCACCAGCAGTTTCAACCTTACCAACAACCATATCGACCGTACAAACCACAAGCTTCTGCTGGATCCTATCCAGGTCCATCTACATCTACAACACCTGCTTTTCGACCTCAACAGCAACAATCACGCCGACAGCCCTTTTGAAGCCCTCAAAAGAAAGGTAAGCAGTATCCATAGGCCCCTTCTATCTACATTCCAAACTCGACTCCATCCATTCATCAGTGCTTGGCGCCAAATCACTAATGATCAGTGGGTTCTTTCTATTATCCAAAGTGGTTATTTCATTGAATTCCAACGTACCCCACCCTCTGGCACCATTAAGACTACTCCATACTCACTTACTCTCCGTGAAGAAGTTTCCCTTCTACAAAAACAAGCCATACATATAGCCCCTTCCTCTACCTTGCAGGATGGATTTTACTCCAGATATTTTACAGTCCCCAAAAAGGACGGAGGACTCTGTCCTATTCTCAATCTTACAAATCTTAATAAATTCATTTGACCTAGACGCTTCAGAATGTTGACTCTCGACACTATCATCCCTCTCCTTTCACAGGGAGACAGGTTTGTCGTCATCGACCTCCAGGATGCGTACTTTCAATTCTCTATCCATCCGCATCATCACAAATTTCTACGATTCTGATTCAACAACGTCTCATACCAATTCTGCGCTCTCCCGTTCGGACTTTCCACAGCACCAAGGACCTTTACCAAATGTATGGCACCAGTGGCTGCATACCTCCGACTTCAAGGTATTACCATATTCCCATACATAGACGACTGGTTAATAGTCGCCCCCTTCTTATCACGATGCTGTCAGAGCTACCCAACTCACTCTTGATACTCTCCAAGATCTCGGACTTAAGGTAAACTCTGCCAAGTCTCATCTCGAACCCTCTCAGACTGCCACCTATATCGGGGCGTTTTTCGACTCCCTACAAGCCAGAGCCTTTCTCCCTCAAGAGAGAATCACCAAATTAAAGCGAGCCATTTGACTGTTCTGACCCCTAGCTTCGGTATCGGCGCATCAAGCCCAGCACCTTCTCATGCTTATGGCTTCTACGACGGCCGTTATCCAGCACGCAAGGCTCAAAATGAGATCCCTACAAGCATGGTACCTATCGCTATTCGATCCCATTATAGACCACCCATCCAAACGTCTCACAGTAACATCAGAACTCGCCAGTCAACTCACCTGGTGGACGTTTCTTCCTCATTTGCTTGTAGGCAGACCCTTTCAGCCTCTGCAACTTTCGATACAGGTCACCACTGACGCTAGCCCGTCGGGATGGGGAGCTCACTGTCGACACCAGAAGATACATGGTCTGTGGACGAAACAAGAACAATTATTACACATCAACCATCTTGAACTCTTGGCAATTATCAAGGCCTTCCACGCCTTCTTACCTCTCATTGCAGGACGAGCAGTACAGCTAGCTACAGGCAATACCACAGCACTGTACTATGTAAACAAGCAGGGAGGTACCCACTCCCTTTCACTCCTGTATTTGGCTGTCGAACTCTGGGAATGGTTAAACCTACACCACATCTTCCCAGTAGCGGTCCACGTTGCCACAGGGGACAACCTTCTTGCAGACCATCTCAGTCGCCTTACCACAAGGACGCACGAATGGACATTGAACAACAAAGTTTTCGACCTTCTCTGTCACCGATGGGGTGTCCCGTCCATCGATCTCTTCGCTTCCGAGACCAACACCAAGTGTCAGCGGTATTGCTTCCGAGCCGGTATCGACAGGAACTCACTCGGAGACGCCTTTATGATAGACTGGGTTGGAGACCTACTCTACCTATTGCCCCCGATTCCACTTATACAACAAACCATTATTCGACTTCGACAGTTCCATTCGAATGCCATCCTCCTCGCTCAATGGTGGCCACACCAGCCGTGGTTCACCCACCTGAGGTCAATATCGACCGACGTGTTCCGTCTCCCGTCAATCCCCAACCTTCTGACCCAAGACAACGGGATGATTTACCACCCCAACATAGACTCTCTGAACCTGACAGCATGGAGGATACTCCCGCTATAAAAAACGTATTAGATCGAGCTCAAAAGCCATCGACCCAACGGTTATACCAAAGCAAATGGAAAACATTCCTTTCTTTTGCTATTTCTCAGAACTTACCTGCAACACCGGTTTCTTTGATGACTTTACTTACCTTTATCCATCATCTCTTTCATCGCGGACTCTCATTCTACCCTCAAGGTGTATATTTCTGCTATTGTAGCCCATCAACCTTCTCAGTCTGACTCGGCTAGGTTTTTCTCTCATCCAACTTTGAAGAAATTCCTGAAGGGACTCCACAATATTCGTCCCCCACGTCAACATCCTCTTCCTCAATGGTCTTTGCAGCTTGTCCTCAATGCACTTACCCAACCACCTTTCGAACCAATGGCTACTACTAATTTCAAATTACTTTCCCTAAAAAACATCATTCCTTGTAGCAATAACATCTGCTAAACGTGCTAGCAAACTCGCAGCCCTCAGATCGGATCCACCTTTCCTTCAGTTCCACCCGGATAAGGTTACCCTCTATTTTGATGTATCATTTTTACCCAAAATTGTCTCTGAATTTCACCTCAATCAACCGTTGATTCTACCAACTTTATTTCCGTCTCCTTCTACACCTCTCAAGCGCATGCTCCACATGCTTGACGTAAGATGCTCCTTGGCCTTCTACATCGATAGAACTAAATCATTCAGAAAGTCTCCAAGGCTCTTCTTATGCTTTCATGGCCCTCATAAGGGTGCCCCAGCTTTGCCTCAAACTATCTCTCGCTGGATTGTTCAAACTCTCATTGGCCTATCAGCTCACGGGCAAAACCCCTCCTGAACATTTAGGAGCTCATTCTACCAGAGCGCTGTCAACCTCTACTGCCTTCCAGCGTGGAATAGAACTTCCTCACATCTGCCGTGCAGCTATATGGTCTAATCCATCGACTTTTGTGAGGCACTACCATCTGGATATCCGGGCGAAGAATGATGCTGCTTTTGGCAGAGCGATCTTGACATCCTTTCTACTGTGACTCCCACCATCCAGTAAGTGAGCTTGTCAGTCACCCAATTGTGTGCATTCACAGAGGCCACAAAGAAGAAAGAGAGATTACCTACCTGTAACCATGGTTCTTCTAGTGGTCCTCTGTGAATCCACACATCCCGCCCATCCTCCCCTCTGTCCGTCACGTTGTCTTTTGATATAGGCCTTTGACAGCGGCGGACTCTTAGAGGAACTGAAGGGACCCTTTGGAGGGCGGAGCATGCGCTCCATGGGGGAACGTCCTACTAATCACATCTTTAAGCTCTAGAAACATCCGAGACGTTCTGCGCAGGTGCAGAACAACCCAATTGTGTGGATTCACAGAGGACCACTAGAAGAACCATGGTTACAGGTAGGTAACCTCTCTTTTAGAATGTAGCGTCCCAATAACTATCATGGATAGAACTTTAAAGAGATACTGGGTTGCATTCATGTATCTGTAGACTCAAGTGATTTTATATAACATTGAATTTGCCACTAATCACACCCAGTAACAGTGGCACCAATGTTTCTGTAGTAGCTAATTCATTTGAACTGGAAAAGCAAAATTTGTGTCCTCAAAAGCAAAAGCAGTACTTGATATAATCAAGTACTAGAAAACTTATTTTCACCTTTTATTCTAGAATAGTAGCTTTGCTGATATATATATGCAGCTACTAGTTAGTTACCCAGGTAGTAAATGTTGCTATGCATACACTTTAAAAACATAGTGGTTGAAATCCATTAACAAGTTGGAGCTAAAGTAGGGCCATTGAATCTGAGGATTTGGTGAATCAACTCCCTGTATAAGTTCTATTGATTCAATGGCCTACTCACAGTATGACTTACTGCTTGATTTCAGCCAATATAGAATATAAACATTATATTTCCAATCTGTAAGTTCAGGCATTTGTCCAGACTACAACAACCTGTAGGAGCAGGTAAATTGTGAAATGTAGAGCAGTTGGGCTTTGATCCAGAAGGGTGTTCAAGGTGAGCAGAAGATAAATTAAAATAGCTGGTAGACAACTAGATGGTTTGGAATTCATCAGCATTAATATGTGAATCTTTCTACATTTCAGAATAGTAAAAAGGGATTGTTCCAGCACGAGACTTTTATAATCCCTGATCTGTAGCAACTCAAATACCAGGTTGGTACCAATCAGGCCTCCCACTGAAGAGTAGTCCATAACCAAGAGACAAGGCCTTCTCTCATGTTTCTGTGAGTTCTCACTGATTGGACACAGCACAGGGTCCCCCAGGTTTCATTGCTCAGTCAGTTATGTGTAGAAAAAGGGGCTCCACATAGCAAACTTTAAGGACATAAAGGATTTAATTGTCTGTGGTGTCTCACTTGGCCTACCGAGACCTCTATATTTGAAAGTATTCCCCCTCCCCCATTTTTGCACCCTGCACATGTTTTTAAGGAACAACTGGTTTATTAGCATACAAGTCCTTGCTGTGCAGGATGTTAGAAATCCCTTTAAGGAGTGGGCTGAGAGAGCAATGGCTGTATCCTATTACATTAACTTTTTTTTAAAAAAAAAAACAAGCTGGGTTTTGGAAGCAACCTCGTACCATAACATGAGACTTTAGGGAGCGGAGTCTCCATATTTCAAGGAATGCAGCAGCACACAACTCTGCATGCTGGAATAAAGACTAAAAGATTGTACCAGTTGAATGTTGGGTTTAAGTAACAAAAGAATAGCAACATGGTAGCTCTCTCCCAGTTAGAGTTGTGTTGGTAAGAATGAACCATGTGTGGGCTTCATAAACATATTTCTACACTGTAACACTTAAACAGGTCTATATCCAAGCAAGTGTGTTTTTCCAGTTGCTACTTTTGTTATGAAAGCAAGATATATCAAGGCTGTTTCTGTTTTAAAAAGGCATCTGGATTAAATCCCAAATTTCTTGCTTTGGACAGGGATTTGTTCGTTTCCCAAAAATGTACAGGTATTATTGGTTTGTTTCCTCTTTGCTTGAATAACATGCCTTGTCTTTGGCAAAGTTCGTATTTGCTTTAATCATGAAAGCTTACTAATGTGCTTCAGCCAAGATAAATTGTCAGTAGGTAAACCACACACTTTGAGCAGAATGTAATATCTAATCCCATGTTTACATTTCAGATAATCCACAACAACCCAGTTAAGGGTGTGGAACTCTTAAGGCAGCACATTTGCTTAAAGAAGGCACTTCTGGAAAATATATATACTCTGTGTGTGTGTGTGTGTATACTGTGTTGATAAGACACAGACACAGACACACACATATATACACACAATATTGAAAAGTGTGTATGTGTTTGAAGAAGGTACTTTCTGAATGAATATAAGATAGACAGGCAGATAGATAGATAAACAAAATATATATTGTTTATTCATTCAGAAAGTACCTTCTTCAAGCATATAAACACTTTTCAATACAATATATATTCAGGAAGTGCCTTCTTTAAGCACATAGATACACGTTTTAATCATTCCAAAACACTGAATCAGTATCTAGTGTCTATTCCCGAGTCAGAAAAAAAAAGATATTTAAAAGCTATATATCAGATAGTTCTGCTTGGAGCAAAATGGGTGGCCAGAATTGCTGCAGTTAAGAAATCTCCCCTTGTATTCGTCTCTTACCAAGTATTTTTCTCCATTTTGAACTTAAAAGACAGCTCTTATCTATATATTTCAAAGGCCATTGTGGCTACCACTGCACATTGTCAGTGTATTGGTGTGTTTTTGACATTTTATTGTAAACCACCATAGAAATCTTGGCTTTGGAGGTATGGGAGAGCTTATATATTTGATAAATGGATACCATGCTCCCAACCTAAATTTAAGATAAATATTTTATATGTTAATTTCAACCTGCTGCAAGATGAAACTTGAGCAAAATACTTTTGTTAAATACATAAACTGATATCAATTTTAATAATTAAACAATGACATTAACAATAAGGATTATTCTTTCATGTTACTTTAATCCATTCATTTTGGGGAGATAATTCAGGGGATTGGCAATTTTGTCTAATTTGGGCAGTGTTTTTAATTTCAAGCCTACATCTTCTTAATGTATTACTAATGTAACAATTTATACCTTGCATGATTTAATGGCTCAGTTAATGTTAAGATGTTACAAATTTTCATAGTGAAATGTCTAAACCCTGGTTGGAGATAAGTAATGGATTTGATCTATGATTGTTAAGCTTTGATGATTGAAGAAAACAAAAGGGTTCCTTGGAATGGCCTCTCCCCAAACTCCTCTCCTCCTAAAAGATGGGAATGATGCCAATTATCATAAACGTCCAAATGAGGAAAGACTGCCTCAGAAGCATATCAAATGTTGAGTTGACAGCCTACATGTGCTTCCTTGGAAGATGACAGCCAGTCTTTCAGTATTCTGTGCATTTCTACCCTTCCACCATTCGCTGCAGTGCAATACACGCTGGGTGGGATCTGTAGACTCTACATCGCCTCTAAACAGGTTCCCACAAAGTGTAACAATAGGCTATTTTTGATGTTCTTCTGTAGTGCTTTGGTGTATAACCTGAAGAATGCTACAGCCCAATGGGATGTGGAACTTTTCTACAAGAGGGCACTGTCCAGCAGATGGCACTCTTTGCATAAAAAACTTTCATGTTGTTTTGTGGTGTCAGGTAGCATCCATTTCACAGCAGTTCTAATAGGGTTTTCAAGGCATGTGTGATATTAACAAATGGTTTTACTCCCCCCCCCATGAGTTTCCATTGCCACAGGGATTTGAACCCAAGCCTTCTGAGTCCTTGTTCATCGCCCTATTCACTAACACACACCCCAGCCCACCACCTATCAGAGTTGGCCTAGTCTTAATTTCCTCTTGCTTCTTCCTCTCCCTTCCCTCCATATTTGCCAGCGCATCCTTTCTTTACTGCTTTGTTGTTTTTCAAATCCTAATTAAGTCAAATTTCAGTGAAATGGATTATGCCCTTAAGCTAGTTTTCCCTATGTGTAGCTACATGTTAACAGGGTAAAGCAGGTTTAGGATTCTTTAAAACGAATGACAACAAAAATCACAATTAAAAGCTGGTCAAAATAATTCTTTTTGCAAAAAAAAGGGGGGGGAGGGAGAGAGAAGCACACCAATTAAATTACATATTACCTGTATGCTCGCAGTAAGATCAGAATTTTCACATTAAAGTGTTCTTGTGGCTTCCTCAAGTTTTGGAATGATTGAGTAAGCTGTTCTCTGATCTCTATTGCAGTAGAGCTAGAACTTGTTTTTTACATGAACCAGAATAAAATCTATAATGTCAGCTGCTGGCCCCAGACTCAGACCAAAGTATTGATGTTTAGCTGGCCAAAACTATCATGTAGAATTCATTACCTTGGAAAGAGTGTTAGCTACCTACTTAAGCAGCAAAAGGACTGCATTTCACAATGTAGAACTGAGTGAAAAGAAGCTCCCTCCTTAACTCTTGTAGCTCAAAATATCCACTGAAATTGAGCAGGAGCATCAGGAACAAGATCTGTACTTCCTCAAATTATGCCATACTATTCGTGTAGATAACTGGCTTTTAAAAAACATGTTAAAAGAGATTTATCAGCTATTGGCTAGGATGACTCTAGAGGAAGCATACCTCTGATTACCAAAATGTAGAGGCATAAATGGGAGAGCTTGCTTTTCCTAACATAGCTTGAAAGATCTTGGTTGGCACTGCATTGGTGAAGGGAGAACCCTGTATTCCAGGTGGGCATTGATCCTGCTAGAGAGTGACTCTTACTGGAAGTCTATGGATGTCTCAGTTCTTCTCTGGAAATAAAATGGCAGTTTCTCATTCTGAATTCCAACTTTTTATCTCTTTCGGAACACATTCCAGATGACAGGCAGGATCCAGTCAGGCTGAACCTTTCCTGTAGGAGATGCTCCTCCGCCCTCCTAGACCAGCTTGCCAAAGTTAGCTAACCCTTCAACCCCTGAAGTCCAAAGACATGGGCAAGCAAAAAACAAACTAAAGCCCACGAAACTTTCTACAAAGTAGAAAGAGGGCAAAACAACAGGACAAAGAACAGACCAATAAGAGTAACAGAGAGAATCTAATCTAAAAGAGGCCTTCACTACCACCACCCCACTGCACAGGCAGAAATGGTTAGAAAATATGCTGCCTGAGATTCAATGGAAGGTAGAATGCCCTCCCCACAAGATATAAGAGAAATGGCAAGAAACTTTCCTTGCCCTTGGAGAAAAGCTCCATGCTATTTGCCCCCCTCCTTTCTCCTGTACCATTCCAGACCTCCAGAAGACTGATGCTCAGCCAAGGTGAACACAGGTTTGCTTTAAAAGGATCAGCCCCCGTCCCAGCAAATGGGCTTTGAGGAGCTAGAGATGTGAACCCCTTTTTTTCTCTTTCCTGCACCCAGTTTTACTCTTTTAAAATGCTGCTGGGTGCCTCTTCTTTTGACTTGGCTTTGAAGTGGAAATAGACCATGAAGTAGAAATGGGAACTGGTACTTCTCTCCGTTAGGATCAAAGTTCCTTTTAAAAATCAGTGCACTTGACACACATATGCCCAAGATCAACTGAGGACAAAACAAAAGCATTATCAGTGCATCTTGCCACAAAACTGGCTAAATTCTTCTAAACCCATTGAGGGGATAATTCAAAGGAGTCTTTTCCCCAGCAATGTGTGTGCTTCCATGCTGCTTACCATGGTCCCAATGCAAATGGTCCAGAAAACAACCGCTAGGTGAAAGGACAAGTTACAGAAACGAGGCAGGGTGATAAAAGCGTTTCCAGCCTTTGCTGAGTCCAGTGAGGAGGGCTCAACAGACTGAAGTACTTTGATATGAAGAGAGCTGGGGCACAATCCAGTAGGCCCTCAGGAACTTGCCTAGCCCAGATGGCAAAGCACTGTATCACAGCTGTCTTTTGTATGGTCTGAAAGGCCTGCAAAACTCAGTATGGAGTGCTTCCTCATGGGATGTTTTTCGTCATAGTTGATGGGTTATGACAGTTGCCAGCTTCTCTGTGAATCTCATCAAAACCTATTTAGCCCAGTTAGGAGGAGTGGGTGTCTCCAACAGTTTTTCCCCAAAACTCCATGGGGGTAAAAGTTCATGCTTCTCCACAACAAAGCTCATCTGAGGAAAAATCCTCTCTTCAGCTTTTATGTAACAGTACTAGCAACAGATTATGAATAAATAAGGAAGGGCAGGAACTGAGGAAGGGGAATTCACTGTAGGGTTGGGAAAAAGAAAAAAGAAAATCTAAAGATGATATAAACAGCTAAGAGCACAGGAGCTCTGAAAGAACCCTGCTGCACCAACTCCATGGGCACGGCCATTCTGGGATGGGTCAGCAGATGCTCCCTCAGGAGATCAGTGTAATAAATTAAGAGCCTGCCTGTTACCTGGAAGGGAGAAGCTAACCCAAAGGTTTGGGCATGCTTCCAACAGACACAAAACAAGGTGTCCTTCACCATTATCTGGTTTCAAATGCTCTTGATGCTTCTGGACAATTACTGCCAAAATCATGGACATGGTAGAATCTTCACCTGATGCAGAACAATTGTTGCACTAGGTAATCAGCCACCTACAGGACATATGCAGAAAGCTCATACACAGACATCAAAGTCATTTTCAGATGTTTAACTCTACACAATTATTTTTATATATGCAGTTCTTCCCCTCACACTGTCCACAAATTAGCAGCTAGAAGAGGGATGCCCACAGGATTCCCTTACTACTTTTGGCCCATGGCTACATTTGCAATTTGGGAAGTGTTATGGGTGCCATCACATAATAGCTGTCACATAGATTGTTCATTCATAATAACGGATAGTGCGCTACACAGAAACACACCAAGCAGAAATGGTGCCGTTCACTTCCTCTCTCACCACTGAATATTTTACAAGGACAAGATTGTTCTTTTTTTTCTGATGGGGAAAACACAGAATAGGGGACAATGCAGAGGCTTTCGGGAGGATGTAGAAAGATCTTCACAGATTCTACACCAGCGAACGATGCATTGGAAACCCTGACCACACTACTGAAACCTCCCAATATTTACTGTTTGAGGACAACCCATGGACTGCCTGCATATCCTTCTCTGGCAAAGGGTTGTATTTGAGACCATAGTGTACAAATACATTCAATCATTGATTCATCTTTCACATAGCAGGGCTAATAGGTGTGTGCTTTTTCAGTTTTTTTACTTCAACTGCAAGAATTCACCAGGCAGAATTCTGGGAGTTCTTTGGGAGGCACCCTCTATAGAGCCTAATGAGCAGTGAGACTACAACTCCTGGGAGCAGCACAGCAGCTTCCTCCCCCACCCCCATCACCAAGAAGAAACAAGGCTCAGAGAAGGGCATGCCAACATTGAGGAAGGCCCTGATCCAAGTGAGAAACATGTAGGTTTCTGTAGGTGTGCATTTGTGGGCTGAGACTCTGAGAATTCCACCTGGGGAATTCTGGGAATTGCAGTTCACAACAACAAAAATGTACACCTCCAAGGACTATGACTTCTGCTTGCAGTCATGAAAAAACATTGCCAATCAGAACAGATAGCTCTGCTTTAGATGGTCCAGTGTCCTGAGTCTGAGTGTTGAAATGAACAACTAAAAGATTCAAAACAGACCTGAAACATTTTATTTTTCTGGCAACTACTATTACTTCCATTCATGCAACAAGGACTGCTCATCCTTGTATATTTGTTTAGAACAATGCCTAGTAGTTTCTTATACAGAAAACACACATTATGAAGCACCCTGATTATGTAAACAAATCAAAGTATTCCAACAAAACTAAATTTGGTTCCTTAAAAAATGGAAATTTAGCATGTCTCCTGATTGGCTGAGATTACATTTTAAGTCAGGAGTGCAGAAGTGTGGCACACAGATCCATCTTGCAGTGGAACAGAAGTAAATTCCAATCAGTTGACTGGTTTTTGTGCATGATTAAATCAACTAGAAATCAAATGCATGACAGAAAATGTCTTCCATTGCCAAAACGGCCATTCTCATACCATGTAGGTTTTGCATTATTTTATGGCATTAGAGACTTGTTACACATAGCATACCGATAAACCCTGTAGAACTGTGTTACCAAGTTTACCTTCAGTCATTTGGCTTGAGCGAAAAAAGTGTTTTGTTTTTACCAACGATGGTAAATAGTAACTCTATTCAACCAATCCAACACGATGTATATTTTTCACAGTGACCAAGTCCCCTTTTCCCCCACTTTCTAGGGTATGGAGTTGATGCTTCTGTTCTTGGATTGCTGTGGTACTGATGGCTTTCCCTTTTTAGAATTTTGCTGAACTACAGGTAGGCATCCATTGTGGTCTTCACTTAGCTGTTCATGAGTCCCTTCAATATATCCTCTGAGAGCTCTAAGAGTGGAAGCTCAGAGGATGGAATGTCTAGTGGTGGAAGGCTGGGGATAGGAATGTCCTTGGCCTTCCCTGCAGTGGTTGTAAATTTCTGCCAAGAGGAAGCGGAGGAGGCCGCAGTTTCTGAATGCTGCTGCAGACCCCACAACTCTGACTTCTCTACAAAGTCAGCATCTACATCCAGCTCTTTTTCTAGAGGGGATTTGAGGAGCCTGGCCCTCTCAGCTTTGAGCTGCTTGTTCTCTTGCCTTAATCGCTCATTTTCAGCTAAGAGGACTTCTACATGTCGTTCTAGAAGTGCAATTTTGGTGGCCTGCTCCTCTATTTTTGTCTTGTCATCCTTTGGAGTTTTGCTTCTTACACATACTTCCAGTGGTTCCTTTCTTTTCTGAAGGAGAAAGAGTAGTGTATCTGGGTCCCTATCCAAGACACCATGGATGGCCTGCATATCCTTCACTGGCAAGGGGTTGTATTTGAGACTAGTGGGTGCTGTTACACTTTGGTCATCACATTCCTCAGCTGATGGTTTGGAAGAAGGTTGCAAGTGTGCAGCATTATCCTTGTCCATAGCCTGCTGGATTTTGAGTCTCTCTTCTCTTTTTGCCCTTTTCCACCGTTCTTGAATAAGTAGTATTTGTTTCAGGTGACTTTCCCTTTGTAATTCCAATGATAATTGAGCCTGTGCAAAGATGAAAACAAAAGACTGAATTTCACCTCCATAGATCCATACTCTATTAAGCCTTGGATATAGTTATAAAAGACAGGATTTGGCATTTTAACAGGTCAAAGGATGAAAACTATTTCTTATTCAAAATGTTCAGTTGTTAGTATTAAAATACTTTAATCAAATGCAGACAGAATCCAATTGATGATTTAGGCTTGCATTAGTGAAACTGCATAAGTTGAGGCAACAAAATGCCACTAATTAACAAGGTGCTGAGTATAGTTCAGGGGCACACACAGCCGGTCATGAAGGAGTGTAAACAGCCCTTCAGTGAGCTGCTGCCATGATTTACACATTTTCACTTACACAACCCTAAATCACCAATCCTAGCCAAAGCATTTGGTATTGCTAAAATTTCAAAAACAAATTAGTTAACTGTTAATCAAACAGGCATCTTAAAAATCTGTAAGAAAAAAAAATAAACATAGCAGGTAAGGATTCTAGAAATATGAAGAATAAAAGGATTTGTCCCTTTTGCTTGTATCTGTCTAGATGGGCGGGGTATAAATCTAATAAAATTATAAATAAATAAAAAATACCTGAGGATGGCCAGCTGTAGTTCCTGTTCTATTTATTTTACTGCTCTTTTAATTTCACTGAAAACAACTACTCTGAAAAGTCAGCCATTTTTGACCATTAATTATATTAAGTAAAGAGCTGGCTGATTGTTCGAATGCATTATATAATGACGATTACCCAGCTTCTGCAGCAAGCAGGATAGCTTCATACGGGGCCTTGGAAATGGCCTTTGCCTCTGAAGCCTGCCTGCTTTCCTGCCTTCCTACTTAGACCTGGCTGCAGTTAGACAGTTCAACAATGGGACATGGCTCTTCTGTGTTATTCAGTTTCTTCCCAACTGGTGTAGGGCTAGGAGGCAAGCAACCCCCTCTCAGGATACCTCCACCATCTGACATTGCTAAAAACAACAACAGTGAACTGCCCATCACACAACATTCTGGGTTTTACGGGATATTTGACAGACTCTGACTGTGACTAAATAAGTAGCCAGCTGGCTTGAGTGTACCAGCAAGAACAATTCAGGAAGGAAAAAAAAGTTGCTGTTGTTTATTACACTTTCCATCATCTTTCTCTTTGCAAAAACAATATTCCCATCTTGTGTAAAAAAACAAAAACAAAAGAAAACATGCAAACCTGTTCTGAAATGTGTTATTTTCCACAATTTGCATGTTGATAAGTGGTATCTTCTAATATTTGTTTGTTTATTCAACTTCTATAATGCAATGCACTCTCTGGGCAGTTTACAGCAAAACATATGACAAGAAAAAATAAATACAAAAATCATGCAAATACAAATCAACAGGCAAATCAATCAACTGATAAAACCACTGACCAGCTAGCCTATCCTCTAAATAAACAATTTAAGACAACATTGGACTTCACGGGTACAATAACCAATAAAAGGCAGCTTTAAACAGTTCTGGTTTTACTGCCTTCTTAAAGACTGTGAGGGAAGGAGCCTGACAAATCTCTGCTGAAGTTTATTCCACGGGTATGGGGTCACAACCCACAAAGCCTGGTTTCTGGTGTTGGCTCTTTTGACCTATCATGGTGTTATTGTTTTTAACGTCCTGGACTGTGAAGAGCTGGGAGAACGGGTAACTACTTCATAAGACAGACATTCCAACAGGTATCAAGGTCCAAATGGCACTACTGTTTAATTGACTTCAGTGTTAAAGAAGCATAATTATTCCTGAGTTGTACATCTCTTAACCTTTGGACTCGTGTTTTCCTTGTTTCAAGTTCACTTAAAAATAGTACTTGATCAATTCAACCATTTTTAAAGCAACTAACACTTGCAGAATTAAACTCTTCCTCCCATTGAGGGTACCTTATCTTTTTCTGCAAAATGGTTGTTGATTTAGCATGGACTAGTGTGAAACCATGGTCTTGCACTGGGGAAGGATGGAAGGCTTTGATGGAAGGCTTCTCTGCTTTGCTGACCCAATTACTGGATGGATTAAAGGGGAGGAGGTGGTAAGCCTCAGGCAGCCCTTATCAAAGGAAACAATCTGTCAACTGTTCTACAGAACCGTCATGGACAAAACAAGGCAAATTATGATGGCCCTTTAAAACAAACTTACAGTTCAGGTCTGTGTTTTTCTGACAGGTACATCAGGTTTATAGTGGACTAAGCTATTACAGCCTGAGAGCAGTTGTCACCTATTTTTAATTTTTTTTAATCAAATGCAACTTTGAAACATTGAAGTAAAAATATTCTGAGCATCATATCCCAATTCTTTAAAGTAGAAGTAGGAAATACGCGGCCCTCCAGATGTTTTTGGACTGCAAACCCTCACCACTTTAAGACAGAATAGCCAGAATTAAAGGAACATGGGAGGCACAATCTAATGACACCAAAAAAACCACATACTTACCACCTATGATTTAAAACAATTTAAACAATGCAATCTCACCTGATTCGACTGTGTCAGCTTCATAGCCTCTGAAAGATATGCTGTATAAAACACACAATAAATGTTTAGACCACAGGAAACTGTAACCTGATGCATACAAGAAATTCAGAAACCCAATCCTTATTTTACCTCCCTACATGCACCTCTTATTTTACCTCTCTTCAATTCCCAAGATAACACATTTGCCCTAGCCAGGATCAGGTCAACGTACATTTTGAGCGTACTTCCACAAGTGCTATGTTATACACAGCCTCACAATTACCTACTCACCTGCTGCTTTTTTGTGACAAGCAATTGCTTCTTCGTACTTCCCCACTGCCAGCAAACGGTCAGCTTTTCTACTCTGCTGATGAGCCTTCAAAACGAAAAAAATGAAGGGTTTTGGTGTTTTTTTACACTGGAAAGGTTGGCTGCTACTTAAGCATTTATACTTGCTTTAACCTTTAAATGAGGCAAACATATAAATAGGAAAAAGGGACTTAATACAACAGAAGCTATAGCTTTGTTTCATGTCTTCTGTAAGGCAATTTGGCATCCCAGTACAGAACCACTACGAAGCTGATCTCTTAGAGGAAGTTTGCCTGTGAAACCACAGCTATTTCCTCTTTCTGGCAAGTGAACCATATGCTTTAGGGTGAAAAACTTTTGCAAACTGCAGTTCTTCTAATGTCAGATGTAACAGAGTTCATTTTGAGGGTAGATCATCTCCTTCCACAAACATGTTTTTGACTTAACATACAATAGATCCCAAGAAGATTTTCTGATTCTGTAGTGGTCTATCAGAAAAGAGCAGCGCCAAAAGAGAAACAGAAGATATTATTCTTAAGTTTTGTTTTGAGAGAGAGGTCTTGAATTCAATGAGTGCTGATATTTTGTCCTTTTGCCACATACTGTGGGAGAATTTATGGCAATGAACATACAGGATTTGGATGCCGCCTGGCAGATTCAAGTAGTAGGACACACCTGGCTTTCCTTCAGAGCCAAGTCACTATGCCACTGAAAGCGTGTAAAGATGGATACCCATTTTGCAACAAAAGGAAGTGGAGATAAGAGAAACTAGCCAGAAAGCCCCTCCCCACACTTTTAAAGAAAGGCAATAGTGATTTATTCTGAATGTTACTCTAGCAAAGACTACAGATTTCAGTGATCAAGACTAGAGAAAAAAACCGAGATGGATTTATTTAACATCTACATGAAACCTTTGGGAGAGGTTGTCCAGAGTTCTAGTGTTTGGTGTCAACAGTATGCAGATGACACCCAACTCTACCTCTCCTTGGCATCTAAATCTAAGGAAGCTCTTTTGGCTCTAGATCAGTGTCTGGTATTAGTAATGGACTGGATGAGGGTAAATAAACTGAAACTTAATCCAGACAAGACAGAGGTGTTCCTGGTCAGCCAAATAATAATAATAATATTAGCTCTAGAATGTTCTTGGAAGAAAATACACAATATATTGATGAAATTCAATTAGTAAAAAGACTAAACAGCAAGAAAAATGATTACCGTATTTTTCCATGTATAAAATAACACCTTTTCCTTAAATAATTAGACAAAAAATTGAGGGTCATTTTATACACGGAAGGCAGCCGCTTTCCCTGCCTTTTGTGAAGCCACGGGGCTTAGCAAAAAGGAAGGGAAGGCTCCCTTCAGGTAAAGCAGCGATGAAAGGGCTGCACGATCGCAGCCCTTTGATCCTGAAGCCCTTTCATGGCTGCTTTACCCACTTCCTCAGCCCCGCGGGGCTTACGAAAGCAGCCATGAAAGGGCTTCAGGATCAAAGGGCTGCGATCATGCAGCCCTTTCATCACTGCTTTACCCAAAGGGAGCCTTTCCTTTTTGCTAAGCCCTGAGGCAAGGAAAAGCGGCGGTCGAAGGGAGCCCTTTGATCCCTGCTTTTCCCTTCCTTTTGCTAAGCTCCATGGCTTAGCAAAAGGAAGGAAAAAGCAGGGATCAAATTTTCTGATTTGGGGTTAGAAAAGGGGAGGTTGTCTTATACATTGGGTCGTCTTATAAACGGAAAAATACAGTATGTAAAATTTAATATAATAATTGTGTGTCTTCAAGTTAATTCTGACTTATGATAACCCTTTTCAGGGTTTTCTAGGTACAGAATACTCAGACGTAGTTTCCTTTCTTCTGGGGAACCTTGAGACTGTGCAGCTTGCCCAAGGCCACACAGACTGGCTCTACTCGCACAAGGCAAAGTGGAGAATCAAACTACCAACCCTTGGCTCTGTAGCCAGATACCTAAACCACTGAGCTATCAAGCCAAAAAAATTAATATGGACCACTAGATTAAAGAGATGGTTGGCTAAAAGGTTTGAAAATGCTTTAAGTTAGAGAAAATATGAGCTCACTTAAATTCATGCAAATTACTTTACATAATTCTGAATGGTATTTAGAAACATATAAGGAAAGACAAAGCAAGAGAGAGCTGTGACAGTGCATATGCACTAATGCACATTAGAGTCCATGCATCTTTCCATGAAAAAGAGGTACAATTTTCTGCGTATCACATTATTTAAAAGAAATCAGTTACCCTTGTGCACTCCCATCTAAAGTGAAAACTAAGATGCCATGGTGTGCATAAATAACTGGACTTCTAGCTAGCTAGGTTTTGACACATTGCTCACTCCTAAGGTTTACTGCTCCTTTTGAAGAGGATAGTGTTTCAAAATAATCTAGAATCATCCCAGCTAGCCTCAAGTGCCTCCATGTTCCAACAGGTGTCCTGACTGCTGCCAACAGTCTGACATACCACATACCAAGATAGCTTTCCACAAGAAGGTAAAACACAAATGTTGTCAAACAATCTTTTACTCCCATGCTCTGTTATAAATGCCCACTCACACTGTAGTGCAATTTTCTGAGCCAATTTCAATTTTCTGAGTTCAGTTTCCCCACTGTGTCTCCAATGAGAAGAGACAGCCAGTGTGGCCTTAGTTAAGCTGACCACTCCAAAAGAGACCCAGAAAAAGGGATTGGTCAGCCATTTCTGAGTACTTTATACTGTGAAAACGCTGCAAAGGATCATCAAAAGCTAGAAATGGCTTGATAGCTAGGAGTGTGCCATGGGGTTTTTGTATTGGGCTCCAACTCCCAAATTTCTTTAAAAATTTCTCAGGCAGAACTAGGGAAGTTCCAGCCCACAGACCCCCACCTTCAGACACCATTATTTCACTCACCTAGACCAGGGCCTAACTCCGAGGCTGCATGGCCTAGTTGGAACTCCCAGAGTTCTGCCTGGGAAATTTTTTGGATAATTCTGGAAGTTGGTGTCCAAAACAAATAAACAAAGAAATAATGGTAAATTTCTTTTGGTGACATGTAATTTAATAATAAAAAATAGTTGCACATTCTGAAAAACTGAAATTTAGTTATTTTATTCATTTGCTATGGAATATTCTTTGTATCCTTATTATAAACTTCCCTTAAAAACAACAACAACCCAGAGATAGAGACCCCTGATTGTTAATGGAAGCTAATTTATTTGACAATCTTATATTAAAGATTTTCGACTTTCATCAGATAATTGGTGAAACAATCTTACATGGATACACGGGCATACCAGAGGTTCTTACAGTCCAAATATGAACACATTATCTCTTTTATTAAGATGCAAACACTGATGCATGGTCAGTGTAGAACAGAACCAGTGAGACAAAACTGCCCCCCAGGTGAATTTAGTGTTGCTAATCTTCTACACAACATATGACCTGCTTTGCTGCAATTTTTACACTTAATGCTGAAGTATGGCATAAAGTATGGCCATGACACATGCTTTCCACCAGCATTCAGGGGCAAAGAAATGGCAAAGAACTTGGCTTGAGACCTCAGAGAGCTTCTGCTAAACTAAGTAACTACTTTGACTGGATCAGCCCTCCCCAACCTTCACTGATCCATCCATCTTCTTCCATAATACCAACCATAATTGACTACTGACCACTGGGTCTAATGGAAGATGTAATATCAAAATATCAGAGCAATGTTAGTTTAGGGTGACTGGGCTAGATGACCCAAATGGGGTAGCTCCACATACTCAACTGACTAGAAACAATGAAAAAGCCCACCTGTTTGGCAAGCTCTACTCTTGGTAAATTCCATATGGTGCCTCCTCTCACTCTTGTTCTGGTAAATTTTATTTTCTGTCTAATCACAGCTCTCCCACTGAGGATACTCACAAGCTGTTTCTTGCATACTCTGCCTTTTCTTACATAACAAATATTTTGATAGGTTTAGACCAAAAACAGGACTAGAGTTTCTTCCTGTATCAGAATCTGGAAAATAGTATTCCAAAACATTAGATCCAAGTAACTTTTATAACCCATACTCCCTAAATTCCAGCTGTTCACCTACTTGGTAGTATAGCACTGAAACAGCTTTGGACAAATATTCCACAGATATGAAAAACACAAGCCAGGGCCATTATAATTTTCCGTATCAGCATTATCAGACCAAGATGTTCAGTGTAATTTTATCTCTAGTCAATTGAATTGGAGAGACAAAGAAGAAGCAGGCTTAAAACTATGCCCTTTCCCACTGATTCTCCATGAGTCCACGCAAACTATACTCTTGCCCTTGTCTGTTTTGCCACCTATGCTGAGAAATGTGAACACTGAAAAAAATCAAGGGGGAAAAGTCTTCTCTCCTGCCCCCAGGACTACGATGTTTTGTTTTCCAGAGGGGAAAAAAAAGATTATGAAATCTTCTTCAGCACGTGAAAGGAACAGGCCTAAGATTAGAAATCAGCAGACATGTACAGAAGTATGTCTCAACACAAACAAGTTGATTTTTTAGATATCTTTGATGCTGATTTAAAACAATCAGAACTAGAAATTGCTGATAGTGACAGAGAAAGAAATAATTAGACAAGTTTCATAAAGTTTGCTTTTCTCACTTTTTTTAATGCAAATGAGTGCTTCCTACATTTGCTTAACACTTTATAGACTAAGTTCAAATACATGATTATGTTCTATTGCACTGTTGAATGTTCCATTCATTTTGAATTTCCATCTTTATTCTGCTTCTCTTCAACTAAATTAAGAAATGTTAGATTTCTTATATCCCTAAAGAAACAGTGACCTGGTGTTTGTAAATGAGCGTTTTTAAAAGCATTGTATTTGTTCACTTTTCATAAAATTCCACACCAAACCCTGGATTGCTTTGACATTTCTGAAAATATCACATCACTTTATACTGCAAGTGAATTACAAAACTGATAGAATCACAATTGAAAAGGACCCCAGGGGAATATTTAAGTTAAATTCCCCATCAAAGTCGGAAAGCCACAGCATCAAAGTTGGAAAGCCACAGATAAGTTGGAAAGCCACAGATAAGAAATAAATCCTGATAATTGAGTAGAGTGCTGTTTAAAAATCTTCAATGAAGGAGAGTCCCCTCATCTTCTAAGGCAATCCATTCCACTGTTTAATCGCTATTACTGTCAGGAAGTTCTTCCTCATCTTTAGCTGAACTCTCCTTTCTTCTTTTGCTTCTACCTGATTTCTAACTTCTTCCCTATTTTGAAATAACTTGGTCATTACATCTTGCATGCCATTAATCATGTGTTGTTGCCATCATTCAACCATTACTTCCTGGTTTTGTTTAGCTAGCAAACTCTTCATGGTTGGCAAAACAGGGTACACTTTAACCTGCCTCTTTATTTTATCCTTAATATAAAGTTATTTCTGTACCAACAACAACAACAAAACCCAACAACGTACATGCCCTCTATGAATCTCAAAATTACAAACACCAACTTATTAATGCTTTTTTTAAATATTTCAGACTTTGTGAATAATGTCTGTAAATCAGAATGAAGAGAAATAATATCACAACTTGTACTCATTGTCAAGACACTGAAGTAAAGCAGTTCTATTGTCTCTCCTCCTCATGACCGCTTCTTTTCCTTGTCAAGTTGCAACACATTCTTATTTTCTGTCTTCTTAATCTAGCAGCAAATTACATATGGCTTTGTTGGACTTCAGCCAAAGTTTTAGCTGGATTGCAGCTCAAGCATTTTATGAAGCTCTGAAGTAAGTACTGTATACTCAATCAGTACTAGCTGGTACACAGCTTCATCATATCACAGCATGTTCACTTATAATTAAATACAGCTTACACTTGCACAGGTCTGAGCAGCACAGTTTTGGTTATACATGGATTTTTTTTTCAATTAAAAAAACAAATATTTCAATCAATCAATCATGTTCAATAAATACTGTGCTGTTATTCATCTCCACGAAGTGGCCTGAGAAAGATGGGTCTCAGACTTACTGAGGCTCCTTTTTTGGTGGTGTGGTGGTCCCTCGATCCGATGGCAGCAGCCCAGTTAGCCTCCTCTACTGGCATGGCAGCTCCACATGGCAGCCAGAGACGGTACTGGGACATTGCTGAGAGGCTGATGCAGGTTGGAGGAGGTCTGTGTGTATGTGTTAATCAACTGTTTATGCTTTGTAGTTACATTTGGGGGGGTACAAGAGTTATACTTGGCTTTTGAACTACACAGGGGGCTGGTGCTCCGAACCCCAGCATTGTTGAATGGACAAGTACACATTTCAAGCTAAACTATCAGGTTTGTTGACAGTTTAATATTCTTTCCTCCAAACAGGTGCTTTCTGCTGTAAGTCCAACAAAAGTACTGTACTCAGTACTAGTGTGCAGCACATGCCTAGAAATTAGCAGTAATTCCTAGCTGCTTCTACTCAGTTCTTTCTCAAAGACTTTGAGGACTGAATCATACACAATATTTATATAAAGGCTGGAAAAGTATGTGTCTATCTATGTAAACTCAAGTGTGATGACTGTATACCATCTATTCTATCACAGAAGAGAACAGCTTGTCCAAGTCCAGTGAAGTAGCTTGTGGGGCATGACACAACCTAAGCTGGGAATTTATATACGTACATTCAAGCTCCATTTTGCACAGATGCCAAAACAGGCATGGGTGCAGAATTTCCTCTCAGACTCTGCTCAACTGTCTTCCTCCTGCACTATGGATAAAATGCCAACCACTTAGAGCATGGAACTTTAGATGTTTTCAGACTGCAACTTCCATATCCATTCACTATTGGCTGTGCTGAATGGAACTGTAGTTAAGAGGACCACAGCTACTTACCCCCAGTAGGCATACAAGCACACACAGACAGTGCACGCTGGGAAGCCCACAAACCACATCTGGCATTACCTCCCCACAACTGTCAGTTAAGACACAAGTGTGCAGTGATAGTAGTGGTGATCATCACAATAAAACTTACTGACTTATCAACTTCAGGAACCAGAGGATGCAATCTAGGTCCATTACTCTCCCTCCCATCCTTCTCACAACTGTTTTCCACCAGCACTGGAACATACAAGAACCTGACGGATCACACTATGTGTGCCTCTAGCACAAGAGACAGCTTCAGAAAACTCTCAAGCTAGACATGAAACATCAATACCCCACCATCACATATCTGCCCACAGCTGCTTTTCACAGATATACTATCTCTTAGTTTGGAAGTTCTGTGAATCCGACATGGGTAAATTAGTCACTGATCACCAGGGTAAGCAAGCAACCTGGTTCTCCCATTACTCAACATGCGCACAGTAAAAGTGCTGAACCTCTGGATTGTTTGCTGGATTGTATCTGCCACCACTGCTGAGCCCGAATCACAGCTGACAAACACTGGAGTTCAGGGTCAATGGACAGCCACTTCCAGCCATCCAGATGTTGCTGGATTGCAACTCCCGTCCCTTTTAGCCAGCATGTCCAAAAGTAAGGAATGATGGGACTTGTAGTTTTAATAACATCTAGATACCTACGAGTTGCCCACCCTTCCTAGAAAAACAAAGGAAAACTTGCATTCTACGATTCGAGACGATGGGGGGAAATGGGACTAAGAAGCGACCGTGCCTGGAGGCTCCACCGCCCGTTTTAGGGCTCGCGTGAATCCGCAAAGGCTGACCGGCTGAACTACATTACAGGAAGTCTTGAACCCAAGCCGTGCTCGTCAGGAAGGGATGAGTGGCCTGGAGAGTTCTCTTCAACTGCAAAGAGGCGACCACCACCTCCACGGCCTATCTTACGGGGTTGTTGCGGGAGTTTCAAGAGGGCAGGGCCTACCGCTTCCAGCCAAGGAGCAAAACATCCCTCCCGCTGCGGAGCTCTAGGCGCTCGCCCGGCGGCCAGCCACGTCAGCTCGTCACCGGGGAGCCCAGCTTCCCTCGTCGCCACTCACCAGGTTAAAGCGGCCCCTCCATCACCTCCATGGGCGGCTGAGGGCACATGGGCGCTGAGGCGGCCCCCTTCGCCGCTCTGGCCCGAGCGTCCTTAGCCCAGCCTGGCTCCGCCGAGAGCGACCCTCGCCTGTAAACACCACAACACGGCGGCGCTTCCGCAGTGACGTCAACCCGCCCGACGCCAACTGCCGAGGCGGAGCCACGGCTTTCGAGGCCCCTCCCCCTCCACTCCGTAGCTGGGAGTTCACAGGGAGCGCCCGCCCGCGCGAAAGCGTTGCGTCTCCCAGGCAACGGCCGGCCTCCGAAGAGGCCGTCTCCATCTTCAACAGGCCATTCACAGAGCCGAACCAATGACTCCGCCCACGACGCTTCCAAGAGGAGGCTTTATTTGTCGGTCTCATCGCAAGCACGTCCTTCTATGCTTATTTTGAAAGAGGGGCGTCCCTCGGTTTTTAAAACCCCGCCTCCTCCGACGCCGTGGGCTTCGCAGTTCGATCGCCCCTGGGCCTTTCAGTAGGCGGGGCTTCAAATCGGAGAAGGCGGGGCCGACAAAGTAATTCCCTGCCCCCGGGGGTTTCCCGACCCTTTAACGCTGTTGGACGCGCGCTGAGCTTTTTCGCCGTGCGGTTCGTGAGGTATCGGGGCCCATTGTGACGTCACTGACGAGCTGTAATGCAAGACGGCCCCTGCATTCCTGTGTAAGCCCAGAGAGAGTGTAGTCTCAGCCATCCCAGCGGAAGGCTGACCTCAGAAACGTTTGTGAGGTAAAACTAGTTTAAAATGCTACGCTTCTAAGGAAGTTGCCCGCAGGCCTTTCAGCGACTCTCTCCCATCACCGACTCCTTTTTACAGCATACTCTTTTCTGTCCCAAAGCTTACAGATTTCATTCTGTAGTTGTAGAAGGGGAAGCCCTGTCAGTCTCTGCAAGCATTACAGGTAAATAAATGAATAAAAAAGATAAAAACGTGATGGCAACCTTAAACACTAGCTGTTATATTTTTTTTTAATGTGAGCTTTTCCTAGCCTTGTCTTTAAGGGCGCCACCACGTTTTTCTCTCTTACTTGTTCTTTTATTAGATTTCCTTCTGTAGACTTTAGATCCAGATTCCCCTATAGAGCCAGTACATCCATGTTGGCTGGCACTCCTAGGAGCCTGAGGTCGTCATAATAATTGGCCAGGCTCTGTGAAACATATGCTCTAGCCGTTCTCCAGGGTCCCCCTTCCTGTTGATTTAAGTTAGTGGGAGATTTTTGTTACAGTTAATTATCATAAATGATATAGCAAGCATCTTTTATTATTTTTGTTTAAAATACAGATATAGTGGAGTAATAAATATAGTTGCTGCATTGGCTGGCTAAATTTAAAGGTAGGTATGTGACTAATCAACCGAACATTCTTCAGTTAGTTGGCAACCTAATTTTTAATATGTTCAAGCAAAAATGTATTCTGAGACAATGTTTTCTTCCACAGAACAGAAAGCATGGAGGTAGATCTAATTTAATTAAAACCAAACATATAACACGCAGTTACTTGTAGCTTTCCCTCAGCAGTGTTACTGCTTACTATAAAAAGACAAAGCAATTCTAGAGGAGCGGTGGGGAACATGCGACTTTCCAGATGTTGGACTGCAACTCCCATCATTCCTCTCCTTGGTCTGTGCTCTCTACAGTAACTGGGAGTCCCAGTCCAGTAATATGTGGCAGGCCCCACTTTCTCCAGCTCTACAGTGAAGACTGCAGATCTAAGTAGTATAATGCTCTTTTATATATACTGTATTAAGAGTCTGTCTCTCCTCTGATGAATTTGCTGCTAAAATCACTCTTCCTCTTGATCAGCTTTCCTCCCAGTGGTATTAAAAGTACATCATAGTTGTACTGACAAGTTAATCAGTAAGTCAATGCAAATCACTTTGAAATCATATCCACATCCATATTCAATTTTTATATCACCTTTTTATGTCCTAATAATGAAATTTATGAAAAATATTGTGGCACTTGTAGGGCTAACAAATATATGTCAATGTCAACTTTAACAGATCACGATCCGATTATTCAGTAGACAGCATTTATGTACGTACTAAATATTTTTTATCAGTATGTTAAAGCAGTAATTGTCAAAGTGAAAAATGTTTGGGAATCTACAGTTAATCAATTTAGTATTTACCATAAGCTCTCTCTGATACAGTACAGTATATTTGAACTCATGTAGTTTGTAACCCTGTCCTCTAGGTGTCTTCAGTGACCATCATTCTTTAAAGCGAAAAGGATTGCATGAAATAATGGTTGTTGTAACTGTGTGCTATATTACTATCGGCATAAACTGATTCCAAACTTTAAAGTTATACAGTTGAGTCTGCAACCCAGTTGCATTAACCAAAAACTTTGGCTTTAATCTGGTTTAGCTAGAGCTAAATAAAATCATTAACTGTTATTTTAGAAGCTCAACATGGATAAAGGAAGTATTTCATTATTCAGGTTCTTTCAGATCCAATTAATTGACTTCTTACACATGGATCATGAGAATTATATCATTTCCAACACTTTCATCAGCACTTGGGGCCTGAGCTTACCTTGAAATACATTCAACATACATGAATACATACTTTGAGACATAAGGAACTATTGGAATGATTCAGCCTAGATTTGTAGAATTCAGAATACTGCAGTGGGAAAACAATGGCATGCAAAGCATTACAAAGAAACCTAAGTGAAAGAAAGGGTCTCAGAAATAAAGCAGCACATAAAGCCTCAAATGAGACAAATAAGACATTATTTGTGTATTCTGAAATGGTTCCTGTTTTGGACAGTTTGGGATCAGTGTTCCTAATGTAATCCAAAGGTCACCAACTAACCAACTACACCCAATGTGTCTGGAAGTTGAGTCATGGCAACTGGACTTCTTTCCTATTAGGTTGAAACGTTTCGCTACTCATCCAAGTAGCTTCTTCAGTATGAGGAGAGTTGGTAGGAGACCTCTGATACATCCTCCACATTGGTTTCACTTCCCCCCTGGTCTGAATAGGCTTGTTAGATAGACAAAGGATGGGGGTTGAGTGAAAATCCCACTTCTGCAGTCCTTCTCCTCCAATTGTTATGGATTGTTAATACCACTTACTTCACCTACAGAGGTTACTTTTACAGACAGAAACATGGCTGTCCCATGGGTTCCCCGGTGTCGTCCATTGTTGCTAACTCATACATCGAAGAAGTGGAAAAGAAGGCACTAAACACCTTCCAGGGGATGACTCCAACCCATTGGTTCAGGTATGTGGATGACACTTGGGTGAAGATCAAGATTCAGGAAGTACAGGCCTTCACAGACCACATAAACGCAGTGGGCCCAAATATCAAGTTCACCAGGGAAGACACCAAAGACATCTGGCTGGCTTTCCTGGACTGTGCAGTCATCATAGGATCCAATGGCAGCTGAGGAATAGAAATCTACAGAAAACCTACACACACTGATCAATTCTTGAAGTTTGACTCTCATCACCCATTGCAACACAAACTAGGGGTCATCAGTACTTTAAACCACAGAGCAAGAAACATCCCTACCTCCACAGAAGCCAAGAAGAAGGAAGACTGACATCTGAAGACAGCTGTTAAGGTCTGTGGATATCCAAAATCGCCTTTTAACAAGGCAGAGTCCTGACCCAGCAGGACAATGGAACAGTCTGAGACCCAGAGCCGACAGAAGAACCTGGTCATTCCTTACATGGCGGGTGTGTCTGAAAAGCTCAAAAGGATTTTTGGTAAACACCACATACCCGTGCACTTCAAACACACTAAGGCAGAGACTTTTCCACCCAAAAGACCGGACACCAAAACACAAAAGGAGCAATATGGTATATGCGGTCCACGGCAAAGAGGAGTGTTCGGAGCTCTACATTGGAGAAACCAAACAGCCACTAAACAGGAGAATGGCCCAGCACAGCGGGGGCAACAGCTCAGGACCACAATCAGCCATGTTACTTCATTTGAAGGACAAAGGACATTCATTTGATGACCAAGATGTACTCATTTTGGACTGAGAAGATCAGTGGTTTGAGAGAGGGGTCAGGGAGGCCATACATGTGCATATAGAAAATCCCTCACTCAAGAGGGGTGGAGGCCTTAGATATAATCTGTCTCCTATTTATCATGCTGCCCTTTCATCTGTCCCCAGGAGGATCAGGACCACACACCAGAAAGACCACTGTTAATGACAGTGGTTAACAGCAACGTGCAGAAAGAGACTGGGACAACATGCATAGCATAAGGTCAGACCTAGTCATATTAATGGTAGATATCATGAAATCTCTGGGATTCGATATTAGTTATGATGAGACAGGAGATATCCTCCCATTCACAGTTGCCATCCATTTGCTACGTGTGACATAAATGGTGACAAGATGGAGTTAACACACTTGTCCCCACTCACTCTCCTTATATATAGTTTACATGCATGCTTAACACCTGCAGAGGGCTTGGGATTCTTGTGACTGTTAAAAGTCTTTAATTTTAAATTGCCATAAGAAAATATCTCAACACTGAAATTTCAGTGCTAGAATAAATTCTTGTAGCAATTCAATCAAAATTTTACAGGGAGAGAGTATATTGAAGCCCACTTATCACTCTCCTTGACATTCTCCTGTTTTTATCTTGCAAGCTGTTTGCTTGTAATTTTCACACATTATTTTTCTCAATGGGTAATTCCGAATAGAGTTCATAGCGCTTGTTCCGTCTTGTCCTTCTTGATGGGTTTATTTCATTTTTATTTTTTGGTGGAAATACAAAAGAGGAAAACAGCAGTTGGAAATCAAGTGGAAGATGACAGCAGTGTATAGAGCCCTTGTAAAGCATCTATGAATGAGCCAGGGCAATTGCATCCTAAAAGTACCCTTTGTTTCGTTTGTCTCTACCGCATGGGGCATACATACACTTGGGCTGCACACGTTCCTTCTTTCATTACTGAGTGTTTCATGAGATAAATTGACTTAAGGGTTCTCTTGCAGACTCTCTGTGTTGTAGTGATAGTGCCACATAATTGTTTACTTGAGAACTGACCTGCTCTGCTAATAAAGTGGCAGACTTTGAGGTTCCACAGCCATGGTTTGCTTGCTAATCCAGATACAGACTGATGGATTCTAGTTACCTTTTATGTAAGCTGGTTATTAGATACAATGGCAATTATAGTAAGCAATTATTATCAAGCTGCTTACATTTTTCTTAGCTTTATTAGCTACTCTGAACTGTAGATTTGAGTTTGTTTCGGTGTAAATCAGCCATTCTTAATCTTTTTTGACCACGGCCATAAACACAATATGAAAGAAATATAGGCCAAATCAGGATTGTATAAGTCACATAATTGTGACTTGTATATGTCACAGAATTGTTTCCAGTCTGTGGCCTCTTTCAAATGTGCCAGGGGCCCCCAAGGGGCCATATGGACCTCAATGAAAATAGCTGGTGTAAATGAATGACCTTGTTCTGATCCCAAAGTGTATTCACCTACGATGGAAACGATCTTGGTTTGAAACAGACAACATATTCCAGCTAAGTGTAGATTTTGTAGATAGTACAAAGCGGTTCTGAATGTTGTCACTGTCATGAGATTGAAGGAGAGTGGGACTTGTAGTCAGAGATTAAAGGAGAGTGGGAATTGTAGTCAAGGAAGAGGAGAGAAAATGGAGTCTGTTAGGCTTTAAAAATGAAAGGAAGACATGGGAATGTAAGAAAGGCAGAGAGGTTGTTTTTCTTAATTTACAGCCAGCCTGGTACAGTGTGAATCCTGATAAGCGTACAAGGACGAGGAGGCACAGAGAGCACGAAGACCCAACAAATTCTTTTCTTATTGGAATGGAGATAAACCACCTGCATCTTCATGAGAATTGTGGGCAGAATGGACAGTTACGCCTCTTTGAGTTGATTGGTTTATGGTCATGAAGAAGGAGGTCCTAGGAATGTAGAAAATGGACGATGGGTTATGTGGGGGAGAGGTTCCAGATCCATGATGATGGAGAGAGTGTGAACTTGATGGTTTGTGTATGTAGCTTGAAGGAAAGAGAATGTAAGTAAGAGAAAGAAGGAGGTGGGACTAGCCCACCTTAGCCCAGTTTAGTCTTTGTTATTTTTAATGGGAATTAGTTGTTGTATTTAATTATGGTAATCTTTTGAACATGTTATTTATGCTGTTCTTGAGCAAAAACAAACTGTTTCTATGAAACTTTATTTTCTTAATAAAAATTAATTATAAAAATCTTCACTAAGGATTGTCTCTTGGATCAGCAGGGTTTGACTAAATCCAGAGGAGTGGTAATGGCCATTGACTAGCTACCAGAGAAGTCCTAATTAACTGAGCTGTTGTGAGTTCTTAGGAACTACAAAGCCCATGTGTCTGTACTTGCAAAGTACTGAGTAAAAGTAAAGTGTTCTTTTAAGGTCAGGCTTATTCTAGGCGCAAAGGCTACGCACTGCTGGAGGTTGAGGACTTGCCCCAGCGTAAAGGTGGTAGATTTGTGGCTGAGGAATTCCCTGACCGAAGGACCCATGCTCCTTAGGGAGATTCGGTCCTGACAGTCACCTCCTTTAATTCTTACAAGTGCTGAAGGAAACATTAAATATAAGCTATTCCCATAATCGTCTGTGAGCAGCAAGAGGAAGACTTTTGTGGCACTTGAAAGCTGAATGGATTATGGCATAAATTTATCTCACCTGGAATTCTAAGGAGATCTGGGGAGATGCTGTGGTCCCATCCACAGGCATGTGGCATTTTGAACAAATGACAGCAGATGTGGGCAAAGCAATGGCCCTCTGAATGTTGTTAGGCTGCAAATCTCAACAGTCTTCACCATGGGCTATGTGGGCTAGTGCTAATGAAAATCAAAGTCTAATGACATCTGGAGGGCTAAATTTGCCTCTATCTATCTGTCTATCTATCTATCTTGTTTGAACCCTTTTATGAAACCAAAGTGGTAGATGGTAGATCAAGATCGACTACTACACTGGGGGCATTGTAGTACATCACCAAAATTACCAGCTCTCTGTGGTTTATTAATAATAAAATAATATGTGTGTTTTTAAAAACCCATCACAATTTTTTCTTTCCTAGAATAAACTGCTATGATCAAGAAAACTTTGTCAGAGAATAAGGATGAACAGGTGTAGGTTTATATTTGAAAGTATTTATACATAAGCTCCAGTGGTCTGGTACTGAAAAATTGCTGGGCTAAGCATGTGTTCATACCCTGTTATTCTTTTTCAGGTCTACCTGCCTGAGGCATTGTTTTGTACCTTGCACCTGTTTGTAGTCATAGGAGTGCTAGTAAAAAAGGGAAGGAGACCCGATAAACCCAAACTCTACCTATTCATATTCTTTAGGGATTGCAGTCATTCTTTTCCTGGAAAGCAATGTGTTTTTGTGACTGGATCCAATGTACTAGAAGCACTTATATTTTAATGCATACAGCAGTATGTTGTAAAATAACTACACTGGCTGCTTATGTTGTAAAGAAAACTGTTTTTGTACCAGGATTATGTGCCTGGGTCAAATAAAAATATCATTTGGCACTGATCTTGCAGAAATGTATATATGGGCACTTTGCATCAGGTCCAGTCATAAGAGTCCAGTTTCTGTCTTGGTTATCATTTGAAACCGCTTAAGGTGGCATTGAACATTTGTGTAAATAAATATGGGTGCTTGAGGGTTATCTGCTACAGGATTTAGAACACAAAAACTTGGCATATCACTTTGGACTTTTGGTAAACCATTACAGCCCATCATATCTAAAGTTTAAGGTAAAGGTAAAGGTTCCCCTTGACAATTTGTCCAGTCGTGTTCGACTCTAGGGGGCGGTGCTCATCCCCGTTTCCAAGCCATAGAGCCAGCGTTTGTCCGAAGACAATCTTCCGTGGTCACATGGCCAGTGCGACTTAGACACGGAACGCTGTTACCTTCCCACCGAGGTGGTCCCTATTTATCTACTTGCATTTGCATGCTTTCGAACCGCTAGGTTGGCGGGAGCTGGGACAAGCGACGGGTGCTCACTCCATCGCGTGGATTCGATCTTACAGCTGCAGATCTTACAGCACAGAGGCTTCTGCGGTTTAACCCGCAGCGCCACCACGTCCCTGTCTAAAGTTTACCTCCTCCCATATTAATCTTTTTGTAGCTTAAGAAATGCTTCAGAGGTATTGCTGTATATCTCATCTCCTTGTAGGTAGTCTAAGTGAAGGCTAGGCTGGTAGGTACGTAGGATAGGGCCTTTTCTGGTAGCACTGCATTTATGGAAATCTCCCTCAGGAGGCTAGATTGCCCTCTACTTTGTTTAGGGCAACTAGTTTTATTCCACATAACTTTCAAGATCTTTAGGCTTCCTTCCTTCCTTCCTTCCTTCCTTCCTTCCTTCCTTCCTTCCTTCCTTCCTTCCTTCCTTCCTTCCTTCCTTCCTTCCTTCCTTCCTTCCTTCCTACCTACCTACCTACCTACCTACCTACCTACCTACCTACCTACCTACCTACCTACCTACCTACCTACCTACCTACTAGTCTACATTTTGCTCTGTATCATTTCTAAATCATTTTTACAGTTTTAAACTGCAAGTCTGGAGGAAGGGAATTTGGGACTGAAAGGTGACTCAGAATACTTTTATGAATAAATAAATTGCAGGGTTGATTTGCAGTGTTGTACCTTTCTGGGGGGAGCACAATATTTAACTGTGAAGCCAACAGAACCCTGAACTATAATACAGGGAATGAAAGCCTTTCTCAATTGAAAGCCTATAAAAATGAGTGATTGAAGTTCTCTATCGATATATGAAATAGGAAAGAAACAAGGAGGCTGCAAATTAAAGGCTAGCCTGTTCAATTTCCCTCTCCACAGACTTCTTTAGTTTTACTTTCTATAAGACAGTATGAAGAAAATACTGAAGCTGGCCTGTTCCAACAATGAATGATCCTATTTGCTTACAAGTTGTCTTACCCTTCTTTAAATATCTCAAAAAGACATTAGATTTTGATAGCATGCAGATTTATTTACTCCCATTTGATCAATTAGTTTAAAGATGGGTCAGTGATTAATCAACTAAAATTATTTCATTAGTTGACAGCAAAGAAGAAATTGTTCATTTTAGATGTCTTATTCCTAAGAGTTCTGTCAAAAGCTGTACAAGCCTGCCGTTAAAGAGTAGACCATTTCCCCCAAATTAAAGACCAATCATTGTCAAGCAGTCCTTTGTCATTTAGTAGCTTCGAGCATCCCCAGAGTTGTCAGAGAGGAATTTTAGAGTAGGAGGAAAGACTGGAGCTGCTATTTTACCTGTCGAAAGCATTCCTTGACATAACACGATGAGATGGCTGTCACCTCCTTAAGAATCAGAATTCTTCAGCCCACACTTTTGCCTGGTGTTGACTACTTCTTTATTTACTCTTTGTGCCTTTGAATTTTGCTTGGGCTGGGGATTTTCTGCTAACCACCAGCTGAAGGCAGCCTCCTCAGTTGGGATATTGTAGGAAGGCCCACATCACCTCCCACACAGTCTCTTTCTGAAAGAGAAAATGGGATCGCCTTTCTCTCTGAAGAAGCACTTTTGGAACAAAAGGGATTTCCTTGAGTGTTGATAGAAATGTCCATCTTGTTTGCTATACACAGCAGCTATTCTGCTGGAGTATCCAGCTTGATTTTTGCAGGACCACAGAGTGACTTAAGTTGCATTCCCTAGTGCTCCATATGTGCATTTGGGGTGTGGTTAATAGAAAACAATTTAGAACAATTTTAATTTCTTTTAGAAGGCAGTAAGCAGATGCTGCACAGGCATCCTGTGACACAGATGAGAATTTTATTCTTTACTTCTCATTTGGAAATAAACTAAAAAAGCAATAAAGGGGAATTCATAAATGGATAACATCATATTTTTAAAGCGTGTCTTATAGAATAGCCACACATAAAACATTTTTTTAAAAAAATCAGTTTAACTGTCACTATCCTCCCCTTAAAAATTCCTGAAGTTGGACTTCTGTTAAGGGCTTGCCAGGTCTTCTGTTAGAAGGCTTCTCCAGTACCTCATATCAGAGCCACATTTCTCTGGGAACAGGGAATTACCATGCCAATACAGATATGCCCTAACAATATTAGCTACATCCAGGCTTCTCTTCTTCAGTCTTGTCTTGTTGTCCACTGACTCTTGTTGTCCAAACTGGATGCATGGGGCAGTATTTAATGTGCTTAATTTGCATGTGTCCTCTCTTCACATATGGAGTGGGAAGGTCTGTTTCTTTTACTGCAGATAGTGATGATCAGGAACGAAACCCTGTCCCACCTACATCTTCTCTTCTTGGGCTTCATTGCAATTCAGTCCCCACCCAATTCTACAAAGTCGGCTGCCACTCAGCTCATTCCTAGTATCTGACCTAGTTTGAGAAGAAATTGCCTAAAGCAGCCATGCAAGGTACACGATCAGTTGTGCAACCAGTCTTGGAAGCAGTGTGTTATTGGGTGTGGGAAGGGAAGCCTGCCAGAGTGGTGGGAATGCTTATGTGATCACCTTCTACAATCATGCAACACAACAGCCTAAGTTTTTTACGGGGTTACTGAGTCTCTTGTAGTTTCAACCCAAATAAGAACAAAGTATCCTGTATCAAGCTTAGGTAACAACCTACTTTCCATCTTGTGTGAATTTCACATTCTACAAAACTTGTTCTTTACATCCTTCTTGTGGATCAATCTGTGCCGATTAAAAAGCTCAGAGAGTAATATAAAGTTCTAAAATGAGAGTAGAAATGTAATGTATAATGCATCTAAAAACTATACTATAACAGATTTGCAGTAGTTTTCCTAGAAATGTGTTAGAAGTATTATTGGTCTAAATCAGGAAAAATTCAAATTACAGATTTTAAAAAAGCTTTAATATGACTTTTAAATTACTTGGAGGAATAAGCAATGAAACTGATCTTAGCTGCCATTAAATGTGAGTGTATATTGTATGAAAGGTTGGGAAATGCACCTGATTGTATAATCCTACAAATGTCTACTCAGAAGTAAATCCCATTGAGTTATTGGCAAGTGGCTAAGCATGAAAAATGTCAGATAAATTGTGTCCTTTTAAAAGTGGAGATTGTACATGTGCTGCCTTAAGATTCTGCCATTTGCCCCATGTAATCTAACAAGCATAGAAGGCTGGTAATGCTACTGAAAGTACATGAAAAAGACCTAGATAGTCCGAGAATACTCATGAGATGCTACCAGAGGTGGTGAGTGCCTAGACTATCTATGCAGGACATGACTTGGCCACAATTTAAAAATAGAGCCCCACAACCAAGAGATACTTGAGGATTATTCGTCAGGCAAATAGGTATGAATATCCAGGCAAAGCATTGCATGCCTCCAACTTAGGAGCAGGTTGTGGACCAAATGAGAAGGATGCCTGAAATTTGGGCAAGCACACCTTGCTCTGGTTCCAAGCCAATTTTGCCCCAAGGTTTTTGGTAGGATAGGACCAGGCAGACATGAAGATAGGGACAAGGAACACATTCAGATGCAAGTGTGTTTAGCTCAGTCTTCTATCCACCCCTTTTTGAAAGTGACTCAGCACAGGAATTAGCTACTACGATACTTCACTCGGGACTTGGAACAAATTGCTGTGAGCTGTTTATCTCCCTCAATATTGGAATCTTCATCTCCCTCATTCCCAGAGGCCCTAGAACTCCAGCCTGCTTAGAGCAACCCCCACAACAAACTTAACCTAGCCTCACATGCTCCATAGCTAACGTTCCTGTACTTAAGACAGATAGCATGGATTTATGTTGTAGTCATTTGGCATTCTGCCGTGTCTGTCTGCATTAGATTGTGCATTCTCCAACTTAATTCATTTTCTTTTAAAATTCATATAACTTTGTTACTGGAAGCCTTGTGGAAGTTTCCCCCAAAGAGTGATCATTAGGGGTATTTTCCCCCTTGTGTTATTTGGGCAGGGGGAGAGAATAACGAAGAAATAAAAACACTGTGTGGATTACTGAAATCAGTAGGCTAAGACATGCTATTGCCAACGCTGACAGATTCCTTATGTGGACATATTTCAGATAACGTATAGGCCTTCGCACTTGACTGGAGAGGCCATGTCTTAATATAATTCATTGAAACCTGATCACTATGGTACCCTTGGTGTTTATAGGGTTGCAGCCTCAATGTGATTGGGATGGCATCGAGATTCTAGGAGGAAATCCTGGAAGCTCACTTTTTAAAATTGCTAGTCTATCAGTTGGAGCATCAGGCTGTGAAGCCAAGATTTTGATTCCCCACTGTACACACACTCACGTACACGCCGAAAAAGAACCAGCTTGAGCAGGCTGCCCTGCCCCGGAATGGCCTCAGAAGAAGTGAATGGTAAACCACTCTTAATATTCTATACCTTGGAAATCCTGAAAAGGGAAGCTATAAAATCTATGTGATGGCTTATAATTGTTATATTAGTCTACCAGCCACTAGGGACCAGTCCAGCCCTAGTACTGGGTCTCAGGCTGACCTAAGTTACCTCTTTGGGATCCAAGCTACACCTGCTCTCCCTCTACTAAGTAGTTACAGTTAAGCAGTTTTTTGGTGTCAGTCTTGATAGACATTAAGGCTACCTTATACCAGGCTCTGAAACTGTTTATGAAACAGGTGACTGATCCTAGGTTTGAACTCAATCAGTAATCACAAGTTGAGTAAAGCAGGGAATAAGTGGGATTTGTATAAGTGCTGACTTTCTGTTGGACAATACGTTCCATAGGTCTGCTCTAGCTGAAACTAGCAATTTGATTTGGGCTTTAGGTTAAAATCTTGATTAGTCTTAGTTATCAGAGGTGCCAAGAAAATGCATAATTAAAAGGGCAGAATTGGGGTAGAATTTAGCTTGGGAAATAAATAAGGGAAGTGGGCACACCTTCCTGAAGTTGGATCCATGATTAACAGGAAGCCAGTGTTCTGTCTGTCTTTTGTACTGTCTTCCTTTGGGATATGAAGCTACATACCCACCACCCCATGCATATAGGCTCAGAATTAAATCCCACTGAATTTAATAGAACTTACTCCGAAGTAAGGATATAATGATTTATTTCTTTAAATAATTGTTTGTCAATTTTTAGCCAAAAATGCTCACAGAATGGGCAGCTCACAGTGAAGAAAACAAGATAGTCATTTCTTGTTCACAGGCTTACCATTTAGGAGCTGTAAGACATAGAAAGTTGATGAAAGTATGGCACCATGAGCACTTAATAATGGCCAGTTGGAATGGAAACACTTCAGGAAGAAAAATAAGCTAGGTCTTCAACACAGCCAATGAGCAAACTCTTGCTTCGCTTTCCATCTTACTCTGCTGCAGCTTCTTGGAGTGACAGTTGATAGGTACTGTTCGAGAGAGAGTCTGATGAAGTTGATCCTTCAACTGACCTGATGGAATGGCTGTTGCTTGGGGCTACCGCACCCATCACCCTTCCTCTCAAAAACTAATTGGATTGTATTCATCGTACAGCATACAGCATAATCCTCGTTCTTGATAAGTGGTAGTGGTCATCATAGCAATGCTATGTGTGGTAGAATTATCACAGGGCTGTCCAACTAAGAGGGGATAAAAAGATAATCTTAACTCTCTGAACTCTGCCTGCCATTATGGTACATGTCATTCCCCAACCTGGAAACAGATGTCTTGAAATGAAGTCAGACCATTGTGTGTGTTGCACCACAGTGCATCTGATGGCTCTAACTGTTCAGTTTTGAGTTTTAAAGAAAACCAGATAGCCAAAGGTGAGAGCATTCTGTTTCCCTAGAATTGGCTTTCCACCATCTGTAACTCTCCATGGTGAGTTCCCCCCCCCCCCACTAACCATCAATACAACAACACAGCAATATTACCTCATCAGTCATGATTTACTTAATGTTTTCTGAATTTAGTAATTTTTGATTAAAATTTAATGCGAACATATCATATCATATGCCACATATATTATTGCAGCCATTAATCAAGTAACCTTATTAATGAAATGTCGGAAGGCTGGCTGAAAAAGAAGCCGAAAGCTTGATAGATATTCAGCACAGTTATGTGAGTGATTACTAACCGGGGGGGGGGGGGGGGTTGGAGCAATTGTATGGGGCTTCATTAATATACATTTACAGTCTTCTGTATATGGCATCATCAGATGTTTTAACCTTAGTTAAGTTTGATCCTTAATTTGCTGAAAGACACTAAATATTAATAATCTTGAAAAATATGAAGTCTACGATTAGCTCTCATAATGCCTAGATGATTCATACCATATCAGAATGCCTTTGTAACAAAATGTGTACCATGAATGTTGTCAGGGTTAATGGATCATTTTTGCTTTTGTTGTTGTTTTAGATGGAAGAGCAGATGTTTCTATACAAGCCTCTCTGAATCTTCAGATTAAAATAAATGAATACTTTTTAAAAAAAATTAAGGGGCTAAAAGGACTTTAGATGACTACACGTTAAAAGAAATACAGGGCCGCTGCCAACACTGACAGCCTCCCATCAAGTCTCCATTCCCTATTGAGGTGCAACAGAATTGCATGTCCTGCTGTTGTGAAGCTGTGTGTATCTTCACCCCCAGTCTTACATAATGGGTTAGTATTGGAACTGAGAAATATCCAGGTTAGAGATGACGAATGCATAGCTCTCCAGATAGTCAGGCTGGAATTCCCATCAGCCCCAGTCAGTACAGCTAGTGATGAGGGATGATGGGTGTTGTAGTCCAACTGTATCTGAAAGGCTACACAGTCCCCATCCCTGGGCTAATTTATGCTGCATCAGAGCTTGGAACTAAAAGTTGCAAATAATGTAACTTCCTATAGTCAGTTATTTTTTTGATATAATTAGATCATATTTCAAAACTGATGCAAGTGAGAATGAAGTTTATTTACCGGTTTAATGAGAAGTATTTTCTAATTGATGTGTGAAGTCATTTTTAAGGGGATTGGGGAGATTTCTAGAGGCATTTTGACATGATTTTTTTCACTCATCATGCCATTCTTTTACCAATCCTAAGGGCTTTTTAAAGTAAACCCCCCTCCAATAACAAACAGTAACATAACAGGTGTGCAAGGGCTCCCACTGTAATGTAAAGCAACTGTTCTAGCAGGGTTTCTTGGAGTTGCAGTGCAAAATATATCTTCCCTCATCTCTGGGCCTATGACAGAAGCTGCCATCTGCACCAGTGGTGATTTCCTTCCCAGGTAAATAGCAGTTTCAAGGTAGTGATTTTCATTGGGCCCCTGCCATGGGCAGAGGGAGCTCAGCTCATGCACTGGGGTACCTTTAAAAACAATCACAGTGCCAGAAGTACTAATATGTTGCCACCATACCACCCTGACCTTAGTTCTGTGATAGGAGTCAACTAGGGGAATACAGAGGTCACTAGGGAGGGATTGAAAGAATTCTGCCCCATGTCCTGGAGAGTCATTGCTGGTGCATAGTTGTCAGCACTAGCCTAGATGGGCCAATGTCCTGACTCAGTGGAAGACAGCTTCCAAGGTTTGATAGTCTCAGCAAACCCATATCTTAGTGAATGGGATGAAGTGTGAAGTTTAATTTTAATGTCAAAACATGTTAGTTCACTGACTGAAAGTATCAAAGTATTATGAATCCTTTAATTTTATTCTTGTCCATGATGAAAAGTGTTAAAAATTGAAAAATTAGGTTAACTATTCTTATAAGCAGTATCAGTTCATGGTATGGGCAGGGCGAGCTTGTGGAAGGGTGGGTGAGTGGAATGCACTTGTGGAGGGGAGGGGTGCGCTTGCATGCATGCGCGAAGGGGCGGAGTGTGCTTGTAGAGGGGAGGGGCGTGCATTCACGGAGGGGCGGAGCGTGCTTATACACATGCGCAGAGGCAGGGTGCGCTCGTAGAGGGGCGTGCTCACGCGCATGTGTGCGGGTGGTGGGCCATGCGTGCGGGGGGGGGCGGGAGGTGTGTCTCCACAGCCCGGTCCTGCCATGGCCACGGACCAGCACCGGGCCACAGACCAGGGGTTGGGGACCCCTGGTCTAGGACACACCCCTAGAGCTTTACCTTTAGAGTGTTCTTACGCAGTTTCTACTATTCTTATTAATGGATAAAAATGAAAAACAAAATAGGGAATGAATTAGTTTCTACAGAATGTAGTAATTATCATATTATATTCATCTGTGCCTGGTTGGTATTGCATTTCTGGGCTGATTCAGAGCATAGTTTTCTATTTTTAGAAGCTGAAATGTTATCTGAAGTTATTCTCCCAGTTATCTGAAGGATGCCCTAAATTCATGTGTTGCCCCAGCCTACATATTTATGTCATCCTTGAAGGTCCTCTTTATTGGCATGCCTCCCAGATCACTAAGGTTGGAAGGCACTAGGTCTAAGGCCTTCTCAGTGGTGGCTGCAAACATGGAGTTACCTCCCTCTCACAAGAAAGATACATAGGCTGCTTTGAAGAAAGTTTTAAAAATCCATCTATTCTCTTCGCTTTTAATTGAGAAGTCTTTCGTTATCCACTACTGATAGACATTTTGAAATTGGTTTTATTTACATTATACTTGTTACGATGTTTTTATGCTGTAAGCTGTGTTGGGAAAGTAAGCCATGTTGACAGGTGGCTAAGAAAGCTATCTTGACAGCTGGCTAAGAAACAAATAAAACATCATTATTTGTGCCACACGGCAATTTGGAAGACACTACAAGCTTCGGTTCATGTTGCTATGTTTCTGATTGGGTGACGTAAACATTAGTAGAATATTGAACATGTTATTTCTCCATGGAAGGTGGTGCCTCCAATTTCACGATTGTGAGTAAACTGCTCCCGGTTTTACTCTGGACTTTACAGCAGCTATCTGGGTGCTGAATCCTATCACTAAAATAGATTCAGCACTTGAGATAGCTTCTTGAAAGGCTCAGAGTAAAGAATCAGAACTGATTCAACCATAAAATCTGATTCACCACCTCTGAGTGCTAACTAGAGATGGGATAGTTGTATTCGTCTCCCAGGGGAGATGAATGCGAATATTGCCACCACAGGTGGCCGGGCCCTTTGGACCCACCCCCAAGAACTGGCCGGTCCATGTATCACTTTGTGGCACGACACACACTGCCATCGTTGTTTGAACTGCGCCAATTGTGGAAATAGCCTGGCCGGCACTTGCCTGCCTCCCTGCACTGCTGACCACTCAGCAGCTGACTTGTCATCCCACCTCCTTGCAAGAGTGGTCAGCAGCGCAGGGAGGCAGGCAAGTGCCGGCTGGGCTACTTCCACAGTTGGCGCAGCGCGAACGATGACAGCCATGCACACTGCACTGTGAGCGGTAGGTGATCCGGCCAGTTCTTGGGGGTGGGTCCAAAGGGACCGGCCACCTGTGGTGGCAATATTCGTCTTCGTCTTCCCTGGGAGACGAATACGAATATCCCATCTTTAGTCCTAACTGCAAAAGAGAAGATTTAAGCCCCACTGATTTAGCAGAAATGTTGTTTATTAACCATGGTCATACTTTACTTTGTCACCTAAACCTGTATATTAGAATGCACAACTTGGTTGCCCCTATGTTTCACAACCTGCTTTGCTAGACGTTGTGTAGGGATGAATCTCCTTTTTAGAATATGTGAAAACTCATTTGGCAGAGGAATCTTTCCTGCCAGCTGTATCTGTTTTGCTAGGCTGCTGATACAAAGGTTTGTGGGAGCTAGTAAGAACACCCAAATCTCTTCAGTTGTCATTGAATGGCTGTGCATCGAAAGATCTTCCCAGAGGTTTGCTCTATACAAAGCACATCCCACACATTATCATTATTCATTTGTTTGGCTAGAGAGGCTTGGTTTCCACACACACACACACACACACACACACAGATGTGTTCTTCCTGTTTCACATTTGTTACTGTGGACTGTTGTTCGTCTGAAGAAAATACGTCATTTGTCTGTACGAACTGAGATTTTCAGCTGATTCATGAACAGCTTTTGTTAACTGTAAGAGTTAACAAAAGGGGAGGAAAGGTAGAAGCACCATCGAGGCATATGTCAAGGTTCAGATGGATTCTTTCCTTCTCTGTATCCTAGACAGTGCAGCCAGTGAAAAGAAGAGTTCAAATATGATTTGATACAGCCCATCATTAAAGAAAACGAATAGAGCAACAGGAAGGCAGAGGTAATTACAACATAGACAACTATATATAAGTGTATGTCGGTGTGTATTCATTTCCTTGTCCTTCAGATAGATAGCAAAAGTCTGCCATGCAGAGAAGAACATGTCTATTTTAAAGTGAAGTTCTGGACTCGAGCAAATTTGCTTGTTGTTAAAAGGAGGGGAGAGAATAGAATTAAGTGGCTTGAGGGAAGAAGTAATCAGTACAATAGTGTTTATGTATTGCTTGCACATAGAACAGTCATGAATTTTGCAGCTCCTGGAAGTAGGGAGAGTGGCTTTGAAGCAGACCTAGTAATGTCCTGCATACAGTCTAATCGTTCTTGTTTGACAAAGCAGTTCTAAATGCATTTAAGAGATGATCCATGCAGTACTCAGGGCCCTGTGGCTCAGGGGAAAAGAGGGAATCAGGATTATTTTGCTAGTTTTCTTCCCAGCAGTTCTTTAGGCAGGTTCCAGTGTTGGGCACACGTTAGTGTAACACTGGAATTTAGCAGAACTGAGAGGGGCAATGTCCCCCTTGCAGTGCAGACATTTGTGGACTTCCAAACCAGTAACCCAAACAGGGAGGGGGGTACTTGCTGAAAGTTGCTTTATTCAGAGCTAAGGAAGAAAACCCATTTTCATCTCCAGTCAATGATTAGAAACAAGAATGCTGGAGGGTTTTTGCAACCTCACATGCTACCTCTAGTAGGTATGTCTGAGAGGGACCTTTCTAGGCTGGGGTGATAGTCAGTCTATCCAGCACTAACCAATCATTCCTTCCCTGTCTCTGATTTCAAAGAGAGCCTCTGCCTCTCTGCTCTGTAGCTCTTTCCCTCTCTTTTGTCTGTTGAAAATCAGTTGGTCTGTTGAGGCCTGTTGCTCAAAACAGTCATGTTTTTAGCTTACTGTTTGATTTGTTCAACTGTAAGTAAATTAAACCTTTTTATTCCTTCTCCAACTAATGTCTCAGATTGAGTTATTGAGACTGTAAGTGCCAGTTGATGAGAAAAAGTGGTGGACTACTCTGGGGAACTTGAAGCTAATTCTTTTCTGTGAATCCTGCACTTCTGCTGCACAGCTAGAGGAATTTAACCCAAAATTCAAAACTCTGCAATAAAGACTGATATAAAGACATTTAAACTTTACATAGGCTGTGCCTGTACTGAGCACAGCAGGTCAGTCAGTAGCTGCATACCTGTTTTGCATTGACTCCAGCTGGCTCCTCTATTTAAAAGGCTGTCAGGAGACAGGACAGTCCTCTGCTTCAAAGCATTATATACTTGAAAGACAATCCAACTAATGTTCAGTTTACACAGCAAGAGAACCATATTATGATGGGAGAGCAAGGGCCTTGAAGTTGCCCGTCTGTTGTTAGCACCGGACAACAGAGTGAGCTGGCACACAGAGTGAATGTTCTTGCTCCAGCGGAGTATGTTGTAGTTCTGCCTATATTAATTATTTTTAAATGTGCAGCTGTATGTCCAGATTAACCTATAAAAATGTTATGCAAATCTACACCTTATTTTATTCTCTTCCTTGGCAAGGTTTAAGTGGCCATCATCATCACAACTGAGTTAGAATATACAACACAGCTGAGAACAGTCCATGTTTCTTCCAGTCTCATTTTTAACACTTGCCAGTAACTCTTACAGTGAAAAAGAAATGAAGTCATCCCTCACTGGGTTACAATTTTAGTGTACCATAAAGTAATGTACCTTATATTCTCATTACCGTGGAAAAGAATGAATTAAAGGTAACTGATTATGTGTACTAGATATGAATAACTAGTTATTTCTAAATTCTGTCATCCATTCCCACTTCCACAGATTTTCAGGATATGCAGCGGAGAGCTGATTGAGAAAGAAACAGTGTTAGTTTACATGCTTTTCATGAATGTTACCTATTTAAAGATATATTGTTTCCCAGCGGTGTGTTGTGACCAATTGTAAAGTTTGCAAAAATCTGCTTAATATCGTTCAATATCCCTGTATTAGAAATGAATGATTGCTTTTTTAAATTATTGGTAACCACTCTATCCCCTCCTGTATAGATACATTTCTTGGGTGATTTTATTATATACATAATAATAGTATTAGTAAGCTCAGATTTCCTTTGAATAAAAATGATTGGGAACAATATCTACCCTCAAGCATCTTTAATGTCATTACAGAAGGGTAGGAGTAAATTAAGCGGTATTTAGCCACCAAAGTCTTTAATTTCATTGCATTGGAGTGGGAGTGAGACATTATGAGGTCCAATTTAAAAAGTCAGTAATGTTTTTACATCTGAGTAGGAGTAAATTAAACAAAATCACTCCTGCACTGTTAATATCATTTTAATTGAACGTCATTCAGTTTCTAGCTGCTGCTACAATACAGCAGGCAATGCAATGGGTCTGACAAACAATTACAGTCCAGGTCCCATCTCTCCTAGAATTATGGAACTGTAGTTATGGGGAATGGGCAGGACAAGGATAAGAACCTGACAAGGTGGTAGCAAAGCTTTCCTTGTCACTTCAATGAAGCCTGCATTCAGTAGCTTAAAATATTGCACAAACAAGATCTAATCTGGCAAGTCTGCAAACCAGGTCATTATTTCTTGCATTTGGTTTTGTTTTGTTTTTTTAAGATGTGATTCAGTGCCAGAATGAATAAATGGAATTAGCTTGTCCACATAGAATTCACTGTTGGTTCCATCTTGATAGTAAGAGAGATGAAAAAATGGAGGCAGGGAGAAAGAAAGCTAATCAGTGAACAAACACATGGGGTGTTTTGTGCAAGAAAATCAGTAGAGTCAAATTGAAGCGAAGCCCAGGAGAGAAAAGGGGGTAGGAAATCTACGTTTTATTCTATGACTACATAGAGAATACAATATAAGATTTTGATTCCTTGGTACAAGACTCCAGTACTCTGGCATGGAACACTGTGCATTAGAGGCAGTGTGCAGAAACTGTGGTGTTTGTTCACTGTTAATAATATAAGTATGCCTGGCCACTCAGAAATGCTGGGGGAAATCCTGACAACACTGGGAGATTTCCTCCATTGCCCCATTGAGAAAGTCTCTAAAACTCTACATCTGCACAGTACTGGATCTGATTATTCATTGTCCATATGAACAGCATCTTTCTCATCTATCTGTAGGAGCTGTGACAAGCAAATGGAAGACTCAGGTTCTTGTGATTTCTCAGGCCTTCTCAGAGTTTGGAAATAACTAGTTACAAGTAATGTAGTTCTCTATAAGATGTTACTTTTGAAATGAATTATAAGAACGTTACTGAGAGGCAACAAAGCTATTATTGATGTAACAAGCCAAATTTCCCAGTTATGTTCAGATTTTTCTTTTAAAATGCATTTTAAAGTATTTTTTACCAGGAGTTATTCCAGTTTTATGCCACTGTCATCCATCTAAAGGTGTTTTTCCCAAAACCTTTGAAAAGTAAGGAAACAGTATTGAGCAACACAATACATAATGCAGCACGTTACTTTTAGAAGAACATTGTAACATGTCATGGCAACTGTGGTGTCCGCCTAGGTCATGAATATTCATATGCTATCTGCATAGACCAATGGGAGTGCTGGAGGGGCGGAGTCACGAGATATAAGAGACTCAGCAGGAGGAGGGGGAGTTTTAGATTGGGAGATTGAGGGTTGAGAGAGTTTTGGAATTTGGGCGGGAGAGTGGTGGTTGAGAGTGGATGAAGGAGGATGTTTGTTAAGAGTTAACAACATTGCTTGAAATATCATAATCTGTAACAATAAACAATTTCTATTTGGTTCTTTTAAAAATGACACATTGCCTGGACCTCTATTATAAATATTAAACAATGTTGATGTAATCAACTGGTGGCAGCTGAAAGACATGTAGTGTGAGCTCTTAGTTTGGTGAAACAAGCAGGGACCACGTGGGATCGTGACAGCAACAAATTGCTCTTCAAACATTATGACAAGTAACAGACTTTTTTTAAAAAAGCTATGTTCCAAGATTTGTGCATAAATAAATAAGATGGTGCTGATGTTAGCTCACTGCAAACTTGGGTGCCATTTGTTTCTTGGTGTATGGTTTCCTTCTCCCATCCCATACATATTGGGTTGGAAACTCAATCAATACAACTAAAGAACACTTCACAGTACAATAGTATTGTGTTGTTTGTTTATTACAAGATTAGCCTCAAGTATTCTGAAAAATGCCAAAACTCAGCCCTCCTGTAAGAAGGTCTGGGAAAAAAGTCAATCATCCATCAGCAAGGACAAACAGGCATAGAAAGATATGGGGGGAAAGCACTGATCATTGCAAGATTAGCTTTACATTGTCTGGCTGACGGGAAAAATATACAAACTAGGTACTTTTTCAGGACCAAATGCTCCATAGTTTCTCTTCTTTCTTATAATCTGACTCCTTAGACATGGGATGCCTTATTTCTGTCCCCTTATGATTATGTCATTTGAATATCATGAGTTGGCTACTGTTTATTTCCTTGGTTTTTTATTTGTTATTCTTTGCATCTATGAATAAAAGGTATTATAAAGTGTTCAATAACATGTAATCTAATTTTTAAAGAGTATATCCATACATATTGTATGAGTGCCTCTCCCTGTACAAAGTGCTTGTTTTCTTGGGGTATCACTTACTTATGGTTAGTTTTCAAAAAGCTAGCTGTGTTAGTCTGTTTCAACATATTTAAAAAACATTGTGAAACCTTCAAAGGTTAACAGATTGATTTCAGCGTAAGCTTTTGTGGTTACAACCTACTTGCTCACACACAGGGAGTGTAATATTTAGGTTACAGGTTATATACACATTTATGTGGTTGCATGGATGGGGTCCAAGTGAAGGTGGATTAGAGACAATAGCATTACTACCTGTTTCCTCGAAAATAAGCCCTAGTATGATTTTTCAGGATGCTCGTAATATAAGCCCTACCCCAAAAATAAGCCCTAGTTAAGTGAAACTCCACCCTCCATCATTGTGCAGCAACCAGAAGAAGATGACATGACTGTATTTGAATAAATGTAGATTGTTGTACATGAAAAAAAAAATCCCCTGAAAATAAGCCCTAATGCGTTTTTTGGAGCAAACATTAATATAAGACCCTGTCTTATTTTCGGGGAAACACAGTAACATAAGTAATGAACACTCAATGTGTTTATTACATAAACATCCTGGCTGTAGTTAGCTATATTCTGATATATGGCAAGTCTATGCATTATTGACATCCGAAGAGCCTGTCTTTAACAGCTATGTTCAAATCTTGCAAACAAAAGGCTCTGGATTCCTTTATTCTTTTGCTCTGTATATGGCAATAATTTTTGTTATAAAATCTTAAGCAGTCTTTTGCTGCCATGGGAAATTTGTGCCGTTTCCTAACAGTTACTACAATTTTTGAAATCTATTTTCTCTGGACCTAGAGTGTATATTGAATGTTTTCAGTCTGCAGGCCATTGTTTTGTTTTCCTTTTATTTGGTTTGGTTTGATTTTGGCATATTCTTCTTACGATTTGGACAGATCTAGGGTGTGACTAAACAGTGAAGGTACCCAGGCTGAAGCAGGCTATACAAAGTCAGTTGAGAATGCAGTCTGACATTTAATACAATCCTTGCATCCGCAGTCAATGTTTGGGTGGTTCCAGGACAGAAAATCACACCATACCTCAAAGTAGCCCTATTTATCCCCTTCCTTCCTCTCAGCCTTCATACCCTTGTATTCTCTCCTGTCTCCCTCTCCGCAGAGAGTGGAGAAAAGCTAGATTTTTAAAAGTGTATATATTGATGAGTGACGTATCACTTCATTGGCTTGCCACCAAAGTGACACAGCACTAGACTTGTAATGAAAAAAAAAATCATCTGTCCCTCCTCTTCTATCTCCCCCTAGACAGGGGTGTGGGGGTAAAGTCCCCCCCTCATTTATTGGCAAGTGGCTAGCTGGAAATTGGGAAGGATGATGATACCTCCAGTAAACATAACAGGCTTGGTTAGTTAATAAAAAAAATGTAAGCAGTACAGCACTAAGGATGCAGTCCATAATAATAAATTTTAAAAGACTAAAAACATAAAAACTACCACTAGTACTAAAATGCCATCTAAAATAAACTTTAAAAGCTTATTTCAGCTTATGGAAAAGGAAGAAGGGATAACAAGCAGAAGGCCTATTCTTTGAGACTTAATATCAATGAGAATAATGTTCTTATCACAGGTGACTTTAAAGCAAGGACAAGAACAATTTACTGTTCCACTCTTTATGACCATCAAAAAGTGCATAGGGAACAACTTAAAGCCAGCTTGTGTCACTCTGAAGACAATAGTGCTAATCCTTTGGTGTTAGGGCTGCTTGAATTTGTTTCAAAAACTAGTTTATGTCTCTAGCGCTGCAAATGATCAGGGAGAATTTACATTTGTCTCCTCCAGCAGATTAAATGTAGTTGATTATGTTTGAGCACCTAAATACCTGAAAACCTGGAGTGTATCTCAGAGTGCCCCTTCTTGGATGCACACTTTAACATGGTGAGGGGGTTTGAGTGTGTCAGGGAAGCCAAAAGCAAGACTCCAATTACAGACCTGGACTCCTAGAACGGTCACAGCTGAGGCACCAGACTAAAATGCATCTACCCTCTTCAGGAGTAATGGTCACATCAGCATAAAGAACGGATAGTTCCAAGGGTGATGGGTTGAAGAAACTTCTAGAGTGCATGGGATCTTTCACAGACAACGGCAGTAAAACTCAAGCTAACTCTTGTTAGTACTGTGCAGAAGAAGGCTATAGTAAACTACTGCTGAACCTTTTTTACCTTGAAAATCCTATGATGAAACAGTCCAAAATGAAAAAAAGATAGATAGTGTTAAAAGATAATACTTCCAGTTTGGAAAGCACTCAACCAGTTGTGCAGGAAAGAGCAAAGGACAAGTACAAATAGTGATGTCACTAATGATGCAACTAGATTAAAGCTAAAAGGATGTCTAGTAGCTGATGTGCACCGACATGAACAGAAAGTCCGATGCTGCACAACACATAAATTGGAACATGGAACATGAGAAGTATAAATTACAGAAAATTGTAAACTGTAAATCAAAAAATGGAAGTTAGCAGTGCTTGGTGTCTGAACTAAATTGGACTGGAATTAGATATTTTTAGTCAGACAACTACAAAGTATTCTACTCTGGAATAACAAATCCAGAGGAAATGGAGATGGGATATTTGTACTTGCATACAAATACCCTGGACCCAGGTGGCCAGGAAGCCCAGTCCTGCCTCCCTGAACCGACCCATCCACTTACAGGTTGCTGCACGGCACACAGGGCCGATATCCTGCTCGCTGCATCAATCTCAGAAGTAGCCCAGCTAGCGCTTCTCCGCCTCCCTGCACTGCTGGCCACTCCAGCTAGAGGGCGGGATTATGAATCTCCCCACTCAGCTGCTGAGTGGCCAGAGGTTCAGGGAAGCGGAGAAGCACCAGCCCGGCTATGTCCAAGATTGGTGCGATGAGCAGGACGCTGGCCATATACACTGCAAGGCAACTGTTAAGTGTCCAGGACAGTTTGGGGAAGCGGAACTGGGCTTCTCAGCCACCTGGGTCCAGGATATTCATATTCGTATATGAATACAAATATCTCATCTCTAGCTCTAATACTGAGGCAAGATTTAGCATAGGCAGTTAAAGGCTATAATGCAAGATCTCATCAAATAATATCAGTCAGACTCCATGGAAAACCCATCAATCACAATAGTTCCTGATATAGTTGTGCAATTAATATTCCAGTGAACAGCAAGTAAATATCCTGGTTCTGACCTGATGATATCTCTTTTGAGTTGCTGAATACAACTTGGTGATTTTTGTTCCTGACTTCCCTTTTCTCTTCAGTTAATGATTCCAACATAATTCTGCTAGGTTGGCTGATGGCCTTTGTAGACACAATCTATAAAAAGGACTTGAATGATCTGTCTCCTTTTAGTATGCTATTTACAGTCAGGAAGATTTTTGCCAGCTTTTTAATACTCAGATTAAAAGCATAGAGTAATGATAATGACTAGAGATGGGGACGAATTTAAAAAAGGTGATTCATTTTGATTCATGATTCGTCAATGTTAACGAATCAAAGAATACAAATTTATGAATATTCTTTGACAAATTGATGAATTGATTCATTGATTTGTCTTCACTTTAAAAGCCTATAAAACTGGCCCCCAACCACCTAGAGACACCAAACTTGCCAGGAAGCTTCCTCAGACTCTTTTCTACAAGTCCAGAAAGTATGGTGAACATTGGGGAATGGAAGCCTGAGTTATATAGTCACAAGGAGGACACCCCCAGGAAAGCTCCCCCTAGGTACTTAGAGAATCCAGAATCACACTGAAGCTTCCTATGTCTTTCCTGAACACGCCTGCCAAGTTTGGTGAAGATTGGATATCAGACCTCCGAGTTATTCACCCACAAATTGGGTCCCCGCAGGATAGTTTACCATGCGGCACAGAAGCTCATGGCATTGAGGGAGTTATATTTCGCCCCAGCAGAATGAGAGATCTTTGGCACTGAGGTAGCTTGGTTTGTCTCTGGCAGGCACACAGAGGCATGAGGCATTGAGCACTTAGCAGCAAAGTAGACCGTGGCTCCATCGGACACTGAGGTAGTTGGCAGCAGCAAAGTAGCGTGTGTTGCCCCATCGGACACTGAGGCACATAGCAGCAGCAAAGTAGAATGTGTTGCCCCATCGGACACTGAGGCACATAGCAGCAGCAAAGTAGCGTGTGTTGCCCCATCAGGCACTGAGGCAGATAGCAGCAGCAAAGTGGCGTGTGTTGCCACATCAGGCACTGAGGCAGATAGCAGCAGCAAAGTGGCGTGTGTTGCCCCATCAGGCACTGAGGCAGATAGCAGCAGCAAAGTAGAGTGTGTTGCCCCATCGGGCACTGAGGCACATAGCAGCAGCAAAGTAGCGTGTGTTGCCCCATCAGGCACTGATTTTCTAGGCTAGATCAGTGTGGGATTTGGACATTCCAGGTACCAACATGATTATTAGCGGATAGGGTGGCATGGGGGGGGCATCGGTGGTGTATTGGCAGATATCTGCCACATGGATGAGGAAGAGGGAGGCGTTTGCCATCAAGGTGGGATAGAGACAATCTCCAAAAAGAACTAAAATGCGCTCTTTTTGGCTGGCAGGGAGGGTGGGATGCTGAATTCAGATCAGCAAGCAACATTTGAGAATAAAGCCTGAGGAAGCTGGAATGAACAGTCTGCCTACCTACTGAGGCCAGGTTCTGCCTACCTACTGAGACAGTAGAAAAGGCTAGGAAGCTGGAATGAACATTCTGCCAGGACTTTGGAATGAAGCCGGAGTGGACTTTGGAGCACTGTGTTGACATGGGGACGCCCGGACAGCTTTGGGTGGGGCAGAGCCCGGCCCTCTTGGCACGGGGACGCCCGGACAGCTTTGAGTGGGGCAGAGCCCGGCCCTCTTGGCACGGGGATGCCCGGACAGCTTTGGGTGGGGCAGAGCCCGGCCCTCTTGGCACGGGGACGCCCGGACAGGCTTTGAGTGGGGCAGAGCCCGGCCTGGTTGGCGCTTGGATGTCTGGACAGGCTTGGGTGTGACAGAGACAGGCCTGGTTTGCGCTTCGATGCCCAGACAGGCTTGGGTGGCTCCGAGACCAGCCTGGTTGGCGCTTGGATGCTCAGACTATTTGTAAAAGGTGGCCGTGGGGGTGTTGTTTGTTTTGTTTTGTTTTTGATGGAGAAAAGGGTTGGTGGTTGTTTTTATGTAGTATTAGCATAGTATAATCAGAAACACTGGATGAGAGTTCTAGTAACAAAACACTAAAACAGTAATGAAAAAGAGAAGGGGAAAAAAAGATCATGTTGCATATTAAGCAAGGTTTTTTTTCCATTTTATGTATTTAATCATCTACAAGTACTTCTGCATTTTTCTGCTTTCTTTGAAAAAGTGTATTCTGTCATTTAAAAGTCACATATTCATAATTTTAGATGATTAGATAGCGGTACATTTATGAGGTTTTTTTTCTCCTTATTGGCAAATAACAATAAGCAATAAATGTTTGCAAGTTAGTCTGGATGCCCAGAAAAGACAGGCTTGGGTGGGGCTGAGCAGGCAGGCCTTTTGGAATGTAGCCCAAATGGAAGGAGCTGCAGGACTAGGAAATTGGTTAAATGGCCAGCAACGTTGACGTTTTGCCCCATCGGGCACTGAGGAGGTTGGCAGCCGGAAAGCAGGCTTTTTGGCCCCATCGGGGCACTGAGGCAAAAGGCAGGAGACTCTTGTCTTCTTCAGCAACATCACATTTGCCTGCAAAGTTAGTTAAGTTTTCCCCCAGGAGGCAACTGAAGTTGGAACAGCACCAGTAGCACCAGCAGCAGAATAGGGTCCAAGGTGCTACTAACGGTGGTTAATCCGCGGGGCTTCTCGATCGGAAGATCAGCAGTTCGAATCCATGCAACGGGGTGAGCTCCTGTAGCTTGTCCCAGGTTCTGCCTACCTACTGAGGCAGTAGAGAAGGCTAGGAGGCCGGAATGAACAGGCATGAATAATTGGAATAAAGCCCAAGGAGGCTGGAATCATGAAGCAGCATTTGAGAATTAGCCGGAGGAAGCTGGAAGGGGCTGCCGGACTTGAGAACATGGCCCAAGGAGGCGACTGGAATCAACAGAGACTCTTGCAGAGTGCGGGCGGCATACAAGTCAAATAAACAAACAAAAAAACAAACAAACAGCAGCAGGACCTGGGTTAGGGGAATGCCCCAGTCACATCAGTTCTGGCAAATACACTCTGGAAATACGTATAAATATGCATTTCTGAGATTTTTTTCTGAATAAATGAATCAGCGGATACTGATCCTGCAGATAGGGAGGGACATGTCACACACAGCATTAGTCAGGAGGGAGCACATTGGACAGGTTTGGGGGGGGGCTGAGCCTGGCCAGGTTTGCATCGGGTGCCACTGGGTCGGGTTGGGTCGCCGGAACCCGTTCGAAAGCATGTAACTGCAAGTAAATAAATAGGCAGCAACTCAGTGGGAAGGTACTAGTAATGGCAGTCCATGTCTAGTCATGCCGGCCACATAACCGTGGAAAAGTGTCTATGGAGAAACACTGGCAATTGGCAGTGAAGTAGGCTTTTGGGGCCCATCGGGCACTGAGGTAGTTGGAAGCAGGAAAGCAGGGGTTTTTGGGCCCATCAGGGCACTGAGACAAAAGGCAGCAATGTAGACTTGCGTTCAGCAACATTTGACTGCCAATTTCAGTTTGCCCCCAGGAGGCAACTGAGGTAGCAGAAACACCAGCAGTAGATGAATAGGCACCACCTCAGTGGGAAAGTACTACTAACGGCAGTCCATGTGTGTAGTCACATGACTACGGAGAAATACTGGCAATTGGCAGCAAAATAGGCTTTCTGGCCCCCTCGGGCACTGAGGTAGTTGGCAGCAGGAAGGCAGCGGGTTTTTTGGACCCATCGGGCACAGAGGAAGTTGGAAGCACAGTAGACCGTGGCGCTGCAGGTTAAACTGGTGAGCCACTGGGCTTGTTGATAGGAAGGTAATCTGTGCAACAGGGTGAGCTCCTGGGGTTTGTCCCAGGTTCTGCCAACCTACTGAGGCAGTAGAAAAGGCTAGGAAGCTAGAATGAACAGCCAGGAATTTGGAATGAAACCCGAGTAGAGTTTGGAGCACCGTGTTGGCATGGGACGCCCGGATGTAGCCCTTAATGTAGCCCTTTGAATAAGCAGGCAGGCAGGCAGGTAGGAGTTGGAACAAACTTGGCCCGATGAGCTGACTTGACCCATCAGGAGGGGTTCTAAGGAACTTGGCCCGATGAGGCAACTTCGCCCAGCAGACAAGATTTGGAAGGCCCTTGGCCCGATGAGGCAGCTTCTCCCAGCAGACCCTATTTGGAAGGCCCTTGGCCCAATGAGCCGACATGACCCAGCAGGCAGGCAGGCAGGCAGGACTTCTACAGAACTTGGCCCGATGAGCCGACTTGACCCAGCAGACAAGAGGTGGTCAGAACTTGGCCCGATGAGCTGACTTGACCCAGCAGGCAAGAGGTGGTCAGAACTTGGCCCAATGAGCCAACTCAGCAGGCAGGAGTTGGCTGGATGAGGCGACTGGAAACAGCAGCAGGCAGGACTTCTACAGAACTTAGCCCGATGAGCCGACTTGACCCAGCAGGCAAGCAGGCAGGAGTTGGAACAAACTTGGCCCGATGAGCTGACTTGACCCAGCAGGCAGGAGTTGGCCCAATGAGGCGACTGGAAACAGCAGCAGGCAGGACTTCTACAGAACTTGGCCCGATGAGCTGACTTGACCCAGCAGGCAGGAGTTGGCCCAATGAGGCGACTGGAAACAGCAGCAGGCAGGACTTCTACAGAATGTGGCCCGATGAGCTGACTTGACCCAGCAGGCAGGCAGGCAGGAATTGGTTGGAACTTGGCCCGAGGAGGCGACTGGAATCGGCAGCTGGATTTCTGACTGAGGGGCAGGTTTACAGGCTGGCAGGCAAGTAGGCAGGTCTTTTTTTTTTTCAGGAGGACTGGCGGGTGGGCAGGTGGGCAGGCAGGTGGGCGGGCAGAGAGGTGGGCGCAGGCAGGCAGGCAGGCGGTGTGTTAAGGGAGAGACTGTCATTGGAACCCTACCTCTTTGGGTTCAGTGAGGAGAAGCCCAACAAGGGAAGGTTCACCTTGATGAATGACAGTCTTTCCATAGTAACAGGATCCAAACGCGAGCGGCATGGTCGGAATATGTCTCCGAGATGAGAAAACACGCACTCACTCTGGACACTGGTGGGGGGGATGGAAAGGAGGTCCATGGCCACATTGGACAACTCCGGCCATATGACCACTTTCCTAGCCCAGAAATGGAAGGGATCTGACTGGGGGGCCGGGGGGGATCAGCCAGATATTCCCGCACCATTATCTCTGCCGAATCCTCCTCAGCCGACTGTCTTTCCTCTGGGGCAACTGCCAAGGTCACCACAGAGCTCCAGTAATGGTGGTGACTGGAGTCTTCACCAGGTGAAGTCCTTCTCTGTGGCTCGGACAAACCACCCTGCCCCTCGTGGCCTGATGTTCCCGTCCCCCCCACACACAAGCGTTGTGCCCCCAACGCCCTGCGGACCTCAGTGGAGAGCTCCGTTCTCCACTCCTCGAGGTCTGAGGTGCGTGCTGCCAAGCCCCCCTTGATTCGAGGATCACACAGGCAGGCCATGCGGTAAGCTCTGTCGCTGTAGACAGGATGGAGTCGCTTCTGCACGCCTGCCTACAACCTCTTAACCAAAGCCCTGGTCCGTGGAAGGAGGGAGGATCCTGGTGCCACAGCAGCCTCCAGGGACCGATTGAGGGCATGAATCAGGGGCATGACCTGCCCCAGGCTCGCCGTATAGCCGCACAAGATGTCAGTGGTTTCCAGGAAGGGCTTGAGCACCTCCACCATCTGGGAGAGGGCCAGCCAATCCGTGGCACTGATGCCCACCTCTCTCCCCTCAGGCAGAATGGGCATGGAGGACATGATGTCCTCCAAAACTGCCTTCTGCTCCACCAGGCTGGACACCATGGTGTAGGTGGAGTTCCACCTGGTGGGCAGGTCTGTCAGGAGAACGTGGGTCTCCTGACCCAACTCCTCCTGCCTCTCACGCAGCCGGCGGGCAGCTTTCAGGCTGCGGGAGAAGTGGCCCACCAGTTGGTGGCATTGCTCCAGGAGTGCCCGCGTCTCCCAGGTGCCTGCGTCCCACTCGGGCTTGACGTGGCTGCCCAGGCCGAGGGCATCGCGCACCACAAGGTGTAATTTGTGTGCCATGCATACGATGCCCTCAAAGCCTGCCGCATTCAATGCTGCCAACATGTTTTGCCCAGCATCTGTGACCATGTGGCTGTGAGTGACCTCCCCCTCCGGTGCCCACTCCTGCAGCGCAGACAGGAACTCATCAGCAATGTTCCTCCCCGTCGCCTGAGCTTCCATGTGCCGCTCCTGCAGCAGAACGGACCTGTAGCCTAGGGGCAGGGCAAGGGCCTCCCCCTGCAGCCCTGTTGCCAATGCCCTGCCACTACTCAAGTCCTCTGGCTGCCACCAGTGTGCTGTGAGCGAGAGGTAGCCATGCTGACCTCCGCTCCACAGGTCCGCTGTGAAGTGCACCTTGCACCCCTGTAGCCGTGAAAAATGGTCATGGACCACCTCCCTCACAGGGTCATAAAGCGAGGGCAGCACTCTAGAACTGAGAGTTCTCCGTGAGGGGAGGTCGTACCAGGGGGCAAAAAAATACAGCAACCGGCAGAAGGCTTGGGATTCCACGGTGGACAGTGGAAGTCCGAGCAGGGCCATCGTCTCGGCAACGAGACGAGTGGCCACCTGCTGGGCCTTGTCCTTCGACTGCTGCTGAGGGTCATGGCAGACCCAATGGGTGCCACTTCGTGGAGCGTGGCCTGCCTCATGCTCCCGGCCCCAGAAACCCCTGTGGCTGCCCTTTTGGAAGGAGGCGCCTCCTTCTGCCTTCCCACATATCCCCCTGGAGTTGCTCTCTTCCCTCCCCCAGACGGCACTGATGAAGTGCCTTCCCCGGACAGGAGCCTTGGGTGGTGCCTCTCCAGATGTTGGCGGAGGGCAGTGGAGGACAGATGCCTGGGGTCTGACCCCCTCCGGACCACCACAAGGCAGGCATTGCAGTGTGACAGCCGTGGGTCATTGCTGAGCGCCGTGAAATGAGCCCACATGGCCCCTCTGCCATGTTTGCCCAAACGAGGACCCACTGCCTGCCCCTGACTGCTGGCCTGGGAAGAATTCTGTGTCCCAGGGGTGCTGCTGGTCTGGGAGGAGGGAACAGATGACTCTGGGGACAGGGGTTGGGGGGGCTGTGAAGCCTGCCTTGCTGTTACTGATTCCAAATTGGACGGGGGATCTTCGGAAACCAGTAACTCCTCAGAGTCCTCTAGGAAGAGGAGCGGCAGTTCTTTTGGCACCTCTGGAAGCTTCGCTTCCATGCCTGCCTGCAAGGCCACCGGAGGAGGAACAGTGATGGTGGTGGACGTGGTGGAGGTGATGGTGGTGGTGCCACAGCCTAGCCTACGTAGCTTCATAGCCTTCTTCCCCTTTGATTGCCTGTGAAGAAATCCCTTCATTTTCTACTACCTGCCTACCAAACCAACTAAGCAAATAATAAAGCAATGGAGATTGGGGAAGGAAACTAATAGAGGGTCAGAGTGTGTGTGTAAATTTTGTTTTTTGAACGATGGTCGTGGTGGACTAATTCTTTTACTAAAATGTGACCTGCCTAAACAAAGCAGCCCCCCAGTATAATGTAATTAGGAAAAGGGATTCACCACCCACAAATCCACCCACCCACCCACTGTGGCTGAACACACAAGCCAAAAATAAACTCCAAAAAGAATTAAGTTTTTAAAACTTAAAGGTATCCCACCTAAGTCTCAGTCAGAGACACACACACACACAACCAAATCAGTTGTAGGGGAAAGGAAAAGGGATCCAGCCACACACCAAATTCCCCCCCACCCACCCACTGTGCCTGAGAGACACACAAGCCTCCTAAAAAAACTTTTGAAAACTGAATAATATAGTCCTGCCAGCTAGACACTCACACACACAACCAATTTAGTTTTAGGGGAAAGGAAAAAGGATCCAGCCACACACCAAATTCCCCCCCACCCACTGTGCCTGAGAGACACAAGCCTAAAATAAACTTTTGAAAACTGAATATAAAAACTGAATATAGTCCTGCCAGCTAGACACACGCACACACAACCAATTTAGTTTTAGGGGAAAAGGGATTCCACAGTCACACGACACACCAAATTCCCCACCCACCCACTGTGCCTGAAGATGACACACACAAGCCTCCAGAAAAAAAGGGTTGAAAACTAAAGCCCTTCCAAAGAAGTAGCCTAAGCTACCTGAAATCCCTCCCCAAATTCCCAGTAAAGTTGTGATGATGATGATGATGATGATGATATAAATTTAAAAGAAAAATAGAAGTGTTTGCTTTGCTGCCACAAAAGTGAAACCACAAGAGCACCAGCAAGCCAGCAACTGTTCTCACTACGGAGAGAATGAACAGAAATGGGGAAAGGCTGGAGGGGAAAAGCTTATATGAAGCCTCTGTAAAAGTTTCAGCACCTTTCAGCAGTGCTATTGGCTGCTGGGCATGCCAATCCAGGATCTCTGTCCTGATTCGCCAGAGCTTCTAATTGGCACCAGCAAGCTCAAAGAGGCCCCAAAAAGGGTAACGAATATAGACAAATATTAACAGATCAACGGATTGACGAATAAAACCGGGGAAATATTTGTCGAGCCATATTCGTCGAGACTCATATTTTAATGAATATGGATCGACGAATATTTGACGAATCGGCTATATTCGTCGAAAAAACATCCGTTTTTATATTCGTCCCCATTTCTAATAATGACATTTTGGGAGAAGAACAGATCAGCTTTAGAGTAGGTAACTTTACTCTTGACCTGTGCTTGGTAGTAGTCCACCTTGGGAGAAGAACAGATCAGCTAGCATCCAAGAATCTGTGGGAACATCGGGTAGAGAAGGTGTCAGAAAATGACCAAGTTAAGATCTTGTGGGATTTTTGGATTCAAATGGACAGATACCTTGAGCATAATACACCAGACATAACAGTAATAGAATCAAGAAATGTCTGGATAATTGACATTATAATTTCAGGGAATACCAGAGTTGAAAATAAAGAATTGGAAAAATTAACAAAATACAGAGACTTGGCAATAGTAACAGCTCACTTGTGGATGAAACACATTTCAGTGGTCCCCATAGTCATCAGGGCATTGTAAACAATGCCACAGAATTTTATAATATATTATAATTAGCTACAGATCTCTGAAATAACACCATCAGAACTGCAAAAAAGCCAATATTAGGAATAGCACACACATTACACTGATATTTAATGGATACTTAGGTTATTGGTGAAACTTACCTGTTACATAATACAAGACTGTCTTGTATTTTCAGATGATAATGTTGATAATAACAACAACAACTGAAATGATTAAGAGGCAAGTAAAGGCTGTGAAAAATTGGAGTGCAGCTGGTCCAGATGAGCTGCACAGATTTTGGTCAAAGCGTTTAACAAGTCTCCATTAACATATAGCAGTGCAATTTAATCACTAACTTCAAATTTCTACAATTGAAAACTGGATGACAACAGGCCACACATTTCTGATAATAAAAGATCATAAAAAAGGCAATGAACCCAGTATTTATCGTTCCATTACATGCTTTCCAACAATGTTCAAGCTCCTCACGGGGATACTCATAAAAGCAATATATAATTATTTAATCAAAAATTCCTTATACCCTATTGAACAGAAAGGGAACTTTAAAAAGTGAAGTGGCATGAAAAATCAGCTGTTTATTGATAAAATGCAAAAAGATGAAAAACAAATCTTAACATGGCCTGAATAAACTATAAAAAGGCATTTGACTCATTGCCACACAGTTGGATTAACTACCTGCCTAAAAATTTTTGAGATTAGTAAAAATATTCAGATGTTCCTCAAGAAAAAAATGGAAAACTATCTTAATGGCCTATGATGAAGACATTGGGGAAGTTAGCATCAAGAGAGGAATATTTCAAGGGGATTCTTTGTCACCACTGCTGTTTAACATCTCACTAATCCCCATGTCAATAATTTTAAACAAAACTGGATTGGGCTACTATATTTCAGAACAAGCAGGAAAAATCAATCATCTGTTACATGGATGACCTAAAACTATATGCAAAAAATTCCACTGAGATAGAATCACTGCGAAACAAAATGCAGATATTTAGTGAAGATATTCAAATGAAATTTGGAATTGACAAAAGTGCAGCTCTGTCTATACAACATGGCAAGATCCAAAAACTAGATGGAATAGAATTTTAAAATTGTGATTATTTTGAAAACAACAGAAACAAAGGCTCAATATAAGAAACAACAATTTGAAAATAAATTAAACAATTGGAAAAATAAACCACTACGTGGACAACACCTGAGAAATATTGATGGAAAGCATGATCACAATTCAGCATGGGCATGGCTAAAACTAGGGACAATTAAGAAAGAAACTGAAGGCTTTGATTTTTGCTGCACAAGAACAAGCACTCCAAACCAATATGATGAAAGCTAAAATTCAAGGAATTAGTGCTAACAGCAAATGTCGACTCTACCAAGAAAAAGATGAAACTGTGTTACATCTCATCTGTGAATGTCCAAAGACTGCACAAACAGATTACAAAATTAGACATGATAGAGTGGCAACATTAGTACACTAGTTATTATGCAAAAACTATAACTTGCCAGCCTCAAAAAACCCAGAGGAACTTCAGGTGAAGAAGGTGTCAGAAAATGAGAAAGTCAAGATCTTGTGGGATACACACGTTGAACACAACACACCAGACACAGTAGTAATAGAATGAAGACATGTCTGGATTATTGACATTGCAATTCCAGGGGATGCCAGAGTTGAAAATAAAGAATTGGAAAAACTAACAAAATACAGAGATCTGGCAATCGAAACATCTCGCTTGTGGATGAAACATTCTCTATTGGTCCCTATAGTCATCAGGGCTTTGGGAACAATATCCAAAAATTCCACACAGTATTATAAGCAGTTGCAGATCTCAGAAGTAACACCATCAGAGCTACAAAAACTGGCAATATTAGGAACAGCATGCATACTGCTCCTACATTTAACAGATACGTAGGTTTTTGTTTAACACCAGTTAATGTTTTTATAATTTTAATTGACTGTGCCTGGTATTTTTAAATAATAATAGTATCTTTCTTTTGTCTTCCTTAAAGGCTTTACTGCAAATAGTGTGACTTGGTTATAGCCCTATCAGCCCTAAAAAATAAATAAATTCCCAGTGCTGGGGTATGTGAGATTTCTATCGGATTGACCACATGTTGGGAGCAGAGGACTAATCCTATTCCCAAGAAGCTGCAATCCCAATTATAGTCATTCCTTGAAATGCAGTCAGAAGTGAAGGCTCCCATTGGCACCAGTGGGAAGGAAGGGCTATACTTCTACTTCCTCTGCACTGTGAGCCTGATAAAGAAACGGCTCCTTTCCAGCACCTATGATTGTTTTAAAAAATTAAATCCCCTGATCTACTAACCTAAACTTAACCTATGTTAGGATCTAAGACATTGTGTGTGAAATACAAATCGCAATAATCATTTGCATAAAGCAGAATTTTGCGGGGTTTATTATCAATATATATATATATATTACATCCTGACACTGTGGTTTCTCCTTCAGAATCAGCTTCCAGAATCAACAAGCTACCATGGTCCAGAAAAGAAACTTTTCCAAGTTCTGCTGCAGAGAATATGAATCAAATGCCAAATCTGCTTTCCATTAGGAATGCTTAGATATGCTTGAATTTATTATTGCATTGCCAGTTAGAGACTGGAAAGATAAATTCCTTAAAATGAGTTTGCCTGTAGAGCGCTGGAATGACTTTCAGAGCCTGTGGGGTTGGCTTCGACTCCTGAAGAACTTGGATTTGCTCGCCTAAATTCTACTTGCTTGATGTTGCTTGCATTGAGAAGCCCTCCTGGCCTTCAGGATGCATTCTAATCTGATAACATAAATTAGCCAGAGGTATATGAATGCTCTATCCATAGGACAGACAAACATCAATTGAGGGAGCTGAGAGGTAACATATTTTCCTATAGTTCTGCCTTCCCTAATCTGGTGTCCTTCAGTAGTGTTGGGATCTAACTCTTACCCAATGGCCATGCTGGATGGGGATGATGGGAATTGTAACCCAACATATTTAGAAGGCAACAGGTTGGTCTAATATCAGGTAAAAACAAAAAAAATAAAGAAGACAAAAACATTTTGATACCTTAAAGACTAACTGCTATATTTTAATGTAAACTGTTTGGACAATCCACTTCTTCAGACATAAGGTTCGGGTAAGACTGCTAACGGTCAATAGCACCCTATAGTTAAAAATGCTGTGAAATTCCTTATAGGCAGTCCTTGTTTTGAGGCTTAATCCGGGATTGCTCTGATTATTATAGACCTAGTGTTTCTCTTCTCTCGTATTCAATACAAAGCAGAGGGTGCTTAGTGATACATAGCAAGATTGGGCCATTTACCATTTGTGTCAGCTAGTTGTATTGCATATAGCCATAAGATGTTACAAAATCATTTATTATGTACTAGTTTAATATATATATTTATGCACTGCCTTCCTCCTTATATAGGAGACCCAAGGTGGTTTACAACATTTAAAATCAAGTGTATAAAACATAATACATAAACCATTAAAATCATTAGCCAAAAATTATTAAAGCTATTGAAACATTATTAAAGCATACATAACTATTAAAATACGATGACAGCCACTAACCATCCTATAAAATGTCCAAATATAAATGCCAAATGCCTGCTTTAAAAGGAATATTTTTGCCTGCTGGCAGAAGGCAAAATTTACCTGATTAAGACCTCTGATGCAACAATTCTAAAAGTCAAATGAAAGCAATGTTGGTTTTTGGTCTCTGCATCTATTGTCTATACTTAGTTTTACTTGTTTATTTCTTTAGAAATTTTACTCTTCCACATTTTCTGCCGCAGAAGACTAGCATTCAGAACGGTGTACTGCAGGACTTCAGTACAATAAAACCTTACTATACAGAGTTCTGGAAGTGAAAGGAAAGTCCGATGCTGCAAAGAAAAATACTGCACAGGAACCTGGAATGTAAGATCTATGAACCTTGGTAAGCTGGATGTGATCAAACAGGAGATGGCAAGAATAAACATTGACATCCTGGGCGTCAGTGAACTAAAATGCACGGGAATGGGCGAATTCAATTCAGACGATTATCATATCTACTATTGTGGGCAAGAATCCCGTAGAAGAAATGGAGTAGCCCTCATAGTCAACAAAAGAGGGGGGAAAGATGTACTGGGATACAATCTCAAAAATGATAGAATGATTTCAATACGAATTCAAGGCAGACCTTTCAACATCACAGTAATCCAAGTTTATGCACCAACCACCCATGCTGAAGAGGCTGAAATTGACCAATTCTATGAAGACTTACAACACCTTCTAGAACTGACACCAAAGAAAGATGTTCTTCTCATTATAGGGGACTGGAATGCTAAAGTAGGGAGTCAAGAGATAAAAGGAACAACAGGTAAGTTTGGCCTTGGAGTTCAAAACGAAGCAGGGCAAAGGCTAATAGAGTTTTGTCAAGAGAACAAGCTGGTCATCACAAACACTCTTTCCCAACAACTCAAGAGGCGACTCTACACATGGACATCACCAGATGGGCAATACCAAAATCAGATTGATTATGTTCTCTGCAGCCAAAGATGGAGAAGCTCTATGCAGTCAGCAAAAACAAGACCTGGAGCTGATTGTGGCTCTGATCATCAGCTTCTTATAGCAAAATTCAAGCTTAAACTGAAGAAAGTAGGAAAAACCACCGGGCTAGTCAGGCATAATCTAAACCAAATCCCTTATGAATACACAGTGGAAGTGAAGAACAGATTTAAGGAACTCGATTTGGTGGACAGAGTGCCTGAAGAACTATGGACGGAGGCTTGTAACATTGTACAGGAGGCAGCAACAAAAAACATCCCAAAGAAAAGAAAATGCAAGAAAGCAAAGTGGTTGTCCAACAAGGCCTTACAAATAGCAGAGAAGAGAAGGGAAACTAAATGCAAGGGAGATAGGGAAAGTTACAGAAAATGGAATGCAGACTTCCAAAGAATAGCAAGGAGAGACAAGAGGGCCTTCTTAAACGAACAGTGCAAAGACATAGAGGAAAATAATAGAAAGGGAAAAACCAGAGATCTGTTCAAGAAAATTGGAGATATTAAAGGAACATTTCATGCAAAGATGGACATGATAAAGGACAAAAATGGTAGGGATCTCACAGAAGCAGAAGACATCAAGAAGAGGTGGCAAGAATACACAGAGGAATTATACCAGAAAGACCTGGATGTCCCGGACAACCCAGATAGTGTGGTTGCTGACCTTGAGCCAGACATAAAAAAAAAACTAAGATCATGGCCACTGGTCCCATCACCTCCTGGCAAATAGAAGGGGAAGATATGGAGGGAGTGACAGATTTTACTTTCTTGGGCTCCGTGTTCACTGCAGATGGTGACAGCAGCCACGAAATTAAAAGACGCCTGCTTCTTGGGAGGAAAGCGATGACAAACCTAGACAGCATCTTAAAGCAGAGACACCACCTTGCCGACAAAGGTCCGCATAGTCAAAGCTATGGTTTTTTCAGTAGCGATGTATGGAAGTGAGAGCTGGACCATAAAGAAGGCTGACCGCTGAAGAATTGATGCTTTTCAATTGTGGTGCTGGAGGATACTCTTGAGAGTCCCCTGGACTGCAAAGAGAACAAACCTATCCATTCTGAAGGAAATCAACCCGGAGTGCTCACTGGAAGGACAGATCCTGAAGCTGAGGCTCCAATACTTTGGCCATCTCATGAGAAGAGAAGACTCCCTGGAAAAGACCCTGATGTTGGGAAAATGTGAAGGCAAGAGGAGAAGGGGACGACAGAGGACGAGATGGTTGGACAGTGTCATCGAAGCTACCAACATGAATTTGACCCAACTCCGGGAGGCAGTGGAAGACAGGAAGGCCTGGCGTGCTCTGGTCCATGGGGTCACGAAGAGTCAGACACGACTTAACGACTAAACAACAAATACAGAGTTCTGTGCCCTTTAATCTTAAGTCTAGTGATACTAGTTTTATCGTATTGTGCAGCAGAGCAATTCAACATTCTACGAGGCAATTCTAAAAATGGGAGAAGCACAGACAAAAGTTATAACTTTGCAGCCGGACTTTGGATCAATGCCAAATTTGGCACAGGTGTGGCAAACAATCAGCTCCTGTTCTGTGCCAAATTTGGGGAAGCTTAGGCAAAGACTTTTCAAGTTACGTAAGGAGTCAGAAAAGTGGCCAAATGGGTCAGGGCTTTCTCTGCTGTGTTACAGCTTTTATGAGATATCTGTCCCCAGACAGCCTGTTGAGCACAGATAGTAGTTAAGGATTGATGAAAATGGAGTGAACTAGATCCAGATTTAATCATCCTCAGAGCACAACTATTGAGATCAATGAGTTTTCAGTTAGTTATGAGTGGCTTGAGGCCCATTAGTTGAAGTGAGTATACTCTGACTAAATCTGGATCCAAACCAACCCATTTATTCCAGCAAGTTTCTATTGAACAGAATCCTCTGTGGTGGATGTCTGGTAAGCACAATAAGAACTTGCTGGGTCAGACTAGAGCTTGGACTGTGACTCCCAGCTAGCACGAGTACTACAACTCCCAACACTGGCTGCTGGCCATGCTGGGTGCAGAACAGAATGTAACTTTCCCAAACTCTGATCATAATATCTCGTTTATCAAGCTGCGAACATTGCAAGTTGTTATGTGTGGTGCTGGTCATGTTTTTAACTTGCATTGTATTTTGAGTCTAAATGTCGTTAATTCCAATTACATTAGGCTAACGTTGAATGAATGGACTTGTTGGTGTTCAGCAAATGAAACTTCTTAAATCGACACTCCTTTAAATCCCCTTAGTTCTGCTCTAGTTGGGACTAGCAATTGGATTTTGTACTTCTTTATATTCAATATATTTGTATAAAAGTCTGTGCTCAGGAACTGCATGAAAGACTTTTCCTTAGAAGGGATGATCACATGGAATCAATGTCCATAATATTCATAGCAAAATGAAAAAGAGGCACTAAGATACCCTTCTTGTAACTCATCAAACAAATGCAGGGCTCACACTGGCTTTTTGATTTCATTAGCCAATTGATTTGCCAAATGAGTTTCATCTGTCTAACAACCATTTGGTTAACAAACTCAACTGTTAACACAGTAGGCAAAGCCAATCCCAAATTGACTTTCCAAAACAGAAATCAACTGGCATTTTGTTAAAATTGGTATAGATGAATCCTGTACAAATGGAAGAGAAGATAACATATAAGCTTGGGCATGCTAATGTAGAGGAACCTTAGTTGCGCCTTAACTTTATCTTGACAAAAGCAATATGGACAAAAGCTAAATGGAGGAGGCTGTGATGTATCAAACCTAGTCAATAATACCCATAAACAACTGCAGTTCCTTGTTTCTCCCTCTCATTTGCTACACAGCTATCCCTCATTGTGTGAAACCTTAGGCTTCTTATGGCGGCCTAGTCTGAAAATAAAATCAATACTGAGGAAATCCTTTTGTCGTTTCTAAAGGCATAACATGTAAAGAAAGCTAAGTCAATATGCCTTTTAATAATGTTTCAGAGTAACACTTAGATTTCCCTTCTTCTGGTTTAATTAATTGAGCTGCCTGCCACTCACAAGGTATAGTCTTTTCCTTATATAATTCTCCTTTCCCTTAATTGCTGTTCACTTTTTGCTTCTATTTGTCTTGAGCTATTTCTCCCTCGCGCTGCGTTTTTTATGGTTCTGGACGTGCTTTGTACTTAGTTTTATCTTCCGATGCTTTGGCTTCTAAATGTCAGCATAATTTTTCTGCCTTATAATATTGGCGATGTTATAACCATCAATCAGTCCAAAGGAAGAGCCGAAGAGATTAGATACCATTTGTCTGTATTGGTTGCTCATTGTAATGGCCTGGTGGACAACATGAACAGATAATCTGTTGCTTTGATGGAAACTAATTCATCTTAAGAGTGACAGCGTTGGAATAGCTTTTGTGACATTGTTTTTTAAAATGATGACTACCTCACCATTACCACTGTTGATCTGCAGCTCAGCCGTGTTCTTTAATGATTTCCCTATACAAGGGGCAGGAATGCTAGCTGATCACCATCATTGTCTTCTTCTTTTTCTTCTTCACCACAAGAAAAGGTTGCCAAGAACAAACATTCATAACAACTTTAAAATCCTATAAACTTTAATCTCTCTCTCTCTCTCTTAAAATACACAGTTCTGTAGTGCTTCTGCTTCTACAGCTTTATCTATCTATCTATCTATCTATCTATCTATCTATCTATCTATCTATCTATCTATCTATCTATCTATCTATCTATCTATCTATCTATCTATCTATCTATCTATCTATTTATTTATTTATTAATTTAACTTATACACACTACCCAATAAATTTATTTATTTATTTAACTTATACACACTACCCAAAGGTCTCTGGGCGGCTTACAACAATTAAAATACAATAAAAAGATATATTTTTATATATATATATTTTCACAGATATGATGCTGATATTTTTCACAAATATTAATTCTGATTCATTCATTCATTATACTGAACTGCAGGACAGCTCACTGGTTTAGGTATATGGTGGCAGAGCCCAAGATTAGGAGTCTGATTCCCCACTGTGCCTCCTTGACAGAGGCTGGACTCAATGATCCATAGGGTTCCTTCCAGCTCTGCCGTTCTAAGATGATGATGATTCTTTGTTTTTGCCATTTTTGTGATATAGGCATTTAACATTTGAGATAATGAAACATTTGTTTGTTTAAAATATTTTCCAAAATGTCAGCATAATTTTTCTGCCTTATAATATTAGCAGTGTTATAACCATCAATCAGTCCAAAAAGTATAGGAAAATTTAACTAAAAATAAGAAGGTGTGCTGAGATGTTACTTGATTTGAACCGCTGTAAGACAAAACTAGACAATGAGTTCCACTTTTGTGAAGGATTCCCAGGAACATGCTCAACATCAAGGCTGTGCAGCAGAAGACTTACCGCAGTCTTTCCCAACCCGAGGTCTTCCCTGTGTTTGGGACACCCAGCTCCCATCACCACCAGGCAGTACAGCCAGTATATAGGTATAGGAGGAACTATAGTCCAAAGCATCAGCTTGGGAAAAGCTAGCCTCATCAGTTGGACTTTCTTGGCAACTGACAACTCTCTCTCATTGTTCAATTTTAGATGTTGCTTTTCATCCTCTATTTCAATTTCAGTTCTTTTTTATACAGATTCATTTCCTTCTCCACCCTGCCCCAATACTCTTCCATATCACTGCCATCATCACCAATTATTTTCCACCTTTATTTTGCTACATAAGAAGGGTCTTTTGTATCTAGTGGCCAGGAGATAGTTTCCCTGTTAAGTCACATTTCTGCTGGATTTGCTCAGTGTTCTTCTTTAGCCTGCGCTGGAACAAGCCAATAACCCAGGCTGCTACAGGTCTCCATATTAATTGCTCTGGGTTCATTCTTGTAATGGATCCACTGCTGCTTTCCTGCTTCTTGAAGGATAGCAATGGCAATGAGATATATAAGCATTCCTTTCCTGAACCAAGGAAATCCACCATCTCTCAAGCCTTGCCTAGTTTGATCCTGCATTTGGCGGGAAGCAGTGAGCTCCAGAGTCCCAAGGAATAGGCAAGCACTGTGCAAGTTGACTAATTGATGTCTGGCTGCAGCAAAGAGTCTTCAGTTTTGGAGGTGTCATTCTACACATATACCTGCATAGCACAGGTAGGAAACAACTAAGGTGATCTCGTGGGTGCTGGTATTTCATCTGTGGGTTTTGACAGCATTAAACATTCCTTCATTTGAGGGTGAATCCTGCGGTTGTATGCTTTCCTGGAGTTCCTCTGCAAATGCAATAACTCTCTTAAAATCATGCACGCAAAAACACACACCCATCTGGAAAAGTTACTTTTCAAACTACAACTGCAAGAATCCCACAGCAATGGGATGCGCTGCCTGCCTATGGCTGAAGGATTATGGGAACTGATGGAAAACAACTTCTCCAAGTGTGCTCTCTCTCTCTCTCTCTCTCTCTCTCTCTCTCTCTCTCTCTCTCTCACACACACACACACACACACACACACACACACACACACACACACACACACACACACACACACACTTCTTACATAAGCTGTTTTCTTTCTCCCTGAAGTCCTCCTCCCATACACCTCAAAGGAGAGGCCTTGCTTTGCAAGCCTGCAAAAGTTGATGATTAGTTGAAACTGTCTGGACTTCATCTGCAGGACATCTTGTAGCACAATCAAGAGGTGCTTTGTCACAATGATCTGCTTCAGGGACCTCCTCCACTCTTCCTAATCGCAAGCAAGGAGCCCTGGCTGAAGACAGAATGCCTCAGCAGCTAATTAGACATGGCAGCTTACAAGGAGCTTACATGCGTAGCTAAAAAGGCCAGAATGCTGAAATGTCAAGCCGTCATTCTCTTTCTCTGAGTGATTTGCAGCCAACGCTGTACCTGGTTGAACATTAATGCCAGAGTTTGCTGAGTTCTACCAATATTCTGCCACCTGCAGAGATCAGACTGAAAAGCAGTTGTGCTTTTTTTTGCAAAGGTACTTGCTCAATGAATTATCCTAAAAGTCATCCATCTTCAACTCATTGTTTTGTTTTGCTTTTAAAGGAAAGAGAAAGCACAAGATGGTAATAGTGTTTAGAAGAGGAAAGGCCGTAGATATTCTTTTCCAGATTGCGATGCCATTATTTCTTCTCTTGCAATATTTGTTTTCCTCAGAGTCTTAATGCAAAGAGTTTGGAAAAAAAACATGAAGAAAAAAAACCACACTGAAGCAACTCTCTCCTCTCCCCAACCCTTTTAAAAAACAAAATAGTATATTGCTAATGAAAATATGCCTCTGTTAATAATCTGTATTAAATACAGTGTTGCTAAGTCGGCAGCATCCTTGCCCCTGACATTTTAGAGTCAAAACCTGAAACTAGAGTGTAGATTGTTGTGATGTCACAGATGCAGGATGCATAAGGGTTGGGAGGAAGCTGGAATTGGTGGAAGGGCAACTGGTTTTGGAAATGGATATCAAGGTGATCCAGGTAAAAGTCAGCTAAACAGGCTGAAATCCTATTGTAACTTTGCACCACACCCCTAGGATGACATCAGCCTGCAAGAGTAATCTTTAATTTAATTTAATTGAAAGCTTCCTATGTATCACACATTATTGGGCAGTATATAAGTTGAATGAATGAATGAATGAATGACTGATCAATCATTAGTACAAAAGAATCATGTTAAAAATGGAAGTATTTGGTATGGAAAAAGCAAAGAACAGACACATTTCTCAGAACATATTGTGAGGAAAGTTCTATATTTAATATGACAAAAATTTCAAGTGCAAACCTATAAGAAAATTCCAATATGGGTAGCCCCAATAGAGGCCTTTACATTAAAAGTGCTAAGCCAGGAGGGAGCTCTACTGACATACGTATAAAGACTTGTTAACTAAATATCAAATTCTGAAAAATAAACAAGATTTAGAGGGACTGGGTCTATCAACAGACTGGTGGTCAATGTTGAAATTAGAATCAAGATATAAAAAGGATAAAAATGTGGGCTTTTTTGAGGGGAAAGTTCAGGTGGATGAACTATGGAGTTACATGAAAGAGAAAATCAAATATATCTATATCTATATCTATTAGAGTATGATCTGGAAGATGAGAGGGTGAAGGAGGTGATGATCAAATGGGCACAAAACTTATAACATCGATATAGATGACTGGATGAAAATGTGGAAATATCATTATAAATTGATTAAACCAGTTAATCTTGGAGAAAACATCCTTAAAATGTTTTATACTCAGGCATTTTACTCAGGTAAGATTGGCAAAAATGTCAGAAGGGATCAGTAATGCTTGTTGGAAATGTAAAAAAAATCCAGGGATTTATTATCATGTATGGTGGTCATGTGAAAAAGCAAAAAAAAAAATTGGTTACAGGTTTGGGAAATGTCACAAGAAATTGTCCAGCAAAAACTAAGTTTTAAACCTGAAATGTTTCTATTGAATATAATCCCAGATATCATTGATTAAAAAAAAATATATAGTCTATTGTATATATTTACAGGAGCCAGGTTACTCTGGGCTCAAAAATGGAAGAATGGAGAAATACCAATGATGGAGGAAGCTACTGGATATTGCAGAACTAGATATGCTTTCAGAGGCAATATGGGATCAACCAAGACATGCCCATCCGTGAGCGCAGGGGTGCCCCCGCCCCCCCGCGCACAGAGCCCGCACCCCCCAACCGGTCCGCGGTCTCAAGAAGGTTGGGGACCGCTGACCTAGACGATGGCAAAATCTCTGATCTATATATGTAGTATGGATGTCTTGCTTTAGTTATCTTTTGTTGTTCTTGTTGTGTCTTACTCTGTTGTTTTGTATGTTTGTATGTATGAATAATGATAATAAAAGATTTTTTTTTAAAATGGAAGTATTTGCCAGTATCCTGAGGCCTGGTTATGGTTAAAACAACTGGGGTGTTCTGATTGGCCTATTTCCTCCCTGCCCCGCTCCTTGCTCCACCCAACCCCACCTGCAATTCCTTTCCATATTATTCCTTCTGTGTAAAGAACAATGGGGCAAAATGCAGCCCCTTGGCAGCCTCCAGGCCCCCCCTGTTCCTTTTTTCCCCAACAAAGAAAGGTGAATTGCGCCTTCTTTCACCTTTTAAATAGTCTCACAGCCGCCCCTACCTGCACCATTTGGCACCTTAGAATACTCATTTTTCAAAACTGGAAGCAGTTATTTAGCCAGTTCCACTTTTATTTTTGCCAAGAGGGGAATCTGCATGTGTGCCCCCCCCCAAAAAAAAGATCCTGGAGGCAGAAGAGTGGTCATTGGCTCCTTCAAAACTAGCCATTCCCAGTGCGAGAGATCAGCTATGGATGCCCAGTCTGAGAGTGCTGGTTGACATATCAAGCGTATTGCTACGCTTCTCCAGGTGAAAAGGTAAATCTCAGGGTCAGTCATGCGGGATAAAAAGAAAGTTCGTTGTTTGTCTGTGAGAGGACTTTAAAGCCGGGACATCCATCTCCACTCCTCTCCCTGCTGTTGCCAGAGCTCACTGGCACTGTGTGAAATGTTTGTATCAATCAATCAATCAATCAATCAATCAGACCTTTATTGGCATTAGAGAGTACAATCTAGCCCCTGCCTTATATGCAATCAACGGACATGCCCCTAAACTTGCCCATCGCCACGTCCCCATCCTTTTATATGCGGAAATGTTTGTATATAACTTCTCCTTGTGTAACACTGATAAATTAAAATTCCAGGATTGAAGGAAGGAGGTGGAGAGAAGACCTGTGGGTTTATGCTTCTGGGTCCATTATTCCATTTGTAGCAAGGCAAGGAATGGGGTGCCTTATGTCTGTTTCTACAGACAGCTGGCCAGATGCCATTCTGGTCCCCCTCCCAACCTTTGCTTGCCCTACTCCATGACATCACAAGGGCCATCCTACTGTAGGGGTTTCCTAAAGTTTGGCTTATTTGCATTTTAATGTAATAAATTGAGTCTTCTTTCCCCACAAAATTCTGTCAATGGCCCATATTGTTTTCTGTGAATTCAGCACTTTTCTTATTTTCAAAATATTCTCTTTAAGTTACAGTATCATCATTATTATTAACACTGTTTTAGCCCTGGGTATCTATGTGTGAAAAGGTGTTCCTGCTAGGATTTACAGGGTTTGCTGTAGTTTGGCCATTTCTTGTTATCAAGAACTTAGAGCAGGACCAGATGATTCATTCTCAGTACAGAGCAAAACTTGTTTAAACTGACAAATGATGTGGCACTAGAATTGTTGTAGTCTTTAAAAATGTAAATGCAAGCTATTTTAGCAGCAGTGCAAACCAGAGGGAGAAAGGTGGAAAGTTGGTCATTTCTGCACTACACTTCACTGTATGCTTCATGAACTGTGTTCTCGAGACATGCCCAGCAACACTTTAGAAGCACCGAATAAATTCTACATACAATACAATTTCAAGCCAAAAAATGCAAAGTAACCTAGTAACAACAATAGTGACCACAAAGGAGCACTGGGGCCTCAAGAAAATGAATTGGTTAATCATGTGAAAAGATTGGAGACACTCAGGAGTAGCATCCTCTGATTATTAGGGGAAATATTGAAATGATCCTTGAGAAACAAGAGACGAACAGCAGGACAAATACTTGTCTGGTTGTGCCCTTATTATCAAATAAGTTCAGTAAAGTTTTGGCCTATATTACACCCCATATAATGATACCAGACTTTTGGTGGGAGATTCACGAGAAAGGAGAGGAAACTATGTCCATGAAGGCAGGAGGAATGCCAGAAGATAGAATAAGGTTGGGGCAAAAGCAAAGCCAGCCCCCATGTGCAGATTACACTCATGAGCAGCAAAACTGTAAGGAAGCAGAGTAGTACTATGAGAAAGGGAGATGCTCCTAACCCCTGGAATACAAGGGCTGAAAAGATGTTTTCAAAATCTATGACTTTTTTTTGCAAGACAATATAGCTTCTTCCTAAGTGAATGTTTTTTGTAGCAGGAAAAGGGAAGTGCCTCTACCTGATGAAAGTAGTACTAAGATAATCCTAAAATAAACATATAGACAGAGATACAATCAGACAGCGAGAAAGATACACATCTGATCATGCCTGAAAGGCTCATTTTGCCAGGAGGAATTTCCCTTAAAGTGACTCTCCTGTCCACTGAGGATTGCTCTAGCCTGGCCCTCCAAAACAGTGGCCCTACCGCTGGACCAAAACGGCTTGGGTATGGATTAGGGTTGGGCTGGACTGCTATTGCCCGTACATCATGAGACTGCCAGAGAAGAGCTCCCACTGGATCATGCTGCAAGCGGTCCAGAATGTGAGCTATATGGCTGTGTAATCACACTCTCACTCGAATAATCAACAAATATAAAGAATAAAATTGAGTGGGATTCACTTGGGAAAGAAATGTGAATCAAGTTTTGAAAACTGGGAATGATGAAATGCAGAAGAAATAGAAACTAGAATAAACACGACATTACCTCCAGACAAGGTTCCTTCTAAGGCGCGGGCGCAACTCTGCCTCCCTCTGTGCATCTTTCCTCCTCCTCTGCACAGCAATCGTTTTCAGCCCCTTCGGTTCGGTCATGACAGAGCCCCGTATGGGGGGGGGGGGAAGGGGTTGGAGTCGTGTGTGTGAGAGAGGCAGAGCCCCGTCCAGCGGGATTGAAAATTAGAGGGTACGTTGCTTCCAAACCCAATGTAATTCTTTCAAAACCTGATCAGAGAAAGCTTATGAGATTCTTGCCCAGCCCAAGAGGAGGGAGTAAAGTGATATTAACTTATTACTACTGAAATAAACAAATTAACAACAAATACAAAATGAGGGATAAGCTAGGCTATTCAAATTAATAGGGATAAAGCCTGGAAGTGAAAGGAGAGAAGTTCAGATTAATTAATATTGCAGTCACACCAGGCAAATGTTCCCTAGTTCTACCCCTGTTAGATCGTTGCATACATTTCCGGTCACACAATACGTGGCCATTACCAAATCATTTTTCCGGCCAGCAGTATAAGTGCGGAACATTCCCCCCTCGCTGGGAGGCTTGTGTTGTTTTGTTCTGATGGTGTATCAATTTATTCCTTAGTGTTATGGCATGTGTGCCTGACCCTATTGGTTCTTTTCCAAAGCCAAGCCACCAGGGCAGGCAGTGGCCATTATTGCCGGACAGCTGCCCTGCCATAATTTGTTTAGTGGGGTTTTGGTGTCCAGTATATTGAAATATAAGTAAACTTATGTCAATGGCTTTAAAGGTCATCACTCCACCTACTGTCTGCCAAGTGACACAGCTTTACATTGGGGGGGGGGTGTCCATTGTGTGCTATGCATTCCTTCAAGAGCTGCCCGCACAACATACAAAATGTTACCAAACAGGAACCCCTTCCTGACATATCAACATATAGGTTTTTTTCTTTTTAAATTAAGGTAAGGGGTTGCACTGACCCAGGAAATGAGAGAAAATAAATCGGTACCACAGTGTAGCCAGCCAAAATGATTTAAATAGAAAAAAAAAAGAATCAGTACCATTAAAACAAATGGGAACATTCTCCCTGGTATATATGCCACGTGACAGAAATTCAGTACAACAAAGGTATGAAAAGTATGGTTAGAACAGGGGAACATTTGCCTCGTGTGACCATGGCCTAATGCAGTCAACAACCATCAAAACACTCAGTGTAGTTTTTTCAATGATCTGCTAATAACAGTGAAAGAAAAGCTAAAGAACTACCGTATTTTTCCATTTATAAGACGACCCAAAGTATAAGATGACCCCCCCTTTTCTAACCCCAAATTAGAAAAAGCAGGGATCAAAGGGCTCCCTTTTTTGCTAAGCCCCGTGCCTTGGCAAAAGGCAAGGAAAGCGGCTGTCAAAGTGACTGCCGCTTTTCCTTGCCTTTTGAGAAGGCACGGAGCTTAGGAAAAAGGAAGGGAGCAACGACTCCCCTTCCTTTTTGCTAAGCCCCCCCCCCCCGCGCGCCCTTGCCTTTTGAGAAGGCACAGAGCTTAGCAAAAAGGAAGGGAGCAATGACTCCCCTTCCTTTTTGCTAAAGCCCCACGCCCCTTGCCTTTTGAGAAGGCACGGAGCTTAGCAAAAAGGAAGGGAGCAACGCCTCCCCTTCCTTTTTGCTAAGCCCCATGCCTTCGCAAAAGGCAGTGGTAAAGAGCTGCCTTCCGTGTATAAAACGACCCTCAATTTTTTCTCAAATTATTTAAGGAAAAAGTGTCGTTTTATACACGGAAAAATACGGTAATGAGAGAAATGAATGTATAAGTTTAGTGACATCACACAGTTTCTCACTGCAAGCACTGTGACTGGAAGATACTGGTGAGGTTCTTGTCTAAGATTGCAAGCTTGAGCTGTCAATGAGCGAAGTTCAGGTACCTCCTCCTCCCCATCACAGCTCCTTGCAAATAGTTTGGAAACCACTGCTTGGCTTTCTTTCAGTATCCAAATTGTCAAATGAGTCCAAAGTAGTTTGGATAGAATTCAGAGCTGATTCAAGCCAATCTGATCCACTTTGGACTTCAGCTGAATCTGTCTAGGATTCTGTATTCATTTCAGGATTTATCCAAATCTGTTGCACAGTCCTATTAATGGCTGTGTGGAGCTTCCGCATTTACTGTATTTTCTTTGCATCCTGTTATGCAAGAGCAACGCCCCAAGAGTGCTGAAGGGCTTTGATTGTGGAACCAAACCAAGAGTCCCCCTGGTATAGCATTTTTTCCAACTAAAGGTCTCTAGGAAGCCCACAAATAATTGAATTCAAGGATATATATTTCTATACTTTTTAATAGCATAGTTCAAACTCTTGATGACTTACATTAGTTTGGAAGGTCAAAAACATGGCAGAAAGGGATGCCTAACCCCATGATAGTGCCCCAGAAATAATAACAAGGGCAGTGCACGGAAGGGGACACTGCCTTGTCCTCTCTCTTCCCTGACTGTGGGTAATGATAGGTGCTAAGGAACCCCCTAACTTTGTTTTTCAACACCTACACCAGAGCTCTGCCTCTCCTAGGTCATGAAGCCTTCCAGCCCAGCCTTCCTCCAGGGGAGCACAATTTAAGTGTGGGTCTGGCAGGTGGAACCCCCAGAATGGAGAATTCTGAGATTTGGCAGGGAGAAGGTACATGCCCAATAGGCAGAGCACTCAGGATGTTTTCCAGACGTCACATGCCTCACCGGTGGGATCACAGATCTTCTGATGAATTTGTAACATCCATCATTGCCCAGGTCTTCTCAGCTTCAAGTGTGAAACTTGGGGGACAGAACTTGGAAAAGTTACTTTTCTGGATCACAACTTCCAGAACTCATCTTTTCTATGGGGATAGAAAGCCTTGCCCCATGTGGCTAGGCCTCAGTTTGGTTGGTTAAGCAATACAATCCATTCACTTACTTTTTTAGAGTTGATCCAGGCTGATCCTGTTATTGGCGGTCAGAAGGGTTTATTTCCAAGCATGAGCAGACTCACTGTGCCAGGAACAACAGTGGAAGGGATAGCCAGGTGAGATCCTCAAGTGGGAAAAGACAGACCTTCCTCCACCTCCTTCATTATATTAGATTAATTTTATGATTGTGAATGTTAACAGTCCTGGTTAAGTACTATTATACTTACAGTGCCCATTATTTTCCGGTTTGCATTTATGCACCAAACCATAGTCCAGAAAAATAACGGGAAAGGTGACTGAGTGGATATAGCTTAGAGTTTTCTATGGGGGGTTATGCTGTCAGAGATGTCAAAAAAAATCTGAACTTCCCTCTTTTTGCAGGGTTTGAATTTTTGGTAAAATTATCCCTCTTTTCTTTTCTATATAGAAGTAGTACAGAGATCCACAGAGGAAAATAGCTGCAAAGTTCCTCAGAGCCCACCCCTTTCTCATTAACTGGCACTTAAAGTCTCAATAACTCACTGAGATATTTGTAGGAAAAAGAATTTTAAAAATTCTTTACTGACAATTGCTTGAAATTACAGACTTGTGTATATTGCTTTCTTTACTGCATACATACTTGGAACCAATCAATCAGATCAACAGCAACAAACAACTGCCACCACCAATGAAAGAAAGGGTAAGAACATTCAGCAGAGAAGTGGGACTCTTTTTGGATTTCAAAAGCTGGAAGAAACAATTGGTTAGTGCTAGGCAGATAGACAGTTACCCCAGCCCAGAAAATTCTCTCCCAGTCACACAAACTACAATCAACATGAGAGGCTGTAAATAAAACCCCAACACATCCCACAGTAAATCTATGGGCTGCCATGGATTAAATATAACACCATTGCATGATCTGATGAAGTCCATTGTTTTGTCTGCAGCATTTTTCCTCCACTACTTCCTGGCACAAAAAATAGACAACAAGGATGGAAGATTCAGCTTTGCCCCTCCACATGCTTTTTATAACATCTCACTGGATGACGAGCTAGTAATCTAAAAAATTGAACACTTTTTGTGCCTTTTTGGTTGGTCTAATAGCGATATCATCTCTGTATGTCCTTTGAAACTTGTTTCATGTCAACATCATTTCTCCTGCTTTTATGATCAGCTTTATCCACCATGTACTCCTTTTTTCCAAGTTATTATAAAAAAATTAAAATGTTAGTAAAATCTCTGTATTAAATAGCTGTACAACTGACTCCAGTAGCTGTCAGCACAGAAATATTTTCCCTCATTTCCTTCACATTTTTTCCAAGTTAATAAATCCCTGCCAGAAGGCGTTCCGTGGGGGCAAAAAGATACTGAACATACTGAAAAATTAGCAAAAGCTTCTTCCATGTTGCTAATGACTTGGTCAATTGAGAATGTGTAATAAAGCTCATTTTGGTTTGTTGTTGAACAGAACTTGTTTGATTCCTTGGTGTCAAAAATATGAGCTTTTGATATCACTGCTTAGAATAATTGACTCATCCGAGCCCTGTTTGAACTTCATGATTCATCGCCTCTCAAATTAGTAGGGACATAGTTAGCCTAATCTGTGGATATAATCAACCAAGCCTTCCCAGTGCCTTCCACGATAATGGATTAAGCTGTCATTTACAGTATCTCTTATTTCAGTTACGATCAGGCATAAAAGTCCAATTAAAAATTCTCATTAGCCGATCTTCTTGCCGAGCTGCCCTTCTATCAGATTTTTTTAGAGTGGAGGGAGAAACCCAATTGATGTGTGTCAATTTGATGAGTGTCACATTATTTCCTTGACTATGTTCATAGCTTTCGTTTATTTGTCCTTCTGTTAGCACACTTTAAGCAGTGAGCATTTCCTGGGTCATCCATCTTCTTTGGCCATTCCACCCTCCTGCGCCTGGGCTACATGCACCCACTGCTCAGTCCCCATCTCTGTCTTTTCTTTGTCATTATTTCATTTGTCAGGGCTTAAATTTATTCAGTGATTAATCATTATTTGAACGGTTCTGTTGGGAAGAATCTGAAAAAGAGTAATTCCTGCAGGTGGTTCCTCCCTTGTCGAGTCAAAGTAAGAATGGGCTCACTGCTGAGGCTTTGTTTGCTGTTCTTCTGAAGACAGCAGGACATCTCCTTTTCCACAGTTTAACTGAGACTAAGCAATCCTCTGCATGCTTACTTGGGAGTTTAACTCACTTCCTGTTGATCATAGTAAGAAGTATTTCTGATGCAACATGTTCAGGATTAGGTTACATGTGAGAAAGATGCTTCACTGAAGGGTAAACGTCTTTTGGGAAATACGTCGTCAATAACTATTCCACTTTTCAGATGGCAAAGGAATTGGATCACGCACACTCATACATGCATGCGTGCGCGCGCGCACACACACACACACACACACACACTTTTACTCAGTCAACAGGTAGGAAAAATCTACTTAATATTTTCCTTCAAAATCTTCACCACATAGTGAGCAGCCTGTACTTGAATGGGCATAGAGACATTTGCTGTTTTAATGCTTTGGTGATTAATCAAACCAACTGTAGACAAGCAAGCCCAGTATCCTGTTTATTCTGAACTGTGGGTGGAATAGTCAGTTCTGCACATGGTTTCTTTTCTGTCCTCCCTTGCAGAAGGAGACATGCACGGATCTCTTGCATGCATAAAGTCCCATTGTTTTCAACAGGGCACTCACTGGCTTGCGTATATGTGAGCTGGAGATCACCAGAACAAATGCTGAGCATTCCACCTATGAAGAGGTTATGGATTCGGCCATTGGTGTGTATTTTTTAAAAAGGACTGCCTTTGGATTTTCATAAATGTTTATTGTAAAGCTATAAATACACAAATGTGTATCTATGAGAGCATCTCTTCCCACAGGAGACAACCATCTCTTGAGGTCAGTGGGACAGCACTTCTTGGTGCCAAGTGAAAAAAGGCTTTACCATTTCCTATCTATCTATCTATCTATCTATCTATCTATCTATCTATCTATCTATCTATCTATCTATCTATCTATCTATCTATCTATCTATCTATCTATCTATCTATCTATCTATCTATCTATCTATCTATCAGTTATCAAACTGGCATGTTATGATCCTACTAAAGTAAAATGATACAAGTAGTATATCCATCTCTTTTTTTTTAACATAATGGAAATGTTTTGATCTTAAAAGGCATTATCCAAATGCAAAGAAACCATTAGACAAAGATACACTTCAGAATCTTACCCTACTCTGAATTTGCTTCAAAATGGCTGCATTTTAGTTTTGCCTTGGGAGCAAATTCTTCTTTCAATGGTGTGAAAAACCTTTGCAGTCTTCAAAAGAAGCAGGGGAAACACACTAGGTGTGTAGGAGGTGAATGCAACCATCGCTTTCAGTGTCCTGCTGGGTTCCATGAGTGCCTGCCATCATGATGTTACCACTCCTTGACAGGACAACTGTTTCCATGCCTTGGCATGTGGATGGTGGTAATGGGGAGAAGTATTTGCAACTCACATCCACAGCAAAATGACAAGCTTAATATCATACATCCACTTGGTTTGGGAGCACTTGTATCTCTGGCAAGAAAAAATGCTGAAGAAATGCCAGCACTGGGTTCATCACAAAAAATCTTGACTAATGAGGATAAAAGTTCCTGAAGACAAGACTGTCAAAATTTGGGATGGGTGAGATTTTGTTTTGTTTTGTTTCCATTTCTTTTTGAGACAAATATCTCAGAATTCATAGACTTCTTACATTTAGGGTGGAAAGAACCTACAGTTACACACTCTATGTGTGGCTACAGGTGGAAAGTGTCAGGAAACTTCAGCAGGTCCAAAAGGCAGCAGCCAGATTGCTGAGTGGGGCTCTTTACAGGGATCACATAACCCACCCACCTCCATTACACCAGCTCCACTGGCTGCTGATCCATTTCCGGGCAAAATTCAAAGTGCTGGTTTTAACCTATAAAGCCCTAAATGACCTGAGTCCAAACTGTCAAAGATTGTGCCTCCCATTATGAGCTGGCTCGTGTGTTAAGATCACCTGGAGGGGCCTTTCTCTCAGTCCCACCAGCTTCACAGGTGCGTCTGATAGAGACACAGGAGAGAGCCTTCTCTGTTGCTGCTCCCAGACTTTGGAACTCTCTCCCACAAGAGGCCAGGCTGGGCCCATCTTTGCTGTCCTTCTGCAAGCAGGCAAAGACCTTTCTCTTCAGGCAAGCTTTCCCTAAGTGACTGGCTATGTGAGTGTGACTTTGATGGTTTGATACGTGCTACTGCTCTGATTGGGTCTTTAGTAATACTTGTGTTTACCATCTTTCAGAGTGGTATTTGTTTGTTCCTTTTTAATATTTGTATATTTATTGTTTTAGCTTTAAAATTGACTTTTAATGATGTAAAGCACCATTGTATACTGATTGTCATCAGCGTCAAATGTTGCCTTTCAGTGATGTAAGCCGCCTTAGGTCCTTTTTAAGGAGAAAGGCAAAAATAAATAAATAAATAAATAAATAAATAAATACTGACTGATTTTTCATTCCAAAGTGTGTTACCTTTAAATTACATTGCTTTCTGTAGGCTTGGACTCAGCACATGTCTTTTACATGTGGAAATGATGACAAAAACATAAGATAAACCTATGTAAGCTGTCTTGGACAACTTCTGTGTGATAGACATTGTATACAACTATCGCCATAATTAACACTTTGCACAAAATTGGGACCTTTTTTTGTTCTCGTTCCACCTATTGGCAATGAGAGGGAAAGTTACTTGTGGAAGAAAGCCTGGCATGGACACAGGCGTTTTGCAAGGCAACTGGTGTTTATAATCAAATCTGCATCATCAAGAAAACGTGCATTCCCCAGTCCTTAGGAGCCCCAGGCCCGGACCTTCAACGTCCCATTCCACCTCCCTCTGGCTTCCAACAGGGTTGGTCAAGAAATTTTGTTCCCCGAGGCAAGTGACAAGGCACTGCCCCTTCCACAACATGTACTGAAGCCTTGGAGGCTGAATTTTACTTCCTGACTGCCTAGGAGATTCTGGGAGTTGTGCTTCAAGAGAATAGTGGTTCTAAACTCTAACCTCCCATCAGCAAAGTTGCTAGAATACAAGAGGTAGTGAATTATTATTATTATTGTCTCAGTTGGCATAACATCTTGGGCCTAGCTTGTTACAGTGGACCCTCTACTTACGGAATTAATCCGTATTGGAACGGTGGCTGCAGGTCGAAAAGTCTGTAAGTCGAGGCTCCATTGACCTACAATGCATTGAAAACCGATTAATCCGTAACCGGCCGTTTTTGGTCCATTTTGTTTGATTTTCCGGTCTGTAGGTCGATTCTCCGGCCGCAAGTCGAACCTAAATTTTGCGGCCAAAGAAGTCTGTAACTCGAAAAGTCTGCAGGTCGAGCCGTCTGTAAGTCGAGGGTCCACTGTACTTAGGATTTAGATAGCACCTTTCAGTGGCTCAGTGTTCACTATCTCATTCATCCATAGTTCCTGAGAAGCTAAAATTGCTTACCTGCATTTAGTGGAGGGAGCAGGATCAAATTTGAGTTTACATAAGACCACAGAGGCTGTATGTAAGTAAAGTGAAACTGAAACTGAGGCCTTCCTGAAATACACACCTTTAGCCACTATCTGGAAGTTGAGTCATGGCAACTGGACTTCTTTCTTGTCAGGTTGAAACATTTTGCTACTCATCCAAGCAGCTTCTTCAGTTACTTGGATGAGTCGCAAACCGTTTCAATCTGACAAGAAAGAAGTCCAGTTGCCATGACTCAACTTCCAGATAACTTCAGCTGGATGATTGAAAATCTTCACAGATACCTTTCGCCATTGTGTTACAACAGTTCTGGGTTTTGATGTCAGTGCCCTGTTCTTGAGCTACAATAATAGCAGTATGTTTAATATGATACAGAACACTCAATGTGGTATCTTCTGTTTGTACATATTAATCCAAGAAGGGGCTGTTTGAATCTGTAAATGTTAAATGGTGGTATATTGAAAATGGACACTTTGATTGCTCTGTAAAGCCTGACAAGGGAGTAAAGCCCTTCAAACAGTTTGGTAATTAAGTAAGGAAATACTTACTTAATGGAAGCATTGAGGGCGGCGCTCCTTGGTGTCAGCAATCACACGACCTTTTGCCTTTTTAGCTTTGGTCTTGTGGGAACATTTTATGCTCTAACTTGTCTTTTGCTATCCATAGCCTTTCAACCAGCTGCGTTTTTATGGAATTTATTTATCAATATTTTACTTACTCTCATCTGTCTTTATTTTAGGCAGCAGTCTACTTCATTTTTAATAACACCTTTTATGAGCAATATAAAGGAAATGGCCCAAGTTCTTGAGTAGGCTCATTAATTTATCATAGGCTTCAGCAACAGCATTATAGGTCCTCTCTGTATTTAACAGAGTATTTTGTTGTTGGGGTAGAGGGCAAGAGAACTGTTAGCTTTGGTGGACGTTCATACATTGATTTGGATGGTTCCAAACTGATCGACTTAATAGTCCCTGTTGTCACATCACTGTTTTGAAAATGGGAGAGAGCTGAGAAGTGTTGTTCTGTGTTTTTTGATGGAAGGATCACTGGCCCAATTAAGTAATATAACATAATGGTCTTAAAGCAGGAGGAGACATTCTAGTCCTAGGGCAATGAATGTGTGAGATTCCAGATGTTGTTGGACTGCAACTCCCATCAGCCCTAGTCAGCATAAGGCAATGAATGGTGAAATTTGCAGTTCAATATCGAGAGGGCCACCTTTTCCCCACCCCTTTTCTAGATGGGAATATGCCTTGCTTCACAATATGGCAATCTGCTGGATTCTGTTTTTGCTGAGTGGGATCCTAACCTTTTCCCCAAATCCTACCCCAATATCAGCACTGAAAATGCAGGGTTGGGTTTTTTTTTACCAGAGAACTTTAAATTGACATCTACAAATGAATTACAGAGTACATAAAGAGTGAAGCCATCTAGCAGTGAAGTGGTGGTTAAAGGAGAGTTGGAAGCAATATGATTCTTAAACAAACAAACAAAAAACACTCCAGTTTATGAATGTGGGATATTATGATTTGTATCCACGATTCAAAACAACAGGAAATGCCCTGAAATTGCTGCACATTTTCATGCCTGCATTGCCAGCAGGAAAAGGGATGCCAAGCTTTACATAGCAAAGGGCAGCCTGAATGTTGACAAAAACCAATGGCAGCAGTCAAGATGGCCTACAGGATACTCACTTGTACTCACTGCAATTCACAAAGTAACACCACACAAGAGGAAATTCCAGAAGCTTACTCCGTTTTTTCATCAGTTAACCACTTCTCACCCAAACACAAAGTAACTGTCAGGACTGTTTTTCAGCAACTGTGAATGGTAGTGAGCACAAAGCAGAAAACAATAATTTCATATGTTAAAAAAGTGAGCTTCTGAATATTTGTTTTATGTTCTTTTTAAAAGTGTCTTTTTAAATGTTTTTACAACCAGACACAGAATCCCCTCTGTTTGGCCAGGGAAGAGTTGAAAAATTGTCTTCCTGACAGTTAATTGGGGCCTGAATAACAGGATAAAAATTTCAGATTGCCACAGACCTGGAGCAGATTTCCCTTTTAAGACTTGTGTCAGGACGCTGGTCTCAGAAATCCTGAAATAATGTTTACTGAAAGCACTCAGTGCTGGGAAAAACACAACTGCTCTGTGCTTTTGTAATGCAGAAATTATCTGAATATGCCTTACAAAATTGTATGCTAATTCCCTGGAGATACATGCCAAATGTCCCTTTCTGGAGGACTGTAACTCCATTACTTTCTTTACAGCAAGCTTGTTTTTTTGAGTCTTTAAAGAAAATCTGTCTTTTGATTGACCTTTCATTGCCCTACAGCCTTTCCCTGCTTCAAAGCTGCAACATTGTGTCTATTTTGGAATACTCTTGTTTTAAGCCTATTTCACACATGCCTCAGTCGTGTAACAAAGTGGTTGTTTTTCCCTTTTGAAAGGCCTTTTAAAATTATCAATATTTCAGCCCCTGCAGCCTGGATTCTTTCCAAATAAAAAAGGTGGGGCCATTCTCTTTCAAGATAAAAAAGACTGAGCTTTTCAATTTATATGATCTATTTTAAATCTGGAGATGTTTAGGGTCACCTATTTCTCCATGGGAGGAACAGCTTTACTTTTAAAAAATTGTAACTATGGAATGCCCTCCCGACTGAGATTCGTCTGGTGCCGACGCTGATGACATTTCGGCACCAGGTCAAAACCTTCCTGTTCCAGAAGGCTTTTAATTGAAATAATATCAACTGTGGGTCCTGATGGCAATTTTTAGAGTATCTATTTTAATTGTATTTTAATTGTTTTATCTTGTTATTGTATTTTTATTGTATTTTAATTGTTGTAAGCTGCCCAGAGACCTTTGGGTAGAGTGGGCGGCATATAAGTTAAATAAATAAATAAATAAAATAACTCAAAAATCCCTCGCCTAAATTTCCCCAAATTTGGCACAGAACAAGGGCAAATTTGGTGCTGATCTGAAGTCCAATTTCAAAGTTATACATTTTTGTGGGGGCTGCCCCCATTTTTAGAATTGCTCTGAATTTTGATTTGCTCTTCTGCACAATAACATAGATGCATCTATTGTGTAGCTATCACACTTAGTGTTTGGTGATGATTCAGATTTTTATGCTATCCTCCCTCCAACAAGCTCAACAAGATGGTGATGAGGTACATGATGTGTTAGACAGTAAAGTATAGTGGTTAGATTGTTGAAGTGGCTTTTAGGAGATCAGGGCTGAAGTCCCCATTGAACCACAAAACTGAGTGAGTGACTTTGGGCCAATCATCATCTCTTAACTTAGTGCATCTCGGAGACTTGTTGTGGAAATAAAATGGGGGCAAAACAAATACACCATCTTGGATTTGTTGGAAAACAGATTATATATAAAGGTCTGAGAAAATAAATGTTGAAAACAGTTTCCTTACTTAAGGGCAGCCTTCAAACAAGAGGTAGATTTTCTACATGATACCAATTTACCTCAAGGTATATCTTATAAGGGAGCAACCTGTACACAAGCTCCCAAAAAGCACACAAGGAATCAACTGAAGGTGTCCTCTAGGACAGTGGTTCTTAACCTTTGTTACTCAGGTGTTTTTGGACTGCAACTCCCAGAAGCCTTCACCACCAGCTGTGCTGGCTGGGGTTTCTGGGAGTTGTAGTTCAAAAACACCTGAGTAACAAAGGTTAAGAACCACTGCTCTAGGAAACTGACAGCCACTCACACAATTCCTACATAGCTAGAATATGCAGAGAAAATCTTTTCAATAAATGGTGCCTGTTCATCCTTTCGTTCATCTAAATTGCAAGGTGGCCCTCTGGGAAGTTCTCCACACTTGCAATAAGGTAACACTTTTTTCATGCTCTAAATTGTACCCTTTTAGAAAACTCAGAAGGGTGCTTACAGTAGATTGACATAGCAGTCTCTGATTTTCTCAATTTTCTCAAGCTCTAAATATTAAACCAGAAGAAGCTGGGCTAAACCTATAGAGAACAAAAACAACACACCTTGCCAAATGGATGATTGCTGAAAAGTGTTTCATGTCAGAACAAGATTCTGGCTGGACCATCTGGAAGTCACTTAATAGATTTTGAAGCAAAGTAGGATGATCAAAGAATAATCAAGTAAAATGCAGCTATTTGCATACAGGACACATTTTCTGTGACTGTGGAGAAATTCAACTGACGCAATCCTTCCATGCAACTTATGCCCCGCTATGTGTACAAAAGAAGATCTAGCAAATGGCTGAGTAATGCTATTGAGATAACACTTCTGGTCTAATTATCTTAATGTTTTAATTTGTTTTTAATTCTACCTATATTTCATATACATATATTTGTGCAGAATATATGCTATAAAGGATATTTCTGTATAGAATACATGAAATCACATTCTTATGAGTTTTTATTTTTATTCAAAAGTACTAGCTCCCAGCCTTCTGCTGCTTTGCTTTCTGCTTCTTTAGGTCTCTTCAAAATAAAGCAAGAACTAAAAGTTAAATGGAAGATCTGATTGCCAAAGACACACGATGAAATATGAAGAATCATGGGACTAAAGGACCACTTCAGTGATTATGAAAATTGTAAACTATTTAAAGGCGAGTATCCACTGTTGTACGTCATTAGGATCTGATTACCTGAACCATTAACATTTGGCTTTTATTATGATGATTGTGAAGTACTGTCCACATTAATGGACAAAGAAAGTTGACGTGGTTATCTTGATTAACCCATCAATAATCTTTTGGAATAATTTTTCTTCATATGGTGTATAAAGCATTCATGTATCCTGTAATAATGGGCATTGTGGTCTCAGCAAATGAGCATTCATTTACCTCAATTTATCTCTAGGGGGGAAAAGATTCCACTTCAAAGCTTTGCTAAAAAGAGAGAGTGAAAGAAGCTAAATGTGAATTGTGGTGTTTTTTTTTAAAGACCTGGTACTGTATCACCAAAATAAAAAAAAGTATTCTGAATAGCTAAGCATGAAGTATGTAACTGCGTTAGGCCACATTACCTCAGGGTTTGCGCAGAGCATCAGATTTCCATGCAAATGGAGAAAAACTGTTCCCCATATTTTACATCTGCTTAGAAAAGTGCCCCCAAGCCAGAGAGATAGATCCCTGTGCAGAAGCTGACTTCTGCATATACAGATGATAAAGATAAAATATGCATCCATCTGGAGATGTATTTGAATCTGTCTTCCAAAAACTGTGTTTCGCTCCACTTTTTCATTTCTTCTTCTTTCTGGAAATAGGTATAGGAGCTGAACTGGGATATGAACTTGAAACAGAAGAATTGTCTCCTGAACTGGTGCACCAGTTTACATTCTGAGACCTTTTTGATCAAGTTCTGAATGCACAAACACGCAGAGAATGGCAGCAGGTGAAGTAAATCAAAGACTTCACCACTCAGCCCCAAAGTACACATTTGTTGTTGCTTAGTCGTTAAGTCGTGTCCGACTCTTCGTGACCCCATGGACCAGAGCACGCCAGGCCCTCCTGTCTTCCACTGCCTCCCGGAGTTTGGTCAAATTCATGTTGGTAGCTTCGATGCCACTGTCCAACCATCTCGTCCTCTGTTGTCCCCTTCTCCTCTTGCCCTCACACTTTCCCAACATCAGGGTCTTTTCCAGGGAGTCTTCTCTTCTCATGAGATGGCCAAAGTATTGGAGCCTCAGCTTCAGGATCTGTCCTTCCAGTGAGCACTCCGGGTTGATTTCCTTCAGAATGGATAGGTTTGTTCTCCTTGCAGTCCAGGGGACTCCCAAGAGTCTCCTCCAGCACCACAATTCAAAAGCATCAATTCTTCAGCGGTCAGCCTTCTTTATGGTCCAGCTCTCACTTCCATACATCGCTACTGGAAAAACCATAGCTTTGACTATGCGGACCTTTGTCGGCAAGGTGATGTCTTTGCTTTTTAAGATGCTGTCTAGGTTTGTCATCGCTTTCCTCCCAAGAAGCAGGCGTCTTTGAATTTCGTGGCTGCTGTCACCATCTGCAGTGATCATGGAGCCCAAGAAAGTAAAATCTGTCACTGCCTCCATATCTTCCCCTTCTATTTGCCAGGAGGTGATGGGTCCAGTGGCCATGATCTTGGTTTTTTTGATGTTGAGCTTCAGACCATTTTTTGCGCTCTCCTCTTTCACCCTCATTAAGAGGTTCTTGAATTCCTCCTCACTTTCTGCCATCAGAGTGGTATCATCTGCATATCTGAGGTTGTTGATATTTCTTCCAGCAATCTTAATTCCGGTTTGGGATTCCTCCAGTCCTGCCTTTCGCATGATGTATTCTGCATATACCGTGTTTCCCCGAAAATAAGACAGGGTCTTATATTAATTTTTGCTCCAAAAATGCATTAGGGCTTATTTTCAGGGGATGTTTTATTTTACAGTCATGTCATCTTCTGGTTTCTGCATAATGCTGCACAATGGTGGAGGGCGGGGTTTCACTTAACTAGGGCTTATTTTTGGGGTAGGGCTTATTTACGAGCATCCTGAAAAATCATAGTAGGGCTTATTTTCAGGTTAGATCTTATTTTCGGGGAAACAGGGTAAGTTAAATAAGCAGGGAGACAATATACAGCCTTGTCGTACTCCTTTCCCAATTTTGAACCAATCAGTTGTTCCATATCCAGTTCTAACTGTTGCTTCCTGTCCCACGTATAGATTTCTCATGAGATAGATAAGGTGGTCAGGCACTCCCATTTCTTTAAGAACTTGCCATAGTTTGTTGTGGTCCACACAGTCAAAGGCTTTTGCGTAGTCAATGAAGCAGAAGTAGATGTTTTTCTGGAACTCTCTGGCTTTCTCCATAATCCAGAGCATGTTAGCAATTTGGTCTCTAGTTCCCCTTCGAAATCCAGCTTGTACTTCTGGGAGTTCTCGGTCCACATAGTGCTGAAGCCTACCTTGTAGGATTTTGAGCATAACCTTGCTATCGTGTGAAATGAGTGCAATTGTACGGTAGTTGGAGCATTCTTCGGCACTGCCCTTCTTTGGGATTGGGATGTAGACTGATCTTTTCCAATCCTCTGGCCACTGCTGAGTTTTCCAAACTTGCTGGCATATTGAGTGTAGCACCTTAACAGCGTCATCTTTTAAGATTTTAAATAGTTCAACTGGAATGCCATCACCTCCACTGGCCTTGTTGTTAGCCATGCTTTCTAAGGCCCACTTGACTTCACTCTCCAGGATGTCTGGCTCAAGGTCAGCAACCACACTATCTGGGTTGTCCGGGACATCCAGATCTTTCTGGTATAATTCCTCTGTGTATTCTTGCCACCTCCTCTTGATGTCTTCTGCTTCTGTGAGGTCCCTACCTTTTTTGTTGTTTATCATGTCCATCTTTGCACAAAATGTTCCTTTAATATCTCCAATTTTCTTGAACAGAACTCTGGTTTTTCCCTTTCTATTATTTTCCTCTATATCTTTGCACTGTTCATTTAAGAAGGCCCTCTTGTCTCTCCTTGCTATTCTTTGGAAGTTTGCATTCAATTTTCTGTAACTTTCCCTATCTCCCTTGCATTTAGTTTCCCTTCTCTTCTCTGCTATTTGTAAGGCCTCGTTGGACAGCCACTTTGCTTTCTTGCATATCCTTTTCTTTGGGATGGTTTTTGTTGCTGCCTCCTGTACAATGTTACGAGCCTCCGTCCATAGTTCTTCAGGCACTCTGTCCACCAAATCGAGTTCCTTAAATCTGTTCTTCACTTCCACTGTGTATTCATAAGGGATTTGGTTTAGATTATACCTGACTAGCCCGGTGGTTTTTCCTACTTTCTTCAGTTTAAGCTTGAATTTTGCTATAAGAAGCTGATGATCAGAGCCACAATCAGCTCCAGGTCTTCTTTTTGCTGACTGTATAGAGCTTCTCCATCTTTGGCTGCAGAGAACATAATCAATCTGATTTCGGTATTGCCCATCTGGTGATGTCCATGTGTAGAGTCCCCTCTTGTGTTGTTGGAAAAGAGTGTTTGTGATGACCAGCTTGTTCTCTTGACAAAACTCTATTAGCCTTTGCCCTGCTTCGTTTTGAACTCCAAGACCAAACTTACCTGTTGTTCCTTTTATCTCTTGACTCCCTACTTTAGCATTCCAGTCCCCTATAATGAGAAGAACATCTTTCTTTGGTGTCAGTTCTAGAAGGTGTTGTAAGTCTTCATAGAATTGGTCAATTTCAGCCTCTTCAGCATGGGTGGTTGGTGCATAAACTTGGATTACTGTGATGTTGAAAGGTCTGCCTTGGATTCGTATTGGAATCATTCTATCATTTTTGAGATTGTATCCCAGTACAGCTTTCCCCCCTCTTTTGTTGACTATGAGGGCTACTCCATTTCTTCTACGGGATTCTTGCCCACAGTAGTAGATATGATAATCGTCTGAATTGAATTCGCCCATTCCCGTGCATTTTAGTTCACTGACGCCCAGGATGTCAATGTTTATTCTTGCCATCTCCTGTTTGACTACATCCAGCTTACCAAGGTTCATAGAGCTTACATTCCAGGTTCCTATGCAGTATTTTTCTTTGCAGCATCGGACTTTCCTTTCACTTCCAGGGGTGTCCGCAGCTGAGCGTCCTTTCGGCTTTGGCCCAACCACTTCATTAGCTCTGGAGCTAATTGTACTTGTCCTCCGCTCTTCCTCAGTAGCATGTTGGACGCCTTCCGACCTGAGGGGCTCATCTTCCAGTGTCATATCTTTTAGCCTTTTGTTTCTGTCCATGGAGTTTTCTTGGCCAAGATACTGGAGTGGCTTGCCAGTTCCTGCTCCAGGTGGATCGCGTTTAGTCAGAACTGTCCACTATGACTTGTCCGTCTTGGGTGTCCCTGCACGGCATAGCCCATAGCTTCTCTGAATTACTCAAGCCCCTTCGCCATGACAAGGCAGCAATCCGTGAAGGGGAAAGTACACATAGTGACTGCATTAAATGAAAATACACTGAAGTGACAGTAGTTTATAGTCATTGGTAGGCTTGTTTGGGCTTGCACTTGAGAGCACTTTTAGGTACGGAACTTGTTTTGTTGGTTGTATATATACATTTTTCCAACTTGATATCTTGATTTTGCATCAAATTTCTAACCATGTCCCCCCCCCCCGCCTTCACTTCCAGAGTTGCTAATTTTGTGTTGCTCTTCTTCTCGATGAGAAACAACCAGATGATCTAAATACAGTGTGTTCACTAGCCGGATGGTGGTTTCTCATACAACAATAACCATAATAAAACTGTCAGAGTGTCCTTCTTTCTGCTCATATGGCATTTGAAACAATACTAGGATAGTTAGGGCAAAATCGCAGTGAGTAGCTCCTGCAATTATCAGCATCCTCATGCCTCATCAAGTACACTTGTCCCTTAAACTTCCAAAATTATTACCTTTGAATATTTAAAAGGCAGAAGATGCCAGAAGATGTGGGTCTCTGTAACTCAGAAAGAAAAGAATAATCAGATTTCCAATATCAAAGGCTATGGAGATCCCAGATAAAAAACAAACACAAAACAAATAGAAAACAAAAAATGTTGGCACTTTAAAGACTAAGTGCTATCTTTAAGTGAGATCTTTCATAGAAACATCCACTTCTCCAGATAGAAAATGAGTTTTAGGTTCTGCATAAGGTTTTTTTGACAGAGTCTAGCTCACAAAGCCAATTGATCATTTCTCCCTTCAGATATATTCCCAGATGGACTTTAAAATATGTTCGTCACAGTAGGGGGTCCATTTTATTTGTGGCCTTCTCCAGGCTATTTGGTTTCATTCATCAGTCCAGCCTGACTCTGGATGCATGGAATTGCATGCCAAACCTACTGTTAGAAGATCATATTTTTGGCAAAGACTTCTAGAAGAAAGGTTCTCCTAGCCCTTTCTGCTCTAAAACCATGCTGTCATCATCCAAGAACATGAGCTGCTCAGCCTCTGCATTTAGAAGTAGCATTTCTTGAACTGACAAAAGACAAATGTTTGTCCTAGCACTAACTTTTCTCACTTTCATCTTGCAAATTGGTTAGCTTTCCTTTTGTCATTGGTCATTGGGAGGTAAACACAGGCTTCATTTGCAACTCTGTTTGCTCATGAACCGATGTGAAATTGCTTTGCTGAAGGACTAACATGCAATTCGCTTCTAAGGACGCACCAAATGTCTTGCCTGATTTGCCCTGCCTTGAACCCATGATCTTCTTCAGTAGACAGGAGAGTACTTGTACTGCTAGAACAGCTATTATATATACACACACAGGGGCAGGGAAAATGAGAATGCCTTATAATAATCTTAATCAATTGGATGTCCTCCAGATATGCTAGACTACGAATCCTACAGCCACAGCTCTGATGGGGGGAAAAATGGAAGTTGTAATTCAACATGTCTAGAGGAGACAATATGTTTCTACACATGCACAGAGAACAAAACACAGCTTGGTTTCTATATTTGTATCAGTTTATGTAACTAAGAAACCCCATGCAGTTTGGCATAGTTGATTTGTAGACCTGTTTCCATGTGTATGTAAGAGATTTGGGGCAAACAGATGTTGACTCAGTAGTAGCAGTAGTAAAAACAGACAATACATTGGAAGAGTGAGGCAGTCCCCAACCATAATGGCAAGATTTTTCTGGGAGTTTTTGAGTGTTGTGCCTCTTGCCTTAAGTGGACAGCAGCATTTGCTGCTCTGCCTCTGAAACAGAGCATCATGGGACAGCCCTGAGAATGTCCTCCCAGAATGCTTCTTAACCCTGACAGTAGTAGGTTGGGGTACCACAAGGGATGAAGTCCACAGTGTCTGCAATGGGCTTCTCTAACCCATTGAGAATGAAGGCTACAGGTACTCTTTTCCCTCTTGCTTAATTGTGTACCTTAAATTTTCACTTCTTAACTTTTTGCAAAAAATAAATACCCATTTTTTGAAGAAGGGGGGTTGATCGGTTCAGAATAAAACATTAAAACTAAGCAAAATGGCAATAAACCAATACATCTGCAAACCTTATTTGCAGAAGTCCACCACTCCCACCCCCAAGCTATCCTTGTATCAAATAATATATATTTTTAAAAACCCTGGCACGATTAGCCACAGTAGAATGTAGCAACATGAGTAGACTCCTATAGACTAGCCTGTAGCTATGGGCCTCTTTTTTTTTTTTGCTTTTTAATCCATTTTCCTTTGCATTGTCCTGACCTTTAGAATAGTACCATTAAAATACATACCACGGTATACATAGATGCTGTTTACTAAAGATATACGACATTTACATATAGCATGGAGTGACTTTATGCATGTGTAAAAGGGGATTAAGAGAGCTCTTTCCCATTGGCTGCAGGTTTCTCACATTTCTCTATGGTCCCCAATGGCAGACTGGTGGCCTTAGAAGAACCTAGCATTATGCGACACACTCACTTTATACAGTATGCTGAGGTTTTCAGAACAACATAAATACTTGGTATACCGTTTCTTTTTTAATTTCTGCACTGTTTCATTTGATAGGTATTGTTGCATCTATCTATCTATCTATCTATCTATCTATCTATCTATCTATCTATCTATCTATCTATCTATCTATCTATCTATCTATCTATCTAAAAATCACTTTTCCAGCTCTTCACGCCAATGTACAAAAACATAAAGGCACACCATTTTAAAAACAGTTCTAATGCTATCCAAGGAAAGGCCTCTTAACAAATGAATTAGTTAGTAAAGTAACTTACATTTCATTGAAGTCTTAGGTCAGTGATTCCCAGCCTTGGGTCCCCAGACGTTCTTGGACAAAAACTCCCAGAAACTGTGCTGGCCAGGATTTCTGGGAGTTGTGGTCCAAGAACACCTGAGAATCCAAGCTTGGGAACCACCGTTCTAGGTGCCTCCATGATAACTGAAAAAAGAAATAGTCTAACGCAAGCGCCAGGAAATTTTGTGCCCTCCAGGTATTTCAGTATTTACTAATGTTCCAGGCAGCATAGACCATGGCAAAATATGTCTATACCATTTGATTCTTAGGTGCCTGGTAACCAATCCAGCCACCATGAGTAAGTGTTTGGGACTTTTGATTTGTTTTGTTTTGTGGGGTGACTGACACAGAGAAGGGCATGCACCGTGGTTACTATGACACTTCCATTCAAAGCTAGAGTTTGGAATTGCTGGTAGTGGACTAAGAGGTCACACCTCTTGCTGAAGATGATTAGAAGCTGTCACTATGGCAATTAAGATAGGACACAAATTGCTCCCTTCCAGGGCTAGCCTGGGATATTTTTCTACTTGAGACAAGTGACAAACACCACCACTCCTGACTCAGGTTGGCCCTACCCTTAGGCAGGGTAAGCTAGTCATCTCCGATAGCAGATGCTAAGAAAGGGCAGCAGAATGCGGGAAGACGGAACGGTGTACTATGTTGCTTGCTCTGTGCCATTTAAGAGAGCTTGCTGCCTTTAGGTCTTGTGGAGGACGCCGGTGTGGAAAAATGATTCAACTGGCAGTCCAGTTAGCTTTAGAACATGGAATGGGAATAGAACCCATCTTTCTTTTCACCTGAGGCAGCAAACTGTCTTAGTCTGACTCTACCACTCCCCCCTTTATACCAGTGCTTCCCAACCTTTTTCAAGTCACAACTCCCTTTTATAATAGCCAATATAATGTGGCATCCCCTCTGCCACATTTGCAGAAAAGGGCATTTTTTTAATGGGGTAAAGCCCTTCTCAGAAAGTAGAGGTTTCCTTCTCCCACAAAGGATCTGTCTCTTGTACATACACACCAACTTTAATATCTGGCTCCGAAAGGTCAAGGAAGAAATTCTTTCACAAGGATCGCAATACATAAATGGCAACCAGCAACCCCCTAGAAAACACTTTGCAACCCACTTGGGAGTCACAACCCCAAGCTGGGAAACACTGCCTTATACCATGACTAGAAGCCCAGCAGACTTCAATTGAATGTTACTTCAGTACTGGTGACAGGACACCATTTTCCACAATGCAAAACCTCAAAGCAGCAATCTATCTAGGTATACAGGAAGAAGTAATCAGTAATGTGAACTGCTCTCATGATCTTCCCCACCTACAAGTACTTCACAAAGCTGGGACTGCATGTCACACTAAATATTAAGTGAAATGAGTATTTTCTATGAAGAACCGATTTTCCCTCCAACAGTGGGATTTCCTCAGAGATCCTTGCTTTGACAATTAGACCACATTCATCTTCTAATGACCAAACATAAAACAAAGCATATTAAATGCAAGATATACAGGTGAGGAAAATCATGTGTGGCAACAGACGTCTGTCTCCACTTCCTAGATTTCTAGGAGCACCTCTTCTAGAAATTAGCTAGGCATAGCATCTAATTTGACTCTGAATTCCTCCTCACTTCACAACAGGCATAAGAGCCAATTGACCTGTGATGAATCAAAGAAGATGCAAATTCTGTAAACGCTGTGGTGCTTTAATCGTGTCTTATTCTGACATTATGTCAGGTGATCTTATTCTGAAAATATAGTACAACCTATAATATTCATGATGAAGAGTAGCAATAAAAAGTGCTTCAACACCCTGTCATTTATTGTTTTCTGTGAAGATCCATATAGAATGGACAATACAAAATCATGTGGGAGAGTGACTCCACTCCACCCAGTTCACAGGAGCAACACCTCTCGCTGTATGGAGTCCCATTGAATCTCTCATACAGCACTGCTGATGGAATGGCATTGTTGTTATTAATATTAATATCATTTTAATATTACAACATATGTATCCTTCCTTTTTATAAGATTCCTTGGATCGCTGCATTGGAATAAATACATACACACATGCCCACACCAGGCTCTCTGTTCACTCAGTCAATACCAGTCCCAATGGTACTGGGTGTGAAACACTGAGGGAAGGCAAGTGGGAAAGAGGGCTGGAAAACTGAAGCCAACAAGAATTAAACATCAGCACCACCAAGGTATAGACTCGGGAATAGGAAAAGGCTGGCGGGCTCAGAGTAAACCAAGGGTGTGGCCCTCTTTGCGCTCAAGATGCCACCTTACTTGTCTAATGCTAGGACTGCCCTGCTCTCTTCAGTGTATGTCGATCCTCTGAGATAGGCAAGATGGTATGTGAAGTCATTGTTGTGCTTTGAAGAGGATGACAACTGAGTGCATCCTCAGAAGGCCAGCTTTTGTGTTTTGAAATGGCCTGTACTGGCATCTATTACTGACACAGTGATAAAATCAAGCGTAGAGAGGCAGTGCCAACTGAAATATCGTGTTTCACCGAAAATAAGACAGGGTCTTATATTAATTTTTCCTCCAAAAAACGCATTAGGGCTTATTTTCAGGGGATGTTCCCCCCCCCCATGTACAACAATCTACATTTATTCAAATACAGTCATGTCGTCATCTTCTGGTTGCTGCACAATGGTGGAGGGCGGGGTTTCACTTAACTAGGGCTTATTTTTGGGGTAGGGCTTATATTACGAGCATCCTGAAAAATCATACTAGGGCTTATTTTCAGGTTAGGTCTTATTTTCAGGGAAACAGGGTATGGAAAACTAGAGTGGCCCACATCACTTTCACAAAGATCCTTGCCAGACCCTTTTATCACAAAATCCAAATAAATGAAACTATTCAATATGCACTGATTTCCACAATGCATCTGAAGCGCTTTGAGAAGTACTATGCAAATACTGTTAATTAATTAAGACATTTCTGTCCTGCCTTTCCATCCTGATGGGCAGCTTGAGCCAATGGGCAACCATTAGAAAAATATATCAGTAATAAAACTCATCAATAAATAAATAGCCATCAAAGATCAAACAATCAAATTAGACACATGTCCTCAAAAACTAATCAGCAAAACAACAGCAGTACTGGGAGCACAGACAAATATGGGGGGGGGGGGGGACACCAAAAACAAAAAAACAACAACCCCACACCTCAGAACACTTAAATGTCCATCCAGAACTGATGCAATAGTGTCTATGCAATAGTGTTTCGGTCCTTCAGAGTAAAGAATATGAAAATATTAAAAGGTGGATAATTTAAAATATGTGTGTTCATATACCCAGGTTGTACCATGCCATTAAATGTCTATTCCCCACATTTATGCTGAAATTCTCTCCTTCCCCTGTTTAGCACCCCATATTTAGCACCACTCATATTGCCTGCCTCTTTTAGTTACATCTAAACCTTAAAATATGCCTGGCTGTATTTTACAAGTAGAGCTGTAAGTGGCAGCATAGCATAGTATGGCCAGTTAGTGCTTTGTTTGCTAGACCTGTTCCTCCTAAGGCTTGCTTTCATTCTCATAACATAAAAGAAACAACTTGTTGAAGATAGCTCAGTGTGGGACCACTCTTTGTATGTACTCTGCTATCACATTTGCAAGTACATGCAGGAAAATACCATGGTCCGTTTTAGAGGGAAGACTGTTGTTCTACATTATCTGGAGCAAGTGCCTACCCTTTTTACCATCTGATATTATTACCTTCTGATGCATACTTTGACACATAGTAACCAAACTTAACGTGGCAAGGCATCTATTTTGGGACCAGTCCTGTGATGTGCTGGTGGCTTTATGCTATCATTTTCTGAATCTTCAAAATGGTACCTCTTTCACATATCCCAGAACGGCACATGTTTTTTATCCCAATACCGGGTTACTGCCTCAACCAATATTCAACAGTCTCATTCTGCTATCACCCGGATGAGAAAAGTGCAATCTGTGTGTGATATGCAGCCCTCCATGGGCAGAAATGTAGCCCCCCAGTATTCCTGGGTTCCCCCATTTCTCCTATATTATTTTTTTCTCTTCACAATTTGCTCAAAATGTCCCTAGTGTTCTCCTGGGAGCATATGAAGACATTTTGTCATTTTGAAGGGCACATCTGTTCTCCAAATTGTAATTTAAGGGAAGCGTGGCAACTAGAGATTCTAAAGGGGCTCATTTAGGTGTGTGTGTGTTTTTAAAGCCTTAAAAATACTTGGGGGTATGGTCTGGGTACAGGAATGGTTGTAGTCCTCCAGATGTGGGCAAGTGGAGACTTCTGAACTCTAGAGGTTGCCCACCCCTGCACTAGATCAATAATGCTGTGGCCTACAGACACCTGGTTCATCCAAGGGAGCGAATCTTATACAGATTCCAGTGGCACTGCTGTTTTTAAAACTGGTTGCACAGTTGCCTCACCAGTTCCAAAATCAGTTGAAGAACTGGCTGTGGAACTAATTGCACAACTTGTTGTGTAAGCAATTGCACAATGGGTAACATGTCTGGTGGAATCACCGGAACAAGCACACTACTGTTTTTTTGCAATGGGAAAAACCAACAAAACTTCCTTAAAACACACAGTTTGCCTTTCCAAGTGTTATGCTGGATTTAGGCCTGTATCTCCAATGTGTTGTTTACCTAACTCTGTACATTTTTCTGCACCATGGAATCTTGAGCATCTTCACCTTATCCTCCTTTGCAACACTTGAGATTTTCCTAGCTAAGTTTCATTTTGTTGCTATCTGTTCACCATATTGTGAACAAGCGTGAACAAAGAGCCATTTCACTTTCTATGTGATGCCAAATCAATTCCAGATTTGCCACCGAGAATACACTCATCAGGGAGATACAGCCAAACGTCCTTCATTGGCAGCCAAAGGGATTCATGGCAAAATAAATCTGTTCCTTTTAGTTCTCCTGCATTGTCTTTAAAAATGAAAAAGCCATGTTTAATGGGTTTACCATTTTTATCCATACAGTGATATAATAGCTGGAGTCCTCTTAGCTGCACCCACCTCTATAACACCAGCAGTGTAACTTTCCGAGGTGAATTGTCACAAGCAAAGAGATGGTCATAGGCATTTGTGTGATTCAGTATGCCATGGGAAACGCTGAACCCAGTTTCTTTCTTGTCTGAATATTTCAGTGTTGGTGTTATGCCAGCAGACATACAAATAGGATTTCAGCCATTATTTCTCATCTACTTTGCAGCATGGTAAGGATTATTAAAGTTCTTGAAAAGCTGAGCCATTCAAAAACCTTAACTCCTCATCTTAATTCTTGCAACTTGATGGCACATACCAGAAAGACAAAAAAGTGGTCCTAGGTCAAATCAAGCCTGAACTATCTCTGGAGGCAAAAATGTTGAAATTGAGGCTGTCCTACTTTGGGCACATCATGAGAAGCAGGATTCCCTGGAAAAAACAATAATGCTGGGTAAGACGGAAGGCAGCAGGAAAAGAGGAAGTCCGAATATGAGACTGACTGATTCCCTAAAAGAGACCATGGGCTTGAGTCTGGAAGAGCTGAGCAGGGCGGATGAGGACAGGACATTTATCATGTCACCATGAGTCAGAGATGACTTGACAGTTTATAACAACAACAACAACAACAACAACAACAACAAAGAAACAAACAAGAAAATAATAGCAGCAGCAGTAATTTTTTTAAAAATGTAATATTGTGCTATTTGAGGACATGTAGTTTATCTTTCTATTTTTCTTATTCCCAATCTTTTTTGGCTTTGCTTTTGAACTTGAAGAGATCAGCAGTTATACATTGCATGTGTTACCCTGAGGGTATTTTCACTTCTTGCCCCTGGATTTTTGTCTTCTAGTCTTTGCATGTTTACTTTCAGCACCACTTCCATTTGTGATGGTATAGCCGTCTATCTTCATATTCTCACTTCAGGGAAGCGCTCCGTTTTGAGTTTGACTGATTAACAAACACATCAGTGTCAATAACACAATACTAGTGTCAAGTTTTTGTTTTTCAGACCAACTTTCCAGTTAGTAAGGATGCAAAGAAATGTCTTCCTTTTTCTAGCCCTTCTAAAATCTTGTCAAAATGTCTCCTGCAGTAGACCATTACAAAAGAAAAAAGAAGAACAGAAAGAAAAGAAAAAAGAAAAAAAAATAGACGGAAAACCAAGGATTCCCAAACTGGACATGGAAATTCTAATTATCCATCAAGAATCAAAGTTTTTCTCAATAGGACATGATCTCTCCCACCCGCAACACACGGGTACTGTTGGAATAGTCATACCGTCTGTAGAGTGAAATTGGCTGACCTTGTCTCTTGGCTTTCTGTGCTTCTAGTGGAAAACTGCCTTGCCTTGTGTCTGGAGTTCTGAATGTTTCTTCTTTTTCTCCCATATTACTTGCGGACAAAACTGTAAGCAGCTCTACACAAATATTTTTAAACCAATAAAATATTTAATTATATAAATAAACACACATATGAAATCAAGAATAGGAGTCACAGAGACAGAAGCCTCTTTTTGACTATAGCTCCCTGACCTGCCTGGACATTTTCCCCATCTCTTATCGGATTTATGTTTCTTTAAAACTTCAGCTCCAAATGTCAAGAGGCCAAAGGGCATTTTCCACACTTTATACTCCTGTACAATTCCAGTAGAATAAATAAATCAGTTCTTTCTCAGTTTTCACTATCATTGATTTCATAAACACTTACATAACCTCTCACAGGGCTGTAAGGTACACCTTCTGGTGGATGTCAGCAAGACTTTGAGAACCAAAGAGTCTGTATTAGGGTGAAGCGATGGCTCTCAAACTGTTGCTTGCAAATTAAAATGGTCTTCATTCAGGTGGTCCACAGAAAGGTCATGGAACAGTCACAAAATAATCTGTTCTTGATCCTGAGCATGATTATCCACACACACAACCAAGATGATGGTGACAGAGGTTATTTAGTTCAGAACCAGATTATCAAATAGGCTAAAAAGTCCTGACCAAGGTCCTGTAATTTTCATAAAGCAGCTCTGACAGAGTCTATTGTTTTCCCCTGAACATGTAGTGGTTAAAGGGCCCATTCTCCATGGCTGGCCTATTTTTATGACATGATGGTGGTGGTGGCGGTAATGATACGAAAACGTATTAATACATGAGTTATGCATGTTTTGTGAAATCTAAAACTGCAGCAACAACATGGTTATTAAGTAATGCGCTGGGATCCCCAGAGATTTTCCAATGGTCGACAAAGAAAAGTTTCAGAAATTTTGGTAGAAAGCCGTCCCATGCTTCAGGTATTCATGGCTGTGGTAAACCATCCTGAAGAATGTAGTTTTAGGACTGAACCTTTCTTTAGCTAAAACTAAAAAAGGACATATATAATTACAGCTTGAAGACCAATCGCAACTCACACAAATAAAGCGAGCAAATTTGCAATTTATGTGAGTTGAAACAAGTTTTGCTGTGACAATCACATACAGTCACCCCCAAAGGACTTCCCCCTTCTATTGACAGCTCATATATAATTTACAGTTGGGCAGCGGCTACTGCTGTTCCCCAGACCTTCTGACATGGACAACAACTCCTCAAGGAATGCAAGAAATGGGCCTCCATGAGAAACCTGTGTGAGCAATTGTGATGGTTCTCATTTGCAGGGTGAAAATCATACTCTACTTTACAGACTTTGGGCTAATCAGGTTTAATGGACTGTATAATTGTTGGAGGTCAGTTTAATAAAAGACTATGTGTTCAATAATTTGTTGATTAATTTTCAAGGTAAAAAAGTTGAGGTAGTAGTGGCTTGGGAAAATCCAGCCATCAGGTAAATACTGTTGGAACTGAGTTTACTACTTTCACCAGTGTGGATCAAGCTTTGTCATAAAATTCAGTGCTCTTAAACAGCTATTTGGGGGCTCACAAAATCTGAATAAACACAGATATGAAGTCTTCAATTATGTATGGTTTGTGACCATTAATAATGGAAGACTTTTAATCCATGCTACAAAAGTTGTATCCAATTCCCACTTAAATCTTGTTAGTTGAAAACAAAATGCTTAATATTACAAGTTTATGATTCAATTTACATACACCCCACACTCCCCAAACTTTTCTCTTGTCATTTCAAACAAGATTTCATCTCCCACACCAAACTAAGGACGTGAATCTGTTTTCCTGTTAGCTGGGGCTGGAGAGTTCTAAAATCTTTGTCAGTTGAAGCAATTTCATTAAATTTCCTGGTGGCTATGAACACATACAATTTTGCGCCTTGCTAATAAATACAGGGTAAGATATTTCAATTTTGTTCTTTTAGAAGTGAGACATAAGGGTCACACTACACACGACAAAGATTGTATATTTACTGTGAAAAGTAATAGCTCCATGTATCCTTCTGTAACATACACCCCAACTCTGCAAATCGAGTAAGCATGCTCTGGATGGAATGGCTCGTACCACTACCAGCCAACCTACGTTGGACCTCCACTATGACCACTCCTTCTGGAGAGGAGTAACCTGAGTATAGTAGTTCATGAACTGGTAAAGTTACTGCAGTGAGGTTTACATGGGGTTGTGCTTCGTGACAACACAGAAACTACAGCTGCTGTTGAGTGTGACAGCTAGTTTAAGCCCCCACCCAATTTTAATGAGAACAGTTTTTTTGAAAGTAGGAGCCATGGGAGCAGGAGCAGTCCTCCAAGATCCAGGGATAGGTATGTCTTGCCCCCAAGGCCACTGCCAATCACTTACCCTTGCCCTAAACCAAAAACAGGGAAAACGGGTCCTTATTTTGTTGAACTGCAACTTCCAATAACTGAACCAGCACTTCCAGTAATGCATGGTGGGAATCTTCCTCCAATGACATCTGGAAGTCCAAGTGTTCCACATATCTTCTGATATTTCCAGGTGTACCTCTCAATTCTGCTCAGCATCCCAACTTTGGGAGCTGTAGATCATATAAACCACTGGTAGTGTCTTTTTGATAGGGAAGTATTTGCAAGATAGGGTGAATGGGAACACACACACATACATGTGTACACACCAGCTTCAAGCATCTGACATGAACTTTGCCACTTACTGCCTTCTGAACCTGCAGAGAAGAAGAAAGCAAAGGGAGGTTTGTGTTCAACATGGCAGTAAGAAGTGAAATCTGTGGGTGGATGCCTGCATTATGTCTCCTGACATGTGGTTTAAATGGACAGGACAGCCCATTGTAGTTCTGCAACAGCCCATTATAAGATCTGTGCTTTGTGTCAATATGGAATAGCAGCAGCTGTTTATAAACGGATATGCCTTCCAGTAGTCTTCCCACCTTCTTAGTACACGAGTTCCTAATGTCAGTGCAGCTTGTTAGTGGGAATCCTAAAGGCATTAGTTTGGAAAGGTGTTAGAGAATTTACCCTTCATTCTAGGTCACTGCAAATCAAAGGGATGTTTTCATAGAATCAAAGAATCTACTCTAGCAGTTCAGATAGGGAATGCCAGAAGCAACAAAGCAAAATCCAAAATGCTTTGGTTTCAATTGCTTGTTTAACATTCTGTTTTTGTCTTTTTGCTTGTAACTAGAGATGGGGACAAATAAAAAAAATGGTGATCCGTTTTGATTCGTGATTTGTCACGTTAACGGATCAACAAATACGAATATATGAATATTCTTCGACAAATCGACAAATCGATCCGTCCATTTGTCTTCACTTTAAACAGCTATAAAACTGGCCCCCAAGCACCTAGAGACATCAAATTTGCAGGGAAGCTTCCTCAGACACTTTTTTTATAACTCCTGAAAGTGTGGTGAACATTGGATAACAGACCCCTGAGTTATACAGTCACAAAGAGGACACTCCCAGGAAAGCTTCCCCCAGGTACTTAGAGAATCTGGAATCACAACGGAGCTTCCTATGTCTTTCCTCAACATGCCTGCCAACTTTGGTGAAGATTGGATATCGGACATCCAAGTTATTCACCCACAAATTGGGTCCCCCCAGGAGTTTACCACACGGCACAGAAGCCCATTTTGCCTACTGGCCGCCGATCAGCTGATTGGAGGCCAATAGGCAGCTACCCCCCCACAACCAGCCACCCCCACAGCCTACCCACCCACCCCTTCCTTTCCCTACCTTAGCCCCCACCCCTCTCCCACCGACACCCCCTTACCTTAATCACTGCTGCCAAGGTCTCCATCAGGCCTCCGCAGCCACAGCGTGTAAAAAGGGAAACTGGCTTCCCTTTGCAAAGAAGGCAGCTGTGGCTTCATTTAGGGTAGGGAAGCTGCAGCTGCCATCTTTGCAAAGGGCAGCCTGGATTTGGGGAATTCCCTTTTTACACACCGTGGCTGCAGAGGCCTGATGGAGACCTCGGCAGCAGTGATTAAGGTAAGGGGGTGTCGGTGGGAGTGGGGTGGGGTGGGGTGGGGGCTAAGGTAGGGAAAGGAAGGGGGTAGGCTGTGGGAGTGGCTGGCTGTGTGTGGGGGCTGCCGGTAGGCCGAATGGGTGTTTTTTTATATATATATAAAGATGAATAAAAATGGGTAAATATTCATCCCTTTGTATTCGTGGGGGTCTCTGGAACCCACGGATATGAAGGGACAAATATTTAACGAATCGGCTATATTCGTTGAAAAAGCCGATCTGTTTTTATATTCGTCCCCATCTCTACTTGTAATGTCAGGCCCTTCTTGAACATTGAAATAGCTGAATGGAATTTCATGGACATACCCAGGATACACCTTTATAGTTCAAGTGTAGAAACCACCTTGATCGCCTCACCTGTTTTCAGGAGTGGAGAAGATGAAAAATATTGTGAAAGTCATCCTAGAAGACTGAGGTATTGTCCCTCCCTCCAGCAACTGACAGTCAGAGGACCCCCTACCTGTGAACCTGGAAGCAGCAGATAGCCATCATGGCATGTAGATATCAAGAGACTGGTCTCTGGATTTGCCGAAATCCTTTTTAAAGTCTAATGAGCAGGTGGCTATCACGACATTGTGTCTGTGGGTTCCACAAATAATGCTTTGTGGGAAGAGGTCCCTCCTTCTGCCTTTCCTAAGTAACCCAACGTTCAGCTTCACTGGTTGAACTTGCCACCACCTGGTTCTAATATTTGGAATATCCACTTTCTCCAAATCATGCATCATTTTACCATTAAATTTCCTCCCTTTTTTTTTCTTAGCTAAATATTTTTGAACAAACACTGAAGTCTGTCTTTGAAAGAAAGAGACTCCAACGCCTTTTTCACTATAGTTGCCCTCATTCTGAGCATTCTGTACAGCTCTAAAATTCACTTGTTAATTTCCACGATGGTACAGTACTCCAAATATACAATATATTTCTAAAGGAGCATGACGATGCTGGCCTATGGATTTTCCTTTCCTTTCCTAATAGTCCTTGGAATGAAATTTGTCTTTTTCACCACTGCAGGATCTGCCAAAGAAGCTGAACACTGTTGAGATGCCCCCAAACTACTTAATGTTTAAAGGAGTTATCAGCACATAGATTTATTTCTTTTTTAGAGAATAGATTTTGCTTGTTTTTCAGCTGCTTTGATAAAAGCTGAATTTCAGCTGCACAGGACTTATCCAAGTGGGACTGCCATAATTTCCCTAAGTGGTGCAAATAGTATTTAAGAGTTGCACCAGTGCTGTGAAAATTCCTATGAAAAGACTCAGATTTGTGTCTCTGTCTCACTGAAGGCTACCAAATGGTGTAAACAGTCAGAGAGGGGGCTTCTTCCTTTCCATCTCCCCTGCTCAGCATTTCACAGATCAAAGCTGCAAGTAAGTTACTTGATTAATTGCCTTGCAGCAGAATCTTTGGCTTGCATATGGGACACAAGTCAGGAAAGACAAAAAGGCCCTTTGGAGGATTGGAACCGTGGGTGTGGAGGGGCACTGTACTCAAAAAAGCCAGGAGAACTTCTTTTCCTCCCTGTAGAGCTGGTAACCAAAATATGCCACAAAAGAGAATAAGGCCTTACATCTGCACATGGTGCGAACTCATTTCCTGTTCAAGGATGATACAAACGACAGGATGGCCAACTCCTTTAGTGAATAATTTCCTGAGAAAACGGGACAGTCCCCTCTTCTCATTTCTAAAATGCATTTATAAATCCATGTAGTTAAGGCATCTTGCTAGACTCCAATGGTCAACAGGAGCAATGTGTGACTATTTATTCTGCAACATTTTTGTCTTGCATTCTGAACAATATGAAACCTTAATGCAGAATTCCCTTGGTACAGAGAAATGTGCAGTGTGCAAGCTATACCTCAGTTCTACCAACCCTTGTCTACTTGCTTTAACTTTTTTATTTGTTTGATTAGCTTTCCTAAATTTCTGAATGAGGGAGGGGTAGGGTGAATGAGGAGTAGGTATCCTTCACCCTGCCCCCCCCCCACAAAGGCAGTGTAGTCCTTGTCCCCAGTCCATCAAGACTGGGGACAAGGACTACACTTGATGGAGTGTCAAAGGCTCGGCACTCACCTACTTATCTATATCAAAAGCACATGTTGAGATTTTAGTAGTCTAATATGGCTCTCATCTACTCTTGCCTTCCAGCTTTGTATGAGCACATGGCTTTTTTCTAACTGATCATTGAATGTGTTTCCCAGGGTAGAACTTTGAGCAGCAAGCCAATTGCTTATGGGGCATAGATTTATGAATACTTCATGGTATGTGGGACCTTTTCCCTTAAGAAACAGGCCAAAATGGCTACTTCCTTTGTGGGTAGGTTTGGTTTGCTTAGAGATCAAGCTAGAACTGGTTGAAAGAATTCTATCTGCTTTATATCATGAGTCACAGTATTGTGGCATTATATTGCCATTGACAGTTTTATTTGTTCAACTATACAGTGACTTAACAGAAGTCTGAATTCCTTTTTGCAACAGTGATGTCTATGTGTTCCCACATTTTGAAAAGCAGGGAAGTTCCCCAAAGAGGGAAAAAAAGTGTTTAAAGCAAAAACTAGTGGTTGAAGCTATACACCGGCAGTATGCCAAGTGCAGTCTGTGATCCCCTAAGGGACCCCAAGAGCCCCCAATTGTCCCCCTGAGTCCCTCAGGTTAAGAATTACCATAGACAATTGTTGCATGCTGAGTTACATAACTCAGTCCACAACAGATAATATCTACAATGATTTTTTAACTTGAAAGCATTAATTTTAACTCTTCCACACTACTAGTGATGTGTCATGTACAGAATTTGGGTGGCTGGTAGCATTCTGCTGTAGTGCTTACTTGAAATTATAGCTAAGACAAAAGAAGGATGCAGCAACGTATGTATGATTTAAGTGAAGAGGGGGTTAATCTATGGCTTTAATTTTTTGCTTTAAGCATCAACCATAACTTTCCACTGTAATCAAGGCCTTTACTCTTTTAGTAATATAAATATTCATTGATTCTGATTGCCTCTGATCTTAACAACAACATCTCTGGTACGTATTTTATTTTTGCAGTTCTTTGCAGTGAGTTTCATGCAGTCTCTGGTGGCATTTTTGCAGCTCCTAGTCTCCTAAAAAGCATTGCTGAATTTGGTAGTAAAGCACTGTTATTCAAGGTCTGGCAGTATGCAGGATGGACTACTGTAATGTGGTATGTATGGGGCTGCTTTTGAAGACTGTTCAACAATTTCCGTTAGTTCAAATACAGCTGCTAGGTTGCTGAGCTTCAAAAATGACATAAGGAGCTCCATGTTGGGTATCCTGGCATGGATGCTGGGGAGATTACTCCACTAAAGGATCACTCCTTTAATGTAATAATATGCTGCTGGAGACAAAGATCAAGATCTTCCATACTATGGTACTCCTGATTACTATGTATGTATATGAAAGTTGTGTCAGATTCCACAGAGGAACATCTGAATGTTTTCAGAGGTCTCCTGCTTTACACAGACTCCCTATGAGAGACTTATAGACTTGCAAGGAATTTATTTGTAGTTTCAGAAGATCTTGCACTTTCTCTTGTATTAATCCAGCTCTTTGCTCTGGATATCCCTTTGAAATCTACAGTTTTATACAAAATCTTAGTTCATATATATAGAATCTAGAGAAACCTCAGGCAGTGCACCCCCACCCCCACCAGAGACCACCCTAAGGTGCTCCTTCAGCCAACATATCCCATAACCACCATTCCTTTGCGCACAGCAGAAAATACTTCATTCATTAACCTGGCATCTCTCAATCTGGGCAGCACAAAAGAAAAAAGTGAGGAAGCAGTCAGCCAAAGCAACCACCTAAACAACAACTGGAACAGCCCCTTCCCAACCCACCAAAATATATACCTTTAGTAGAATACAGTGGTGCCTCAACTTACGAACTTAATTGGTTCCAGAACTCCGGTCGTAACTCGAAATGGTCATAAGTCGAAGCACCATTTCCCATAGGAAGGCACTGAAATGCAATTAATCCATTCCAGCCGAAGAAAAAAATCACCAAAAAACCCACAACACTGCAAGACCCATCGGAAATGCGATTAATCCGTTCCGGCCGAAGGGAAAAAAGAAAAAGAAAAGCAAACAAACCGTGCAAGACCCTTCGGAAATGCAAAAAAAAAAAAAAAAAAGGCAAAGCAGAAAGCAAACAAACCGTGCAAGACCCATCGGAAATGCAAAAATAGCAAAGCAGAAAGCAAGCAAACCGTGTAAGACCCATTAGAAATGCAAAAAAAACAAAGCAGAAAGCAAGCAAAGCGTGCAAGACCCATCGGAAATGCAAAAAAAAAAAAAAAAGCAAAGCAGAAAGCAAACAAACCATGCAAGACCCATCGGAAATGCAAAAAAAGCAAAGCAGAAAGCAAGCAAACTGTACAAGACCCATCAGAAATGCAAAAAAAGCAAAATAGAAAGCAAACAAACCATGCAAGACCCATCAGAAATGCAAAAAAAGCAAAGCAGAAAGCAAGCAAACCGTGCAAGACCCATCGGAAATGGGGAAAAAAAACCCCAAAAAGCAAACAAACCCCGCAAGACCCATCAGAAATGGAAAAAAAAAAAAAAAACCCAAAAGCAAACAAACCCCCCAAGACCCATCGGAAATGGGGGGGGAAACCAAAAAGCAAACAAACCCCCCAAGACCCATTGGAAATGGGGGGAAATCCCCAAAAGCAAACAACCCCCCCAAGACCCATCGGAAATGGGGAAAAAAACCCACAAAACAAACAAACCCGGCAAGACCCATCACAGCATAGAAACATAATCCCACCACCCAGCCCAAAACCATGCTGCAAAACCCACCCAGAACAGTTTTTAAAAAGCAGAAAGCAGCACCTTACCAGGCAGTCTGAAGCCTCCTCCAATCACACTCACTCTAACCGTTGGAGCGAAAGAGCTACAAAGAAGCAGCCTCTTTGTCACCAACGGTTAGCAATTTGAATTCCCCGCCCTTTCCCCCCTGCCTTTTTCTGTTTGTAACTGGAAGCTACGACCACAAGTCGAAGCAAAATTTTGCGGCCGGAGCTGGTCGTAACTCGAAATGGTCGTACGTCGGGACGTTCGTAAGTCGAGGTACCACTGTAAATACACAATAAATGAACTAAACAACAACAAAAACACCCATACACACAGCCCCTTCTACCAAAAATCAAGATAAGCAAGCAAGCAAGCAAGCAAATAAAAGCAAAAAATACAATTGAAGTCCCCCGACCAAAACTACCCTAATATGGAGACATATTTCTACCTGCAACTTGATATTTTCTCTTCTCTTCGAGTCCACCAGGTGTCAGCAGACAGACTAGGCAGGCAGGAACAAAAGTAATCCAACAAAATTGGGGAAATTACTCAAAAATGAAGAAGGAGGAGGAGAAGGAAAGGATCCAAGACTGAAGCACAGAGGCAGTCAGGCAGTACAGACAAAGATGGAGAGTGTCAGGAGCAAAGTTGCACACAATAATCCCATGACAAGGAAGTACTATGAAGCAAAGAATACTCCTCACTGGGTTCCAACTAATCCAGGCCCTTTTACAGATTCAGAATTCCTGCTACACCAAATGTTCTGATTGGCTGCTGACAGCAGGGCCTCACAAGGCTATTAGATGAAACATTTCCTAGTTAATTTGACAGACAAAGGGTGAAAGAAAAATTAAATTAAGGAGGGAAAAATGAAAGAATATGAAACTTTCATGTATCCCTCTTTCATTAATGATGAATCATTAATGTTTCAGAGACTCTCTTTCAGGAATCAACAAAACCATGTGAAATTTTTTTAAAGCCTCTTTCTTTCTTTTTTTTTTCAAAACACAACACGCCCATCCCTAGTTGATGGTGACCCAGCCAGAGGACTATGTCTCAACACTATTGAAAAAATATCATGGTCTTCCAGTTCATTTCCAAGTACAATTTACAATCTTGGCATTTATCTTTAAAACCCTACATATCTTGGGAACTAGGCATTTGCAAGAATGATTAGTCAACCTGCTGACCCACTGTGTCAGTTTCAGAGGCTTCCTACTTGATCCTTCCACCAGAAGGCAAGTGTTGATGTTTTTTCATAGCTGAGCCATTCATTTTTCTACCTGCTGCCAGCAAAAGATGTTTTTGTTTTCACCAGCTTTTTAAATATATGCTGATGTATTACTGGTCTCTCTCTGTGTGTTGTGTTGCTTGTTGCTTTATTTGTATTTTGCATTGTTTATGTACATTGTTCTTGAAGCTCTGTTGAAAATATACATAGTTTAACTAAATCAATAATTGAGAAAAAAGTCCAGGACCACTATTACAGCCAACTTATGTTTTCCTGTCCTAAAATTTGTCTGATGGGGTAACGTTAGAATCTGAAATCAATAATTCAGAATTATTCTTCCTAGACAGTAAGTCACACTGTCCTACAAAGCTAATGTCTCTTACTTGTTTTGTTAACCAGAAATTATAGCTTTTCCATGCTGCTAAGTAAAAAGGGACTTATTTTTTTTACCATGTAGCATGAAAAAGCATCAAGTTGCCCATAGAGGAGAAGCCTGATCTCACTCTCTGTGGACAATTGTACTGCCGTCTCATGCTATGTGATAAGAAAGTGAGGCCTTACCTTACTGAGTAACACCAAAGTATTAATAGGGAAAAAATAAAATTCTCTCTCCATAGACAGTGCTGTCTTTCCACATGACTTGTGCACATGCTTGTGAGTGGAGTGAGTGGTTTGTGTATATGGATGCACATGGGTGGGTATGTCTAAACAACAGTGTTGGATGCTACTCAGCACTGGCATGTGGACCTCTGGTGTGCTTACCAGGAGCTTATGGGCTCCTTTGGCTGAGACAGATTCTCTACTTTGGCTGTTACAGAGTCCAACCTATGGAGTATTTAAAAAACAATACTCCCCAGTTGGAGACCTCCAGAGGTTTTGTACTGTGACTCTCATCATAGCTGTAGCTGGTGGGAATTGTTCTCCAAAATGAATAGAGACCACCATGTTGGGAAAGGCTGAAGCCCATCTACCATTGTTTAATCTGTACAAAGTATCTCTTTAGCTCTCCCTAGCTGTTGATAATCCTGTGGTCATCTCTACCTGCTTGCAGTGCTGTAGAGCTGTGCAAGGAAACATATTAGGCACTTTCCTTTTTTTAAGCAGGAGGTCCAGATATAAAAGTATTAATATCTCATTTCAGGGCCTGAAATCTGTCAAAACAAATTGCAAGGGTGACTCTTTGTTGAAGAACCTTGCCTGAAGTTCATCTGCTAAGGTTAGCTTTATAATAGCTTTTTCAAACCTCATGAATTATCTTGCTCTATATAGCTAGATCTTCAGCAGACAGATTCATGATCCTGCAAAGAAATTTGCCTTGGAAGAGAAGCAGGGGAGAATGGAGCCAAAAAATAATTCCTTATGTTTTTACTTAGTTTATCAGGAACTGTGCCTTATGTGACAAGGCTGCAATTAATATTGGTCGTAAAACAGGAGGCTTGTCCAATTGATCTCATTATGGCAGTTCTATCCGCCAGATTGTTGAAAGGGATTCCCCTATTATCTGTGTCTGACACGTATTCCTAATCAACCCAGCCAATTCTGCTTTGACAAAGGCCTGCCACACAAATGGAGGCAATATTTATTCCAGTCAGGGCTATTAGTGTAAAAAATGTGTCACACATTTGCAGACATATTAGCTTCTATCCCACAGTGGCCATTAATCGAGGCACTTCCTCTTTGGAAAGGTTCTAAATACAGGCTGTACTGTCAGTAACTGCTTAGAAACCATATGAGGTGTTTTGTTTCTGCTTAGATTTGTTCCCAAAGATGCTGCTACAAGTGGGAACAGGTTTGGAGAAATGGCTTCCACCCAAATACGAAGTGCCACGTTACAGATACACTTTCTGTTACAGGGTTTTTGAGCTAAACTTCAAAACAGTGGGTTATAAGTTACTTTTTAAAAAAGCAATCAGTGTGTTAACAATCGTGTATTTCAAAAGCAATGAGTTGAGGGGAAAGAATAACATCAGTTTGTGTGTATATGTAATAAATAATGTTTTGCAGATACTTTGCCTGTTTACTTTTTAAAGGGCATTTCATAATTTTTAAAGGCATTTTGAGTGCTTTTTTTTAGTTGTATGCCATTTTCTCGTCAATCCTAGGTTGTTGTTTTTTTCCGAGAAGGGACTGAAAACTATTGAAAAGGGACAGAGACACTGAGTCTCTTTTTCATCATTTATAACTAAAAAAAAGTAAAGTCTTGTGGCATCTCTTAAGACTAACAGAGCAGGATGGATCAACCTAAGTGGAAACACATGTGGACACCATTATTTGGTTCGAACCAAACCGTATCAACAGCGATCCATTTACTGATCTACTGAAGGGTGATGATAAAACAAAACAAGCTGCAGCTGGAGGCGGAACTTCATTGCTCTGCTGCGTAGTTCCTTGCACTTCCTATGACCAGCAAAACCAGAGTACAAATAATACCAAATTGGGGGGGAGGGGAGGGGAGAGATGGCAAAACAAATTATGCACATTAAGAGGTTACAGGCAAAATTGAAGAATTTGAATTGCTGCCCAGAATATCATTTTTTTAAAAAAATAACATGATACAGATAACAACTCTGCCCACAGTGCTGAATTTGTAATGGTGACCATATTCTTCTCCTTTTGTGCAGCTTAGGGTGAGACACAGACCTTTTCATCGTGTCTTTTAATACATACTCAATTACAGCCCAGCTTCCTTTAACGCACACATTTGTTTACTCGGAACTACTTCGGACACAGGCCAAAGACCCAAAGAGCCAGTACAGTGAGGAAGCAGATGGGAGCATGGAGCAGGTCATCAGGTTAGCAATATTTTAAGGACAATTATACATCGTTGAATGGCTGTTTTTAGTTCAATCAGCATTCTCTCTGAAGAAGATGCTGATGATACGGAAATGAAGGACTCTTGAAGTTTAAATTGGATTACTGAATTCCCTGGTTGATCTGAAAGTTGAGCACTGAATTCTTGGTATTCAGAATATAGCAGGGATGACTCTAAGTAGAGGGAGGTGGTTGCCTCAGGTGGCAGATACTATGATGTGTGGAGTGGCAGGGATGTGTTGGGAGAGCAGAGTCCTGAAAGCTACAAGACTTGTTCTGTGCCCCCTTAACCAGTCAGCTGCCCTGCCCTTACAGTGCAAGATGCCATCCTGTACTGAAGTAAAATTCAGCTGCTCATCTGACTGGCTTCTGTGCATTGACCTGGGCCTGGGTGGGAGGCTGCCATTTTATCCTTCATTTTTCAGTCTAAATCTATGATTGCATTCTGGGGCTGGCCCATGGCATTTTGCTGCTTGAGAAAGAGTGGCCACATGCACACATAATTTATTTATTTTATTTATTTAAAATATTTTTTACTCTTCCTCTCTCCTTTAAAAGGACCCAAGGCAGCTTACATCCTTGAAAGACAATATTTAAAGCTGAAAACAATGAGTATGCAAATAGTAAAAAGGAACAAATACCACTCTGAGAGATGGTAAACAGAAGCAGTACTTGCAACCCAGACAGAGCAGTAATGCATAACAATCCATCTAAAATGTCTTTGCCTGCTTGTGGAACAAAGATGGGGCCAGTCTGGCCTCCTGTGCGAGGGAGTTCCAAAGTCTGGGAGCACCAACAGAGACGTCCCTCTCCCGTGTCCCCATCAGACGCACTTGTGAAGGTAGTGGGACCGAGAGAAAGGCCTTTCCTGATGATCTTAACACCCAAGCCAGGTCATAATGGGAGAAATGGTCTTTGAAATAGCTTGGACCCAGGCCATTTAGGGCTTTATAGGTTAAAATCAGCACTTTGAATTGTGCCCGGAAATGGATTTGCAGCCAGTGGAGCTTCTGTAACACGGGGGGTTATGCGATCCCTGTAACCAGCCCCAGTCGGCAATCTGGCTGCTGCATTTTGGACCTGCTGAAGTTTCCTGACACTTTCCATTGGCAGCCCCACCCTAGCTGAGTGATCTTATTTTGACACCTGAGGTTAAAAACAAACAAAAAACCACAAGTGCCCCTGACAATTAGTAAAAATGAGACCATAATGAATTAAATAGCATTTTTATTGATGCTGAAAACCTGAGGAGGTCACCTTCCTCTCTCTGCCTAATGGTTTGGCTGGTCTTGATTGCTACTGAGAGAATAAAATGATGTTCTGAAGAAGACAAATGGATAGAAAACCTAATATTTTCATTCCCTTCAACAAATCAGAAAAGAATAGCTTAATAGGCCACACGCCCTACTTCCACAGCAACTGGGCTGCCATCATTATCATTTAGTATTTATAAACTCTCCCCATGTCATAGGTCATTGCAGAGATTAAAAATAAAGAAGGCCTTGCTCGTAGCATACAAGGCAGAGAACATGGAAGAAAGCATCTTGTCAGGGGAATTTAGGGGTCATCAAGAAACCAGCAATAAAACAGTCCCTTAATCTGGCAGAATAATAATAATAATAAATCAAAGTGAAAGAGAGGACCGAGATGTGGCTAATAATTTCTTCAAAGGGTAAGAGAATCATTGGGAAGAGGCCTCTATGTACAGGAAGCAGCAAAAGAAAAGGCGAGAAGAAAAGGGAGGGAAAGTATGACCATAGCTGTTCTATTATATGTTTAAATATCAATGGCCATTGAATATGACAATGTCTGTCATTAGAGGTACTCTAATGATAACTTCATTGCTATAGTCAACGTTCTGTTTTAAAGTGCCATATATACAATGGAATGGATTCATTCTTTTATGTAACTAGCAGCCACCATCAAAAAGCGCATTTTCCTTTTATTCCTCTGACCATCCAGCCTCACAGCTTTTCATACTGGCCGTAAGTCTGAACTTTGGCATGATCAAATATACCAGAAAATTCTCTCTCCCTCCCTTTTTGGTCAATGGCTAAACCTTATGAAACCATAGATCAAAAGAAACCTGCTATCTTCTACGGACTGTGGTTCTATTCATGGGAGTAAAATAGGCTGTCATCGCCATCAAACAGCTGCTTGTTGTTGCCAAGAAAGGCAGCAGCTGGCTCCCACAAAGCCAGCTCAGAAGGGCTTCCTCTAAAGGAGGTACATGCATGTGACACACCCTGTTCCTCACATTTGCCCTGGAGTAGTTGGTGGATCACATCATCTAGCCTAAACGTTGCTTTGCTTTAAAAGTTCTGCATAGCTTCTTCCACTCTTAATTTAGGGGTGAGCAATAGCTGCCCCTCAAAGATCATGCGCCACCCTCTGCCTGTTTTTGTGGGTCTTGCTATTATGGCACCAAAGGTCAGCAGGATGATGGTAGTGGTGGTGGTGTCTGCCTCTTAAAAGCCTCTCAGGACCATGATTCTGCTTTGAAAGGAAGCTCCAGGGAGTTTGATGCCACCTTAGCACTGAAATGTGGTGGTATAGGAGCAAATTCAGTGACACAGTAAGAGTGCTGCCTCGTTGGAATTGTACGGGCCATGTATTTCTCAAAGCTGACCACCCCTGCTATTGTTTATGTCCTGTTACTATGCTATTGTGCTCTCTGAAGCATCCTCAGCTGGGCGAAATTCTCTTGTTCTGTTTCATAACTAAATGTATTCACTCTTGGTGCCCTAGATGTCCAGAAATCATTTTCAGAACATTTGGGGCAGGCCAATTCTCTCTCTCTCTCTCTCTCTCTTCATGGGGTGTAGTTGCCAGAACACTCTTCTAGGGCTTTCCAGATGTTTGGGCCTACAAATCCCATCATTCCTGGGCATTGACAAAACTTTTTGGGACCATGAGACTCGTATGTTACAACACCTGGAGGAACCAGGTTAAAGAAGGCTGGGTTAGAGTGCTGTACCAAGACTAGATTGTCTCCTATTTATGAGTCATCAGAATACTTGAAGTTCATTGAACCATCTAGGGCAATTCTCTTTCATGCAGTCCTGTGGCCCTACTGGTGGGAGATTCTAGTGCTTGTAGACCCCCAAAGTAAAGTTTTCAAGCTGTGGTTGCAGCTAGTTTTAAACAACAGAAGAGTCATCAATGCTAGTTGACCAACTGCAAATTACACAGAAATCTACTAGTAAATCCAGGTTTGTTTCTTCCCAGTCTGGCTCAAGAGTTTCCATGTACAATAGAATCGGTATAGCATGACAAACTTCAGAAGTGTTAAAAAAGTGGGAGGGAAAACAGGATTAGACCTCTTAAAATATTAGGTGCAGATAAGGCCAATAGTGTAAGTAAGCATACCATCAAAAGCACCAGTGAACGATTTTCTGCACTGAAGTTACAACCCACTGAGGAACAAGTTGCTTCTATGGTCTTTGATTTCTCTGAGGTTGATCAGTGCGTTCCACTCCTGACATTATCAGGTACTATCAGTGTTTCATCTGGTATACTTAATGTTTTCTTGCTTCTTGATAAAAAAAACAGACTTGACAATCTTGTTTCACTGTACTCATAAAGAAGATGCAATGAACTCAAAACATGTGTAATAAAATAATAGCATTTAAAGCAAATCAAGGTATGGAACTACTGAAGAAGGAATAGTGGTGGGCAGAACAGTTTGAACACAAGAGAATAAGAGTAGCTGGCTCATGGATGACTCAGCCTTCCATCCTTCTGAGGTCAGTAAACTGAGGCCCCAGCTCACTAGGGGTCAAGTTGTTTGCATAATTATGTTGTAAACCACCCAGAGAGAGCTCTAGCACTATAGGGTAGTATAAAAGTCAAAACAACAAGAGAATAATATGTAAATTGACACATAGGTTGCAGACTTGTACACACTGATCTGAGAATATATACCATTGAATGCCCCTGCTTCAGTGTAAGTCTTTAGGAAAATAAATGACTAAATTAGCTAAATCTAATTATGAGCTCCAACTAGAGTTGACCTATTGATTGAATTGGACTTGTTAAGTCGATGATTTCTGTTAAACTAGATCCATTGATTTAAGATGATTTAGTTGATTTAGTCTGGTAAGTGCCACAATATTTAATTATCTGCAAAACATGATGTTTTTAAAACCCCAAATCATTACATTCCTAGCTGATGTCCTATATTGTTGCTGCCAAACTGTCCTAGAGAGAGATGCATCTCCAATTTCTGGGAATGATGTATGTTGCTTCATTGACTACACTTAATTCCAAGGAAATACATAGAGGCTAGAGCTCCTCATCATGATTAAACACAGTAGGATCAAAGCTGAGGATACGATGACACAATGACATCATCTTTGTTAATTTCTCTTTAAGGAATTCCACCGTTACTTATTACTGATTGCAGATCCTTCATTTTTAAAAAAGCAACAACAACAAAAGACAGAGCAGGAGATGAGAATGAATTCCCATTTGTTTCCAGTCTTTACAAAGGAGAAAAAAGAGTTTGAACAAAGTTCTTTGTGGCCGATTTGTCCATGGTATACTTGAAAGGCAAGGGGTAAGAAGAATCCAAGTCTCCTCCTTTGTAGAGGAAATGTGTGGGCTGTTGGCGGTTGGCCAATGACCGCTGACATCACAGGTCCCTTGGAATGCCTCTGAATAACGTGGGTGTGGAGACCGAAGGGATCGTGAAGAGCAACCTGGAGGATCAACCAAGGGAAACAGAGCATAGAGATCTAATCTAAGCAAGAGGCTTAGATTAGTTTGCACCTGGAAGACGTTGCAAAGCAATGGCCAGCTCTGATAGGGACTTCCATTTCCCAAGCCAACTGTCACGTTTCTTTTGAGATGGGGGAAGAAGTATCGCTAACTCTATCTGGCTTGAAATATTTGGATCTGTGTATTTGAATATCCATAGTTTTGATTTTTATCTCCTTCTCTGCCTTTGGCTGTCCATAAGAACAGTCTAAGAGAAACAAACATTGTACAATTTTTACAGCTGAGGTGACTTTCATCCTTACCATCGATACATATCTAGCTGTCAGCTTTCCAGTGCAGCAGTTGTGGCTCTTCCAGCTTACTCCTTCCTTGCCTACGTGCCTCAGCTTCTCCAGCCAGGGGAAAGGAATAAACAGGACGAGCCACCCGTCAACAGGGTTTGGAGAAATCCCTTTTTGGATTACCACTTCCACAATTCCCCCAGCAAGCATAGCCTGGGGTAGTTTCTGGAGTAGTCCAAAAAAGTAGACATTTTTAGTTCTGGCAGTCAGTCCTTGCTTTTCTTCTTCCAATAATGGAAGTATAATGCCATTTTATGATTTTTAACATGTTGAGAGATCCTGGCTCTATTTTTGCTGTGTAACCCGTAAAGTTTAGCTACTTTTCTAGTTGCAGGGATGTGACCTCACTGATTGGCAGAAGAGAAATTGTTACAGGATTCAAGTACTGCCTCGTGTACTCTGTGGCAGGTGTTCGGTGGGAGGTGTTGAGATAGCTATAAGGTGGATAGGAAGAGACGGTATTTTGTACCATAGATGACCAGCAGGTAACATTTAGTTATTTCAAAAAGCAATTGAAAGTAATCATGTTACTTTTCCAGACACAGCAGTAAAGAGTAATCTTTTACAGTTTTTAACTATAGTAGTAACTAAATCAAAGTGAGATTTTAGCTCAATAGGATCAAGGAAGGAGTGGTAGAAGAAACTGTTTCTTTCCAGCTGCCTTGGGAAATTTAAACATATAGGGATAGATGTTCAGATTGCAACCAGTCATCCCTTGTTAGAATGAAATGTAGTAAATGTAATAAATAAGTGCAGCAATCTATCTATTGCATCATACTGCCTCCAGAACTACATCCATGTGACTCTATAACATCATCCATAGGACAACACATATCCCTGATACACTTATCTTGACTTAACAAACACAAGCAAGTCCTAGGATACCTTTAAAGCATCTTTCCTTAATCTGGTAGCTTCCCAGATGTTTTGGATTGCAATTCCCAGATGCCTGACTATTACTTGTGCCAAACTGGGATTTTAGAAGTTGAATTCCAAACCATTGAGACTAGAGATAAAGCTCGTCTTAAAGGCTAGCAAATGGATTGTGACATGTGTTCCTTGAATGTAAATATCAGCTTCTTCAGATACCCAGTCTGATGTCTTGTTGCTGTTCAAAGAGATGTCTAAAAGATTTTCAAATGAAAAACAAAGGGTTCAGAATTTTTTTAAAACTAAGCTACAATGCCTTCAAAACAGCATTTTATAATGAAAATGCAAAGATTATTAACCATCTTCAACAACAGTGCCTCTATGGTAGACAATTAAAGTTGAATTAGTATGTAACTAAAGATTCTGTGACAGTTATTATTATATAAGTTGATTCTGGTAGTCAGATGTTGACTTTGTATAATGCATTCTCTAAATATTACAGCAAACATGGCATCATATATAACAGTTACCTTGTCAAAATGCTGTTTGGTGCAAATTAAATTATCGACAGCAATATAATTTTCTATTCACTTTATTATTTTGATTCATTTCATCTGTCAGCATACACAGTTGTTTATCATCAAATGTAGATCCGGGGGGGCGGGGGGAGACCGATACTGAAAAATTTATTTTCTTTACTTTGTTTCTCACTTTGGAGTAACACTTCTGCTCAGCTTAGCTCATTACAGTCACAGTTGTCAATATAGTAGCATTCCATCTGGAACCTGATGTTCATTGCAAACATGTTTTCGGAGTTGACATTTCCTAACACTGACTAAGACGAGAGGGTGCTTTGGAGCTACAGTTTCATTAGAGTAACTTGAACTCCTATTAAACTTTCCTGGAAACTACAGTCACACTGTGTAGTCAGCAAGAGACATGTATGATGCTTTAATCGATAGCCTAAGTACAGTGTCTCAAACATTATACTGTAGCTGTAGGGCCTAATTTTTGTAGAACTAAGGAGAACTGTGTTTGCTTCTTTTTTGTAAGCCACCAAATATTTGAACACTTTAAGCAGTATGTTTGTCACGATCATGGACAGCAACCATGTATCTGAGGAAGGGAGAGAGCTCAGTCAGTCAGAAGAACCTCAGCAGGCCAGGAGTATAAGCTTTGGGGGACGAAACGCAAACTTTGAGCGCCAAAACTCAAGCTTGACAGGCATGACCTCCTTAATCTAGAGCCCACAGAACCTCAAGAGAAAGCACTCCCTGAGCCAAATTCTTCCAGAGGAGGCACCTTCAATACTATGGTCACCTTCCCATTCCTCAGTGTTCACTGTCCTGACCAGTACACAGACAAAACGTCAAGTCAAAAAGAGAGAGGAGAAGGAGCTTTCTACTCCTCCAAAAGGGATTGGGGCAGTGAAGAGCTTGCCTGGTCCAGAGGGAGTATGAAGGCTCAGATGGAACTACAGCAGACCTCTAGAATAAGTGATCCCTCCAAGATTCTGAAGAAGCTGAGGACCTCTCAGTGAGCACCCTCGATTTACAGCTGAAGAGTTCTTGACCTTTAATTGGATATGAAGCCCTATTAATTCCTTGAGCTGCTTTTGCCCTTCGATCAAGACCACATGCTGGACCAGCATGCTTCCTCTGGGAACTAAACTTAACACACCTCCTGGCAACTAAATCTCATTAGAAATGGACAATGTGGGAGTTCATTTGAAAGGCTTCTCAGTTAGCCCTAGGCTGCTTTTGCGCTTCTGCAGAGATGTAGAGTGTATGCATGCCAATGAAAAGGATGAGTGTTCAGTGGAGTTTGGGGAGAGGAACTGTTTTGCTGCGCAGTAGTGGTTTACCAAGTGGCAAAGGTTTGCTCATATTGTGTGTATATATCTGGAAAGTTTATCATTTGAGATGCCAGTATTTAGGACTGTATTGTTTTTGCTACCCTCTAATTAATCACCTACTGGAGAGCACCAGTGGTCCCCAAACAACAACTGATGCAGAGTTTAGAAATATTATTTTTGTTGCTCCTAGGAAACTCCAGTCAGCATGTAACTTTTCAGGATGCTAAACATGTGTTATAAACAATACAACACACTTACCGAATGAAATTGTGGTTCAATGAATGCTATGTTAATGGGGAAACCTTTTTTTTTTTTTTTTAGTAAAGATTGGTTTGGCTGTACAGCTGCTTTAGAGTAAGTGAATTGCTCAACAGTTTTCCTTTCAGGTCAGCCTTCCTCAGTCAACCATTAGTCTTCCATCATCTGGGGATCATGGAAGTTGCAGTCCAATGTACCTGGAGAGCAGTAGGTTGGGACACAATGATTTATATGAATGATTAGCCTTTCTGGTTCCCTAGAAAAGCCAGATGACATGGGCTGTCTTGTCTGGCAAAGGAGCAGGGATGACAGAAGAAAAGGAAAAGAAGCAATGTACTGTAGAGTTTGGGTACTGTGTATATGCTTTGAGCCTGTTAGAGGAAATGTAATATAAAAATAATATAAATTCAATGAATGAATGAATGAATGAATGAATGAATGAATGAATGAATGAATGAATGAATGAATGAATGGGCTGCTGAAATAATATATAATATCTGCTTATTCTGATTTATAGATTTTCATATGTAACAGCAAGAGGATTAACACTCAGACTGAGTCAGATGGGGGGCAGTTTCTGAAGGGAGAATAAAGGCTTGTCTCTGCTGGCATTTCTCCTGCTGTAATAACCAGATCCTGCACATATGTTGTTATTATTATCATTATTTTTAGGTCGCCTCTCTCCCAATAAGAGGACCCAAGGTGACCCACAATATTAAAAATAATTGAATTAAAAACATAATAAGCTAAACATTAAAAAAAATTAAGCTATACACTAATTAAAATACAATTGAATAATTAAAAGCAAGTAAACATTAAAAACGATCTTAACTTTAAAAGCATATTCAGGGATTCAATCATGGGTTCTTCAAGAGTCAGTGGAAGGACAAAAGGGAGGGGGCTCACCTCACCTCCTGAGGGAGAGCATTCCACAATCTGGGAGCAGCCACAGAGAAGGCCTCACTTCTCTTTATACTGATGCACTCCTCCTCCTCCAGCACACCATGAAGAGGAGCATGGGATTTTCAGTTGCCATCTGAATTCATCACATTTGATGGCCTCCCAAACAAACAGATGGTGGTTAATTGTCATGTGGCAATGTTGCTGTTGTCTCCCCACATGTGGACAGGTGCATCAGAATGTAAAAGACAACTTAGGTATGGATTCAGGAAATGGTCAGTATTATGAAGAGCAGGGTTAAAAAAACCAGAGAGAGACATTAATCCAGCTCCCCTTTCTTTACCATTCAAAGCAGGAAATGTCTCTTTCTCTGCTCACCCGCAAGGGAGGGGGGAAGACTGTCTCCTTCTGAACAATGTATTCATGTTGATTTTGTGGTGACAGTGGCTGCTACTACCAATTTATCAATATCCCTTTAAAAAAAAATAAGGGTACAAGCACAGTGGCCATGAAGTGGCCACAGTGCCCAAAAACCTGACCCTTTCACATAGGAAAAAAATCTACAGCAACGTTCACACATGCTGAAAAGATAAGGAATGAAGCGATACATAATCAGTACAGTTTAAAACCTCTTTCCTGGCGAGGAGGAAATAAACCGACTGCCAGGGCAAATGAATTGATGTTAGCCATGTGTCATGTAAATGGAAAATTTTGAAACAATCCAAATAATGGCAAAAACAGTATATCTGGGGTTCTTTTGGCAAGTGTGATTGAGCCCTAAGTCAGAGTAGGCAAGGCATTTCCTATCACACACTTAAGTCACACAGTTGACATGTGGTACAAAATACCTTCTTTTTAAAAAAAATTTTTTTATTTTTTTAAACTATAACATAAACATAAAATACATAAACCAAAATACAAATTAACAAAATACCTTCTTAACTTACGGCGGTTCAGCACTGAAACGTATGCCACTGGTATTATCCCAGGAAAGGTAACTAATAAGATTCTGGCTTCTTCTTTTTAAAATAAGCACTCAGACTGCATGGCCAAAAAATCAATTAAGTACATAAATTAACCAATTTGCAATGCTTGAATTGTAGAAGAAAGTTAGATGGGCCTGAGTGGAATCAACAACTCTGGTCACCACCTGTCTTTCAGGCATTAGCCAAATCATTCCCACCTTTCCTTAGCTTTCTAGAAAAGAGAGTGAAAGCAGATGTAAAGAGCCAATTTGCCCAGAGAGCTGGATTGGTTCCTAGAGACCAGATAGGATCAAGCAGGTGCCCCCCCCCCCCAATTCCATCTCAACTCCCCAGGCTCTGGCCCACAGGCCGACCCTTTTCTCTGTGCACAGAGAGGCCCAGAACAAGCTCTCTGTTGCCCTCTCTCTCTTTCTCTCGCTCTGCACAGACAAAGAGACTGGCCTCAGGGTTTGAGGGAGGGCAAAAGGCCTTTTCCTGGACCTCAGTAGGCCAGAGGGAGAAACTGCCCGTTCCTCAGCAATGAGCCAAATGGGCTATTACAAAAGGCAGGGTAACAAGCAGTCTTTTCTTACTTTGTTCCAAGCCCTGCATATGAGTTGATTTTAGCTTGAGCTGGAAAAATGGCTTTTTGACTACAACCCCAGACAGTATGACTATTAGTGGCCCAACATGGCTACTGGGAGTTGCCCAGAGAATGTTTCCAAACTCTGTTCCTGATGGACAATTAAGCAGGTAAAGTGACGCAGAGACTATGGTAGGAACGTCGTGTCTCAGATAGCCCATCCTACTACTGTAACTGTTTTTAATGCAAGCGTGAAGCTGCCTGTTTCACACAACCTGCTTTAATGCAAATCCTCACATGAAAGCAGGATGTGGAGCAGTTCCTAGCCCACAGGCTGGCCAGTGCTGGGAGGCTTCCCACTGCTACTGACAGCATCAGGGTCAGGCCAGCCGTTCAGGGAAAAAAGCCACTGGAGCTGCCCAAACCCCAGCAGAAACTGTTACAGAGTTTTGAATTTCTGATAAAATTCTTTTTGCTACATAGTAGAAGTACAGAGACAAATAAAGAACAGCTTCAAGTTCCCCAGAGTCCACCCTCTTCTCATTAACTGGGACTTAAAATCTCAGTAGCTCATTATGAGACATTTTTAAGAGAAAGAATAAAAACATTTATTTACTTAGTTACTTGAAATTACAGACTTCTGTCTGTTGCTTTCTTTACTGCACATGTACTTAGCAACCAACTGAACAAATCAACAGTAAACAAACAACTGCCACCAATGGAGAAAAGGGGAAGGGGAAAGCACTCAGCAGAGAGGTGAGGCTCTCTTTGAATTTCAAAAGCTGGAAGGAATAATTGGTTAGTGCTGGATAGACAGACAATCACCCCAGCCCAGAAAAGTCCGTCCCAGTCACACAAACCACAGACAGAATGTGAAGCTGAAATTCCAGCAGAAACAATATCGCCAGCCAGCTGGAGCTATGGTGGCCAGGAAACCTCCCCAACCCTGGCTAGCCAGTGACACTGTTCTTGCCTCAGGAGCAGCTCCAGTGACTCTATTTTTGCCACATGTCAGTCTCCAACCATGTGCTGTCAGTAGCAGGAAACCTTCCAGGACTGGCTGGTCAGCCAGAAGCCCCAGTGCAGTTATTAAAAAGCACCAATACACACCAGGGCTTGTATCGTGTGAAATGACCAAAGTTGTTGCAAAGTGACTTCAGTCCTTCCTACAAGCATAGCTGCAGTCTAGGTTGCCCTGCTGAGCCACAGAGAAGCATGGCTGATACAAATAGCTGGAAGCAGAATGGGAAGGTGTATGTGGTTGGCATCCAGCCACCAGATATGCTTTCCATAGAGGGAAGCACGTCTGCCTCCATTGCCTTTATTGTCTCCTAGCTCTCCAAATTTTTGCTCATCTTTATCAGAAACAAACCTTTTATTTCAAAAACAAAACTGCTAGTTCTAAAGCACCTACTGTATTAAATAAAGAAACTGCCCATTTACTCCTTTCCTACTCAGTTTATTTATTTATTTATTTATTTATTTATTTATTTAACTTATATGCCGCCCACACTACCCAAAGGTCTCTGGGCGGCTTGTGACTTGTGACTTGATAGAAAAGTTGTGACTTGATAGAAAAGTTGCTGGACATCTCCTGCTTCCAGACAAAACAAACACCTCCAGAAGGCCACACTTCTTGCCTCTTTTTGCAGGCACCCATATGGTGGTAGGGTCCTTTTTGAAAGCAAAAAGATGGCGCGCATTCGACTGGGAAGCTTCCAAGGCCGATATTACTGCAAGGGAAGCACCATCATCCTAAATTCAGCTGCCTTTACAAAAAGGCATAAAAAATAAACCAAGGAGTATTAGAGGGTCAAACAGCAGTTGGGACTCAATTTAAAAAAATATCTTATGATATATTGAGAAGAATAGCATTATCCGGATGTCCAAGGAATTTCTGTTAAGATCAATGGTTAATCGGAAACTTACAAGGTACAAATGCTTCATTTGGAAGAGTGCTAAGACTCTGTACATACGGGCCTCTGCTTGGAGTGTTTGCATCGGCTGTTACAAAGTCAGGGGAGGGGAGCGTGTGTACTTCAGATCCTCTGCCATGGGATCATCTGCTCGGTAAATAGGTGAACCAGTCCATGGGTTATGTCACACAACCACAGTTTACCTATCGAAACTTAGGAAAGATGGATCAGAAATGGTGGTTAAGAGATGCCCGCATAAGTGTTTTAAAACTGCCCCTAAGAAGCAAGCAGCTTACTATTTCCTGAACAAAATAGGTCAAACAAGTATACAAAAAATTGTTAGAAGGACATTCAGGGGAACTGTTTCAATTAAATACCTGCTGATCCTCTAGTAGGTTATTTCATTACGTTATAGGTCTCACAAGTCACATCTGATTTTCTGTTCCCCGTCCTTTACCTCTTTTAGTTTCCTTGTGGATTTTTATTAAATGAAAATGTAGGTTATCAACATTTGGGTAAAAAATGTTAACAATACTAACAAGTTATAGATAAATTATCTAGGTGCCTTCTTGGAAACCTGACTTCAGTTCCTTGACCTTTAGTTCATCTTCAATTGAAGGAGCAGCACTAGACAGGATTCACTAGTGCATCATGTCCGATTATAATAATTATACGCCATCAAGTTGGTTTTGACTTATGATGACCCTTTCCAGGATTTCCTCAGCATATAGTACTCAGAAGTGATTTACCATTCCCTTCTTCTGGAGGTTCTCTGGGGCTGTGTAGCCTGCCTGAGGACACACAGCCTGGTTCTCATTCTGCAAGGCACTTGGGGGGGGGGGGTTTCAAACTCCCAACTCCTGAGTCCACAGTCAGCTACCTCAACTTACTGAGCCAAAAAAACTAGATTAAATAAGATACTACATTAAAAGCTTAGCATGTAGAGAAACCTTGTTTTCTTTTTTACTTACAAGTTAGCAGGAGGTGGATAGTCCAGATTAGTATGTGGGTGTGTGCATTATTTATGTTATTTATTCATTTATCACATTTTCACAATGCCTTTCTCCCAGGGAAGGAACTCAAGGCGGCTCACAACATCATTAAAACAAACAGGAATTAAAATACAGCACTTAGACCATTAAAAAGCTATTAAACAAGGTAAGATTAAGACAAAAATCTAAAAAACAAATTTAAACAATGCAAAAACATTAAAAAACCATTACAGTGGATATAAAAACATCAACCATAGGGCTTTTAACTATATTAAAATTAGATATCAAAAGCCAGTCTGAAGAGAAAGGTTTTCACTTCTTGCCAAGAGAGACAAAACAAGCATAACATCATGGGGTCGGGTATTCCATAACCTGGGGGCAACTACCCAGAAGGCCCTCTCTTGGGTCCCCATCAAACATACTTTCATGGTGACAGGACCAAGTGGAGGGACATCAAGTCACTGCCAACTCGTGGCAACCGCAGTAGGGTTTTCAGATAAGAGAGGTTCAAACTATGCCTCCAACCAGTTCTCTTTTGCTGCAAATTTCTCTGTCTTGTGGGGGCAAAAGAAAGACAAAATTTCTCAGTGGGGGGCATGGCGTCTTGCATCTGGAACACATCTGGAAGGCACTGGCAAGGAGAAAAGGGAGGTTCTGGTGCTGAAGGTTTCTGTCTAATGTTTCTGGGGAGATAGAAGCATCAGGTTTACAAAGATTTTTTTATTTATTTAGCACCAATCATAACAACACAACAGTAACATGAGCATAAATTAAAACTAGGTATGAACAAGGCAGGATTCAGTTATACTTCCTGAACAGAGTGGGGGGGAACCTCTTGAAAGGAGTTTGGGCGGTGCACATTGTCAAGAGACGTAAAAGTTACTACAGCAACGTGCTGTAGTAACTTCCCTGCCACTTCCATCTGTTGTTTCTTTTAGTGGCTCAAGAGTCTGCTTCAGCACCTCCTCCTTCCAGCCCCTCTATGCCAAATTACTCTACAGAGAGGGTCAGTCTACTCGTTTTGCGAATGCATGTGTGAAAAGGAACGAGTCGTCATGGCTGTTCAAATGAGCTCTTTTGTGAATATGCCCATCTGGTGTTACAAGCAAACAATCTCCTTCTTGGTGCGTATCGACTGGTGAGACGTAGTGGGAGTGCAACTGTTCTTGCTGGATTGTCGAAGAAAGGAACAGCTTGTTCCAATACTATTCCAAATATATAATTAGATGGAATGGAAAGTGATTAGTGAGGGGGAGGCAATCAAATAGATAAAACACACACACACATACACACACAACCAAGCACATTGGGAGCACATTGAAGGGTGCTATGAGGTACTGACATGCTACTAAATGCAGAAGGTGGGGAGAGAGGGAGTCTGCTAGTTTTGGGAAACACCACATAGAACCATTGTGTTGTGGTGTCAGGAATCTGTTCCAGGGAGGATCCATTAACATTCCCTGCATTTTCAGTTCAAACATCATGTTGAATACATTGCTTAGATCTCCTTTGTGGAAATGTGAGAACAAGTCAAAATGTCTGGCCCACTTGAATAGAGCTGCAGAAGTTACATTTGAGAGAAATGCTGATGTGTTGAAGAGATACCTATAACTGAACAGTGGGTGTCAGAGCATCATCCTACTCAGTATCTAATTATGGATAGCTTTGTACAAATGCCTAAGAATGGTCTTTTATTTTAAAAATGCCCATTGGTTTCACTCTTGAGAAAAAGTGAGCCCTTCGCTCCTTGTATTCCCCACCCACTGCAGGCCCATATTAATTCTGTACAATGTGTGAGAACATTTTCAAGGAAAGTACAGGTTTTCTCCAGTAGGTTTGCCATTGCTTTTTTTTAAAAGTCAGCACAAAATAAGCCTTTACCAAAGAAATAAAACATAGGTTTGTGTTCTTATATGATGCACAGAACATGCCACATGGAGGCAGTATCCTGAAAAAGCCTTATTATGTGAAAACTGCAAATGACGTCCCACCAGGCAGTGGTCTTCTAGTACCCATGAAGTGGTTGTGTATTCCCAAGGTTCGGTGAGATGTCCACTAGCATGGTCTCAATCAGCCCATTCACAGACTTTATAAGATGGACAGGGAAGTGTTACCCTCAAGATATTTCGTACTACAGTGCCCGACTCTTAAACATCCTCACTAGGTTTTCTGGGAGCTGAAGTCCAAAAGGTCGGAGAGGGCCAAAGTTTCCCCAGGACTACTTTAAAATTTAACATAGGGAGAAAAATCAGACCAGGAAGGTCATGTAAGAACTGAATCAACCACTCTGGGATTCTGTCCGTGGCTATTCCTGTGCATGGAGCGCCATATTTTTCAGCTTACCTGAGCTGCCCTCCCCCTAACACAGTGCCCGTCAAAGCCATTGCTTTCTCTCATGCTGTTTCGGGGGGCAGGGCAGGAACAACAGCATCCTTTGAGCCCCCATCGTGTGGAAGGTTTTAGAGGAATATCTGTAGGGACTCTATTTTCAGATTTTCTTTCTTTCTCCCTCCCCAGTCATTCTCAGACTCAGCTGACCAGAGGCAGGCTTAGGAGGTGCTTGGAAAGGAAGTGGAGAAAGAGGCAAAGCAACATTGGGGAAAAGAGATGGTATAAAAGAGACAGGGGGCTCTTTGGAGTTGGGGTGAAGGATGAGGTGAAGAGCCTCAAAAGTATTGCTAAGTGGGACTTCTGGCATCATGTGCAACAAACAAGTACTAATTGTGTGCATGTATACCATAGTCTCTCAAGACTGGAGGATGCCTAATCTAAATGCTTATTTGTTTTTATGTGTTCCCATGTGCACACACAGAGTCTGGAAAAGTTCAATGAAAAGACAGCATGACTTCAGTTTCCTAAAGAACAGCTTTTTTTTTTAAACCTCACTTCCTGCATTGTCCATACCTCATCCTGAAAGGGTGATGAAGTGGCAGGAAGCCACAGGCATGTTTGTGTGGATAGCTTGGTACTGTGGACTTCCACTGTAGGGGCAGGTCTGCCACAGTGCTTGGGCCAGGTGCCTAGGGATGACCCAGTGGAAGTCCAAACTGTCTGGAAGACATGACTTTTGACAAAACATGCATCTCTAGCGAGTGTATCAATATAGAAGGAGCCTCTTAACTTCCTTGTGCAAAAGCAGTCATAACATATCATTCTTATTACTGAACATTTAAAAAAGAATTATTATTATTATTATTATTATTATTATTATTATTATTATTATTATTATTATTATTATTAAACCATGAGAATTATCTCTAATATAGTTGTTAGTAGAACACAAGGCAAGAACATTTTAAAGTTATCATCCTCTTCTTTTAAAAGAGGCAAGCCAAGGGGAAAACCAAGATATACTGGTTCCCCATCCTTAATTTGTAGAGCTGCTACTCGTATCAGGTGTTGGAAACTGATCTCCTACACTTCAACTGGCAGTAAGAGCGGGTCTCTGTAATCTGCCAGCTTGGTTTTTACCATTTGGGTTTGAGGGGTGGGTGGCAAGAAGGATAAAATAATGAATTCCATTCACCCCTTTAAATGAGAAATCGCTTTTGAAGTTCCAAAGCCACTGTCACCCCATCTATTTTTATTGTTTGGACATACTGTTTTCCATTTGTGTCCAGTAGAAATGATAAAATACTGAATCCAGTGAGCATCTTTAAATTAGACTGCCTGCTTTCATTCTCTCTGCCCACCCCACTCTCCAAAACTGAAGGTATTTAATCAAACTCACCACCCGCCCCCCTTTTTTGTTAAAATTCCAAGACCATGATTTTCTTTGTCCCTTTATCACACAGAATTTGGGAAATCAACTGGAATATGGTTGCACCAGCTCTATGCTGGAAAAGGAGCCCAGGACTGTTGGGGGAGGCTGCATAATTACAGGTTTTCCAGCAAGGCTATGAATGGGAGTGGGGCCCCATTCTCCTTCCAGAGTCCGTGGTGGGTGGCTAGCGGGTGCATCTGAGAAAGGCGACTTCTCCGATGTTGTATACCTACCATTCTGAAGTTGATCCAGCTCGGTAAGTTACTTACCTCTTTTTCTTTAACTCTGGAAAGGACGAATAAGACGATCAGATATGAATTTTTAAAACCCACATAAACAAGGGCCATCCAAGCAGAGAACTAGATCCCACATTGGCAATCTCATCAATATCTTCAACTCTGGAAAGGATGAATAGGACGATCAGATATGGATTTTTAAAATCCACATAAACAAGGGCCATCCAAGCAGAGAACTAGATCCCACATTGGCAATCTCATCAATATCCTTCAAATCCACTCCCAGCCATGCTTTCAAAAGTGTGTTTCTCTATTTATGTGCAGGAACAATTACAACGTAGAATCATCTGGGCAAACAGACCTTTCTTGATGAAAAGTTCAAGCCCACATATAAACCAATCCGAGGCATTTAGCATCTGCAACTATCTTCTAAAAATTACACAGAAAACATGCGTAAAGCATTTTTAGAACTTAGAAAAGAGCATGACTGTAACACCAAACTCAGCCTTACTTGATTTCTTTAGTATCTTGCACTTGCCTAATTGAACAGATCTTCAGCAATGTCACCTACCTTCCCTTTAAGGGCATCCATAGGTCTTCCAAAAGATACAGTTTAATATATAATTTAACAGCATGAATGAAGTCCCTCATTTTACTTTTGTTGTTCAATCAGTATGTTTCTCTGAGATTTTAAGAATTATCTGAAATGTGCTTCAAGTTTGTTTTCTCTGCTATTAAGATTTTTACCACATGGTGGCGCAGAGTAAGGTAAAGAAGGGGAAAAGTTTTAGATGGTAAACAGAAAGCTTTTGGGGGAAGATACAGGATATCATTTCCCTTGGTTTTCTGCCAAGGAAGAGATATTTAATTCATGCTGTTGTTGTTCTTTCCTTTAACAAGTGGACAAAATATATTTGGGGTTGTTCAAAAGTACACACAAGTTGTATTGTAATGAAATAGGAGATCATTCTTAGATTGGGGTGGGTTGATGAAAGCATAAAAGAAAAACTCATCTGGAAGTATCAAACAAAGAATGGATTGCAGAATATTTAAGCACTACCAGTAGAGTAAGCTGGCAAGTCATTTCTAGAAGGTTTCTTCAATAGCTCTAGATGTATATGCGTATCTACTAGAGATCACTATCAGAGTTTAGTGTGTTGCAAGCAGGCTTATTGTAGCCTTCTTATCAACATAATAATCCAGGTATGGTGTGATCTTGTTTAACACATAAGCAAGGACTGCTTTTCCCTCTTCTAAGACCACCAGTGTGGTGCCATGAATAGAGCGTTGGACTAGGACTCAGAAGATCTGGGTTCAAACCCTTGCTCTGCCATGGAAGTCCACAGGGTGGTAGTGGTGATGGTGATGATGGTAAAACACCTTAAATAGCTTACATACCTTGAAAAATCCATTACGGTCATCGTAAGTCAGAAGCGACTTCACAGCACATAATAGCAGAGGAAAACATTCTGTTCAGAATGGACAAATCATTGGGCCCGTTCAGTGGGGGACTTTCTACTGAGGGATTTATTTTTCACTGCCTAAAGGGCAGCAGAAGGAGCACTTCAGTGTGGTACACACACACACTGACTCTCAGGCTAGCTGTCTGGCAACAGGCACTTTTATGAAACCGGGGTGTGCACCTTGTGGCCTTCCATGCATTGTTGGGCCACAATTTCCAGCATACCTCACCGTTGGCTCTGCTAGCTAAAGCTGATGGAAGATGAAGTCTAACAACACTGGGAGGGTGGCAAATTGCCTCCTCTGTTATAAAAACTAACTTGCAAGAGAGTGGCCCAGATCTTATGCACCTGCAGTGCTTCCAACCTTGCTTAGGTTTCTGATGACCTGGGATGTGATGAGTTCATTCCCCCATCAGAGGAACAGCCAATCCGGGAGGCAAAACTTACTAAGCGTTGGGAAAATCACATCGAACCATGTTTTGGCCTATAACGAGTAGTAGAGACAATGGCTTGAAAATGTTTTCCCAGTGACAGTAATCCATAAGCAATACCACTCAGGGAGATATCACTCTGATGCTCCAGTTACAGGACCAGAACTTAGGTGACGTCCTTTTGGGGGGGGGGGGCACTAAAATTCCAAGAAATTTTCAGCCAGCATACCCCGGCTGAATGGGGGATTCTGGAAATTTTAATATGGGAGGAAAAAAAAAACTTTCCTGAAGCTTTGTTACAAACCATGCCTTCAGAACTCTTCCTTTGCCTGCCTGCTGGGTGGGTGGTACATAGGACTGTGATAGCTGGATCCACCGACCTCCACAAAACCACTCCCTTGTGGAACATTTTTGCCTCTTATACCAAAATAATATGGCTGGCTTGATTTGAATGAAGAGGAATGTCACCCCAGGCAGCAAACATCTGGGGCCACCACTGATAAAGGACCTGTATCTTCGACCACATGGCCTGGAGGAAGTGGGTGGGTGAGCAGGCCAAAGCATCTGCTCACATTGCTGCTCTCTCTTTCCCGCTCTAGACAGCTAGGGGCCCCAATCCTCCCAGCCAGGATAGGCACCCAGAAAGGCAGAACAAGGGGGAGCGAGACCAATTGCTCTGTCCCCTTCTGCCCGGCAACCTTCTATTGCCTTTTGCCTCCACTGAAGAGGCCCGGGACAGGAAGAGGGAGGGCACTTACTGAATATGAACCTTGTTGCACCTTGAAGACAAACACCTTTGCTCTGGCAAGTTTTTGGTTAACAACACTCCACTACTTCAGTTTATCATTGCTTCTCTCCAATCCGTTAATTTTCTTCAAACCAGAGATTGTGGGGGGGGGGGGGGGGGGGGGAGAGAGTGCGTGTTATTGAGCAGCCCCTTCCAGATCATGGCACCCTAATGCAAAGGTCAGGCCCTACAGCACGCTATAGGGTCCACCCCCTTTCTGCTTCTCCTGAGGATCAAGGAATCGGGTTGAAAAACAGTGCAGGCTCCTGGCGTGCAGTGGGAGTTCTAATTCATAATAGCAAAACATTGCCCTGACTCAGCCTGGATCCTGCGCGTGTAAAGGGGGACCTCAGAGAAGGATGAACAAAGTGCCTCTGTGCATGTGCGGAGGGCTTGCCCCTTGTCAACAACATGGAACGACAAGATACTACATACATCAGGACGGTGAGAAGGATTTGTGGCAGACTCAAGCCCCGGTAGGTTTTAATTGGCGAGCAGTCGGTGGTTTTTTGTTGTTGTTTTGCTTTTTGTTTTTTAACGGACAATTTATGATACGGAAGTTTGTGACCTCGCATGTGGCGTTCTTGAAACACTGTAAATCGGTGGAATCTAGAATTAAAAGGCCGTGTTAAGGGAGGCTGGGAGGGCTGCCACGCCTCATCTGTTGAAATCAACGCCGCCTGGGCACCGGCCTGACACGCATCCTCCCTCCCTCCCTCCTGGACATCCGTTTCGTGTGGATTCGGAAGGCTCTCCCAACGCGACGGAGCTGGGCTACATTTTATGCAGCCCGGCTCGCCCCCAGGAACGTCTCTCCGCAGGCGGCTGGAGAGGATACATAAACAACGCGGGGGCGAGCGGGCGAGGGACCGAGCGCCAGCCGCTCCGCCGGGCTCATTTTTTCCTTCCGACCGACGATCGAGGCGCCTCTCAAGCCTTGTTCCGCTCGCCTGGCCGGAGGACGCGCGCAAACTTTCCGCCCGAGCCGCGCCTTCGGAACCCATTCATCTTTATCGGCGCATCTTTCCGTCGCTAATTCAGAAAAAGTCAAGTCAGTCGCTGGCGCGCGGCGGGAGGGAAAGGGGAAGGAGGGATTCCGCTTTGGTGAATGCCGCTCTTTTCTGATTCGTCCGCTCGCCTTGCGGTTACGAGGTGCCAAGAAAAGTGAGCGGGGGTTTGACGGCGTCTGTCTCGGCGCTGCTCCGTCTTCTTTCCGAAGTTGAAGTTTCCGGAAGGACTCCCAAAAAGGCAGTCGGGGAGGAGGAGCCCCGAGGTTGCCGGATGCTCGCCTTTTTAGGAATGGGGCCCGGCAACCGGAATATCCCTCTCTGGAGGGCTGTGAGAAAGCCACCGCCGAAGATCCCGGCCAGCGCTTCCCCGCCCGCATTCCCAAGTGCACAAATCACGGGGAAGATCGGGGTTAACAGTGCCCGGACACGCGTTCACCCGCCTAAGAGTCGCCCTTCTCCAGCCGGGCGCGAGTTCGCAGCCGCGGTTTCACGCTCTCGAACGCCCGGGCGAGGATCCAGCCACTCAGGGCGCGCCATGCTAATTTCCCATGTGACGAGCCTCCCCGGCCCAGCTCCCTTCCCTGTTCCTCAGTCCTTATATGGGCAGTGACGTAGCGGGCATTCACAGGCTCCCAATAAATAGTTAGAGCAAGACTTTCCATCCACTGAGCGCTGCAATTGATTAAAACGGCTCGACACCCAGTGTTCCAACAACATTTTACAGCAACTCCTGGGGCTTTGATTAGCAGATTGAGAGAGGGAGAGAGACGAGAGATCCTTTCGATCTCAATCAGGCATTGTTATTGTTATCGTTGGTTTTAAGTATTGGAGGAGACGCACCCCACCACCACCACCACCTTTCCATCTCCCTGAATTAAGCTCACGACCCAGGCAAAAGGCAGGGCTTCTTCGCTCCTTTGCCTGTGGCGCAAATGATGACTGCCAAGACGGTAGACAAAATCCCAGTTAGTCTCAGTGGGTTTGCGCACCACCTCCCCGAAAGCATTTATTCAGTGGAAGACCTCGCCACTGCACTGCCAACCTCCGTGATCAACTTTCCCAATGGTGACTTGGGAGGACCTTTTGACCAGCTGAGCGGTGTGACAGGAGGTAAGCCACTCCACTTCCATACAGACCCCATTTTCATGGGGATCTGGGACTGATGGTAGGGAACAGCAGGGAGGCGGGAGCTGGAGACCAAAACCAGGAGTGACCGCCTGGGCTTTCAGAAATGAGCTGTGGTTTTTTTCCCCAAGTGAAGCAAAAATGGGGTCTGTCCTGGACCATTTTTGTGGGGGGCGACCTGATCAGAGCAGCCAGTAGCTGAGATAGGAACAGGCAGGAAGAAAGGGAGAAGACTACAACTGCAAACCTTCCTTCCAGCCTTCCTTGCTCGAGAGAAATCTCATTGGCTTCACAAGGGAATCCCTCCTAGTAACCAAGACTGTCTCGATCTTTTAAATGGGAACTCGTGTCCATATCCTGAAACTAGACCCGGTGCTTCGCTGCCTTTCTGACAGATCGCAAGGAAGCAACTGCTCCAGATCAGTGGCTCACGCGTATATAGAGGGGCTTGGCGGGATGCTGGGTGCGGTTGTTTTAATCCGGACACAGCCCAAGAGCCCCAAATCGTGGGATCTATGGTGACTAGCGCAAAAACCAGGGCACCTCTCTTCAGAAATCAGTTCCACTGCGATCTGTAAGGTCTTCTCTGATGTCGGCGTGGGCACAAGGACGAATGTTAGTCTCTGAAGGGATAGGGATTCGAATTCAAAGTTACACGTGCTTGTGCGCAGGGAGAGGATCGCTTCTTGGTCTTTCTTCAAATCGCAAGTGATTTCCCTCTTAAACTGTAAGGGAGCCGCGAGGTGTAATGAAAGCGACCGATGTGTGTGAAAGTGGATTTGTGGTTGCGTTACTACGCGAGGTTCTACCCTACCTTTCTCCCCGCCCGCCCCTTCCGTGTTTCTGATGGCTTTGATTCAAACGGCAAAAAGTTGGGCCAACTTTCAAAGCCGGTGCAGGCAGCAGGGCTTGGGAAGTGTTCCCGTTAGAGAAACCGAGGAGTGTCGTCCTCTCCGTTTTCCCTCCACTCCCCGCCCAGCATCCCACTCTCGGCGCCCGGAGAGGCGATGCGGAAAAGCAAGGGGCAGCGGGGAGTGGGTAGGTGGGCGGCATCTACAGTATGTGGGCATGGAGCGAAAACTGATGCTAAAGTTGCCCTGGCAGGGAGAAGACGCGGCCGCCTCGGCGCGGCTCAGCACTGGGGCCGGGCCCCCCTGAGGAGAGCAGCTCCAGGCCCCCAATGATGACCCGCCTTTCTCTCCCCTCCATCCCCCAGATGGCCTGATCGACGTGGACATGAGCGACAAGAGGCCCCTGGAGCTGCAGTACGCCTGCGGCAGCTTCGCGCCGGCCTCCCGCGGCCAGCCGTTCACCTACATGGGCAAGTTCTGTATCGACCCGCAGTACCCCGGGGCGGCGGGCTGCTACCCGGCCGACGGCATCCTCAACTTGGTCAGCGCCGGCATCCTCCAAGGGGTGGCCGCCCCGTCCGCGCCCTCGTCCTCCTCCTCCACCACTCCATCTTCCGTTTCGGCCACCTCCTCCTCCGCCGCCTCGTGTGGATCCCCCAACCCGCTGGGATGCCACATGGGGCCCGCCGCCGCCGGAGACCTGGAGCACATGTACTCGCCGCCGCCGCCGCCGCCGCCTTACTCGGCCTGCGGGGAGCTCTACCCGCCGCCGCAGCACCCGCCGCAGGCAGCGCCGGACGGCTCCTCGCCTTTCCTGGCCGCCTCCTCGGGGCCCTATCCTCCGCCCCCTTCTTACCACCACTCCCCCAAGACGGTGACGCCCGCCGGAGCCGACGGCGGAAGCCTCTTCTCCATGATCTCGGACTATTCGAGCTTCTTCCCGCCGCCGCCGCCGCCGCCGCCGTGCAGCCAGCGCGACTTCCACGCCGCCGCCGCCGCCGCCGCCGCCGCCGAGCGCAAGCCCTTCTCCTGCGCGCTGGACTCGGTGCGCGTCCCGCCTCCGCTCACGCCCCTCTCCACCATCCGCAACTTCACCCTGGGCGGCGCGCCCCCTGCCGGCCTGGGCGAAGGCCCCGCCTCGGGCCCGGCGGCGCGCTTGGCGGGCGGCTCCTACGGCAGCCCGGCCAACTTGCCCTTGCGCCCCATCCTGCGGCCGCGCAAGTACCCCAACCGGCCCAGCAAGACCCCGGTGCACGAGCGGCCTTACCCGTGCCCGGCCGAGGGCTGCGACCGCCGCTTCTCGCGCTCCGACGAGCTGACGCGGCACATCCGCATCCACACGGGCCACAAGCCCTTCCAGTGCCGCATCTGCATGCGCAACTTCAGCCGCAGCGACCACCTCACCACCCACATCCGGACCCACACCGGCGAGAAGCCCTTCGCCTGCGACTTCTGCGGCAGGAAGTTCGCCCGCAGCGACGAGAGGAAGCGCCACACCAAGATCCACCTGCGCCAGAAGGAGCGCAAAGTCGCCGCCGCCGCCGCGGGCAGCGGGTCCGCCGCCGGCGGGGCGTCCTCCTCGGCGCCCGGGGGCGCCCCCCCACCCGGCCCGCTGTGCTCCGGCGGCGGAGCCCCCCCGAGCTCCTGCGCCTCTAGGGGCCGGACGCCCTGATGCGGCCGCTGGGCCTCCTGTTGGTGCCGGACTCCCGCTGCGCGCGGAGGCCTTCCGGCTTTCCCGCGACCGAGCGATCCCGCCGCCTGGGGGAACCTCCTGGCAGGGGACTCGGGAAAGGCATCCATCCCGTTTCCCGCGCCTAAGGCTCGCCCGAAGCTGCTGCCAGCGATCGGGGTCGGACTTGGGACTGTTTGGCAAAGCGCCTGGGCTGAGACCGCTGCTTTCCCAAAGTAGACGGGGGTAAATCTGGGGCGGGGAAGGGGGAAAGAAGAGGGTCGGGGGAAGGGGAACGACTGCCGTGTGCACTTTATTGGATCACACACACCCCGTGAATCCAGCGGCAGGAATCGCTTGTTACTTGCCAAAGCCGTTTAAAAGTAGGAAACAAAACGTAACCAAACCCATCCCGGTCTCCACAGTGGTGCACATAATAGGGTGGGTTGCTCGAGATCGGGAGATTTTCTTAAGTTATCTTAGCAATATTAAAGTGCAACTAATACAGCAGCGAGCCTAAAGCGCATTTTCTTGGGGAGGAAATTCCGCTACATGTACCAGCGGCAGTCAATGTGTTTCGGGCCGGGCTACTGCTGGAGAAGACGGAAGTGCAATGTGAAGGGAGCCAGAGGACAAGCCTGTGGCAATGTCTGGTTTGCTTGTTGTTGTTTTTTTAAAGGTACTTTTCAGATTTTAAATAGTTATTCTCCTCCCCCTCCGGTGTATATTTCCCGCCTTTCATTCCTTTTTTGAGTGTAGATTGTTTTTTTAAAAAACAAAATATATTAACACAACCTGCACTGTTCTCAGCCTTTTTCAGGAAAATGAGGAAAGTTTGAATCAAGCGGACTGAAGAGAGAGATTTAACTTATTATTTAAAGGGAGACTGTACATACATTCTCAAATGTCTGGGTGCATGCAATTGTGTCGAACTGTCCTGGGTGCCTTCCCCCCCCCCCCTTTTGGATATTTAGACAATGGTTCAGTGGCTGCATGTTAAATTGGTTGCCTTATAATTAATCATGATGGGCCAGGGGTGGGAGAAGGTTGGAAGAAAGTTTTCAACTCCCTGGTTTAGTATAGCTGTATATTTCTGCCTATTAATATTTGAATTTTTCTAGAAACTCTATTTTTGTATGCACTGGTGGGGTTCTTTTGTGTGTGTGTATGTATGTGACTTCAATGTTGCTTTTGTAGCATATAATAATTGAAGAACAGATCACAGAATGTAAATAATATCTTTCTAGGCCTGACAGAAAAGTTGTTCACTCCTGCACAGTGGCCAAAATAAAAACAATTTCTATTCTAATCAGGCACAACCACTAACTTGAACCATCTCTGCAAAAGGTGGTTTTATGATGAATATGGTATACATAATTGTTGTCTGTAAATGCAACAAAACCACAGCCATGCCCAATCCTGATGCTAACTATTTCACATATCGAGTCATCTATGGCCAGAGGAAACAAGGGGAGAACAGCTCCCTCCTTTGGAGATTCCTATTGACAGAAAATAAAAATAAAATTTTATATATTTTCTAAAGCTACATTAGTTTTCAATGTTTTGATTTTTTGCGACTGTAGAGATACTTTCTCAGAGACACAATAATTAAAGACAACAGTAATTTTATTATAAAATAACTGAATTCCTGATTTTTATATTCGCCACTCCAAATCCCATAAAATAACATGTTGGTTTAGTTATATCGAAATATGACCATCTGGGACGTGATGGACACAAGGTGTTCTAAGGAAGAGGGACTGGGGGAAATTTTAAAGGACCATCTCTAACTTCTTGATAGAGAAGTGACTTAACTCTTCCTTTTATCAAAATTGAACCCAGTGGATAGGCCATCTGAAGTGATGGAGTGTTGTTCCATTATTCCAGTGGGACAAGTACACCCCTGAGCCTGATCATGTTTACCTAGAAGCAAGCTCCATTGTATTTAGTGGGCCCTATAAATAAGCACAGCCCTAACCAGCAACCCTAACCTGTTTCTCAGGCTGCTCCATACCAGTTGCTTACTGTACATATAGTAATACATATATATTCCACCGTTCCTCCGTTGAATGTATGTGGCTTTCCCTTTCCCCCGTTCATCCTCACAATAACCCTGTGAGGGAAGACAGGCTGAAAGACGGTGATCTGCTCCATCTATGTTTGCCCGCCTCATGTATTTTCTCTTCATGGCACTGTTGGGGAAACAGCGTTGCTTTAAATTTGTGCCACTGTGTAGCAACACAAATAAATGCGCTCATTTGTGAAATTGCAGTCATCTAAGAAAAGAAAAAAAGGTCAGTTGCATGCCCCCTCTCTGGAACTCAGAGCAACGTGCTTGTCCCGTTATCAAGCAATTTGGCATTCAATGTCCATTCCAAATGGTTGGACTACAACATCCACCATGCTTTCTGATGGGGCTTGTAGTCTGACACATCCGGAGGGTGCCTGATGGGGGAATCTGCTACAGACAACCACAGATCTTAAATATTGTGTGCTGGCTGGGCCTCTGCATGTTTACTCAGAAGGAAACCCCAACACATTTAATAGGAGTTATTCCTGAGTGTGTAAGATTGCGGGGGTGCAGGGTGGTCTTAGGTCCTTGGAGAGAGGTCCCACTGATGTCACTGGCACATACTCTCAAGGAAGTACAATCTAGGATTGCTGGCTTGGAGCAGGGTCTCAAAAAGGCAGCTTCTGTGCTGCAGGACCACCTGCTTTAGGAACTGGAGCTTTGACATGATACTGCTGGAGGAAAAAAAATTAAAAACCCAAATCTCCTGGCCTTGCAGAAGTGCTTCCGGAAAGCCTCCAAGTAGTTCTGTGGATCCCAGATTAGGAAAAGTAAAGCTTCATTTCAAGTCCTGCACATGTATGTCAGGAATTTTTTGACAATTTTTTTGTGTTTTTTAAATTTAAATTGTGCTTTTAAATGTGATTTAAATCAATTTGATTTCATTTTTTTAAAAAAATCATTTATTTTTATCCACCCTGCCAGTCGGTATAGAAATGGATCATCCTCCCTTTTCTTCTTCGCAGGGATCCTTTGTAAACTGAATCCCTGAGATGAGCACCAAGGACTTCCCCTGTTAGTAATAAATAGAAAAGTTAATGCAAATGAGGGCGTTTTGACTCACTACTGTTCCGTGATTTCAGGCAAGCTAATTTAAGCAGGCTCAGGAAATAAAATACCACACCAACCAACCCACACACCCACCGAGGGCCCACTCGGAGAAAGGGGCTTTCAGGGCTCAGATGGGCAAGGAAAAGGTGCCTGTGGCTTTGTGACGAGAGCTTAAAGTACATCATGGTACAATCAGATTCCATTTCAAGTAGGTCACAAGCTTAAATGCCTCTTAACCTGGGAAGAGGCATGAAAAACTATCAGTTTAATGGAAACGGCAATAATAACACGACCTATTGTATGTAGAGCAGGCAGTAATATTGTAGAAGTAAAAAGTCCCCAAACAGTTCTTTTCAGAGGCTGCTTGCTTGCTCCCAGCAACCAGGGATTGGTGTTTCAGGGTGCCTGCAAAGGGACACGTCCTGGAGGAAGAAACCCACTGTCCATTCCTGGAGTCTCTTGGCTCTGCTGGTCCATCTCACTCTTCAAGGATGCCTTCTCCATTCTCTCTCCTCATCCCCAGGACTTAGTAGGGAACCATATTGGGGTGAACATCAGATCCCCCCCCCCCAGCTTTCTGTGGATCAGGTGACATAAAAAATCACGGCCACACCATCATTAGGTCCTCAGCCTAAGAATGGAAATCTCTACTCCATGTTTTGGCAGGGAATCTCCTCGTCCTGTTTCTCTGGATGGGGATGAGGAAAAGGAGCTGTGTTCTCACCCAGCTTCCCCAAGCATGGTGGAGAATGGCCACCACCGCATGTTGTCTAGCAGGGAGAACTCCCACAATTATTTCTAATCACTGATCAAACAATGGACGTTCCTTTCTCCACCACCTATAGGGTGGGGCTTGGGAAGAGGGACTTGGAGCTTCTCTCAGTCACATTTGGACCCTCTATAGATTTGGTCCCCAGGCCAGCGACCCACCCTTCCCAGAAGACAGTGTTGATTGGACCACAACAAGAGGGACAAGGTGGAGATGGGCCTGATAAGGGCTTCTTGCTAAAAATTAGAAGCCACCATTGTGTGGCTTAAAAAGAGAACCCACTTTTGGAAAGGCCAACGGAGCAAGTGGAGTGGCTTATGACACAGCGGGTCATTGCAAGAAATGTTCATCTGCTGGTCTTTTTACTTCATTTACTGAAACGGTTATTTTATCACAAAATATATTATCACAACAGATACAGTAGGCACTTTGCAGAACACACAGTGACACCTGGATGGCTCACACTAACATTAACATGACTTATCTCCTCTTGAGAAGCTACATGCCCTGGGGCTGATGACAACTGTTCTCCAACAACACCCATTCACCTTGCCCTCCATGAGGAAGGGGAAATGATTTTAACGAAACATCACTAATTTCAGTAAATCTGCCCTCAAAGTTAATGTGCTTAGAATGTTAAACACAAGGCATCTTAAATGCCACAATTCTAGTTTATTATTGGCAGGTGACAAAGTATGTAGGGTGATAGAAAAGGGGACAGTTTTCTCTAACTTGGTTTTAACTCTTCTCATTGAGAAAATCTGGTCTTGGAGGAGATGGAAAAGATCAGTCTAATAGACTGGGTTTGGGCAGAAAACTGCTGGGTCTACTGATATCTGGTTACCTTGCAATAGGGCAAGTATTTCTGACTGCTAGTTCTTCAATGTTCCCAAATACATTGCCAAAGTTAAAAACAACAACAAGTGTAACCAGAAGTGATGTAGAACGACTGGGTTCACTTCCCTTACAGCACTGAAAACTAATCACTGGGCTCAGAATTATTTAATTCTAACCATATGTCTTCTGCATTAAGTTCTGCCTAGTAGTTCCTGAGGTTCTCTGGAAAAAAAGGAAGGAAGCCAGTCTTGCAAGCTTGAAGCCTGTTCACCCCTGAAAATCCGTTTCATTAGGCGCAAGAACTCCGTTGACTTCCACAGATTTTGAACTTCAACTCTCGGAAGCTCTTTGTAAGGGAAAGCATCCAGAAAGGCTCTTGCATTGGAGAGACTCAGCTATTATTTCCATGTAAGAAGTTCTGACAAAACGTTGCAGCTTCTGGAAAGGATGAGCCCACCATAGTTTTGTAATTTGTTGTTTTATATACACAAGCTGTGATCTCCAGTCTTCTACAATCCTCAACTGAAGATTTCCGCTTGAAACCCCAAGCTCATTGGCCTCCCTCAGGAACTTGATAAAGCATATGAATCACCTAACTGTAAATTATACTCATGGTGGCTTTGTACATTCATAGACGTTCTAGGTGTTAGTGGCTTCTGCTTCCACAGAACACCTGCAGAAATGTAGTATGTGAAAACTGAAAGAGCCCACAAGGGCTACAGAAGGTGCTTCTGGGAGTTGTAGTCCAAATAAGTAACGTTTCTAAGCTGTGTCACCAGCCTAGCATATTAGTGCTGCACATTGCCAGTGGCAGGCTCCCACAGGACAGGGACCAACTATCTGTGTGCAGACAACACAGATTTGCCATTCCACAAATGGTTTCTTCCACATCAGCAACATCCTTAAAGCTGGCTTCATATACAACGCTAGGGATGTAGTTGCTCTCCATAATGTAAATGGCACTGGTATCTTTTCTTGAGGAAAGCCTTTAAGTGGCTCTCCTGCACCTTGGGACAAATAGCAAGGTAGATAAAAACGAATGATTTTTTTAAAATTAAATTGATTTGAATCACAATTTATATTTAAAAAATCATTTTCAAAAATTTAAATCGGCAAAAAATCCAATTTTTATTTCAATTGTGATTTAAATCAAATCCATGCTGACAAATAGGCATTAAGAGGCTTTGCCAGCGTTGAAATTAAAGGCAAAACACATTGGGAAAGATCCCATCATCCAGGCTCCTCCTCATCTGTAGAACAGACTGAAGATTTTTAAAAACTGTCTATAAAATCCTGTTTACAAGTTCTTCTGACTGCCCAACTTTTCCTCACTTTCTCTGTACTTTTTGGAATAGGATTTGGGAAGCTGCTGGTCATTACCACCAGAAATTGGGCCTTGGTTTTCCTGTTTGTTTTTGGAAGGGTGCCCTTCAGCCAAGTTAAGTTTACAGTGGAGTGACAGAGACGTACTATCTGGTTCAGATTGTTAAATAAATTTAAAATGCTTACTTAGAGGGAACAAATGTCATATACTTCACATTGCTTAATCTTACGGAAGCTATGGAGACTAGCAACGCAATCCAATTCATGTTTACTCAGGAGTCCTGTTTGTTCACTAGAGGCTACTGTGGTCCTACACACATTAATTATGGCAGTCCCACCAAATGACATCTGAGATTAGACGTGCAATGTATTAAACAGAGTGACTAGGGCTCAGGAGACCAGGGTTCAAATCCCTGTTCAGCCATGGAAACTCACTGGACGGGGGAAGGCACTAGTATAAGCACTTCTTAAATATCTCATGTATCTTGAAATCCCTATTAGGATCACTGTAAGTCAGATGTGACTTGATGGCACATTAAAAAATAAAGTTACTAGGAGAGAGAGAGATAGTGTGTGTATAAATATATATGTATGTATACATATACTCTGTGTGTGTGTGTGCACGTGTGTGCAATTTTAGTTTAAGACTTAGTGCTATAAAATAATGATGATGAGCTGAATCTCTCACTTAGTGACTAAAACTGTAAACTCATTAAAACCATTTGGCTAAGTCATACATAATTTCTGAAGGCTCATATATGCCTGCATCCAATTTATTATGCATATTGCAAGGCTCTTGTCATATTAACTTCATATTTCTGAAAAGCTACAATCTCTACATAAGTTTTCTTCAATTCCTTCTGTAATCCTATGTTGATTTCACTCTATTATAAAGCAATTTTGTTCCCCTTTTTACTACAGAAAGTCTACTGATGCTTCAATCAATGGTATTAAGGTTTTCCAGACAGCAATTAGCTTTGCTCTAAGATGCAAAACCTGAGATCAATAAAAGACAATCACAACCCTAATCTGTATTCCTAGATTTGTTTTCAGATGAAACTCCATGCAATCTATCTGCTATTTTAATCTCAAATTCTGATAAATATTGTATACCTTCATTAGGAGAAAACATACGGATGACTTCAGCCAGGTTACACTTTCCTAAGACTTCATCAAGCTGTACTGTCAGCATGTTGTTGCTTTGGCAATGCTCCCTTTAGCGGCCTTCTCTCCTCTCCCTGTACATCAGTGGACAAAGCAGCTTTGACTGAAAGGGCAGCTGAGCTAAGCCTGCTATCGAAGAACCTCAGTTGATGTTTCCAGAAATTGATGTCTCATTAAAACTGATGGAAAATGAGATATGGTTATAAAGAGGAAAGCTTAGAAATTGCCACATGAATGCCACTTACAATATTCATCAAACAAAAGTTTGCTTATGAAATATTTGAGGTTCCATTTCCTATCTCTGGGGGAAATAAAAAAGCCTTAATTACTGCAAATCATTTGAAACATGTGGGTAGAGACCTCAGCAATAACAGAACACTGCTACATTTGCCATAAACACAGCAAATGAACAATTTATGCAAGTAATTTTGTAAAGGTTCTTTGGGCACTTACATCAAACTTAAGAGGCTAATAAAAAAGAAATAGCAATATAACCCAGAAAATATAATTCAAAAAACCCCCGCACAGTTGGCTATGAGCAGGAAGTGCCACAATGGCAATGAATTAAAGCAAATCTGTTTTCGCCTCTTTTAATAAATGTTGTTCAAAGTAACTCTATAAATAGTATAAAAGAAAAAGTATATCATTTTTAAAAATCTGTTCACACGTAGGTGTAGATCTTCTTTTAAAGAACAGCAAGGTCAACCCAGAATCTGCCTGTAATTGCAGTTTTTAAAATATTCTTACAATAACCTGAGCCAGAAACTAAGACTACTTCCATCAATTGCCAAAAAATAAAATAAAATAAAGAGCCATCTGTTCTTGTATTGCATAATGATCCCTTCTCAAACACAAGGAATGACTCTCTGCAGTGAAAGCCACTAGAAAAGAAATCACTTTGTTAAAAGAAATCACAATAGACCAGCAGGATTCCTCACTTTTAATATTTAAAAAGCATTCCCTCGTCACATCAGTATTTTTAAGGATCATCTCTAACTTGCCAGCATCCTGTGATGCAACCTTCAGTCAAACCGTATACCAAACTACTGTGGGCACCAACCCATTGCTATCTTGCATCTTCATCCTGGAGAGGATCAGGATAACGTCCTTGTCTGATGTAAAAGACAACCTAAGAAATCATCAGGGGAACTACCAGAAAATCATTTGGACCCTTCACAGGGCAGGGCACGTAATTAACAAGCAACAGGAATGAGTTCTTATTGCCTTTATTCTTTTTCAGCTGTAAAAAAGCAGGGGTGGGGTGTGTGTGAAGGTTCACAACCCAAAGTTTATTTCTAAATGAATCCGAGTAGTGCTTTGGGTTGGGGGAACATTCAGGTGCCTGAAATCTTTTAGACATTAGCACTCTGCTATTTTCTTCACACCAGCTGGTATGAATAAATGCTTTAGCACCTGCATGTTTTTCGCCCATAGAATTCTGTTACACCCGTAGTCTCCCAATCATGTGGCTTCCCCTGCAGGGGGGGAAAAAGTGGGGGTACATTCTGTGTCTTGAGCAGATGATGCAGTTTCTCTTCTAAATCTCTGCAACTGAGACAGGCCCACAGTAAAGCAACTCCATCCCATATTACTGATCTGAAGAGGGAGTCCCACAGTATTCCCTCCCCTCTCCCCCACCCGCCATACACAAAGGGTTCTCAGTTTGTATGCCAACCTGCCTGCTACTGTGCTTCCAGGTATTGGGATGGGGTGGAGAACCAAAAACCCACCCTACAAAAACTATCAGCGTGGGTACCATTTGAGAGGTGGGAGTTTGTGGATTTGAATGTCTTCTTCTAACTCTTCATGAAGCATCAATGCCACCTCTGTAGACTTGCCCATCTTGACAGCTAGCCAATGGATTTCTCTTCCTGATGCCAGCAAGATGAGGCTGACCTTCAAGCCAGAGCAGCAGCAGCACATGCAGGCCTAACTCCAGGCACATCGAGATGCCCTCGTGAAACACAGGCACTGTGTTGTTCAGGAGTTGGGTGGGTGGAAAATATATGTTGTTGCTATTATTGTTGTTATTACTGAGAAAGCACGTGGCCTGGGAGAGGGCAGGATTACTCTGGCTTGTGAGATCCTCCGTGTAGCAGCAGTAGCACCTCTTAATCCAAGAGAGTGGAGAGGCCTGAGAGAGGCTCTGCCCTTCCAGCCCCAAAGATGGGCATCGGGAGGCGGTGGCTTTCCTGGCATCTTCCAGTGGGTCCCCAACCCCATCACCAAGGTGGTGTAGGCAGACCGGGCCCCGGGGGTTCACTCTCCCCGGGGGCTGGCGGTGAAGCGGAGGCTACCGTTCATGGGGACACTTGGGGTCCTGGGTAAGGCTCGCCCCCACACCAGAATTCTGCCGCCTGGGGGGTCTCCAGCAGCCACACCTCCTTGGGCAGCCCCTGCTGGTCGGCGGGGCCCGGCTGAGGCAGGTTCTGTCCGTCGAGCAGGCGGTAATAGTGGCAGTCCCGCCCGTGCTCGGGGTCGTAGGGCGGCGCGAGGATGTCGAGGAAAGCGGCGGGCCCGCCCACGGCGTCGATCTGGTGCAAGTTGTCGGTGTGCGGCGACAGCAGGCAAGGCGACGAGGCGGGCGTGTAGAGCTGGTGCGAGCGGAGCAGGGCGCGCTGCCGCCGGCGCGACGAGTTGGTGCAGGAGGACGAGGCGGCCGCGGCCGACGACGACTCGCAGGCGCTCCTGCTGCCGCCGCCCCCGTTGCCCGGCCCGCCGCTGTCCGCCGGCGCGACCAGGGGGTCGAAGCAGGCAATGCGCAGCGTGCCGTAGAGCACCTTGAGCAGCCCGTTCATGCCCGGGTGGTCGTGGAGCGGGATGCAAGCCCCGGCGCGCAACACGAAGACGCCCATGCTGAAGCTCTCCGTCTCGCAGATGTGCATGTAACTCACGGGCGGCTGGACCGGACCCGGCACCGCCGACGGACCCCGCGGAACCAAGCGCAGGTCCTCGGCCCGCACCTCGTTCAGCAGCTGCTGCAGGCGCTGCAGGTTCTCTACGAAGCGCGGGCCGCCGTTGCCTCCGGCCCCGCCGCCGCCGCTGCTGTTGTTATTCGCACCCGGAGGGCGGAACGTGACGCGGGCCTGCCGGGCCACCCGTTGAATCAGGGAGGCCATGTTGTCCCGGGGCATCGTGCCGCCGCCGCCTGCCCCGCCACCGCCTCCCTGCCGAAGAGGATGCGAGCTTCTGCGCACGCGCCGCCTTGTCGCCTGTCCTCCCCTCTTCCGCCACCCCAACCCTCCCGGGCATCCGTTGCATTGTGGGGCTTGTAGTGCCCTTTCCGTTTATTCAGCGCGCTCTGTTGTCCTTGTGTGTTCTCGGTACACCACTGCCAGCGGCTAAAAGACGCGGCTAACAGCACGACTGAAGCTGTCAAGTCACAGCTGCTGGCGAGGGAGAATTTTCGCGGTACTGCAGGTAGGACCGCCCACTTTCCGGCTAGAAAACTACAAGTCCCATAAGGCTGGAGGCTCTCTCGCCGTCCGAGGGTATTTGCGTGCAGAGGTGATTGGCCTCTTGGTCTTCTGTCTCTCAAAGGCAAACGACAGACGCAGCTTTGCACGGAGAGGACGCGGGGCGGTTCTCTCTTTGGAATGATAAAGGGAAGCGGATTTTTGCTAGACAAATACTTCCCAGTGGAAAACATGATGATGAAGCCCTTCTCGTTAAACTCTCGTCAGAATCTTCTATTATACAATATTACATGTAATTAATAATGACAGTTACGTGCTGTTGATTCTGACCTCTGGCAACCGTCCCAGAGTTTTCTAGGGATAAAATACACAGACACGGTTGACCAGTTCCTTCTGGTGGCGCTTTGAAAACTTTGCAGTTTTCCCAAGGCCACCTACCTGGGTGGCGGAGCCCCGATCAGCACGCAGGATCCTGCTGCCTTCCGCTCTTCCTTTGCTAGGAGAACTCCACCAGAGCCTTCATTTCACAGCCAGACACTCCACCTCCTTGAGCTAATCTGGTGATTGTTACAGCATGATAGAGTTAGGCATTCTAGTGCAATGGGAAATCTCATACAGTATTTGAACACATTGCTTATGCACTAGAACTGTATTATTTTATCTCCTGCAGTCACATTTTGCTGTCTGGATAGCTCAGTGGTTTACGCATCTGGCTGTGGAACTGAAGGTTGGGAGTTTTAATTCCTCCAGAAGAACCAGCTTGTGTGGACAAGCTACACAGTCCAGGGTGCCCTCAGAAGAAGGAAATGGTAAACAATTTATCACTATTCTCTACCTGGAAAACCCCAAAAAGGGTTACAATAAATCAGAATTGACTTGACAGCACGAACAATTACTCACATTTTGTTATAGAATCCATACTGAACAAGAACGACAAGCTCTTGACATTCTATACCATTGCCACCTGAAAAATTGTAACTGGTATCCCTAAGTTTTCATTTTAATTGGACAAAATATGCTTCATCCCAGTTTATCCCCAGTTCCCTTGACACTAGGTGTGAGGAAACTGATTCACCAGATATTTTGACCTACATGTGCCCTGACACATCCAAGGGATGGTGGAAGTTGTATTCTGAAAAATCTGGAGGCCAAAGTACCTCAGCTGTGAACTACACCCATGCTAGCTGTTAATTTCTTCACCTACTTCCTTTCTCAGTTATATCAGATTCCTGAAGAGTCCATCTTTTCAAGCCCAGTTCACACTACTATTGCAAACATTTTCTTAATTGGTGTTTCTGAATGCTGGGGCTATCAGTTTATTTAATCTGTATTGCTGTATTTTTAAAAAACATTATTGATTCTATTTATGGATTAATGCAGTAAAAGACATGAATTTTCTCCAGTGCTCCCTCGCTTCCTTGTTTGTATTTATACATTGCAGGTGGGAAAAACATGAACATGAAATTAGCATCTCTGATGCAAAGATTGAGAATAAATGAAGATGGCTCCTTTCCTAGAAACCCACGAAAATTCAGCATTTTTTTTCCTGTAAAAGACAGAACCCCCACCCAACCCCTACTTTTTATTCCATGAAAAGCCAAAGTACAAATTACACTGGAAGCACAACTGGATTTAACATGGGTGTTTAGGTGTTTTCTTTCCTTTTTTTAAAAAACATACACCTTGCAGCAGGAGAGAGAGAGAGGAGTAGATCAGCATTAGGACACTCCAGCTGGGGGTGGGGGTGGGAGGGAGGGAAGGTTGTCCATTTGGAAGGCTCTGGTGACTGCCACTTGCCACATAAGTGGAGATGCGGTCTTTACCCACAGCAGCTTCCTCCTTGCAACAAATAACAGGCGTAGGGAGGATTTCATCAGGAGCATGGTATGGAGGGAAGGGGTTAACTCCACCCTCCCCATGCATCATTGCCCTTCTGATACTAGTCCGGGAGCACCATGTCTACTATTTAGAAACAGAAGCCAATAGGATAAACATGATCATTTATTTAATATATTTACTATGAGATCAATGTTTGTTGACCACACAAACTTGACTGTGTGTTTTGCTTGTTTGAAATACTTTTATGTAACCTTTCCCCGCTCCTCCTGGGCAAATACCAGAAGCGGATCGAAGTAAGAATCGCTCATAAAATCATATTGTGAAACCACAGAGAAGCAATTTCAACAGCAGAGGCCATATGAATGCATTGCTTAGGAAATCTCAAATGTGTTGCCTGAGTGAAGCTTGTACACACACAAAATCCATTTTGTAACAAAGAGACTAGTTAAGTCACACTAACAGTGAAAACCCACTCTGGCTTTGTTATTTCCAGGCCTATCCCGCTGGACTCTATGTTGGGCCTTCAGCCACATGATGAAAGCTAGAAACATAAAGGCTAATATTCTGGTCCCTCGCTGGACTCTCCCTGATGACACAGAGGGAGCATGAGGCATTGCTATGGCAATGCTGTCAGATTAGTCAAACATGACCCTGAGGTCATTCCTTAAGAAGGGAAATTTAGTCTGAAGAATTAATGAGAGAGCAAGAGAAACTGGCCAAACATTTGCATTTTATCTAGCTCTGCAACAGTGGCCCCCAAACCTGGGGTCCAGAATTAGCATAGACAATGGTCAGGGTTTCTGGGAGTCATAGTGTGACAATATCTGGGGACAAGTTTAGGAACCATTGTTCAGAGTGACAATTAAAGAAGAAGCATTGCTGATAATTAAATATACCGTCATGCTTAGTAATTGCAAACACAATTGACTTTGAAATAACGAAGTACCACACTCCCTTGCTTCATTCTGGTGCAGGATTTGGTTCATTATCATTGTCTTCAGCTTCTTTGCCCTCAAATCACCTATATTTTATTTCTTTTGTTGGGTTGTGTCATTTAGACGTGAGCTAGGGGTCCTTGGTTGTTGTCCAGGGGTTTGCTTTGCTTGTCACGCACAAGACCAGGAGGTTTACATCTGGTTTGGCTGGGGGTGGAGGAGACCCCCTTGAACATAGAGATGCAGAAACACATCCCTCTGCTCCCACCTTCCCCCATTTCAGCAACAAGAAGGGAGAGATTATCTCCTGGCACACTGAAAGCTAGAATTTGCTGAGGAGACATAAGAAGGTGAAGACTGCTGTGCATGCGCTCACACACCCCAGCAATTTGATGGCCTCCTCCCCACTCTGTGTTTTTGCTGCTGAGATTGCTGTTTCATTGCTGCAGCGATGGGGACTTGAGTCACGAGACTCACTGTCAAGTCAGACTGGAAATGACCTGGACTCGACTCACAACTTGGAACCCACCCACCCCTCCCTTTTTTTCCAGGGAATAAAGCTTGTTTTTAATAGAGACTCGGACTTGGAACTGGGGACTTGGCACCAAAGATGCGGACTCAGACTTGGGACTTGGGACTAAGACTCAAATTTAGGACTCGGACCCAAAGACTTGCCAACATCCCCACATTTTTGTTAAGGAGCCACTGTGGTGTAGCACAGCGGTCCCCAACCTTTTTAGCCCTGCGGACCGGCTGGGGAAGGCGGGGCACCCCCCTGCGCTCATGCACATGCGTGAAGGAGCGTGCACGCTCTCACGCGTGCGCTCGCTCGTGCGCATGCGCAAAGGGTGGCACAGCACTCGTGTGTGCGCGTGCGTGCTCGCACGCATGCGTAAATGGGCTGTGCGGGGGGAGTGCGTGTGGGGGTGGGGGGAGGTCCGGCGCAGGCCATGGACCAGCACTGGGCCGGGGGCCGGGGGTTGGGGAACTCTGGTGTAGCAGGCAGAGTGACTGACTGAGAGCCAGGTTCAAATCCTTGCTCGACCATTGGAAATAACTGAACGGTGGCAATGGTAAATTGCACCTAGAACTTCTCATATAGCTTGAAAATCCTATTAAAGTTCTCATAATTCAAAAGCAGCTTAACAGCAGATCACAGCAACTGTAGTGGCAGAGGAGAATTTATCAACTTGGTGGTAGGATCACTGTGGGGAGAGGCTTCTGCCTTTTCTAGGCTCCTGCCATCTTACTGGAGCTTGCTCTCCCCATGCTCCTAAGAGCAATGCCAGAACAGCATCCCCCAATCTGCTAAGCACTGCAGGGAAATGGCTCAGGACTACAGCAGGGGTAGCCTGTGGGCCAGGGGTTGTACACCCTCTCTTTGACAATGGCTTTTCAAAAAGAGGAACAAAATATCAAGTTCTCAAAAAGCTGCACAATTTTACCCTCCTCCAGTCCTGACCAAGCAGTGCTGGACAGTCTATATGGCAAATCTGTGTAGTTCTACAAGTAATAGCATGCTCATATATCCCATGCACACACCGAAACCAAATGGATTATTATTTTCTGTGCTAGAGGCCTCATCAGCAACCGATTTTACTGGAAGTTAACTTTGAGGAGGTGATGATGGAAAGCAGGGTATCAGGGTTCTGCCAGCAAAAACCAACCGTATCTGTAGTGGCTACTCTCTGTAGGTGCACAAGTGCACCTGCCTCTTGAATTGGCAGTTCAGTGGGATAAATTTGGCTCAGCAGTCGCTAGTTACTGACCCTTCTTCAGGTGGAAAGGATGTATAACTAGTGGTCTACGTGAACCTGCTAAGTGCCTTTTCAGTTATGGCATTTCTCCTCTGGATCTCCATTATCAGAGTCTTATCTCACACTGTCTTTATTTTCAGCAAAACCGAAAACCTCCTTAACCAGGCAATTTTATTTTCTAGTCTGGTTTTATGTTGCTTTGTGTTAGTTACTGTTTGTTGGATTTTTATGCTTTTACTCTCAGGATTTTATTATTCTGTTCTGAGACCCATGGTGGTATTGTAGCTAGTAAGTGCTTTACATAAGCACATTTTGGAGAGGAAGGCAAGAGGTGGATTTCCTTCTTACTGGTGGATCATCTCTGAGTCAAACTTCATGGACACCCAGCTTCCATTAAGGGGCAGATAGCATGTTTGTCCTCCAGCAATGGGATCCCTCAGAGCTGCATCCTTGAGCAGCTAGCCTTGCAAATGAAGCAAAAGGGTTTACATTGCAATGATCAGTCACAAGACAAAGCAAGCTAATTGGCCAAAGGCAGAGGTGAGAAAAGCATGTGATAGGACATACAGACGTCTTTTGACCCTAACCGCAGAGGTAAGCATCTTGTGTAGTTTGACCCCATGATGAACAGTCAAGTGATGGCTCCATGCAGAACTGCCTCTGCTCAAGTGAATGTGGCCAATTACATTTGCAGGCATACTTGCTTTTATTCAAAATGGTTCTTCATAACTCTCCAAAGCGGTAAAAACAAGGTATTGTTGATAGCCACAGATATTCAGGACATAGGTCGCAGGTCATTTTGTACACTAAATCATCTTCAATTTAGCATTGATAGTGTAACCACGGAGAAACTGTAAGCATTTGTTTGCATATTAAAAAAAGAAAATTGAGGATTTGGCATGATATAAGTTTGAATTTATACAGAAAGTTTTGTGATTTTCACTTACTGGTGCATATTCTGTTTCCTTAGGGCAGCCTAGGCTAGACTATAAATCAAATCAGATCAGTAAGAGCAAAGCCAAGTATATACATGGATTTGCATCAGCTACAGCAGGGAGGGGAGTATGTTGATCTCCCTCTGTTGGCGGATTACATCTTCCTTCATCCATCCCCACTGACTGTGGTTTCTGTGGTTGATTGGAGTTGTAGCTCTCTTAACAGCTACAAGCCAGCACAGTCCACACTCTTGACTTAGCATTTAAAGCACAGGATGCTAACTTGCAAAGGACACAGGATTGAGCTTTATAATGGGATGGGGAGGGATGAATGCTTGTTTTTGTGCTCAGATATTTTTATCCGCTATTTCATATCTCCCAGCTTTTTTCTTTATGGCCAAAGACAGAGAGAGGAAGTTAGAACAAATATTTCATTGGCGTGCTTAGAAAACATGCTGCTGGTTACAACTTTCCTGCTACTCTTGAGTTGAAGTGGTAGATTAAACAAAAATACACTCTTTATAAATGTAAAAAAAAGGGTGTGTAAAAGGATTATACTTGCATTTCTAGCAATATCAGGATCTTACTGATCACTTGGTGCTTTGGATAAGATTAAGTGTCAACTCTGACATCCTTTTATCCCTTCTGTATAGGTCTTCAGTATTTCCACTTTCTCTTTATTTTCTCCTGGTCAGATAGTGTGTTTCCCTGTTGGTCATTCAGCACTCCTAATCTAGGCTTGAATTTCCCTTTGATGTCTTGGAACTTCTGGAAAAGAAATTGAAATAGTCAGAGATTTAGTATACTTTGGTTCAATCATTAATCCAAATGGAGACTGCAGCCAAGGAACCAGAAGACTGAGATTTGGAAGGGCAGCAACAAAGGAATTAAAAATATCATCAAGTGTAAGATGCGTCACTGGAGACCAAGCCAAGATCAGCCACTCTGTTGTATTTCCAATCCTAGAGTAATGAAGTTGGAAGGGGGCTATAAGGCCGTTGAATCCAATCCCCTGCTCAATGCAGGAATCCAAATCAAAGGATATCTGCCAAGTAGTTGTCTAAACTTCTCTTGAATGCCTCCAGTGTTGGAGCACTCACCACCTCTCAAGGTAATTGATTCCATTGCCGTACTGCTCTATGTATAGTGTGAAAATTGGACATTAAAGAAAGGGGGGGGGGGAAATATTCATTTGAAATGTGGTGCTGGAGAAGAGCTTTGTGGATATCCTAGACTGCCAAAAAGATGAACGAGTGGGTCCTAAGTCAAATCAAGCCTGAACTATCTTTGGAAGCAAAAATGTTGAAACTGAGACTGTCCTGCTTTGGGCACATCATGAGAAGGCAGGATTCGCTGGAAAAGACAATAATGCTGGGAAAAGATGGAAGGCAGCAGGATAAATGGAAGACTAAATATGAGATGGACTAACTTCCTAAAAGAGACAGTCTCAAGTTTGCAAGAGCTGAGCTGCGCGGCTGAGGACAGGACATTTTGGAGAATTATAGCAGCAGCAATAGTTTTTTAAAATATAATACTGTGCTATTTGAGGACATGTAGTTTATCTTTCTAATTATTCTGTGATTTTTCTTATTCCCAGTCTTTTTTGGATTTGCTTTAGAACTTCAAGAAATCATCAGTTGTACAGTACATTGTATGCGTTATTCTGAGAGTATTTTTACTTCTTCCCTTTGGGTTTCTGTCTTCTAGTCTTTGCACATTTACTTTCACACCACTTCTGCCTTTTCTCTTCATATTCTCACTTCAGGCAAACACTCAGTTTTGAGTTTGGCTAATTAGCAAATCAGTGTCAATAACACAACACTGGTGTCAAGTTTTTATTTTTCAGACCAACTTTCCCGTTAGTAAGGACGCAAAGAAATGTCTTCCTTTTTCTAGCCAGGCCACTGCTCTGAGCAGCTAACAAATCATAACAACATAATATAAACATGTAATAAAACAGCAATAATAATCTAATAAAACATCACTCAGAAGGACCAAATCTCTAAATATAAAATAACTAATACGAAAAAAAGGAAAGAAAAATAAATATATTATATATATATATAAATAATATTAATAGGCAAAGATACATTAATAGGCGGCAAAACAGAGACAGGAATTGAACGGGGCTTTCTAGGTAAGTGGGATACTTAAGGAGTGGGTTTTACCAGTTTCATAACCACTGTGAGTTTCCATGGTTGAGCGGGGATTTGAACCCAGACCTCCTGAGTCCTGGTCCATTACCCTATCCACTACACCATGCTGGATCTCTTATAATCACTAGCTGACATATAGTCTTTTTCTCAGTGGTTCACAGCCTTCAGTCTGGCTCTTCAGTCATTAATCCATGGTGGCTAGAGATGGGCACAAATCAGAAAAATTGTGATTCATTTTGATTCATGATTTGTCAAGAGTGATGAATCACCAATTACAATTTTTTTCCTGACAAATCACAAATCAATTTGTGAATTTGTTTTTGAATTTAATACCCTATAAAATGTCCCCCAAGCACCTAGAGACACCAAATTCTCAGGGAAGCTTCCCCAGACTCTCCTCTACAAGCCGTGCAAGTTTGGTGAAGTTTGAGTTTCAGATGTCTGAGGTATACACCCACAAGGAAGGCCCCCCCAGGAAAGTGTCCTTTAGCAGCTGGCTTGGGGAAACTTAATCTTCACCAGACATGGAAGGATTCTAGAGGAGAGCCAGAGGAAGCTTCTCTGTAATTTTGGTGTCTCTAGGTGCCTGGGGGAATCTTTCCCTCTTTGTGGGTGTATAACTCAGATATCTGAAACTCAGTCTTCACCAAACTTAGCGGGATTGTACGCGACCATTGGGGGAAGCCTCCCTGCAATTTTGGTGTTGCTAGGTGCCTTGGGGGTCCTTTTATAGCCCAACAAATCAAAAATAGCTAAAAATTCATTGATTCGTGATTTGTTGGGAGCATTGATTTGTACGAATATGAATCAATGAATTAACTATTTTTGAATGAATTTGTTGATTCATTTTTTAATTTGTGCCCATCTCTAATGGTTGCCCATCTCATCACAGAGATAAAGTATGTGAAGGATTAGGAACGGAAATATGAACAGATCCTATTTCCACTGAGGGTCAGGACGTGAGCCTAAGAAACCCATGAGCAGGTCATAAGGGCAAGAATCTTGTGCCCTGGCATTAATTTCTGGAGGCACTGTGCTTCTAGATATGGACTATCTACACAGGTATCATCATAATCAACATTATAATCTTAGAACTGTAGAGCTGGAAGGGATCCTATGGATCATCGAGTCCAGGCCCTGTCAAAGAGGCACACTGGGGTACTGAACTCCCAAAGTCTGGCTTTGCTGCCAGAGACCTAAACCACTGAGCTATCTAGCAGTGGTTCATAGACAATATCACTCAGATGCATTGTATCAGGGATGACACTTGCTTTAGATATGGAAAGACAGCAGATTTGGGTGTCATGAAAGGGCTGCAAATAATTAAGATATTTAATTTGTGAATGTTGCATATTCGCTGCCAGGAATAAGGAGAAATGCTTATAGGATTTTCTGTCTCGTGTATCTAAATAACAAGACTGGTTTTAGATACTGACTGAAACTTAGTTGTAAGTTGTGCCTAGAGAATCAGTGGGGATTTGGTAAGCCAACACTTATGTAAGTTCCATTCATTCAATGTGCCTACTTTAGTTGTAGCTTACTACTGGATTTCGGCCACTTTGAGCAAAGGAAAAGGGTGATTTGTGCTCTACCTCAGACAACAAAATGCTACATAAATGTAACACTTTATGAACATTAGTTATTCTTTCTAAATAAATCCACTCTTGTTGCCCTAATGATCTCTGTCTAACTTCATGTGCAACAGGAGAGATGAAGGAGACATCCAAGGGGGAAACTAAGGAATTCCACAGAAAGAAAAGATTAGATCAGCCATTCTGGATATTGTCAACCTGCCATCATCTACTCAGAAGCTAGTGTGTTGATGTCTGTTTTGCAAAGGGACAATTGGTAATTACAAGGGGCATGGCAAACGGCAAATCTCCTTAGACTCCAATGGTGGTGACAAGCTGACATCACCCAGAGCAAGTGTAAAGGCTGATGGCGGTGCTCAAGGCTAAGGCTGAGTAGAACTCCACCTGCCCAAGAAGTACTCTTATGCTACAGGTCAAGTATGAAAGGAAACGTGGGCATGTTTGCTATACCAATGTTACACATTTCTCCTTCTGGTACCTACACATTTAGAGTGGAAGGATGCCATATTTCAGCAAGTATATACTATACTTTCAAACTCATCCTCTCCAAAGTTATGGAAATGCAGGGGACAGACGTCTTGTAGGAGGAAATTTGCAGCTGCAAAAAGGGGGTGTCCAACACATCATCTGCCTGTGGATTCTTCCCTGAAAATCAATCCCATGCTTCTTTTTTTTCAAGCTTCACGGGTTTGCAGGGCTGTTGGGGGCAGTTAAACACTAATAGCAAGCTGTGGCAGTTTGAGGAAGGGTTAAACTCTCTATTTCATGAACTTATTTTGCGATGGAAATGCCCCCACCCATTAGAAATATTTAAAAAATATATAGAATGAAGTTAATTTTTGTTCTTATACCTTTCAAATCTGGGAGAGTCCTGAAGTGTCTGAAAGATGGTAAGAATTCTAGCTTTGGGAAGAGCATTGATGCCAAGCAGTGTTGCAAGCCAGATGATTTGCAACAACCCAGAAAGGATGTGGGCTGGTGTGTTTTTTCCCTTCCTTTCAGTGATAGTTTGGGGAGAGAAGAAAGAGCAGGGAGGGAAGGGGGTAGTACCTATTACAGGGGATTTCACTTAGCAGTAGAGCATTATTGAACATCTATACCTGTCAAACTCTCTGTGCCTACAGAGAACAACTTGCTAGGGGGAAAAAAGCTAGTCTAGCTTTTTTCATGTCACTCTGATTTTTTGTGGATTGGTTTGATGGTAATACTAAACCTTAGTGATAGAGTCAAACGTATTTATTTATTTAGTATCATTCGTATGATGCCTTTCTCCCAGTGAGGGGACCCAAGACGTTTCACAATGTTAAAACAAGTTATACTAAAAACGTAGTAAATTGGAGTTTTAAAAGCAATTAAACTACAACAATCATTAAAAATCTACTGGGTGATTAAAAACATTTAATACTTTAAAAGCAACTTAGAACAGCAAAAGGGACTCCAAGGACTCAGTCATAGTTATTACAAGCCTGCCTGAAGAAATGGGTTCCTCAACAGTCAGTGGAAGGACAAAAGGGACGGGGCTCGCCTCATCTCCTGAGGGAGAGCATTCCACAATCTGGGAGCAGCCACAGAGAAGGCCTCACTTCCCTTTATACTGATGCACTCCTCCCTCCTCCAGCACACTATGAAGAGGAGCATGGGGTTTTCAGATCCCATTTGGATTCATCACATTTGGTGGCCTCCCTAACAAACAGATGGTGGTAAATTTTCTTGACAACTGTTAGTGAAGACAAGCCCATTTCATATGGTGATTAAAGAAGTGTGTTTCCACTAACCACAGTTAAGATGGATCATGGTTTAGGATGATGGCACAGATCAATGACACACTAATCTGCAGTTAATTTAGACCACCGATAGAATGTTAACACTAATGGAACAGCACAGAAATGGAAATGAATGAATGAATGCATGAATGAATGAACGAACAAACAAACAAAGTAGACATGGATGCTTCTCATTTCCTCACACAAGTGCACCAGAAGTGGAGAAAGAAGTGTGTGAACCCAGGATGAAGCTGAACTCATTCTCATAATGTAGTAGACTATTTGTAGGAAGAAACATATATGAGCATTTTCTATCATACAACACATGAGAGATAGAAAGTTACTCTTTTGGACTACAGTTCTTAGAACATCCCAGCTAGCATGGCTAGCTCCCAATCTGGCTACAGTGTTCTAGGAATTCTAGTCCAAGACTTAACTTTTCCCTTCTTTTCAAACAAGGATACACACAAATACATTGCATTCTGGAGTGGCATGGTTCTGCAGGAGCAGTACTATATAACTTTTGTCAATGAGTTATTGCTAAAGAAAGGAAAGTGAGGACCTGGAAAAGAATCTGACTGGGAAGATGTGAGTCTTATAAACACCTTATAGGCTCTATATATATCACTGTTGTTTATCCTTTTTGTTGTTATGTGCCATCAAGTTGCGTCTCACTTATGGCAACCTTATGAATGAATGACCTTCAAAAATGCCCTGTCCCCAAATGCTCTACTCAGCTCTGTGGTTTCTCTTAGGGAGTCAATCCATCACGTTTGGTCTTCCTCTTTTCCTGCCACCTTCAACTTTTCCCAGCATTATTGCCTTTTCCAAGCGAATCTTGCCTTCTCACGATGTGCCCAAAGGACACCATCAGTTTCAACATTTTTGCCTCCAGAGAAAGTTCAGACTTGATTTTACCTGGGACGTCTATCCTTAAACATCTAGAATGTTTGTAGTTCTTTCACGAAGAAACTTTCTTCTAGCTTCTCAACTCCTATTGTTCTAGAACAAAGACACTCTAATGAACTACAATTGTTCTGCAAAATGCTTTTCCTTCAGCTTGCAAAGGTCTCCTGTGCAAATGTCATTTTCTTCTGGAAATAGTTGCAAATGACTGCAGAACAATGGCTTCCTTTTGCAGTTCTTATGGAGATGTGAAACAGTGATATCACTTCATAACTAGGAGTATGATTAATTGTTTCCTTGAGGTGTATGAATCACTTCTTTGGTAGTGATCTCCATAATAGACTCTTTACCAAATGCCAGCCTCAGAAGTCATCCTTTCATTTCTTACAATTACTCAGAGACAAACACTATGGTTTAGTATTATCAGATAGTAATGTATAAAAACCCAAACATTTGGAAAAGAAATGAGTAGGCTAAGTTAGGGCATCCATGTCTCAGTCTATCCATTTAACAAACAGGTATTTTCAAAGACTATTTCTTAGGTTTGTGTCAGTCTCGTAGTTGTTCAATGGACTGTTTATGCATTTTCTTCATGTAAGTAAAATTACTGTGTTCCCACTGTGTATCTTGTGCTGAGATAAGGCCATATCTGACATTCAGTTGAGGCTGTATATGGGGAATGCTTGGCTTTTGAGATGTTGATGGGCAGAAGCTCCCAACATTCTTTCCCATTGGATATGCTTACTGCTGCTGATGGACACTGTAGTCCAACAGCATCTGTAAGAACACAGTTGCCCAGTTCTGTTATATGGGGATCTGTGGCTGAAATCCTGTTGCTTAACATAGTAAGTCATAAGCAGAGCAAGTTCATTGAACCAATGGAATTTATGGAGAAGTTAACAGTTCTTTACTGATTCAATGGCCCTACTCTAGTCGTGACACTAAGCAACAGGATTTCAGCCATTATGTCACAATTCCCTGATGAATGTTTTTGTACATTGCAAATACGTTCATGGCATGTACACTTTAAATTTTTAGATGTACAGTCAAATCATCTTGGATGTGTACTTGGTGTTGCAACCTATTCCACATTAAGAGATAATTTTCTCTTTATCTCTGATTGTTGTTATGTGCCGTCACACTCATATAAAAAGACACAGATAGATGGTAATTTGTCCTTGGACCAAATCTGATTGTTAGTACCAACTAGAGTAGCCCACTTAATTAATGGGATTTACATAAGGGTTGACAATCATTCTCATTCTTACAATGTATTCATTCTAAACTGGATTTAGGCCCTTGTATGCCTTTTCAGGAGAGCCAGTTTGGTGTAGTTAGCAGAATTTCTAACTAGGGGTTGGTTGAACTAACTGGCTGCAGAGCCAGGGATTGGGAGTTCAGTTCTTCTCCTGAGAGAAGAGCCAGCCTGTGTAGCTCTGGGCAAGCTACACAGTTCCAGAGAGCCCCCAGAAGAAGGGAATGGTAAACCACTAGTGAATACTTTATACCGAGGAAACACTGGGAAAGGTCACCGTAAGTTGAAATCAACTAGATAGCACACCATTAAATTAATGCCTTTACACATCCAAATCACAAACCTGGTCTACCAAAGTCTGGGGAGATCTGCTGTTTTCTGCCTCAGTGGTACACAGTTTACTAGTCACCTTTCCTGTGCTCATCAATATGGCCTGGTATTCTGGCATATCATCTGCCCTAAAGGCCTAGTCTACCACCATCCTTTACCATGTACAGACCAGGACAAATCTGGACAAATCTTTGAAGTCTGTGGAAAAGGTCAATCGTTCTCAGTTTGGTGCCCTACAGCAAACCCCTGGTTTCCCTGCCCTAGTTACAGTCCTGGTACCAATAATTCAGTGGGCAGTATCCTAGTGCTAGTCTCAACTAGAGTACACCTTGACCAAAAGCCTATTCATGCACCTGCACCTGCAGAAGATTGATGACACCAGCAGCAGGGGCATTTTTTTTGGAAAGTGAACAGTTCCTACTTCTGTCCCACAGCTCCTGTCTAATCCCTTTTATGTCATCCTAGTGATGGCTATTTTGAGTAATTAATGACTTCCTCCTCCTGTTTTGTGGTTCCCATGGCTTCCACACAATAAAAGGGATTACACAGGAACCGTGGGACAAAAGTAGAAAGAGCTTAATTTCTGAAAAATCATGCCTGTTGATGACATCATCAGCCTTCTGTGAGCTTGGTTATGTAAACAGGATTTCAGCCATTGAATCAATTGCTAAGTTGTTAGGTCAATATTTATGAAAAAAACTCCAGTGAGTCAATGGTTCTTCTCTGGAATAGTGGCCAAGGAGTCTACTCATGAGCACACCAGGAGTGGGCTAGAGTCTACTCTAGTTGGATGTAACAATCAGATTTAGCCCAAAGTTCCAGCCTTGGCTCCTGTTTCTAGTTCATTAGTTTACTACACTGAACTCCTTCTTTTCCCTTAAGGACCCAGACTTTTGTGTTACATGTAATGCTGCAAGACATATGTTAGCTGGATTAGCAATTTGGCCAGCAACAATGAATGCTGAATCCAAGGAAGTGGAGATAACAGCAAATACAGGTCATGCCTGCCTGTCAAGATAAGCTGAAACCATTGCTGGGTATGTGCAAGTTAGGGCTGGGGTGCACTGATCTAAACTTATCATTTTGTTGCAAAAGGGAAAACTTAAAGGAAGAGATGTAAAGGGTTCACAAAAAGGACCCATACCTCATTCTGTCTACCTAAGTGAGTTCTTACATTTTTCAGACAAGCAAACATTGGCTGTGCCAAAATGAGGGCAGAAACTTTTGCTTTCACTCTGAGTTGGCTTTGTGACATCACCATATAGCTAAATCTGGGGGGACCTTGCAGGACCATCACAAAGCCAAATGAGACTGAGGGCAAAGTTTCATGACCTTACTCTCCTACTAAGCAACCGAAGCAAAATAATCATACTAACCATAAGCAAGAAATGTGGTTACTGTCGTCAACAGAGCTGTCATCAGTGGCTAGAATCCAATGGTGTGTGGATTTCTACTAGCAGAAGAATTAAATCCAGCTAAAAATGATGTGTGTGTCGGTGATTTCCATCTCCTTGCTTCACTCCTATCGAATCCAGCCCTCAAAACTAACTCTAGATGGCTAGGAAATTCTCCAGAACTGGGCTCTGGGCAGTGCAGAAGAGTCGAGGGGGAAGGACAGGGGAGGAAGGGTCCAGTTCAACTACGTAGTACGACAGTATTGGATTTAGCCCAGTGATAAGATGAATCCGTGTATTGCCTTTGTTTTTAGCTGCCGAAGGGCATCTCTGAATGGGGCAAGTCTTCACACGTGGCAAACAGGGTAATGGTTTGCCATTTGAGCTCAGTCTTGGTATGTGTAGCGACTTATCAAAAAGAAAAGAAATCAGAGCATTATGATTATAGTTAGCAAAAAAAAAGGGGGAGAGAGAGAGAGAGAGTCAAGTCTGGGGTTTTGGAGCATGGGGAAGCTGGTCTGGTGACTTTCAGGAATATCCTGTTGTGTTTGGAAAGCTGAAGCTGTTTCAAGACTGGCACTGGCTACACACCTACTCCCTCTGTCCTTAACAGTTCCCAAGAATCAGTAACAAAATGAGGAACAAGTGACTAAAGCAGAAGTAAATTCAGTGAAACCTTCTGAATAAACGATAAATTAAAGGAATACTGTAATCAAAGACTGGCTTTTATGCATATTGTTGCTGTCTGTAATACTGGTTTTTAAAATTCAATATGTGAGTGTCTGTGTGTAAGAGGAATTTTGCAGAGGAACAAAGCCTATGTTCTAGCTTGTTTATAGAGAGTTAATGTGCACAGATGCTGTTCTCAACATCTGGAGCTTATCAGCCAAATATATCTACTTGGCTAGTGCAAGAATGTCCATGTTTCAAAAGCATCGCAATTCAGTCTTCTCCTTTTGAACCCTTGTGGTTCATTGCAGCAGGGGGGGAAAAATCTGCATGCTTGGATTGTTTGTATCATGGCTGATGAGGGGCTGACCATAAAAGATGCACATTTGTAACAGTCTACCAGTTCTACAAGGTCCTTACTCAAATTGTTGTTGTGATGTGCCATCAAGTTGCTGCCGACTTATGGCAGCCCTATGAGTTAATTATCAAAAGGTCCTATTGTTAACAGTGCTGCTCAGGTCTCACAAACCAATGGCTGTGGTTTCTTTACTAAGCTAATCCATCTCATTAGATTTACTTTCAGCAGGAAAAACATTGATCCTGAGTAAGCATGCATAAGAATGTAGATAGCTTGAGGCCACAATTAAAATGACTATGGAATGTTTCTCAAGACATGGCCAAACTACAATATCTTCAGTATAGTTGTTTTATCTTATAGTGAGACTTCCGGCTTGATTTGATTTAGAACCTATTTGTTTGGTTTTTTCTGGTGGCCTGTGGTATCCCTAAAGCTTCCCTGAAATACCACATATCAAATGAGTTCATTTATTTCATTTCAGCTTTCTTCATTGCCCAGCGTTCACATCCATACAGAGTAATCAGGAATACCACAGTATGCTTGATTTTGACTTTTGTATCCTTCTGGTTTTCAATCTTCTGACTTTTTTGGTTACCATCCCCATTTGCATTGATGGCTGAACCAAGGTATAGAAAATCTTTCACGATTTCTATTTCTCCATTGTCTGGGATTTCTTGCTCTATATAGAATAAACGCCTTTTGTTATAAAATTTTGAGCATTACTTGGCTTCCATGGGAGATTGATGCAACAGCCCTATAATTACTGCAATCTTTAATGTCTTTTTTCTTTGGAATTCAAATACATACGGTACTTAAAATTTCCAGTCTGTGGGCAATTGTTTTATTTTCCATATTTGTTGGCATATTCTTATTAGGATTTTGATACATTTTTGTCTCTCTAACTTGAAATAACTCTGTTAGTATCCCATCTGTTCCTGGTGGTTTATTTGTTGCAAGTCCTTTGAGAACAGCTTTCACTTGACAAAAGAAGACTGAGGGGAGATATGATAACACTTTTCAAATACTTGAAAGGTAGTCATACAGAAGAGGGGCAGGATCCTACACTGAACAGGTGGTTGGACTTGATGGCTTTATAGGCCCCTTCCAACTCAATGATTCTATGATTCACTTTCTAAAAAAAGAGGATTCTTCATTAAAAGATTTTTTTTAAAAAGTACCTGTAGTTCTGTAGCTCTTCTGTATAGTTCTTCAGTATAATTGTTCTATCTTTTCTTTTGACTACAGGAATAGTCTTTTTGTATTCTCTCCTGATTATATTTCTAGTTTCAGGGCACAGTTCATTTGATTCATGGTTGCTTGAGTTTAGTAATGCAAATCTGTTCTTTGGAAGGACTTTAAACTGTTCAGGAATGTTATTTAAATTATATTTTGGCGCCATGATTGCTCTAATGTTCTTGTTCAGTATATCTGATTGTTTATATGAGTGGTTCTTGGTCTACAGTCTGCTTCCCTCATCTTGTTTTTGCAGAACGAATAGAGCTTCTACATCTTCTGCTTCCAATTACATGGTCTATTCAGTATCTATATTGACTAGTGATATCCACAAGCATCTGTTTGGTTGCTTGAAGCATATATTTTCGATAAACAGATTGTGGGCTTCACAGAACTCTATGCAGTACTCTACTGCTTCATATCACATCCTCTGAGGATGTTTAGTTCTGCTTAACTTTCTTCCTTTGTGTTCCAGTCATCTATGATCATCAGGGTATCCTGTTTTAGTGTGTGATCAGTTTCCTCCCTGATTCTTTCATAAAACCTTTTTTATTTCTTTTTCCTCAGAATCTGTTGTTGGAGCGCAAGCTTGGATGATGGTCATGTTGATAGGATTGTCATGAGGTTTGATTGATATTAATTGTTCACTTCGCCTTATGGCCCATAACTGCTTGTGCTACATCATGCCTCACAATCTAAGTCACCCTGTTTCTTTTGAGCTGATCATTTCCAGATGATTGTGAAATGCTTTGCAATTATCCAATTGGAACCGTCCTATTCCAGTTCACTTTTGTTCATTCACACCGCCCATTTATGCATTCTATTGCTTGTTTTCCCATTTTGAGCTTATCTTGATTCACACATCTCATGCACCATGTTTCAATTACATGTATCATGCAGTTTCAGCGTCTCTACAAATCAGCAGCTAAATATCTTTTTGACTTTAGTTTAGTTCTTCATTAAAACAACATCACTCATAGTTGTCCTTGCTGCTTCCCCAATAGCTGAGTGCCTTCCAACCTGGGAGTCTCATCTTCCAGAAGTATCTCTTCTTTTACATTTGGATTGTCTCGTCATAGGGTATTTATATATATAAAGCATTCAGAATTGGCTTGCGTTTTGCATCGTACGAACAAAAGCTAGTTTGAGCATTCCTGCCATTGTCTGTGAAAGATCTTCTGCTACTCTTCCACAATGGCTGTTGCCTAGTAGTTGCCCATTGAGAATTTCTCCACCCACAACACCACTGGAACTGTCAATACTCTTCTGCCAATAGGACTGTTAATGCTTTACTTAAATTCTTCCTTTCAACATTATTTGGGAGTTGCTTTCAGACAAACATAGAAGGGGTTGATTTATCAGATATGCTTAGGGATATACTATGACTCTCCAGTTCAATTAATAATAAAACCAATATGGTTAATTTTCCCTTCAAATGTGGGTGGATATGACTCAGATCATGGAGGAGGAGCTGAGGTCAGGCCAGCAGCCGGATGAGGCCACAGTGATAGGAATGAAAAAGGACTTGAGTGGGTCAGATGGGAAGTATTTGGGCAAGCTGAAGATGCCTTCTGGTTGCCTTTAATAACAGTTCAAGATCTTTATTGATTTTTTTAAAATTTACATTCCTTACTAGGAATGTAAGAATTCTTTATGTAAGAATGCTGTAGAATTCTTTATCCAAAGCTACAACATATATGTTTTCTTTACTGGAACTAGATTTTTGATTCCTAATCCTACTTCATCCCTTAGAAAAGGAAAATCCCAATTGTTTTTGGAATTAACAAATACAGTACAAAGTATTTACAGTTCAAATCATCAATGAATATACTGGTTCCTAATAAAGACCATGAGAAAGGCAATTTTCTGTTAAAGGCAATGGATGTGGGCAAAGGTTGAGTGTGAATACTCACATGAAAACAAAATTTCCTATGATATTCGCTCCTTCTCTCTTGTAGTTTCAAATTAAAATCTACTCAATGACTTACCATATTCATGCAATATCTGTCCATGGATGATGGCACTCAGGGTTAAACTACACAATATGCTGAGCTTGTAGTTAACAAGTGATAGCACATTTTCCTTCCTTTTCTGATTCCTTCAGAGTTTCATGCTTGAGCCATGAGACTTGTAAATAAATTCTGTACTTACTGCAAACTGGCAAAAAAAAAAAAAAAGGAAGTGGAGGGACGGAAAGCTTGTGTTAGGATAATCAATAACCTTTTTTTCACTTGAGGGAGCACCACTTCTAAATATGGAGCTGATTGTCTACTTTCACTCTGAGAACCCCTGCCAATCCGACCTTTTCACCAAGTCCTGATACCCATCCTATACTTAAGCCTTCCAAAAATATACTACTTTACCTGCCAGGTTTCCCCACCCAAACCTCAGATGTCACCCCTCCTCTTGAGAAACAATGAGAAAACATGGTAACAGCGGAAAGTATTTCTGCTTAATGTGTAAACAGTTCCCTTAATGTCTGATCTGGTTCTTAGTGATACACTTGAATTATATTTGATCTAATCCACCAAATGGTCCACATTTGGCTGGCAGGCAGGCAAGCACCAGGCAGCTACCGTCTCCTGATCCGCTATTTGCCCACTAGTCTGCCTCTTGCTTCAAGCACATGCCATTGTCCTCAAACCTTTGCCAGTGCTCTGATTAGAATGGCAGATGTGTACTTGGTATATCATCCCTAGAAGACCTCCCCTCACCTCAGGAGACAACCCAAGGACCTGGCAACACACAAGTAGGAGCACCTGCCACCCCTGCCATGGTAAGGTACAAGTCAGGCCACAATTAAGATATTTTGATGTCAGAGGAAGGATCAGCATGTTGTTCTTTTAACCTGATGCAGAAGGAAGTTGAATTAGGGTATGCTCTTTTGATGTTTGTAAAATGTCTTACGGAGGAAGTAAAGCATTAGATTTTTTTATTAGTCTACAATTACTGTACAGTAGCAGCATTTCTGTCTTATTCTCATTTGATCCTTCTCTGGGTTGGAACATTAAAAATCCAGGAAATTTTGCAATTAAAAAGTTATGTGCTTCTAAGACTCTAACAGGATCTGAAAATCTATACCTTACTAAGTATACAAGCATTGTCATAACTAGAAATTTTGGCACCTGGGGCAAATGGTGCCATCTCCCATCCACCTGCCCTGATACATGGATGTGAGCTCCTACCAAGAGAAAGATCGACGATGAGCTGAGTTTATGACAACCTGTGGAAATCCATATTCCTTCCCCATTTTCTTGCCTTCCTCCTTTCTTCTGTTACCTTTTTTAATCCGCCCGCCCGCCCCTTTTATTTTCTTCACATTTAGTGGTTGATTTCCCAGCTGTGCAGATTCTGGGGACTGCATAAACAGCAGATGAAAAGGATTGTGTGGATTATTCATTGTTTTTTTCCAGCATCCATCTGTCAAACTTTGTGTCCTGATATCAATTCCAGTTCAGCCCAAGGAATAGCTTTAGGATTGCTAAGTGTCTGGAGGGTGTTGGCTACTAAGACATGTTTTTTAAGCAGGCCATAATAGTTTCTACAGCTGTTAACAGTGCCTAGAAGAATGACAGCATTATTTGTCTGTGTTTAAAATGTGCATGACTTACATTGCACAGAAGTCAGATTGAGAGAATGTCAGAATTTTTTTTTTTTTTGCCTTCTGAAACACGGCCAGGAAAGTCTTCAATAACTAGAGAAATTCTTTTCAATCAACATGTGGTGCATTGTGTTGTTGTAATTGCTCAGACCTCACCATGAAAGTTGTCTTTGTATGTGTGGATGTACAATCTGTACTGTTTTGTTTTTTATTTATTCTGCATTCTTTATTTTAATGTGTGCTCTTTTTTCCCTCCCTTCCAGACCAGAAAGATTGTTATTGAGCTCTTCACAAAGCTGAAATAATGCTGTGTGTTATAAAAATGTGAACAATTTGAAAAAGTTATGAAAATTTATAAGTTGGCTCAAGGCTGAGGAAATTTCTGCATATTTTAATATAAATTAGTAATGCAAACATTTGTTCTTTGCATTAAGATACATTTTTTGTTTCCATGTGCATTGGCATTTAATTTTCATTGCAATAAAACTTTTTTGTTGTTGTTCTTTAGTCGTTAAGTCGTGTCCGACTCTTCGTGACCCCATGGACCAGAGCACGCCAGGCCCTCCTGTCTTCCACTGCCTCCCGGAGTTTGGTCAAATTCATGTTGGTAGCTTCGATGACACTGTCCAACCATCTTTACATTCACTTAATTTCTCTGTCTATCTCTCTTTTTTTCAGTAACTGACATGAATGCTAATCCACGAGCATGGTACTGACATGAGTAAACTCTATGAAGTACATCAGTAAAATGTAAACTGAGAACAGTAATCAATGTATGAACTTTTTCACTGTATAAATTTTACACAGGGGAATTACCATGATATCTACAGATGCCAAGGCCAACCAAACTATAAGGTCTAGAAGATAGCAGCATGGAGTGATTCAGTAAAAGCAGTCCCTGCTGTGTTAGTTTTCAACAGGAACCACTACACCTCAGAGGTCCTTGCGTTCAATTTGTATGTCACTAGTCAAAGAGGGAACAGGCAATGCATATTGACATAGAATTGCTGGAACAGATTGCCGTTTGTAAGCACAAAATACAACCACGTTAATTGCTACTCAAGTATGGAAGGAGGAAGTGGTGGTAAGATAAGAACAGGGAGAGCTAGACTGAAATTTCTTAGAAAAGGACTTTCCTCTATATATTCTGAGAATTATCTTTGTTGTGTTCTCTCAATTTCAACCTCTCTTGAAGAATATCCTGCAAAATAACATACCCCATTCCAGTTTGGAAAACCAGAAAAGGGATGGGAAATTTGTGATGCAATTCAACTTCTAAATTGATATTTGTTAATAGCGTTGAAAGAAGCCATGATCTTTCCTCTGACTTCCTCTCATCATCTTCATCTACATACCTGTATGGACTAGCAGTGTAATGTATTCAGTATTAACTGGGCCAAAGCTTCTCCACCCATATGTTTTCTCCCATTACAACTGTTGGAGAAGTCAGCACCTCCAGTATATTCTGTGAAACCTCTCTGCTGATTTCCACTGTCCACCATTAGAAAGATTTATTTATTTATTTTTATTTATTTATTCATTATTGGATTTTTATCCCGCCCTTCTAGACAAGAGTCTACTCAGGGCGGCTCACAAAATATTACAAACAGATAAAAACAACAATTAAAATCTACAATAATACTATAATCAAGATGGAAAAATAAACTTCAAACCAAGAAAAGTAAAATCAAGTATTGGCAGTAGGGAAGGCCTGCCTAAAGAGCCAAGTTTTTAATTGGCTCTTGAAAACACCCAGCGAGGGTGCCAGGCGGATCTCTGGCAGCAAGCTGTTCCAAAGTTGAGGGGCCACCGCCGAGAAGGCCTGATTTCTTGTTCTTTCTTTTCGGGCCTCTCTCGGCGTCAGGCCCCTCAGCCGTCCTTCCTGGCTATGGCGAGTGACTCGAGTAGATCTAGGTGGGAGAAGGCGTTCTGCCAAGTATCGAGGTCCTAAATCATTTAGGGCTTTGTATGTCATCATTAGCACTTTGAAATCAATGCGGAAACGAATGGGCAGCCAATGCAAAGCAGCCAGAATAGGAGAGATATGTTGGAATTTTCTCATTCCACTAAGTAATCTGGCTGCCGCATTCTGCACCATTTGAAGCTTCCGCATCAATCTCAAAAGAAGCCCCACATAGAGCGCATTACAGTGGTCTAATCTCGAGATTACAAGCGCACGGACCAGAGTGGTGAGGGCCCCACCATCAAGATAGGGACGCAGCTGGGCTATCCGCCACAGATGGTAATTGGCGGAGCGGACCACTGACGCCACCTGGGTTTCCATGGTGAGCGCCGGGTCCAGATGTACTCCCAAGCTGTGAACCTCACTCTTCGCGGCGAGAGTCACCCCCCCAAAGAGAGGGAGTTTCCCAAGCCGCCAATGGAGGGGCCACCCACCCTCAGGACCTCCGTCTTGTCCGGGTTCAGCCTCAACCCATTCTCCTGCATCCATTGCAGTATGGCCTCCAGGCAACGTTGAAGGGACAGAACGGCATCCACTGAGGTAGGTGAAAAGAAGATGTAGACCCGCGTGTCATCAGCATACTGATGGCACGAGGCTCCACACCCCCTGATGACCCCACCCAACGGCCTCATATAAATGTTAAACAGCATTGGGGAGATGATCGAGTCCTGCGGAACCCCACAATTGAGACTCCACGGGGCTGAGACACTCTCCCCAAGGTGAACTCTCTGAGGACGGTCCTCCAAGTAGGATCGGAGCCAGGCAAGCGCCAGGCCACCGATTCCCAACTCGGAGAGCCTCCCCAGGAGGATACCGTGGTCGACGGTATCGAAGGCGGCTGAGATATCGAGGAGGACCAACAAGGACATTTTGCCCCCGTCAGCCTCCCTCAACAGGTCATCCAACAGTGCGACCAGTGCCGTTTCTGTGCCGTGGCATGGCCTGAAGCCCGACCGGAATGGATCCAGGGCATTGGTTTCATCCAAAAGAGCCTGAAGCTGATCAGCCACCACCCTCTCGACCACTTTACTAAGGAAAGAAACATTGGCGACGGGCCTATAATTGCCAATATCGTCCACCGCCAAATTTGGTTTCTTTCTTATGGGCCTAATGAGTGTCTCCTTGAGGGCAAGAGGAACCTTGCCCTCCTGGAGAGACCCATTAATTATCGCAGTAGCCCATTCTGTTGTTACAGGCCTGGCTTCTTTGATTAGCCAGGCCGGGCAAGGGTCAAGAGAAGAAGCGGTGACCCAGCAGCGATCAAGCGCTTTGTCCACCATATCTGGCGTCATAGGCTGAAAAAATTCAAGACTCACCAGGCAAGGCGGAGCACTGGACATCTCTGCTCGATCCACTGTATTTAAAAAAGGAGAGAGATCCTGGCGGAGGGCCTCCACTTTATATTTTAAAAATGCTGCAAATTGGTCAGGTGAGATACTAGTAGGAGGCCCATCACCTAGACCAATTCCGGATAGATCGCGAACAATACGGAAAAGTTCCGCCTGCTGATTTGAAGCTTCGCTTATCCGGTCAGCGAAGTGTGATCATCTAGCAGCCTTTACCTTGGCAAGGTAATGGTTAGTCGCGATCCTGACAGCTTTCTTATTATAATCCATCGGTTTCTGTCTCCAACTGCACTCTAGCCGTCTCCTATTTCGCTTCATAGCTCGCAGCTCCTGGTTAAACCAGGACCCCGGCCGAGCTCTGCGCCGGAGAGGGCGTTTAGGAGCGATCGTGTCTACGGCCCTAGTGGCGGCAGCAAACCAGCCGTCTACCAGAGCCTCGACAGGAGTGCCAGACAGATCACTTGGAATCCCTCTCATGGTATCCTGGAATCGTGATTGATCCAGTAACCTTCGAGGGCGGACCATTAAAATAGGTCCATGCTCCCTGCATCCAGAGTTTAATCCTGGATGAACAAGCTGACCTGGCTTGTGTGATCAAAATCTGACTGAGCAGGTCCATAGTTGGCACCTATACAGGTAGCATTCATATGCATGCACAGCTGACAGCTGGGTGGTGGTTTACTGATGTGCAAATGCTACCTACATAAAAGGCAGTTGCTCAGTTTAAAGAGATAACTAGCCACTGGCAGCCTACATGGCTTTGTTTCTTTCCTTGTATGCTCATCACCACTTTTAAATTGGGCTCCCAATTTAAGGGAGGCAGATGCTTATAAAACTGACCAGATGCCCACTCTTAACATGTGATTGTTTGCTTCACGTTAAGTCCTGTGTGAATATGGCCTGAATTGTAACTTGTCAGACTTTAAACTTGTAGATGTGATTTACCTATCCTTCTACCTGGGGGGGGGGGGGGGGATGAGGTTTTCTTTGAAGTTCCCTCCATGGTTGCCTAAGGGACACATTTCTGGGTGCTGCATCAGCAACACATGGAGATTTATAACAATCATCTCTTGAAAAAGGTGATGTACGGCCAAACAGAGTACAGTAACCTATATTTGAAAGAAAAAAAAAGAGATACATATGAAACAGGTTTGATGAGGAATCAATATATCTGTAACTTATTTTACAGGGCAGAATCAGAGAATACTTTCAGATGGATGGCTCCTAGTCAGCCCAATCAAAAGTTATTGTACAGCAACACGGAGAATATGAAATAAGCAATTTTAAAAAATTAATTAGGCTAAATTAAATTAAAATTAATTTAATAGATTTTTATATAATTAGGTGAGGAAAGAGCCTGTGCAGCCGGGAGAAGAAGAAGGGATGGAGATGTTCATGGCAACCCCAGTTCCTACAGCCAGCAACTGTCTTGTAGAATTTACAATCCAGGGCATCTGGAAAATGTCAGGAAACCACCGTAAGCAATATTTTAAAAAGCCATCTCTGAAGGACCAAACGACAAAATATCAATTAGCAGGACAGTGATTCTCACAGTAATATAATGCCATTTTCTCTTAGGGGTTCCTTTAAAAATAATAACGGCATGTTTCCTTTCATCTTTAATGTAATGAATTGAAAACTTTACCCACTAATCTTAATCGAAACTTAATTAAGCTTTGGGGTCTTCCAACAAAAATTTAGCCAATGAGCACTTCTCTACTAATGCCCAATGACTGCTTCTTCCTCTCCTGTGCACATTTTCTGCAGTTAGAAAGATGAAGCAATGGAAGAGCACAGATGAATTACAAACAGAAGACCGCGACCTCTGGACCCCCATAAAATTCCATGAATGAAGCAGGGCAATTGTACATCACAGACTCATCTGGAAGCACTAATAATGCCTCAAGGGTTGCGAGGCCAGAGACCGAGAGCCATTAAATGCCTATTTTTATCTTCTGCTGTTACAAATGTGTTCTTCCTGTTTGCTTTTTAAAAAAAAAACTACCTTCTCAATGAAATGTGCAGTACATCTTTTTCTTCTTCCTTAGCCTGATTTTTTTTTCCAGTTAACTGCATTAATGTGTTTGGGTTTTGCTCCTATGTAATTTCCTACCAGTGAATTGGCGATATGAATAGGCTACACGTTAGCTGTCTGTCTTGCGGCTGGAGAAATTAAACACATTCTTGTAATGGAAAGAAGTTCAACGTAAAAAAAGAAAAAGAAAAAAGAACTTCTCTCCAGCAGCGAAAAGTGGAAGGAAGTGACTACTGGGATGACAGTGTTACATTTTCTAAATGGGTAACTTCTCAAAAATAATAATAATACTAAAAAACATTCTCACTCTTTGTATGTGTGTACAATTCCACCCCAACCCACCCCGCTTGGCTTATTTTTGGCTGTAGCTAACTGTAGGGTTGCACTGCATGTTTTCCTCCCATCATACACAGGGAATCTAGACAGGCATCCTTGTCTCTCTTTCTTTCATCAGTTTTGGCCTCCTCCTCCTCATGGCAGATCCTTGCAATTGCATTCTTCCCTTCTAAAAGGTCTGCACCTTTCTCTTCCCCAGGACTGTTCTTTTTGTGAGATCTTTTGTGACCATCAAGCCACAAAGCCAATGGCTACCAATGCTGAGTTCCTGGACCCTGTGGCAGGGAAACTGAGCCGTAGATGTTGAGGTAGGGAAGAATGAGTTAGGGAATCAAGAAATGGAAAATATTGCCTGAAAAGCAGTAAATGGTTTCCCATTCAACCATGGCTTGCAGACATGATGCAGTTAGAAGAGAAAGTACCAGCAACTCTGAAAGGATCAGAGATCAAACTATAAAGGGAACTAGGAGTAGGAGTGATACCACTGCAGGTTGAAGATGATGCCCTTGGAATGGAGGGAGACGCCTACTGCTGCTTTGTCGTCAGTGACAAAACAACAGACAGCCACTCCTGCAAGAGTACATGCTGGCATATATCAGGATGGAAATCCAGCCATAGAAAGCTGGTGCAGGACCTTGTACAATACTTTTTCTTCCTGGTTTCACAGTGGTCTATGAACATCTCTCTTGAGCCCAGCTAATCATAAATTTTGGAACAAGATGAGATCTGCGTGGTTTGGATCCTCTTTCAATATGGCAGCAGGAAGTGTGATATTTTCCCTCTGCGGTTTCCCTCAGTGACAGCCACTGAAGTGGAGGACGGAGGAAATATGCAGTGTAGTGATATCATACATTGCCATTTTGCTTTACTAAGCACAATCAAGGCAGAGGAAGAACTATGGTGGTGGTGGTTGCAGTGGTCAGGTTGGTTGTGATGCTCAGTTCAGAAATAAAACACTTCTGGACTACTAATCTTACTGGATTTTACCCTGGGGCAGGTGAAATCACACAAGTTACCACAGAGCATTGTGGCTGTTCAACAAGGTCACAGGTCCGGTCAGTGTTAATCCATTTGTCTAGTGCACAGACACACAACCAGCACATCTATTAACTAATTTCAATTTGTTACCACAACGTATGTGCTTTCACTTACTCCAGAGTAACACCCAACCAAACCTGAACACCAGCTGAGTCATCATCATCATCATCATCATCATCTAATGACCATTTAAGATTTACTGATGTTATAACGTTAAATCAAGTATATACCAAAACTGCACGCCAGACAATATACCAAGCATCACAGGAGCTGCCATGTGTTTGGTTTGTAGAATTTCTGCTTATTATCATCCATATCAAAGAATAAATAATGAAATTCTAGCCAGAATTAATACTGAACCACAATAATGGGAACAGCAGTTACATGAAATGAGAAATGTCTGTGATGCATCTTCTGCGCAAGCCATAGGCATCTGAGAGATGACGGGAAAACAACCACCCGGTAATCAGCTATATCACTCTTGCTCTCTCTTTTGTCAGTAAGGGGTTTTCCCTTTCTTTAATTTCTTTCTTGTGCTCCAGTTGGCCAATCAACTACATTCAAAGAACAATGTGGACAATACAGTATGTTATGCAAAGCAAAAGACCTGTTGTTGTGATGTACTCAATCCATGGGGAAGAAACCTTTCATATTGATAAAAACCCTGGCTCCACGTCTAAACAGTCCGGATCTTAAGGATGGGTGAGAATTTCATTTTCATTCATTTCTGATCAGAATTGACCAGTATTCACAAAATGCAAGTGTGGGAAAAGGCAGGTGGTAGAGTTGACCATCCCTAATGCGTCCCACTGCTTTGCTCCTTTGGCCAGCCACTGTATGCAGTGGAAGGTACGCTTTGTCACAGGGGTGGGCGGACACTAAGACCAAACTTTCAGAATTCGCGATCCAGCATGGTCAGTGGCCAAAGGATTCTGGCAACTGAGGTCCCTAAAACAACTTTTCCAAATTCTGCTTTGTTCTTACCACCATAGTCACTTTTAACTGCTGCAGCTTAATTTTCCTTGTAAAAATAAATGTTAAAGAACGCCTTGTACATTAGAAACCATTAGCTGTGGGCTTAACTGGCCGAATGTTCCTGGTGACTTCAGCAAGGGAAAATTCTGATCTGGAGATGCAGTTAGGAGAGATGGGTACTATTTGAGATGATAGGAGAAAGAAGAGTCAGCAATATCCAGATGCCTTTTCTGGAAAAAATTGTTGAGAGATTTATTTATTTTTTTAAGTGGTGGGCTAAATCCTAGCCCAGCTAGTACAGACTCATTGAAATCAATAGGATTGAGCATTAATTCAAGTTCAGTCAGTGGTCTACTCTTGTTTTGACTCAAACTGGATTGACCAAATCCAAGTTTAGTATTAATTAGAGTAGCTCAGTTAAAATCAATAAGACTCATTGGTCAACACTGTAGCAAGTCCCACTAATTTCAGTAGGTTTTAAAATATAATGTAGTCCCATGTATTCTACAATATATTTGCTATAATGTTTTCTAAAAATATACCCTGTCCTATGCAATGACTCTGTCGGTCTGATACACAAGAAACAGGCACTTACCTGGTCCTGCTGGTGTTTTTCTCCTTGCTCGCCTGGGAGAAGAATGAGATCTGTGTTTTCAGCATACCTAGCTAGTATATGATACTGTGACCCATCATTCTTTATATGCATTCAGGATTTGTTTGATGTAGACTGTGCAGACTCAGTGGCCATAAACTAGTGGAACAGTTTTGGGATGAAGAAGGTAAGCCAAGGGAAGGGAAGGGAGAGCGGAGGTGTCAGGACCAGTATCCTGACTGACAGTACTCCACGCTGTAATATTCTATTACTGTTCCAACTTCTATGATATGTAGTATGCAGTATGTAGACACTACGAGCTCACTGGCCAGTTGTTAAACATGTTCTTTGATCATCCTCCTTGATTACCAGTGGAGACTGTTGACTCTGATTTCACTAGGGTGGTGCCTCTGCTTTGGCTTCCAGTCTAAATTTTTAAGGAGCTATCCAACATGCAGGAGGACCTATTTTAGGGACAGGACCCGGCACCTTGGATAGCTCATGCAAAATGCAGAGTAAAAACACAGAATGGGCTCTCCATCCTTAGAAAACCAGAGGCGCTCACCTTGTCTGGGTGACAGCACTAATCCTGCTGTCTGAAGGGGCCCACTTGCCAACCCCAATTCCCAGCCTTCAACTACGTAATAAATTAAAAAGTCTCCAGCACTAGTAGAACTTAAAGACAGCCAGAAAAAGTATTTCATGTCATCCAGTTATTTTTGTAAGAAACTAGTTTATACTAGTATATTTTAGACAGTGTAACTGAATCTATGAGCAGTTAGCCACAGAAATTATGCTGAGATAACTATTTGAGTGTGGAAGGAAGAGACTTGCTTGTTAATTCTGAAATGATTTTTTTATCGTACCCTGATAGTTGAGTATGACTGTTGTCCTAAAAAAAAAAAAAAGTAGGACCTGGAGAACATTAATTGTAGAAGCAACAGGTAGCAGCATTTACAGAGAGCAATGTGTAAGTGGCCAACTAGAGGCTGTGTATTTCAGATGTTCACTTTTTATGAGAATTGGTGTCTACTTTCGGGATTTAACTCTCTTCCCCATGGTCTCTAAACATTTCCAAGTGGGGGCAGGCTGAAGCTTGTCTCTCTTGCATGCCCATATAAATATGTGCACATAGTAAGGAACCATGTATTGTAAACTGGCCATTTTACATGTTAGGGAGGCTTATTTTGAATTTTTGACAATATACCGTAAGAACTTTGTGCTTTTCAATTATTTTTCTCTTTTATTACATATAAGTTCAGCTTTTTCTTCTGGAGGCAAAGGTGTCCCCATTTTTATCATCAAAACCATTCTGAAAGGTAGGTTAGTCTAACAAATAATGACTCCCCTACATTCACACAGTGAAGAATGGCAAGTATATCATGGTTTTCTATAGGCAGCAAAATGCCTTGGGTGAGTCCTATCTTTGTGGGTCAAGCTAGACAATTCGGCTAAAAGCAGGAATTCCATAAGTGCTTAAAGCTGCCTGTTTGTCATATCATGAACTTTTCTCACTGCCTGTATCCTGCACGGACCCCTACACACACACCAGAAATTTTGGAATGAAAGACATACACATACTATGAAAGTCCACGAACTTCCCCAAGTAATCTACAAATTAGCTTTCTTTCTTTATGATCAGGGGGTAAGCTTCATTTTCAAGTCTGATTGCTCTGGTACAAATCTCTGAAGAATCTAATTGCTGGTACACTAAAATGCTATCAGCTTCTGAATGCTTAGCTGCTCATCTAGTTTGGTCCCAAGTTTCTCTCTCCTACCCTGTTTGGCTGTTATTGAATCTATAGCACTGAGTCAGTCAGTATCACTTTCTGGTGTGTGTGTGTATGTGTGTGTGTTAGTCAGCGGGGGAATCACCGGGGGTGGAAGAACATGAATTTTGTGGAGGAATGTAGTGAGTGGTTGTAATTTTTTGACACACAACAACTACTGTACTGTTTATATGTTGTTACTCCTGAAACATTGCTTTTTAAAAGTAATTTGGGTTTGGTTTGGCATCTGGGAGTGGGTGGGCTACCCTGCCACTGTTCCTCTGCTCATAGGTGTTACCTTCTTGGAAAACCAGTTGCTGATCCAGCTCTTACTCATTTGTTTAGATGTGGGTTGCATGCTCATGCCATATCTATGCTTGCTCCATATGTATGGCATTTTAATCTGAACATATATTGTAAGCCACCTTGGGTTCCCACTGGCAAAAAGGTGGGATATAAATCAAATAAATAAATAAACACAGGGAAGGATTGGTTTTTATTTAATTTTAAAATAATATAGTTGCTACTTATTTAAATATTTTTGCCCAAGCTCCTAGCCTAATACTGGCTTGTAAATCAATACAAAAATACAGACAAAAAGAACTAAAATAGCCCAACAAAGAAAGAAGCAACCAAAAACAAAAGTAATCTGAATTTTAAACCAAACAGAAGGCCACTGTGAACATCCACCAGTACAACAGGTTTCTTATACTGGATTGTTTTGTTTGTTTGTTTTCTTTACCATTGATGTAATGGTCCCAGATGAGTAGAGCTGGTCCTAGAACTGCTGGATAGCTCAGTGGTTTAGGTATCTGGTTGCAGAGCCAGAGGATGGGAGTTCGATTCCCCACTGTGCCTCCTGGACAGGGGCTGGACTCGATGATTCATACAATCTCTTCCAGCTCTGCAGTTCTAAGAATCTAAGAATCATTAGAGAGAATGAGGTCATGGCTTCAGATGGCAGGCGCTGGGGTTGCAATGGTGGTCACCTTTCACCTGTTCCTGTTGGACTCTGCAAGTGGACTCTTCCTTTTTTGGAAGATAAAACTGTATTTGTCTCGCATCTTGTCCTGGATCTCCTGAACTATTCAGCTACTTCAGAAGTGGTGGAGGACATTATTCCATTGCCAGTACTGAAGTAAGATTTGACTAATTCCATTCCAGTCAATTTCTCTCTATGGAAAAGAGAGGGAGAAATCCCTTGCCCATAGCAAGTTGACAGACTAGTTGACAAATTGGCTTCCTTAGGAAAGATCAGACTAATTACAGGACTAGCAACCCTAGTTTAGTTCCTCAAATGTTAAAGCCAAACATTTTGTTCTTCTCTGTTTCCGTTGCCTCCTTGAACTCTGGCAGCTTCAGTGACCCTGGGTGAGTGCAGTAAGGGAAAGGAAAAAAATTGTATGCAAGTTGTTCATTTCTGTTACAACATCAAGAATAGATGCAGAGTTGTTTTGGTTCCTTCTCCTCCAACTTTATAGCAAATGACTAATGCCTATGTGATTGATTAGCGGTCAATCAGCTGACTAAAAACAAAAGCCTGAAAGTTCTCAGAATTAGAATAATTTTCCATTATGGGCCAAGTAAGCCAAAAATGAGACTTTATCATTACCCTGTTGGAAGAATGTTCCTTTAAGGTGGACCAGAGCCTCCTGGGCCAACTGACATAGAAAAACATACTGCTACAGTTGACCCCAGGTCCTCAAGAGAAAGTGTTGGCGGACCTTCATTTCAAGAAGTGAGAGTTTCACTCTTCTCAATCAGAGGATAAGGCAGACTGACCTCACCGTCAGAGAGAACACCAGCAGTTGGAAAGACGGGCAAGGCTGATGGTAGATTGAGGGAGTGCTTGCCTTGATGGGTAAAGGCATCTCTGTGGACAAGGCCATCCTCATCAGGGGGATTCCTGCCAAAATGCCTCCATCCGACGCTGTCTCAGTAGGAAGCCTCAGCCCCACATAAGGAAGGTTGCTGGAAACAATGACTGTGCACTGGTGCTAGCCCTTGCAAGCATCTCCTTGATCAGCTCCTCCAGATCCCAAGTATGCATTGATTCTCAACTTCCCTGCAGTTCTTTCCGGTTTCATATTGTATTTGCCAGCTTTCTATCTTGGCCCTTGAGTTCTCTGGGCACTGGCCTTTGGACTTTCCTTGCCCAGAAGAGTTAAGCCTCCTTCCTTCTAGATAATACATAAAGCACAGAAGCAACTAAGTCACTTGTTGAGTATCCTAGGTAATTTGGGCACCATCTTCTGCCACAAAATAGAACTCTGTGCTCATGGCCTTCATGCCAAAGTGTATCTCGCAGTAACTTTATCTGAATGGTTTTGATTAGAGCTGTGCAGGGGTTCCATTATTTTTTCTGATGCCGGTTCACTGCTTGGGGATGGATTCAGGCTAAAAGAATTCTGGTCCCATCTGATTCAGGCTGAAATTATACTCCCCAGAAAAACCTGATTAAATCTGCAGCGACTCCTGTTGCAACACATGATGCCGAGCCATACACTGATTCAAAATGGCACCCACTCAGGTTCTTGTCTGTTCTGTTTTTTTAATGTATTTGCCAGCACACAGGACCACCCTTTCCCCCCACCAATTGTCTGCCACCTCTTCTGCAACCCCCGTTCCCCACCTCTTTGACTGCCCTGTATGTCTGTTCCTGCTGTCATGTCTTCGATTCAGCCCCCCACCCCCTTTGTGCCCTCATTCACACCTGCAGGGGACTGATTCCCTTTTTAAACCTGTATTTAAAATCACACATCTGAAGAGTCATAACCATGGAAGGGGAGACAAGAGTAGGGCACGACTTCCCTGTCATGTGACGTTGCATCAAGCCCCTGACACACCCACAGAGACAGTGTGCACTCCCACTCACACAGTTCTCTCCCACTAAATGTATCAATATGCTGGATTAAAACATAGAAAAATGCACCACCACATGTGCTATGAGTGGAACCACACCTATTTGCAGCTAATCACTAGCAACTACACTTTCCCGTTTATCACAATGGTGTAATTTCTGCTTCAGTGTATTCATTGGATCTGTATCAGTTTGTAAATTTGCTTTGCTGGCTTCCCACTGTCTTGCACTGGAAAACCAAACTGGCTCTAACATTTTAGGGGTTTGCAGTGACCTACGCAAAATTTGGAGATATGGTAGACCCAAAGGAGAGCAGTGAACTGGCCAAATTTCACAAATTTCACAGGGGTTTACCTTATAGGAAGCTTTAACATTTGTTTTCTTTCAAACCCCACCATCATCCCAATTCTTAAGGAGTCCTATGGCACTTTGAAGATTCACAACTTTTATTTGGTTTAAGATTTTGTGGACTGTAACCCACTTCTTCAGGTACAACATGTGAGCTACAGATGCAGCAGGTAGGCTACCTCGTGTACAAATGGTTGCGCCAAATAAAACTTGCCAATCTTTAGAGTGCCACAGGGCTCTTCATTGGCTTGGCTGCAACAGCCCAACAGAGCTACCGCCTTGAAAAAGATGATTTAAAAGTTATCCCAGTTGAGTGCTCCATTTTGCCCATCCATGTCGCTTTTGTCCACAGACAAACTCAAACACACACACACACACATGCAATACACAGAGAACATTTTAAAATAGAAGCGCAAGAAGAAAGCAAATCAGACATCTTAATAATTAGGACCAATGGATGGGGGGAGGCAGCAGAGAATAAATGTCACTAAAGCATACATATATGCACACACAATACAAAAATTGGAATTAGGGATGACTAACGGTGGGCAATCCCATCCAGCCAAATTCCCTTTTGGCTGGCAGCCTGGAGGCCACTCTTCCTTCCACTCCAAAAGAGCCAGAAAAAAACCATGAGAAATGGGGGTGTGGGTTCTAGCAGCTTTCCCAGTCTTATCTGTGGATTTTTATGTTTATTCCATCTTCTTTTCACTTATTTAAAATTTATCCTGCATTCAGCAGGGCGTTGGACTCAATGGCCTTATTGGCCTCTTCCAACTCAATTATTATATGATTCTATTTAGTTGTTTAGTTGCCAAACACTGCTTACAGACTTCATTTAGTTTAAAAGTGGATTCCTTTACCTTAGCTGGCTTCATGCATGGAGGAAATGTGCATCAAAGTAATTACTTCCTAGTTTTGGACCACAAATTAATTTGGAAGAAAGCCAGGAAGGATGTAATCCCAGTGACAATTTCTTTAATCAGTTAAGCCAATTAAAGTAAAGAGACATAATTTTAAATTAACATAAAGGTTGTAAGCAGTCTTTGACAACAAAATACATTAAAACAAGGTGGAAAAAACATGAAAGCCACAGATAAGCCGGGAAAACTGCAAGGTGCCATGCCACCACTTTTTAAATGATAGATTAAAATGCTGATTTTTGATGGGTTTTGGAAAAAAAGAAAGAATATTTGGCAAGATCTTGGGAGAGTGCCAAAAAAGGGGGGAGACTTGTGGGAGCGCATAATGCTTGCCCCTATGATAAACTATTGTAATCCTCAGGAGACAGCAATGGAAGGTAAAGGGAAATAGAAACTTAGGACAATCAACAATCCCCACCTCATCTCTGACCTTCTGAGCACTAACCACTAAATGAAGGAAGAGCTATATGAGAACTATATAACTTCATGGATCTCACAAAATCCCCCCGGAAAGGACTGTGAATGGAGGGTGGTGATGAAGTTCTTGCGTGTTAGAATGGCCAGGGGAGAGAGACCAGTTCCCCTCATTCTCCCTTCACCCCTCCTAATTACATCTTCATATTTCATTCACACAATCCCTCCACACAAGCACAATAATTGGAAAGTGGTGATGAAATTCTTGCTTCAGATTACGTGTTGGAGCTATCAATAAGCAGTGCTCACTTCCTCTCCTAGTCACATTTCCATCACATAGTCACATAACTTCTCCCCACAATCTGGCTTTTCCCCCCTGCTCATTTTAGACAACCAAATTGCCAAATATATCTGAATCACACTGCACCCCAGAACCAAATCTGACCAATAGGGTTCTTTCTCAGTTTCATACAGATCAGCGCAAATTATGCCAGTACAGTTCAGAATTCAGGCAAATCTGATGTATGGCCCTACTTGTGAGATAAACTTTCTTCAATCGTTAGTGAAGCTCTTGAATTAGAGTCATTTTGGTCACTTCTTCAGGCAAATGTCTTTAATCCACAGGCAAATATCTTTGTTAAATTGATTGATTGATTGATATCACCCCTTTCTCCCAAACCTGACACTCAAAGTGGTTCACAACAAGAATTTTTCAAACAAAGTTTAAATAAAAATTGCACTAAAACTCAACTAAACAAATTGAAATAGTTTAAAACACAAGTGAATTAAAAGCAATGTACGTAGATCATGTTAATAAAAACTGGGTTGTGTCTGTAGGGTCCTACTTTAAAGCAGAACTGAGGGTCAAACTATACATTAAGAGATAACCTGTTAATAGAGTTGAAATCATGTTAGTTTCCCAGACATGTGATTGAGGCAGGTTTTTGTGACTCTTGAGAGAAAGTCTTCCAAACAAAGCACAGTTTAAGAACTGCAGAAGGCTGGTCACAAAATCAAACTAATTAGAAAACAATAGGAGGTGAGAAAAGATCCTGTGACAATAATACACTTTCATCAGTTAAGGGATATCCTCTTCTAATAATGTGTTGTCTGTAATCTACAGTAAATTCCTAGGATTATGACCTCTTTTGGATTGTTCTTATAAATGCATTGAACAATGGTATTTCTAGTTCATGTTAGTAACTAAAGTTAGTAGCCTTGAAAGCTAAGCGACTCTTCCATACTCAGTGGCCATAGACCTCTATATATCAGATACCATCCTATGTTCAGGGTTGACTCATAACAATATGCTGCCTAAGGCAAAGATCATGATGATACTTCCACCCATTCCATTAACAAAGCAACCAGCCTAGCATTGCAAAGGAACAGCATGTCCCACTGTACCTTATGCAGTTGACTGCCACAAAGGATGTAGGACAGAATATATGGCACACCTGTTTGTTAATCTACCAGGATCTGCCACTGGAGGCAGCTGCTTCACCCTGCCTAATGGTAGGGCTGTTATGAAGGGGTACACCTTGTCCAAAGGGATGGGACCACAAATGACACTTCAGTGTTATTCACCATCCTGAAGGACACTCTGAGACAGCTGTCAACTTAACCAGCACACTTTGATTTGGAACGGTTTACATCTCACCTCCATCACACAGTTCACATCCCCATAATTTCTGTAGGGAAATTAGCTCCAGTCCACTGTGTCACTTTGTAGAGGGATGGGGTGGGGTTACCTTCATCAAAACCTGCACCCATAAGTTCCATCCAACAGTTTCAGTTTTAAAGCTTTAACTGCTCCTCCTGGATGTTCTCAACTGGCTGCTGCCGGCACTTAAAGAGTCTCTCCCGTTGCAAGCAGCATAGTTGGATCGGGATCAGTTCTGTCACCATAGCTTTCAGGTACGACCCTCACTCTGGATCCTGTTCCACCTGTTTTTCTAGAGTCCTCTGGGGTCCTTTCAGGAAAGAATGGGGAAGATGGGGCTCAAAGGAGGACTGCTTTTTGGAGCTGCATATCCTCCATACACTGAGGGGTCAGACCCCTCCCCACTCTACCATGGAGCATCAGTTCACTCTTCTGTCTCTCATTCTCTGTTTCCTCTTCCACACCAACTACCCCAGGTTCCTCCCCTGCCTCCTTTTTATCCTTCTTTTGGTGGGAAAACTCTCCCCCACCACCTTCCTGCCCCTTCTGGTCCATCTTGTCTCTTGGTGCCAGAGGAGGGGATCCACCCCATGCCCACCATGTGTCCTTGCCAGGGACCTGTGGAGGGCCAATGGGATGTGGAGGTAAATACTTCCTGAGTGCCCAAGTTTACCCAGCCACTGCTGCCTTAACCTATTTTGCCATTCCAGGTCAGTTCTCCAAATGAAATGCTTATATAGTCAGAACATCAATAACCGTCCACAATAGCAAGAATAGGCGATACCTTTATAGACCACTAAAAAAAATCATACAATGCATGAGCTTTCATGGATAAAAGCACCACTTCATCAGGTTTGTACCAGTGATGAAGTGGTGTTTTTATCCACAGAAGTGCATGTATTGTATGATTATTATGTTTAGTGGTCTATAAAGGTATCACCTATTTATACATTTGTATTTTATTTTGTTTGGACCATTCAGCTACCCTTTATTTCATCCATAACAGAGATGTATCCGCAACCTCTGGCCCATCCCAATTTTGCAGGTGTTCCAAAAGAGTCACTCTAAAAGGAGGGGCCCCTGAATCAGATCAATAAATGCTTAGGGGCCACACCTAATGTTTACTGACTCTTGCAAGAGGGAAGACCAGATATTTGAGCGAGAGAAGGAACAGACAGGAATTGAATGGATGGAAAAAGAGAGAATACACAGGTATCAGGGCATACCCCCATTCATTGGCTTTCGTTGCAGCGACAGTCTACTTATTGAATTGCTCTGGGCAGCTTCCTGCCTGAGAAACAGTAATTTTAAGGCTCACCCCATCAGAAGTGCAAAGACCACAAGAGCATTCTGTGGCTAGGGCTTGCTATCGGCATCAGAATGCCAGTTGGGATAGCCTGAGGGTAGTCCTTTATTTGTAGGGTGATCAGGGACAATTCTCTTTTTAGCATTGTTTTTATTTTGTATGTTTATAAATCTCATGACACAGAAACTAAAACTGAGCACACTCAGAACTAATTAGCAAACTACAGGAGGTGAGAAAAGAGCTGAAATCTGCTTTGCATTTACTGTTTAAAAGGCGCCTTCTGCTTGAAGGGCTGCCCTGCCCGCCCACCTCCCCATATGGGGAGAGATCACTAACCTTGAAGTTGCCCAGTCCCAGTTAGCAGTAGCCCATAGAGAGCAAGCTTGGCAGACACACAAGTGACCTGATCAGAGTCTTCTCCACCAAAGTGAGAAGTATTTTCAATCTGCATCATTGTCTTTTTTGGGGTTGCGGTATAATTGGCCACCCTAACACTGGACCAGGCATTTCTGATACAGCTGGCCTCTTCTTGTTATGAGTGCAGGAACTGGAGCTGCACATATTTCTGATCAACATCTTCCTACAGAAACAGGAGTAAAACCTTGTGGAAACACCACATAAGCATCACCATCCTAACCTATATCTTCTGTTCCTTGCATAGTGGAATTAGGGCACACGGGGTGCTCCATGTTTTTGGTCTAAGATTTCCATCAGCTTTAGCCAGTGCAGTTGGTGGTGAGGAAGAATGAGTATTGCAGCCCTACAACATCTGGGGAGGAATACATGTCCGCCAGCCTTGTATGAAAGACAACGGAAGCTGGCTCAATGCAAAATTCTGCTGCTAAAGGCGTTGCTGTGCGGTATTTGTTTGAACGGAGCGAGTAGCGCAAAGAGTAGCTTCCTAATTTTAGTATAGTCTTTTCTGAGTCATCTTTGCTGAGTGGGAGGGGTGTGAAGATTCACTGTAGCTGGGGGAAGGGAACATTTAAGTCAGTGGTGTCACTGCTGAATCAAATGGATTTCAAAGCAGAAGTCAGAGTATTGCTTTTTGCTAGCTGAGGTACCCAGTTGCTTGGGAACAAGTCTGGAAATCAGGGAGACTTCCTTCCAACTAACGACTGGCAGGATTGGGCTGCAGAATGTGTGCATTGTTCTGCAGTGTGTGTGTGTGTGTGTGTGTGTGTGTCAGGGCAGGAAGTAAAGTGAGGTTTTCTCCTTCTCCTTTTAAAGTTCAAAGAGACTTTGGTTGCTGATTGTACTGTTTAGTGAGCAGCACTTCCAGGGGTTCAGAAATCATGAGTCAGGCCCCAAGCCTCAGAACCAGGAGGTGAACCATTTGTTGTCGGTAATGGGAATCTTGCAGCATTCTGTGGGTTGTGTGTGGAGTCTGGCTCTGGGAAGTGATCCTCATTCTGATGCTTCTCTGTTTAACTCATCGATCGGAAGGGCTCAGAAAGGCTAGACTAGCTGAGTTATAACATTGCCAAAACAGGGATGCAGAAAGACCAGCACTCCAAATAACCATTTTGGCACCTGGGGCAAGTGCCACGGTCTCCCATATACCCCACCTTGAAGCACAGACGCAAGCCCCCTAAAGAAAAAGGAGGAAGAATATGATGTCCTCACAAAATAAAAAGGCAGTTCATGCTTTGCGGCGGGTAGGGGAAAAAGGAAAGTGAATAGATCAGAGAGGTGAGACATTCGTTTTCCTCGCATTCCTAACCTTCACCAGTAGATTCAGTTCCAGCGTTCAATGCCCTCTAAATGTTGGTGTGCCGGGGCAAAGCCTCAGTTGATAAACCCTGAAAAATAGTCCATCTTACTACACGTGTTGATGGGTGCAACCGGAGCACACACTGAGGAGAAGGCAGAGCATGTTGTGTTTATGGCAAGTTAAGGACAGAAGTTGGAGCTCTCTCTCTTTCTCTCTCTGGGATTACAGTTCAAGGAATACAGTTAGCATGGCCACAGTCTATACTGGCTGGGGTGCTCTGCTTAGGTCTTGCAAACTAAAGGTTATAGCTTTCTTTATTGATTCAATCCATCTCATATTTCATTTTCCTCTTTTCCTGCTTCCTTCAACTTCACCCAGCATCACTGTCATTTCCAGTAAGTCTTCATTACAGTATCATGCTTTTAAATTAAATCTTCTTTCTGACAGTTATATATACTATATTTGCTTCTGTGAAACTTTTATATATTACTGTTTTAGTTCATTATTTTCTTATCTGTTTGTTTGTCTTTTTTAAAAACTGAAGGTACTGATACTCATGGTTTCCTCCGGAAAATTAAATTGCTATAATAGTAACAGCAGCAGCAGCAACAACAACAATGATATCAGACAGTCTAGTGTACCTTTTATAACTGCTCAAAGAGCAATAGTAAAATGTAGTTCACATAAACAATAACATTTTCATGAAATGGATTGCAACCATTTTAATCTCTCTCTTTTTTTTAAAAAAAGTGTAGTATGACACCTGTGTATAAGTCTTGGCTACATGTAGGGTCAAATTACATTGAACACATTTTGTACAGCTATTTATGATATCTTCTTACTTTGATTTATTCCAGTTTTTGGAATAAGGGTGCGATTACACATTGAAAAACTCCTGGGTTTGCATCAGATTTATAACGCTTGAAATGGATTTAAAAATATCCATTTATACAATGTACAACGGAACACACATTTTTTTGGCTGGGAAGTGTGGGTTTTTTGTTCAGACGGTAAGGTATTTTAAACTGCCTTCAGGGGGTTGTTTATTTTAACTCATTTGTGGATGGGATTTATTTTGAATCATTTTGGCATGAGTGCTTGACTGTGTTGGAGTACATTGTGTCTGTGGGGTTTGTCAGGTAATGGATGCTAGGATCACAGGTTTCAGGCTACAGCGAAACCTTGCAGTCTGACCTGTTATATTTTTCTCTATATATAATACTGAACTGGTGCTATCCCAGTTTGAAAGATATAAAACAAATAATGAGTGACTGTGAGAGGCAGCCAGCATGAGGGTAGGTGGGCAGGTGCTGTAAACTCATTTGTGGCTTTGTCTTGTGCCCACCCTCCCTTTCACTGGCTTCCTCTCACAGCTACTCAATGCTGTCAGTCCTTTTGTTTATTTCTTTCCAACTGGGATAGCATTATTGCAGTATTACAGACAGAATATATATATATAACAGATCTGACTGCAGTGTTTCCCTGCAGATTCCCGTGATCCTGGAATCTATTACTTGACAAACTCCAAACAGTGCCAGTATGAGGGCAGGCAGGCACAGGACAAAGTCTCAAATGCAATTATTTTTGAAAGCTTTGTAGCCCCCTCGACAACACCGCTTAAAAACAGATTAAAAGTTGTCCCAAGAGGAGGCACACAGCGACCCAAAAACCATGTGACAACCACGTGACTTTAAAGCAACCTCAATAATGCTGGTCCATCTGATTTATTTCAATAGGGTAACCGCACCCTAAGCAGGTACAGCCCCATTCCAGAGAGCAGCATGAGGCTTAAGTCTCTTCACATCTGTTCCCCCCCACCCAAAAAAATCCTCAGGCCTTGTGAAGGTATTTAAAAAAGGAGGCCAACTGGCATCAAATGGGATTGGATTTGCCAATCTCAGGGCACCAGCTGAAGCCTCAGGTTATTTTATTTTCTTGCCCAGATCTCCGAGCAGAGAGATGGATCCCAGGGCAAGCGGCTCTGGAGGAGAAATTAGTTTGATTTTGTCTTTCTTTTCTTTTCTTTTCTCTCTCTTTTTGGTATGATGTATCTTTACAGCCTGGGCATCCACCTTCATCCAACCCCAGCTAATGCCAGGGCTCACTATATTAGTGCAAAGATGGCTGTGCATGTGTGTTGCTGCAAACATCACACTGGCCCAATTGCATGCACCTGCTTACTCTCTCCCTAGTCTGTTTCCCTTGCTTCTGATTTTTTTTTTTTTTTTTTTGACATGCCAACCATGGGCCCATTGTGCTATTTGGATCAATGGAAGGAGTGGGGCACCAACAGTGTGACTCATAAGACTTCCTACTGCACAATCCCAGAAAGGTGCAGCTGCACAAAGCCACGGGGGAGAAAACCTCCCACTACCTAACATCCCTCTGTGACATCGCAAGAGCCTACCCCCTTGGTCTCACATTTTGTCCCTGAAATCATAGGGATGGGAATGCTGCTGCTAACCTGGCATCTTCACGAGGGATTGCTACCTGTGCTGGTTCTCATCTGGATCAGGGCTGTACAAACTCACTCTAGGATAGAAAAACTAATGTGCGGGTGTACAATACATGTTTAACATACAATATGGTTTCAGCCTTGAAAAGTCATACAGAGCTACACAATATGTATTTAATGTAGTGTGTGGTTAGATTGGAATTGGACCGTAAAACACCATTCAGAAGAAAGATTTGGCTGAGAATGAGTGAGAGGAACAGCCTTTGGGCCTCTTCAGACAGGGGGATTTGGATCAGTCCGGTCCACACATAAAAGGCTCTTGTCTTCAAGGCAATCCATTTTCTCTCTCACTTGAGCGATTCTTCTGTTGACATTGAGGATGTTTATTCTCTTGGGAGAAGGGTCCAGAAAAGTCTTTGGATCACTGGTTTACTTGCATATAAGTGTAGCTAGTTAACCCAGTTTTCCCCCCAGTTTACTTATGAGTAAATTTACTTGCAAGTATGGAGGTAGCCGCAAAGGACAGCAGCTGCGGGACAAGCTCATGGTGGTGATAGTGGTGTGAGGGGAAAATGTTGGCATGAAGGTTTGAGAGACAGAAGGAATGGAACCCCCTCTTTCCCCCCACCTTTCTGCTCAGCCAGGGCTCTGTTGGGGCTGCAGTGCCTTGTGGGAGCAGAGCCCCGGAAGCCACCGTGGTCCCCTTCCACACCTTTTCTTGCAGTCATCATTCAGCCGGCTGTAGTTAGCTTCCTTTGTTGTTGTTGTTGTTAAATAAAGTAAGTGGCATATCAAAAGAGCAATACATCAACCTAGCATGGTATTAGAGTTTAGGAAATATTAAAAATAAAGATAAAAATAGAGGAGGGGGTTTATCATAGAATCATAGAATCATAGAAAAGTGAAGTTGGAAGGGGTCTACAAGGCCATCCATCCTCCCTTTTAATATTATAGTCCACCTACCTTGTTTCCCCTAAAATAAGATCTAACCTGAAAATAAGCCCTAGTATGATTTTTCAGGATGCTCGTAATATAAGTCCTACTCCAAAAATAAGCCCTAGTTAAGTGAAACCCCGCCCTCCACCATTGTGCAGCAACCAGAAGATGACATGACTGCATTTGAATAAATGTAGATAGTTGTACATGACAAAAATAAAACATCCCCTGAAAATAAGCCCTAATGCGTTTTTTGGAGCAAAAATTCATATAAGACCCTGTCTTATTTTCGGGGAAACAGGGTATTATGTCACAGGGTTGTCATGACTGATAACACTGCCCACACCTCCATTTGAGTGCAAACTAACTGTCCGCACAGGCTACACAACAAGATAGTTAGGACTGCGCTGAATCGTACCAAAACGAATAGATGCCCTAGCACTGTGCCAGAAAGGTGTGTGACTAGGTCTTAAAGGGGCAAGATGGATTGATCTAAGTAGAAAGATGCATGGATGTTGCCATTTGGTTCGAACCACACCATACCAACATCAGTCCATATACCGACCTAAATGCCAGTCTAAACAGGCACTGAGCCACTTCCCAAAGTAAAATTCCTGTCAGTTCCATAAAAGAAAAGGATGCAAACACATTGGAGCCAAAATAAGGGGACAAATCTTTGTATAATCTTCTCTGGCCTTTTCAGTGACTGTGAATTAACAAAGAGCATGAGCTTTGTGGCTTCAGACTCTAATCCATAGCCAGGACTGTATCCCGTGATGAGAATGAAACTAAGTAGTGTCTTGTTGTTGTTGTTTAGTCATTAAGTCGTGTCCGACTCTTCGTGACCCCATGGACCAGAGCACGCCAGGCCCTCCTGTCTTCCACTGCCTCCCGGAGTTGGGTCAAATTCATGTTGGTAGCTTTGATGACACTGTCCAACCATCTCATCCTCTGTCATCCCCTTCTCCTCTTGCCTTCACACTTTCCCAACATCAGGGTCTTTTCCAGGGAGTCTTCTCTTCTCATGAGATGGCCAAAGTATTGGAGCCTCAGCTTCAGGATCTGTCCTTCCAGTGAGCACTCAGGGTTGATTTCCTTCAGAATGGATAGGTTTGTTCTCCTTGCAGTCCAGGGGACTCTCAAGAGTCTCCTCCAGCACCACAATTCAAAAGCAACAATTCTTTGGCGGTCAGCCTTCTTTATGGTCCAGCTCTCACTTCCATACATCACTAGCTTTGACTATGCGGACTTTTGTCGGCAAGGTGATGTCTCTGCTTTTTAAGATGCTGTCTAGGTTTGTCATCGCTTTCCTCCCAAGAAGCAGGCGTCTTTTAATTTCGTGGCTGCTGTCACCATCTGCAGTGATCATGGAGCCCGAGAAAGTAAAATCTGTCACAGCCTCTTCAGCATTGGTGGTTGGTGCATAAACTTGGATTACTGTGATGTTGAAAGGTCTGCCTTGGATTCGTATTGAAATCATTCTATCATTTTTGAGATTGTATCCCAGTACAGCTTTTCCCACTCGTTTGATGACTATGAGGGCTACTCCATTTCTTCTACGGGATTCTTGCCCACAATAGTAGATATGATAATCGTCTGAATTGAATTCGCCCATTCCCATCCATTTTAGTTCACTGACGCCCAGGATGTCAATGTTTATTCTTGCCATCTCCTGTTTGACCACATCCAGCTTACCAAGGTTCATAGATCTTACATTCCAAGTTCCTATGCAGTATTTTTCTTTGCAGCATTGGACTTTCCTTTCACTTCTAGGCACGTCCGCAGCTGAGCGTCCTTTTGGCTTTTGCCCAACCACTTCATTAGCTCTGGAGCTACTTGTCCTTGTCCTCTGCTCTTCCTCAGTAGCAGGTTGGACGCCTTCCGACCTGAGGGCCTCATCTTCCAGCGTCATATCTTTTAGCCTTTTGTTTCTGTCCATGGAGTTTTCTTGGCAAAGATAATGGAGTGGCTTGCCAGTTCCTGCTCCAGGTGGATCACGTTTAGTCAGAACTCTCCACTATGACCTGTCCGTCTTGGGTGTCCCTGCACGGCATAGCCCATAGCTTCTCTGAATTACTAAAGCCCCTTCGCCATGACAAGGCAGCAATCTGTGAAGGGTAAAGTAGTGTCTAAGCTGGCGAAAAGCCAAGAAGATGTCCAAATGTCAAAACCATTCATATTTTCAATCAGAAGTAAAACAGTGTGAATAGTATGTTGAGTGTGACAGATGATGTCATGATGATCCTTGCTAATTCAAATGTCCTCATGCTTCGAACCCTGGCTCCACAACACCAATGTACCTGTCTCGTTGCCCCTTCCTGGCTGATATTAATGTGAAAGGGAATTAAATTGGAGAAAGGCTGATGAGTTCAGAAGGAATATTTTGACATTAGTGTAGTGAAGATACTATTCATGCCTTCCCCACTGCTTCCAACAGGCAGCATCTCTCTTCACTTTAGTATGTCATGCATGCATACAGTATGTATCATACATGGTATCATACAGTAGACATGACATACTATACTATAGTACTGATGTATAGGACTATTTGTACTGTTATAATGTATAGTATAGTATAATATAAATTGTATGTGTTCTGTTAGAATCTACAACAGGAGTGGGTGGCATTCAAAACTGTCAATACCACTTATGAAGTAACCTTTACAGACAGGTTTATTCAAACCGTTAACCTTTCATCCTCCGGTTTCCTGAAAAGATGATAACTGAAGTAAGAATGAAAGGAGCAAATTTATTGATATGGAAATCAATGTGGGAGGGAGTCCACTGCCATTATAAAGAAGGAACTAATAGCAGAGTTGAATCTTTTCACATATACATTAAAGAAGTTGCATTCTTCTTTCCAAGAACAATTCAAGGTGCTGGCTTTATCCTATAAAGACATAACATCTTCCATATGTTCCTCTCCTCATGCTATGTTCATCTGATACCCTTTTCCGGATTCCTCAACTGTCTGAAGCCGGATAGGTAGCAAATTACAACAAGAAACAGGCCCTATGAGGTGGTGGCACCAAATGTTGTGGTTCAGATGCACCAAATCCCAGTGCTTTATGGTTTTAGACAGTTGAACAAGATGTGTGTGTGCGCACGTGCGCGTGTATTCTTTGTATATATCCACTTTGATTTGACAGGCCTTGGAAGTATCTATTTTTTTAATTTCAGAATCTTCTGTTTCTTATGATGTTGGTATTTTCTTATGATTGTTTTACACATTTTGTAGGGTTCGCTTTAATGGTTTGATTGTGCTTCCATGTAATTGTTGTAAACTGCTTAAAGTGTCATTTTGAAGGAAAGGTGAGATATGCTACAACACCTCTCTTCCCCTTTTGTTTTTCAAAATGAAGCTCTAAGCAATTTGCAACAATAAAATGAATGCACAATAAAACCAGTTAAAAACACAAGTAAATACAATGAAGCCACACTGCACTATTTAGTCAATTAATCAGATGAAGCTTTAACTCTGGATTAATCTTTATCCCCAAAAGGAGGTGAGGGGGAAAATAGTTTCTTTTATAACCTACTACAATGCAGACTATACAGAGGAATTGATGTATGATATTTTTCCAGAATTTTTTTAAAAAAATATTTACTGTATGATTTACGTGCCAGAATATCTGGCAGTTGGAAACAAAGTTCCTTCACAGTGCAGAGAAGCTCTGTTCTTCATAAGGTTAAAAATGTGCTGTTATTGAGATTTTGAAAATATATATGTTTATGTAAAAGTCATCCAATTAATTAATGTTAAATCTATAATTAGTTGACAGGCCTGCAGTATATAATAGTATAGCAGCTGGCAACTCTCTGGTTGCATATGGAATTCTTGCGCTTCCTTCCCACACCATGAATGCTTTCCCCTCATGGGTGTGCTAGGGAGGGAGGGGGAAAACACTTCCGCATAATTGATTGTTTAAAAAATTTATTATTATTTTATATACTAATACTGATCTAGTCTTCAACTTTAAACTTTAAGTAGTTAAAACCACACCACCCACACACAAGGCTAAGGCGTTATCTGTCCAAATTGTCCTAGAGGAAAAAGAATCAAAGAAGAAACTTTTTAAAAAGAGCCTGTTGAGTATTGAGTGCCCCCTGTTCACCCCAGAATGCTGACAGAGGGCTCGATCACCCCTGCCAAAAAAACCCCAGTTATATCAGTTTGGATGTTTTTAAAATCACTTGATAATTTTCCAGTCACACGATGCATGGCCACGATCTCTTCATTTGCTCCGCAATCAGTTTATTTTGCCCTGTTGTTTTAAATTGTACCAATGATGTATCACTTCATTCCTTATTGTTTCAGTGTGTGTGAACATTGCTGTCAATTTATTTCCTTTGTGAAGGGGTCGGAGCAGATTTCTTCTGTATTGGACCTAAAGCCTGCTTGATAGCGTCATACATTCCCTTGATGTTACCTGTGTCCGCTGCTATCTGTATCTGAGAGCAGAGCTAAAACCAATAATCATTAGAACATCTCCTGGCAGTCTATTGGACTTTGCTACAAGCAACTCGAAGAACCTGCAAGTTGTACTCACTAGGACAGGCTTTGTATGCTGCTAGAGCTCTCCTCTTTTCCTCAATGGCTGGCATCAACTCCTCTGAATGCGCTTCAAACCAGTCTGCCATCTTTTTGGTCTTCTTGCCAAATGTGGACAAGGCGGTGTTATAAACAGCATTCTTGAAATGTTCCCATCGTTCAGGTGCATTTGCACTAGCCGGGCCTGGAAGAGTTTATTTATTTATTTTATTTATTTATTTAACTTATATGCCGCCCACTCTACCCAAAGGTCTCTGGGCGGCTTCCTCAAGTGCTTGAGCAAATTCCTCCACTTTTCTCTGATCGCGAGTCTTGCTGATGTCAATACATGGTCTTCCTTCCTTTTTCATGTGATACAATCTCTTTATTCACAGTTTTGTGGATGATCACGCCTGTTACAGGTGTGATCATCCAGGACCGAGCACAGCAGATGGAACGCTGGGTGCAGCACTACTCTAAGCTATATTCTAGAATATAGTAACCGAAGAGGCATTAAATAACATTGAGTGCCTGCCTGTCTTGGAAGAGTTGGAGAGCGAACCAACTTTAGCAGAAATAAAAGCGGCCTTGGATTCCCTCGCCTCCGGCAAGGCACCTGGAAGGATAACATCCCTGTTGAAGTGCTGAAGAGACCATCACCACTGAGCTGTATGAAATCTTTTGTCTTTGCTGGAGGGAAGGTGGAGTACCACGGGACATGAAGGATGCAAACATCGTCACATTGTACAAGAACAAAGGTGACAGGGGCGACTGGAATAACTACCGTGGCATCTCTCTTCTCAGCGTTGTAGGGAAGCTGCTTGCCTGTGTTGTGCTGAAGAGACTCCAGGTGCTTGCAGACAGAGTCTATTCAGAACCACAGTGTCAAATCAAATCAAATAAATTTTATTGTCATTGTAAGTATATACATAGTATACACATACAACGAAATTCACACAGACACCCAGAGACCAGACCCACATGCACACACATAAAAAATCCCCAAACACTCCCCCCCACTAAAAATCCCCCACTAAGAATACAAACATCTACACCGCAGGCCAAGTAACACTGTCCAACTATTCACTACTGGTGGTCTTTAAGCTCATTATTAAGTGCAATTATAGCTCTGGGATAAAAACTATTCAGAAAATGTGTGGTCCGAGTCTTAATTGTTCTATATCTTCTGCCAGATGGCAACAGTTCAAAAAAGTTGTAAGCAGGATGGGAAGAATCTCTCAGGATTTTGTGTGACTTCCTCAGACAGCGGGATGTGAAGATGTCATCCAGGGTTGATAGCTGGAGCCCGATGATATTGTGGGCAATTTTAATGGTTCTCTGTAGAGCTTTTTTGTCCGCTACAGAGCTACTCCCAAACCATACCAGAATGCCATAAGTTAGGATACTCTCAATGGTGCTACGATAGTAGGACAGAAGTAAATGCTGAGATAAATTTAACTTCCCGAGCATTCTCAGGAAATACAGCCTCTTCTGTGCCTTCTTCACTAGCATGTTGGCATTTATAGTCCATGAGAGGTCCTCTGAGATGTAAGTGTCCAGAAATTTAAAACTACCAACTCTCTCCACTTCCTCGCCATTTATGTACAGTGGTAAATGTACATTTCTCTGTGGATTTCGAGCTAATAGATCCACTATTGACATGGTATTTTCCCTCAGACAGTTGTAGGAGAAATGTACGGAACAACAACAGCCACTCTTTGTGGCCTTCATAGATCTTACAAAGGCCTTTGATTTGGTTAGCATGGACGGCCTTTTTAAAATACTTCCCAAGACTGGATGTCCACCTCGACTCCTTAACATCATCAGATCCTTTCATGAGGAAATGAAGGGCACTGTAGCTTTTGATGGCTCAACATCAGATCCCTTTGACATCCGAAGCGGAGTGAAACAGGGCTGTGTCCTCGCGCTGACTCTGTTTGGGATCTTTTTTCCTGTCATGCTGAAGCACGCTTATGGAACTGCAACAGAAGGTGTCTACTGTATCTCCGGACTAGATCAGATGGAAAGCTCTTTAATCTCTCTAGATTGAGAGCGAAGACCAAAGTCCAGCTGAAATGCATGCGGGACTTCCTCTTCGCCGATGATGCAGCTGTTGTTGCTCATTCTGCTGAAGAGCTCCAACCACTTATGAATCATTTTAGTAAGGCCTGCCAAGATTTTGGACTAACAATCAGCTTGAAGAAAACACAAGTCATGGGCCAGGGCGTGGACTCACCTCCCTCTATTACCATCTCGACACAAGAATTGGAGGTTGTTCATGATTTCGTGTACCTTGGCTCAACGATCTCTGACACCCTCTCTCTAGATATTGAGCTGGATAAACACATTGGCAAAGCAGCTACCATGTTCTCTAGACTCACAAAGAGAGTATGGCTTAATAAGAAGCTAATGGCATATACCAAGATCCAGGTCTATAGAGCCTGTGTCCTGAGTACACTCCTGTACTGCAGTGAGTCCTGGACCCTTTGTGCACGGCAGGAGAGGAAGCTGAACACGTTCCATATGCGTTGTCTCCGACGCATTTTTGGTATCACCTGGCAGGACAAAGTTCCAAATAGAGTAGTCCTAGAACAAGCTGGAATTGTTAGCATGTATACATTACTGAAACAGCAACGTCTACATTGGCTTGGGCATGTCATGAGAATGGCTGACGGTTGGATTCCAAATATCTCCTGTATGGAGAATTAGTGCAGGGAAAGCGCCCCAGAGGGAGACCACAGCTGTGATACAAGGATATCTGCAAGTGGGATCTGAAGGCCTTAGGAATGGACCTCAACAGATGGGAAACCCTGACATCTGAGCGTTCAGCCCGGAGGCAGGCGATGCAGCATGGCCTCTCCCAATTTGAAGAGACCCTTGTTCAGCAGGCCGAGGCAAAGAGGCAGTTCCGAAACCAGCAAAATAAGGGAGCTGGACAGGGGACAGATTGTATCTGTCTTCAGTGTGGAAGGGGTAGTCACTCTCGTATTGGCCTTCTCAGCCACACTAGACGCTGTTCCAAGACCTCTATTCAGAGCACGTTACCATAGTCTCTCGAGACTGAAGGATGCCTACTAGGAAGGGGTTGGGTTTCTGGGCGCTGTCGCCACTTCATAGCCACTGCACTTGTACCCCCTTTTTAAAGGGATATCAGTAAATCGCTAATAGCAGCCGCTGTTGCTAGCAAAAAACCCAACATGAATACATTGCTTAGAAGGAGATAGCTCAAAGGGCATAGGCTTCCCTCCCACCCTTTTGGATGAAAGAGGGCTATAAAGAGGGACATTTCCTGCTCTGAATTGTAAAGAAAGGGGTGTAGCATTAATGTCTACTCGCTCTCTCTTTTTTAACTTTGCAAGTCTTCTAAAACCCACTTCCTCCTCCCGATGCTGTGCAAAAGGGAAAAGAAAAATGAAAGCCAAAAACTGAAGAGGAAGAAATAAGAAAAAATGCAGGGAAATAAGTAAAAGGGGATGAGTAAATGAAGGAGGGAAAAGGGGGAAAGAAGGCTTGTACCGCTCCTTTGCCATACCAATATATCACTTTTGTTATTTTTTTTAAAAAGGACAAGGAGGGGCCTGATAGCCCCAAGAAATAGTAGAGAAAATGAACTGATACAAAATTAAAGAGCAGTGTAGCCTGCTATAATGGTTCAAATAGAAAGAAATGAATTGATGCAGTTGGAAACAATGTGGATGCTCCTGCCGATATATATACCATGTGACCTCTGAAAAAAATGTATTGGTACAAAAGAGATATGAAAAGAATTGGTATAATTGGTGTTCTTGTCTCTTGTGTGATCAAGCCCTGACTTGAGAAGATGGAGAGAAAACTAATTGAGAGGAACAAGGGAATATAGTATGCTGGAAACGGAGGGACTTCTAGATATAAAAATGTAGATAGAACCATGTCATTGTCCAGCTAGGTATTTTCAGGGTTCATACTGAGGAGCTATTTTTAAAATATCCTCGGAGATGTAAGAAGGAGATTTCCATAGAAATTAATGAAGCTGCAATTCAGGACTAGTCTGTCTACAGCACACACAGCCAGGGAAGATTCCAGATGCTTAGTGTACATAGAATGCTGATAGGGTGGGTGAGGAGAAGAACCAGGGAGAGCAAGAATGGAATTGGGAATGGTTGGAATCCTGAACAACAACCACCCCCCCCAACCCGCCAATACTGAGCTGTTTTATTATCAATACTACTTCTTTACCACTTTCCTGTATACGGCCCCTTTCCAGACAAAGTGCCCAAGGCATAGAGAAGCAGTAGGGAGCCAGGGAGAATCCAGCAGCCATGTTACACCATTTTGTATTCTGTTTCATGCCAATGCACTTTCCATTTTTATTTTCATTTTTTGGAGAGGGGACTGATTGAGTCCCTTATGAGGCAGGGGAGTTTTGATCTGTTTTTGCTTTTGCTTACTATTTTTCTAACCATGGATTTATTTGTATCTTGATATCTACTTTTATATCATGAGTGTATATTATTCTTGCAGTTTGCCAGAAATGGAAATTATGCAGCCCATGGCTTACACGTGGTGAGGGAGCTTCTTCACAGCCCTTATATCCCATGGAAGCCCCATCCGAATTTCTGGAATAAAATGGAATATCTGGCTTCCAGAGGCCCCCGAAGGCATGTTGAGTTGCTAATGTCAGTGCAATACAATAATAGCACAAAACACAGTGAATTTCTTGCACAATAAGAAGCAATGGCCCCAGTGTGAAAAAGCATTGACTAATGCAGTGGGTTCCTATTCAAAAATAACATACCAAGAATATGTGGGGCTGCCTTTGAAGAGTATCCAGAAACTTCACCTGGTCCAAAATGCTGCAGCCAGACTGTTGATCGGGGGATGGTTACAAGGAGAAGATAACTCCCCTGTTAGAATAGTTTTATTCACTGCCAGCCTGTTTCCAGTGCCACTTCAAAGTGCTGGTTATTAATTATAAAGCACTATAAGGCTTAGGTCCAGGCTATCTGAAGTACTATCTCCCCATATGAACCTCCTCCATTCTTAAGATCTTCAGGTGGGTCCCTTCTCTGTGTCGTGCCACCCGCCAAGATACATCTGACGAGGACTTCTCAGTGGCTGCACCCAGGTTGCGGAAGGTCCTTTTTTGGGAGGGTGGAGGACGCCTCTCCTTCCTGTCCTTCAGGAGATGGGTGAAGACCTTCCTTTTTAGATAGGCTTTTAACAACTGAATTTGGCAATGAAGAGTTTGCAGTTTTGGAATGTTGCACATTTTACTGTAGTTTTTAAAGTAATTGTTTTAATATTATATGTTTAACTGGTTTTTAAACTCATTATGGTTTTCATTTTTACTAATTTGCAAGCTGCCTTAGGTTCTTCACCAGGAGAAAGGAGGCATAAAAAATGAATTCATAGCTATAATGACCACTTAAACTTTTTCCAGTGAATCACTTTCACTGTGTAGCAGTAGTGAAGAAATGAATCACTTTACCTGGTGTTACAAAGCCACATATCAGTTTACTGTCTACAATATCAATGCCAGATATCACCCTTTATTGTTTCAGAGATTACCTTTGATTTTAAAACTTTAACTCACATGGAGACCATATGAACATGGAGGGAAATTTTCATGAAGTCAACAAGTGAGAAAATGAAACTTGAAACTGTTAATTGAACTGTAGTATTTATGAGGTCTGTTTTGGTCATTCCTTTGAGTTTTATCATTTTCCACCCTCCATTCCTTTCTCCCTCAGCCAGCAGTGGAATTTTTCACCAAACAGTTAAGAAATAACCAGCACCTACTTGTGATTTGGTAGTCTAACTTAAGACAATTTGCTGGCTGAGGCAGAGCAACGAATAGACACAACAACAACAACAACAACATGCAATAGAGACCAGTATGCTGTTTACCATGAGGGAAATTAAATGTTCCACTCAGGGAGTTCCCATCATCTTTGCCTGCTGTGGTATAAGCCAGGGGTCATTCTGCCTGCCCCCACTAACTTATGCTCACACAAGGAGACTCTGGATGTCTTATTGTGTGAACCCCACAAAAGTACTGTACCGTCATGTACACAGCACAGGGCTGTGTGCATGAAATTAGGACAGAGGACTCCACCCACCAAGTTTTTAAGGCAGCTAAGTTGTTTTGGCACATGAAACAGAAAGTCAACCATCTTTTTTCTCATCCTTGACTGTAAGAACTCAATACAGTAATAACAACGTAAATAACTGACTACTCGCTGCCCTTCCATAAGACTGAAAGTTTGCTGCCTCATTCTGCCTAATGGCAGGGCTGGCTTTGCCAGTCTATGTATGCAAAAAAGATGTTGAGCTTCCCGAAATGTACTGGATATTACCTGCCACCGTGTCTATGGGCACAGTGTTTTTTTTTTCTGAAAAGTTTCTACTGGTTTTTCCTCTTCTGCTGTATTTTTGTGGTTTAAAAAAAGTCCCTTGAAAAACACACAATGTGTCATGCAAAAGGTTGAAGTTTACAACACTGCGCTCATCAAATTCTGACTTTGAGCTGACCCTTTTGGCTTTTTTTTTTACTGCTGGATGTTCAGAAGCGATTCTTTGCCACTTTTCCTGTGCAGGGCAGTTAATTTTGAGGGTTAGATAGAGATCAATAGGCATAGCTTGAAATTGACATCTTTGCAGGAAAAATATGTTGTGTGGCAGTAACACAGACATGATAGTGCTTCAGTTAAGAAAATGGTGTACTCTTTCATTATTGTTTTTCAATGACAGTATCCAGAGTGTTATTTCATTCCCCAAGCGAGCATCTGACAGTCTCTAGCAATATCTGATCTATCAGAGCATTTTCATTCCTATCCTTTCATGCTTGGCTTCTCAAGTGGAACTTTATTTACAAGGCCCATGGAATTAGAAAGGATGGCTTATGCTATCAGCCTTGGTCACTTAAGAAATAAGACCTATCACTTCAAAAACTCTGCTTTTGCTTCTCCAGGCACCAAAGTTGAAAACTCCACAGACAAACTCTAGTGACTCAGAACTCACATCTGCAAAGTGGGAGGGGCAAGACATGCACTCTTTCTGTGTGCATGCTTCTCTCTGTGTGTGCCCATATGTGTACATGTGTGAACATTAACTCTTCTTTTTCTCATCATTTTTAATCTGCAAAACCAACCCCATTGATTCTCTCCAGACGACTTCCTGGATGTTGAGATGCAGTTTTGCTAAGAACAAGGGACATGGATGGCAGAAAGAAAGCAGAGGAGAAGCAACAGAGACGTGACTAAGCACACCTTCCCAAACCACATCTGTCTCCAACTACTTGCTTAGCAGATGCATGAGAGAGAGAGAGAGAGAGAGAGAGAGAGAGAGAGAGAGGCAGGCTCAGGATCACAAGCAGCTCTTGTTGTCCATGGAAGATTTTTCAGGGCAGCTGGTAAAATGAAAAGCATGGCAAGAAATAGAGGCAGCCCACACCAGTGACCAGTTACATAGAGAAGAACTGAGGCAATGGCCTTAGTCATGAATTTGTGGAAGATTGCTCTGTCAGAGTTGTAGGGGTTGTTTGTTTCTAAGCATGCAGTTGGCCACCGAATATGCAATTAAAAATAAATGGAGAAATAGAGGAAATAATAGGTTATTAAGAACGACAGGCAGTGTCATGTAACACAATTTATATAATGACAGGAAATGCTTGGTGTCCATACATAAATCAAACTCTCCAAAACATATTAATTTTGTCAAGAATCTGTTCTTCTTCACTATCATCAGTATAGAAAGTCTGCTGGCCCTGTTGACTGCAGTATAACGGGCACTGAAGCAACCACTCTGCCTGAAGATCCGTGTTTGGCTTTGGGGAAGGTAGGACAGGGTATCCGACAGAGCACTTGTATTGCTGGAAAATCTGATTTTTAAAAAACCGTACACTCCACCAGCAGCTGTAAGCCATCATCTATGCCTTCTACTGTGTAGATCATGAGAAACTATGGATTGTTCTTAAAGAAATGGGTGTGCCTCAGCACTTGATTGTCCTGATACATAACTTGTATTGTGGACAAGAAGCTACCATAAGGACAGGATATGGAGAGACAGAATGGTTTCCTATAGGCAAAAGTGTCAAACAAGGGTGCATTTTATCCCCTTATCTATTCAATCTGTATGCAGAACGTATCACATGGAAAGCCAGACTAGATTCTGATGAAGCAAGAGTAAAACTTGGAGGAAGAAACTTCAATAATTTAAGATATATGGACAACACCATCTTACTGGCAGAAAGCAAGAATGAACTGAAATGACTGTTAGGGAAAGTGAAAGAAGAAACTGCCAAAGCAAGACAGCAGTTAAATGTTAAGAAGACAAAAATCATAACTACAGAAGAACTACACAACTTTAGTGTTTACAATGAAGAAAAAAATGGGTTAGAGATTTTGTATATCTTGGTTCAATCAACAATCTGAATGGAGAATGCAGCCAAGAAATCAGAAGACTAGACTAGGAAGGGCAGCAATGAAGGAATTAGAAAAGACCATCCAGTGTAAGGATGTGCCATTGGAGATGAAGACTAAGATCATCCACACTCTTGTATTTCCAGTCACTATGTATGGGTGTGAAAGCTGGACAGTTAAGAAAGCTGAGAGGAAAAAAATTATTTGTCTGAAATATAGTGCTGGAGGAAAGCTTTGCAGATACCCTATACTGCCAGAAATATGAACTAATGGACCCGAGTTCAAGTTTGAAGTATCTCTGGAGGCAACAATGTTGAAGCTGAGACTGTTCTACTTTGGGCGCATCATGAAAAGACAGGATTCTCTGGAAAATACAATAATGCTGGGAATGGTTGAAGGCAGCAGGAAAAGAGGCAGACCAAATATGAGGTGGACTGACTCCCTAAAGGAAGCGCAGATTACAAGAGCTGAGCAGGGTAGCTGAGCACAGGACATTTGGGGGATTGTTCATTCACGGGGTCACTATAAGATAGAGGTGACTTGACAGCACATAACAACAACAAAGCCATGAAAATGGGACAGAACTTGTATGTCCTCTGAACATTATACATGTCTTTAGAAACGTCTGTGTCTTGAGGCAGTACTCTACACCTCCTAAGAGATTGGCTACAGTCCATGAAAGCTTCTGCCACTTAGAACTTACTTTTCTTTAAAGTACCACAAGATTGCTTGTTGCTTTCATTGCAGCAGGCTAACAGGTAGCAACTCCCACACTGGAAATTCCTGAACACGACTGCTAAGGCTATAGAACAGCTGCTGTGTCCTTCTTCAGTCTGCTAGCTTCATGGAAGTATTTGCTGACTGGTGCTGAAAACATAGTGCTGGAGTAGAGCAACTGCAGCTTTAAGCTAATGCAAGGATGGGCCGTTCCAGAGCCTCTGAGATCAATTATCCACTTCCATGACCCAAAGGGAGGCACTACCATTAGCCCAGAAAAATGAGTAAAAATTGCAGTAAAATAAAGTAAAATAAAATGTGAATTTTCATTGTGTGTGTGCGCGTGCGTGCTTGCTTGCTTGCTTTGAGGGTTGGGGGTACATCCTGTTTCGTTGTAAAACTACAATGTCTGGAGGATTCCTTGAGCAAGCATGGAAACAAACAAACAAACAGATCTTTTTGACCTGGATGGCATCCAGAGCTTCCCAAAAAGGCTGTGGAAACTCCAAGCAGCCTGCAAGCTTGACTTTGCCCGCCTGTGAACTTGCACGACTCTCCTTATAGCAGGGCAAGTGAAGCAATTTTTCTCCATCATTATCTCAAGGGTTATGTTTGTTTTCCCCATGATTTATTAGCTGAGGGTTGTCTTATCTGTCTATATGTGGTGTTTGTATTTAGTGCATTATTTAAGATTTATTTTATTCTATGTTTGTTTACTTTGGATGTAAACCCTCCAGAATACTGTTTACCACTAATTGTTGTGGCAAATAAATAAATAAATATATATAATTTTTTTTTTTAAAAAAAAAGTCAGATAGGCCTCCTTGAGAGAACCAGGAATGCCAAGTTGTCATTCATGTTAAGTCTGGAATATGGTTGTGCTTGAATCTGGTCATCACAGTAGGAGCAAACAAGCAGTTCATGTCATCAAGGCTTGAAATTTGGTGTGGACAGAGTGTTAAAATAATTTTGGGGGGGGGGGGTTTATAGAAAAAGTAGCCTTGAAAATGAAAGTGCTTTTTAAACGAGACTTAAAAAATAATTTACTATAGACATTTCAAAACAATTGAAGCCTAAAGCAAAGTGATCTGCTTATATACTGCTCTATAACAATGAAAGCACTCTCTGAGCAGTTTACAATTTACTCTGGTTACTGACCTCAGAAAGATGGAATGTTAAGTCAACCTCAAGTCAAACTCAACCTGCTTAAGCCCAGGATTGAATTCAGGTCATGAGCAGAGTCTTCACTGCAGTACTGAGGCTCTCCAGCCCAACAAGGTCAATAATATCCCTGATTAGAGATGGGGACGAACCATCAAAATGGCAGTCCGTCAAAGTTGATGAACCATGAATCACAAATTTCCTCCCCATGAACCAATGAACCACGAATTGGTTCATCTGGGTATTTGTGTTTTTTTGACAACCCGAGGCTGCCTTTAAAAAAAGCTGACCCTCCCAGCCTGTCCCCCTGCCCCCTTTCCCCTATCCCTGTCACCTCCCTACCTTGGCTGCTGTTATCTGGGCCCACAGTCTGTGCTGCGGCCGCCAGCATCCGCAGTGGCCTGCACCACGAGGCTGGCTGCCTGCCTATGGCCTGCCGATCAGCTGATCGACGGGCCCCATAGGCAGAGTGGGAAAACCATAGGCAGCCTTCCCTCTCTTCGTAGGGGGGGGGGGCAAATAAAAATGGACAAATATTTATCCCTTTGTATTTTTCAGGTTCTCTGGAACTGATGAATACGAAGGGATTAATATTTAATGAATCAGCGATTTTTAACGAATATAGCGATTCATTTTTCTGTTTGTCCCCATGTCTATTCCTGATTGCTGAACATGTTTGTGTTATAATGAATGTTTTTGTGTTACATTCTGTGAATATAGAGATGGTGTTTGCAGGTTTTAAAGTTTGCATTCTTTAAACTTACAATATTCTTACTTTCCAGGTTTCTCGGGGTTCTTGATCTTCTATGCTACTGGCTTTTGTTAATCCAAGCTCTGTAAATTTTTTTAGTCATAACAATGATGTTAAAATTATTGTGGCAGAACACCAGATATTGAATTAGAAAACTCTGGAGTTACAATATGTGCAACAACAATTAAGATTCCCATTTTTAAAAAAATTACTTGAAGCTCAAGACTCCTGGATCTCCAGGCCCCTAGAAAAGAGATTGTTTACAAAGCGGGTAGGAAGTGTAGACGACAGAAAGAATAATAAATATAGGGAGATAAGAAACACACATACACGGGCATTTAGAATTCATTACACCATCGAAATTCCACTCCACTTTAGCCACCAGACATCAAAGAGCAACAATCATGTAGCAGTACAGCAGCTTCATTTCCAAAAGCCAGCAACACAATCAAGGTAGATTTTCCTCCATAGATTCAAACTGGTTTGGCTGGGTGAGTATTTTGAACTATTTTGTATGTTTTACTATGCTTAAAGGCCAAAAAATGCTTTTTAGTTTATATATTCTTATTTTTAACAAATCTGAATTTTCCCCATGCTATTTAAATATGCCTTTTAGGCTGTAAGCTTTTTGCATTTTTAGGCTTTAAGCTCCTTTATTTTTAGATTAAAATATTATTTAATTTTTGCCTACAACTTAAAGTTTTATTAATCGATTATTTATTATTGGCAACTTTTCATAGTTGTAAGATTTTTGGATGGCAATTTATTTTAAGCATTTGTGCTTGCAGTGTTCATAACTGTAAGAACATTTTCAATACATGTTAACTTGTTACTTTTTGAAGCATTTTTGTGTTTATAGAATAGAAAAGCAATGTACATAAATTAATAAAGCTTGTAGAATTAGGCACACCTATGTTGCCTGGAATTGTTGCAACAATGAAAAGACTTATACATTGATACTCAGGTGAATTTTGATATGATTGTCAATAACTGTATGGTTTCATTCTGGAATTAACCCTTTGTTGGGATAAATGCCAGCTATGAAGAACATAGGCTTCTGATTTTTCCCAGAGGTCTGTCTATAAAGTTCTGGAGGACTCTTGGGGACAGTTCAAGTGCCAGAATCCCTTTGACCTGACAATATGATCTGACACTGTACGGGCTAAATTACGTGCTCCATCAACATATTCAACTCACACTCAAACATGACATGGAGGGGGGAACCAAAAGGGGAAAATAAAGTTTTTCGCCTTGCAGCCTGCATAATTAAATTGTAAACCACTCAGAGAAAGGAGGAAGGAGAGTTGTAGGAATAAAAGTACTGTGAGAGAAAGTTTTATACCTCTCCTACTTGTGTGCTAAGGTCATAGTCCAGATTAGAATTCTATTATGCTTATTTGCATGTAAAAGAAGAATGTGATGTACCACACTAAACCTCTTACAGATAGTGTTGGGTCTAGACTGAGGCTTATTTAGTACAGATTCCCTGAAATATGCATGACTAACATGCCCCCTTCATTCCAGGAGTCCACTCTAAGCAGAATTGAGGATCCACCCTAGCTTCCTCTTACCCTTCTCCTCACGCCCTCCACCTCTTCCCCTGCTGCAGTCATTTTATTCCCCATTCGATTCTCAAAGGCCAAATTAATATTAAGAGAGCTCCATGTAAGGCAATTGTAACTTTCACTTTAAAAAAAAATCCTGACAGCCAAGTCAAAAACCTTAATCTGTCATAGAAGTAACTGGGTGACAAATGCTCACAGTTTGGCTTGCCACTTATGGGGATGTGCTCAGGATGTTGTGTAATAGCTTTTTGCTAGAAATTCCTGTTCGTTATATAAAATTCACTATTAATAGCATATTAGTTTAGTAAGGGAACTGTCATGCTGGCAAGTGTCATGCCAATAATGATGCGGCGGCTGGTGACTTGCATAATGCTCTTCTGCTGCATTGAATAGGCTTCTATGAAAGTGTGATGGCAACGCTTAAAACTGCAAGACATTTCCATATACAACCTGTTTCTCAAGTGCCTTTAAAAAGCACTGCGTTGACTGTGGGCCTGCTTCTGCACAAGACACTGGGTGCAACTCTGTGCACAATGAACAGGCAGTAAGTCCCAGTGAACCCAGGTGCCATAACCCCTGTCTGTTGGCTCTTCCAGGGAGGAAGAGTCCATGTCCCATGACCCAGGGAATGAGGAGAAATTCCTGCTTCTGTGGACTCAGGGCCCTCATGAACACAAGAGGTGACACCTCCAGACAGAAGAGGCTCAGCTCCAGACTTGGGCAAAGAAGCTGGTCCACCTCCCACTCTGCAAAAGCAACATCAAGAAAAGTTGAGAGCCCTGTTCCGAGGCAGGGGGTGCCTCTGTCTGAGTAGGGGCTTCCTCAGGAGCAAGTGGTCTCCCTGAGTCAGACCTATCTCACAGGATGACCTAGAGCTGGATGGCTCATACCTGTACCTTAGGTGGCATTCCCTGCCACAGCCTCAGCAGCAGCTTATAAGCAGCTGGCTCCCCAAGACCCAGTGCTAGGAACAAGTGGTTCAATGAAGTTTGAACTTGTACCTGCCAAGTCTTCCTGCTGGCTTCCTTGCCATGCCATGCAAGATTTGGACTGTTTATCTTTGTGCTCCCTCTTTAGACTTGTGTTATTTCTTCAGGATAGGGTGCTGTGGGACTGAGCACCTTGCCCAAGACTATGTAGGCTGGCTTTTCTCCCAGGAGGCACAACAGAGCATTGAACTCCTCCTGACCTCTGGCTCTGCAACCAGATACCCAGCTGACTACACTCCTCTGTCATGTCCTTCCATCCTTATCTTTCCTCTAAACTCTGAAATGCCTTGTGCTTCTTTAATCTTCATAATCATCATAACCATCATCATCATCTTAGAACTGCAGAGCTGAAAGGGATCCTAAGGATCAAGTCCAGCCCCTGTCAAGGAAGCACAGGGGGGAATTGAACTCCCATCCTCTGGTTCTGCAACTAGATACCTAAACTGCTGAGCTACCTGGTTAAGGAGGTGAATAAGAAAAGAACATGCTTAGAGAACTTTGTGGGCCCTGGAAAACATTCTCATTTCAAAGGTGTATCATATCTAAGCCTCAGAGCACAAAATACCTACATCTGTCACTCTCATAACTAGTTTGGATCTGAGTATTGATCAGCACCAATACATGTTGTTTTCCAGGGGGAGGATGAGGTAGAGAGACTAATCCATTACTTGCATCCATTTCTCACTGGAAAGCAATAGCACTAATGATACAGATTTCCAATAGCTGATTTATATTATATGGAAGCAAATAAAAGCTTATGGTTTTGCCACTGCATCATTTAAAGGTGATGTGATTTGGGCCGACAGGCCTCAATTTGGATCATCTCAAGCATAGTGAACTTATTTCTCAAGGAAAAAAATCTATCAACAGTATATCGGGGCACCTGTCGCACACATGTGCATGTATGTGTACGCACACGCGCGCACACACACACACACCATGCTCTGAATTTACTAGAGGGCTTGCTAATCAATAAGAGAAAGTCGGAGGCCAGTCTCAATCTTGCTTCTAACTCAAAGCTTCTGAAAGTTCCCTATTTTGGATGACAGTTCTCAGAATCCCTCAGGCAGGGGAATTCTGAGATTTATGTCAGAAAAAGTAATTTTTCTAAGTTCTGTTCTTCCACCACTTTGCAAACTTTGTATGTTGACTTTACAGAAAATGTGTTTTCATAGAATTACAGAATCATGAAGTTGGAAGGGGCCTATAAGGCCATCAAGACCAACACCCTGCTCAATTCAGGAATACAAATCAAAGGATATCTGCCAGGTGGTTGTCTAAGTTTCTCTTGAATGCCTCCAGTGTTGGAGTACTCACCACCTCTCGAGGTAATTGGTTCCATTGTTGTACTGCTCTAACAGTTAGGATGTTTTTCCTGATATTCAACCAAAATCTGTTTTCCTGTAACTTGAGCCCATTGTTGCGTGTCCTGCACTCTGGGTCGATCGAGAACAGATCCTGCCCCTCCTCTGTATGACAGCCTTTCAAGTATTTGAATAGTGTTATCCTATCTCCCCTCAGTCTTCCTTTCTCAAGGTTAAACATGTCCATTTCTGTCAGTCTTTCCTCACAGGGCTTGGTTTCCAGCCCCTTGATCATCCTTGCTGCCTTCCTCTGAACTTGTTCCAATTTCTCAGCATCCTTCTTGAAATGTGGTGTCAAGAACACAACATAGTACTCTAGATTATGCCTAACCAGTGCCGAACAGAGGGAAAATAGCACCTCATGGGATCTGGTGACAAACCTCCTGTTAATGCAGCCTACACTGTTGGCTCATATTCAGCTTGTGATCTACAACAATTCCAAGATCCTTCTCACTCATAGTATTGCTGAGCCATGTATCCCCCATCTTGTGACTGTGCGTTTAGTTTCTTTTTCCTAGGTGCAGTACTTTGCATTTATCCCTGTTGAATTTCATTTTGTTGTTTTTAGACCAGTGCTCAAGCCTATCTAGATGATTTTGAATTTTGTTTCTGTCTTCCAGGGTATTAGCTATTCTGCCCAATTTTGCATCATAAGAACATAAGAAGAGCCCTGCTGGATCAGGCCAAGGGCCCATCTAGTTCAGCTTCCTGTATCTCACAGTGGCTCCACCAGATGCCTCTGGGAGCACACAAGACAACTAGATACCTGTCTCCTGATACCACTCCCCTGCATCTGGCGTCATCTTCAAATTTGATTAGCATTTCCTGCACCCCTTGATCCAGGTTATTAATAAAAACATTGAAGAGCACTGGGCGTAGGACTGAGCCCTGGGGTACCCCACTTGTTACCTCCTCCCAGTTTAAGGAGGAGCCATGAATGGTCACCCTCTGAGTACGATTCTGTAGCCAATTGTATATCCACCTGACAGTTGTTCTATCCAACTCACACCTAGTTAGCTTGCTAATCAGAATATTATGGGCATTTTGTCAAAAGTTTTGTTGAAGTCATATTTTTGGCAATTCCACCATATTTTCTAGGTATGGTCATAATTGATAACATTAATAATTGTGTGCTGTCAAGTCAATTCTGACTTATGGTGACTCTTTTCAGGTTTCCTGCTTAGAGAATATCAGAAGTGGTTTACCATTCCTTTCTTCCGGGGGTGCCCTGGAACAGTGCAGCTTGTCCAAGGTAACACTGGCTCTTCTGAGATGCACAGCAAGGAATTGAATTCCCAACCTCTGGCTCTGCAGACAGCTATCCAGTCACCTGTAATCATAATTGCCTAACTCCTATTTGGGGGTTGATTTGTTTACAAAAAATAACTAACTTTTGAGGCCAGTTAATAGAAACTGATGAGAAGGGAGAAAGTTGAGTGAAGGATGCCAGGTGAACTCATCCTGTGTCCAAAATTTTCTCAGGAGAATTGTGGTGAGATTGTCCCCCTATTCCAATCTCTCTGCCCAAAACAGAATGGAAAAAAATTAAAGGTAATTTGCACAGACCTCTGGAGAGAAAACACACACACATATATACACATGCACACAATCTAGGAGGAGATGGAAGTACAAGAGAGGTTTTGACATAAAGTGAAAATCCACAAGCCCACCTGGTTTCCATAATCAGAAATTATAAATTAATAATTAAGTCTAGTCTGCCAAAAGATCTGCTTTTTGTTCCATTTACACTGAAGAAAGCATTAAATGTTTCCCCCACTTGCATCCCTTGATTAGACAAGATTTGAGATGTGGAGGAATGTGGAAGAAGCTGAGGCAGTCATGTTCCTTCAACACCCCAGTGGATTGGGACCGATAAAGGGAGGCCGTACTGTATGTATTCAGCAATGTCATCCATGTGAAGCAGAGTATATCATTTCAGTGGTGCAACAACAAAAGCATAGCCTGTAATAAGGAATATATGGACCAGAGAGAGTTTGTTTACCTACCATGTTTTGCGTTTTTTTTAGGGTCCAAAGTACTCCCCTTTCTCCATTCCTTTAAACTAATCAGACTAAACATGAGAGAGGGTCTTCTCTGTTGGTGCTTCCAGACTTTGGAACTCCATCCCACAGGAGGCTAGGCTGGTCCTATCTTTTCTGTCCTTCTGCAAACAGACCAAGACCTTTCTCTTCAGGCAAGCTTTCCCTCAGTGATTGGCTACCTGAGTGGGGGTTTTTTAATGGATTTTTTACATCACTGCTTTGAATGTGTTTTGGTGTTGCTTAATTTTTTTTTATAGCATTTGTTTGATCCTTTTAAGTATTTGTATACTCGCTGTCATTAGCTTTGATATTGACATTGAATGATGTAAGCCAGCTTGGGATATTTTAAGGAGAAAGGTGGGTAAAAATATTTTAAATAAATAAATAAATAAATAATCCTGTAACCATCTGACTTTTTTAAAAAATCTATGAATGTCCATTAATGACAAGTAGAGGCCACCACACAGTGCTCATTGTGCACCACACTTTCAAAGTACTATATTGGAAAACATAGCATTTCTTTTCATGTTCCTAAAATCACTATATTAATTAAATAAATAAGTTCTTTAATTGCTAAATGACTGTTTCTTGTTTGATGTATAATGCACATCAATGCCACATGTGCACTCATTATTTAACTGAAATAATTTTATTTTTTATCAGACATACCCAGATTTCACCACTGAGTGTTGGGAGTCAGGTGGTTTGTGACCACTGTCTTGAAAATTTACAGTTGTAAATTTGTTTGCCACTCACATAGGCAGACTAAGGGGTTGGGTGGGGGCAGCCAAGACAGAGAAGAGAGAATTAGATGCCTGATCATAATTATTTCTTTCTTAAGATGCATAAACATTTAACAGTTTGGTTAAACACTGATCACTTTTAAAATTGTGAAATTATTGGGTTGTTCCAGAACAGAATCAATTTAGACAGAAGAGGATGCATGTCATTTTGACTTCTGCATACCTGTAGGGCTATTTTTAATGAGATAGGTAAAGAATGGCTATGTCAAAATAGTTAACCCTATGTTCAAGCATGTACAGTACTGCAAACCTTTCAATAGACCAGAATTTTTAAAAGCAGGATGAGACCCAGCTACTACAGTTTCACTGGTTTCATTGTTGTTCAAGTAACAGCAGTTGAAGGTGTTTCTGAAGATCTTTTTCATTTGAAGATCATCAAAAATTTATTGTCAAAGGCTTAACAGTCACATAGTGCATCATCAAGCCCTGCCCCTTCTTTTGCCAGCAACAATGCCTGAAGGAAGGAAGGAAGCTTGAACAAGAGTAGGCTTCTAGTCTTCCCCTCGCAGTCTATATTATGCTGCGATGGATATTCAGTGAGAACTACAGCTGTCATCCATTTTGATAAGCATAAACTTTTATGGGGGAGTATCTTCATTCAGATGAAAACCTTTTATAAGACGGGGAGTCTTCATTCAGGGTGTCCAAAAAAGGTAAGTTTTGAAAGAATCGGGGGTGGAGGTGTTTCAAAATTTCCTCAAACATCCCTACTTATAATGAGAATAGAGTATTTAGCTTTCCCCTGTGAACCAGGGCCACCTCTAACATCGGGCAAAGTGAGGCAACTGTCATCGTCAGCAGATGCTGGAGGGCAACAGCTGCAGTCCCTGGGAACTCTGCATTAACTTGCTGGCCATTCCTCTCTCCTGAAGGATGGGCTTCTGTGTGCTACACAGTCTGCTCTATACCTTTAAGCTAGCCCACAGATAGGATGGATGATGCTATCCAGTTACTAGCACTGAAATAAAATTCAGCTGCCAGTACAATTAGCTTCTCTGTGTGGAATTTAGTCATTTGCTTCAGACAGTAAAATGTCCACAGTCTGAGCAGGGCACTGCCTCACTTTAAAAGGCATGGAAAGGTCCTACCTACATCCACATGGACTACCAGCTGCTGGTAGTCCAAAAAAATTAACTTTTCTAGTCTCTAGACTTTGAACAAAGTCCTGCCACCTGTACAGGGCTGACATGGAGAAAACATGACTGAGAGGAAGAATCTGTCATGCCATGCTGAGATTGGTGGGTGTTTGCTTTTGATGCACATGGCATCTGAATACTGTGAAATGCTGTATACAGAGCAAAACAACATCCTTAAAACTTGGTGGGGATAACTGCAAGAAGAATCATAGATGCTCCATAAAATATTTTGAGGTGGTGGGAAACCCCTAAATCTGTGCCTAAACACCAGTCTAAAATCTATGCAGAGAAAAAATGGAGAAATAATTAGTCCATTCTTTGTAAATTTAAGGGCATGTGTTTTGCATGGACAAATTGGTCTAGCTTAAGAGTTGCTGGATATTAGAGGGGGAAAGGACTCTGAGCAACTGTGGGTTTCCCCCCACTTTCAGTCCAACATAATATACCAGCTTGCCAGCAGTTGCCAAGGATTGTTTGACTGAAAGATCCATTAATTAAAACCCCCCTAATTAGATGTTTAAATGATAAGCCATAATAGCTCCAGTGCAGCTGTTATGAACTGCCAAGTAAATTACACCATCTGAAAGAGCCCATAATTAGGTATTTATATAACAGATTTAAAAGACTTTGAAAGATAATAGATTTTCTAAGGTCTACGCTTTTAAAAAGCAATGCCATAGAGCCAGAAAATTACAGAACTGCCAAAGTGATGGAAATCAGTAGAGGAGCCCATTTGTCTTGAAGAGAATGATTGTCCCCATTTTAGTTTGTCAAATATGGGCCCATTGACATGCAGTGTAAATAGGATAGGGGTGGGAAAATTAAAGCCCTCCAGATGTTCTTGAATACTAGATCCCATCAGTCGCAGCCTGTATGGCCAATGGTCAGGGGATGAAAACTGTAGCTTAACAACATCTGGAAGGCTGCACATTCCCCACCTCTGAAATAGACCAGAAGAGGCAACACATCTGGGAACAGAAGGAGCTGCCTTACACTGGTTCAGATCATTGGTCCAAGCCCAATATTGTCAGCTCTGACTGACAGTGGGTCTGCAGGGCTTCAGGGAGGATTGTGTCCTAGCCCTAACTTGGAGATTCCTGGTCATAAATAGCAATTTCCCATCTCAGAAGCTCAAAATTAGGGGTAAGAAATCTGTACTCCTTCAGATATTGCTGAACTGCAACTCCCATCATCCCTAACCTGAATAGCCAACAGGGAAGGACACTGGGCGCCCTAGTTGGACAACTAGGATCTGGATAGCAGCTGGATAGCAGCTGGTTCTGGAGCCTTGCTCCAGATGAATTTGTGTGGGTGGGAGTAATCAAAAAGGGCAGAAACAAAAGTAACACAAAAATTACAGGCATTGAACAGTACAGCGGTCATTAATCCAAAAATAAGTTGGGTGGTAATGTGGACATTTTGGTATAGACAAGCTGATTAACATGTACAGTGAGATAAAATGTGTCTCAGTTCAAGCTACAGCAGAAGGAAAAATGAACCTCTTGATGAATTCTCGTCCAATTGTTTCCCACTGGAATGTGTCTTGGGCCTTCTTTTGTTCCACAATGCCTTTTTCTACTCCTATTATCACCAGGCGGTTGTCTCATTCTGGGTAAACCAGAATTTTCCAGACATCTGGCTTATCATGATGTGTGAACTCAGCCAAAGAGTTGGCGCATGCACAGGGCTGAATGGGATAGTGAATTTGATGGTGCCATGTCATGTTTCCTTCATGAAACATTGCTAGGGCCTTGTGGGCCAGCTGACAGTGAAGTCCCTTTTATAATAATTAGACCCTAAAGCTGTGATCTGATGAGCACTGCTTTGGAATACATCTCGTCTTGGGACTTGTTTCTAAGTGGACATGCATAGGACTATGCTGTAAGTAAGCACGATCTAGAAGTTAAAATCTCTCGGTATCCCACACTCTGCTCTGGAAGGAATATGAGTTTTCTAAAATGAATGATTCACCTATCCGCATTCCATGCTTGAGCCAGGCAATCTGTGGAGTAAAAAATACCCAAATGACCCCAAATATAGCCAATAAGCAAGAGAACTCATAGGCTGTGTGTAGTATAGGTTGATTCCTCATTGCCATCCAGAACCCTGCAATGTTTTCATTATGTGCAATCTTCTCTCAGCTTTCGTATTTACCTGCATGGAGGTATAAAGCAATTCATTCAAGCTCGGTTCCGATTTTTATTCAGGCTTGCTTCCCCCCCTCCCCCTCTCTCCTCAATACTCCCAGTTTCTTTCTTCTTTCTTTCTACCTCATGCTTGGAGAGCTTTTAATTGGCATGCAAATAGCTGTCTTACACCAAGGAGTTGGGCTCTTGTCAATGTGGCGAAAGGAACGTAGACATCCAGGGTGGGGCAGTGTGTGGGAAGGAGCCCCTCAGGGGGCTTTCAACCTTTGTGGAAAATAATGATGTATGAGACAGGGATTCTTTTGGAACCTGAAGAAGACGTGACAGATAGAATAATATGGGGGCCAAACACTGTCTTGGCAATTGAGACGGATGGCCTCATCTCGTCTCTCAGTGATTGTGAGCGGTCTAAGTTAAGATGAGCTTTCTGACGAAGGACGTCATTTGGTGGCAGGTAATGTCTGTTGGACGCTCTGTCCCTCAGTGGTAGCTTTCCATCTGAGGACTATGATGGTGACAGGAGCCAAGGCAGCCTTTGTGAGGGCCTTAATATTCCCCTCTCAAAATGCTTTCAGGCATTGAGATGCATGCTGGTCAGCAATAACCATTTTTACCTCAGTTAGTATGTTTACGTTCAGCGGTTGGCTGAGAAGAAGTGAGGAGAGAAATGCTAGCTACGTACTCGTATATACCAGTATTGGCTTTCTAGGACCTAACTGATTTTGGCTTCTTTGTTTTACTTTTCTTTATATTTTTCACGGTGAGGAAAGACAATTAATTTGCACAGTCTTGTGTGGGAAGGTGAAATGCTGCCTCCTCGAAAGGGGACAGCAGTTACAGTCTGAGCCTATTAATTAAGACACACTACAAAGTTCCTATTCAGAGTGAACGGGCATGCTCTGATATTCCTTTACACAGGAAAGAGTCCTTAAAGAACCTATTATACTCTTTTCAACCTGAGAGTTCCTGGCACTTTATTTTAATTTGAGGTTTTCCTGTGAAAGGGATACCCTGAAATAGGGATAGTCTAGCTGTAGTTGCAGGTGTTTGTTTGTGGAGCTTGGAAAAGTTACTTTTTTGACTCAGTCCCCTGTGGGATTCTTGGAGCTACAGTCTACAAAAGATAATTTTTTGAAGCTGTGAACTTGTGTCACTGGTTCAATTTCTGATGCAGAAGGATAGCTGTACCACATAAGGTTGGGGACCCACAGGATGTGACCAAGCAAGCCAAACTCAGCCTGGCCCACGAGGATCTCATTAAACTTGCTTATTTTGTTGCCTGCCTGGGCCTACAAATGAGGAAGGCTGACTTTCAGTTTCATGAGTCAAATGTTGGGCAGGCATAGGATAAAATATTACTCTTGAAATATTACTCTTGATACTCCAAACAAGATCACTTTTCTCTTGTGGAAGGCAATTTTTACATGAAAAGTTTATCCTCTTTGAGAAACCCAACTCATCAGAGGGAGCCAGAACTAAGGCTGGTCCCATACATTTTGCTACCTAAATCAGATTAGTCAATGTTATTTACACACACTATTTTGGCACAAGGCAGAAAATTCTGTACATACCTCTTTTCCCTTCCTAGCACTAAAAATACAGTAATACAAGTTAAATAACTATTGATTTGCTACCCTTTCATAGACATCCAAAGCTGCTCCTTGAGATGGCCGTGTCACTCCAACAAATGGTAAGGCTAGCCCAGGTCAGAGCTGTTATTTCCAGGTATCTCTTTTCCCTTGTACTGTACTTGGTCAGCTGCCTGTTTCTCCTTCCCCATTGGACATATGTATACAATGCCTCTAAGTGTGCCCTGACTGTACACACTACTGGGCAGGTTTTCAGGCAAGTCTGTACATAAATCTGTTTGCCCGGCACCATCCTGAAAGCTCATCTTTCCTATCTACCCCACAGTTGCAAGAAAACTGTAGACAGTGACATCAAGAGTTTGGACAAATTACTTTGTTATATTACCGAACCTTCCAACCATTATGGGCAACTCATGCTAGTTGAGAGATTCTGGAAGATGCAGTCCAAAAAGTAACTTTTCCAAGCACAGGAGAAGTTAGGACACAGGATCCCTGTTTGCTGCTTGAGATGCCTATGTTATAATTAGGCTGGTCTTGAAGATCCCCCTGAAAGACAATCCAGGGAGAGCAAGGAAGTTAGTCAAAACGAGGAGGTCCCAAACTAGGGTCCTCCCTTCCACTGGGCAAAGTAAAGCAGCTGTCTCAGGCAGCAGATTTTTAGTGTATGAGACAGACACCTCAGGAAGCTAGCTGGGGAAACACTCTGTGCAGAAATGGGGGGGGGGGGGAAAGCACATCTACTTATTTTCCCCTTCTACACCACTGTTGAGGGAAATGCAGTCCTTTCACCTTTTGCATCTTGCATCTGTAGCTTCCTTACTTCCAATCCTTCAATGTCTTACGCTTGCAAAAAGCAACCATTTCATCAGATGACTGAGAATGGTATGAAAGGTATCCTGCATTCAACAGGGTTTGCAGGTTTCTGGAGGATAAAAACCTGCAAAACCTTTTTGACAGAGTTGATGACAATATAAAAGAAATGCATGTGTAAAGGTGATAATCAGATTTCAAACTGTCATCCATCTCCAACTGTGGGTTAAGAAGCTGAATCAAGTTCACTCTAGTTTTACTAAAATAACTGAATGCCTTTTCTGAACCCCAGAGCTGACTTTGGTTCCATGCACCCTCTCCCCCTTGCTTAACAGCTGAAAGAGGATGGTGTTCGTTAAGTCAGCATATCTGGAGGAAATGCTTATGACCGAGAGGTCTTTTAGGGCCAGGGATAAGAAAACTGTGCTGCTGAGAACTAGGAGAACAAAGCTAATATATTAACTCCTTCTTTGGGGTTGTATATTTTAATCATAACAACCAAAGGTCTATACTTCTTTTTTAAAAATGAGGAAACTACACAAGGCTTTGAATTGTCAACTTTCAACTGCAGCTCACTGAATGAACATCGTTGAAGCTGCTTTACAGTGCTTCCATTGTATGCTATCTCTCTATCCAAAGCTTTGGGAACTGTTTGTGATAATGAAAGGGCCGTATTAATCGCTCAATAGCCGGGAAGACAAAGAAAGCTGAAACTTAATTAGCCAGTTATTAAAATAAGGGCAACCACTAACTTTGTAGGTTTCCTACCTCTGTTTTTTTGTTTATTTGTTTGTTTGTTTTCTTTACAGGCAGGTGCGATTTCTGTCTCCACCCCCTGAGCACTCTGTACGAGGTGGCGACTTCCTTTTAAGGATGAATGATTGTAGATCAGAACCCCCTAATGTTTAACTTGCACCTCAAATAAGAACAACCAGTTTACAAATTCAGTTGTGTCCTCACCAAGTGAGGAGGAAAAAAATCACATGAGGTGCATCAACGTGGGAATAGATTTCATATGTTTGCTGTGTTGAGAGTTTCCTCTTTTTATTCTGCCAGAATTCTTGGACCTTTCATTATAATGTAGCAGACAGAAATTTGGGAGTTCCTTTTTCCTAGCACATCTGTTCTGGGAACTAATTTTATGAAGCACTAAACAACATGAGCTTTAGATCATGAGAAGAGCCTGGCTATTTTATCTTTCGAAGGAAGCTGATATATCCAAGGAGACAATTGCTTCTGGAAGACAAAAGAGAAGCATGGGATATTCTTTAATGTTTATCCTTCGTGAGTTTTATGAAAATATTATATACAATAGCAAATGCAACATATATTAAATGCCCAACACAACAACAAAAAGGAAATGTAAAACCAGAAGAGTGAAATAATTTATTTTATTTTTATTTATTTTTAGATTTCTACCCCGCCCCCCTAGACAACGTCTACTCGGGGCGGCTTACAAATATCATTAAATATATAAAACATTAAAAACATTAAACAATTAAACAATTGAAACAATAATATAAAGTATTCAAGATGGGAATAATAAAAATTAAAAGACTAGAATTTAAGAATTGACAGAAGGGAAGGCCTGCCTAAATAGCCAAGTTTTTAAATGGCTCTTAAAAACACCCAGCGAGGGTGCCAGGCGGATCTCTGTTGGGAGGCTGTTCCATAGTCGAGGGGCCACTGCCGAGAAGGCCCGGTTTCTAGTTCTTTCTTTCCGGACCTCTCTCGGCGTTAGGCCCCTCAGCCGTCCCTCCTGGCTATGCCGAGTAATTCGGGTAGATCTAGGTGGGAGAAGGCGATCTGCCAAATACCGAGGTCCCAAACCGTTTAGGGCTTTGTAAGTCATCATCAACACTTTGAAATCGATGCGGAAGCGAATGGGCAGCCAATGCAATGCGGCCAGAGTGGGAGAGATGTGTTGGTACTTTCTCACCCCGCTGAGCAGTCTGGCCGCTGCATTCTGCACCATTTGAAGCTTCCGCAACAATCTCAAAGGTAGCCCCACGTAGAGCGCATTACAGTGGTCTAATCTCGAGATTACGAGCGCATGGACGAGAGTGGTGAGGGGCCCCCCATCAAGGTAGGGCCGCAGCTGGGCGATCCGCCACAGATGAAAATAAGCAGAACGGGCCACGGACGCCACCTGGTTTTCCATGGTAAGCGCCGGATCCAGATGTATCCCCAAGCTGCGGACCCCACTCCGTGCGGGGAGTAACCCCCCCCCAAAGAGAGGGAGTCTCCCAGACCGCCGATGGAAGGGCCACCCACCCTCAAGACCTCCGTCTTGTCCGGGTTCAGCCTCAACCCATTCAGCTGCATCCATTGCAGTACAGCCTCCAGACAGCGCCGAAGGGACAGAACGGCATCCACTGAAGTAGGTGAAAAGGAGATGTAGAGCTGGGTGTCATCAGCGTACTGATGGCACGAAGCCCCACACCCCCTGATGACCCCACCCAACGGCCTTATATAGATGTTGAACAGCATTGGGGAGATGATCGACCCCTGCGGAACCCCACAATTGAGACTCCACGGGGCCGAAACATTCTCCCCAAGCTGTACTCTCTGGGGACAGTCCTCCAAGAAGGATCGGAGCCAGGCAAGCGCCAGGCCACCGATTCCCAGCTCGGAGAGCCTCCCCAGGAGGATACCGTGGTCGACGGTATCAAAGGCAGCTGAGATATCGAGGAGGACCAACAAGGACATATTGCCCCTGTCAGCCTCCCTCAACAGGTCATCCAACAGTGCGACCAGTGCCGTCTCTGTGCCATGGCGTGGCCTGAAGCCCGACTGAAACGGATCCAGAGCATTGGTTTCATCCAAAAGGGCTTGAAGCTGATCAGCCACCACCCTCTCCACCACTTTGCTGAGGAAGGAAACATTGGCGACGGGCCTATAATTGCCAATATCGTCCACCGCCAAATTTGGTTTCTTTCTGATGGGCCTAATGAGTGTCTCCTTGAGGGCAACTGTTAAGTAAAGATAATGCAGAAACTGGGAGAAGAAGTCAAAGTAACTTGTTTGCAGGGGTGGAGGCAATATTGTTTTTTATCTTTCAATACAAGATCCGGGATCTCTTAAAATCTAACCAATTATCTTCAATATAGGGTATGAATTGGACCCCACTGATAAATGTGTACTTTAAGTTATTTAAAAAGATCTTTATGTTTTCTTTCTTTAGTACTTTCTGTCTATTGCACCCCAGCCCCAACAAGGAGATAAGTTTCTGGGACCAGAAACATAAGTATATATTAGATGCATCCAGATATGAGTTTTCTTTATTGTACCTCATTGGAGAAATTTGGTAGGAATCCCTTTAGTTAGCACAATAAAAATTCCTCTAGAAGCATTTAAAATAGGAAAAATGTATCTTTACTTAACAGTTACCATCTGCAGTTAGTTACAGTCAGAGGATGGGGGTGGGGGATAGAGTCTCCAGCATGCACGAAACCCTGCATGCTTGCTGCCTTGAGGGTGATCAAAGGCAAGATTCTGTGGAAAAGTCAATAATGCTGGGAAAGGTTGAAGGCAGCAGGAAAAGAGGGAGACCAAATACAAGATGGATTGAGTCCACAAAGGAAGTCACAACCTTGAGTTTACAAGAGCTGAGCTGTTGAGGATAGGACGTTTTGGAGACTGCTCATTCATAGGGTTGCCATAGGTCTGAGGCAATTTCATGGCTCATAGCAACAAACTCGTATCCTTGAGCCACAATCCAAGATAATAAGTTCCAGCTAAAGATGCCCCAAAATAGGATCCACCCTTCCACTAAGCAGAGTGAGGTAACTGTAATAAAAATTGTCACATGCTACAATGAAAGTTCCTAACGTATTTTCAAAAGTATTTTTCTTCTGTTCTATTCTGTTTTAAGTGAAAAATAATGCAAGTGAGCTAACAGCTATGAACACCAACTCCTTCCACCAGTTTGTAGTTGGATTAATAATTCTATGAAATATTTGTTGGGTTTTTAAAATCACTCTTGTCTTTCTCCATTTCATATTAAAAAATGCCCTGGTAAAGATTTTCATTTCTGAATGAGAAACTGGGTCTAAACTTAAGGTTCAGTCTGTATAATCTAGAAATAAGAGAGCAACATCCATTCTCAACACTGTTGAGCATTTTTAAAACAGAATGTCAGTCTTTTCCAACTCTTTTTTCTCCAATGTACCTCAGACATACCATCCTGGCATATATGCCCCAGAGGGAAATGTTGTAATATTGCTGATAACAAAAGAAATAAATCATCTGGTGTCTATTTCTTTGTCGCTCATGCTGTGGTCCCCTTAACAACATATATAGCATATCACGTCTTAATAATAGTAATAATAATAATTACATGCTAGCAAGTTGATTCTGAATTACGACAACCCTTTCCAGTGTGTTCTAGGTAGAGAATACTCAGAAGTGGTTTACCCTTCCCTTCTTCTGGGGGCACCCTGGGACTGTACAGCTTGCCCCAGGCCACACAGGCTGGCTCTCCTCCCAGGAGGCATGGTGGGGAATGGATCCCAAACTACTGGGGTGTTCCAATCTATTGAGCTATCCAATCAGCTGACAACATCTCACCCCTTTGAGCAAGTCAATGCATAACCAGTCAGAGATACTGGTGCAGTCAGTGTACTTCCTACATCGGCAAGGGTTCAGGCTAGATCATCTTAGACATCCCTGCTTTTCTCTTGTATTGCATGGGTCTGAATGCACAGTTTTGGTTACACAGTTTTTAAAATAAGTAAATAAATAAATAAATAAATAAATGCTGTCCTTCTTTTTATCTCCGAGAAGTGGCCTGAGAATGGTAAGTCTCTTGCTTGCCGGGAGCCTCATTGCTGGCAGTGTGGTAGCCCCTGGTCCAATGGTGGAGGCTTAGACAGCCCCCTCTCCTTTCATGGGAGCTCCACATGGCAGCTGGGGAGGGTGCTGGGGCATGCTGGGAGGCTGACACGGATCTGGGGATGTGTGTGTGTGTGTGTGTGTGTGTGTGTGTGTGTGTGTATTAATCAATAGTATATGTTTTGCAGTTAATTTTGTGGGGCATAAGGGTTATACAAGGATTTTGAACTACACAGGGGTCCGGTGCCCCTACTTGTTGAAGGGAGAAGTATATTCCATTCCATGGCTTGCCTTGGTGCAGGAAAAAGAAAATAAAACTGTGTATCGAGCATTGTCAAAGAGATGACCGAGTAGCTTGAAATCCGCACTGCTGCACACACCTAGCTCTGATTATCAGACTCATGATCATGTAAAATGTCTTGGGATCACAGGAACATTAGTCATTGTATTTAGGAAGCCATGTGCATATTCAATTATCAGTGTTTCAGTTCATGGTATGATAGGTCATATGAGCATGACATATGGCCAAAGGAGGACATAATCCATAGGCCTTTTTCGAGATGGAACTCTCACTGTTGGATAGTTTGCAGAGTTACAGATATAAAATTTATAGGGAATATGTTCACTGATGCCCAAATGCTTTAAGAAACCCATCAGCGACAGAGCACTGACTTTAGAAGGCATATGTAATATAACTATAGTAGGGTATGGCAGAGGAGCAGAGAGTTTTAAGATGACTGGGAGTATTTTGAAAGCAAAAAATGAATGTGTGCCTCTTATTGCATATGTGTTCAGCTGACTGAAAAGCTCAGAGAGTTAGGTATCTAACTTTAAAACTCTGACTGTGCCTCCCAGGAGAAGAGCTGCCCTGTCTCAAGATGCCCTCAGAAGAAGGGAATGGGAAACCACTTCTGAGTACTCACTACCTGGAAAACCCTGAAAATAATCACTGTAAGTCAGAATCGTCTTGACAGCATGCAATTATTATTTCTTTGACTAGTTCACTGATGGGGAACATGTGCTTCTCTAGAGGATGATGGATTACAACTCCATATCACTGGCCCTGCTGGCTGGGATTGATGGGAGTTGGAGTCCAGCAAAATCTGGAAGGCGTCAGGTTTCCTTCCCCTGAGGTAGTCGAAAGCCTCTAGCTCAGAACTGGACAAAGCAGGCTTAACCCCTGCCAGTGTAGGAAATACACTCCACTGGTGTCCCTGGTAGCTGACTGTCCAAATTTAAACATGGTCTGCTTAATTTCTATGTGGTAACATATCGTTAGCTGGCTCTCACAGCAGTTTAGATGTCCACAGATCTGTGGGGGGAAGTAATTTTCTGCTTCTTGCTGCCTCCAAGAAATAAAAAAAGTTTCAAAATAAAAATGGGGTGCAGACCACCCACCTCCCCAAACCCACAACCCCCCAAATAAAAACAGCACTGGACTTCCTGCCTCATTCAATTTTGATTTTTTTAAAAAACAAAAAACCACAAACTTTTTGCTCTTTCAGGACCACTACAGCTCTCAGTGCATCCTATGGCAGAATATTGCCACCGCCCCCCAACCCTCCAGAGCTGTGCATGCCTGCTCTAGCTAATAGGTGATCACCAGCCCAGTGATTATATTTTTACCAGATGATCGCCTCATCCATTCTCCACACTCAGTGCATTAAGAAGTAATGTTGCTTCTCACAGTGTAAGATAAGGAGAAATCTACCTCAGCTTTCTGGCTAAATTCCAGTCACTGCAACCATCTCCTCTGTAGCTTTCCTTTGCCACCCCTTGGCCCATCTTTGTCAAGAATTCTTTTAGTAGAAGCATGCACCGTTTCCCCCCATATGATGCCTTCCTTACACCTTCAAACTGACTTTCCAGCCTTCCAAACACAGCACAAACATCATCTTCCCTTGAATGTTCTCCACAGCTGTATCCCATCCTGTATCTCTTTGCTCTGCTTTGCTGTTGTATATTTGCTGGTGCATTCTGCTCCTCTAAAGTCACCATTCTCAACGAGGGCCCTGGCACATTTGAAGGGGGCCGCAGACTGAAAAATGTGAGAAGGTGATTTTCTATTCATCTGTTCGTGTCTCATCCTTGTTTGACAGGGGCCCCCAGAACCTAAGAAGAGCTCCTCAGAGAGCCATGGACGAAAAAGGTTGAGAATGACTGCTCTAAAGCTGCCATCCTCAGCAACCCACATAGCTCTGTCGGATCAAGCGACTCAATCCATTATTTTATATGCCTGAAAACCTCTTCCTAAAAATGCATCTGATCAGACCCAGCCCAGGCAGACTGTGGAAGCAACAAGTCACAAAATATGACATTACTCAGAGTGTACTACTTTTGGGGAGGGGAGGATTAACAATGTCCCTTTGTTTTTGTTTTTTTAAAAACCATTCTGGAATAATTTATTCCTTTTTCTTCTTAGCTTTTTAACTCACAAAGTGCTTTGAAGGCATTTGAATTTGCAATGGTTTTATTTCAATTTTCAGGCAATACTCTTACCTTTTTAGATGGATCTCTCTTTTTTAAAAAAGGAATAAAATATCATCAAAAACATTAATATGTATTCTAATGGGTTACAGGGTTCCCAGATCTCAGGGCACTGGCTGAAACCACCAGGATTTGCCAGGCTTTTGCAGTTCTCCAGCTTGGGGAGTGGGGGGGGGGGGGGGACAAATCTCAGTGCAAACTATGCTAGAGGAGGGAATTGCTAGCCTTTTCCATGTGGGGTGGCTTTAAAGCCTGGGCACCTTTCCACAGCTATTCCCAGTTAGTGTCAAGGCTGTCCAGCTCAGCATGAAGGTATTTGTATTGCTGGTACTTTAAATGGCACAATGAGCTTAAGTGCATTCATCCATCCACTCTCTTCTCAAACCCATTTCTCATTTTTGGCTTTTTGGCATGTCAGTATGGGACCCATTTTACCATTTAGAACTAGGCAGGGACTGGAGCACCGGCATCATGACTCAAGAGCCTTCCTGTTGCACTAGCAATAGAGATGCAGAACGTAAAGGGAATCCCCTGCTTCCCCACTACCAAAACGCCAAAATTCTACTGAGTTTTTACACCACAGTAATGCAATTGGCAGAAATCTTGGTTGTGAATGGCTGAAAGTTAAGAAATTACTCTCGACATTCACTGGTAGCAATCTGCAGCTGACATTTTTGCCCATTGCATTATCCTAGTGTAAAAATTCAGTAGGATTTTGGCCAATTTGTTATATAACTTATTAAAGCAGAAAAAACAAAGCATGCTGCTTATATACTGCCCCATAGTGCTTCAAGCACTCTCTGGGTGGTTTACAAGTTAATTATGCAGGCTACACATTGCCCCCCCCCCCCCAGCAAGCTGGGTACTCATTTTACCGACCTCGGAAGGATAGAAGGCTGAGTCAACCTTGAGCTGGCTACCTGGAATTGAACCCCGGGTCGTGAGCACAGTTTTGGCTGCAGTACAGCAGTTTAACCACTGCGCCACGAGGCTCTTCACAGAACTCATCCCCAAGTAAATCATTACTTTTCTAAAACCTGAGAGTAGGTGAGTTGGAACCCTTGTGATGCCACGGATGCAACCTGATGCACATGCTACACTAGCTTCTTAATTAGCAATTGGCAATTATCAGTACAAATACCTACACTAGCAATTGCAGCAATTCACTGTTGAGATTTACACCATGTGTGTTACACCACCAAGCACCTCTAATAGGATTTTGGACATTGCACACACAACATCTGAAACAAGTACCCCACACCAAGTGATTTGAGGCTGTCATTTTAAATTTCCCACAAAGCTTTCTAGTGATGCTACTTTAGGGCATTGTGGGAAATTTAAAATGGCAGGGCAATGTAAATATAAATGTAAACAGGCTGGGAAATGTGAACTCCAGTTGCCTACTGCTGAGTATCATACTGCTTCTGCATTGGTTCAGCCTGTTGGAGTACCCAAGAATTGGCCAGGCATCATACTGAGGACTTTGGGAGTATATCCATATACTCCAAAAAAGGGGAACTTTCTCCATCTTTGGATGTGTCTCCATTAACATCACATTCTTTGATTCTAGTCAGAAGTAAGTCACATTGAGTTTAATGGGACTTGCTTTCACATGTGTGAATAAATTGTCACACCCATGCAGTATATGCTGAACCCTAAGTATACTAGTTGGTTTCTTGGGCCACACTTCGTATTCCCGAGACCACAAGGTGTATTGAATCCACACAGATAATTGTTCGTTTATTTTATTTTAAATATTTCCCCCCCACCTTTGGAATGGTAAACATCTTCTGAGTATTTGCTACCTGGAAAACCCTGAAAAGGGGTCGCAATAAGTCAGAATTGACTTGATGGCACATGATTATTTAATATTCTCCTTAAAAAGGACCCAAGATGGTTTGCACCATTAAAACACAATATTAAAAGCTAAAAACAGTAAATTATTCAAATATTTTTAAAGAATTAATATTGTATTTAAAATATTAGGTAAAAGCATGACTAAAAACAGATTCAGACTCAACAAAGCAAAGCAAAAAAGCAAAGCAAAGTACAAACAATCCCATTTTAAAACCTTTCCTAGACAGTCAGTCACTAAGGAAAAGCCTGCCCGAAGAGAAAGATCTTTGCCTGCTTGCGGAAGTACAGCAAAGATGAGGCCTGGCTGGCCTCCTGTGGGAGGGAGTTCCAGAGATTGGGAGTAGTGACAGAGAAGGCCCTCTCCCGTGTCCCCACCAAACTCACCTGTGAGGGTGGTTGGACCAAGAGAAAGGTCTCCCCTGATGATCCTAACACTGGGGAAGTCTTGTAAAGGGAGACACGGTTTTTGACACAGCCCGGACCCAAGCTGTTTAGGGCTTTATAAGTTAAAACTAGCACTTTGAATTATGCTTGGGCTAGGTTACAGTAACAATAGTCCAAATGTTCCCTTCTGTGTAATTCCTTGGGATATAGGAGCCATATCAGGGCTTAGACTTAAGCAGCTGCAGCTCAACTTGAAAGTTAGGACATTTAAGGGCTCCCGATATTCATGTTGTCCACCCAAGCCAGTCCCGGTTCTCATTGGCTAGGACTGGTGCCACTGCTGTTGGGTAAACTAAACAGTTTGCCTTTTGTGACAGGGGCTTCTCCGCTAAAAAGCGGTATGGGGAAAGAGAGCACAAATATTTTGTTTCACAATTCAAGCATTGTTTCAGACCACAGAAGTCACTATACACTGTGAACCAATGGCATGCAAACTATGAAAAATCTCTGCATCTGTTTTTTAAAATGCAGAAGCTCACTGGTTCACTTTGCTTCTCTTCTGCTGCTAACTTTTTGTAAAAGGTCTAAGCAAACAAGTGGGTTAAATTTATGACAATGTACAGCCTCGGGGACTTCAGCCAGACCACCCACTCGTTCTTTCACCTTGTTTTGAACATCTGTCTTAAAGGAGCCTTGATTGTGTTTCTCGAGCCCTGCTTAACGCTTTGCTTAGACTCTGTTCAAACTGTCCTGTCCTTATATTTTAAGGGAACACCACCCTCTTCTGGCAAACTGGAAGAACAACTAGCAAGCTGTTGTAATTTGAATTTGTGATACCCATAAATGGTAATTTAACTTCCATCCCTATTCAGTGCATGTGGATGAAGAAAGTTCTGTGTTACTGATTCAGTGTGTTCATGCAGTACCAGAAGCACAAGACAAGAGAACAGCCAAACTGGGTTCCATGTTTATACAGAGGGTGTATGTGTATACATTTTTAAAAATAATGTTTACCTTACACTTCAGTCAGAAAGGGTTTCCAGTGTGCACACAGATGATCAGTAACAAAGGAGGCAGACCCTTCTTTCAAGCCCACCAAAGCAGACATAGTTATAGGAGAGGAAGAGCCAAGCAGAGCAAGTGTCTCTGCAGAATTGGTGGGGTCAGCCTGCGATCACTGTGCCTGTCCAGTCAGTGCTACCAGCAGTCTTGCATTACGGATAACACACCATTAGAAGCTAAAATCCTATTCCAGAGACGTGCTTCAGGCAGGAAGTTTTGTTAGGCAACCATACTTGAAAATGAAGGTCCTGTTCCCTTCTTGTTGATCAATCACAACACAAAGCAAACTAAATTGCAAACTGTGGCAGTTGTAAAAAGCCTGTGCTGTGACAGTTTAGACATTGTTCAGCATTTAAGACATTCCTTACTTATCTGCTGTCCGTTATCTACAGTTAGGCCCTCAGTCCCACAATACTCCACCCAGATAAAGAGATAAGATAGAGCACATGTGACAAATATTCAGCCGCCTAAATCCAGCTGGAGAAAAAACATGGATTGCAGGAAAGATCAGTACCACACCCACCAGAAAGACCACTGTTAACAACTGCTAACAACCCATGACAATGGGTGGAGAAGGACTGCAGAAGGGGGATTTCCACTCACCCCCAGTCCTTTGTCCATCTAACGAGCCTATTCAGACCAGGGGGAAGTGAACCAATGTGGAGGATCCCAATATCAAGGATCTCCTACCAACTCTCCTCAGACTGAAGAAGCTACTTGGATGAGTAGTGAAAAGTTTCAACCTAATAAGAAAGAAGTCCAGTTGCTATGACTCAACTTCCAGATAACCTCACCTGGATGACTGAGAGTCTTCACAGATAGATCGAAGGGCAATCACACAGCATTTTCTCCTCCTGCTGATTCACTTTCGCATGACTGGTTTCACATCCAGCCATGTACCTGATTTTGCAGCCATAGTGAGATCAGGCACATAAAGATGAGCCTGCAGGAAAGGAACAAATGGTTCCACAACCAGCTTTACATGATCATACGAGTAAACAGGCTCACAGCTTAATGTGTGGATTAACAGAAGGAAGGAAGGAAGGAAGGAAGGAAGGAAGGAAGGAAGGAAGGAAGGAAGGAAGGAAGGAAGGAAGGAAGGAAGGAAGGAAGGAAGGAAGGAAGGAAGGAAGGAAATAGGGTGAACTGATCAGAACAAAGGTGTTCAGATGGGCATATAGTTTGCTGTTTGGTTTGCTTTAGGTGTGGTTTGGTTCAAATCAAATTGTAGCAACCACAGATATTTTGAATAAAAGCAATCCATCTTGCCCCTGTTAAGAGCTGTTCTGCTCCTTTCTGACATAGTACTAGGGTTGCAGTTTGTTTGGCATAATTCAGAGTGCTCATAGTTATCCCATTCTGTAGCCTGTGCAGTTGGTTCATCTGCTCCCAAATAGAGCTGTGGGCAGTGCTCATTGCATACGTCACAGGTGGGTTGTGACATTAAAAGCAATGATGGAGAAGCCCCTTCCTTTATTTTCATCTTCTCTAGAAAGAATTTTGAAAATTCCCTAACTGATGCAGTGCAATTCTAGATACATTGGAGGTATTCTTTGGTACTTGTATTGCACCTGATGCAGCGCTGACTTATTGGGAGAAAAATTAAAAGAAAAGGGGGAAGTCTCTGCAACTGGCGGACAAGAAAAGGCGGGGAAGGAGTCCAGGAGAGGGTTGTCAACAGTTGAAAGAGGGACAAAATGGACAAACCAAAGACTTGTCTGGACCCTTCTCAGGGGAGAAGAAATGTTGATCAGTGCAAACCGAAGGATCACTCCTATGTAAGATAAAAGAGATCTCACTGATGATAAGAACCTTTTAAGTGTGAACCAGACTGCTCCAACTTCCCGTATCTGGACATGCACATCTAATCTAGGATTCTGTTTCCACAGTGGCCAACCAGATGTCCTAATGAGAAGTTCACAAACAGCACCAGTTCTTTATCTCCAGCAATTGGTACTGAAAGACATACCACTATTGATATTGTGGGTAATATGTAGCTATCATGACCAGCCCCATCATAAATGAACTTCTCCAGTGCCTCTGTAGGGTTATCCAAAATGTGAGCCATGATTACCTCTTGAGACAGCAGAATTGCACAGCTTCGCTCTGCCCTGTATAATGTTCCACTGAAAAATATATTGTACTTGGGGTGTAAATGGTGTGTTTGATCTGCAATGATGGCCCATCCATATATGCAAGGCATCACTTTGTGTTGGCTGATTCAGCTGGTGGGAATGAGGGCCAATTTTCATTGTAAATTCTTCCTCCAAATACCATCCTTCGCAATCACCTCTTGGCGTTACAAGTGAAACATAGGTTTGGCAATGAAAGAGCAACAGTGCCGAAAATCCTCCACTGAAGCGGAGCATTAAACCTCTCTGAAAAATAAGCCGCCTTCTCTCATTTGCATGAGGAATGTTGAGTGAGTATCAGGAGACAATGGTCCCTGTGGCAATCTTCTTTTCTCCTCTGAAGTGCCTACACAGCCGCTTAATTGATTCCCCCAGTGGCTTCGACTGTGTGTGCTACTTTGGAGGCAGTTTTTCACTTGACACGTGTGAACAACCTCTGCAGCACTGAAGTGTCTCATGAGATTTTCATGATTATTTGCTTGAAGTATCCTCTTGGCCCAGTTTTAGGTTCAGCAACTGTGGACATAAATCAGGACTGGAGAACCTGTGGTCCTCCTTAAGATCTTGAACTACAGCTCCCATCATGCCCCAACACCGGGTATCCAGCCAGGTGGGAACTGGAGTCAACAACATTTGGAGAGCCAGCCATTACACAACTCTATATAAATGAAGGCAAATACAGATGAACTGAAATTCTTTGCGTCTTTTCTGACAGGGGTTTGGAATTATTACAGGTGGATCACTTTTATTTCCAACTCAGCACTCCTTGCATGCTTTAGGATGGAGCTGTGATGGTGGAGTATTGGCATATATCTGTGATGTGCGTACATGTGAACCCTTGGTCCCCTTTTGGCTCCTGGAGGCCAAAATGTTGCATGCTCATGTTTTAATTCCATTCCATGTGATGTTAATCAGATGTGCACAGGAAGTTGAAGGGAAACCATATGAGCATGGCAATGTAAATGTAATCTGCAGCTCGAGTAATAGATACATCTGCACCTAAATATTCTTGACCAATTATTATTGTCTCCTGGGGGAGACAGCTTCTCTGTAGTCCTCCAGCGGGAGCATTCCACCACATGAAGATGCAACAGAGGGCTTTTTCAAGCTCAAAGGCCCTTTGGACTCATTTTGGTGCCAAATCTAAACCTGGCCATTTACCCAGACATTTGAGCCTGGTATAATCATAGCTTTGTTTTCAGTCTGTCTTTTGATTGCTTCTGATTGCTGAACTGCTTTAAATTATTTTAAATGTTTAGAAGTTGTTTCATTAATTGTGCTCCACCCTGGGATCTTATGATACAGGACCAAATAAAAATATTTCAATCAACAATCAATCTGCCTCCATCACACAAGGAATCCACACGAGGAATCCCATAGTGTATGGATCTTGTTCAGTAGATGGGAGTAATTCTGTTTATAATAGTGTGTCTGCAGTGGTGGATGCCATGTTTTTGTCTGAGGATGCTCCAGATTGTACCCGCTGGCTCAGTTACTGATGGTGTGTGTATTCAGTAGCCCTTATGATTAGACAGTATGCATATATATCCTGCTAACAAATGTAGGTTTTCCCAGTGTGGATGGGGGACAACATTTGTAAGTTGGGAACCTAGCAGGGATCATAATGTTACAATCCCTACTACTACTACTACTACTACTACTACTACTACTACTACTACTACTAAATAATAATAATAATAATAATAATAATAATAATAATAATAATAATAATAATAATAATAATGAGACATTCCATTGTCTTGTAAGCTCCCACTTCCTATACATTAAATTCTTCTGAGTTTTCTTCAATGACAATAAAAGTGAAATGTTGAACAACAAAATGTTCTCGCATATTAAACAGAATAGCATGATTCAGCATCCTTCTCTTTCAGGTTTACGGTAAATTGGATTTATGCAGGATAATGAAGCTGACAGTCATCGTTTTGATTGTCAGTTTGTTTCTCCCTCTGTTAGACTAATTATGGAGACGATGGTTCATCAGTGTTGCTGCAGCAAACAGAAAGGAGAGGTGTATTTGCATATTCATGCGGTACTCTTTCCAAAGAGTAAAAATAATTTTATATGGTTGAAATTTGATTTTTAAAAGGTATACCTTGGATAAAGCGCGCGCACACACACGTGCATGCTTGGATGCACGCAGAGGGGGCAACTGGAAGCAGAATGTAATTATTATGGACAAATTGTGTTTTACATAAATACATAAGTAAAAACATTATCTTTGCTATACTGTGCTTATTTTTCTGCTTTGTAGCTTTTAGTATTAGTACTAGTAGTAGTAGCAGCAGCAGTAGCAGCAGCAGATTTTTTTATTAGCTACAGGTTCAGACAACAGGTATACAGATTTGTATTTTTGGACTACGCTGCTTAGGGAATTCAGTAGTCAAAAACACAAATTTGCATACCTCTAGTTCATACTACAAGTAATACCAGCATCCTTTCCCTACTAACCCACTTCAGAGAAGACAGTTGGGAATAAATCTGGCTAGTGTCTGTTCATCAGTTTCCCTCTTTGAGGTCCTCTGAACATCAGTCATTATTGGTTGATGTGCTGTAGCTGCTGCAAGGCAAAAATGTCTGCTCACTGGTTATGGTTAACTCTTTTTCCATAGACTGAACAGGGGCTTAAATTGCCCATTCAAAGCCAAGCTATGACACTTCCTTACATTACAATAGGGGTAGCTCACAACAATATTTTGCATTTGGAGGGGAAAACATGATCTTCCCTCTGGCGCTGTAAAGATAGCAGGTAAGCTCAGAGGACAAGGGGAAGCCAGACAGGGTTGAGAAGTAATGTTACGATCCCTGCTAATTGAAGAGTCTTCACACTTGGAATCTGTGAGCCCTGGCTCCCCTATAGCAGGGGGAGAGGTGACCTGACATACCCATGGAGCAACTTTCCCCTCATGCTAACGTTTTCCTTCTGGAATGTGGGGTAAAATGTGGGGAGGGGGTCCAACTGTGTGGGCCTTTTGCCTTAACCTGCTAGTGCAGAAATTAGCATTACTGCAGTGGATGTGAACTAGAGTAGGCCTGTTGCAATTAATGGAACCTACATACACGGTGAATTCTACTCATTTTTGTGGATCTGCTCTAGTGGGGAACTCACATTGGATTTAGCCCAAAGTACATAATGCTCTTGGTAAGAGACGTGGTGGCGCTGCGAGTTAAACTGCAGAAGCCCCTGTGCTGCAAGGTCGAAAGACCAGCACTCGTAAGATCGAATCCACGCGACGGAGTGAGCTCCCGTCGCTTGTCCCAGCTCCTGCCAACCTAGCAGTTCGAAAGCATGCAAATGCAAGTAGATAAATAGGTACCACCACGGTGGGAAGGTAACGGCGTTCCGTGTCTAGTCGCACTGGCCACGTGACCACAGAAACTGTCTATGGACAAAACGCTGGCTCTACGGCTTGGAAACGGGGATGAGCACCGCGCCCTAGAGTCGGACACGACTGGACTAAATGTCAAGAGGAACCTTTACCTTTATCTTACATAATGCTCTTGACTGTAAGGTGTGAGTTAGTATTGACAAGTTGGTCCCAAATGAAGGAAGCACTCTTCACTGGGTCACCTGAGACCAGATAGGAGCAACTTGTGTGATTCTCCAAATCTTATTGGACTGCACCTCCCAGACTCTTTCACCACCAGCTATATTGGCTAGGGTGGATGGGAGTCCAACAATATCACAAGGGCCATAAAGTTATCCTGCCTCACCTTACGTAGTGGCAAGGCCAGCTGGCAGCAACCAGAAATGGGGTTACTCGTAGCATGTCTACTATTGTGTGTCAGCTTCAGAAACAGGATGAAACTCAAACTGCTATGGCTCCAAGCACATGTTCTTGCAGAAAGCCAAAATCTAATGGCCTAAGTGGGAGATCTGGATGCTCAAGCAAGGCTGGGCTATGACCAAACCCAGATGAAAGGAGCACTCAGAGTCTGGAGGACAAAAAGCCCTCTGCTAGAACTGAAGGATGTAGGAGGGAAAGGTCACTAAGCAGGAACACTTCTGTGAGTTAAAAAACATATTCATTCTTCTTTTTTTCTTTTTTTCACAAAAGAGCAAATATTGTTCCTCCTACACATCTGCAAAAGAGCCTGCAAGGAGCAAAGCAGTTTTGCTATATAGATTAGGTCACATTGTGGTTGGATGGTAATGGTGATGGCTGAGCTATAAGGCAAGCAGAGATTAAATGTATTGCTCAGTCATGTGGAGGTGATTTAAGTGAAATGGTGTACCTGATGCATTACTAGAAAGTCTACTACTGTATTAAATGTCTAGGCTGGATCTACTACTGAGACACATGCAACTGAATCAAGTACTTAAGATTTCCTGGATTGTCTCACTTTGATTAAAAGTGGGGGAATGTATGTGAATATTCTCCCACCACAAGAGAAAAGGTCCTGTAACTAGCAAGCAAATCACAGAAAAGGCTTCAACCTGGACTTTCCCTAACATCATATTTATTGATGTTAAATCCTCGTAATGGGGCAGTGTTCAAACACGTGTTCCACCACCTGTAGGCTGTAATGCTACAGCCCAGGAACAGTTCTACCACACGTAAAAATGATTAGGTTTGGCATTTCTATATAATGGCATTAAGAGAAAACACTGACTTTAGAAAGTAAACTGCCACAGAAAATGTTGCATTCAAAATTACAAGAAATTGTAGGAAATCTCTCCATTTTGCATCCATGAGAGTTGTTCATACTCAGAAATCATAATTTGATACTACAGTCTCCAAGTAATGAATATTCAAATATGATCTGGGCAGCAGTGCTTTAATTAATTCTTAATCCAAAGTAGGATAACTGACTGTTAACATACTATAAGCACCAATCTGTTTTTCAATTTATAGTAGCAAAAGTCACATTCTTTCTCTCAGGAAGTGGACAGTAGTCCATGTTAGCTTATGCCATAATACAGTTGTTAGTTTTTAGAGTGTCACAGTATTTATTTTGCTGCTACATGATTAGCCTTTTGGAAACTACTGAGCTGATGAACATTATGTTTTAAAGTACATTTTGGTCCTATTTGAAATATGAATATTTATGGCTGAGTCAACAAGCAAAACTACACTAACCTCAATCCTGCACGTTCTGAGAAATTTATCTGAGTATTTATGGGTATATGCTCTGAATTCTGTTATTACTGGCATTGGAATGCCATGTTACAGTCTGTACATTTGGTCTTATGCTACCCATTAATATACAGGTAATAGAATAATTTGGTCACATGTGTATGTCCTTACCCAATTTTTCCTATATCTGCCAGCTCAGAATGTCCCCGCCTGTATTTTACCCTAAAACACTGCATTTCAAACTGAGTTTTTTTACATTTTACATTTCCACAGAGTTCTCTCTCTTACTTTCTTTCAGTTAATTTAGCTTTAATTTATTCTTTGGAGACAGAAACAGCCAAATGCAAATGTAGATGTTAAAGGACTTGTGGAAAGCCCATTTCTTGAGGTTATTCAGTGTAGTACATTCTGTGTGCTCAGAGAAGTAACTGTAATTTTATGCCACTCTCTACTAATTTGAGTTCTCAATTATTTAAACCCCCTGGAGCAAAACTTCAAAGTTCTATATCAGAGTAACTATATTATACAATATCATTTCCATCTTCTCTTTCCTTTTTCACTGGAATTGATACTCTTCACCCCCAGAAGTGACTGTAGTGAGGGTTGTTTTAAAGTGCATGTTACATACATTTTCCTCCCAAAGATGGAGCTCCACAATGCCAAAAAATTGTTGCTTTTCAGATCAGAATCAGAGGATAGTTGGCCCCATTATGATCCTCACACAAACCAAATCTTGTCGCACAAAGCAGAACATGAGCAAACAGATATTAGGCTCTGCTATTAGATCTATTGTGGTGAAAAATAAAACTCAGAAGATGTTGATGTTTCATAAAAATCCTACCCTATTAACAATGTCTCGTGTTTCTTTGTCCTGGAAAATCATATTCTCTCTTTAAATCTTCTCAATGCCTATTAGAGATTGCCTTTTTCCCAATGCCCTCTTCATACAAACCTCCAAGTGTGTGGGAGTCAGATCATGCCTATCTCCACCACCTACTCCTATGCAGACCCCATCTAACTCATACATACAAATTGTGTTAAAATTGGACCTACATTTGAGACCCAACAGGCATTAGTCCTACTGCTGCAATCTCTGCTCGGTGATTTTGAACAGGAAGGACTGCATGAATCAGAGATATTATAGTCTACACACACACACACACACAGATATATATATATATGGATGTGTGAATCTGTCAGCTTTGGTTTCTCCTGCATTTGAATTTTTTCCCATCTCATATTCTTTCCATTTTGTGATCTTAGGTCCTCATCTTAAAACTGATCTCAACTATCTGTATGGATTATGTTTATTGGGTACAACTATTATCAACATGGATAAAACTCAACAAAGCCTGGCTCCCAGCACTGAAAAATACAACCTGCAAAAGGTCACGAACTCTACCCAGCCACAAGGACCAGTGATCACTGCACACAAAAGACCAGCTAACGACACCCATCAATCACAGTGACAGATCATCTCTCCCCCTTATCACAACAATACACCCACAACAAAAAACACGCTGATCACCATAATCACCCAATCTCCTGAAAAGGACAAAACCTGATCCCACAGCTATAAATACTCAGCTATCCAACAAACTGCAACAGAGCACAGACAGAGTTCTGACTCCTGTCCTCTGAAGATGCCGGCCACAGAGACTGGCGAAACGTTAGGAAGAAAAACCTTAAGAACACAGCCAAACAGCCCGGAAAACCCACAACAACCATTGGATCCTGGCCACGAAAGCCTTCGAGAATACATGGAGAGGATTGTTTTTATGTTTGCCCACCATCAGATGTTCACCAGGAAAAAAAAGTGTGTGTGTGTGTTGGCAACCTTATTTTAGCACCACAGACATGGCTGAATACACAGGGTTTCAAAGCTGGATGTTTAAGAGTTAATTGCCCAAGCCAAGCCCTCTGCCTAGATTGGTTGATCTGTCCTTTTCACTTTCTCCCATGTTTTTTTTTAAATCACAAGTTCCTTTTGTGCTTCTGAATTTTTTTTTAAGTTCAGAGTTCCTCCTTTCGTTTTTTAATGAAGCAAACATAATTCTTGCTTATCTCTTCACACTGCATGAAGTAAGGCAGGCAGGCAAGATCCTTCCCTCTTAGCATCTGTAGGTGTTGTAGTGCTTGCCGGTACTGCTAAGAGACCAGTTTCTTGCCTTTCTTTGGCCCATACTTGATGCAGATGATGCATGATTGACCTTGCATGGGCCAGAACTTGTTACTTTTTTTGTTACTTTTGTTACAGGTTACTTTTTTGGACCCTAACTCTGAGAATGCCTCAGCCAGTATGTTTTTTATTATCCAAAAAAGTAACTGTTCAAAGTTCGTCATCATCATCTTAGAACTGCAGGGTTGAAAGGGACCTAATGGATCATTGAGTCCAGCCCCTGTCAAGGAGGACTCAGTGGGGAATTGAAATCCCAGTCTCTGGCTCTGCAGCCACATATCTAAACTACAGTACTGAGCTACCTAGCAGTTCTTGCCTGTGTTGCAAGCTACATGCCCTCTTGTATGTCACTATTAAAAGTGCAACAGCCCTGTCTCCTCATGGCTGTACACAGACCTTTAGAAACCAGGGCCAGTATTCTTTTGTTAATTATTTCCCATCAAACCAACGTTAAGGAAGCAGCTATAGCTATTTGGCAAGGTACGTGCCACAAGGGCCTCACCAAAGAGCTGCAACAGCTCCCACAACTTTACTTCTGTGTGCAGTAATCCCCAACAAGATTCTGGCTCAGCTATTTCAGGCAGCAGGCCTAGGCACACTATCTCAGGAGTACAACTTTCTTCCAAATACACATGTGTACAATTACCTTGCACATGATGTTTGTGTCTTGTTCCTTACGATGTTACAGGATTAAATGGAAATGTTACCTGTTGGCCAAATTCAAAACAACATTACATTCCTTCATGTACTGAATTTCAGCTGATCCCATTACCTAGTAAGAAACCTAGGTCAGTATTTTGTTCAATATTTATATGTATGGGATTCCAACTTTGGAAGTTGCCACGGTGATCTGACAAGGTGGTCATCTTGGGCTTTGTTGTATGCAACTGGTGCCTCAGTCAGATAACTGCAGCATTTCCACAATTGGAAACTCGTGTGCAAGTTGAACAGGAGACTAGCCTTAATGATGAATTCAGATTCAGCCTGTTGTCTACATATAAATGGTCTGTTTACTCTATTTTGTAAGAGTAAATAAGTATTTTGGTTTTATATTTATTGAGATGGCAGAAATAATTGTGGTAGTTAGTTAGTTTATTATTTCCACTTCTATACTGCCCCATTAGGGCAAACACTCTCTGGGAGGTTCACAACAAACAATAAAAACCCTGTCACTAGTTAAACAATAATCCTACCTTTAAATAAAATTACACAATTTAAAGGCATTGAAACAGATCAATAGTTCAACACTAGTAGAAGGCAGCTTTATATAATTCCATCAGAATTAGCTTCCTCAAAACGAGAAGGATATGCCTGGTGATCCTCTGCAGGAAACTTGTTCCAAAGGAAGGGGCCACAACCAAGAAAGCTCGGTTCCTGGCATTCTTTGGCCTCCTTGGGTGTCAGTTTTAAACATCAAGGACTGTGGGTGGGACAGGTACCTGTTTTGTGGAAGAGACATTCCTCCAGGTATTGAGTATAGTAAAATATGCTACTACTAATAATTGTTAAATGACGATTTAGGATGTTGGTAGGTTTTGGGGAAGGAATTTTTTTAAAAAAATATTCACTAGGGCAGAATTGCTCAAAGACAGTTTTATGCTAATAAACTAATGGCTACATGAGGAAGAGAACCAAATTGTGTCCCTCCCACATTAATCAAAGTATATACTTTCTAAAAACAGCAAATTATTTCAGCACATGAGGCAGAAAAATCCCACGAACCCTTCTACACCTTTCTGGTAGTAAAAATGCAATAAAAATATTTAAATCCAGTAACAATTTGCTTCCCTTTCACAATACTCCCCCGCCCCACTGCCTAACTCGGCCACCACAGCTCCTATTGCCTGGGTGGTTGTGGACCAGGGAACAGATTTAGGTACACTCCTATTTTGTTCTTCTGTCAGGTAGATACTTCCTATTGGGGATGCTTTCACAGTAAAAAGAAAGGTGCTTATTCTTTCTTTCTTTTTAAAAATCAATTTCTATAAATAGGTTTTGGTCCTAATGAAAGACGTTGGTGTCTAACAGAGGAGAGAACTGGCGACCGTGGAACATGTTTTCAAGGAGCATGAGCTGACTTCTTCTTGGCTCCCTGACTTCACTGTGGAAGGCTTACATGGGTAATCATTTACAGCTGTTTTCCTTCTGATTTCCACTCTCAGTGTAAGCACTGGCAATTAGTGTGCAAAGTGACTAGACTTTGGGCTCAGCTAGACAGCTGTTTTGGAAATACATATCCGGAGTTTGTAAGTGTCCCAATTTTCTTTTCTTTCATCACCCCACCCTAAATTTCAAGTGAGCAGTAAACTGTACAGAAAGGTATGTGGCAGAGACACACACACATGGACAGAGAAAATCTGGCTAATCATCAGATCTATGTGACACTTGCCCCTTCAAGTCAAACCAGCACACTACCTGCACATGCCATATTCTGCCAAAACAATGAACAACCTTGGGGGGAAATTAAAAAAAAAAAGCAGAAGATCACACTCCAGAGAAGTTGCTGTTCAGGCCTGGGAAAATTTTGTTTGCAGTGATAGGTCAAATATTGTGCAGGCCAGCCTGCTTAAATTAAACACCTCCGTCATCATCTTCTTTTGTGACTATTTCCATCTGGCTTGTTACTAGAGCTTGGCAAAGCATCATATATTAAATTGGACCCTCAGTGTCATTAAAATATAAATTTCTCGTACTTGAAAGTAAATTTAAGCACACATTTAAATTAACACCCATATCCTGTTCTTTCTTTTCTGGAACTTAAGGGACCATATATTGATTGACTGATGGATAGATCAGTTGATTGATTGACTGCACTGTTAAACCATCTACTAACCAGGTTTGTTTGGGGATATGCAATCTGTTAGAAATATGAAGTAAAAGATATATAATTAAAGGTGGTATATATTTTAAAAAGATAAAGTTGTTATAAAGATTTTCCACCCTCATCTTTATAACAACTCAGAGTGGTAGGCTGAGAGAGAACAGTTGGCCCGAAGTCACACAGGGAACCCCATGGCCAAGTGGCGATTTAAACCTGGGCCTCCCCAGTTCAAGGCAACACTCTAGTCTCTATACCACATTGCCCCCCCCCCAGCTTAGACATGCACACTGAAACCAATGCAAAGCAATTATACTTCTGAAGACATTTCCCCTTCCCCCATCTTCCCATACTTTAAATTGAATGTTATCATTTTATCTGGTGAATGACTCAGAGGATTAAGTCAGTGGGCAGCCTTATACAAATATAGTAGATAAATATATCTGTCAAAGGCCCATTCTCAGCCACAGAACCTCCTAGGAAACCATGTTCCACCCAGGAGTCATAAAGCAAAGTGGATTATTCAGTGCTGAGACTCCAGCATCATGTGTCAAGTTGCACATGTGAATGAGCCATCGTAGATCCCACGCAGGACTTTCCTATCAGCTCACGTAGGCTCAGAGATGATAATAATGCTTTGGTGGGGAGTCCGTTCACACATTCACAGGCAGACATCATTTACAGATTTTGGTCTCACCCTATTTCTGCTCCCTTGGGAAACCCATGGCAATCCCAATCAGGAGACAGATACCCTTGACAGCTAACAAGAGAACCTGGTCAAAGAAAAAGGGCAGGAGACTGGAAGGACAAGAGCAAGAGAGAATGAGGAAGATTGGAACCATGACCACCTAAATGCTCTACTACCTACTCACGAAACCTTTCATTACTTTGTAAGAGAGAGATTTCTACATAAGCCCAGGGTCTCATCCATTATCAATACAATGTTTCTCCTAACCTAGTAAGAATATTGAGCAGCAGAGTGTACTGCTTATTGCAAGATTTACTAAAGCGGTGGGCTGTGTGTGTGTCTTCCTCTTTTTGTTGATGAGCACGTGTTTCGACAAGCTGAATCATCAAGTGAATGAGTCTGGAAATTATTTGAGGTTTTTCTTAAAGACACTTAAAAAACAACAACACTGTCTGGCCAAGAAAAATAAAATCACTAAAAGCATAAATAGATTCAGATCTTGGAGACACCTACTGCTGGTTTTACATTATATAAACATATAAATATCCTAACAGATCAACCCTAAGCAGGTCTCCTTAGAAATGAGTCTCTCTGTGTTCAGTCAGATGTACTGTCACAAACATGTCTGTAGCTGGCTGTGGACAACTTGTAGCTGTTAATGGATTGCTTCTCCCATCAGTTGTAGTTAACACAATGAATGATGAAGTATGATGTTCCCACTGAAAACATCTAGAAAGCTACTACTTGCCCACCAACAACATCTAGTGTGTTGGCCTCACTGATATACAGGTTTGTAGTCAATGTGAAATTGTTGGCTTGATGTGCATCTGTTTCAACATGCTAAATAATTTGTATGGATGCCTCTCTTAAATCACTAAGAGCTAGAGATATGCATCCAGCTTCAGAAATATTTGGAATTCACTGATAATTCCATATCCAGATAGTGCTAATCGTTATTCAAATCTGAATTTGATAATTCCAAATATCTGTAATAAGAATTCCTAACATTCAGAGTCTCATTTATTCCTATAGATTAGAAAGCAAAAGACTAAATTTCTGCTTGCTAGAGGGAAAAGTGAAAGTGAAACTGATTTCTCCAGAATATTTGAGTGATTTCTTGACAAATAAAACTTAAAAACACTATGGCACCAAGGCTACTGGGGGCAAAGAACTTAGTCTCTCCTAATAGGGGCTGCCATGGATTCCCCAAGGTACGGGAGATAGGGTGAGAGCAAAACCTATAAATGATGTATGTCTGCTCCAATGAAATCAAGCAACAGGCTCAGACACCAGAATGTATTTTTTCACATTGGTTCTTTCCAACTGAAAGGTGGGTATAGCTGCTTATAAATATCCTGAGCAGTTTTCTCTGTATCCTTTTCTGAACCCTCAATTTATATTTACATTCTCTACATGTCATTGTAAATTATTCACTTAAAAGAGTTAGGAATAAGATTTAGGATTAGCAGATTCATAGATGAATGTGTTATAAATCAACAGGGAAATATTGTATGAGATTTAGGCTCCTTTGGGTTATCAGGCAGGGGAATAAGATTTTGTGATACAGACACAGTTAATAGATTTTGTGTCTCCGCATGTACATGAACGATTCTCATCGGAAGGGTTTGTGTTCTGCTGTAGCAGCATCAGATACTGTTCTTCTTTGGCTAGAGTCTGCTGGTAGAATGAAACATGGGTGCAGTAGGAAAAGTAGGCCCTTGGTGAAGGCTGCAGGAATGCTGCCTGCACCCACTGCAGCCGCTTCTACCAAGAGGAGTGGGTGAGACGGAGGAAAAGGCAGCTTACAACTGCTGTTATGACTTCCCCCAAATAAAATTGGACCCCAGCTGCCTTGTTCAGCACTGACACTATGAAAGAGCAGCAGGGAACAATACATGTGTTTGTGTCTCTGCCAAGGAGGTGACAGAGAAGCCTCTGGTTCAAGGTGGGACAGATATGAGTTAACCTCAGACATGTTCCAGTGACATCTTTGTGCAATCCAGCCAGGGCAGCCAGGGCAAGGTGCCAAAAATGATGATGAAGAAGGCACTTTTCTCCCAAAGGGATGATGTGCCACAGAAAGACAAAGGTGGCATTAGTACTCAGACTGACACTGTCAGGTTGGGCAGCAGCAGTGCTGCTACTTTTGTGGTTGGGAAAGAGAATTATGAAGAGCTCCAGACATTTTCTTCAATATCAATACGATGCAGCCCCATTATATTCAAGGAAGGGTTTAAAAAAAAACCCAGCCCCCATTCCAAGCAAATCTCTCCTGTGCAAAGCAGCATTGTTGTGGATGGGAAGTCCCCTTGAAGTACATACCCATCTGACATGGGGGAGGAAAATGAGGGGACTCAGATGGGCACTGTTTCAGAAGCAGATAACACTGACATCACTCCTCCCCCCCCAGCTACACTTACTTCCTCTGTTGCTGGAACTAGTAGTGATGACAGGCTAACAATCCCTGTTAGGAACATGCAGTCAAAAACTGGAGCTCCTAAGAAGTCAATAATCTGGAAGCATTTTCAACAGTGTTCATCAGATGCTTGAATGGCTGAGTGCCTGCACTTCAAGAAGGTGCTCAAGTCTGGGCAGGACCTGGGCTACCTCTACTACATGCTCAGCCACCTGAAGGCTTAGCACAGGACATTGCTACTGACAAATGGGTACTGTGGGGACAAGTGGTTTCCTTCTTGTGATGGGTAGGAGTCATCAGAGGGCAGAGGTTGAGTCACCCAGGAAGCAGGGGGGCAGATGGGCAAATAGCAAGAGGTGGGAGGCCGCAAATGCCAGACTCATATCTCAAGAATAAGTTCCAGGCTAATTTGGAGGAACTTGGAGAGGTGCAAGAAAAGGCCTTCTGCAAATGTAAGAATGCCAGGATCACTTGTTGCTTAGTGGAGATGATAGCCCTGAATGACTTGCCATTCTCTCTGGTGGAGAACACTAGTTTCCATTGGTTGGTGGCAGAACTGGCACCCCATGACCAATTGCCATCCTGAACAACTCTTAGCCACAGGGTAGTGCTAGATTTATATTGGGGCATCAGACAACTGTTACAGTAGCAGTTGTCCATGGCACACATGGTCCATTTTAATAAATGACATCTAGAACAGCCAGGATGAAAAACATAGCTATTTGTCCCTGATAGGGCACTTGTGGGAGGTGGAGTCATTCAGACATAAAGTAACACACAAGGGCAGGATAAAGGTGAGGTCTGTTGAATGTGGCTGTGCTGGAGGACAGCCACACAGCTCACAACATCCAAGAAACTCCAAGGGACATGCAACAGCAGTGGAGTCCAGCTACAGAAAGCCAATGTCTGTTTGTCACAGACAATGGGGCAAACATGGTGGCAGCACTGTAGGCTGGGAAGGTGAAGGGGTGGCAGCATATGGCCCACACTCTTAACCTGATAGTTTGGGGTGTTTTTGAAGGGTATGGAAGACATATTCATACCTAATATAATTGAATGGACCTGGAAGGTAACAGGACATTTTCACCACAATGTCTGCGTCAGTGAGCTGTTGCAGCAGAGGCAAGAAAAATTGAGATTGCCACTGTATCACCTAATTCAGGATGTGGCAACTTGATGGAACTCCACTTTCTACATGCTTGAAAGAGTGCTGGAGCAGCAAGAGACTTCCATTGGGGTGTCTGTTCCTCTGGGCAGAGAAGAGTGGGATATCATTGGTCAAGTGGTCTATGCCCTCCGAAGCTTTAAGAGTGTGGCACAGGTCCTCAGTGGGGAGACAGCCATTCTGATCCCAATGTTCCAGGGCTTGGTTGACATGAAGGAAGGCATAATGAGAGGACAGTCTAGGTGGGTGGGGGTTTCCATAGAGGGAGAACAGTATTTTTCTGGCCTGAAGTGGCGGTCCTGGCCAGCAAGCTACAGGACTTGCTCCACTACGGGTTTGCTTCCTTGTGGAAGAAGGAATACATTCTAGCAGCCCTCTGGAACCTCCAAATTAAACAGCAGACAATGGATATTAAGCAGCAGCAAGCGGAGTGCAACTGCCAGCTGACTTTCCATCACATGCAACAGCAGCTAGTGAAGAATGTTTGGCCGGTACTGAGAGGTCACACCGAGCAGGAATAAACTAGCAATGTTCAAAGGACCCCAAACAGAAATACCAGCCATTGTTTTCTAGAGTTCAAGACCCTGACCCCTGAAATAACAAAGCAAGTTTTCTGGGACACTATCTTGACAAGCATGGCAGGGGCCTGTCCCCCAGAGACATCACCCCAGAGGAAGGACATGGCAGAGAAGGAGCCTGTTTGGGAAGTCTGGCCAAGGTGACAGTAGGACTGCTGTCTTGCCCACCACATAGTTGGGCCAGTGAGAGAGTGTCCTCTCAAGCAGTGGACATTTTCAATCCATACTGCTCACACCTGGAACCTTGATTTGTAGAAAAACTTATTTTCCTTAAGGCCAACTTACCATTGTTGGGTTTCCCTGAAATCTCCTTTAAATAAGAGAGAATGGCACACTCTGCTCACAGTTCTAGGCATGTCATGCTTCAGTCTGCTGCCCCCTCCTTCTGCTTCTTTCATTCTTCCAACTGCTACTCCAAGATTGTGCTCGCTCACTCAACTGCGCTATGCCCCATGCTGTTGGCACAATTCCCACCCACCACTACAGGCTATCTACTGCTCCAATCTGGCTGCCAGTGCTGCCCAGGGTATTTCCCCACACCCCATTGTGACTTGCTACTAGCATTCCCATTGTTCAGGGTTCAATCAGTATGCCTGTTACAGTCATTTCCTAATACCTAGGCACTGCTGGCTGGTGGTGTGTACTCTTTGTTTGGCACAATCACTGGGAAGGTGTCAGAGGACACAGGGAAATCTTTTAAAAAGGTTTTGCCTGGTTGTGTGTTTTAAAGGGGGAAAATAATGACTGTATAGTATTCATATTGACTGTAATGGAGTTTTGGATATCTGGAAATTCCAAATGTTTAAAACTCAATTCCGAATCTGAAGGGCTGTAATTCTGAATCCCAAATTTTGGTGCTAGTGCACATCCCTAATAAGAACAGCTCCCTGCTATAACCCACTGAAATGTGTACCTGGTCTAGAGAATTATCTATCCAAAACTGACAGGTCTTCTTTGAGGAAGGAATTAATTCTCACCAGGTTTCAGTTAATGTCTTTAGTCCTGAATGGCAGACTAGCAAAGTTACCTCGCCAACTACATCTTTGCACTGGAGATGACAAACTCTATGAGGTTAGTTAGGTGAAGTAAGAGTGACTGTCCCAGGTCACCCAGTAGGTTTCATGAGCCAGTAGGGATTTGAACCTAGGTTTGCTGACTTAGTCTTGTGCACTATCCAGTGTTCCCCACTAAAGTGGTTAAAAACTGGACTGGGATTGGGAATACTGGGGTTAAAGAATCATATCAAAATATCATAGTTAGTATTGAAGTAGCAGCCCTAAACTTTTAAATTGCTTTTAGTGACTTATATCTAATTTATTTGTTTAAAATATTTTTACCCCGCCTTTCTCCTTGGAAACGACCAAAGGTGGCTTACAACATTGAAAGACAATATTTAAAGTTTAAAACAATTAGTGGACAACAATGGTTGACATCATTAAAAGACAATATTTAAAGCTAACAACAATGAGTATAAAGAGCCATCTTACATTATTAAAAGGCGATATTAAAGCTAGGAATAATATGTATACAAATATTAAAGAGAGAGAGAAAAAATGTCTCTCTGAGAAATGGAAAACCCAAAAATGGAAAACACAATTAACCATTTGGCTACTTTCCTAAGTTTTAATGCTGTTCACTTCCTTTACATTCCATTGTGATCAGGTGTGATTGCAGACTAGAAAAAAACACAAACCCCTCAACTTGAACATGAACATGCTGAACTGAAATCTCATATTAAACCCTGGAAGCTTGCCAACACACTGATATCTCCTGTCAACAGTTGAGAAAGTCAGCATTAGTTGCAATTACCATGTCCATCTTATGTGACAAGTTTGACATTCTCATGCAGTTACTGAGAATCTATTTAGGATGGCCTCAATCTAAGATGGCACTAGATCAGACTAGGGTAGAGATGGGGGCTTTGTATTTACCTGACAGGTATTTACTTTGTATATACCTGACAGAACACCTCCTCCCGATGAGATCTGCCCGACCTATTCAATCTTCTCAGGTGGGGCGGTTGAGACCACTGCCAAGAGAGGCCCAGAAAGAGAAGACTAGAATCCGGGCCTTCTCGATGGTCGCTACTTACCTCTGGAATGATCTCCCACCTGAAATCTGTCTGGTCCCTTCACTGGGAATTTTTAAACAATCTTTGAAGACATGGCTTTTTAGGCAGGCTTTCTGGACTTGACATCTGAACGTGTTGCACTCTCCAGTGTTTATCTCTGTTCTGCCATCTTTTCTCTTAACCATTTATGTCTATGTCAATTTTATTTTATGGTGTATATTCTATTTTTGATTTTGATTTGTGTTTGATTTTGCTTAATTTTGAGTTTATACCCACCACTGATGGTTGTAATTTGACAATGTCTTTATTTTGTGTCTTATTTTTTTTAGTGTAAACCACCTAGAGTGGCCTTGTAGCCAGATGGGCGGTATAGAAATCGAACAAACCAACCAACCAACCAACCAACAAACCAGCCAACCAACCAACAAATCTTCTTTGAGAGGTGGATCGGAAGAGTGTAACCCTATTGGTCCTCCTGAATCTTGCTGTGGCCTTTGATATTGTCAACCATGGTGTCCTCCTGGATCAGTTGTTGGGGTTGGAGATTGGAGGTATAGCAATATGCTCGATCTAGTCCTTTGTCAACAACTGGTATCAGAGGGTTCAGCTTGGGGAGGTAGTTTCATCCCTTTGGGTACTGCAATGTGGTGTCCCACAGAGATCAACCATATCCCCATTGCTGTTTAACATCTATATGAGGCCGCTGTGAGAAGTCATCTGAAGATATGTAGTACCATGTCATCATATGTTGATGACACACAACTCTGTATCTCCTTTTCCTCTTCAGCAGGGGAAGCTGTACATACCCTGGATCACTGCCTGGCTGCTGTTATGGACTGGACGAGGGCTAACAGGCTGAAACTGAATCCTGACAAGATAGAGATCCTGTTGTTGGGAGGGAACCCTGATCAAGTAGGAGGCTGCCTACCTGACCTAGATGGGGTCACACTCACTCTGATGGATCAGGTTCACAATCTGGACTTGGCCCTCTCAAGGAAGAATCAGATCTTGTCTGTGACTAGGTCTGCCATTTTCCATCTGAGACACATTGCACACCTTCATCCCTATCTCAATGGGGAGTCCCTAACAATGTTGTTTCATGTGGTGGTAATCTTGAGAATAGACTATTACAATGCTCTTGACAGGGGACTGCCCTTGAAGGTGGTCTAGAAACTGCAGCAAGGGCAAAATGCAGCAGCCAGACTGGTGTCAGGACTATCAAAATATGATCATATCTTACCTGTCCCGGTGCATTTGTGCTGGCTGCCAGTATGCTTCCAGGCCAAATTCAAGGTGCTTATGCTGACATTTAAAGCCTTAAATGGTTTTGAACCTTGCTACTTGTCTGAGTGCCTCTACCTCAGAATAACCACTCATCCCACTTGCATGTTTCAGTCCTGGATGTTACAAGCGGCCACCCTAAGAGAGGCCTGGAAATCAACAAGTCGGAACAAGGTCTTCTCTGTGGTGGCCACCTCATTGTGAAACTCTCTCCCAGTTGAAGTGCAAATGACTCCTTCCCTCCTCTGGTTCAGAAAACAAGTGTAGACATGGCTGTTTACACAGGCCTTTCATGAACTTATCCCAGATTAAAAACATTATTATTATTATTATTATTATTATTATTATTATTATTATTAACTATTGCATCTCTCTTTTGCTGTGATCATTTGTTATCTGGTACTTATAGTTAATATGGGATTGAGTCTCTTCTGTTTGCTGTTTTAAGTTGATGATTATCATTGAATTTTATTATTGACATTTATTTATATTAACGGTGTGATGTTATAAGCTGTCTAGAGTAGTGGTTTGGCCACTAGTTGGGTGTGGTAAAAAAAATCTAAATAAACAAATAAGTAAAAACAAAAGAGACAACCATATAAAAAAGAAGCATGGATCAACACTAAATGTGTACAAGGGCTGAACTGATGAATAAGGCTTAGCTTAGCATTTGTGGGAACTAGTGCAAAGTAGACAGTGGGTTGCTTTCAGGATGAGTCATGTTGGCTTGAGGATCATTAAAAGAAAAACAGGAGGGTAGAAACAGTGAGGAGTGCAAGAGTGTAGAATTACATATAGGCCCTTTCTGCAAAAATCAATGCCGTATGTAACAAAAATACAGATTTCAATTTCATCTGGTTATTTTGATATCTGTGCTGCCAATAGCTAGTCAATAAATATTGGGGCAGTTGATTAAGAGAAATTTAACAAATAGGTAGAGACACAGGTTTAAGAAAGCAGCAGAATGTACATTGCTCCCAGTTCCAACTTCATACAGAAAAGTCAGCATTCTGGATACTATTGGCTTAGGCCCACAGAACCCAAGCCCAGCTCTCTGCTTCTGTGGACTCATTCACAAAATGGTGTTGTCTCTGGTCATTCTTGGGTTGTTCTGGATCATTCTGGTATTTTCAGTTGCAGATTTCAATAGATCATCCCCATACATGGAGAGAATATTTGTTGCTGGATGTACTGGGTTGTCCCAGTACCCCCGAATCACACATCTGGAATGGCTCCCCGACATCTCATTCCCAACACTGATTGCCCTCCCCTTTTGCCTACCTTCCCTGCCCCCTGCCAACCTTCTTCACCCTCTACTCCTTCCCCTCCTTGATATATCCATCCACAGGGCACAGAGGGGTGGAGACTGACCAGCAGAAAAATGCCTGAAAGGAAACATCATCAGATAACAGCCTCCCACCAAGTATGCATATCAGCACAGAATGATGCAGCACTAGGACCCACACAAGCAGATCCTGCACCGGAGCAAAGCAGAACAAAAATATCCCACCACCTGGTGGTAGTTTGAAAAAAGTAAATAAAGCAAGGTCTTTCGTCTCACTTTGACTTTGTTGACACTGCATTCAGTGGACACCAAGGGGCAGTAAGGAAGGAGTATCATAGGAGTGAGGAAGGAAATTAAACAAATGTTTCCTGTGTATGGTCTTGCTGTTTCTCTTCGTATTTGATCCAAGCTCAGCAATTGCCATCTATTGTGCTGTATGCAGCTACACCACAACATCCTTTGCTGGGAATAATATCTGCTTTTGTCTTTTTCAGAAAATTTATGGGGCTTAAATTTGTTCCTGTGGACATGGCAACTGAATACCACAGCTGTCAAGTACACAGTTCTGGCCATGTTTTGCCTTAAGTTGGGGTGGTCAATGTCTGAGGGGTACAATGGCCATTCATTCTTGCCCTGAATTTTAAAAGGTATTACACTTCTCCTAGCGGGTAAATTGGCTTTATATAGGAAGGATGGGAAGGAAGATTAAAGACCTGAAGAAATAGGGCAATGAACAAGTGCCATGAAACTGAAAAAAACACCAGCAAATAAGTATGTAGAAGAACACTAGAAAAATAAATTCACTTCATAGGAGGGAAGCACAACAGGATAAACTTAAAATTTTGTGACCCGGGGCTTAGACTAGTAACTGTATACAAGGTGATATGTGAGAGAAGTGTGTGGAAGGGGAGTACCACTGAGAGATTAGAAATTTACAGCACAAAGGATGGGATAAAGGAAATTAGCACAGAAAGGTGGGATAAAGGGGGTTTCTCTTTGTACAATGTTTCTGAATCATTTCTTGGTTCCAGGGCACCAGGTTTGTTCAAATGATCTCACTGGGCAGAAATAAACATTACAGATCTTTAGTAGAAGGAATTCCTTAACCCTTGAGAGTAATTTACAAATCAGCTTGCTTCATTTTGTGATCAGGATTTAAGCACAGGATCCCTTTAACGTGATTTTTCAAACATAAGAATCTACTTGAATCACAGTTCTCCAACATTAACATTCTTTCAGCCAGAATATCCAGCTGGATTATCTGTGACATCTGTAATGGGGGACAAGAAAACATGGGCCTTGCCCTAGATCATTCTGCAATAGAAGGCACACACTTTAAGAAGGTATGTGAAATGATGAGCTTATCCACACTGGCATATAGTTATTGTATATGGTTCCCTGATAGCACTGTTTGGCACAGAAAAAAAGACCTCGTCCACTTATAATACTACTTCAAATAACCCATTCTTCTCCTTCAAGAGCTGTCCCATATGTTTCTGGCACAGGGCTAGGGTATGCAATCTTTTCATCCATCCTCAGAAAGATCAGTACCACACCCAGCAGAAAGACCACTGTTAACAACCGCTAACGACCATGACAATGGGTGGAGAACTGCAGAAGGGGGATTTCCACTCACCCCCAGTCCTTTGTCCATCTAATGATCCTATTCAGACAGGGAGAAGTGAAACCAATGTGGAGGATATATCAGGGGTCTCCTACCAACTCTCCTCAGACTGAAGAAGCTACCTGGATGAGTAGCGAAATGTTTCAACCTAATAGGAAAGAAGTCCAGTTGTCATGACTCAGCTTCCAGATACCCTCACCTGGATGACTGAGAATCTTCACAGATATAAAGTACATGGAAATGAGATCCAGCCTGACTGATCTGTGCCCAAGCTGGACAGTTTTGGTCCAAATGTAGGGCTTCAACTTTTTATGGTGGGCTGGAGAGATTTCCCAGCAGACAGAAGAGTAGCTTAAAGCAAGATCACTACCATTAAAGCAACCCATTCCAGTGCGATCAGGCACAGATATTTGCAGCCATCTGACCGCATCCTAAAATGGAGTTGAGAGAGAAATCTGGGGGGAAAAGGTAGGTGTGGGTAAGACAGAACTAGCTGCAGTTACTAGGTGACATTGAGAAAAGCACCTGGGAAAAGAATCAGAAATAATGTATTGCCTCTTTTTTGTTTTTTGTTTTGTTTTTTGCAATCTTGGGTTTGAGAGTTGTTGTTTTTCCAAAGAAAGAGCCTAAAAGGAGGGGTCTACATGGTTATTGCTGTTACTTATTTGATTTATATTCGGTCTTCCTCCCCAAAAATGACACATACCCACTAACAATATTGAAGAAGAAGAAGAATTACTTGTGAATGCACATTGAATCAGGTTAAAGAACAAAAAAACAAGTCCAAGAAGGCAGGATAACTAATAAAACCTGATTTCTTTTCTTCTTACTTTTGGTCCAATTATTGTTCATATTGTCATTTTGTTAACTGGAAAAAAATGCCTTCAGTATTTCTTTGCTTCATTTTAGAAAGGGGGATGTTGATTTAGAAAATTGCTGAGCAGCAAATCATCCCTTGATTATAGTTTGCCTTGATTATATATTTTGCCTAGCAATAGAAGGCTCTCAGAATCCAGTGGATGGTGCTCCTGAAACTGATAGTCTAGTCACAAAAGGGGCTTTCCTGACTTCCTGTCTGTTTTTCCACATGGTATTTGTTTGTATTAATGTCTGCATTGGCTTTTCCTACGCTGACCTGGGGATGTTTCTCTGACTTCAAGCTTCCTGAAGCAAAGTCTCCTTCAAAGTGATGGAGGGGGTGGAACAGAAAAAGAGCTTGAGCTGGTTGTTTCAGTTACATTGAGAGAGACTAAACCAAGGGAGAAAGTTTTTCACGTGGGTGCCAAAACAGATGTGGTGTGTGCTATACATGGTGGACCGGTCAGAGGCTTGAGTGTGTTCTGGAAGACACACTGCTTATGCTGACTGTGTGGTCTGGAGAAGGCATTTTGGGGGCTGGGGGGAAAAACAATGGTGAGAAGCAAAGTGAAGGCTGTTTACCTCAGGACAGTCGCTTTCAAAAGGCTGCTGGACACAGAATAAAATCAACAACATGGGATCTTGAGAGGTTTCTAAAAGAGGAGGAAGAAGGATCAAAGGTTACCATCACATTTAAAAAATAATACTAGTAATAATACTCTTAGAACTGCAGAGCTGGAAAGGACCTTGTGATACATTGAGTCCAGCCTCATATCAAGGAGGCACAGTGGGGAATCAGACTCCCAACCTCTGTCTAAACCACTGAGCTACCCAGCAGTGCTAGTTGTAGATTACAGTAACTTTTAATGAAAGGTTTTAAACCACAGCGATTGTCGCAACCCTCTTTTCTTCTTTTCATTCAATAATAAGTATATATTGTGAAAACATGAGAAGGAGAAAAACTAGGGATGATTTTAAATTTTAAAAATTCGGTGTTTCAGCCATCCTTTGCCTACACACTGCTAAACTCAGAACCTAAGCTTCTTGAAACTGCTTTTCATTTTAAAGAGGTAAGATTATAATGGCTTGGTTACATGCACTTACAGTATGTATAATATTTAGGTTGCTCCTTGGGTACAGGAGGTTCTTTTAAAATCTTAACAGTAAATGATTTGCCTGCATTCTGTAACCGAATGTGTAATAATTGCCAAATATATTCCAAAGATACCCCAAGGTATAGTACTGGGACATGTCATTTAGTCAAACAGTTAAACGCAAGGCAGCAGCTTGTGGAAGACTATGAAATGGGGAATGTAGGAACAAGGCCAAGCTGACCTTCAGTCTCATTTTGGACTAAGCAGAATTCTTCCGACTACTCCTGCTCTGAGGTTTACTGTTCTGAGGAAAAATTCCAGACAGAATACTCAGCCTTGGTGAAGTCTGTTGACCTGCTGTTGGATCCATGCAGGGAAACAGATTTCAGGCCAAAACACCAGACTTGAGAGAACAGAATACTAGTGATTTTACAGCCAACCTTCTCATTTCAAGGTACTAAAAATAATTTGGTGTGTTGTTTTTCTCACCCTCTATACCCTAAGTTGCCAACTGACAGCTTGTAGGGACTTTAAGCCAGACTCAGAATAGAATACCTACCATCTATTGATTTCATGCCATTTTTATCTTGCCCTTCTTTAAATGAGTTCAGGATGGCATGCATTCCTGCTCCTCCTTTCCTCTTCACAATAGCCTTGCAAGGTGGGTTAAAGATCAAATTTTCTTCTGCCCTTATTCTGTGCAGGTTTCTTTCTCCACAAATGTGTACATATTGTTGTCTACATTTTTCAAATATATATAGGGTATATTATACATAACACACACACACACGTACACATACACAGGCACTGAAGTGTGTTTGTGGATAATTCAGATAACCTGTTGCTGGGAAACATATGGATTTCTGGCAGCAAATTACTTTCCAGGAGGTACAGATTAAGTAAGTCCATAAAAAAACTGATAAAGCAACATTTCAGCCATCCTGAGTAAGAACCTGAGTCCAGGATATTAGGCAGATGGGCCACCAGCTCAAACCTTAGATAATATATGTGTGCATTTAAATTCTCTACTGCATAGGGGACTTAGCAGCAGGAGCTTTTCTTTTCTTTGTTGTCGTTGTTATCTCCAGTCCTGTAGTCTCTCTTTCCCATCTCCTTTAAGGAGGAATCCTATCAGATCCAGACACCAGGCAAAGACAGGTGACAGAGTCAAGCAACGTAAAGGGACATGCGTGTCCTCTGCAGAACTTGGAAAGCTATTATTTAACAGTAATTAATTGTGGTTAAAGTTCCAGGGCCCTCAGAGAAATTAGTTGCTATTATAATTTCAATTTTAAAAATATAACTTTGAAACTGTTTCTCAAAAGTAACTGGGATGCTTGCTTTTTAAAGCCTTTTAAAAGAAGATTTGAAGTACTTCTTAAAAAGACGCCGAATGCTACAAGTCACTGGCCGGTGGGGCAAATGTGCTGTGCGTCTATGCACCACCTCAGCACCCACAACAAAGCATAAGGCAGCACGGCAACCACTTGCCATTTAGTGAGGCTCCACAGGCATAACAAAGTGAGTGTTGCATCAGAAAAGGTGTGATGTTATCCAGATGTAACCTTACTCATGGGGGGAAAGAGTTAATAAGTAACTAGTTAAGTGAGGGAAAGATGGTGGGGGAAAACCTGTGAGAAAGAGAGAAAATGGTACAAAGCAAGGGGAAAAGAATGGCATTTGGACATGGAGGTTGGGAGGAGAATTCCAATAGGGTCAGTACGCAACCCAGTCCTTAAAGCAGTGAAAAATCCAGCTCTCTCTTTTTTGGTCCTCTTTGGCCAACAACCAGTACTGTCCATGAAAAGGCTCACTGTCATCCAAGCATACTGTTACTCTGCCATTTTGAAATGTCTTTCCTGAGAAGACTTTCCTTACTCCATCTCTGTTGTTCTTTAGATGGGCAGTAAAGATAAGTTTATTTCAAGCTTTGGACTTCTAGAAAAATGTGTTGTTGTTTTTTTTAAAAGAAAACCCACTGGAGTAGATTATAGGTAGCAAGAGAGGTTTCTCTGAATCAAAGTCTGTTGCTTGGGTGCAAATTTCCAAATTTCCAACAACAAACTTCAAGAGGAAATAGTTTGATTTGTTTTTCCTTAAAAGAATGATTCTTGTTCTAAAAGCTTCAAAAAGTTTCAAAAGACTTGATGTAAAGCTGTGGTCACATGAGGGAAATGTTCCCTAGTTATACCCCTCTTAGATCATTGCATAAATTTCTGGTCACATGACGCATGGCCAGTATCAAATCATTTGCCCAGCCAGCAGTGTAACTATGGCTTATTTCCCCCTTGCCAGGAGGCTTCTATTATTTTGTTCCAATGGTGTTTCAATATATTCCTTAGCAGTATGATATGTGTACATGACCTTATCAATTCTTTTCCAAAACCAAGTCACCAGGGAAGGAGGCTGCCATTACTGGCACATGGCTGCCCTGCTACAATTTTTTTTAAAAATGCAGCAGTATGTCGATACATAGGTAGACTTATGTCAATGGCCAGGGCATTGGTAGGTGTTGCATCACTCTACCTAGTTTCCAGCAAGTGACACAGCCCTGGATGGGAGTGCTGCACCCATTGAGCGCAATGCAGTTCTTCCAGAGGCACCACTGCAACAGAGGAAATTTTATCAAACAGGAACCCCTACCCAACATATTTTATGTATAATTATTTTTTTAAAAAAAATTAAAGTAAGAGGCTGCAGTGACCCAGAAAACAAAGGAGAAGATAAATTGGTACCATGGTGTAGCTGGCCATAACAATTCAAGTGGAGAAAATGAATTGGTAATATTAAAACACATTGGGGGGTTCGTTCAGATATACATACCATGTGGCTGAGATTCAGTACACCAAAGGTATGGAAAGTATCATTAGCACAGGGGAACATTTCCATGGTGTGACCATGGCCTAAGTGTGTATTTACTGACTACAGCAAAGTGTTTGACTATGTAGATCATGAAAAGGTATGGTTTGTTCTGAAAGAAATGGGACTGCCTCAGCACTTGATTATTCTGATGCATAACCTGTATTGTGGATAAGAAGCTACTGTTAGAACAGAATATGGCGAGCCAGAATGGTTTCCCATAAGCAAAGGTGTCAGTCAAGGGTGCATTTTATCTCCTTGTCTATTCAAACCCTATACAGAACATATATGGAAAGTGGGACTAGATTCAGATGAAGGAAGGAGTGAACATTGGTGGAAAAAACATTGATACTTTGGGCACATCATGAGAAGGAAGGATTCTCTGGAAAAGGCAATAATGCTGGGATAGATCGAAGGCAGCAGGAAAAGAGGAAGACCAAACACAAGATGGCTTGACTCCCTAAAGAACTACAGACTTGTATTTACAAAAGCCAAGCAGGGCTGTTGAGGGTGGGACATTCTGGATATTGCTTATTCATAGTCAAAAGAAACTAGACAGCATGTAACCACAAGTGTGTATTGTCTTTGGAATAGATCTTGACATCAGATCTTGATACCAGATCTTGAGAAACTTCCTTTGGAGGGACTCTAGCCAGCATGGCTACAATTTGGAGAACTGTTCTTCAAAAAACAGTAACTTCTACAAGCTCTGGAAAGTGATACAGTTATATTAAAGAAATTATTCTTGGTTTTCTTCTGATTAGCATGTTCATGAGACCATCCTCCTTTAGGAAGCATCAAAGGAGAGGAAGAATTTCATCTGAACCATGGTGCAGAAGAAGTTAACTTTCCCTCTGCACAGCACTTACCTGATCTTGATTCTTCCAAAACCAAAACCAAACCAACGCATGCCTGTCTTCATATATGCAAAACCCAAATTGGCATCTGAAATTGGCAACTGCCTTTCTATCATTTCTGTTTGCCTTGCCGAGCAATCCTGTAGGTGTCTACTCAGATGTTGGTCTCAGTGCCTGCAATCTCCCTCTCTCCCATCCTGCTGAGAATAGAAGTGGCAAACCCAGCACAGACACTTCACATAATGCCAGAGTACTTGTTTTCCTATGTGGTCCATGCCTGTCTGTGAGTTCCACATGTGTGAATTTCAAATCCCATTTCCCTTTGCTGGAAATCTATAGAAAAAGCATTCATTATTTTAGAAACTGAACCCATATGTACTTAAACACAACTGAAATATATCAACCAATGCGAGTGTAACAGCAGGTATATAATTACCTAGGTTTAAGTGTCGTCTATGTGGCAAAGCTAAGGAACAAAACAAAAACTGTACGTTATTCCCCTAGAGATATATTTATATACTATGATTCCTATGTTTCGTTCCGCTTGGAGAAGATGCAAGCACCACCTCCACCAGAAAGGTAGTGAAATGCTTCAGCTAGAGCAGTTCCTTGCCGTCTTTGCCAAAGGAAACGTGGGCACTACTGTAAGAATAAGTAGTGTAGCAATGGCTAGAATTCTATTGCAGATCCGCATTTCGGTAAGAGGAAACATGTACATCTTGGCAGCAAAGTTCTGCTCACTAATGAGGTATTGATTGCATTCCTGGGTGTGCACATGCCCAGGAATGCAACTAGCATGAGCAACAGTTTGGCTCCAGGACATAACACAATTTCCTTTGGCCCAAGATTCTGGCCAATAAGCTCTTTCCAAGGTTTGGGAAAAACATGGACAGGGCTGAATAAAGCTTGCAAGCAATGCCTACCTATGCCAGCTGTCAGAACTTCTACAGCAAACCAATGGTTCAGTGTGAAAGTTCCCTCATTAACAGTGAGATGGATGATCCCGCTCTACATTTCACAGAAATCAGCTGTACCAACATAAAGAGTTCAACTGATTTTAGTGGAACTTAACTTGGAGCTACATAAAGAGTTCAACTGATTTTAGTGGAACTTAACTTGGAACTTAACTTGCACAGGGCTCCTTTTGTTCTGTTCAGTGGAAGCTATCTGTGTTGTTGGGTCGTGAGACAGGAATGCCCTTCAAATGTTATCCATGCATGTAGTGTACATGGTGGTAACTGGGAGCCGTCCCATGCTACTGACACCTAACTACAGGTCACATACCTTCCTCTTCCTGCCTCTAACATCCAGTCAAAGGCACCTTATGTGGCCGAGGTCCTCTATCATATAGGGTCTCTATCTACTGCAAGCTAGTATGATATAATGGTTAGAGTGTTGGACTAGGGCCCAGGATTCCTGGGTTCAAATCCTCACTCAGCCGTAGAAACTCACTGAGGAGTGGCACTGGGTAAATCACCTCTTAAACATAAATCTGTGCCAATGGTAATACAGGATCCATTTTAACCCTTCCCAGATGTAAATTTCATTAACTATCTAAAGATTATAATTTTTTATACTTTTCACATAATAAACTGTAAACATTACTCCCAAAAGCACACATTTGGCTTTGGAAAGTAATAGTGAAAACATGTTTCAAAATCCAATTCTGCATTTTCCTTCCTTCCTTCCTTCCTTCCTTCCTTCCTTCCTTCCTTCCTTCCTTCCTTCCTTCCTTCCTTCCTTCCTATTAGTCTTTAAGATAAGTGCAATCTAAGTGTGAGCTTTCCAAGTAAGTGTTATTTATTTGTGTTACATGTCTCCCCTTCCTTCCTTCAAGGAGCTTAAGGCAGCATGCCTGGCTCCTCTACAATCCTGTGACGTCATTCAGGCTGAAAGAGGGTGACTGGCCCACAGTTACCCAGCAAATTTCATCGCTCCTTGGGAAATAGAACCTAGCACTCCCAAGTCCCACTTCAACATGCTTAACCACTGCACCACACACTATTTGGAAATATTTGAAATTTCCCCCCCAATATCAAATTGCAGAAATGCTGTTTTTTATTAATCCAATCAAATGCCAGTTCCAATACTGGTGTCACCAACAGTAAAATCTTTTAACCTTGATCTAAAAGTAAATTGTACAGTACAGTTAGCGCTTCATTAAAAACATTAAAAATCTTAAGAAATGAAAGATGTCCACTTCTTCTAGGATGGGTTTTCCTCCCCGCTGCTGTTATTTTTGTTTTGTGGAACAAAAACATGAACTTCATGTACAAGACTGGTTGCTGAGGCATAGAGTTTTGAAGGAATTACATCCCTGGAAGGAAAAAAATGCTATCAGCTTCTCATTGTGAAGGTGCCATCTTGTATAGGCTGACCCTAAGAGATTTGCTGCAGCATGATTTGTCTGTAACAAAATGTACTTACTTAGTCTGCTGGGAAAGGAATTCATATAAGGGCTTTCTTTAGCTTCCTCTCGAATCTCCATATTTTCTATCTCAGGCATTAGAAAAACCATGGAAAATGCCTTTCCTACCTTCTTTTGCCAAGCAAAGAACTATATGGTCCTTAAACTAGGATATTCCATTTGTTTTCACATTGCTAATATCTACTGACCTACCTTCTGTAAACTTGTCTAATCTTCTTTTGAAATATACTTTTGAAAGATACTTGGATGTCCCAGATTCAGTTTGCTACCTTGAGATCCATTTGAACTAGAGTACTTTTGATAGGCTGAGGGCTCTGTTTCTAGAAATTGCAGATCTGAATACCCATAAAAACTATTTCTGATGTGCTTAATTTGTCTCTTTATATTGGTGAATTACCATTCATTTGGATGTAAGGCTGAGACAGTCTACTGCATAAAGAAAGCTGTAAGGCTAATTTTAATAATTATCGACTTGTGTGTTCTTTAGGCCTTGTTCAAATTACTTGAGAAAACGTCCACTATAGCGGGATTTGCCTGCTTATATATTATTAACCCCATTTCAGCCAAGATCTGGTCTGTTCACTTCATTATCTGTAATTCCTGTCAAGGCAATTTACAGTACTTAATAATCTAAGAATTGTTAGATTATATAATAGATTTCTATTTCATTGTAATTCCTACTAGGCTGACCCAAGCCACTGTGATTTGACAAATCACAGATTAGCACTGCTGAATATGCATTGAGCTATTGAATGGGTTTGACAATAGTTCCATTCACTTAAGGAGGCATTTTAAAATTCATGAAGAACAGAGGTGTCTGAGGAGATCATAACTGATATAGTAGTCTTTTTGAGGTGGTGTGGGGAAGAGTCTACTAAAAAGCTCATTTACTTTCAGAAATTAAAAAATTCATAGAAAACAGATACATAGAAACACACACAAAAAACCCACACACCTTGAAAGCCCATGTCAATTAATTCTCATATGCTTTCCTTAGTAACAAACTATACATTTTGTTATTGTACAACTTCAGGCATTACCTATCCATTTAGAGCCACCACGGATAGACAGAGGGATGGATGGGGAGAAGATCTTGCCAAAACTCCATCTGTTTCTGGTGATGGGTCTGAAGAGTCTTCGATAGATGATTTTCCAGTGTCGCTAATAGAGATTCGTATGAAGTAACCTGCGCGGTGCCACAGGTGCTGCATGGATCCTCCCCCCACTTCCTGGGCTGGCTGGGCCACTCACTTTGCGTCATGTGCCACCAGGGTCCATCTTCTCTGGTGGCACTCCAATCTAGGCAGGAGATCAGACTGCCCATCCCCACCTCCTCTGTCAGCTGACCACTCCAACAAAGAGGCAGGATGGGGATTCTCCAAGCTTAGCCAATGAGTGGTCAGCTGCAGGAGGAGGAGGCAACGGGAAGCTGAGCTCTTACCTGGATTGGAGCACCACCAGAGAAGAAGGACCCCAGCAGTGTGCAATGCAAGGTGAGTGCCCCAGCTGGCCCAGGGGGTAAGGGTAGGATCTGCGAGGCATTTGTGGTGTTGCACAAGTTACTTCGTACAAAGAGGCACAACTTAAGTCATGCCCATCTCTAGTCCCTACTAATGCAGAGAGCCCCCATGGTTAGCAGAAGCTCTCCTTATTCAGACTCACCACTTTCGATGTGTAGGAGGACAGTGCATTTAATTTTATTTTATTTCTATGCCTTCTTTCTCTCAATTAAGAGACCCAGTGGGGCTAGACTGACAATGGAGTGTGCAAGCTAGAATTCTCTCCTCCGTCCACGGCAACCCAAAGAGGATAACTAATGCCAGAAAAGGAATCTTCTCTCTCCAGAATAATGGCATGATCTGGCCTTCCTCCCTGCCCCTTAAATTTCACTCTTTTAATTGACAGGAAATGTCACAAGCATTTGAAAAATGCATAAAATGTATTTATTTATGTTTTTAGTCAGTGGAATTTCTGAATTGCTCAGCAGAACAGGCTCAGAGACAAACCTTTAGGATAAAACATTTTCAAAATGAGTTTGGAGTAAGAATCACACAAGGCATGTATTTATGAAGATCAGGACCAACAGCCAGTAACTATTCCCTGGTGTTAGCTTCTTAGCCACAGATCAGCCAAATCATCATTGGCATTGCCACTGCCACTATCTCTATGTCATTTTAATATTACAGTGGGTTGCTGTATGGAATTAATATTTACAATACTTCACCAACCTGCATATAAGGGCACGGCTAACCTGGCAAAGGAGTAATGTCATGTTACATGCTGATGTCATTCCATTGTCCTAGATCATATAGGATGCGTTCAATCCATACTGTGATGCCAAAGCCACGAGAATTCTGCTGTCAGTGTTGCATAGAGATAAGAGTGGGTAAAGGAGGGAAGGGAAAAGGGGAGGAGAACAGAAGGCTCGTACTGTGCTATTACTCTACCAATATACCACTTTTGTTATTTTTTTAAAAAAAGGACAAGGGGGGCTTGATTGTCCCATGAAACAGTAGAGACTATGAATTGATACTAAATTAAAGAGCAGTGTAGCCTGCTATGACGCTTCAAATAGAAATAAATGAATTGATGCAGTTAAAAACAATGTGAACGCTGTTGCCGATATATATACCATGTGACTGCTAGAAAAACGTATTGGTACAACAGAGGTATGAAAATAATTGGTATAACTGGGGTTCTTTTCTCACATGTGATCAAGCCCATAGTAAGGAAGATGTTAGGAAACTGATAAGTGTCTGCTATGAAACTGTTATAAGAAGTCTGTCAAGCACAGACCAAATCCATACCAAGTCAAATACTCAATTATTGTTACCTTATTCTTCAACATATTTTTAAGAAAACATTCTTAAAGTTTACTATGACTGAATGATTATTCTTTTGTCTGCTGACACAAACACACACACACACATGTCAAGGGAGAATATTATTCATAATCTTTTTCCCCCCAAAACACACACTTAATCTGTTGTGTGCAAACAGAAAAACTCAACAATTTTCACGGTGGCCACGTGGATTCATTTAGAGAGGACAGCTTTCTGTTTGAAACATTGTCCAGTCTAATCCAATTAGAGATCAAGGACTCCACAATTATGTGGACAAGAGACAGATCATACAGATCATTGGTTGACATTTTTCTGCAATTAGATAACAGGTATTTTATCTCTATTTTAATACTATGTTTTATGTCCACTGTCAAGGTCCCCAGGCCCAGTTTCCCTTCTATAACCACTCTGCCACACTACCTCTTGCTTTCTCTGAGTGGCAGCACCCCAGAACAAGCAAGTAGGGGAGACACTACAAGTTTTGTCTGGGATCTTTTGAACCTCAGCAAGCCTTCAGTTTGCTAGGCAACACATTCTTTAGTGGTTGCCACTTAAAACTATGATAGGTTGCCACCAGCTCCCATTGAAATCAATATTAATGATTTAGTAGCTTAACTGAGGCAAGGACTGGATAATTAGTACTACACCTCCCTTCTCAGTTATCATTCTGACACTGGCTTGAAAGGATTTGTAAAGTTTATTTTAAAGGATAAGGGGGGGAAAAGGATAATTCAAAAAAAGAAAAGAAAAAAGAAAAGTAGTTCCAGATCCACAACATTTGTGGGTGCAGGATTACAGGACTGAAAGTAGAAACACCAGAAAATAATAAACACTGTCCTATCTCATACGTAAGTGGAGTGATAAAGTAAAATTGGAGAAACACTCTCTGTGTTTCCTGGAAATAAGTTCTTACATGCTGCACAGAGGTCTACTCATGAGTAATGTTGCTGCCAGGAAATGAAGCATGGCTTCCCCAAGCTATGCTAAGATTCACAATACTCAAATTCTAAATTCCATTTTACACCCATTAATGCTCCATTGGCACCTGGGCTGACCATTACATAATTACTCTTAAACCTCTTTGATGATTCTTAAATGATTTCTTTCCCTAACTCACCAGTACCACCATTTGGTAACTACTTTGATATATACATACATATATAATAGGTAAACAAACATAAAGTTTGAATGTTAGGCTCCTCCTGGAAGTGTTCTTGATCTCAAGTCCCCTTTGATGTCATCAAGGGCAAAGATGCAGAAACAAGAGATTGGGAAAGAGGTAAAAGTTCATATTCTCATGCCATTACAGACAGACAGAAAATTCCATAAAATGTATTTCATTTTCCTCTTCCTTAATCTCTTCACATCTGTATTTTTAGCTCTCTATATAAATCACCATGTACACATTTTGTACAGACCTATGTTCTCTCTGCATTTCTCCTTATTTAGCAATGCCACCCTATTCATTTAATCTTGACAAAATCAAATTTTGTTTTGTTAACTGATGTGCTATATTTCTAGTCTCTCTTTTAAGCCAGAGCCCTCAGAAGGTAATTTTTATGAAGCAACCCAACAGCAGCAGCAACAAAAATGTGTGAGCGCCCCCCCCATATCCTCCTCCATGATGGCATGACAGGTGCTTGCAGAAACAAGTTCTTTATTAGAGGAACAGAACCACTTCTGGGTTTTATTGGGCCAAACAACAACACTTTTTTACTTTAGGGCACCAGGAAGTTGACTTCACTCCCAAAGTTTTTTTTTTGGGGGGGGGGAATCCTTGCCACTCTTTCACTGGGAGGAGCGGAACCCCCACCTCCTCTACAAGTTTGAGGGCACCTCTCAGGTGAACCAGACATGGAGTGCTGCAACACAGGTGCTGTATGCAATCAGGCAGCTGTCCTTGGAAGAGTGAAGCATGAGCTTCTTCTCCTGCTATGCCTCCATAGTCCCCACTGGTGGCAGCCACCCCATAGGTGAGGTAATCGTCTCAAGAGGCATAGCCAAATGCTGCCCAGACCTGGCTAGGCTTTCCGGTGTGGATTGCTGCTGAGGGAGGAGGCACAGGAGCAGGGCCTACTGACTGACTGTGAGTAGGCTGACCGGGAGGTCTCTGCTCCAGAGCCGCTTGCCCCTGCTGCTCCCTCTGCCGGCAGCGTGCTTGTCTCTGATTCTTGAACCTCCAAGCCTTGCATCACCTGGCGACACCCTGGCAGACTTGGGCAGCCTCCTCAGGTGGCACCAGGAACTCCACCCAGTGTCTCCAGTGTCCAGTGTGTCAGGATCATGGTGGTGGATGGTCTCCTAGCCATCCATCAATTGCTCTGACAAAGGCAGTATCTTCTGGGCCTCAAATGCCTCTCAGTCCATAGCGTCAGTCCAACAGTCCTCTTCTCCTGCCTCACTCTCCTCTTTAAATCCCATCCCGGACATCACTACACCTGTGGCTTCAAGGGCATTGTCCACTCCTCTGCTGCCAACATCCCAGTCCACAGGTGAACTGTGGGTTTGGAATCTTGCCCTGACTCTCAGGGAGGAGGAGAGCCAACACTCGCTGGAGGGAGGATCAGGGCCAGTCCCAGAAAATTACATGATTAACAAATTAATTAAAAACAATTACTAGTTTCAAAATAGCAGCATTATAACTCCATAACTAGCTGAAGCTTCAACATACTACCATATTTTAAAGCAACCTAAAATAAGTAGGTTTGCAAGACCTCTTTGATATTTCAATTGGGAAGATATTACATAAATGCTGTTGACTTCCTGCAATGCAAGGTACTCAAAAGGATAAATAACAAAAGATAAAATGCCTTGACAAACTGAACCTAAGAAAAATCTACAGATCTATTTAATGGCATAGGAGCCTTGTTCTCACTAAAATATTTGTGTGTGTGTGTTCATATGTGGTTGTCATGGAAACCAAGGGCAAATGTACAGAAATCTCAGCAATTCCAGTGGCAGTACTTATGTGCCTTGCATGGAACCCATGCCATCATTCATCACTCTTCTCTAGTGGTGCAGTGGTCTAGAGACCTGGGTCCTGTTCACACATGCATCTCCAGATTTCTCATTATTTGGAGGATGCTGAGCAAATTTGATCACTGGCAACAGAGTCCCCATCAAGACTGCACTTCAAATTATTGCAAAATCCACAGTCAGGCAATATCTTTATTATGATATTCACAAAATAGAAATCAAACTTTACCCTTTGATCCAATCAGGATTTATTCCAAGCTTTATTATTTTGTTCCAATCAAGCAATCACGTGACGTTTTGGTTGGTTCTACTGTAGCTACTACCTGGCTTTGGATTTTGCGATTTTCTTTTTCTGTGGACAAACATGGCTTCCTTTTATCTGAAACAAACCCTCTTCATCTCCAGACATGATACGAAAGCTTTATCTACAGAGAGTTCACTTTTACATTTTTCATGTAATTCCCCTAGAGAAAAGGTGAACAACTTTTGGCCCACCAAATTATTTGAATGACAGGTCTCACAATCCTTTCCCATTGGTCATGTTGGTGGGGCTGATGGGACTTCTAAGCCAAAGGTCCTGCATCAGTACTATTTGTGGTTGTGATGCGGTGAGCTTGCATTTGTGAAACAGCTCTTACTTCGTCTTCAACTTCCATGAGTTATCTTGAGCAAGTGCTACATCTAGTGAGCCCAGCCACTGGACATAAAGAGGTATGCATATCATGCAGTTGATTTTAACAATCACAAAAGGACTGCAAATTGTTAGTTGTTTAATGTATTATGTTTTTACTGCCAGAGAGGGGAGACGTACTTGTGGAAATTTCTGTCTCAAGAGCCAAAATAACTTGACTAAGCTTGAGTACTTTGCATACTGTGCTTCAGATAGCAAAATGTATTGGGCTACGCCTGACTATCACAGATTACAGTTCTTCAGTATGGAAAGCTTTGCTACAAATCAATAAACCTTTCTTACCTGTCTGTTTCAGAATTACTTATTCTTTCATGTACAGCTGCTGTTACCCCTCTGAGTCCAACTGCTGAATAGGACAAGTTAAACATTTTCAAAAACCCTATGAAACAAACTCATAGATCTTTTGTATGGACAGATCCATGTTAGCCAGAAAGCAGTCTTTTTATTCAGCAGTAGAGAAGGGAGCTTTGTATTTGTACACTAATACAAAACCCGGTGGTACAGGTAGCCAGCCTGATCACCACCTGCTCCCAGAACCCACCGGACCACTTACCATGTGGTACGCATGACCAGCATCATCATCAGCGCCCCAATCCCTGCAGTCGCAGCCCTGCCTCCCTGCCCACCCAGCCACTCCATGACTGAGCAGGGTGATTCATCCTCCCACCCCCTTTCTGGAGTGGCTGAGCAAGCAGGGAGGCTCATCTGCGACAGCTGGGTGACTGCCACGATTGGGGCACTGATGAGGATGCCAGCCACGCACACCATGTGTCGCATGGTAAGTGGTCCAGCATGTTCTGGGGGCGGGTGGTTAGCGGGCCAGCCATCTGTGCTGGTGGACTTCATATTCATTTATTAATGCGAAGCCCCCAACTCTATTCAGCAGCTTAACAGAATAAAAATAATATGTGAAGTAATTCTAACTCACTTGCCCAAATTATTCAGTAGGACTTAAACCTTTAGTAGGGATTATAAAGTAACATTTTAAAGCTATGCCTCATACATTCTTATTAACAATGCTATGCACAGCACTAGGGACAAATGTATGGCTACTCTGAAAGGAATACAAAAACCATTGCAAAAGATCCTTCCCAACCCTAGATATGTAGCACTACAGCTGGCATAAGTTCCAAGCATTCACTATTTTGTCTGGGGTGGATGAGAAACACATCCACAGTATCTGAAAGAAGCCATGTTGGGGACATCTGTTTTGATGAATTAAAGGATTGTAAGGAACCCAACGAAAACAAAAAGCCTAATTCAAAATATATAAAGCTGTATTCACACATTACCATATCGTGTACACTTGCCATCATGTAGAAAGGAGTGCTCTAGCCCCACTTTCTGTTTCCAGTTTATTCACTTACATATAAAGAGAGATGAATTTAAAGACAGCCTTTGCTATCCATGGAGGTTCTCCATACGAGTCGGGATGCTGATTTTCCAGGATCCAGCAGATGCTGGCAATTGTGTTGGTCTTTATTTACTAGTGAAACTATGCAACTTTGCCTGGGTTCAAAATCCATTACCCCACACTTACCCAAGGCAATTCTCTTCTTTTCTCCTACTTTTTCTGTTTCTCTCCTCCATTTCAGCGCTTGTTCAATCTTTTCCTCTCCTAACGCTCTTCCCCCACCTTTACCAGGTGGTCATGAGGAAATTCCCTTTTTCTTAGTATTACCATATTTTCTTCCTCAGATTCCAGCAGCCACATTTGTTCTTTATACAAACCATGTGTTGGACCCTGACAGGAATAACCAATACCTAATTTTCCTCCTCCGAAGCACTACTTTCAGAGTTGCTCAATAGGTAGGAAATAGAAAGTTGGGGTTTTTGGAGTTCTTTGACTGTAATGTAGGGGTGCACAATCTGCAATCTAAGTTGTTTTCTGTACCCTGATCATTCATTTTCTCCTCACATATTTCCTGTACCATACAACTGTAGGAGATACACATATTGTAGAGAAACAGCTTTCCTAAGAATCAGATATAGCAAAGGTTGGGATCCTGCCTGAGGCATTTAAAATCAGCTCTGATGCTCATCCTCTTGCACACATTCCATCTACAAAATGGGAATGTACATAATGACCTGATTCGGGATAGGATTGCTCTAGGGATTATGGCATTAATGTAAAACAAATGTTTTGCATGCTCAGAAAACACTTTTGAAAAGCTAATAATTAATGTTAATAATTGTGCTAGGTAATAATAGCAATGACAGATTTGAGTCATTGAGAAAGGAACTGGCTTCCAATAATTAAAATGAAGTTACTTTTTTATATACAGTATATAAAAAAACAATTAACAGTGCAATCTGTTTGCCACACCCACATTTGCCACATGGAAGCATAACCACTCATAGGTCAACAGTCAGCTGAGTTGCCAGTTAACTGTTACCCAGAACTAGAATCTTGGCTGCTCCAGCATTTAGAATGGCCATCCCATACCTGTTATAGGTATGTAGACTAAACATCAAAGTTTCCAGCTCTTGAGGAGATTTTTACTCTGCAAGAGCCCTGTTACTCCTGAGGATCTTGGGGCCTACTGCTTAATAACTCAGCGAAGTGTTTGAAGCTATGGCAGAGACAAATGCACATATGCACACCCTTGTATTATTATAACATATAGGTTCTTAATCTGTGGACTGCAGACCGCTGGGGGGCCGCAATGTCCTCACAGGGGGTCTGCGCAGACTTGAAGAAATGTTGTTACCTTTTGTAGTTAAAATAGAATGAATGAATTAATGAATGAATGAATGAAAATGAAATGTAGAACAAAATCTTAATTTCCCTTGCTTGTTTGTGTAAAACTTGGCTTTTCTAATATACTGCCTCCATTAATAACAAACAAAAGTAAAAATTGGTTATGATAATAATTGTTTGATAGCAAATAACTGTTAGATATTTCTGCTCATGGTGAGAACATGCAAGTGAATTACACTGAGTGGCTGAGAAACAGCACACGACAAGCAAAATCTGGATGAGAGATCCATTTCCAGTTAATGTGTATGAACTAGAGGGGCTCACAGCAGCAGAGGAAAAGAAGCTCATAGAAATATCCACGGATGGTGCTCTGAAATTGCAGTCCAAGGAACAGTCCTTTCCAAATTTCTGGGCTCACCTACAAGCAGATTTTTCCAGAACTATTGAAGAGGGCTATGAAAGTATTGATAACTTTTGTAACGATATACTTCTGCGAAAAATCATTCTCTGCTCTTGTTGATCTTAAAAATAAGTAAAGAAACCATTTGGAAAACATAGAGTCAGAATTCAGAATACAAGTTTCAGATATTAAGCCCAATAATACAAGGCTTTTAAGTGAAATGCAGCATCAGCCTTCTCATTAATTATATGAATATAATCGGTTCTCTTTTTTCCCACTCAACTTGTGTTTAATGAGGTACAATTTTGTACAAATTATATTCATGTCATTTTCTAGTTTTCATTTTCTTGTAATGTTTTGTATAGGTGTGTCATATTAATGATTTTATGTGCTTGCAATTTCAGTTTCTCCAGCAACAATTAAAGATTATTATTATTATTATTCAAAAACACCAGGCACAGTCAATCAAAATGATAAAAATATTGACTGGTATTATATAACCGATACAAGTTTTAACCAAAAACTAAGTATCTGTTAAATATCGACGCAGTATGTATGCTGTTCCTAATATTACCGGTTTTTGTAGCTCTGATGGTGTGATTTCTGAGATCTGCAAGTGCTTATAGTACTGTGTGAAATTTCTTGATATTGTTCCCAAAGTCCCAATGACTATGGGGACCACTTAAGTGTGCTTGCACTTTGTTAATTTTTCCAATTCTTTATTTTCAACTCTAGCATCCCCCAGAATTGCAGTTTTTTCATTCCATTACTACTATGGCTGGTGTATTATGTACAAGTTATCTTTCAGTTTGGATCTGGAAATCCTACAAGATCTTGACTTCACCAATTTCTGACACCTTCTCTACCTGTTGTTCCCATGGGTTTTCGGAGGCTAGTGAGTTATATTTTTGGCATAATGACTAGTGCACTAATTTTGCCACTCTATCATGTCTAATTTTGTAATCTTTTTGTCCAATCTTTGGACATTCACAGATGAGGTGTGACACAGTTTCATCTTTTTCTTGGCAGAGTCAACATTTCCTGTTAGCACTAATTCCTTGAACCGTAGCTCTCATCACGTTGGTTTGGAGTGCTTGTTCTCGTGCAGCAAAAATCAAGCCTTCATTGTTTTTTTTCTTAAGGGTCCCCAGTTTTAACTATGCCCACATTGAATTATGATCATGCTTTCCATCAATATTTCTCAGGTGTTGTCCATGTAGTTGTTTATTTTTCCAGCTGTTTAATTTATTTCAAACTGTTGTTTCTTATATTGAGCCTTTGTTTCTATTGTTTTCAAAATATTCACCATTTTAACCACCTGAAGTTATTTTTCTCTGCTTGCACTGATATAATCATTTAGGCTTCTTTATTTCCTTCTCTATTACCTGCTGTATTTGCAGTAATCCACGGCCTCCAATTTTTCATGGTAAATATAATCTGTCCACATTGCTTTTTGGATGTAGTGTGTGATGCATGTTCATTAGTTTCTGTGTTTTTCAATCCAATTCTTCTAATTCGTTTTGGGTCCAATCTATTATTTCAGCTGGGTATCTAATTACTGGTACTGCCCGTGTGTTTATGGCTTTGATTGTATTTCCACTATTTAATTTAGATTTTAAGATTTTCCACAGTCTTTTGATATATTCCCTTTTTGTCAATTCTTTAACTTTTGTGTGCAGGATGTTATCTGCTTCTAGTATTCCTAGGTATTTATAATTTTCATCACTTGATAGTGATTTTATAATATTGCCATTTTTAAACTCTATTCCATCTAGTTTTTGGATCTTGCCACAATTTACAGGCAGAGCTGCACAACTGTCAACTGCAAATTTCATTTGAATAGCTTCACTAAATATTCGCACTGTGTTTAGCAGTGATTCTATCTCTGTGGAACTTTTTGCATATAATTTTAGATCATGCATGTATAACAGATTATTGATTTTTCTTGCTTGTTCTGCAATATGGTAGCCCAATCCAGTTTTATTTAAAATTATTGACATGGGGATTAGTGAGAGCAGTGGAGAACAGCAGTGGTGACAAATGATCCCCTTGAAATACTCCTCTTTTGATGTTAACTTCCCCAATTTCTTCACCATAGGCTATTGAGACAGTTTTCCATTTTTCCATGTTTTTCTTGAGGAACTTCTGAGTGTTTTTACTAATCCCAAAATTTTTTAGACAGGTGCTAATCCAGCTGTGTGGCAATGTGTCAGATGCCTTTTTATAGTCTATCCAGGCCATGTTAAGGTTTGTTTTTCCTCTTTTTGCATTCTTCAGTATCATTTTATCAATAAACAGCTGCTCTTTCCTACCTCTTGACTTTTTAAATTTCTCTTTTTGTTCAGTTGGGTATAGGGAGTTTTCAGTCAAGTAATTATATATTGATCTTGCAAGTACTCCTGTGAGAAACTTGAACATCGTTAGAAGACATGTAATTGGTTGATAATTACTGGGTTCATTGCCCTTTTGATGATCTTTTATTATCAGAAATGTACAGCCTGTTGTCATCCAATCTTCAGTTGTAGAATTTTGAAGTAAGTGATTAAATTGCACTGCTATACGTTGACGGAGACTTGTTAAATGATTTAACCAAAATCCATGCGGCTCATCTGCACCAGGTGCACTCCAGTTTTTCACAGCCTTTATTTTCCTCTTAACCATTTCAGTTGTTATTACAATGTCATCCATATGCTTTCCTTGAGTTTCTTTCCAAATTTCTTTAATCCATTAGGCATTTTTTAAATGTCTGGTTGGGCTTTCCCACATTTCTTTCCAAAATTTTAGAGTATACAGTGGTGCCTCGACTTACGAACGTCCCGACATACGACCATTTCGAGTTGCGACCAGCTCTGGCTGCAAAATTTTGCTTCGACTTGCGGCCGGAGCTTCGAGTTCAAACAAAAGAGGCGGGGGGAAAAGGCGGGGAATTCAAATTAGAGGGCTAACCGTTGGTCGGCGAAGAGCTTCTTTGTAGCTCTTTCGCCCCAACGGTTAGTGTGTGCGCGTTTGCAGAGAGGCTTCGAACTGCCTGGTGCCGCTTTCTGCTTCTGGGTGAGTACATTTACAGGGTTTTGCAGGGTGGGTTTGGGTTTGGGGGGGTTATGTTTCTGTGCTGTGATGTTTTTTTTTTTGTTTTTTGGTTTGTGTGTTTTCCCCAGCCCCATCGAGTTCCGATGGAGCTGGCTGGGGGGAGGTGTTTTTGATTTTTTTCCCCCCAGCCCCATAGTGTTCTGATGGGGCTGGCTGTGTGTGTGTGGGTTTTTTGAGTGTTTTTTCCCCAGCCCGATCGCGTTCCGATGGAGCTGGCTGTGTGTGTGTGGGGGGGGATTGATTTTTTTTTCCCCCAGCCCCATGGCGTTCCGATGGGGCTGGCTGTGTGTGTGTGTGTGGGGGGGGGTGTTTTGATTTTTCCCCCAGCCCCATCGCCTTCCGATGGAGCTGGCTGGGGGGGGGGTGTTTTTGATTCCCCCCCCCCAGCCCTATCGCCTTCCGATGGGGCTTGGAGTGGTGTGGTTTTTTTTTTTGGTGATTATTTTTTTCGGCCGGAACGGATTAATGGGGTTTCAATGCATTCCTATGGGAAATGGTGCTTCGACTTACAACCATTTCGAGTTACACCCATCTTCTGGAACGGATTATGGTCATAAATCGAGGCACCACTGTAATCCTTACAAGGGCCTAATTTCTTTTGCTCTGTATTTTCTCCTAGTGATGTATAGAATAACTGTTAGTTATTTCGAAATTGCCTGTTTTCTCTATATTGTTTCAAGCGTCCATCATATCTTTCAATTTTCTTTGTTGTAGCTGTTACCTGCAGTTTTAATTCTTACATAATATGGATAATTATTTTGCATAGTCTGGCTTTTACTTTTTCATTTTTAAGTTTTGAATCTTTCAAGTGTTTTAAGTTTCTAATGTCTGCACATAATTTGTTCATTTTTCTTTCTAGCCAAATTTTCCATTATGGAGTGCCAGGAGTTTTCTCAATTTTTTTGCAGTTTGTAACCATGTTCCATGGTGATTATGGTAGTTGTGCTACATATGATCTTGTCTCTTTCCTTTAGTGTGTTGGTTGGGATTGTTCTGATTACTACATTTGCATCTGTCAGTAGATCTTTTACTTGTTTACTTTGTAATTGGCACAAAATGGGGAGCCTTTGTCATTCTGTGTTTTGGCTAATATGGGTTATTATTTTTTCTCTCAGTGATGTCTGCAGTTTTGCTAACTCATAATTTCTGGCTTGTTCCGTAAGTTGTTCCTTTATTAGTACATTCTCTTCCATTGTTGTGTACCTCTACCCTCCACTTGTCTTCAGCACTATAGTGGTGGTGGTGGTGATTTTAAATTTGTATGGAATCATTCCAATAAAAATATTATAACAGGAGCGTGTGCTTCAACAGATGAACTTATTTATCCCTTCTCTCCAAATTTGAAGACCCTTCATGAGAAACTTCAAATAAATACTTGATGCATGTTAGGGTTTTAAATCTTGAGTTAAGTCTTGGTGGTCCACAGCAACAAAATATATTTAAAAGGGGTCCATGGTAAAGAAAAGGTTAAGAACTATTGTTATAGCATATTCATAATATTTATACCCCACCTTTTCTCCAATGAGTTCAAAGCAGCATACAAGGCTGTGTTGCTCCCTACATTGGTCTCACAAGAACCTCATGAAATAACTTAACTGAGAGTCTGGTTACATTGACGATATACCCTGGAATATGCTTCAGTGTTAATCAAAGCAATTTATAATCATGTGATAGTCATATGATCTTAGAATCGCTGCGCAACTTAGTATCTTGTGGCAACTGCTCATTTGGAGGTGTTTTTTGTTTGTTTGTTTTTGTTTCTTTTTCTTTGTTAGAGGAGTTGGCAGAGCAAACCAGATTTTTTTACTTCACATCATACTGAATCCTTAAACCTATTTCCCCTCATTTCCTATGCAGATTATGCTATTTCTCACCTACCCATTCAACCCATCCATTCAAACCATGGCCTTCTCAGTTTCTTAAAGGAGGTGGTGTCTCCCCTCCCTGCGGGCCGGGTGATTTACATCCAGCAAATGGGCAGCAGAGTTGGGTGCCTTACCTTTTTTCTTCCCTCTCACGTGCTGCCACTGCAGAAATTCCTAAATTTCTCTGGGAGCTGCAAACAGCTCAGGAGCAGAGGCAAGGGGAGGTAGCTGGTTTAACTTTTGCTTGAGATTTATGTATTGCTGTCAGTTGCTCAGTTTCCCAAGCAGCCCTGATGGTTTTTCCTGGGTCCTCTCTGCCCATTTTTACCTTTGTTCCATGGAAGGCTGCCTGGGGAGGAAAAGTGTGGACAAATAAGACAAGGAAAGGAAGAAAGGAGAGACAGAAGAAGACAAAGGCAAAGATCAAGTAATAAAGAAATAAAACGCCTCCCCTCTGCTCCTGGATTGTTCATGGCTGCCAGAGAAATTCAGGATGGGCAGGCAGGGGAAAGAGGTGATGGGGGACCACAGTTGCCATCGCCGCCGCCACCTCTCCTCTTCCTTCCAGGAGGTGATGGTGAAGCCTTGCATTCAGTGATTGGCAGACAAAGAACCTCCCTCCTACCCACTTCTCATCGTTGTAATGACAAAAAATTAAAAGGAAAAAAGAATGGACAGCAGGCTAGGGAAGGCGCTCCCTTCTTACCAAGCCCAGCAACTGCCAGCTCTCCGTGTGTGCATGTATGTCTCTCCTCCGGCCAACCTGTCCCTCGCTTGCAGTGGCTGGCAGAAAAGAGCCTTCTTCCTACCCACCGCTCAGGAGTCTGAGAATGTGTAGTCACCTTTAAAAAAATATTAAAAGTTGTCAGACCCAATTCAAAACTTGTTTTTATTGGTAATGGTGTTGACCTCTCAGACAAAGAAAAAGTAATTTGTCCAAGGTGGACAAGATGGTAATCTCCCAAATCCTAGCCCCACAAACCTTAACCACTGCACTACACTGTTTGCTATGGATTTTATTATTTCTTCTTATCTCTTTAAGTGAACAGAAGGGCTTAGGGCAAAACTGATTCAATTTTTGTCTTTTTCCTTTAGTCCAATTTCTCCTGTCGTTTCGGCTGTGTACACAGAATGAGCTCAGCCATTCAAAATTAAGCAAAATTAGGATAAGTTTGAGTTCACTGCCTACTCTTCTATTCTCAGACAGCCTGCTTGTTTTTGAGCAACCATCAGCAAATGGGCATGGAGCGGTGAACTGTTTTGCATTCTTTCAGGATTGCATCAAACAACACACCTTGTAGGAGGCTAGTTACCATGCTAGGAAAGGGTTGGAAGAGGTCAAGAATACTGCGGTTCATTATGTTCTTGAATTAAGAAGGTCATGTTGTCTTGTGTTTTAGTAATCCAGCAGCCTATTGGATCGCTGATCTTTCCTATGTGTAATTATTCTGGGTATTTTTTCAGGATACAGATGTTATATTAGGTGAATCACAAGGCAAAGCAGTAGAGAAAAGAAAGACAAGCTGTACTCTTACAAACTCTGTGTACCAAATTATAGAAGTGGTTATAAACACAAAGAAAGGTATGTCTGTCATTTGCTTTTAAACACAGAAAATATCTCTAAAGTAAAAGCCATGACAATTGCAGCTATAACTAATCCAACATGCCTCCTTTTACTCTAGCCTTACTTACCTCCCTTATGTAAACTTCTTTTTATTCTTTAGCCACATTTTCATTTATTCATTTTAAATATTTTTACCTTGCCTTTCTCCTATAAAAGGGCCCAAGGTGGCTTATATCATTACAAAAAGATAATATTTGAAAGCTAAAAACAATATGCTATTCAAATATTCAAAAACAATTAAATAACATTATATTAAAAAACATTAGATAACAGCATAACTAAAACAGAATAACTAAAAGCAACAAAAATACAAACCTTCCCATTTTAAAACCTCTTAGACAGCCAGTCACAGAGGGAAGGCCAGCCTGAAGAGAAAGGTCTTTGCCTGTTTGCAGAAGGAAAGCAAAGATGGGGCCAGCCTGGCCTCCCATAGTTCCAAAGCTTGCCACAGGGATTGCTAACTTTGGCAGATCCAGGGGCCAACTTCTCCAGCCCAAGCTCACTGTGGGCGACACAGCCAATTATGCCACCAAAAGTGGACATCACACCAGTGAATTTTGGGAACAATTCCTCCCCCCCCCCCAAAAAAAAGCCATTAAAAGAAGGAGCAATTGCTTGTTTGTAGCCAATAGTCTTAGTTGCTAAGACTGCCTTATTTTTGCAGCTTGTATTTATCTAACTTAAAAGCATCTACCCACGGGATCTTTCTTGTTTTTATGCCTAATTGGATCTTATTATGCCATTTCATATAGGATAGTCATGAAAAGAAAAACACACAGATTAAAGCCAGCTTTTGAATGACAGGCCATAAAACATTTCATCACATCTGGTATCAGTGTGTCATCCATTTTCATCATTTTTACAAAATAGCAATTATCTTCAGTGTTTCATTAATTTCTGTTAACCATTGTCACTGCTTTTCTTCTGTTCACCATAACTACTCTGTGGGTCCCATTTACCACTTTAGCTTTGTTGTCTTAATTTAGTAATGTACTTGACCCATGCCCCAATTATGATCAAAGAACTGCAGTGTTCCACACACACACACACACACACACATTTATATATTTATATATTTAACACTTATTTCTATGACTAGGATTCCTGAGGCAGCTAACAAGATATATCATAACTGGCTATCAATATTAAAATGCAACACAACTGAAATATATAAAAACAACCAAGCGATTATACACGCTATTTGAGTGTTCAAATGTATTCCTCTACATTCCTGTAAAGTAGGCTAATATTGTCCTTTTCATATTGCATGTGACGCTGAGTTATATTGCTCTGCCATATCTCTAGCAGAATGGTGATGTCAGGGCCAGACTAGATGATGTAGTTAGCACATCATTAGAAGTGAAGCTCCCAGGATTGATGAAAGACATCTGATTGTTGCAGTATAATCTTGCTTCCACATTCCAAATTAGCTTGCTTTTGTTTCATGATGAATCTTCAAGCTTGTCTTCTTCACATTTTGCTTATTAGCTTTCTTTTGCTTTGTGACTAATCCTCAGGAGTTAAACTCAGGCTTCATTTGCAAGTCTGATTGTGCTTTAAAGGGATCGTATATGCAATGGGAAAATTAGTAATAACAGAATATACACATTTCCCTTAACATCTCATTTTATCTTTAGGGTGCAATAGACAGCCCAATTATCCCAGCCTGGATCAGTTTACATCATGCTAAATTTGGTCACTTTGAGGTGTGGTATGTCATTTGGGGTGATCCTTGCTTCCACATGCAAGGATCGACCACACCGCACCTCAAGTGACCCTGTTTAACATGATTTAGATCAATCTTTCTCTTTAAAATATTCCCCTCCTCAGTACTTTCCTTCAACCACTTAAAATTCCTTCCTGCTCCCCTGCAGAGGGGAAGGGAGAAGTTTTCAATTTCTTTTTAATCGTTGCTAATGCACCAGTTGTTTACAGTTGATGGGAAATGTAAAGAAGTGAGAAAAATAAACAGAGAGAGGTAAGAGACAGGTATACATGATGTTACACACATGCACACACCAGATACCAACAACACGTATAGCGAGGACCAGACATTAAAGAGCAGCAACATGTAGCAGCACAGGAGCAACAAAAACATAATGGATTTTCGTCCATATATTCAAACTGGTTTGGTTGGGTGAGCACTTAAAATGTTTTTGATGTGTGTGAGTCCAGTAATATGCTTAAAGCTATAATGTTTTTTACTGTTTAATGATGTATTTTAGACATGTATTATCTGCTGTTTCAATGTGCCTCTTTTAGGCTATAAGCTTCTTTATTTTTGAATTGAAATATGGTTTAAGTTCTTGTCTGTAATTTTCATAGCTTAAAGCCTATAACTGAAATAGATTTTTTTTCTAACTTAAATTCTTCCTGCAACTTAAGTTCTGCTTTTGGATTATTTATTATTTGCAGTTTTTCATACTGTAGTTGTAAGATTCTTGGATGATAATCACATCTGCTGCCTTTCACAATTGCAATAATAGATTTTAGTTTAAGCATTTGTACCTATATTGTTTTCTCATAGCTGTAAGAATGTTTTCAGTACATTTTGAATTCATTTTATGCATATGGAACATAAAAGCAATGTAAATGAATAAAGTTTGTAGAACTAGACAAGGAATCATTGACTGAAATCATTGCAACAATGAAAAGATGTACACCTTGATATACAGAAGAACTTTTATATGATTGGAAATGGTTATCTGGTTTCAAACTGGAATTAACCCTAAATAGGATAAATGTCAGTTGTGACAAACTGGTTCCAAACTGGAATTAACCCTAAATAGGATAAATGTCAGTTGTGACAAACGTAGACTTCTGATTTTTCCTTAGAAAAAGGTCTATAGGGCTCTTAGGAAGCTGTTCAGACATCAGACTCTCTGACTTGACAAAGCCTCTGGCAGGGACCCAAAAAGGTACTGGTAGGCATTGACCGGGGACAGACTGGTTTGTGATGGCATGTATCTCATGTAGTTGCTAGGAAAAGGAGTGAAATCAGCCCATCCTCAACCTGGACCAAACCCTTGGACAAGTGTCCATCTAGTCGCACTCTTAGTTTGATGCTGAAAGAACCAACCAGGAGTCTTGTTGCACTTTATTTCCATGAAATCGTAAAGCATAACATGCTTGTTATTCTTCAAGGTGTTTCGAGACTCTTGGTTGGTTTACTTTGGACCACCCAGTGAGAGACCATGATTCAAAGTGGATCTGAATCAGGGATTTCTTGACTCATAATAGCACTTATTCACTCTGCTACTACACTGTACTTTGCCGGAGTTATTCTAACGAAACTCTTGGACTTAGTCCAAGCTTTTATTCTTTTTTGGAATGCATTACAATTACAAACTGTAAGCTATATTAATAATACTAAATTTCAGAAAAATACCTGGATGCCAAAACATCCAGGGATGGAGAAGCAAAAAGCACTTGCTATTTAGCAAGCTATTTAGTCTCAATATTTTTTCTTTTTAGTGCACACAGTGACATATTAAGATGGTGGATGGATAAACACTTTTATACAAGTAGCACCAATAAATGAGGGTTGCACTAAGGGCTTTTTATCAGCAGGTTGTACTCTGAGTAAACACCTATAGGAACAATTTGGGGAAAGTAATAGATACCTATTGCTACTTCTACAAATCTGTAACTCTAGATAAGGTTTTTTTACACTGATCCTAAAGTGACATTAATCTATGAGGGAAAACACACATATGAAAGGCCCTTAAAAGGTGCTGTGGTATTATTTGATACATTCCTCCCCTACATCTTTGTCACTCTCAACCACCCTTAATGTTCAGCATTACAAATGATGACTGAGAAACGGTTGGCTTACTGAGGAGTCTAAGTCACAGATAGATAGCCTCCACCCCCATGAGGCTATTCCACATGCAAACATCCCTTTTCTCAAGCTGCATCTTCTTACTTTTCATCTTAGCTGGCAACTTGAAGAGTCTAAGAAGGCAGTTACCTCACTAAAAAAATAGCCATATTTAAATCAGATTCAGCCTGTTTTGAATGAGTGTAAAAATGGGTGAATACAAGATGCATGTGTAAGCAGGGATTAATTTGATGGAGAATCATATTTTTGGAGTGGCAGCAAGTGTTTTCAGTGTTTTTGGCTGTTATCTATGGCACATCCCTCCTCGGGGCATGGACATCCAGGGTATACATACATATATGCCCACCTGCCTGTCTCTTTGAATTCCAATCTTGGGTTGGAGAAAGAGTGCACACTTCTGACGAGGGTGTCCCTTCAAAAACACTGGATTAAACTTTGTTTCAAGGGAACACAAACTGCAATTCAAACACTACATGACTGCCACGTGACTCAGAGTCGATTTAAATCATCAGGATCTTTCAGGAAATTCCTACCCTCTTTTTGGGGGGTTCCTGACATTATTTGTCTGTTTCTAATTCTCCATCCAAAAACAAAAGAAAAACAATACATTGCCATAGACAGGAGAAACACATGTGACATTTGGTGAATAACTGCACCAGAACTGTGAAAAGAGAAACAAAAAAGTGAGGATGGGTAGAAAAGCCCAATGGATCGAGGAGGCCAGTAGCCAGCATTATTATCTTTCACTTTCAAGTGAGGGAGATTACAGCTACTATGGACATCTTTTGATCTCGTTGTTTGACAGCAGAAGCAAGCTGCCCCCCTTAAGATCATTGGGAAACTGGCTGCTTTTGACACCAACTCTTTAAGTAAACTGGGGGATGCCACCATCCAAACATGCTCCACTTTGAGAAGCACTGCCCTGTAGTATTAAGGCAAGCAGAAATTGGTTGGTGTTGCATCACTGCAAAAAAAAAAAAAAAACACTACAAAAAGACAAAGCAACTGATGCAAGGGATGACAGGTCAATAGACTAAAGAGGCTAGGAAAGGAAACATTGCATCCTATGGTACTAAGGCCAGCAGGTATTTGCACACACACATTCCAAAAATAAGTCAGGGGAAGAAAGACAGAACCTAATGCCCTAAAACTATGTAACCCACCCAATCAAAGTCTATACAGCAACCATTCTTTCACATTTGCAAACTCAATCCTGAAAGTGTAATAATACAATAATATTTTTGGTAAAAGTTTAGCAAACTAAGCAGAGTGGCTAAGCCACATCACAATATTAGGAAAGTGAAAGCAGGAGGGCAATTTAAAGCTGGAAGCTCCACTTTGGTTTGATCCCAGCAATCGCACATGCTGGAAATGAACCAAAATGGAGCAATCCTAAACAAACAAACACACGCAAGAGCAGCCCCTGACAGAGACTTAGAAACATGCATGTAGGAATACTCTGTGGATGGGCTACTTCACTCTAGCAATTATTTTGTCAGATCACCAGCAAAAGGAGCAAACCAGCCTGTCCCTGTAGTGAAGCAAACAGCAACACAAATGCCCATCTGACCTCATCCTTGGTTTATTTTTTGCAGCTCAGATTATTCTGGATGTTTCAGCCCCACCTGTTTCTTTATTTTGAAGAATCTTGGTTCCTTTTAGGCGTGTACAGTTGGAAATCCCCTGCCATCAGCTGTTTTGTCACCTGTTAGAGTGTCGTAGCTGTACCTCCCCGTTTTCCTTCACAGTCTATGCATTCTGTCATTTAGTCACAGGGTGGTGATGGTGGCTCTCTGTTGCATAGCTTCATAATTTGAAATCTTTCCTTTCTTATTGTCTTCCATGCAGTCTCACCAGCTCTTCGCTTCATTTCTGGTCTCAGTGTACAGCTGACTGGGGGGCTTTTTGTAGTCTACCCTCCAGTTGGAAGCTGGAAGATGGGGGGAGGGGTGAGACTGCACCAGCTACAGTATTGTCAAAGCACAACTCTTAGAATGAACTTTGGCCTCATGCCTCCAGAGGCCCAGTCTACCTATAGGCTGCTATAGGCAGACTGTGCCTCCAAGCCTGATAGAATTGCCCTCTGGGGGCCAGTCTTGTCTCTGGATCTGTTAAAAGGCTGTGGAAAGTGACAAGGACTGGAGGTGGGGTGCAGTATGTGGAGAAAATGAGAGGGAAGGAGGGGACAGGAGGGAGGAGGAAGGGAGGGGATATGAGATAACTCAAATCAGAACAATCCGGATTGGATTGAAATAAAAGTGACTAGTGTATGGAACCTTGATCCAAAACTATGGGGGAAAGGGACCACAGTTCCAACCCACATTGATTCAAGCCACACATCTTGTCTAGATGGGCTCTAAGTTTCCATTTCCTCTTTCATCATTTCACATTGGCACCGGCCATCTTTTTGACTACAGAAGTGCTAAATAGGATAAGGAAGATATGTCGAAGTGCTGCTCCACTTCAGAGTAAACAGTGGCTGCTTCCTCTGTGCCATGATCCCATGAAAAGCCAACAAATACCCCTGATTTGGGGTCATTTTTGCACATTTGTCTAGAGATTATGCAAATCCCTATTTGTGAAATTACTGAAGTAGCATGTGATACCTTTGCTAAACGGAATCATCCTTTCTCTGGGACATGTGGGAAATGGTATCACCCCTACTCAACCCCATATCCTACAGTTTGCTTCAATGCAACAAATCTATGGCAGGAGAAGCTGCCAAATGTCTTTGTACCTAGGGTGTGCTATTGACTATAACATCTATGACAAGGAGCTGTCAAGTGATTGATAGACCTCATTCCTCCATTTATTTTTAAGGTGATCTTAAATGCTTTTTCTTCAGAGCCATGCTTCAATCAAGGGAGATAGGCTCTCCCCTCCCTCCTTCATCCCTACGAACAAATACTGGGGTGCTATGCACCACTGTTCTTTGGCATTGAGAGAATCTATCTTAATGTGAAGTATATGACAAAAAGTGCCACACACTTTGTTAAGATCTTAACTGGGAGGACTATAAGCAAACTATTGTCCTTTGTCAGCATCCTATGTGCCCTGTTGTCACATCAAGTAATTACATCTAGCACTCAAAGCAGAATCAGGATTCCATTCATATAATAATAATAATAATAATAATAATAATAATAATAATAATAAATCATTACATGTTGTCAAGTCAGTTCCAACTTATGATGAGTTTTCTAAGTTTAAATTAGCAGCAGTGAATCATTCATATGAAGATTTTTATCTCAGCAACACACACTTCTGTCAAACTAGGTTTGTTCATGAAACAAAATGGTTATTCATTTCCTCAGTGGGAGCTATTAGATCTTGCCAGCTGAAATATAAGAATGAATCATATCCACTCATTTGACCTTTCTTCTAAGCTTTCTTTGTACACAGTGAAGTGTAATTCTGATTCTCTGCTGCAGGCAGTGGCTCAGCACTGGCCCTACCATTTGGTAGGATGAAGCAGCTGCCATGGATCACAAATGGGGGAAGGGTCATGAAAAGGCAGCAGACTGTTAATTATTAACTATTTATTTATTATTGTACTTTACTGCTACTATTATTACAAATAGTAGGAAGGAGTCCAAAAGTGGAAATGTTCAGAAATGAGTGTTCAGTGTGAAACACAGCAATTCATATGGGTGTTTCAGATAAACCAGCTCTACACTTAGCAAACCCAGAACATGGAGAATTCCCCAGAGCCAGATATTTAGGAATCATCTAGTATGGGAAAGGTATGCAATGTGTCCACATTTCTCCAGAGCGGCAGGGGCCCTCCCAGCATGGTGGAAATGGTGGATACACCACTTCTGGTACTCTAACAAATGAGGCAGCTACCTCACAGCACTTACTGGGAAGGCCAGGCCCAGTCTCCTGCTGTAGCCTCACTCCTAATGATCCTCCAGAGTGTATGTTTGTGTGTGTGGTTTCACTGAGCTTTTCAACCTTTGATTCCTAAGAACATCAGATTTTTATATGTACTCAAAAAAGGCCATGCCAACATTAAAATAGCTCAAACTGACTTCACTGATATATTTCTGAGGCTGCAAAACATAGAGTTCATCTTTGAACAACAAACTCAGAGCCTTATTATTGCAGTGCCTGAACATTACGAGCCAGGTTGATCTGTTTTGATTTCTGAGTCCCTCATCCCCATTTTTAGTATTATCAGCTAATTTGCTCTATATTTGTGATAAATCAGGGTATTCCAGAGCTGTGGAAACAGAAATCTGTCTTTCATGTAAATAAAAGGGGAGAGCTATCAAAAGGACCTTGTTGCCCATTTTGTTGACGTGTTCAGAAAAAGAGCACTTGCTGTGTGAAATACAATCTATTTCCAGCAAGAAGAATTTGGCACAGGAATAGTTTGCCAGTTACCAATGGCTGAGAATCTTTCTCAGCATATAGATGTACCTTTTGGACTAGTGCTCAATTCTTGGAAAAGGCACACCGTTCTCAACCTTAATTATTAGAGTGTTGTACAATGGCCTGTTCCCCTGGAAATCTTGGGTATCAAATGCTGTGAGGTTCATGTGCTAGGGATTAAATCCAGTTGTCAGTCCCAACAAGTATAGACCAGTTAAATGAATGGGAATTGTTTAGTCAGCACTTTCATACATTGCATTGATTCAATGGGACTACTCTACTCAATGCTTATATAGGTTCCACTGATTCAATGGGAATAATCTGGTCCATGCTTATGCAGAGGTTGAAAATAATATGTTAGCACTAAAATCTCTATTTTTCCCCAGTTAAACAGGAGGACAAGCAAACTGATGCTTTTAATTTCTTAAAATAATAATTTTAAAGTAATGTTTTTGTCACTTTCAAAACATTATTTTTAGATTATTAGATGCAACAGCCTGCTTGTCCTCCTGTTTAATACAAAAATGGTGATGTTAATATTCACATATTAATGCTAATGCATCATTTTCAAACTCTGCTGTTATGGAAGTCCCAGTGATGTAATTGGACTGTTCCAGTTAGGACTAACAATTGCATTTATCCTCAGAGTCCTGTGGGTTGAGGGCTGCTAGGATGTCTGACAGAGGAGGAATTACATGAAATCAAGCCAGGATACTAACTTTACATGCAAGAATCCTCTTGATCCAAAGAACCAATTGATCTTAAAGACCCAATCCTGGGTCAGTTCTTGCTATCACCCCCACAGTTCCAACAACAGACTATGAGGAAGCAACATGAGGCACAACATGAACCAACATTTAACCATGTGATGCTTACCCTGTACCTGGCAGTTCTTAAGCCTGGCCAACATGGCAAAAGAGAAGTTGCTAGCCCTCACTTTAGTGGCAAAGGAACTGGGTAAGTCAGGCATACGCTGTATGAAGGTATAGTTGTGTTTTAGCCTTTCTTTGGGGTAACTTCTCTCTTTTAAAAGAAAACTTCCAGATTTGTTGTACTTCTGCATACCTTGGGATTCACCTAAGCACACACAGATCTCAGTTTTGTGCACATGAGAGACTGTTTGCTGTCTATGGTGATTAGCACACTCTATCCATGTTGGCCAGGCCACAGGGAATGAGAATAAATAACCAGGATCTGATTTTAACTCAGGCTTCTAAATAAGTTTCCTTGATTGTTCTGTTACTGTCATCTTTGCTGCTATATCAAACCACCCACTCTTCATAATGAAATTATTTTGGAGGGCAACCACAACAATGCTCACTTTACAAAGTAACATTGAAAAAAGGAGCATTTACCTGTAACATTTTCTTATTTATGTTTTGAACCAAAGGAATGCTCTTTGGGGACATTCTGAAAGGGTTCTCCCTGCCCCCCACCAATTTAGGCCTTTTAGTTTTCAAGACTATAGTTAAGATTATATCTGAAAAGGAACTGAGAAGTTAAAAAAAGACAAACAAGTAATGTGGAAACTGAGTAGGGAATAATGGTGATTATTACTTTTTTTAAGGTAATTTAATAAACATTTTATGTCTCTCTATGTTTGGGGTGGGGGGAGTGAAAATTTGTCAAGAGCCAGCAAAATCAATAGAAGCAACAGACCAGACCCAGTTCACTGATCTGGCTAAGAAAAAAAAGTCTTCTGAGTCCAGAAGGATATCAGATCCAATGCCTGCCAAACCTCTTTGAGAGAACCATTCCGTATGTTGTAATGGACAAGATGGTGGGATTCAGAGAAGCACCTTTGATTATGAATGTAACTGTGAGGTAGTTTGATAAGGAGGACCCTTGTTGAAACTCTGTAGGCACTTTCCATGCATTGCAGTTTGGTTGCTCTAGCATGTACCAAAAACAAACAAACAAACCAGGTTCAAACAGATGCCAGGTCCTTGACTCATGAAGGCTCCCAACAGATTGGCCATGTACACCAAAAGAAAAGGAGAAAAGATTACACTGATATGCAAAAAAGAAGGGCCTGATTTGTGTAAAACTGCATGCACTGATTTATATGTATGGCTACAAAATTAGACACAATTTTTAAAAAAGAGTTTAAAGAGGGTTATAAAACATGTTGCTCAAGTTAAGAAGATGGTAGCCAGTCCACCTAGAGCTGAATCTGTGGTCTTTGTGCTGACTGTGGCTGGACATCTTCAAGCTTCCTGAAACCACTCCATCTCCTAAGTAAACAGGGAGGAGCCTAAGGAAAGTGGGCAATGTGAGAAAGAGGTAGATGCCCATGAGAAATATCCTTTGTAGCACTCAATAAGAGATCTACTCAGATCTGGTTAATGGGGAACACTAATGCTTTGATAGAAGTAAGTGACAAGCAGCCAAGTAACTTTTAATAAAAACATATAGCTCTTCATTACAGAGAATCTAATTAGGCATTTATTATTTATGCAATTTTGTGTTAATTGCACAGCAACAAGATTTATATCTTATGTATTGATTTCAATTGATTGCTACTTTTTTCTCCAACAATCCATTGACGTTTAGTTATCACCATTAACTATCTTATTAAAACCAAATTAAATGCTATTCTGGTTTTAATTGTATTAAAGTAAATGTTGGCAGTGCTAATGAAATGCAAATAACACTTTCAATTATGATGTTGCTTCAGTGAGTCGTACTGTTGAGAAAAAGGGCTCCAGAAGCCATATGGCCTGATCCTGTGGGAAGAAACTGAATCTGCTTTATGACTTACACATGGACCAGCCTAAGATATTTTGTAAATGTCTCCTGTACATGTGTGCACACCCCCACACAAACCACAGCATCACGGTGCCATGCTTGATTGCTGAATGAACCCAAGGGCATACCCCTTCTCACCCTGACCCAATAATTGGCAGTTTGTGTAGCAGAGGTACACAAGCTACATGAGGAGCACCTCAAAGGAACCTGATACTTCAAACCCTGGTCCAAGAACCTCTTCATCCAACTCATTCATGTAATAGGCCATAGCACAAACCATTTGACATTTAGGCCACTGGTGCAAGTAGGTAATCCAACCTAGTCAAATGAGCGGTCTTGTGCATCAGCAAGCAGGGATATCATTTGTTATGATCCTGGCAGAGCTTTCCACTGCACTGGTTCAGAACAGGGTACAAGCCTTTGCCAAACTTTCCCCACCCTCAGTTTATGTTTTAAGTCCCAGAATTGTCAGCTGGAAAGGTCATGGAGATGTTTGTACCTCAGGGGATGGGGAACGTTGGGCTCCTGAGCCATAGTTGGCCCTTCAGGAATCCCAGTCCAACCCTTCAAGATTCCACAGAAAACCATATGTAGGAATTTACATAGGCGTTGACTCTCCAAATCCCCACTGATTCAGTGGGCCTACTCTAGTTGCAACTTACTGTTGGATTCCAGTCATTGTCTGATGTATCCTAACTTTTGTGTTTTCCCTCTTTCATTCTGAAAGGATGAAATGCCTTCTTCTAAGGCTTAGTTGTGTAGAGTTAGATCTTTAAGCTAAAATATGCTGATAGTTTTCCTCCCATCCTTTAGCCTTTGGTCCTACCCATCACTGGAACTGAAGCTGCATCGGACCCTCAAATAAACAGCTGAAGCCGAGTGTGAGGTGGGACCCTTCATCCCAATCACCTACAAACCTGCAGACATACTTACCAATCAATCACAGTAAAATATAGCATGGGAATGGGCATGTAGTTTCTTGGGAGAAATTTCTGCCTGAACCAAGAAATATTCAAAATGAATTCATTACCTGCTTTGTGAAGTATTCTGTTTTCAAAAAAATATTGAATGACAAAAGTTTTTGTTATTCTGTCCTTGATTAACCAATTATGTTCTTCAACCTGAGGACCTCTGTTCTCTTTGAAATTCTGCACATTGCCAATCAGTTAATTGCACTATAGTAACAACTGTGCAATAAACAAATACAGGTATGCAGCATTCAATCCAATAGGCACAAATGTTAATATAAAGACTTCGAAGAGTGTAACCACTATGAACTACTTGGTTCAACCCACTGGGTGGGAAAATCTTAAGAAGGGGTTGTGATTCTAAATTCCAGTTGAGAACAAGAGCAAGAGCTGCTGTTCCCCTGGAGGATGATAAAGGGCCTTACACCTTCATTCAGGTAGTAGAATTTCAATACATTTGTCCAGGAGGGACACTGGAAGCCTCGGTCCCTGTAGTGATAGTATGTATTTTTATCTGAATTTGTGTTTTGGGGCATTAAAGATGGTACACCTGGAGTTATCTGCTTTGTGTTGTGGATCACCTACCTTATGTGATAAAGAAGCCCCATAGCACAGTGGTTAAATTGCAGTACTGCAGTCAAGCCTCTGCTCATGACCTGAGTTCAATCCCAATGGGTTCATGTAGCCAGCTCAAGGTTGGCTCAGCCTTCTATCCTTTTGTGGTCGGTAAATTGAGTGCCCAGCTCTCTGGAGGGCAAAATGTTTCTTGCATAATTATGTTGTAAACTGCCCTGAGAGTGCTCCAAGCCCTATGGGGCAGTATATAAGTCGAAACAACAAGAACAACATCAATAACATATTGGCAACATTGTTCCTGGCCTGTTTTGCCCCACAGAACCCAGAGAGAGGTACAAAAGCATATTTAAACACATACATTGGCAAAGCAGAAATTCAGCCATGATATGGCAAGCTTGATTCCAACTCACCACAACAGTAGGATTCTAGGGCCTGAGATAATACTGTGACAGGTTTGGGGTTTCCTAAGACATTTTGCTGAATGAGGAAAAAGTCAAAAAGGCACTCCCTCCTTCATTCCACTGCTGGTTAGTGTGGCAATTGAACCTTGTCTTTACAGTTGCAGTAAAATAGCATCCTTTGCCATGACTGAGGGCATTTAGAGGACACAGAGCCGTTCACATAGGACAAACAGCGCTGACCTCCAAGACTGAAGAAAAGGTAGGGATTCAAGAGGAACATCTAGAGGGCTGCTGTGGCTGCCCCTCACATCTGCTGCCTGAGGTAGTTGCCTTACTTTGCCTAAAAATATGATTAGGCCATTTCTACATTTATGCTGTCTAAAGACAATCCTCTGTGTTTGTAAATCTAGGCTTCGCCTCTACTTTCATGTGGAAAAATGTGTCTCAGCTTTCATTCATTTTGGAAAACACTGAGTTCTTGGGTTTTCTTAAAGGGACAGTGGGCAAGGAGTGACCTGGGTAATTTTGTATAGCTTGAGGCAGAACTCATTGGCAACCCTTATCTGGTGGATTTGTCTTTCCTGTGTGATCCTGCCTTGATCACAGAAGGACTAACATGGGCCAAAATATATCCCTGTAGCTCCTTCCATGAGTTTCTGTCTACATACAAACTTGCCTACATAATCTCATGGGCTGTGTGTGGTGCTTTTTCCTGGTGGTTCCTGTCAATAGGAACACAGGAAGTTGCTTTGATCCTGAATCAAACCCATGGTCCATCTAGCCCAGTATTGTCCCCTCTGGCCACAGCCCTCTAGGATCTTGAGCAGGAGTTTTTGTCACTTCCAGCTGCAGATGGTGTTGGTTTTTCTACATGCAAAACGTGCTCCACCACTTGCTGCAGCAAGTCTTTCCCACAGGGTACATTTTTCCTTTAGCACCACAGAGTGAGTGTTCTTACCAGTTTTGCTGAATAAATACTTTGCTAGAATTGCTAGAATTGGACCCGTTGTGTGCCAATCTGAAAATTAGCCAACCCAAGGCTTACAATATTAATAGTACTGGTTTCCCTTTGTTTTGCTTTCCTGATAGAAAGTGATGAAAATTACATAATATCCTTTTTTATCTATTCTAATTTAATTGCACAGATGAGTGAAATACATCATTTTAAGAACTCCAGTCAATTAGCTGTACATTACATTTTTGTAAAATTATCTTCAGTGACAGATTATTACTGTTAGGCATAATTAACAGTGGCAAACAAACTAACATTAGTATAACATTTTAAGTCCCATCACATGATACTGTATCTATATTGCAGTTATTTGAATGTTAGGAAAACTAGTTTGGCACCATGAATGAATACTGAACTAGTGAAAACTTTTGAACAGATTCTTCTCCTCATGAGGACTAAATAAATACATAAACGAATGGGAAGTTTGCGTTCATGGTTTGTGTTTTTTTAATCATCTGAAGATACATCATTTAATTTCTTTTCAAGCAGTTCTGGTTTTTCTACAAGAAAGAGGAAGCCACATGCCTACATGAGAGAAAGAGAGTAAAGCACTTTGGGTATATGTATCCCACATGCTCAAACAGCTTTCAGTAATTCCATCTTCCCAGTGAACCCTGAGAAATATGTTTGTATATTAATCAAAACCATGATAGTAGTAGTTCAGCTAGAATATATACCACAGGTCAGGAAAAGCATTACCAAATCCTAGAGCTCATTGGCATGGTTAATGAGCAGCGTCAAGGAAGCTAGTAGGGAAAAAAAGGTTTCCCTCAGAAAACTAATGACTTGCCCCAGGGAGACGATCAAAAGGAACTGAAAGTTGCTTGTAAGAAAGGCAAACAGACAAGAAGGGATGTTAAAAGAAGAAGAAGAAGAATTTTGAGGACCACATAGCTAAAAATATTAAGGCCAGCATGAAAAATTAAATTAAATACATCCTTGATATGGGGGCGCTCACTACCTTGGTGCGTGCGCTCGTAATCTCAAGATTAGACCACTGTAACGCGCTCTACGTGGGGCTGCCTTTGAGGTTGATGCGGAAACTTCAGGTGGTGCAGAATGCGGCGGCCAGACTCCTTAGTGGAGTGAGAAAATACCAGCATATCTCTCCTATTCTGGCCGCATTGCATTGGCTGCCCATTCGGTTCCGCATTGACTTCAAAGTTTTAATGCTTACTTATAAGGCCCTAAACGGTTTAGGACCTCGATATTTGGCGGAACGCCTACTCCCACCAAGGTCTACCCGGATCACCCGTGCGAGTCAGGAGGTGAGGCTGAGGAGCTTGACGCCGAGGGAGGCCCGTAGGGAAAGAACAAGAAATCGGGCCTTCTCGGCGGTGGCTCCTCACCTCTGGAATAATCTTCCTCCGGAGATTCGTGCCGCCCCTACGCTGGGTATCTTTAAAAATCAATTAAAAACATGGATGTTTATACAGGCCTTCCCTCCAGTCAATACCTGATCTTTTTATCTTTTCTATTTATCTTTATTTTTTGTTTTATAATTGTTATGGAAATTGTTTTTGTATTAATTTTGTGATTTTATCTGTTGTTTTATGTTGTTTGGAAGCCGCCTAGAGTGGTCGCAAGACCAGATAGGCGGGGTATAAATGAAATGAAATAAATAAATAAATAAATAAATAAATAAATAAATAAATAAATAATAATAATAATAATAATAATAATAATAATAATAATAATAATAATAATAATAATAATAATAATAATAATAATAATAATAATAATAAAAAAAAGTAGAAAACTGCCTTAGGGGATGTCACAGTTCCCCGGTCAAGAGTCTCTCTGTCTCTCTTTCTGTAGCCACTCAGCCCTACTACTCTTGCTCATCCTGGGCTAGGAGATCCCAAGGAGGAGTCAAATATGGTCGACTGGGACCGTATCACTCCCAACACCCTCAGTTTGCCCGACTTGGCTGTGATCCAGGGAGTCTAACCCCCACCCCCCAAGGCTAGGCACGTGGAGCTAGGTCCTCAGCCCTGTGAGGTAGGTGCCACCACTCCTACACAAACACTAAAAATCCTAGTAGCTGGTTGAAGCAAGGATTGGTTTTAGTACCACAAACCTTCTCATCCAAAAGTCCAGACAGCTGCTTGAAAGGATTTTTGTAATTTTAAAAGAGAAATGGTGGGGTGGGGGTGGGGATTCTACAAGAACAAAGGGACAAAAGTTCCAAACAGTTACAAGAAAGGGTTTTTTAAAATGCATGGACAAATTCAGAGACAGACTTAAAGGCCTTTAGGAGGAACACACCAGAAAATAATAAAAACTAATCTACCCTATCTAATATTTAAACCTGAGCAAAGTGATTGCGTAGTTCTGGGACATACACAGAATGCAGAATGGCAAATGGACGCATTCTTCTTTGGGGCAGTCTAAGCCCCTTGTAGGTATTGCAGAATAGCAGGTGAGCAAAGCACTTTCTCAGAAATACACTAGACCAACTAACTGGTTTTCCTAATTCCCTTTTTATAGAAGTAAATGGGCCATTACACACCTATCGCCAACAACATCTTAATCCTCTTTCATATTCCAACAAGACAAAAAGCATTTTCCTGTCCTGCTCCCTGTCCCACTGCCAAAATTTTCATAATTCTCTGGGAAAGAAGCAGATTGGCTTCTTTAAGTCAAGAGTCCCAGTTAAAGTGTTAGGTTCCTTTTGTGGTTGCTCTGATATGTGCTCTGATTAAAGATAAGCATGGAAGCATCAGTTCCTCTCTCAGTCCTTTCTCTGAGGTGTTCAGTAGCAGGAGGTAAGCTGAAGGTGTCAATTGTTCTTTTATTTTGGGGCACATGTCTGCCTGTTCAGTCAGCTCCCAAGCACTCACAACAGGAGCATCAATGTGTCCAGTAACTGAATTCCATATTTTATATTACCCAGTTCCTCAGTTTCTTCACAGGGAATTAATGGATCATGGAATGACAACAGAGTGAAAGGAGGACTAAAGGAGGGTGGGGAAAAATTAGTCTGTTTCCCTGAATTATTTGTGTCTGTCTTCACTACAGAAGAAGTAGGGCAGGTACAAATGAATAAATAAACTGATATTTTCAGGGATGGAGTGATGACTAAGGCAAATAGTTGTCACATTAGATAGTTCTAGACCTCATTGACAAATTTAAAAATAAACTGGGCCCTGATTGAAAATGCTGACCTTCTAAAAATATATGTAATGTGTCCCTAACAGCAGTTTTTGTACAGAGAACTGGAAACTGGCCACAGTAACAACAATTCTAATGAAGGGGTCCAAGGGGAAATTATATGATTTCTAACATCTCTTCTGGATAAATTGGTGGAAATCATTATTAAAGATGAAACAATCAAATGAGTAAAAGTCTCAGTGTTCCAGCTGTCAATTTTATTTATATAATGAAATAAGAGTTTGTTTTTAATGGGGACCATGAAGCAATTTATGTGGCAGTTCTCAGTTACCTGGGAATATCTCCCTTTGAACTCACTGGAGCTTGCTTCAAGGTCCACATATATAAGACAGCATAGTTGGGTTCTTAACGCACACTATGCTAATACCTTAGAACAAGTTACAAAACAAGTTTCAACCACTTATATAAGCCAAATATGGCTCCTGCTTTTCAGAGTGCTGTAAATATGTGCCCTAATCAATGAGGAATTTGTAAGAGTCTTTTGGTCCTTCTGAACTGGCTGTTTTTCTCCACAATTCTCAATGTACCATCTTGATACTTCTTCCCCATGCTGTTGGTACAGAGGCAATGTTGTGGTTGTCATGGGGAATTGAGCCGCAAGGTAGCTGTTTGAGAAGCTCTCAGTTGCTGTTCTTTGCTATTTAAAGATTTCCCCAGCCAAGTGAGAAGCACTCTTCATATGCTGCAAAATACTCCAAACAGGGCCATCTTGGATGTGGTGGTGAGTGCTGACATAATTTCCTTCAATGGGTGACTAAAGCACAAGCTATCTAAAGAGGACAGGGCACCTGGGGAACATCTTAATCACTGGAAGAATTATGTGTTTGACTTTCCTTGTCTATCAAAGATTGAAATGTACTTCTTCCTCTTCCCTTAAACAGCAGAGACCAATGTCTATCTTACTTGTTTATTAACTGTTCTAAGCCCTGTATTTGTTCTTCTATGAAGGACTCCTCAAAGGTGCCCTCATCTCCTCAGAAAGGAAGCTGGCGTTTCAAAGCTATTCTAGGCAGCAGAGATACTACAATTTGGAAGCAAAGAGTATCATTTCAGCGAGGTCTGGAGCTACCTTTCTGCTACTGCCAGTTCCCCACTCCAGTCCAACAGAAAAGAGTTTAGAACAGGAGTGGGCAAAGAGTGGCCTTCCAAATCTTGTTAAACAGCAGTGTCCACCAAATTGAGCTTGCAGAGTTGATTGTGGGGAATGCTGAGAACTACAGACCACAACATCTGGAGGGCCACCCTGTTCTTACCTTTGGCTTGGATGATATATCTGCCATAGAAACAAAGAACAGGCCTGTCTGCCTTGCTACAGTTGTTAAGAAACTGCACACACAAATTTCCTACTCAATGTACTGTCACGTTCCAGCTTATTTCTCAGCCATTCAAAGCCACCGTACGGTCACCTCATACAGGACTCTTTCAGCTTTAAGATAGGCAGGTTTGTCTGCAAGGAGAGATGCCATTACTGGGTAGCTGCTTGAGAAGGTAACCCATCACAACAGAGTGGCCCTTTGGCTGTGCCTCGTTTGTGTCAACAGTTTTGCATGCCCAACGTACAGACAAGTCCTAAAAAAGAGACTTTCAGACTCACCCCTAGCACACTGGTCCAGATCCCAGAAGCATCTGTAGAGTGCAGCAAATCTTGATGGTCAAGGCACACGTCACAGCAGGCTTGAGGATCAGTCCCCCTCATCAAGAGAGAGGTTCATTTCCAAACTAGGCCTGACACATATTCTTTTAGCTTGCATTCTCACATCACCTGTGGGGGTATAAGCACGTTTGCAGCTGCACTTCAGAAGGGATTCCCTATCATGCAAGCTGTTTCTCCTCCAGAGGAGGTCTCTGGGCTTCATTTAGGATCAGCAGGGACAGCCCTAATCTTCATGTGGCAAACAAAACATGTGATGTGTGGAATATACTGGGCAACTCAGTTCTAGTCCATTGTAACCCCTCGATTTTTGGTAAGAAAGTCTATCAAGATAATTTTAAACGTAAAACTCACAAACCTTTCCAGCAATGCTTCCTGCAAGGAATATGAACTGTCAAAATATTCTGTACCCAACACATGCAAAGATGGTTGCCAGATCTCTTCCATAAATTTTATTCTGGCAGGCAGCGGGAGAAAGCTTCATAGTGTAGCACCCAACATTTCAAAGCCCTCATTATGTTAAGTAATGTAAGTTGAGGTACTACTTTCACAGTGACACCAGAAAGGGACATAGCATCATGGAGAAGGGAGATATTTCAGACCCAGTGCATCTCTCACCGGCACTAAAGAAATTTAGATCTGTCTATACCTTTCCACACCACACACACACATTTCTGCAGCCGTGAAGATTATATCAGTAGTCTGAGGAATGGCCATCTATTCACACCCTGCTATTTTTGTTTGGCTGCTTGGTTCCTTCTGTATCAATGAGGAACCTGAGAGCAAGGGAAGCTCCAGTTATAGCCAGCTCTTCATCCACAGTATACCTTACCCAGCAAGAGAAAATATTCAAGAAAGTTATACTAGAACTGTTAAAGATAGGCTATTAGTTCTTGTTGGAGTTTTGCAACCTCGCATGCTTCCTCTGGTAAGTATGGCAGGGAGGGACTTTCTGGGCTGGCGTGACTGTCAGTCACTGACAGTGTTAACCAATAGTTCTTTCCCTACCTCTGAATTCAAAGCGAGACCGACGTCTCTTCTCTGAGCTTCCCCCCCCCCTCCTTTGACTGTTGGAAGTTTTGAGTCTGTTGAGGCCTGTTGCTGAAAAGCAGTCATTTTTTGTCAGTTTGCTGTTTGATCTGTTCAATTGTAAGTAATGAAACTTTTTATTCTTTCACCTACTAATGTCTCAGAGTGAGTTATTGAGACTGTAAGTGCCAGTTAATGAGAGAAAGGGGTGAACTAATCTGAGGAACTTGAAGCTATTCTGCTAAGTGAATCCCTGCACTAGAGGAATTTAACCAAAATTCAAAACTCTGCAACAGTTCTGAAGCTTCTAGAAATGACTTTAAATGAAAATGCAAAAAATTCCACAAAACCACAGGCTTATATTATCACTCCAAAGCCCAAACTAAGGCTCAGGAGACAGAACAATGTCCATTTACAGCAACCACACACTCACTGTTGCTTTTTTCCTCATTATACTGCTTCATTTCACCTCACTCCAGGTATTGGCAGTAACTTTCTTGGTACAGTGGCTTATCCTTTCCTTGCACTGCTCTGCAAAAGGACTACACAGACCAGGAGAAGCCAAATTTCAGGTCTAGAGGCCAATGTTCTGCTTCTGGGTGCCCTGAGGAGCCACATGGATGTCCAAACAAACTAACAACATGCAAAACTTCAGAAGTAGCTGGAAGTCCAATTTTGAATATATATATTTTTTCTTTTGCTCTTTTCTCTTTCCTCGAAAGAGATCCTTCCGAGTGGGAGGCTGTGGGAGGCTGCTAGGGCAGGGGACTGCAAAAGCAGTCACAGGGCTGCACCTCAACACAGATCAATAACAGTGTGAAAATAATAGTAAGGCTATAAAAGCATTGTCTGAGGGCAAGTCCCTTTGGACACAGTAGGATTTACATACAATGGGATATCTGCATGTGGTGGAAATGATTTAGGTTTAGATAGTTGGGATATGCGACTGGGGATACTGTGCCTTTTGTATCTTTATTACTTTGTCTGTCTGTCTGTTGCTTATTAATATGTTTAATGGCTGATTTAATTGTTGAAGTCTGTAATTTGATATCCTGACTGTCTGTACATTGCCCAGAGAGTGCCTGTTCATTATGAGGCAGTATTAAAAAAATGTAATAAATATATAAATGATATATTTTTTCTTTATATAACTCATTTTCAGAACCATTGTTGTTTCCTCTGTTATTTAACAAACTGACAGTTATTTGCTGAAAGGTTCACATAGGTATGGCTTTTATGAGACCTTGCAACTGGAATCATTCCTCTTCAAGAGGTGGTTGAAGTATTCCGTGAACAGAATACCGAGGAATGGAGTGCCAGAGCTCAAGTCTCGGAGCCAAGGGCTGCTACCTGAGTGAAGGAGAGAACTAGCCATTAAACCTGCCAGGCTGTTTTTCTTTCCCCTCACCCACCCAAACCAAGACTTTATCTCTCTCATAAAGCACTCATTCTGTCTCATTAAACGCTCAGGTATTCTCAGACACCATAAACCAAATAGCACCAAAGCAATCCAAATAGCAAGCTATTCTGCCAGTGCAGATGTCCCACAAACGAGAACATCTGGTCATGGAGCCAACAGTTATGAGCCTAATTTCCCACTGTGTCTCCTACAAGAAAAGCCAGCCTGTGCAGCCTTGGGAAAGCTAAATGGTCCCAGAGTGCTTCCAGAAGAAAGGAATGGTAAGCTATGTTTGACTACTCTGTACCTAGAAAATCCTGAGAAGGGTCACCATAAGTGCGAATTGACTTGATGACACGCAATTATTATTATTATTATTATTATTATTATTATTATTATTATTATTATTATTATTATTATTATTATTATTATTTATTTTTTTAATGGTACAAATGCAGGAACAGGTGATACCTTTATGGGACCATCAAAAAAATTTTGAGGATCGTGTGGCCTTGTCCTGATTTTTTCTGAGTATTATATAATGGGAAGCACTTGACATATAACCCTGAGGTGCATATCCCTAGAGTTTATCTTAGCCTACATAACAAACCTCAGTTGTCTAGGTTTCATAGTCTTGGAGCTATGATGGAGATGGCACATACACCACTTTATTTCTATGGATTTTTTACAGTCCACTTGAAGAAAAGGCAGAGCTGGGGAGACTTTGACTTAGCACAGGCCTAGCTCCACCCTAGTTTCCTGTGCAGAAAGTTGCCCCAATGTAAAGCCTTCCCTACTAGGCTTTTTCTTCAGGTGAGCCACACGTAGGTGTCTGTAGGTGTCGGTTTGTTGGGTAAAATACCCAGAACGGAGAATTATGGGATTTATAGTCCAAAAATACAAACATCCCATGCCTTTAATTCAACTTCATTCAATTCATTACTGATACCAGGCACCGATTTAGAATCAGAAAAGCATTCTCGTATTTAGATGGAAAGGAGAAGTCGATGGGTGTCATCCACATACTGGTGACACGAAACCCCAAACTCCAGACAACCTCAACCAGAGGTTTCATGTACTGTATATTTCAATTAGCAGGGAAGACAAAACAGTACCCTGAGGGACATCATAAGCCAACAGCCAGGGTATGAAACAGAAGTCGTCCCCCCCCCCCAACACCACCTTCTGAACTCTCCCCTCTAAGAAGGCCAGAAACCACTGGAAAACAGTGCTTCCACATGCCAAGATATGTCAATTATGAAAGATGTCTATATCTACATTTTTCTCCCCCTCTTTCCCCTAAAAATACAGGCTAGCAAATCCAAAACCAGGGAAGGAGTTTACCCCATTACTTTGGGATAAGTCATTTTCCCAGGTGGGCACAATCTATGTGCGCAAGGACACAAAACAAGTTTGGCAGTTCAGGAATGTGTTGAAATGCTTTCTACATACAGAAAATTTTCTAAAATGTATTAATCTGATCTGCCCATCTGCTCTTCAAATTTAAAGTGGTAACTTCAACTGAACATAAATTGAATTTGGATTAAATAGAATTTCAGCTAAGGAAATGAAACAAGTTTTAAAGGTGATATTGGTTGAATAATGTAGTTGAAATTCACAAGAAAGATCCCGGAAAATGAGTCAACATGAAGCCAAGTTCAACACAATTGGTTATGTTTTATCATCCCCTGGTGGAGAAATGAGAGAGTACACTAAATAAATGTGCTACTATTTTCTATTGTGATTAATTTTGAATTTGGCATTGACATTAATAAGAAAATAACTAGCATTTTCACTAAAATAATTACATGCACTATATACCAAAAATGAAAACCAGAAGAGACATGGCACCCTAAAGACAACTAGTTGTGGTATCATGTATTGGATCTGTTAATAGATACATTGATGTTTCATTCATAACCAATGCTTTTTTTTTTTGCATGTATTGTTTTTCAAGCTGAGATCTTAGGAATCTGAGGCATGTCTTCAATACAAAGATTGAAAGATTGCTCTGCATGTCCGCCAACATTACTGATTTTCTGCTGCAATGTCCAGTCAGATTTACTGTCACGGGTTGGTAAAATTGGGCCTTCCACATGCTTTGGTCTTCAGCTCCCGGAAGCCACAATCAGCATGGTCAAGGGAAGGGGATTATAGAAGACCTATAAAACAAAATATCCAAAAACAACAGATTATAAAACATCTGTTCCAAAGATTCTCCACACTTGCTCCAGGGCACATTCTCAGTTTTCATAGATAAAAACCTTTATCTATGAAACCAAACACACAGGCTAACAAAGAGATTTCAATGTGAGCTTTCATAGATTGCAATCGATTTCTGGGTCATATGGAACACAATATCTGGACCACAGGTTCAGTTACAGTGTACATGGTGGTAGGGATTAAGGGAAGGTAAGCAATGAGATCCAGCAGAATGGCAATTGCATTTTAAAACCTGGTAGCATGATTACTTCTCTGGGGGGGGGGGGGAATTATGTTGGTGATAATGCATCCCAAGGCCCCTAGCCAACCTCCCATATAAATAAAGGCTTTGTTTTCCCTGAGAAGTCTCTGTCTGGGCTGTGTCACTTCAGGCTGCAGTAGCAGAGTGTCCACTACTCCAGCACCAAAAATGAGGACAGACATCACAAAAAGAAGGACATGGAGGATAAGGACCAACAAAAATGACACATTTGAGCACACGAGTGCCTACTGTGTCGGATAATCATTGATGAGGGATTTGTTGGATATAGAAGAAAATGATTGTAAAGAAAGGTCTTTGAAGGAAAAGAGTGAGTTAATTGTGGAATTTGAACCTTTTGATTTGTTGACAAATAAAGAATTGCCTTTGATTAAAAAAGAAATGGCCGCATCATCTGTGACACAAAGCCACAAGGAGGAGGGGGGGGGGGTCCTGACAGGAGTCACATTTCCCTACCTCCATATTATTCTGCCAAATAAATAAATAAATAAATAAACAAACAAACAAATGAGGTGAATTTCAGGGATGGTAAGTCCGCTTTTAAATAGATCATAATCCTCACATCACTTAACAATCAGATAAAACCCATTTTTTCCCCAAGTAAAAATGGAAGTCTAGCCACTTCCAGTTTCCCTCTCTCTGTTGTTGCCATCCAAGTTGTTCATTCCTGCTATTGGGGAAGTGATACTAAACTATGAAAGCTCACATTGAAATAAATCTGTTGAGTTTTAAAGCTGCAACTATATCATTGTTTTTATTTCTTTTATACAGGCATAAAGCCAGCATTTGTTTCCTTCCCTGGGATTTGCCTCGACATCTTCTTGGGTGCAATGGAGGTTATTGTTTCTATCAGTCATGGGTTGTTGTTGTTTTTGGTTGTTTGTTTTTTCCTGGATCAACTACGTGTTGAAGAGGTTGGTGGAAAACGTGCTGCAGTGATTCATTTCCTGTCCAGATACTCAATTATAGAAGATGTTGCTGGAAATCTGTTCTATGATATTTAGATTATTGGGTTTATCTACATAAAATCACTGAATAAGTTCTTCCATGGAGTTTGACTGCAAGTTATCACTTAGTTCAGCTTATTCTCCTTCTCACTGAATTCCAGCAATCCAGCAGGAGAGGTGCACTTATGTCTGGGACATATAACACCTTGGTTAAGAGCCAATCCCTGTGAGATGGAAATAATGTTGATGGGGATCCTTTTGATACAGGAGACAGTAACTTCTCCTGGACAGTGCTGCACCTTTTCTTAAAGGCCAGGTTTATAGTTTGAGTGTATTATTACATATGGCCATATTTCAGGGTGGTGTAGTAGACTGAGCATGGAGTAAGACTCAGAAGACCTGGGTTCAAATCTCCACTCAGCCTTTGAACTTTATTGGAAGGGTGGAACTGGTAAAACCACTTCTTAAATATCTCACATGCCTTGAAAGAATTGTTATGGTTGCTAGACGTTAGTTCCAACTTGATGGCACACATAACATATCTCTAGAGACAAAAACCCAAAACACCTTCTATTGCTATACATTGATATTTCAGCTTCGACATCTCATAGAAAAAGAAATCATCATCATCATCACCATCTAACAAGTCTCCATTAACATATAGCAGTGCAATTTAATCACTTACTTCAAAATTCTACAACTGAAGATTGGATGATAACAGGCCGCACATTTCTGATAATAAAAGATCAACAAAAGAGCAATGAACCCAGCAATTATCAACCAATTACATACCTTCCAACAATTGTTCAAGGTCCTCACTGTACTTGCAAGATCAATATATAATTACTTAACTGAAAACTCCCTATACCTAACTGAATAAAAAGGGAACTTTAAAAAGTCAAGAGGCACGAAAGATCAGCTGCTTATTGATAAAATGATACTAAAGAATGCAAAAAGACAAAAAACAAATCTTAACATGGCCTGTATAGACTATAAAAAGGCATTTGACTCATTGCCACACAGCTGGTTTAACATCTGCCTAATTTTTGGGGGGGGGGGATTAGTAAAAATAAGTTCCTCAAGAAAAACATCGAAAAATGGAAAACTCTCTCAATGGCCCATGATGGAGAAATTGGGAAAATTAGCATCAGAGGAGGAATACTTCAAGGGGATTCTCTGTCACCACTGCTGTTTAACATCTCACTAATCCCCATGTCAATAATTTTAAATAAAACTGCATTGGGCTACCATTTTTCAGAACAAGCAGGAAAAATCAATAATCTCTTATACATGAATGACCTAAAACTATATGCAAAAAGTTCCACAGAGACAGAATCACTGCTAAACACAGTGCAAATATTTAGTGAAGATATTCAAATGAAATTTGGAATTGACAAATATGCAGCTCTGCCTATACACTGTGGCAAGATTAAAAAAAACTAGATGGAATAGAGTTTAAAAATGGCAATATTATAAAATCACTATCAAGTGATGAATATATACCATATAAATACTGTGGAATACTAGAAGCAGATAACATTGTGCACACAAAAGTTAAAGACTTGACAGAAAAGGAATACATCAAAAGACTGCTGAAAACCCTAAAATCAAAATTAAACAGTGGAAATACAATCAATGCCATAAACACATGGGCAGTTCCAGTAACTGGATACCTAGCTGAAATAACAAATTGGACCCAAACTGAATTGGATCGAAAAACATGGAAACTAATGAACATGCATCATGCACTACATGCAAAAAGTGATGTGGACAGATTATATTTACCACAAAAAATTAGAGGCCATGGATTATTGCAAATACAGCAGGTACTAGAGGCAGAAAAAAGAAGCCAAAATGATTATATCAGTACAAGCAGAGAAAAATTACTTAAGGCAGTGAATATTTTGAAAACAACAGAAACAAAGGCTCAATATAAGAAACAACAATTTGCAAATGAATTAAACAGTTGGAAAAATAAACTACTACATGGACAACACTTGAGAAATATTGATGGAAAGTATGATAATAATTCAACATGGATATTGCTAAAACAGGGGTCTGTTAAGAAAGAAACCAAAGACTTGATTTTTGCTGCACGAAAACAAACATTCCAAACCAATGTGATGAAAGCTAAGATCCAAGGAATGAATGCTAACATGAAATGTTGACTCTGCCAAGAAAAATATGAAACTGTGTCACACCTCATCTGTGAATGTCCAAAGGTTGGACAAACAGATTACAAAATTAGACATGATAGAGTGGCAAAATTAGTGCACTGGTCATTATGCAAAAAATATAACTTGCCAACCTCCAAAAACCCATGGGAACATCAAGGAGAGAAGGTGTCAGAAAATGATGACGTCAAGATCTTGTAGGATTTCCGGATCCAAACTGATAGACACCTTGTACATAACACATCAGAGTTAGTAGTCATAAAACTACATCATTGATATTGCAATTCCAGGAGATTCAAGAGTTGAAGATAAAGAATTAGAAAAACTAACAAAATACGTACATAGACCTGGCAATTGAAACATCTCACTTGTGGATGAAACACACTTTAGTGGTCTCCGTAGTCATCCGGGCTTTTGGGGACAATATCAAGACATTTCACACAGTATTATAAGCAGTTGCAGATCTCAGAAGCTAACACCATCAGAGCTACAAAAAAACAGCAGTATTGGGAACAGCATACATATTGCGCTGATATTTAACAGATACTTTGGTTAAAATTTGTATATGTTCTATAATAACAGTCAACGTTTTTATAATTTTGATTGACTGTGCCTGATGTTTTTGAATAATAATAATAATTTACTTTCAAGTCAATTCTGAATTATGTTAACTACAAAAAACTACAGTGATGGTGGAAGGGGATCCATAAATATTTATTTGAGTTCTATGGAGGAAAAGTGGCATATATTTGTGAAAAATAAATATGTTGTAGTGTTCCAATTGTCTGCTGAAATTCTTCCAAACATGAAGGTAAAAGTGCAGCATTTGCAACAGAGAAGATGGCAATCTTAAAAGAGTATAACTACACATGACCATCTTGGGCACAGGAGCATAGAAGGGAGTAGTGGGAACTCATGTTGCATAAAGAAATGAAATATGAACAGCCATTTTATTCATGTAACAAATGTTTGTACACTAAAGGTTTGTTTGCCCTTATGTGAAATGATAACTTTCTGAATAGAAAAAACAAATACCATCTCATAGGTATTAGACCAAAATACATGCTAATTCAGGCACTTAAGACAGGAAGTACAGAAATAATCGACATTAGGTCAATGCAGGAGCAAATAGTCATTAGTGCTTGGTGATGCAAAGGAAAAGGAAAAATGAGAAAGTTCTAGTAGACTCAAGGAGAGTTCACTGCTTTGGAGTGGATGATTACAGCTGCCAAATTGGTAACTTGACAGAACACAGTAAGAGCTCTTATGGTGATCCATTTCCTTTCCTTCAAATATCTGGGTGCAGCTTCGGACATAACACTGTACGTTAATGGAGCAAACATATATGGATCATTTCAAATGGCAGGTCACAGAGATGACTCCCCTAACCCATTCACTGCAGCTTTTAGTGTCAATGCCACATAGGAATGCATACGCATGTGTGCACATGCACACCCACCTTTTAATTAATTTATTTTAATGCAGATCCATATATCACACTTCAGTTCAACAGGTGTTGGTGGCATAAGGAAGCCAGAGATTCTTCAGGGAAACCAATGCAAGTGAACCAGCACCATTTCCCTTTGAGGCAGGGGTGAGGAAACTTTGGTGTTCCAAATGTTTTCAACTGCAGTGGATGCAATCCATTACCATTTGGCTGTACTGACTGGATTTATTTGTTTGTTTGTTTGTTTGTTCGACTTCTATACCGCCCATCTAGCTACAAGGCCACTCTTGTACACTCAAAAAATATGACACAAAATAAAGACGTCAAATTACAACCATCAGTGGTGGGTATAAACTCAAAATTAAGCAAAATCAAACACAAATCAAAATCAAAAATAGAATATACACCATAAAAGAAAATTGACATAGACATAGTTAAGAGCTAAGATGGTGGAACAGAGATAAACACTGGAGAGTGCAACACGCTATTCAGATGTCAATTCCAGAAAAGCCTGCCTAAAAAAACCATGTCTTCAAAGATTGTTTAAAGATTCCCAGTGAAGGGACCAGATGGATTTCAGGCGGGAGATCGTTCTAGAGCTGAGGGTCGACCGCCGAGAAGGCCCAGATTCTAGTCTTCTTTTTCCAGGCCTCTTTCGGGGTCTTCTAGAAGTCTTGCACATCTGGCGGACCAGAGGTTCCCTATCTCTGCTTTAGGGCTGGACAACTAATTCCAAACTTGGCCTTACTAAATTTTGAAATACTTCTATGAAACCCAATTCAAAGGTCAAAGTACAATACTACATACATAACCAGAGAGGAAAAGCAGCTTATGGAGGAGCTAACATCTCAAAGGGACAGGTCAGAATCAATGGGAAAGCAATTCTCTGCTTAACATTGCCCCCTGACCCACATCTACAGGCTCCACCTTAAGTCTCCAAGCACGGCCATATTATTTACTTACTAGTCATGTGCGACCCTTTATCCCTTTTGGCCAAGTACCCCAGATTGGCCAAGTGCCGCCTCTTAGCTCCCAGGCTCCACCTCTACGCCTCAAAGTCTGAATCTCAGGCTTTGATGTACGGAGCTAGTCACCAATTGATTTCTGGTTTTAGAAGACATTCTGCAGCTGGCAGGAGACTGAGAGCCACTGAGCTCTCTTCTGTTTGCCATCTAGGGCTGTCTTCATCTTAGCCCCTCCCAGAGTGAAGGCAGTGTCTGTATCCAGTCAACTTTTAATGCCCGGCAAAGCAGGTTTGTGAGGAAAGGACAGCGAGGCCTCACTTCTGGCTTGCTGGCCCATTTTGTGCATTACAAGTATGGTGTTGTAATTCGAAAGGCTCAATTTTTCTTTTCTAAAACTATGCAGGATATAAATGAGGGTAGGGCTGACTTTTATTTTTCTGTATGAATTTTAAAAGGTAAAACTGAGGCCAAGAAGCTAGACACAGATCAAGGTCATGTTTCAAAAGTAGTTACACTATCTGTAGCTTTCTGCTTTGAAAGAGAGGCAAACTAACATTCCAATATAACATTTCAATGCACAAGGTGGCTCCTTCGAGAATTTTTGTGGAATCTAGGCAACTCAGTGGTACTACTTGCATACAGTTACTTGCCCAAGTAGGAAAAAGGAGGGAAAACCATATGCTCCTTGTACTAGATCCAAAACAAGGGTGTTAATATTAGACCACAAAAATTAAAAAAACACAACAAGTCAGCTTTTGAGTCCTCTTGCAGCCGTCTTTGGGCTAGGTGTTCCAAAGCTTGCTCTATAATGTTCTCCTTCTCCCTGTAAGTTCTGCAGTGCCCAGCCTGCAGAAGAGTCTTGCAGGACTTGAAAACTTGTGTGTTTCTATATTTTAGCAGTCAAATAAATGTACCCACCATTGGTTTGGGACTTTGCCCAAGTGTTTCTTATTGCCCATAATTCAGCCCTTGCTTGTAAGGGCAGATTCTCTGTGTGCTGAAGTTGAGAAGCTGGTGAGAAAGAGAGGAGATAGATCAACTTTATTCATCATCTCCTGCCCCCTTCCCTCTCTGCAAGCCACCAGCACCCTCTCAGGATACACCAGGCTCAAAGGCAATGCCATACACAGCTGTGGGCTGCAAGAGGGGGCAAGAGGGGGCCAGGGCCAGATCTACTATCAAAACAGAGAAGTTCTATTTTTGCTGTCGGGGGGGGGGGGGCGCTTGCTTGTGGGATTCCTGCCTCACGTGCCAAAATAACCAGGCCTCCAGTAAATGCACTAAGTGATTTTGGACAGGCGGTGGCCGGGGGGCACTGCTGCCTGCTGTGTCTCAGGCAGCAAAAAGGTTTGGCATGGACCTCAGAGGACAGGGGCACACCACTGTGGAGCAAGAAGGGAGGGGGACAAGGGACTGGCCAGTTCTGTTCCCATTCTTCTCTTCTGCTGGATTGTCACCGCATTAATGGCAATTGCCATGCTGGAAGTCAGGTAACTGTTAGCGTGCAAAGGCATTTGGTAGTGTGGTTTAGAAACCATTATGCAGTTATTACATAATTCACCAATACAACCAACTGAGAAATATACTCTTTATTTTTATTTTTTTAAATAGTCTAAAACTTCTTCTTTTTTCTGTTTGGAGTTACAGTGCATTCCAACTGCTTTGTAACTGATTGATTCAGCATATTACAGTTTGGACCAGCTCAGGAACAGGGGAAATGACACATGCTGCCTACTGGAAAAACAAAGGAACTAGTAAATTAAAATGAGATGGGAACTGAATCATCATATCCATATAAATTTACACAATGTCTTCAGTGACTATGGAATGATAATAAAACATGGTAGCTAAATTTCTTGAGACTGGGAAGGTGATCTCATTCTTGACTAAGCAAAGAAGCCAGTTGGGATGACATGGTAGAATTACATGTTATAACGAATATGTGACTGCTGCCCAACATGGTCTTCTTGTTTCAAGTTCCACATCTAGTTCAACTTACCTCATTTTGTGATGTTATTATGATGTGAATTTTCCTGTCTCTTCCAGCCAGTGCTGTAGAGCAGGGGTATGGAAATATGCATTGTAAGAACACAGGGCATACAGCAAGGTGAGTTAAAAAATCTTGAATGAAGAAGGATGGAAGCCAACACGGAACGTCTGTTCTTACATGTGCTTTTTGTTTCACTTTTACATGCAGTTCCAGCCTAAAGGTCTTTGATGATTCCCCTATCCTCAATCCCTTCTTAAAATATGGGCCGTAATTTTCCACACATTTGTAGAGAAATCTAGTGCAAAGCAGAAGAAACACTTAAATAGTTTCAGGCGGTTAGGTTTACAAATGAAAGTTCTTATCACATAAGAACATGCAACACAATTCTTTTCACCAGCACATATGTGACATGGCAAAATGTCATCTAGAAAGCAAAACAAATACCAAATTTTGTTACCATTTAAGGCTGGCTCAGCCATGCATGCAAATCACTTGTTTTCTCTGAACTTGATTATACTTGCAGAACGATGCATTACACAGGACCAGAATCTAGAAGTAATATGTTACAAGTAACAGTCACTTGGAAAGTGTTATGGTGGACGATTAACAAGAGCACAACAAAGTTCCTTTTATGAAATAACACAATGACTATTATCTTTGTTACAGTTTTTATTTGAAATTAGTAAGTTTTAGTCACTGCTTCCAAAATGTTGGTAGCGTGCGGAGAGATTTAGCCACTTGTCTATTTTGAAGCCCCTTCCCCAGATTAAAGATTAATCAAATATAGTTTGAAGTAGTAAATAATATCCCTTTTTTAAAAAAAAGTTAACGGTAATGTAATGTATTAACTTTAAAAAACAATATCCTAAATTCTGTACAAAGCACAGGACGTCGGCCAAAAAGGTCTTTTTATCATGCACAGCTGATGGCTACACCTGAAGCAACAAGAATATCTAAGGGCTGGGGCTGGGCACTGGACATCATCACTCTATCCCAGTATTTCAATCAATGGGCAGAAGCCATACATGGAGCTGCTGCTCAAGAGGAGGAGTCTCACCCACAGGGATGGAAATGTCACTGCCTATTAACCTCAGCTACCTGGCTGTGGTTCCTAGGTAGTGCATTTCCCTCTGTGGGATTCTTTCCCCTGGGGATACTGTGGAACCATGAAAGAGCAGCAGTTGGAGGGCACAGTGCCAGCAACATCTAAGGCATGAGGAGCAGACAGTTGCAGCCATCAGCTAGTACATAATGCTGCTGGGAAGACTCAGGAGTTGAAAACTATCTTGCCGCCCAAACAGAGGTGCTCCAGTCACAGCAACAGAATGACGGACAGGGCTTTGCGCATTTCCCCACAAGTTCACTGTGGAACCTCCAAAACACAGCTCTGGAGGCACACAGGTTTTTCCCCACTTTAACTTTAAAAATTGTTTTTGTCCACTAAAGTTTAAGAGTGTTATTTATGTATGTATGTAGGTAGGTAGGTAGGTATTTTAAGATGTATTTCTCTTACAGGCCACTTTCTGGAAGGAAGGGCCAAAAGCATCTGAATGCCTGACACCCAGGAAAGAGGAACATGCAAGCCTTGGGGGGGGGGGAGGGGGGAAAGGTGTGCTGTGTTCACGTAATACAAAACTATATTTTTTTATGTATGTTTGAATGACCCTTCATGAAGGCATGAAGGAATTCAGTGTACGGCTGCTCTATTTAGTGCTCTACATATGGATTTATTCCACTGAAAAATATTAGTCTGGAGTGCTGTGAGGTGAGTTGAAAGCCCTATCTGTGGTGTCAGACCAGTGATAAACCAATCTCACATGGGAAGCATCACTAAGCTGTACTTTTTATCAAGGGATGTCAACAAGCATGAATGAGCCAGCCTTTTATAAATACAGTACTGTCAACTGAAGCAGCATTATGAAAGGTGAACGCATACAAAAACTGTTCCCTTTACATTATAAAATAAAACAGTAATCTAATAGATTGTTTAATCACCAAAGGACAGCTGGGGTTATTTATACAACACCAAATGCTCTTACCTGTATTTCACCTCTGCTAAATATTATAAACCCTGTTTTTATTGCCACAATCATAATAAAGTGTATTTCTATTTTTTTAAAAACAAATGCAACTGTTATTTTTTTAAAAAAAGAAACTGGTAACAATTTCCACGACTCTCAATACGCTTACTCTAAAACCATCTCACACAAAGACATTTATATCTCCTATAAAAAGTGTTTGAAAATAAATGACATGAACACATGGCTCAGTTATTTCTTCTCTTCCTTTTCTGGGACAAAAGAAAATCCACTTTCACCTGTATCATCGCTGGGATGCTAGGTACCAATTAATCTGGCATGAAGATTAGCATTACCAAAACACATCCACACAGAAAAAATAATATAAGGAACATTGTGATAGAAGTGGAATCCCTCCATTTGGCACAGTCCCAATGGAACATAACCACCTGAGACCATTTTAAGCCAATAAAACCCTTGCCCAGGTATGCTGTACTGAAAGTTCTACTGAGGCTTGTTTTGTATTTCAAAGGATCAGCTCTAAAAGAGAAACTTCTCCCAGGCACAGGAATGGCCAGCCTGTTTCTTGGATCACAACTCTCAGTATCCCCCAACCAGGAGATTCGGAGTTCAGGTTCTAAACACAAAATTTTCCCAACTTCTGCATTCATTCAGTCTGAATTTTCTCTGCTGATACCATTCTTCCCCATACCAGAATGGAGACGCAAGGTATGATGCAGTTTCTTTCAGCCTGGCAGGCATCCCTCTCGTTCCAAATCAAGATGAGGGAACACAAGGTAAGAAGCAGTGTCTGGCTGTCTCTTTGCTCCTCCTCTTCTCTTACAGCTGCCTATCCCTGCATAGTGGCATCAGCATCTCCCCATCCTGGATTTGCCAGGCTCCAAAGGTCTGCTACTGATGCCTACTCGAGGTTTCCCTTATATATCCCCCACCCTCCATCTTCTGAGCAGCACCAGGTGTCTTGAGTGTGGCATTATTTTTAATGTCACCCAGTGCCCCTAATGTGGCATTGCTCTGAGACACTGAGGAAAATTGAATCCATTATCTTTGGCCACCCTGTGCTACTGCTGGCTGCCACTTCTGGCCAGCTGCTTGACAGTGTGGTTTACCTAGGACCCAGCTCAAACCTTCAGTTGCCCCTGCCACTTGACATTTTGGGAGGGGGGCACTTCTTGTTCAGACTGCTGTGAGTTATGTTGTGGTGATCAGAGGAATGCACAGCAAGCTTATTAGCTTTGGAGAATTTGGCTTCTGGGTTCACAAAGTTGGCTATTCCACACTTCAGTCATTCTAACCATAATTCACACACTCTGCACAGAATCAGGTGTGTGTCAATAAACAGGGTGATAATGGATCCCATCACAGATGGCTCCTCATATATCAGTGCAGAACAGGAAAACTTAAACATAAAGACATAGTCCAATAATTTGGCGTGAGGGGAGGAACCAATCAAAAGATCCAGAAAACAGATTCTAAAATTATTGCACGAGCACATCAGAGATCTTTAAAGGGTTCTGCAAAGATAACAATTAAGTGCAGTCATTTCAAAAAGCCAGCAAGGTCCTGTAATAGTTCTATAAGGGATTAAAATAAAAGTATAATCTGAAATGATATTATTGATTACTTCTTACCAAAAAAAAAATGATACTCTCTATCTCTCTCTTAGGATGTACCTCACTTCTACTGCAAGCTTTAATCAGAATAACTGGTAAATTAATCAACAAAGGTTTAGTTTGTTTGTTTGTGCATTTATTTATTTATCTATAAATGGGGAACAGTTGTAACTGGAAAGGTCAAATTCTAATAAATAGGGAAGAGAATTAAGTTGTTTTTTTTAAATGGTACTATTTTAGTTCTGGCGTTCTTCCTGTTATCGAAAGTAAAAATAAAATTTAAGTTGGCTTTACACTCTATTTCATTTGTAACTATTTTTCTTTCTTAAGTTGCAAGCTTTTTTCACAGTTTCATATCTCCCTTCATTCAGTATGTCAAAAGGAAACCTTCATTTAAGTGTTGGAAATCTGCACATTTATTTAAATTCTATAAATTAATTGTATATAAAGTTGAACGTCAAACATACTATAGATTGCCTCTCCCTTTAGTTTGAGTTTTTTTTTTAAAGATTGTACCTAATTTTGAAATGTACCTTTAACCATCAGCATTACGTCCAGCTTTGCCTCCCTAAAATTTTCTATTTTCTGTGAACTCTTCTGGACAAACAGAGGAGCCATATTTGCTGGCTGTGGCGAAAAACAAATCTTCAAAAATCTCCACAGACTTTATGGTCCTCAAAGGGTCAAAATCGAATGTTGTGAACATCAATATTATTGAATGATAGTGTTTGTACAATAGCAGCCAAATGCATCCACTGGTGCCACTAGGAAGACAAGGAAACACAGGTCTAGTCCTCACTGAGGCAGAACATTTGTGTTTGCCCTGTGCTACTTCAGACGGAGGTAAAACTCTTAGGAATGAATGGCTGCGGGCCTTGTTTCTGGAAGGGAAGCTGAGTCTACTGCTTGCTTCTGAGGACAGTGGTGTGCGACAGCAGCAGCAGGAGCCAGTAAGCAGTAGACGATGGCAGTGTGGCAGGTAGGCAATGGGGGACGGTGGGGGAGCAGGGGGGCAGTGGCAGGAGCACGTAGGCAGTGGGGGGCAGAGGCCAGGCCCACTGCTTCCGAGCATGCGCAGAGACAAAGGCCTGCTCCAGGAAGGGAAGCCAGAACTGCTGCTTCTGCACATGCTCATGCACATGCCCCCTCCCAGCCTCCGTCCAAGACTTGGGACTTGAACTCGAGGCCTGGGACTTGGGAACAAAGACTTGAGACTTGACTCAAGTCTTGTTACCGAAGACTTGGACTTGGGACTCTGGTCCAAAGATTTACCAACATCCCTGAATTTGTCTCACCTCCTTCTAAAGCTGTCTGTGTTGGTGTGCCATCAATACATCCTTTTCTGTCTCCTGAACTGCCCACCATTCAGCTTCAGCAGATGATGCCAACAGTTCGAGAGAATTTTTCCCCACCCACCTTTTCCACATCACTCTTGATTTTATGCCACCTTGCCTTGCTTCCTTTACCCACTTTTTTTATTTTGAGCCAAAAAGTTCCCTTCTCACAGGGGAATTGTTTCAGCCTCTTAAACATATTATTCCTGTGCTTTTCTGTACTGCCTTACCATATCCTATATGCTTCTAACATGACAGCGTTACATGTGGAGCGATTCTTTTTTTCCTTTAACAATTTGTGGGGAGTGTTCCACTGTGTGAGTTCTTCACCTGTATTTGGAAGTGGTGCTACCACAGCACAGTGGGAACTAGGACATATACTTGCTTTCTCTAGCATATGTAACCCTTGTGCTCTGCTGGGAACAAACCTCATTCTATATGTAACAGGTAAGGTCATGAACTGTATGGGAAAACAAACCATGGCATAACATTCAAGGCCAGTTCCAGGGATGAACTAATTGCTCAGTCTACTGAACCAGGGGGTGCCAAGATGAGTTCACAATCTGTTGTTTTTTCTTTAATGTACTGTCTGCAATCAGCTAGGGCTGAAAAAAGGAGGTGTCCATAAATCTCCCCCACCCCAAAGTTCTGCAAGTTGCTTGAGTACTAACTTAAAAAAAAATTCCTTCCTTTTGTTTTAAAAAGTATGTTTCTTGTTTGTTTTCCAATTTATGTTATTTGCACTAAGTAAAAATCAGTGGAATGCAGCTCTATACAGACATGTGTGGGTCTTTGTAAGGGGCCATAGTGGGTCTTGCAATGTCACACCTCTCCCAGGTATCATATGTTCTCGGGGTGGCCACTTAAAACTAACGGGGGGGGGGGGGCAGCACCAGAGGCACTCACTTTCTGGGCATTCTTTATGCTAAGGTTACACTACAGGCTGAGCCATCTGCAACTCATGCCCGATTCTGCAAAACAAACAAACTATGGACCATTTGGGGTTTGTGGGTGTCTTCCAGTTACAGACCATGCCTGTTATAGGCCACAGTTGATGGATGAATTGAGGATCTTGGCTAAACAGACTCCTACCAATGGGTCAGTACTTCCTCCAATTTGGAAATCCAGTTACCGCTGCTGTGAAGTGAAGGCAGCTGCACCATGGAATATAGCCTAGCCTTCCTTAAGGAAGGTAAGAACAGCAAACATCCAGCTCCAAACATACACTGAGGTGGCTGCTCAGGCACAAGATTTTGGGTGCCATGAAACTGCAAACTGTTAGCCATTTAATGTATTCTCGGAGGCTTTCACAGGCGGGATCTGATGGTTGTTGTAGGTTTTTCGGGCTGTTTGGCTGTGTTCTGAAGGTTTTTCTTCCTAATGAAATGTTAGGAAGAAAAACCTTCAGAACACGGCCAAACAGCCCGAAAAACCTACAACAACCACGTTAGCCATTTACTTTGTTATTATATTTTTATTGCAGAGAAGGGAAGAGCTGCTTGTGGGGTTTTCTGCCAAATGTACAAAAATAATCTGGATAGCTTTAAATACTTTATGAAACATGACAGGAGATGGGGCTCTATTTCCTGCTCTGACTCAGGCGGCCAAACGCCTTGGGCTTATCCTTGCTCCAGACTTCAACAATATAACAAGAGCACATCATGGAACCCCTGCTTCAGCCACTGTCTTGATAAAAAAGTATAAAAGACACATGGCAGCTCTAGCAAAGAGCAAGTTCCACCCATGGGCCTGAATTTAGAATAACAAAATGGAAATTCTGTGTCCGGAAGGACCTAGAAATATAAATGTATGCAATTTGAAATTGTTTAATGATTGAAGGTCATTAATATATAAATTCAATGTGGATGTTGTTGACAAGGTGCATGGCTTTGGGGCCGGGAAACCTCAGTTCGAGGTCTTCACTTAGTTGCGAAGGTCCCTAGCTATCACTGGCCTAATCATTCTGCCTCTGCTCAGCTTAGGAGGAGAAAACAAACGAGCTTCTACATAAACTCCTTGGAGGAAAGGCAATATACAAATATGAGATACATAAAGAGCTGCATTTGCACTGGCCTTCAAAGCAGGGCCAGCTAGACCACTAGGCAAAACGAAGCAGTCAACTAAGGCAGCAGATTTGGGTTGTCATGCAAGGACAGAGAACAGTTATTGATTTAATATTTTACTGCTAGGGACAGAGAAAGATCCTTGTAGGATTTTGTACCTCATGTACCCCCAAAACATAGCTGGCTCTGGGTACTATGCAACCTAGACAAGTTGGGGAGGGGGGCATTTTCTGGTATAGCTTAGGCAGGGAATGGCTTAGGCTGACCCTGCTTCATGGCACAGAACTAAGTCCCAACGGTGCTCTCCTGCAGTGCTATCTGCATCATGGGAGGAACCAGACTGCAATAACCACAGGAAGGGAACTGAGGCTGAGTACCAAGCCTTCCTCCCACTGATAATCTCCTGCTGTCTGCACAGCTCAGCACTGTTTTCTCCCAGCAGGCAAATGCAGGAACCGCTCTAACAAGCCACTGCTTGTTTGGTCACCCAGGGAACACAGCTTACAGCTGCTGTCAGACAAGTCCCCCCCACACCTATCTTAGGGGGTAAGAGGTGGGGAGGGGGTTACTTAGTTAGATTGCTCACCGTTGCCTGGGTCCTACAGACATACCATCATGCTCTTTGTGCCTTGTGATTAAAAGAACACACTCTGTTCAAAGTAGGTTTATCTCAGTGGCAGGGAAACAAATCTGTAGATGGTTTGCACTATGTACACCTCCCATTTTTCCTTTTATCTGACCATCCTGGGTAAGGCATCTGAGACCTGGAAATCCAGAAACTGTGGAATCACCAACCTCTCAACTTATTCCTGATTTATTAATTCCACCATAAATGAAAGAGAGTGAATTTATCAAGTTGCCAGGTAGAAGGGATTCCTCTGACTTTAAGCAGCAAACAGACTTATGGCAAAGTGTTACAGTGGACCCTCGACTTACGGAATTAATCCGTCTTGGAACGGTGGCTGCAGGTCGAAAAGTCTGTAGGTCGAGGCTCCATTGACCTACAATGCATTGAAAACCGATTAATCCGTAACCGGCCGTTTTTGGTCCATTTTGTTTGATTTTCCGGTCTGTAGGTCGATTCTCCGGCCGCAAGTCGCACCTACATTTTGAGGCCAGAGAAGTCTGTAACTCGAAAAGTCTGCAGGTCGAGCCGTCTGTAAGTCGAGGGTCCACTGTACCTGCCAAAACTAGTGCCCAGGGTGATGCTACAAACAGATACACAATACAGTGAAAGGCTGAGTAAGTTCTTGCAAAAAAAGAAAAAAAGAAAATAAAGTGCTACCTCACATAAACAACCAAAGTGCTGGAAAAGAGGCAGTTAATAATTTATGCAGGAATTTTATCTATTAAATATATCAAGTCATTGCCCAAGTGAATAGGGAAATATATAGTGATTAAACCATGGGTGCAACGCTAGGTGCATCTACTTAGAGAAGTACAGTACATCCTGCTGATTTCAATGGTGCTAACTTTCAAGTAGGCATGCACAGCCTTGTGCTCTTGTTCTCTATATGTGGTAGCTTAGTGCTACCAAAGCATAAACTATATGTTTGTAGATAGTTAGATTAGATACATATATACGTTTCTTTCTATATATCTTTATAATGTACATGGTCTCTTAATAGTGCTGTTTGCTTTTTTTACTGATTTTGGATTTTGCATTAACCTTTCGGGCAGCATTCACAGCGTCCCCTTTCTTCTGAGGTCTCCAAATGTCCCTTGAGCAGTCAACAGGTTCATAAAACAATTTTACGGGATGGGCACAGATTTTGTCCTCCTTGGCTTTCTTTAGGTGCATCCGTCCTTTCTGGAGAGAGTGAGGTTTTGCATCAGGGGTGTTGTAGAAAGCATGCTGAGCAACTCGGCTGCTGATAAGAAGGAAAAGCAGGATCAGTCAGACTTAAGGAGAACCTGGTAAATATAGCTTAACTGATGTATCCTTTGAGCAGCACATTACCAATAATATTACTTGACAATGTTTGGAAAGTTACTTTAAAAGTAACTTAGTTGAAGATATAGTTTAAAGTAATTAATTACCATAGTTACATTTTTAGAAGTAATCCTTATTTATTTTATTTTATTTAAAATACCTGCCACCTACTTCCTAAAAAGGTGGCTTATAAAAGCTAAAACAATAAATGGTTCCAATATTAATAAATAATTAAACAAATATAATATTAAAATCAGTAGATAGAAACAGTCATAAAACACATTAAAAATAACATCAGCAATGAAAATACAAAAGTTCAATTTAAAATGCCTTTACTTATCTATTTCCCCAAAAGCAACTTAAACCATTATTTTTCAATTACTGTTCAAAAACAACAGCCGGTATTCTGTTCGGTAGCTCGAATGGTGTGAAGGAATGATGTCACCAGCAGTGGCAGACTCCCATTAATGGAAGAATTCCTGCTTTGATTTTGGGTTATGCACATTGAGTTGAAGTAGTGCACAACCCTGAATTGAAGCAGGGGCTCTATAATTAGTGGCCAGCCACTGCTCCCAGTGATGTCACTTCTGGTGCACTGGCAGAGCTATGAAACATCATACTGGCCAACGTACAACACTGAAGCCACTGGCCTGCAACACAAAATGCAGTCTCCCTTGAATCCAGTTTGTCATCATGTCAACAAGCACCCAAACAAGGCAGAAGCACAAGGCATAGCCAAGCTAGCACTTGGACCACATAACTATTCTTCCTTCACCAAGGGTGTGACTATACTTTACTGAGATTTGATTTGCAGCCTGTATTATGTCTGAAATTGCAGTCAGTGCTCACACAAGAGCTGTCAATTGATTTGGGAGTTCATCTTTCATACCAGATACAATGCAATTCACCTTCCAGCCCACAGCCCTCCCTTCTTTCCTTCCTTCCTCTGGTCCCACCTCTGCTGATCCTTCTTGCCTCTGCCAATCTGATGGGGAACTGACAAGGGTGTAAATACGTGAAATAATAATAACGATGACCCAACGATAAGGTGATAGGGTGATCTAGCATTAATCTTATGTATGTGGGAAATTAAAAAACAAATTTAAAAAATTCGGAGGACAACTGGGGGAGAGGAAAGAATGCAGGGGCATGCTCCTCCAGTCCCAAACATCAGGCCCAAACTGCCCCCATCACTGAAACACTACCTACAGACTAGTCCCCGTCTTTGCAAGAACATACCACAACTAACCACACAGGAAAAAGCCTGTTCAAATCATTCTGGCTTGATAAAGTAGAAGCCCTTTGAGGCCAAAAAAACATGCTTTGGGAGTTAAAAGGGCTGGATCCATTTGAATCAGTCTTTGCATTATGTGGTCAGTAAAAAATACTTCAAATTCACCCATTTTATAAGTGGAGCAAATCCCACAGTATTTGACCATGCAGTCACAGCCCAAGTAATAAGACTACGCTGATACATCTAAGAGCAAATAAAATGTTACAAAACACAGTAAAATGAGTTATTTCTTGTTAAGGTACAGCTGTAATGTAATGTAGTTACTCCACCATTATTGGGGAAAAGAATTAATTCCAAGCAGCTAGCTAATTGTTACTAGTTACTTCTAAACTCTGATCAGCAATATTGTTGTTTATAAAGGATATGAAATGACATACATACAGGCATCTAGGCTTCTTACTGGATGACATATCTGTAAACTAAAAAACAATAACAGAAGTATATTATTCATATTGACACAAAGAAATGCAAAACAGGTCATCTTTAATTTATTAATTTTCTTATGCAACAATCTTAGCCATGTCTACTCAAAAGTGAATCCCAGTGGGCTTAATCAGGCATATTTCTGGGGCACAGGATGGCAACCTAAATTACTGTTAGTGACTGAAAGATTGCCTCCTATTTTGATAACTACCTAGATAGAAAACCAAAGTGCACCCCTCCAACAAAGACAATCCAGACTTCGAAGATCCTGTCTGTGAATGCTCCCTGACTTACCCTCATTTCATGCATATGAATAAAGGTGTTTTTACTTATCATAAAACTACACCCAGGTGGGGCTATAAATGAAGGTACTTTGACAAATGCATTTCATTTCTTTAAAGCAAAATAACCATCAGGATATTCAGATACTCCCAGAAATGTCCATGAAGGCAACACTTCCCGGATTTGTTAGATTATGCCACCTGCCATTTCCAACAGAATCCATTAATGCATGTCAATACACTTTTGCTAAAGAAATTAATGAATTCACATTCTGCATCTAGACAAGTTGAATTCTGCAGCCTATATAATATTCCAACTCTATGCACCTTGACTCATAAATTAAATGAGGTTTGTTCCCAGGAAAGCATGTCTGAGATCGCACACCACAAACTGGCATTTTTACTTTTAAAACTATATGATTTATTCTGCAAGGTTTACCATTCTGCATCATTTAATTCTAGTTTTACTGTTCAGGAGTAGCATCAGGGAACAGTACCAGGGTGCTAAAATTTCACCAGGCAACATCAACATATTTTCAAACCCATCTTTCTAGCCATAAGGGCTAGAAACTCACTTTTTGGTTGAGCTTAAAATTAAGATTCACAAGGAGGCAAATACTGTATTAACTCAAAAAGTCTGTGTTTCTAAGAAATTCTCTTCTCCTGTTCTTTCCTGCCTGGTCACAGTGGTTAAGTGCTGCAATAAATAACATGCTGAGCAAAAGGACTTTACAAGGGCTTATAATCCCATGGTCTCTATTTAACAGAATTCCATGGATTGCCACAAGGTCATGTATCTGAATTCTCTGTCATATATTTTAGAAATGTTGTACAGCTGATCCAATAAAATATATCACCATTCTTATTTTAAATAAAAGTCTTCAGGGCATTTACCACCAACATGTTTTTCATTTGCTATTTTACATCTCCTGAACGAATTAAGAGTCACGGCTCATTTGGAGCACTGTTATACCAAGCGGAACATTGATGCATCCTCAGTTATCACATTTCTTTATTTATTCTTGTTTATTGCTACCTTACTTTTAATATGGGTATCAGATGCTTCAGATGAAATCAAGCTGTGAACTAGTAATCATCCTTCTCTTGCTGAGACTAGAAGAATATATGATTTTTTTTAAAAAAGGTAGCTTTGCCTACAGGTACACATGTTCATTTTCAATCCTGCTGTTACCTCCAATTAAATAGATTTTGCTTGTATATAAATATTACTTAAATCTGCAAAACCTTTTAATCAGGAAGCAGCATGGGAGTTTAGATGACTTTAAAAGAGGACTAGTAAAATACATGCAAGGTAACCCAAAATGGTTACTAGCAGGAGGGTTATATGCTATCTCCAGAGTCAGAAGTGGTATGCCACCAAACACCAGTTATGGGAGTACAAAATCAGAAGGCAGCTACTGCCCTCATGTTCTGTTTTTGGGCTTCCCATTGCCTCTGACTGCTTACTGTGGCACGCTGGGTTTGATAAAACTTTGGTCTGATCCAGCACAACCTTTCTCATGTTCTTTTGGCACAGCAAAAGTGAAGGTATGCATACTCAGACATCAGTAGCTCGGTCTAGGATTGCAAGGCTGCAGCCTATCTTTAAATTATTTGACAGACCGAAGACTCAGGACGTATCATTAGAAATGAGAATTCCTTGAGTGCTGGAAGCATTTGATTGTTATTGTAAAAGCTTTTCACATCTATTGTAACGTGTAAATTAGCTTGCTTTGTTTTGTTATTGGGCATCAGGGTGATGAGCTTTGTATCCAAGTGCAATTTTTCACAAAGTTCTGTTGGGTCATATCTCTGGAACACTAATTTCCACTTCTATTGATGTTATTTCTGATGTATAATTTGGCCAAAAGCAATAGTTCCCCCATCTACCTTTCCCTCAGTTTATTTGTCTACACCATCCCCCATCTGGTGGGCCACACACCCAAGAGTGCACGAGACTACAATAAGTGAGGGATGGAGTCAGAAATGGCCAGAGGAAAAATGGGGCAGGGCCCCTAACAGCTGCTATGTTACCTGCTATTAAGGAGTGGTTTTACCAATCCCATCCCCAGCCCCCTAATGAATTTCCATGGCCAGGCAGGCCCAAACATATGTATTCACTTTCTAATATTTTTCAGCAATCTTTCTGCCCAAAATGGTATCAAGAGAAACTTATAAGAAGTCCTAATACAGCTCCTGCCTGAACAAGCATGGATTTAGATTCCCCCCCCCCAATGAATAATCAAGATTTAATTTTACTTAGAAAAACAGCACTTAATCACTGAAACAATAAAATAATTAACCAGTATGGCTGGATAGTTCAGAGGTTTATATTTGTGGCTGTGGAGCCAGAGGTTGGGACTTCACTTTCCCACTGTGCTTCTGGGAGAAGAGCCAGCCTGTGTAACCATGGGCAAGCTGTAGAGTCCCAGAGTGCCCCCAGAAGAAGGGAGTGGTAAACCACTTCTGAGTACTCTCTCCATAGAAAACCCTGAAAAGGGTCGCCATAAGTCAGAATCAACTTGACAACACACAATTTTTATTAATGTTATTATGTTTCTATACAGAGTGCAGTGTAATGGAACTAGTGATGGACTAGTTCAAATCCTTGCCTAGCCATGGAAACTCACTGGAGGAGTGATCAGACTGGCAAAATCACTTCTTAAATATCTCACTTGCTTTGAAAGCCCCATTAGGGCTACTACAAGTTGGTTCTGACCTGATGGCACATAACTCATAGCACACTTCTAGGCACATCCTAGAATGCTTGTGTTTACCCTTGTGTTTGGGATAAAGTTATCTGAAGGACTGTTAGCATAAGATAGCTGTATATCGTACTCAACCAAGGGGAGTCCTCTGTTTGAAGGATAGTTAAAAGCCCATAGAGACCAAAACAGGAGAGCACTGGCTGATATACAACAGGTTTCACCACCTCCAATAAACCACACTGAGAGGATTACGCTGGATATACCTTCACAACTTGAGGGCCAAACTATGCCTGACAGTTCCATGATTAGATGAGAAATTCCTTAGAGGCTGAGAATGTTTGTCACATCAGAAGCTTCCCACACCTTCTATAGTTTACAAATTGGCCTGCTTCATTTTGTGAATAATCATTAGGTGGTTTGCTTTAGAGCAACTTCATTTCCAAGTACATTACTCAACTGCAAATGTCTACCTGAATGACATCTCTGAAATGCTAAGATTTCAGCTTGTAATTATGGGTCTTTGGTAACAAATAGTCTGACCCTCAGCAATCCTCTTATTATGAAATATACTATATATATTATGAAATATACTATTCGTAGCAACTACTGATTATGTAGCACTGAAGTTTAGAGCAAACTTTGCCAACACCCTCCAGATGTGCTGTACTATGGTGTTCATATTCCTCGCCAATATGTCCGTGCTGGATGAGAATGATGCCAATTGCAGTCCAACACACATGTGGAGAACGTCATTTGGGAACAGCTAACTTAGAAGACAAATAAAACAAAATTTTACCAAAAAAAATGGCAGTATGCTGAGCAAACTGTATTCATTCTGATTACATATGATCATGTCAAAATACTGCTTATGCTTTCCTGGTACAGTGGAGGGACAAAGTAGTAAAATAGTCATTTCCTGCTTACCATGTGTTCATGGACATCACTGTAGTTGTCCATGGTTTGCTGATTCTGATAATATTCCAACTGCTTTTCTGCCAGATCAACCCGCTGCAGCAGATTCTCAATGAAGTGCTGGAGTCTTGCCTTACCCCGAACCTCTTTCTCAGCAGCCTCCTCCAGGAAGTGATTAAATGTAAATACTTCTCTGCCATGACAAGAAAGAAAGAAAGAAAGAAAGAAAGAAAGAAAGAAAGAAAGAAAGAAAGAAAGAAAGAACCACTTTTGTTGTAATTGTCATTGTAAAGAACAGTGGCGTTTCCTTGTGGTATGGATGATATGCTAGCTTTAAAACTGCAAATATTTTTGCCTGCACTACAGGTATACTCATGTGTGAGATGGAGTACTAACCTTGCCAGGACCATATATATATATATATATAACCAAAAAGGCAAGCAGAATTGATTCATCTTCCCTTCATGAGGCACTCATGAAGGAAATTGTCCTGCAGAAGGGAAAATAAGTTGTTCAGTGGCAAGATGGCTGTTTTACCCTTTTGGAAGAACAACTTGACAAACTGTTGATCAGTTAGGGCTCCCCCCCCAAAAAACTGAGTAATATGTATGGGTGGTTTGATTCAGAGTGCAATTAATCCTACTTCTGTCTACTCGGAAGTAAACCACACTAAGTTCAATGATACTTAAGTTAGGTAAATGTAGTTGTAGTTAATAATTTTTTTTTCATTTATGTTTTATATACATTTTGTTTTTTAATTTCTGTTGTACACTGCCCAGAGTAGCAGTTTACTAGATGGGCAGTGTATAGTTTAATTGATTGATTGATTAAACAAATAAATAAAATATGAGATTGGCATCACATTTAGAAAGAATTTAAAAATCCAACTTTAGTTTATACAGCCCAGCTGCATTCTGCTGTAACACTATTAATTTAAATCGATTTTATTCCATTGCGAGAATAAACCTGAACATTTCCCTCAGGGAAAATGGGCAGCTTTCAGGCAAATAACTTGGTCAGAAACCTCTGTAGCCTAAGCATTAGAAAGGATTGACCACTATAGATATTGCCATAAATGCAAAATCTGCTGTGGAAGAACATGTCTATGAACTATTTCATGAATGGTAGCTTATGGAGACAAGCTATGATGATGGAAAGATATCAAGATAACATCCTGATTATGCTGACCTGATCAGAGAAGAAGTTTGTTCACTTTGGCCCATAACCCCTCCACCCTTGTTAAAGAGGGAGAGTTGTTTTCCTTTAATTTCTGCCAAGTTCTTGCAGGTCCCAGAATGACTATAAAATCCCAGTGGGGGAGGGATAGTGGGCTACAGTCTTCTTGATTATGCTTCTTTGAGGATGATGCCATATGCCCAATGGGTATCCAGATATCATGAGGGCATATACTTGCTTGCTTTTGCATGATAATCTATTGCAGTGGTTCTTAACCTTGGTTACTCAGGTGTTTTTGAACTGCAACTCCCAGAAACCCCAGCCAGCACAGCTAGTGGTGAAGGCTTCTGGGAGTTGCAGTCCAAAAACACCTGAGTAACCCAAGGTTAAGAACCACTGATCTATTGCATGCTTAAAGAGCTGTAAACCTGTTTTCATCACACAATATTAATCTTTCCAATACTATATAGAAAAATGAAGCAAAGTTTAACTGGCCCTTTTTGTTTATAGCAGCTAGACACACAAATATGGTACTAACGTGCATGGTTTAACATGGATATCTTGCTAGCTTCACTAGGCAAACCCATACCTAAGAAACGTACCAATGGCTAAAAGGCAGCCAAGCCATGTCTGAACACATGAACCAACCTCCACGCGTGGCCCTTGCTCTCCCCTCACTCCCACCTCTTCTTCTCTTTCATTCTGGTTTGAGCAATGGGCTTCTCAAAGCACAGATGCATATTTTATCAACGATTCATAAGCCACATTTTATCGACAATTTATAAGCCACATTCTTACACTGCTGGTACATATACACTGTTTCACTTGCTCTCAATATCTACCACATGTTGGCTTTCTCCCTACATTTCTATCTTACCTATACAGTACTGTACTCTTTAAGATGTCAGGAAAAAGAGGGATTACGTCTCCCTTTTTCCTCTCCTCTCCTTAAACCACTAACAGCACAAGAACTTGGCTCCAGCCTGAGTGTGCAGTGCATTCTGGGACATCATAATTGGCCAACAAGGACTTGCTATTAAGTTCTCAATGGATTTCTTTTCCAGAGTGCAATCTCTAAACCCCGGCGCAGTGCTTGGCAAGAACAAGGAAGGTAACCAAAAGCCAAAGGGAATCAATAATGTTCGCAGTACACAATTTGCTTGGCTTTAGATGTCCGCAACGTTCTTTCAGAAAAGAAACACCTTGACTTCTTTTTCTCATGGCCCCTGTGCAGGTCAGTATTAAAAATAGTTCCTTGTACAGAGAGTCTGGAGATGAAAAGCGGCCACCTTAGTTTTACATGTTTTAACAATGACGTTTGAATTTTTGCATGAGTAGCATAAACTTGTAATTTCAGAAATGTTGCTTTTGGAGGATTTTGCGTGTGTGTGTGTATGAGAGAGAGAGAGAGTTTTCTCTCTGCGTGTTTTGTTTTTTGTAGGTTTGAGGCCATTTTTGATGATAGAATAGATAAATGGCACTGAGAATAATGTGTCAAAACCAAGTTATGTTGCTCATTACTCACAAATAATAAGTCCTGGAAAAGCAACCATAACAAATGATATCTTACCACCCCCTTTCTTTAAAAAACAACAATTCCAAGCGCTGCTTTTTGTTCAATTCCAAATAAATGTCATCATCACGGTCATCAACAGAGGCACATTTGAAACAGGATGAGTACTTGGAAATGATGAAAATTAGGTTGCCCAGATTGTGGTAGAAGTCATTCTGTTGTTACTTCTTCCTACCACTCTCCTGCTTCTTGTGTACACTGTAAGTACTGTGTCTGGTATTTACACTTTGTAGAAGCAGACACGTGGTGTAAGATTATTTGTTGGTTGGGGTGACTTGTCCCAGAGATGGCGAGAAGAAAGCCCTGTCTCCAGGTATTGTTGCACTGCAGCTTCCCTTAGCTCTCAGCAGCACAGCTAAGGGTCAAGAAAGCTGGATACTGCTGTCAAACAGTATCTAGAGAGCCATAATTTTCCCTTTGATGATACATGGCTTACTCTCATTGCTGGAACACTTACAGCCAATCCTTGGCCCTGTTCACTTGAAAGTAAGTCTCACTAAATTCAGTGGGAGCATCTCCAGTTAAGTCTGTTTAGATTATTGCCCTAAACTTCAGATCTAGCATGCTCGTCAGTTTTTTCAATAACAGCAACATCATTCATCTACCTAAAACACGTCGAGGTACTGTGAACTGCCTGAGCATGGTCTGAGAATATTAACTAGTACAGGGCCACAGTATTTAAGCCATTTGCTCCAGATTCCTTTATCTTGTGTCAACAAGAGTGTCAGGGAGTGGGCAGTCGGAGGATTGCAGCTTTAAGTAGTTCACATATAAATAATGTATCAGCAATTACTACATTTTTAATGAATACAACATGAAAGTATTTTTAGATGAGCTGGAACTGCCAAGATGATTTTGGAATCCGTTATGGATGCCAGTAGGAAAACAAGTTATGATTCTTTCCTAGCATAACATTTTATTTGCAAGCCAAACCCAGCAAGATGGAATTTAGATCCTATGCCTTTAGGACATAAAAGCCTTGCCCTTATTAAAAGGTTTGTTAAAAACGTGCAGCTAACAAATATGAATCTTTCAGACAATGGCCAGAATCTTATTGGTGTTTGCGTAAGGTTTGTGTAACTTGCCTCAGCTAATCACAGCTGATTGATAAGGTGCCAGGATATGTCTTGGGTACATATGCCCAATAAGACAATCAAGCTGCATCCTGGCATCTTGATAATTAGTTACAATTAGCTGTGACACGTTCTGCAGACACCAACAGGATTCTGGCCTATGCCAGGATCCTGTATTTGTACATTCTGATTCATGCCTTTTTCTTCACTATGGTAAAAGGATCTGTGCACCTAGGCAGAAATGGCAGACGTCCTGATGTTAACCTCACTTTGCTTTATGAGGAAAAAAAAACAGATGTAAATGGTGGGAGGTGGAATAACCAATGACAAGATAGTGGTAAAATCCACAGGTAGAGAACCCTGTATTCACAACGAAGTGTTCTGTCCTATGCCAGTCCCAAACTTTGGAACACATGTTCCTTGGAGCTGGAATGGCAGGGAGTGGGGGGACTCTCATAAACTTCTATTTTCTTGCCAGGAAAACATTCTTAACCCCTTGTCACAGTAATTGATAAATAACAGAACCAAACCACTTGAATCCACTACCTTCGATGCTTCATTCAAGACGGTTACTCTTATTGCATTTTCCAATGATGCACATTTTCTGACATGTGCTATCTTGCACACAGGAGACTTTTTTTGCCTGAACTTATTTGCCATGCAGGATTGAAACAGGCCAGGAGTTACATCCCTTTCCTGGAGGTGTTTCTAGTCCTCATTCTGTGTGTTTAGCAGGGATCAGAACACATCTTTTTAATTTGGCTTTTTAAATTTTCTAATGTTTATCTGGAAGGATTTGATTGAAATGAAATTGATTTAAATCATAGTTTAATATAATTTAAAACACTACTTAGCAATAACTGATTTAATTCTGTGATTTTCTTTCTCCCCAAAAGAGCACTGTTGCTTGCTATAACCTTTAGTAAATATTTTTTTGTAATCTCCTTGCTCAAATTGATTATATCTCCAACAATATCCTATTCACTTATACGTCCAGTGTCTATAAGTGTATCTTTTCAGCAAGAGAGAAGGGCTGTACTTTTTCTGTGCAGAGTTGCAGTGGGACAACAGCTAGTGTTGCTACACTAAACTTTGGTGACTAAAGGAATAAGCACAACTCAACGAAACTATCAAAAACAGTCCTGGAGATTTCAATTGGTCTTCCATGGACTACTAATATTGTGTTATGTTGAAAGAGGGAGGGTAGAAAAGCTGCAGGAATAATTTCTGTCAGAGTTGGAAAATGAGGCTGATCAGGTATGTTATTTCTCATCACCACATATTGCTGCTAATAAAGCACGTACCTCTGGAGACACAACCCCAGTTTGAGAACTGCGATTTTTTTCACCGTATTTGCTAGATTGGTTATTAGGGGAGACAGAAAGATTAACCTAAATAATCTATGCGGAAACCTATGGAACTCCATAAAATTGGGATACCAATCCAATCTATTTTTTAAAAAATATGAATACAATGGTTGAAATCCTGTTGTATAATTCTGTGTGTACAATGGTGATGATGTCATTGGAAGTGGCAAATTCGTATTGATTAAAGGCTTCCTTTAAGGATTTCAGGGTTCATGCGGTTTTGTCATATTGGGTGTGAGTTGCATGTATCCCAAAATCACCCTCAATCAGCAAGAATTTGCTTTCAATCAGCTGTGACTTTCTGCTGCTGTTACTTGAATGCAGATCGGTGAAACAGAATTTTAGCCAATATAAGCAGGCTGGATAGTTCAGTCAGTCAGGTTTCTGGTTGTGGAGCCAGGGTTGGGAGTTTAACTCAATTCAATTTTAAAAAAAAGTTTTCAATGATTTGGTTAAAATCATCAACACTTTCTCTCTGATCACCACCCCCTCTCTCCCCCTCTTTCATAAAATAACCACCACCCACATGGTTTCTATCTTTCTCTCCCAATATTCTCACAGAGAAAGACTCAAAGAGAAACAGTTATGGGACTGCAAAAATCTTGAGAGGTGTTTCTGGCTACGTACTGTAGCCATGTGGCCCCAAAGAGATTACTTCTGAAGGAATACAGCCCTCACCATAATGAAAAAATCGCCATTGCTGATTAGCCAAGTCCTGTGAATAAAAAACTGGCTATGATCCACAGCCCTGATAGGCTCTCATTCATTCACGGAGCACCATCCTCATAGACATTGCCTTGTTCCCTCCTATTCCATGAAACATTCCTTGGATATGGGGAGGGGCCCCCGCAGTGTGCATGTTGTCATTTTACAACTCCCTCTGAGGCCTCTATTGACACTTTTTGCCATTCTTTGTGTAACAAGGAAAAAAATTAGCAGGGGTTGGGGTGTGACCCACCAAGATATATGGGAAGGCCCAATGGCCTCCCTGTCCTTATATGATGGTCCAATGTCCACCCCTAGTTCAGCTGTGTGATTTGAGCCCTCCTGAAATACGTTGCAGTTTTCAATATGTTTCTAAAAGGCACGATGAATGCAAGATATGGACTATAGAAAGGGGAGAAGGGGGAAAGGCAATAGTGAAAAGGCAATACAGTACAGAAAATACTGGGGAGAAACAGGAAGGTTTAGGAATTTTCAGTAGGTGTTGACGTACACATTATTTTTCTCTCTCTGTACTCTTGAGAACTAGAAACTTGATTTCCTGTGAATGGAAAGCCAAGGCTTTTCAGGAAACCAAGTCCTGTTTGGAATCTGTGTGATCATACCAAAAGTAGTGACTGTATCTCAGCATCTCTCTGGTTCTCTCTATTAATATGAGATGGTGTTACTAGAGCAGAGAATGCTAGTCCTGTGTTGGAAAGTGTGCTGCATGTCCCAAAATAGGAGTCACTCTGAGGCAAGCCACAACATGCAAATGCTGCCCTATATCCAGTCTGATGAGCTGAACACAGAAAACAATACGCTGCTGAAATGACCAGAAGGAGTACTGGGTTTCCTCCATCAAGTGCCTTTCAAGTATGCTGCACTGTGAGTCGCAAGGGTGGATAATCATGTTGGGTGGGGAGGATGGGAGCTATAGTCCCATTTATTATTTATTTTTTTAAAAATTAACAATACATATACAAGGCACCAGGATGGGGAAGGCTGATATATATCAGAATTAGGCCCATGAGACTTGATGTTTCTGTCCTACCACGCTAGAAACTGTTGCTTGATATAGGAAGGCTACCATTGCCTTGCCTCCCATCCTTCCACTTACTCTTCCTTCCTGTGGAGCTCCTCCTCAGACTCCGTAAGCCGCTGCTTCAGCACCGCAATCATCTCAACAGCAACATCCACCTGCCTGTTAAGAGCCCTCTCTCGCCTCTGCACTTCCTGCTTCTTCTGTGAAAGCTGCACGAAAGCTGCCCGAACCTCCAAGAGCTCGGCAGTCTTTTGGGCCAGCTCTTTGGTCAACTTGTCAATCCTCTTTTCTATTGTTTTGTCTACTGCTTCCACCATCCTGTTAAACTTCTCTCTTACGTGGGCCTCGAAGGAGGCTTTGGAGTCTGTGGTTGCCAACCCTGGTTTCGAAATGGGTTCATCGGTGGACTCTCCAGAGGTGTAAGTTGACCCGTAAGATGCAGGCCGTTCAGCTTCCACCTCCAAGGGCTTCCGATTCTTCGCATTCTCTCTCGCCGCATCACAGAAGTTTAGATAGGATGTCTTTGGTTTCATGACATTGGGGCTGTCCCCCAGCATCAGAGGCTCTGAGGAGGAAATCAAGTCTGCGTCTTTGAGGGAAGAGAAAAGGTTGCATTTTGTCAGAAGGCTTCTGTCTTCGTAACTGTGGTTGAATTCCAGATGGGCTCTCAAGGACGACAAGGTCCGGAATCGGGTGTGGTCTCCGCATCGTGGGCAACGGAAGGGCATGCAGACACTGACATTTTCAAATGACTCCTGCCATGGGTATCTGCTTTCTTCAAAAGCGTTCTGTTGCATTACTTTCCAAAATCCTGAAAAGAAAAAAAAAAGGGAGAAGAAAAGCCAGATTGTTAGATTTCATTAAGGCCAAATGGCCAGCTTTCTTCAAACCAGTACCTTGGGTTAAAAATGCAAGAAACATTTATACAGAACCTTTTTTTTAGCTGGCCAAAGCACTTCACACAGAAAACAGTTCCTATTGTCCCCGCCTATATGGCTAATGGTGGAAGCTATAATCTAACAGACCTGAGGAGGACTTTGGCAAAAGCTGTTCTTAGCCAAACCGAAGTTTGTGCTAAATGGTTCTCAGATTCTGCAATTATAAAAATTAGGGATTTTACAACTAGAAATCAGTTGTGAATCAGTATGGATAAAAATCAATGATTTTTCTAAATCAAACTGATTTAAATCAATTGTGATTTAAACCAATTTGATTTAAATCAACTCCACCCTGCTGTGGATATAAATGAAACTTGTATTTATGTCTCCCTTCATCGTTAATCCCACTATAAATTTTGTGCTCTTGTGGGACTTGGAAACCAAAATGACAATCTTGGAAAAGAAAAAGGGGTGCAATGTGTGGAGAAAAACAGTAACAAGCTTGAATTCATTTGAAGCACAGTACATGCTTTCAAAAGGAGTAGGTCCAAGATTCAACCTCTTGTATGTCTGGAGTTTGAAAAAGTTACTTTTTGGGATCACAACTCCTAGAATTTTCCTGCCAGGAAAATGCTTGTAATCCAAAAATTAAATACACAACTTTGATTTTATACACAACAATTATTAAGGTCTCCGACAGGAGAACTGGACGACATGAAAAACTGATGCTAAAGCAGATAGCACCATGCTAGTAAATTTAACTATATTCCTATGGATACTTGTGTTTAGATTTCCTTTAAAGCTGTGGTTTTCAACATGTTGTTGAATTGCAACTCCTTGAAGCTCAGCTGATGATGAACAAGATGAGAATTAGAGTCCAGACATATCTGGAGGACCACTATTTGTCCTTGCTGTCTGTAAATGTAATTGTCACTGGGACATCAAAATAAATATGCATCAGATTGGGCTATAATAGTCTGACTCAGTAACAATGAATACTAATACTCAGAAATAACATCAAATGTTTACAGAGAGATTTTTTAAAGTGGTTGAAGAAGTAAAATATAACACAGACCTGAAAAAATTGAATGAACAAACATGTGGAGTGAGTACCATGTTCTCTGGACTGAGCCTGTGTCGGCAGAGCCAAAGGAGTTGTTAGAGCTAAAATGTTCAGAGGAACACAGAAACACACAAGCATTTGGAAACAAACGGTCCCAAATGACTGCACACTGTTGTATGCCTGTGCACACTTTTAAAAATTATTTTGCCTTTTTGGTTGAGCTAGGAAGGTATCATCTCAATACGGAGTTTGGAATGTATTTTGTGCCAAAATGGCCATCACGGCTTTCGTTCATTAGAGCTAAATACACTGTTGGCAAAAACTATGATCTCAGCAAAATTGTTTTTCCCCCTAGATCAAAACTCCTTTTTTTAGGTACATAAAAGATTAAAGAATAACTATTGTGGATTAGCTGACAGACGTTTTGTGTTACCCAGTTACTCTTTCTGTTGTTGTTCTGTTATGTAATCAACACTTTTAAAATTCATTACCAGTGCTATTTAAGTCACCTTTTGCATCCAATTTCTCTTGGTCCCTATTTCAACAACCGTATACTGTATGTATATAAACCTGTGGCGTCAATACTGTACTCCATGTCTTTGAAGAAATAGCTTGTAATAAAAACTTACATTGAAATAAATCAGCTGAAATTTATACACATGTACCCCTTTCTGTTACAAATGTTGGAGTTAAATGAATTAAAAGTAGTATTTATGTTTCTTGATGCCCATGAAGATCTGTCTTAGTTTCCCAGTAACTTCCTGTCTTTGAAGATTCTCTCCAGAAGCATGCTAATGGGCCTAGATAAATTTAATTTGAGGACAAATCATGCAATGTTCACATTATTGTTCAGCAGGTTTCACCCAGGACAATTGCTGGTAGTGTCCTAAAAGCTGATCAGGAACAGCTGGATGTAGAAGTAATAAATGTGCAGTGGTTCTGTAGGTTTCATTTTTATTTTTAGGACCTGATAGTTGTCCCCCCTATTTATCATCCTGGGCTATGGAAGGAGGGGGTATATAATAGTACAATAAAAATAGGAATTTCATGCTAGACAGGCAGGCCCCATGGCCATGTGCACTCACAGATTTGCTGCTAGCATGTTTTGAGGATTATCTGGGCATGACTGAGTCAAAGTTAAGGGCTTTTCATGGGGCAGTGTCCTTTCCACCGAACTCCACCAGTCTTTAAAGTGCTTCAGACTGGGCCTTTATTTGCTCATACGGTTTGCAGATACAAATCATGGGGGAACATGCAAATCAAAGTCTCAGATGACTCCTGGAAATGAATTCAAATGTTGACCCTGCAATGTCACCTTATGAAAAATATTACTACAAGTCCTTTCCTGCTGCTTCTTCACTGAACCTCCAAAATCCATTAACCATAATGATGATGATGATAAGTGATATTGGTGTATGACACTTCCAAAGACTGGCAATGAAGAATGCAAGATAATTTTGGGAAGCCCTAGACAAAAATAACCCAGAAGCTCTTTACTCAAATTGCCCTGGAACGGTAATTTTCCTAGCTGAGCCTCCCTTTCCATAGCGGCGCGTCCCTGACATATCCGGGTCAGCAACAGCGAGGGTGGCTATTAAGTTGGGCAGGGAAACGGGCTCTTCCCCTCCTCCTCCCCCCCCCCATCCCCCTCGTCTATGACAAATCAACTCTCTCCCCGGAGGGTGCAGAGCATACAGCCAGCAAGGTGAAAAGAAGATCAATGCCGGAGATCTGCGGAGGGGAGAAAAAGATGTGCAAAGTCGGGTGGCTGTGTTTCTCCCCCCCCCTTAACCCCCTTCAAGATCAAAAGGGATTGGAGGCCGGGGGTGGGGGTGGGGGTGCATGGCTAGAGAACAGCAGGCTGCCTGCTGACATATAGGCAGGGTGGGGTGCTGGGCTCCCGTCTGTGAAGGATGGAGACATTTCGTCCACCCTGCAGATGCCGGGCGGCGGGGGTGCCAAAGATGCCTCCAAAGCCGGCACTGATTTTTGCCAGGATTGGGGATCTGCAGCCTGCCTTGCCTCCTGGCTCCCCACAAGGGCGCCCGGCCGGTGCTGCTACTCTGTCTTCACCCCCCCCCCCGGGTCCTCTCTGGCCCTACTCCCGACAGGCATCGGCATCTTTAGCCACCCACCTGGGGCTCCTTCCAGGTCTCCCCCCCCGTCGCTCCGCTTTCCGCCGAGCGCGCCCTCAGCTCGCCTCCCCGCGCTCCGGGCTGCGGCTCCTTACCTGACTTGTTGCTGTGGCGGCGGCTGCCAGCGGTGGCGGCGGCGATAGTGGGAGCTGTGCTGCTGCCGCTGCTGCGGGGGAAACCGGTTTTCAGCAGAGCCGTAAATCACGCTGAGCCCGGCGCAGTCACACACAACCACGCGCGCTCACGCCCCCTTCGCCCACGCATTCACACCCACCGGGAAGGCGGGCTGAAGAGCGCGCGGGGGTGGGGTGGGGAAACGCTGTGGCGGCCTGGTGATGGGGCACCGCGAAGGAGGGGCATCTGGGAAAGCCACTTCACGCGAAGGCGGGGAGGGCCCCGGACATCTCTCTCGGGAGGAGGGGAGGGCGAAAGCAAACGCGTGGGCCGAGAGGGAAAAGCGGCAGCATGGCACAGGGGGTGGTGCTGAGTTAGGAGGGAGATCTCCAGCCTTCTGTTCTGAAATCCGCCGCCCCCCGCCCCACTGCTCGGATAGGTTGTGTCTCATATATGCGGGGTGATTCAGATACCGATAAGAGGATTGTCTTGATTATTTTTGTAGCAAATAGGGACGGCCCTGCCGTTAGCCAGGGTGAGGTGGAGGTCTTGAGCAGCAGATTTTAAGCACGGGGAAAGAGTAGGAAGGACATAACGGGGGTGGGTGGGTGTTCTGTGCTGACTTATGGCGACCCTAAGAGGGCTTTCAAGGTAAGTGAGCTATTTAAGGAGTGGTTTTACCAGTTTCACTTCCCTAGTGGGTTTCTGTGGCCAAGCCGGGATTCGAACTCTGATCTCCAGAGCTCTAGTCCCTCACTCTAAACACTACACTACACTGGGAATCAGGTATTATTGTTGTGATTTTATCACTAGGTTTAAGGAGAGGGAGTTGTGGGAGTTTCTACCTCATGTGCCAAAATAAGATGGCAGGATTTGGATGCTCTTCACTTTGAATGGAGGAGGGGGCACCATTTCTGGCTCCGCTTCAGATGGCGAAAGCTCTTGGATCAGTCTTGATACAAAGGCAGTGGGAAATAAATGAATACCCTAGGGCCCTTTGGCCTCTTCTGGCTTCATATACTCCAGGGTCAACCCTCAGCATTAAAAACAGAAACCAAGATATTAGGCTTATAGAGCTGTCATATTTGTAGCCTTGCATTGAATGAAGTTCATGAGGTGGCCTTCAGGACTTTTGTGTTCTGGGGGAGTAGAAATTCGGAAACACTTCATAAACTGAAATTTTAAAAACACACTGCTACCACTTGGATTGCTAGTGTGATCAGATTCAGAAAACAGGATGCTCATGTTAATATGAGCCCGAAATAGAAGATTTGAAAAGCTTTGTACACTGGAAATGCCATAGGTTATACAGTACAGTATAATATCCAGTATGGTGACTGTAGCAGATGGCGTGTTGGACCTGGATTTGAATCCTCAGTTGGATGTGAAAACTCATTGTGGGGGCCACACTGGTAAAACACTTCTTAAATATCTCACATACCTGGAACGCCCTATTAGGATTGTTATAAGTCAAACTTGACAGCGCATAACTACAAATAATAACATAACTATTTTAATATGCTGGTAGTTATTATTTGAATATTATTAATGTTAAATGTACATACTGAGTGCATTAATAATAATTAATTAATAATTAAATATGCATACCGAATGCCAGAGAAATCCTGATGTCACTGAAAGGAAGAAATTCTATTTGTTGAGTCCCAAACTTCAAATTATTTACTATGGAGTTTGAGTCACTCGGTTGCTACTAGAGCAGCTCCCAAGCTTTTTGCCATCACACCCTTTCTGATTTTGAGAAACCTGCAGCACCTTTCATTTACCATCATCCAAGTCTCTTTCAGGCTTACTGAACGTGTAATTTAAGAAACACACACATGGGGGGGAATGAAATTAAACATAAATACAACTGTAATTTAACTAACAAAAGAGCAGAAACAAAGCAAGTTTGAAAATTAAAAAACTGCTATAGCTAAAGTTCTTCTTGTTGTGCAAATCTCAGTCTTGTATCTGCATTGGAATTCTTCACACACAAACCTGGGAAATGCACACATACCCCATTTGCTAATAAATATAGTAGAGAATACCAGATTGCACTGAGTTGCATTCCAAGCATTTGGAAGTATAGATATAGAGATCAGCTTCTAGAAACCACACTGATTTGTGTTTTATAAGTCAAGGAAATGCAACAAAGATACCTGCCTGGTTGAAACACTGCAGTCCTGTTATCCAAACCACAATTTAAAGAATTAAGAATTGGCCCCAAATGTGTAGATTTTCTTCTGTCACTTCCCACTTTCACAAGCAGATTCCCTTCTCTCTTTTCTGATTTGCACTCATCCTAATTTGCCTTTATGATGATGATGATGATTAAAAACACCAGGCACAGTCAAAATTATAAAAACATTGACTGGTATTATATAACAGATACAAATTTTAACAAAAAAATAAGTACAGTATCTGTTAAATATCAGCGCAGTATGTATGCTGTTCCTAATACTGGTGGGTTTTGTAGCTCTGATGGTGTGATTTCTGAGATCTGCAACTGCTTATAGTACTGTGAAATTTCTTGATATTGTTCCCAAAGCCCTAATTACTATGGGGACCACCTAAGTGTGCTTCTTCCAGAGGCGAGATGTTTCAATTGTACTTTGTTAGTTTTTCCAATTCTTTATTTTCAACTCTGGCATCCTCTGGAATTGCAGTGTCAATGATCTGGACATTTCTTCATTCTATTACTACTATGTCTGGTGTGTTATGTTCAAGGTGTCTATCTGTTTGGATCTGGAAGTCCCACAAGATCTTGACTTCCTCATTTTCTGACACCTTCTCTATCTGATGTTCCCAGGGGTTTTTGGAGGCTGGCAAGTTATATTTTTTGCATAATGACCAGTGCACTAATTTTTCCACTCTATCATGTCTAATTTTGCAATCTGTTTGTGCAATCTTTGGACGTTCACAGATGAGGTGTGACACAGTTTCATCTTTTTCTTGGCAGAGTTGACATTTGCTGTTAGCACTAATTCCTTGGATCTTAGCTTTCATCACATTGGTTTGAAGTGCTTGTTGTTGTGCAGCAAAAATCAAACCTTCGGGTTTTTTTCTTAAGGGTCCCCACTTTTAGCCATGCCCATGTTGAATTATGATCATGCTTTCCATCAATATTTCCCAGGTGTTGTACATGTAGTGGTTTATTTTTCCAGCTGTTTAATTTATTTCAAACTGTTCCTTGTTCTTGTTCTTCTTCCTGGTTTATTACTTATATTGCTGTTTTATGGCTGCTGATTTTCAGGGAATTTTTATTACCGTTTCAAAGCTTTAAATACAATCTTTTTATTGAATCGCCTTATGTATCCCTTTAATCTGGTAACAGAAAAAAAATCTAATCCTGCAGATTTAAAAAAATATTTTAATTTCATGAACACATACATATATAAAAATAAATGTGTGAACAAAATAGGGCAAGTGCTCTTTTGACACCTGTCTCTAACAGTAGTTGGGACTTGGCGATGCAGGGGGAAAAGCTGATCAGATCTGAGTCACTGGTATAGGCACAGAAGTGTAGGGTGTGAGCGTGTAGTAAGAAGAAGAACGGGCAGCTTGTGGCTCTGTAGATGATGTAGGACAGCATTGGGTATGCTGGCTAAGGATGAGGAGAGTTGTTGTCCAGCAACATCTGAAAAGCCTGAGTTGGCCACCCTACCAGACAGTCTGAGTGTTTTCAATCAAGACCCCAAGAGTTCCTGAGCCAAACATCAAGGAGCTGAAGACCTGCTATGTCAGGAGCCTCTGACTCCTCTTTACCCACTCCTCACAATAAACAAACCACTATATGAGTTGAGCTGAGAACAGAATGCTCAGCTTCTGTCCTGAGGGCTGCCTTCTTAAGTAGTCCCAGAGGAAGCAAACTTGCACTCAGAAGAATAATCAGCATTCAGTTGGTGAATTTTAAGTAAACAGCTAGTTCCCAGTACCATGACTGGTGGCTGGAAAACCTTGTGACAAACAGTACCTGCTTCCCAGATGCTGGGCCTTAATCTGTATTTTGTGTAATTGGTTTCTTTTTACATCCTCCATCCTAGACTGGACCTTCTGATTCTCTGGCCATCTGTGGGCTTGGTCTCCTTGAGGCCTCAAAAGGTGTCACAATCCAGGAGTTAATAGAAAAAGTTTTCGAAGCAGCAGAGATGTATATTTTAACTGAAGTATTAAAGGACAAAGAAATTGTTGAGGCTAGACAAAAAATGGGAACCTTTGTATAATTGGATGAGAACATGAATGGGTTAAGATTATAAGAAAGAAGACTTAAGATAGAAATATAAATCTTAAAGGCTTAGAAAAAATTGGCAAGATTAGTGTGGAGTAAGCTTAGTAAGAAATCATATAGGTAAAAGCAATAATGATATAAATTGTTCTCTGCCACATTCTGTATTTTTATTTACCCCTTACCTTGTTCCAAATCCCCTTTCCTACAATCTTCCCTGACACAATGGAAAATGAATAAAAAATTAAATTAAAAAAAGGTGTCACAATATAAGGCCCATGTCCCTAAGTCTTTTAGAAGTGCTGTCTCCTAGTGAGAGAGCATGACCTCCATCCTTGATTTTAAGAGACATTCAGCATAATGAGATGAGGTGCTCTTTTTGCAGGAACAATGGAATTAGGCTACGGTAGCTCTTCCAGTTTCAGAACACTCATCAAGGAGAGTGCTCCACATGGCATGTATCAGGATCCAAACATAGAAGAAGGTTGCCAAATTCTGTCTCCAAGGATGCTATCAAGATACTAAAATAGGGTCTTCGAATAATGCTGTAGTCACTGTTTATGATTGCTGCTTGGTTTAAAAATCCCAGTGTAACTATTCAACATGGATGGTTAAATGTATTTGCTCTAAACTGTTGCCCTTTTTCACATGATGGGAGAGAGAACTGTTGAAAAGTTTTAACAGTCATGGTGTGTATCTCCGGAGCAAAGTACATAGGCAGAGCTGGCTGTGAAACACTTAAGATCCTGATAAAAGTGCCTTTGATGTGATTAAGAATGCCTCTTCTAAATGATTCATCAGAAATCTACATCAAAGGCAGTAGTCTGGTTGGTGGACAGCATCTTAGGGCTTCCTCTAATCCTTATGTGGAGGGAGTTATGAGCCATGCATAAACTTCTGATGGCATCATTTTCTCAGTGTTCATGCTCACATCTCCCTGTTTTGGCAAATATTTTTGTAAAAAAGGAATGTAAAAAAGGGTGTGATTTTACCAGCATTTGGAGAGGAGAAAATCATTCCCTCCATTGCATGCAATTTTTCCATGCTCTGAATGTTATCATAGAGATTCCTACCTATTCTGAAAATTAGAAATTTGACATCTGCTCAGTACAGCACATTTCTATAGTGTTTGCCTTCAGCATGATTACAGAGAAGTTTGACTATTTTACTTTGTTTTACATACAGGAAACATTAAAAAAAAACATAACCAGGAATTGTACCCATGATAGGTTGTGATTAGCTGAGGAGCATTGTTCCATATATAACAAAAGGAACTGCACATCCATCTTAGTGGTTCTTTTGGTGTTCTTATGTGCCGTGAAGTCACTTAAACCCCAATATGGTTTTCTTTTTTCTTTTTTTAAATTTTATTTTAAACATAAACAAACATACAAAACAAACACAAACATATATACGGGGAGATAATTTCATGTATCCATCTAGCATATAAATCTGACTACATAAACCATCTTGCCCTACCAAACATATTTAGGCCATATCCATCTAATATATAATTCTGACTACATAAACCATATTACCCTACTAAGCATATTTAAGCCATTGTTAAGCTCATAGAGTAACTTCCTAGCTTTATAATAATTAACATACGTATATTGTCTAATGTACAAACTTAAATCTATATTGATCTTATATTCAAGCCACTCTTAATTGCGTATTCCAAACTATAATTCATATATTACTTAGTGTCTTCATGTTTCTGACTTATCATCAATACCTTCTAAACAATTATACTCAGAATATATAATCTAATTTAAGCATTATCTATACTTATCAACCATTTAAAACATTCAGCAGGTAACTTTCCAATTTTTGTTGTATTTCTTAGCTCCATGTATAGACCAGGGATTTCTGATTACTTATAGCCTTGTGGATCTAGGAATTCATTTCCTACATTCTTTTTACTAGCTTTTAAGATGCCATCTATAAGGTCTCTATAGGATCTTTCACCTGCATACCCCTCTATCCAATACTCATCATAAGCAATTCTAATTTCATCATTAAGGTAACTTATCCACACACACACACACACACACACACACACAAAAGCTCTAGGCCAGGTCAATACATTTCTCAAAAATCCCCACTTTTGCAGGTAAAAAGACAATATATACCTAATCTTGTCTATATAATCAATATAGTAATTCACTCATATTTAATCTCTATATATGTACCATAGAAACAAAAGCTTCTAATACTATTATTCTTCATTAACCTTTCTAAAATTCATAATTACATATGCTTATCTACCATTTAGATTCTCACCTAGCCAAAATTGTTCATAGTGTAATTATTCATATTGCTTTATGTGTAACTATATATCTCTCAAAACCAAGAAATTTTAAGCATTTAATCCGCAGGTTACTTTTCCCCTTTTCATTTTTGCTTCTCAGCTCCAGTATCATACTTCCGGGCTTGCTCCCCTTTTGCCAGTTTTAAAATGCCATCTATGAAATCTCTTTAAGGCATTTTCTATTCGATTTACTAATTTCCTCCCAATATAATCAATATCTTGATTTTGGAGCAACACAGAGCTATCCGATCTCTGATCACAAATTTCTGCCTTTAAATTCACCCATGCTTTCCCTTTTACATTATTTTCCATCAAGGTAATCTCAATATGCTTCCCCACCTTGTCCCCACCCCTCCTTTCCTCATTTTTAAATATTTCATTCTGCTTTTTTTTTAAAAAAGTTTTTCTCTCCCTCTCTGGAGGTAGACATTTGATGAATTCAAAGCAGTCAGTCGTTTGGTCTCCGGTCTCCTTCTGCTCAGGAATAGTAGATTCTTCCTCTCTCTCCGACGATGGTAGTTGTTCAGAAAATTCAGTAAATACAGTCTGTTTGTATCCTGTCTCTATCTTAGTGTCCAAGCCAAGAAGTATTGTTTTGATATCTGTCTCCAGTTCTGAAACCTGAGCCTTGATATGATTTATAAGACTAAATTGAAATTCCTGAAGACAGCATACAAGAAAAGTCTCCATTTTAAAGTCCCAATAATGAGTCTCACCCTCAATTTCCCCTCCCTGCTCCTTAGTCAGAACAAATTCCGAATCTTGCGGAGAGCACTCTGGTCATAAAAGTGACTATTTGATTTATAATCCCCCTTTATGGCTCAAAGTAAAGTTCCATAGATTAAGTTGTTCATAGTCATTCAGAATTCTCAGGCTTCTAATTTATAAAAAGCCAAATCTTAGGAAGGGAGGGTTAAGGTGGAAAAGACAATTGGTTTCGCTTTCTCAGTTCTATCAGTTATGGCGCAGTAAAAAAAAACCTCCAACATCGCCAAAGATTCTCTGCCGCTTAAAGAGATCCCATTTTAAAGTCCCAATAATGAGTCTCACCCTCAATTCCCCCTCCCTGCTCCTTGGTCAGAACAAATTCCGAATCTTGCGGAGAGCACTCTGGTCATAAAAGTGACTATTTGATTTATAATCCCCCTTTATGGCTCAAAGTAAAGTTCCATAGATTAAGTTGTTCATAGTCATTCAGAATTCTCAGGCTTCTAATTTATAAAAAGCCAAATCTTAGGAAGGGAGGGTTAAGGTGGAAAAGACAATTAGTTTCGCTTTCTCAGTTCTATCAGTTATGGCGCAGTAAAAAAAAACCTCCAACATTGCCAAAGATTCTCTGCCGCTTAAAGAGATCTATCTCCACATTCGGCTTCCAGGAAAAACCCAAAACATCTGGTCTGTTACTTGCCGTAAAAATAGCCGTTCAACTTCTGTTCATGCAGTCAGATCATAAATCTTCATTTCTCCCCCTCTCTGGGCAGCTACACACCAATTTATCATGGCGACTTGACGAGTCAGTTGCTCAGGAAAGGAAACTCCCGAAAAAAGCAGATTGCAAGTCTGAATTCTCCGGCGTCTCCAGCTTCCCTGCTGCAAGCCCACTTCTCCTGTGGAAAACTTGCCCTCCCTTTCTCGGGGGGTCCGCTGACTCGGAATAAAACCCAGGGGTTCTCAGAGCCCTGAGAATTCCCTTGTTCTCGCTGCCCGTTGCTAAACCCCAATATGGTTTTCAAGGTATACAAGAGCTGTTCTGCTACTGCCACCTCCCAGTGAGTTCCCGTGGCCAAGTAGGGATTTAATCCCATTTCTTCTGAGTCCTAGTCTATCATTCTACCCCCTACATTAGTGGTTCCCATCCTTGGGTAACCAAGATGTTCTTGGATTGCAAGTCCCAGAAACCCCGGCCAGCACAGCTGGTGGTGAAGGCTTCTGGGAATTGCAGTTCAAGAATACCAGTGGTACCCAAGGTTGGGAACCACTGCACTACAGCACCACCATTAGTGGTTCTTTCATTGGAGTCAATTTGCAGGTAGCTAGTTTCCTTTGCAAGGAAGGCAGAGATGGCATTAGACCTGGTCGCCTCTCTATTTTCCACAGCTCCTGACTAACATTTCTGAAAGTTTAAGGCAGTGTGTCTCAGCCTTTTTTAAACCCATGACATCTTTTAATAAATACATCTCACCCGCCTTCAAATCTGCCACTTCAGTAATTTTCATGGAATCATGAAACCCATGTAAGGGTGTGATTCAATGGCAGGAAAGACGTGCATCGGATCACACTGGAATGAGTCACTTTGCAAGGAACAATCTCCCTGAAAGCAACTTACCTTTTGGAGGATTGCTCCAGTCTGGCCCCAAAAAGTAGCAGCCCTGCAGTGGGACCAAAAAGGTCTAGCTTGGATATGGACTGGGTTTGGGCTGGAGCACAATTCTCTGTCACGTGATCATTGGGGAATAGGTTGCACTGGACTGCTCCACAAGCAGCCGAAAAATACGATCTGTTCCCTTGTGTGAACACACCCTGAGGTGTATGCCGATGATGCATCTATCATCTCTAGGACCCCAATTGGGCTTAGAAGAGCTTTGCGAAGGTTGTCTATATATTGTGAGCAGGAAGATCTGATAATTAATTTTCAAAAAACAAAAATCATGTCTTTTGCCAAAAGGCCAATAATGCGAACATGGATGATAAATCAGCATAGAATTGATCAGATCCACCAATTTAAATATTTAGGTGTCGTTTTCCAATCTAACGGCTCTAGGAAAGCACACGGTGATTATGTGGCATTAAATGCCCAGATAAGTTCTGCTGCAATATTACAATTTATGAGAACAAAGGGGGGGAATTACATTCCCTCGGCCATTAAATTGTTCCACGCAGAAGCAGTAGCCCAACTACTGTATGGCTCCCAATTGGGCCCCTTCCCAAATATTGCAGCCTTAGAACGTGTACAATCAAAATTCCCGAGGGCAATGTTAGGAGTCCCCAGAGATGTCGCCAACGTAAAACTAAGATTGGAAACTGGTCAAATTAAAATCGAAGCCAGGATATGGATTGCAATTCTCATGTACTGGCTCAGACTGTCTTATCTCCCTATTGGTCTTGCACCATTGATCCTGTAAGACACCTTAAAGTCAAAATGGGTTCAGTTAATTGAGCAAAAAATAGCCTCTTTGGGTCTCTCTAGGTTGACTCTGTTAACCATGGGAATGGAACAGGCAAAGAAAATAATCAAGCAGCGTATTGAGGACATTGAGAGACAAAATGATTTAAGCAATGCCCCAGAATTCTACCTTAGGGAGGACAATTTATACAAGGTTACAGCAGCACCTTATTTTGCCCAGTTGGAGCAGCCCAGGCATAGAAGGGCGTTTACTCTGGCCCGGCTTAACGCACTACCTTCAGCAGTGCAGGAAGGACGGTATAAAAAGATCCCCTGGGCAGAGCGCCTTTGCCCATGTGGAATGGAGCAGATAGAAACAATTGAACACGTCCTGTTGTGGTGCACATTTTACAAGGATGTACGTGAAGAACTTGTTTCCCCTCTGATTGGCCGATTTCCCGGTTGTACAGAGCAACAATGTATGCATGTGCTGCTGTCTGACTCCAATCCCATGCTTACACATAGTGTTGTCAAATTTCTTACTGCTGCAATGGGCATTAGAAAAAGGACCCTAAAAGCGGATGAGCCTCTGTAGTTAGAGCATGGTTTGCTAGAAATTCTGGAATTGTTTTGATGCTGTTGTTGTTCACCTCAGAACCGAGTATTTGCATTTGATCCCAATATTTTGGTATACCTCTGTATATTTATATATTTCGATGTTTTATTTGTGGCTGGTCTTTGACCGTAATAAAGTTTTATCTATCTATCTATCACCCTGAGGTGTGATCACACAGGTTTAGCCTGGTGTGAGATAATATAACAGGAGAAAGGCCCTGGTCACATGAGGGAAATGTTCTCTACTTTTCCCCCCAGTTAGTTAATTACTTTTTTTTTCCTGGTCACACGACATACAATCAAGATTGAGACATTTTCCCGGCCAGCAGTGTAACTGCGGAACATTTCCCCATCGCCAGGAGGGTTGTGTTATTTTGTACCTTTGTTGCACCGGTGCATTCCATACCAGGATTGCCTGTGTGCACAACCTGCCCCACTTCTTTTCAGAACTGAAGCCAGGAAGGTGGCTGCCATTACTGCAGCACACATATTAATATTTTATTTTTATTTTTCATGATTGATACATTGATAAAAGTATGTCACTAGGGGGCTGCCGCCATTATATTACTGGTGAGTAATTTTTTTTATGGGAATATACATTGAACTGTTGGTATGCCAATTTCACCGGGGGTGCGTGATTGCCAGTACTGCCTCATGGATAACTCATGTCCATTGTGTGCAATGCATTTCTCCACGAGCAGCCAGTGCAACAGAGGACACTTTCCTAAACAGAAACCCCTTCCCGATCAACATTCTCTCTAATTTTCGGCCCCACTAGGTGGGTTTCAAACCCCCCCCCCCCCATGTGTGAGTCTGCCCTGCCACGCAGGGTTCCGTTGTGACCAGAATGAAAGGGTCTGGAAACTATCGCTGTGTGTGCACGGGGGGGGGGGGGGAGGAAAGTTGTGCAGAGGGGAGCGGAGACACATGCACTTGCACAGTTGTGCACCTTCAAGAGTTGCGCACCTTGTTCCTGATATATATAAATCAAGGGGCTAAATTGCCCCTTGAAGCAAGAGAGAAAATAAACTGGTACCATGGTACAGTATAGCCGGTTATAACAATTTAAATAGGAGAAAATCATTCAGTACTGCTAAAAGTTATTGGGACATTTGTCCGGGTATATAAAGCACATGACCACAATTCAGTACAAAAGAAGTATGGAAAGTATTGGAAGAACTGGAAAACATTTCCCTTATGTGACCAGGGCCAAACTCTCTGGATGCTGGGCTTTTCCTGAATGGAGTCATTATCTTGTGATTTATGGAAGGGTCTTACTGCTGAAGATTAAAAATAGCTCCAGTTAAGTTCCCTGTCAAATTTCTCCTTCCTTCTTTCTTCACAGTTCCCCAGTCTTTGCTTCCAATTTTATAGGTGGCCAACTGTAGGGAAAAAAGGCCCCCAAATCTTAACTGTGATTAAATGTTTAGTATCTCTCAATAGTTTCTTGCTTATAAGAAAGCAAATCTGACTGTATGGAATATATCCTCCAGTGGATCATGAAACATGGTCTGAGTGTCTTTCAGGGCAGATTCAGGGAATTTCTGATGAGATGGAGGTGTTTTTTGTATATTTGCATTCACAGGAAGAGGTTATCCACTCTACAGTCTGAAATATGAAGTCTTGGCTCTTCAGTAGCATACATGGCTGCAATGGTAAGTCCAGTGGCTTGGTGAAAATACCAAACTTCACTGGTTCTTCTTTGTGGCCTCTGTGAATGCACACAACAGGGTTTAGTCTGCGCTTGCGCCGGACTCCTCGGAACCTTCTAGAGCTTAAAAAAGTAACATTGAGTGAGTGTTGCCCCTATAGCGCATGCTCCGCCCGCCTCAACCCTCAGTTCCATTTTACCGCCTTAGCGTTAGGAACTCCTCGTATTAGAGCCTTCATTTATCAGAAATTTACTCTACGGTTTGACTTGGATTTCTCCTGACTACATTTCCGTCTCTCTGTTGCCCCTTCAATTTGGATTTTGGACTGTTTTCCTAGTTCGATTTTGGATTACGATTCTGTTGTGGTCTCCCGCACTTTTAACGGCTCCCGACTTCAGTACGTCCCTCACTATTCCTTCGCCTTCCCCCTTTTTGGATTAGTGTTTCTTATCGGCTACAAGTTTTGGACTGTCTTTCGTGTGAGTTTTTTCACTTATTCTTCCTTGTGGTTGCCGATTTATGTCCCCCTCGGGTCCCTTTAGAAAGTGCACCTCGTGTAGTCGAAAAGTACCGTTCTTGGACGGCCACGAGCGTTGCCTTTTCTGTTTAGGGGAGAGACATTTACTGCAATCTTGCAAGAACTGCAAGAAGTTTACTCGTGCCGCCCTTAAGGCTCGTCAACAGAGACTAAAACTCTTTCTTTGGGATGCTACCCTCTCGGCTTCGAAGCCTGGTCCAATGGAGACCTCCCCGGCCCCTTCTGCTACTCCTAGGACCGACGGTACGGCCAAATCTCCACCAATCTTACCAGCTCCTAAACCCTCGGAGAGGCCAGCAAAGAAGTCGTTGACGTTGAAGAAGTCTTCCATCCCGGCTTCGACCGGCGCTTCTAAATCAACGTCGAGCACCTCCAAATCAGCGTCGTCTGAAGCCCTAAAAAAGAAAAAGGACAAGTCATCACTCAAAGCAAAGAAGGATAAACCATCTAAAAAGGATGATCGACGCTGTATAATTCCCCCAGTCCCTTCTTCTCCACCATCGCCCATATTAGAAGAATACCACGGGGAACAAGATGTAATTTTGGAGGAAGCAGGGTCGCTCCCACCTCGGCAGGTGCAGGCTCCGGGCTCACTACCTAGCCGATCACCTAGCCCTGAACAGCTAGACGAAATTCCGATGTCTAGCGCATGTTCTGCCCCTCATAGCCCTGTTTCTACCGGGCGGGCTTCTAGCGTTCTGACCCTTCGGTCACGCTCATCGACCCCGGATTCCCCGCCTCGTAAGAGAGCGGCTAAAAGAAAACATATCTCCCCGACTCGGCGTCGTCATCAGCGTCAAGAGGTGATTGTATTACCTACCTCCTCTCGACGCCGTACAAAGTCTCACCGGGATGACCCTATTATTGTCGAGGTCGATCGACGTGCATCCCACCGTCGACGTCGACATGAGACCTCCGAATCGGACTCTCTTTCGGGACTCGAGGATTACTACCCAAGAAAGAGGGTAAGATACGTTTATGCATCTTCCTCTTCATCTTCCTCATCCTCGCCGAGACGTTGATGTCGAGAGACCTCCCATGGCGATCTCCCGACGTCGAGATCTCCTTCACACCATCGTACTTCTAAGGCTCCTGCTACGCTCAAGCCTACTTCGGCAAAGACCGGTACCGCGCCGAAAAAACCTGCTCGGCCCACGGTCTCTCAGGAATCTACCCATCATGACACGACCAGGCGGGCTCATAAGTCAAGGAAGGCTCCATTATCACCATCTCCTTCCTTACAAGATGAGCTGTATCCTTCCGCCGAATCCATTGCATCTCAAACTGTACCTTCCGAGGAGTCGGAAGATGAGTCTTTTCCCGGTCCGCGGCTAGAGCCTGACGCCTCTGACCTTCATCCTTCCTCCCCCTCGGAGGATTATTCCTCATACGTTCAGATGATATCTCGCATGGCGAAGGCTCTGAAGTTAGACGTGGAAAAACCTCCTCCTCCTAAGGAGGATCTAGTCTTTGGAGATATTGAGAAGGAGCGCACTCCCCCTCTCAGTGTTGCTTTCATACCTGCCCTCATGGACCTTATTAAGGAGTCTTGGGCTGCACCCACAGCCTCTACACAGGTGACCCGGCGGGTCGAGAACCACTATAGGACACATGGAGAGGGTACAGCCTTCCTTGTCAAGCACCCTACTTCTAACTCCATTATAGTGCAGTCCAACCAGTCCAAGACGCCTGGCAGATCTCAGGTCACCCCTACCAATAGAGAGGGCAGAAAGCTAGATGTCCTAGGCAGGAAAATGTACTCCTTCACAACCTTTCTTCTGCGAGTGGCAAACTACCAGGCAGCCATGGGGGCTTACCAAAGACAACTATGGGAGAGAGTCCTTCCCGCGCTGCAAGCTGCAACTGAGGACACTCGACCTCTTCTTCTCAATACTTATGAGGAAGAACTTAATGTTGCTAAGCATCAACGGTTGGCCTCCCGCCATTCTGCCGACGTTGCCTCAAAATCTATGACCTCTGCAGTTACACTTCGAAGGCATGCATGGCTAAGATCTTCAGGGATTAATGAAGACGCCAAAACCCGCATCGAGGCACTTCCCTTTGATGCCACAGGGCTATTCAATGACAAAACGGATGAATCTATGGAAAGTTTCCACAAGATGAAAAAGACTGCAAAATCTTATACCATTCATCAACAACCAAAGTTTCAAAAATACCAGTGGCATAAGCCTTATTCTACTCAGCAGTTTCAACCCACCTACTCACAAACTTACCGTTCATTCAAGCCCCAAATGCAAAGCCGACCGCTCCAAGCCTCTTCTTCAACTGCTCCTTTTCGCCCACAATCTGCCAACCAAAGACGCCAGTCTTATCGCCCACCTGCCAAGAAAGGAAAACACTATCTTTGACTACGATCTCATTACTCAGGTTCACATTCCTCACCAAACTCGTCTGGCCCCCTTTTTCGACAATTGGTCCCGCATTACAAACGACACATGGGTGCTAAGCCTCTAGGCTATGTCAAATCCACTCGTTTCGATCCCACACTAGAGGCAGAGATTCTCTCCCTTCTTCAAAAGGATGCAATACAAACAGTACCTTTAAGAGATGCACACAACGGATTCTACTCTCATTACTTCGCGGTCCCAAAAATGGACGGCAGCGTCAGACCCATACTGGACCTCAGAACTCTGAACTCTTACCTTCAGCCACGACGGTTCCGCATGGTCACACTCGATACCATAATTCATCTGCTGCGACGCGGAGATTGGTTCGTCGTCATAGATCTCAAAGACGCGTACTTTCATATTTCTATTCACCCTCAGCATCGAAAATACCTGCGTTTTTTCTTTATAGATACCATTTATCAATTCTGTGCCCTACCATTTGGACTGTCCACCACCCCACGTACATTCACAAAGTGCATGGCCCCCGTCGCGGCCTACCTCCAGCTCCACAACATAGCCGTGTTTCCCTACATAGACGATTGGCTAATCGTTTCCACCTCACACCAACAGGCCATCCAGGACACCGCATTCGTTCTACGCACGCTAAGAAACCTTGGACTCCGGGTGAACAGAACAAAATCACATCTCCACCCTTCCCAGATAATAGACTACATAGGAGCAAGGCTCGATTCCATCTCTGCTCGCATCTTTCTCCCTCCACAACGCATCATGAAGATACATCACGCAATCCAAAGATTTCGCCCCCACACAACAGTGGCCGCTCGACATGCACAGCATCTCCTAGGCCTCATGGCTTCCACCACCTCAGCCCTACAACACGCACGCCTGAAGATGAGATCTCTCCAGGCGTGGTACCTGGCCCTATTCGACCCGATGGCGACAGACCAAGCAAACGCCTCCGCGTAACAACAGAACTATCTTGACAACTGGCTTGGTGGACATTTACCCCTCATCTCCTCGTGGGACGCCCTTTCCGCCCTCTACAACTGACAGCGCAAGTAACGACGGATGCCAGCCCCACAGGCTGGGGCGCCCATTGTGGGCCACACAAAGTGCACGCCCTGTGGTCCACCAAGGAGAGGCACTTCCACATAAATCACCTGGAGATGTGGGCAGTGATAAAGGCCTTATGCGCCTTTGCTCCCTTGATACGTGGTCGTGGTGTTCAAGTGGTCACAGACAACACCACGACCATGTATTACATAAACAAGCAGGGAGGCACCCATTCGATGTTCCTCCTCTACATGGCGATCCACCTCTGGGAGTGGTGCTACAGCCGTCATATCTTTCCGGTGGCTATTCATGTCTCCACAACAGACAATCAAATAGCGGACGCTCTGAGTCGCATGACCACTCAGACCCACGAATGGGAACTGGATGCGTCGATATTCACCAAGATCTGCAAAAAATGGGGTCTTCCAGAGATAGACATGTTCGCGTCTCATATGAACAAAAAAATGCATCAGATACTGCTCCAGAGCAAGCCGGGGCCCTGCATCCATGGGAGATGCACTTATGGTTCCCTGGGGGACGGAACTCCTTTATCTCTTTCCTCCCTTCCTTCTCATCCGGAGGACCATCGTCAGGATACAGCAGACAGGAGCGAATGTCATTTTAATAGCTCCTTGGTGGCCACACCAACCATGGTTCACCGCTCTCAGGACGATGTCGGTGGAATACATCAAACTTCCCCTTCTCCCTCATCTTCTTACCCAGGACGCGGGCAACATACATCATCCAGACTTACACTCCCTTCACCTAACTGCCTGGAGGATTCTCCCCTGATTCAGGAAGTCTTACAGAGTGCAAGGAAACCTTCCACTATATTATTATACTCATATAAATGGAACAGTTTCCTTAAATTCGCCACGTCCAAGGGATTACAGCCACAGCCTGTCTCGCTTGACACTCTTCTCCTGTACTTACGACACCTTTTTGATATGGGCTTAGCCGTTTCCACGCTAAAGGTGTACATATCGGCTATTGTTTCCCATCAACCACGAGATTCGGATGCTGCTCGTTTGTTTTCACACCCAACATTAAAGATGTTTTTAAAGGGACTCCATAATATCCGCCCACCGGTTCGACCTCCGTTACCTCAATGGTCTTTGCACCGTGTCCTGCATGCCTTAACTCGCTCACCGTTTGAACCGCTCGCCTCTACTGATATCCGTCTCCTGTCATTTAAGACGTTGTTTTTAGTCGCTATCACTTCAGCGAAACGGGCTAGTGAATTAGCCGCCCTTAGAGTTGATCCTCCTTATCTACAGTTCTACCTTGACAAAGTTGTTCTCAACCCTGACGTTTCATTCCTACCCAAAGTGGTTTCTAGCTTTCATATTAATCAACCCTTAATATTGCCGACGTTGTTCCCTAACCCCTCTTCTCCAGTTGAGCGGATGCTCCATTGTTTGGACACAAGGCGAGCCTTGGCATATTATACGTCCAGAATCAAGGATTTTCGTGCCTCACCAAAGTTATTTCTCTGTTTTCATGGACAACGTAAAGGCTCACCTGCCTCTTCTCAAACACTTTCCAGATGGCTGGTTTCTACCATAGCTTTAGCTTATGAGTTGGCTGGAAAAGCCCCTCCTGATGGCCTCAAGGGTCACTCTACTCGAGCAGTGGCGACTTCTACTGCCCTCCTTCGAGGGGTGGACATTTCGGACATTTGCAGAGCGGCAACATGGTCTACTGTGTCCACCTTTATAAAGCACTACAGACTGGACCTCAGAGCGAAAAAAGAGGCCAGTTTTGGGAGAGCAGTCTTGACCTCCTTGTTGTCGTGACGGCCCTCCTTCCGGTAAGTTAGTTTGCTAGTCACCCTGTTGTGTGCATTCACAGAGGCCACGAAGAAGAAAGAGAGGTTACTTACCTGTAACTCTAGTTCTTCGAGTGGACCTCTGTGAATTCACACATCCCGCCCAGCTTCCCCACTATCCATCACTTCTTAATTGGCTTCTGTTATCCAGAGCTTCCTACTGGCGGATAAAACGGAACTGAGGGTTGAGGCGGGCGGAGCATGTGCTATAGGGGCAACACTCACTCAATGTTACTTTTTTAAGCTCTAGAAGGTTCCGAGGAGTCCGGCGCAAGCACAGACTAAACCCTGTTGTGTGAATTCACAGAGGTCCACTCGAAGAACTAGAGTTACAGGTAAGTAACCTCTCTATCTCCACTGCAGAGGGGGGACTGTTTAATTTATAAAAGCCTTTCAAACATTTATCTTTGTGATAGCTATAAGAAGAAAATGTGGTAAACCATCAAGAAACCAGAGAAGTGGCTCTCAGTACAATTAAGCTGAATGATTTGATGCATATATCTTTTCCACACAAAAGTTTTTGCAGGAAGGTAAGATTCATCCTGAATAAAGAGATAATGTTCTACTTATATGTATTGGATCTACCCTGATTTGTTTTTAAAGACCTGTTTGGCTGAACATTGCTTCTATTTTTTTTTCTTTAAAGAGTCAAAAAATATTGTGTATCTATGTTAATCGTTAAAAAGCTTATATGTCACAATTTTCAGGCAATTTGCTAAAAAAAAGGGGGGAGCAGCTTTCATTTGTGAATTATGTTTGTTGTCAAGACAACAAAGAGGAAGCACATAGCAAGAGCATTATTAATCTCCCGGCATTATGTCAGTCCAAGTACGTCAGCAGCACCCGGTGCTCTAGGAATAGCAATGCCTTTTGATAGGTAACCTTTTTCTAGAGCAAAGCTATTTTATTACTGGCACTTGCCATCCTTTTAACAGAAATTAGTACAAGGGGGAAAATGAGCATCAAGAATGAGCCATTTGCTAAGGGCCTGTTTACATGTTACGCTTTGTGCTTCATTAACTCTTGATATTTACCAAGTGGATTGGAGTCAGGATGTAAGAAAGATGGTTATGTTTGGCTGGGTAAATAAGGGAGCAATGGCAACCAAAGGTCCGTCCTTTCAGAATAGAACTGGCATTCCACAGCAGAGACTTGCTCATCAACTCTTCTCTTTCACTCACTTTCTCAGCCATTTCAGATGTAATTTTAATGCCCAGGTTGGCTCTGGAGATATTGCATCTGCCAGCTTTATTCTGAGAGCAGAACTGTGAGGTAAAACAGTTCGCTCTCTGCATTAGCTTCTTACACGTATATACTTTGGCCTATCTGACAAGCTGCATCACAGAACAACCATAAACAATGTCATATTTGTAAAATCATCTCAGTAGAATAAGAGCTGGCATAGCTCAGTGGTTTAGTATCTGGCTGCAGAGCCAAAGGTTGGGAGTTCAATTCCCCGCTGTGCCATATGTGAGAAGAGCCAGCCTGTGTGGCCATGGGCAAGCTGCACAATCTCAGGACACCCCCAAAAGAAGAGAGTGGTAAACCACTTCAGAGTTATCTCTACCTGGAAAACCCTGAAAGGGGTCACCATAAGTCAGAATTGACTTGACAGCACATTTTATTATTAGAATAAGAATGGTTCAACAAATTTTGTTACTTAAAACAAAATGGCATTTCTCTTCCCCTTCCATATAGAGAAGCTAATGTGTAACGATACTTGGATCTTATGTGAACACTAGGGCTGGAGCAGCATCCTCAGATACCAGTGCCCTGAGTTAAATGCTGAGAAGAAATGTGGTGTGAATGTTCAATAAATCAATGGAATTTCTGTTGCTAAAATAAGTTGGGCCATTTTTCTAAAGGAAAAGCAGGACTAAGATGTACCGTGTGCTTCTAACTACATCACTCTGACTGCTAAACCATAGCAACCAAGGGTCACCCCCAACCCTTAAATATATTAGCAAAACCAGAAGAATATTATGAAAGATTTTGGCAATAAACTGGGTTTGGTGACAGAGCAGTTCTGCTGTGATATTAGTAAATAAAGTGCATCTAGTACATCATTATAAAACTGGAGGAGTATCCTGTCTATAATGCTGTCAGCAGTCTGATTGGCTCCTATGCCGATAATTTTACAAGGAGCTTTATCTTTTGCTCTAAGTACTGCTTTTCTCCATGTTCTGAAACAGGTTACAGGTGGATTTCTTACATTTTACTAAGTCTGTCAGATGGATTAACAATAGATTTGAGCAACAATTATTCCAAGTTAATCAACCAGCAGGGCTACCTGCTGAGAAAAAAAACTGGGGTACCAGAGCAACAGAGTCAGGCTTTACAGAGCCAGGAGGTGATTGGAATGAGAGATAAGACAGTCCAGCATCAGGGTTCCCTCCTATTTTCTCCCCCTTTCAGCATTTTATACAAAAGAAAGAACCTTTTAAAAAAACTTTTTGAAATATTCTCCTTTTCTAGGCCTGAATTGTGCTTATTCCCAAATTGATGTCTAGTGTCAAGAGATGAAAAACAAATGCAATTTTGTTCCTATAACCATGTCATACAACTGTAAAAGCAGCAAAAGTCCTGCCAGCACCTCATTGTAACCCTAATAAACTCATCTTACCTATCCCCAGAACCTTCCTTTGTTTGCTTCACTAGGCATCAGCCAAGAGATAAAACTCCCTGTCCAACAGATCCCTTAATTTTTTTCTTTTGATCAGACTACATATTTGCCTCTTTCTATAACTTTTAGTCCTAATTTAATTTATTATTTATTTATTACTTGAATTTGTATACCGCTCCCAATAGTGCCGAAGCACTACTCTGAGCAGTTTACAATACAACACACAATCAAAGTAAAGTGATGCAATAAAAACAATATACCCATCAAACCACATAGGCAATGGAACAGAGGGCACCAAAGCAATAATGGGACTAAAAAATTAAAATAACAATAACAATAACTGGATGGAGGTGTACAATCAACTGAAACTCAGCAGGGGTCAGAGTGGAAAGCCTCCCTGAAAAGCCATGTCTTAAGTTGCCTCTTAAATGTCAACAGGGAGAAGACCAGGCAAAGCTCCTCAGAAGCTGGTTCCACAAGATTGGAGCCACCGCGAAGAAGGCCCTGCATCTTGTAGCTAATTTATGGGCCTCCTTCAGACAGAGCCTTGGCCACCCGGAGGAGCCTTGCCTATGATTATCTGGTGGGTGGGCAGTTGACATTGGGGAGAGACGCTCTGACCAGTAACGTGGGCTCAAACTGTGGAGAGCTTTATATGTAAGAGTCAACACTTTGAACCTGATCTGGGGCATGATGGGTAACCAATGGAGGACAGCCAGAACTGGGGTGAAGCAATCTGCTTGCACCAACCACCAGTCTGACCACTGCATTCTGGATCCACTGTAATCTCCAGGTCAGCTTCAAGAGAAGCCCCGTGTAGAGAGAGAGAGCACTGCAGTAGTCAATCTGGGAGACGACCAGTGCTTGCACCAGAGACCTGAGGGAGCCCTTGTCCAGCAAGGGGCAGAGTTGGGTGATCAATCTAACCTGATCTGGACACAGGTGTGATCTGGGATTCCCAGGAAAGAGCCAGGTCCAGAAGAATGCCCAAATTCCGAACTTGGTCCCTAAATGGGAGAGCAACACCCCCACAACCTTTCTGTGCCCCCCCAAGGAGCACAATCTCTGTCTTGTCCAGGTTCAGTTTGAGCTTATTAGCCCTGGTTCCTTCCAGTACCAAAGCCAGGCAGTGTTCAAGTGTTTGGACGGCATCCACTGCAGCGGTGGTAAAGGAGAGATAGAGTTGTGTGCCATCAGTGTACTGATGACACCTTCCTCCAATTCTCCTGATATCCTCTCCCAGTGGCTTTTCACAGAGGAGGGTCCAGGGGGCCGACACATCATCCCCAAGCTGAATTCTCTGGACACGGTCCTCAAGGAAGGATCGGAACCAACGCAATACTAGATTCCTGAACCCAGTCCCCGAGAGCCTGTCCAGGAGGATACTGTGGTCAATAGTATCAAAAGCCACTGAGAGATCAAGGAGAACCCACAGGGTATATCTGCCCCATCAGCCTTCCTTAAAAGGTCATTGTGCAGTGCTACCAGTGTCATCTCAGTACCCTGCTGTGGCCTGAATCCAGACTGGAATAGATCAAGGCAATTTAAGACTTACAGAAGCCAATATTCTTTATTAAATTATTCCAAAGGGAGATCTCTGACATGTTCTTTTTCTAATATATTGTTCTATTCTGTGAATAATATGAAATATGCCATGATTGGCTCTAGGAGATCACAGAACATTGAAAATGTCAATCTCCTCATATTCCATGGTAGCTTTTTACCTAAAAGGCAAGCTTCAAAGCTAGGTGGGTTCACTGATTGACTTCAGTTGGAGAGAAGTGGTGTTTACATATTAATTGCCAAGTATGATTTATTTATCTATGGGGATCTGGAACCAAGTTAAGCTATAACCGCACAAACTTCTGTTGATGCAAACTTCACCACCGCATCCTGGCATTTAAATTGCTGCCATTGTTCAGAAAGAAAATTTTAATTATGCAAGAAAAGTATATTTCAGGTGTCCACACGTGACACAGACCCCTTCTCCCTCACCCTTAACCCTTCTCTGTCATCCTTTTCTCACACTCCTACCCACTTCTTTTGCCACAATTCAAATTCTTTTTTTAAAAAAAAGTTTAGTAAGTGAAATAGCAGTGAACTGACCAGACATGGTAAGCATTTGAGTTAGAGCTGCATCAGCTTAGCACTATAGTGCTAGGTTTAGTGCAAAGTTATTATTTTTTTAATGCCATTTACAAATTGCACTGAACTTGTAATCCTTACCAGTATGAGCAAAAGGCAAGCAAAAGAAGTAGGGGCCACTCCTATACCAGGCCCCACTCTGTGTATCATCAGTGGTATCAAAGGGACATACCTAATAATTGCCCTAAAGGACTAATACAGGCAATCACACAAGTCAAGAGTAAAACAAAATTATGTGTGTGGAATCACTATCCACCCCCTCGCCACAAAAAGCCCTCTCAGTGGAACAAAATATAGCACATACTTGTGTCAAAAGTGCAGATCCAGTAGCAATTAGCACTAACACTATGTAGTTGGTGAAATAAATATAAAAATGAAGAGTGAGAATCATGGCACAAACCACAGGATAAATAGCTATACAGTTATTTCCTTACTTTCAGAATTTCCTCCTTCTATATGACTCCAAGCTGGCTGGATAGCTCAGTGAGGGGCAACAACACTGGCCATTTACCCTGTAATTTACATCTGATTGAGCACTGATGAATTTCAATTAAAACTGCATGACTATATGACCTAAAGCTCAATGCGAGGAAGTCCGTTGTGGAATTGTCTTTTTTGAGCGGGTAATCAAAGTTGTTTGTTCAGCCCACAAGAGTGGTTTAGATTTGTTCTAATCAATTTGACATCACTTTTGTTTGCTTTCTGGCAGTGTGATTGTCTGATCTGAAGCAAAGGGTGCTCGTGGGGATATCAGTTCCCCTCAAACGATTACCTCTTGTCTCCAAACTCTCTCTCTCTCTCTCTCTGGGATTCTACTCAGTACTGAAACAGATTTTCACTAGGGTTTTTAAACAATGTTTTCATTTTAAAAAAATTGTTTTAAAACAATTTTATAATTTTAAAAAGAGAGAAATGATCAGGATCCTTATATGCTTGCTGCCAGCATCCAGCAGTTGCATTGTTGTTGAAATGGCACTGGTTCTGTTGCTGGAGATTCAATGCAAACCATTTTTTTTTCTTCCGACCCTGCTGACTTCTGCAAATTAGTTTGGAGAGCTACAGTGATTTAACCATGGGGAACCTGAATTCCATAGCTGCAAATCAAGCAGATCAGACCACATTTTCCCTGTAGTGTATTCACACTTTGAGTTAGGTGTCTGGCTGAGGAACCAGAAGTTGGGAATTTGATTCCCCCTGTATTATTAAATGGATCTAGCCAGGAACTCTATGCTAATATGGAGGCTCTCCTCCATAGAGTGGCTGCTAACACATCCCACACTTTTACACACACACACAGAGAGAGAGAGAGAGAGAGAGAGAGAGAGAGAGAGAAGAAGGCACTGGACTTAGGAGGGGAAATGTATGACTTCATTTTCATGTATATATGCAAATAATAAATAATTATAATTTTCAGTTTTTCCCAATTGTGGGTCCCCACAGGTTCTTAGACTATAACTCTCATTATCCCCAACCACCACGGCCAGTGTTCAGGTTCATGAAAGTTGTAATCCAAGAATATCTGGGGACCCCAGGTTGGGAAAGGCTGATGAATGTACAATACATCTTATTGAAGTGGAAGAGAATGAAACCAGGCGACCTATGTGCCTGCTCAGTCTGCTGCCCAGCTGTTAGCAGATGGGTAACCTCAAGGATCTTGCCTCACCCTTCTTTACCTTTAAACCAGATTAGGACTACAAAGCACTTCTAATGAAAAACGCTCCCAAGCAAAGAACAATGATCTGGAAAATAGGAATTGCCCTCTTGCTACTTTAGGTACAGAGAATGGATGGACAGAAGACAGAGAGGCCTTTCTAGTTCTCCCATGCAAGTTGCAGAGGTATGCCTAGCTTAGCCATTTCAAGGCCCGATTTTTAGCTCGTGTTCAAGCCAATTTAATTTCCACAAGCATTCTCCTAAACTGGTCTTTGATCTTTTAGCTGCAGCACTGAGTTTTTTTAAAAAACTTTTATTGTGAGATTTTTAATGATTTGGCATTTTAGTGAACTGTGGTTGCTGTTTTATTGTAAGATCAGCTGTCTTGACAACATTTGGTTGGCAGAATATATCAATACAGAAACCATTTGCAGCATACTTGATTGCAGAAATCTGAAGCAGGGTTTGTTTTCTAGACAAAGCCAGCCTACTTGAAAAATCAGCATTAAGAAAATGCTAGTATCCTGACAGTTGTGTCAATTGTAATCAAGACTGTGCAACCAAACAGAGCAGGGTGTTCCAGAAAAAGCAGGGGTTTAATTGCCTGAAACCTTGTGAGATCCAGGACGTTGCCTGTGATCCCATGAAATAGGGCTTCTAGACAAGTCTTTTTATTGTGCAACCATCCTGCCACATTAATGGAATTTTTAAGGGAATCCAGATACTATCATAATTGTATCACTCTCTGGTTTCTGCTGGCTTCTTCCCACTTTTTTCTTATGAGAAAATAATGTTCTAAGAGAGGAAAGGCAGAAGAGCTGCACATTATTTTTGACCAGTGGTAACAGACCCCTCCAGTCAGAGGCAACTCTAGTGTTATGCTTCCTGTGCCTTTTTTGAACTGAGAGAAGTTCCATTACTTAGCTTTGGTTTCCAGCAGAAGGCAGCCCTTCTCCCCAGTTCTGGCTGTCCTCGTATATGGCATTAGGGCTGGAGTACAGTTACAGATATACAGCATAAACACAGACGGAGGAGTCATAGCTGAAGCATTCCAACTACCTATTTCCATCAGATTTCCAGAGATGGGCAGGCAGCACCCTTCAACTCACAGAGCCCCAAACTCACCTGCCTGTGTCTTTCCATTCTGTACAACAGCCCATCTCTCAAAATGCTCTGTGGTGTGTCACTCACATCTAGTTTGCTCCACCTCCAGAGCTTTGGGAGGAAGCAACTGTGGTCATTTGCCAAGAGCCTGGACAAGCCAAGGACCCCCTTTCTCTACTTCTGCTTGTACCTCTGTACCTGCTATACTGCAGAAAAGTACATTCCCTCCCCCAAAGATGGGTTGTTGTCGGAGAGACAATGCTAGGGGGTGCCAACCTCGCATCTGCCTTGGGCCTCATAAACCTGTTTGGTGTCTCTGCCTGCCACATCCAATGGAATAGCAATAAGGAGGAATAATGCCCAAATATCTCTTAACTTTACAAGGCTATTTTCTTGTAATTTCTCCAGCAGAAGACATACCTGGCATGCTTGCCACAAACTCTCAAAGAATGTTTGCTGTTCAGGCTCACCTTTTCCCTGTCCTGTCCAAACTACAATCTTAGTGCACTATCTTTAAGAGCCCAGGGTTGTTCCTGGGCAGGCAGGTATTGCACTGCTAGTCTCTAAGTCTGAGACAGCTTTCCCCAACCCTCTGCTGTACAGGTGTACCACTCCCACCATCCCTTGCTAATGTAGGGAAGACTGCCTTACAAGATTTGTCTCAAAAATCCTTGACAGTGAAAAAAGACTGCAAGATGAAGGGTGTTGAATGGTATCTGTAAATTACACCAACTTACTTGAATGGGTAAGTGTTTAAAAATTTAGACAGGGACTAATGCTGAGTATTTTTATACATTTTTCTGTTTGTAAATGTGCTCTGTTAACCTCATGAATTTCCTGAATGGTACAACAATGAGGGAGTTGGGAAGAGATGGCCTTAAAAGGGAAAGCTAAGAGTTTATTTGAGGAATAACAGACCCTGTTTTGAGATGCTATACTAAGACTGTCTGATGTGGCTGTTTAATATTTATAATGTACGTAGCCATGTTTTTATAAGCTAGACCAAGGGGACAGGAAGCTTTCTCTTCAGCTAATCATAATTTTAATGCTTCCTCCTCACTCCTATCCCTGTTGAAATCTGGACCACATTTGTAATGAATAGCAATAATTGTTGAAAGAATAAAAATAACTCAAGGGCAAGTAACAACTATCATGTGCTGTCAAGTCAATTCTGATTTATGGTGACCCTTTTCACGGATTTCTAGGTACAGAGTATTCAGAAGTGGTTTATCATTCCCTTCTTCTGGGGGTGCCCTGGGATTCTGCAGCTTGATCAAAGCCACACAGGCTGGCTCTACAAGCAGGAGGCACAGTGGGGAATCGAACTCCCAACCTCAGGTCCCACAGCCGGATACCTAAACCACTGAACTTTCCAGCCAGCAAACTAAGGGAAACATTTACCTCTGTCTGGGAGGGAAACATTTAAAAGTATGCATACACAACTTACATCTGAGTTAAATCTTCTTTGAAAAGCTTAAAGGACAGACAAAATGGCATAAAAGCTTTGTGCTGATTGTCTTTATTAGAGTATGTTTTCCCCAGATACCCACTGTATGTTATTCCTTTTTGGCTGCATGTTCTTGCATCTCTTCCCTACTCCAAGTCTGCCTTATTTGGGCTTTTTTGGATCCTAACAAGACAACCTGTATGATTGATATTTATAGCACCGCAAACCCCAAACCATAGCATGAGACAAAATGCTGTTTGATGAGAAACTTTACTCAGTGATAAATAAATTTAGGGTTGAGCTCAAAGAACGCAATTCCATACATACAGTATATCACAGGAGTACACCCCCTCACATTTCATAAATATTTTAGTATATCTTTTCATGTGACAACACTGGAGAAATGACACTTGGCTACAATGTAAAGCAGTGAGTATACAGCTTGTATAACAGTGTAAATTTCTTGTCCCCTCAAAATTACGCAACACACAGCCATTAATGTCTAAACCGCTGGCAACAAAAGTGAGTACACCCCTAAGTGACAATGTCCAAATTGCGCACAAAGTGTCAATATTTTGTGTGGCCACCATTATTTTCCAGCACTGCCTTAACCCTCTTGGGCACAGAGTTCACCAGAGCTTCACAGGTTGCCACTGGAGTCCTCTTCCACTCCTCCATGATGACATCACAGAGCTGGTGGATGTTAGAGACCTTGTGCACCTCCACCTTCCATTTCAGGATGCCCCACAGATGCTCAACAGGGTTTAGACATGCTTGGCCAGTCCATCACCTTTACCCTCAGCTTCTTTAGCAAGGCAGTGGTCATTTTGGAGGTGTGTTTGGGGTCATTATCATGTTGGAATACTGCCCTGCGGCCCAGTCTCCAAAGGGAGGGGATCATGCTCTGCTTCAGTATGTCACAGTACATGTTGGCATTCATGGTTCCCTCAATGAACTGTAGCTCCCCAGTGCCGGCAGCACTCATGCAGCCCCAGACCATGACACTCCCACCACCATGCTTGACTGTAGGCACAACACACTTGTCTTTGTACTCCTCACCTGGTTGCCACCACACACGCCTGACACCATCTGAACCAAATATGTTTATCTTGGTCTCATTGGACCACAGGACATGGTTCAGAAATCCATGTCCTTAGTCTGCTTGTCTGCAGCAAACCCTATGTGGGCTTTCTTGTGCATCATCTTTAGAAGAGGCTTCCTTCTGGGACGACAGCCCTGGAGACCAATTTGATGCAGTGTGCGGCGTATGGTCTGAGCACTGACAGGCTGACCCCCACCCCCCACCCCTTCAACCTCTGCAGAAATGCTGCCAGCACTCATACGTCTATTTCCCAAAGCCAACCTCTGGATATGACGCTGAGCACAAGCACTCAACTTCTTTGGTCGACCATGGTGAGGCCTGTTCTGAGTGGAACCTGTCCTGTTAAACTGCTGTATGGTCTTGGCCACCGTGCTGCAGCTCAGTTTCAGGGTTCTGGCAATCTTCTTATAGCCTAGGCCATCTTTATGTAGAGCAACAATTAGTTTTTTCAGATCCTCAGATAGTTCATTACCATGAGGTGCCATGTGCAACTTCCAGTGACCAGTCTGAGAGAGTGAGAGCGATAACACCTGCTCCCCCTTCACACATGAGACTTGTGACACTAACGGGTCTTATGACACCAGGGAGGGAAAACGGCTACTTGGGCCCAATTTGGACATTGTCACTTAGAGGTGTACTCACTTTTGTTGCCAGCGGTTTAGATATTAATGGCTGCGTGTTGTGTTATTTTGAGGGAACAGCACATTTACACTGTTATACAAGCTGTATACTCACTGCTTTACATTGTAGCCAAGTGTCACTTCTTCAGTGTTGTCACATGAAAAGATATACTAAAATATTTATGAAATGTGAGGGGGTGTACTCACTTCTGTGATATACTGTATCTACACAGAAGTAAGGTCCAGTAAGGTAGTTAAGCTTACTCCCAAGTAAGTAGCTTTAGGTTATAGTCACAGTCTCCTCTACATTTCCAAAATGTAATCCAAATGGTTTTCTCTCAAAGAGTATAATAAATTTACACCAGCACTTGGTTTGAGTAGCATAACAGCATTCTGAAGTTGTGGTTTTCATTAGCATTCCTTTTTGCTGGCATCTGTTTTGCTGCAGTTTGATCTGATTCATATTTACAGTTTTGTGTTAAAATATGTAGTGGGAAAACATCAGCAGATTCTGTCATTGGCATCTTTTCCTACTCCTTAATGTGCTAAGCGAATTCCTTTCCAAAAAAGGTTCAAAGAGCTGGAGATACATTCCGCCTTCAAAAAGCATCATGATGCAATTAAATATTAAAGCCTTCAAATCACATTAAACAGTAACAATATACAAACCACAAGGCTTCTTTAGAGTTATATCAGGTAAACCACATATATTAGCTAATTAATTTAATAAGATATTTTAAAACCTTCATTCCAGTTGTGAACAGTCATGAGCTCCCTCTCAGTTTATACTGTCCAGTGAGTTTAGGGAGTACAGAATTTTCTGCACACAATGAAATCCATATGTAGCCAGATTTCTTTTTACAATAAACAGACATGTTTTGGCAGCTAGCCTCTATCTGTTTTGCAGTGTGCTTGGGACAAAGAGAGGAAATGAAAAGGAAGACATGTTTCATTAGCCACAGCTGGCTATACATAAGATTGTGCTGATAGTTAAGAACATAATATACCCAGTGCTCTGCTGGTTTGGCACTTAATTCCTCTTGCCAGTTTACTTAAATTCCTCTTGCCGTTTCTCCTCATGACTAGAATTGTGTTGCCTTTAATCTGGACTCCCTGAGAACAAAGAAGAGAAAAACACAATAGACAGACAGACAGATGCTTTGCTCTCTCAGACATCTTCATTAGAGACAGTTAACTGCCAAATTCACCATCTAGTTAGCCTCAAATATTCAGATTTAATCCCAAACTGGATTAAACAGAGCATAAGAAGCTGCTTCATATCTGAGTCAGGACATTGGTCCATCTAGCTCAGCACACTGACTAGCTTTGCTTCCTCAGGTTGACTTTCACTGAAGATTGATGGGGTAGTGGAGTCAGGGCTCTCAGGGTTGAAACTCTGGGACTTCGAGTAGCAGGGTCTATGGCATCATTCTCCAACACTCGCCTCAGGCTTCCAAGTTCCCTCTGAGCTTAACAGCAGTCTTCACAGCAGAGATATGGAATAATACAGGAGTAGTGTATTGTTCCAAGTTGTCCCTCTTGTAATGCAAAGTTTTTGTGAGTTGTCTGATGTTGAATGGGCAACAGAGAACCACTGAGTTCTAAAAGACCTGATCTCCTTTTATTGATGTAGCCCAAACCATCTGCTTGCATTTGTGGACTCTCCTTAGGGTGGGGACTGGCTAAGGAGAATGTCACAATGAGCACATAGACTTCCAGATCTACTACTGCACCACTATTGGAGATGCCTGGGACACACTGTGCACTAAGCATATGTGCTGCCACTAGAATCATGGTCTTTCCCCATATGCTGATCACTACTTATCTTCTACAGTGCAAATACAGAAATTTTGTTCTACAATGTACAATAAAACCAAAAGCTATAACTAGCAAATATGCAGAAAAATCAATAAACAAATCCAAATAAAATAGGATGAAATATTTTCATGTACAGTGGACCCTCGACTTACAGACGGCTCGACCTGCAGACTTTTCGAGTTACAGACTTCTCTGGCCGCAAAATTTAGGTTCGACTTGCGGCCGGAGAATTGACCTACAGACCGGAAAATCAAACAAAATGGACCAAAAACGGCCGGTTACGGATTAATCGGTTTTCAATGCATTGTAGGTCAATGGAGCCTCGACCTACAGACTTTTCGACCTGCAGCCACCGTTCCAATACGGATTAATTCCGTAAGTCGAGGGTCCACTGTAATACATTGGCTTCAGTCACATTCACATGGAATGAATAAAACACTATGCCTGTAAGCTCTACAACATACTTGTAACTCCAGTTCTTTCAAACATGCCAGAAAAAGTCATTGATACTGGTGGCCAGTAGCCATTAGGATGATGGATAACTCCTTGATCACCCCAGTCATACCCTTGTCTGTTCTATACCACAGCATGGCGGCATTTCTGTACTGCATTACAGTGAAATGCATAGGCACTAGTATATAATGCAATGGTTGCTTTGAGTGGAATGCCAATGGCAGGCCAACCTTTCACGTTGGCATTATGTCTCAAGGTATGCCAATGATAGTCACAATGCACAATCTTTGTATGAGTTTTTTCATTAGCTCATAGGATTTGCTATTACACCAATTATTCCTGCCTTAATACCTTTAAGATTGGAGGACTGTAATACACCTCCAATCTATTCAGATGTAAGAAACACACCCCAAAAGACTGGTTTGTTGCCAGGAGCAAGTGATAAGCATGATTGCTTCATTTCTGGGCATCTGTTTGTAAGGCAAGTGGATCTTTTAGCCTGTTTGCCTCTATCAGTGTTTTTACATATTTAAAACAAGCAAAAGGACTAGGGATGGGCACAAACCTTGGTTCGAAGGTTTGTGCCAGTTTGTAAAAGTGGTGCCACAGGTGTCATGTGTTCCCTTCCCCCACGCGGTTCCCTCCGCCCACTCAGACAAGGAGGCAGGACAGGAAAGCCCATGCTCCTACTGGGTATTGGCTGAACAGCCAAAGAGGAGGAGGACAGGAGAATGTTCCAGCTGGTGAGTGGAGCATTGGCTGAGGAGGCAGGGGAAGGGAACATGTGGCACCTATACTGCTACACTTATGAACTGCCACAAACCTCAAAATGGAGGTTTGTGCCCATCTCTAAAAAGGACCCTGCTTTGCAAACAAAAACAAACCTTCCCACCCAATGCCCTGTGCTCTTTCTTTTCTTCTGCTCTTTCTCTTATTCCCTCCCTTCAATGCCAGTCTTTTTCTTTCTCCTTAGTCTTTTCCTCCATTCATCTCAGTGCTTGCTCAGATTCTTCATCTGATCCTCCTCCTCCCCACTGGAAGAAGAACTTTGAGGCACACATGCTTAGGGGTTGCTTAGCATCCATGGCACTTAATGTCTTGCTCTTGGGGTATGGCAACAGATAGCTAGCTGCATGGGCATATATTCTCTTTTATTATTATAAGCTAGCAAATGTGATTTCATATGGGTTCAAACCCTATTTGTTCTACCCCACCACAGACACTGTCCTGCTTTCTCTTTTCCCCAAAACTACTCTTTTTTCTCCTCCTCACTTGTCTTTCTCTCCCTCCATCTTGGTACTTATTCAGACTACACTAGGATTGCATGGATTAGAAACTATTTATTCCTGTTTCTTTCCTTTCTCCCCCCCCCCCCCAATTTCTCTCTCTTTTTTTTTTTGCTGGTCTTTCTTTTCATTCTGGTACTCATTTAGTCCTTACCAGGTTTACATAAGTTGGAATCTTCTTACTTCTCCCTAAACCAATACTTTTTCTCTTTTCCATCTACTCTCTCTCTCTTTCTCCTTATATTTATTTATTTTCTTTCTTGCTGCTCCTTCCTTCTCTCTACTTTCTCTAGCCTTTCTGTCTCCACACTCTCCCCCTCATCATTACCAAGCAGCAGGAGCTTCCTCACTCCCTCTCTCTTAGCATTAGCACACTATAGTTCTCCAAATCCAGACAGCCACATGTCCAGATTATGCAAATTATCTATCTATTATGCAAAGCATGGTAGTCATGGAAGGGTTGATCATACTTACACTTGCTTGTTTTCTCTCTCACAAACACTCCTTTCAAAGTTACAGGAAACACAACATTGGGTTTTCTTGGATTCTATGCATGTAACACAGGAACGTACAATCTAAGGCCCGGGTATTTTATTCTCCTCCCATGATACATTTTTAAAAACCACACCTCCCCTTAAGAGGTGTCAGCTGTAGGAGATATTCAAAAGATATAGTTTTTACAGAAATAAAGATTTCAGAAGATCTGGGGTCATATTTCAAGCATCAAAATCAATACCAAAGCTGAAAAATCAGTTGCAAATGCCTGTTTCACAGGAGTGAACATGTCCAGACCCAAAGAACTATAGCATGGTCCAAGCAAAGCATGCAAGCAGATCAGTGAAGAAAGAGATATGAACACATTTAGAGGTACCTTTCCAAGGTACCTGTTCTCTGAGAAAGAGTGTTACTTTTGTTTTCAGAAATTGAGATTCCATTGTCACTTACTAAAGGTTTTTCATCTTTGACTAGTAAAGGTAAAGGTTCCCCTTGACATTTAGTCCAGTCGTGTCTGACTCTAGGGGGCGGTGCTCATCCCCGTTTCCAAGCCATAGAGCCAGCGTTTGTACGTAGACAGTTTCCGTGGTCACGTGGCCAGTGCGACTAGACACAGAACGCTGTTACCTTCCCACCGTGGTGGTACCTATTTATCTACTTGCATTTGCATGCTTTTGAACTGCTAGGTTGGCAGGACCTGGGACAAGCGACGGGAGCTCACTCCGTCACGTGGGCCACCATGTCCCTCTTTGACTAGTAGTTTCTTCTAAAAAAAACACATTAATAGGTCTACACAAAAAAGGTACCACTGAACTCATTGGAGTTCACTACTAATCAATGGATACAGTATGGTGCTTAGCACAAAATACAAAAGATAGTCAAACTATCCCAGTCAGGGTCAGGTTTGCTTCAAAGTGTGGAATGACAACTAGAGTGATCCTTCCATCCACATGACAGCACTATGTGGTTTCGGGACAAGAAGCCACACCGTACCCCAAAGCAACTCTATTTAGTCCACTTCTCCCTCTCCAGTCTATTTCTGCACCTTCTCTCCTGTCTCCTGCTCCATGGGGAGTGGGTGAAAGCTGGATTTTAAAAAATTATTAATAAGTGACATATCACTTCAATGGCTGACCACCAAAGTGACTCACCACAAGATTGTAAAGAAAAAAAAAAAGGGGGGGGGAAGATCCTCCTCTGGCTTTTCTTCTGTCTTATCCTCCATAGGAAGTATGGGGGGGGACTGGATTTTCTTTTGGCATATAACTTTATTGGCTTGCCACCCAAGTGAAATAACACTGTAATGGTAAAGAAAAAGAAAAAGAAAATAAGAAGAGAGAGAACCCTTTCCCTGTCCTCTCCTGTCATCCCCTCTGTGGGAAACAATTGTTTTCATTTATTCATAAGTGACATATCACTTCATTGGCCTGCCACCCAAGTGAAATAGCATGAAATTGTTAGAGGAAATACCTAACAGTGCAACTTTGGATCATATATACCTGAAACTGAACTACAATGGAGTGATCTAGACTAAAAAACCCCACAGTAGCCTCTGCCAGTGATCCAAAAAGGCAAAGATAGCCATAGAAGAAGGGCAGGCTGGTTCGCAATTACCACTGTGTCATAGAGTTGCTGGAAAATAGATCAAACGTAACCATGCCAAAAGCAGTCCAAAACATGAGATACAGCACAATCTGATTGCACTCACAGTGACCCTGAAAGGAGACCTTTACCATCATCCCATTCTCTTTCTCTTCCACTCACCCACCCACTGACAGGTAAAGACACTTGAACTTCCATTTATTTTTTCCCCATGCAGGCAAAATACTGCTGCCTATTTAAGAAAGAGAATACGGGAAATCACATTTCCTTAATGCATACTTAGGCTCTTATTCATGTTCAAGGGCAATCACTTGAATTATTTCATAGCAATGCCACCTGGCATGATTGCATACACTGTATATGTACACGCACAGGTACAGTGCAGATACTGGTGGATCTCTCTACAGTTTTAAATGTCTAAGGTCCCAGAATATGAGGGGACTTACAGCCATGTCTTTACCCATTGGCCAACACACGGTAAGGCAATATAGGGTTTGTTTCTCACCTCAAAAAAATAAAAAATCATTGGAATATTAACTGCATGGTTTGCCTCTAAACTCAGCCTTAACAGAGCTGAATTTTAAAATGTATAATGGGAATCCTTGTCAGCCATTAGTGTATGCAAGTACCTGCCAGCATGATTAAAGTTCTGATAAAACCTGCCCAACTGGTAAATTTGGCAACTGTGCCTTCCACTCTTTTTATTTCTGCCTTTTCTCTCTCCCTTACTCTTTCCATGGCTGTTCATTTGGCCTCTTCCTCCCAGCCCCCCAGACACTAGAATTCAATTTCTCATCCATTAATTCTGTGTGTGCGTGCACATACACACAGTTGTGGATTCAAGAGCAGGCAAAGTTGACTAAGATATTGGATTACACAGAATCAGAACAGCGGGAAAGACCAAAAAAGGAAAGAAAAAAATAAAATTTAATTACTTAGTCCTTCACTTCCCTTTAGAGGTTTGTCTCTATTTAAAACCAGTTGCAAGCGTTTGGACTATATATATTGAGGAGCCCCCTTACTTTTGAGAAGTCTGGTATCTGCCATCTGGTTATTTAACTGATATTGCAGACTACAGACAGATTTTAATTAATTTAACATTTTGTTGTTCTTATATGCTGTCAAATCACATCCGATTTGTGGTAATTCTAATAGGTTTTTCAACGTACTGTACAGTATGTGAGATATTTAAGCAGTGATTTTACTATTGCAACTCCCCAATGAGTTCCCACAGCCAAGTGAGGATTTGAACCCAGATCTCCTGAATCCTAGTCTGTCAGTCTATCCACTACACCACACTGACTCTCACAAAATTTACTCAATCCCTATTTGCAAGAAAGAAGTAGAGACTGAGGGTGGACCGTCTACTTCACAAGAGGAATAGGAACTGTTAATGGATGAGATGGCCAAAAAAACATGAAGTGCCTTTTTAAACAGAATGGAAGGGGAAAACCTGGGAAAGGAACAGCCAGTAGGGGGCACTGTTTTGCTGGAAAATGAGGGAGCTATGAAGAGAGGAAAAGAACTGAGGTGTGTGGTAGATGAGTGCTGGGCTGAGGAGGAGGAAGAGAAAGGAAAAGATGAGTGGGTAGAGATTGTCAAAGAAGATGCCTGGGCGGGGGAATGAGTACTAGTAAAAGTACCTAGAGAGGTGGCTGAAATAGAGTTGAGGGAAAGACAAGTTAGTAAACCTCCATACTGGGGAGAGATGGCTAAAAGGGAGGCAAGAAAGAGAAAGAATTCAAAGAGAAGCAAGCAACAGGGAGGCTAGAAGATGTGTCAACTCCCCTGGGAGCAATTGTAGAATAACCCAGTTGTAGAATAACCTGGTTCCCACCTGGAGAGATACCAGGAAGAAGGTATGGGAACCCAATGTGGGATGGATGTTTCACCTTTAAGCTCATATGAGCTTGTGAATAACCTCTCTACCCCTCTAGTCAGTGATATGTTGTTACCAGTTAGTTGTTAGTTGCCCAATTTTGCACATAGTCTATTTGGTGGGACATATTTCTAAATGCGCAGTGATATTTAGTATCAGGATCAGGAAAGCAGCCCACGATTAGGAAAGCTAGCCAATCTCTTATCCCCACAAATTTCACCAGTTACATGACCAGTGACGGAGCCAACCCCAGTGCTTTTCAGAAACTTATGTCAGATCCAGGGTGCTAAACGTAGTGATTGGAAACATGTGAATACAGAAGAAATATCTTTACCTCCTTCAGATGAGAAGCTGTAGGATGGCAAACTATCCAGCAGGCAGGCAGACATTTCAAGGTAATGAGGACTAGCTCCTTTTCCTTAGGCAGGAAGAAAAAGGACAGGAAGATACATACCAGACTCTCCTTCAAGTAGATGACAGCATCATAACCTTATAATTTCCTACCTCTCTTTGTTCAGGGATGCAGCATCTGCAGAAGGTCACAATGGCCAGTCTCTCTTCTTAACCCAGGCAGCATCACCAAGAGGTCATAATGGCCAGTCTCCTTTAGGCAGCAAACATCAACAAGCCAAATTTTTCAGGCAGGTATCATCGGAGTGGGAGCACACTGACTATCGAAGCTGGCAGTGGCATCTGTATATGGGCATGGGGACCATCAGTGCCTTTTCTGTTGAGATGGACAGCAGTTTATGAGCAGAGAAAAAGAGGCAAGCAGAGCAAGAGAGCTGGCAGGAAGAAACCTCAGTAACCCTGGCTGGGCTGGCACCAAAAGACCGTAAGAACACAGTATAAGAATGTCAGCTGCAAGTAATGTGCAACAATGACAGTTTGTACCTATGAGACATAGAATCCATCCTTTAACAACATCAGTATTGTTTTAATGCTAAAAGTTTAATCCTATATCTATTTACTGCAAACAAATTATTGTTGATTTAGGTTAAGAGTGGTTAGCATGCCAGATGTTTTGGACTACAACTCCCAGAATCTTCAATCTATATTACCAATGATAAAGGACTGTGGAAGCTCTAGCCCCAAACATCTGGAGTGCTAAAGGTTCATCATCTCTGATTCAGGCTGTACTGCTATCCATAATTACCATGGAATAACCCCACTGAACTCAACAGGACTTTCATAAGATTGCACTGCTAAGAAACCTCTTAATAAGGGTCAGCGTCACATGTTCACTTGTGGGGGGACAACAACATTTATTTTCTTCATTATAACATCTATTTTCTTTATTATGCTCCCACCACTATTCAGAAAGGATAACACAGCCTTATGGCTTCAATGTAGCAAGATGCAGAACTGCAGAACCAAGAACCCTTTTAACTGGAAAATAAGCTGTTGTGAATGTTAATACTGTTTTTCCCATCTTCTGACAGTTTCTCGCTTCCAGATAAATGTACCATAGGGAAAATACAAAGCAATGAAAGTTTGCCTGATTGAGTACTGATGGATTAATAACGAGAAAATGAATTTTTATGTACATATGGCTGTCATGACCATTTTGAACATCTTTAACAAAGATTAATTACTTCTCTTTGACAATTTTTTAATCACACCAACATAGTTATGCTTGCCTGTTTCTGTTCTCTCTATGTTGCTCCTCCCTTATCAGAAACAGCTGTTATTTTCTTAGAAGGCTCAGAACTGTGCTACTGATCCTAACTGGGCTACTACTGAGGAGCCTAACATTGCAATTCTAACCATGCTGACTTCATATAGAGCACATATTATTGTGTGTGGGATTTACTAGTATTGGTAATTCTAGAATACAGCTAGAATTAGTTGTATTTATTGGGGATACTTTGCTCAAACTTAGTTGTGTCAGTAAGATTTAAGCACAGCGTTTACTAGTGGGGATTCACAGATCCTTGCCAGATACTTGAGCCTGGGGTAAAATGACTGAATTTAAAGAGGATGACACTTTTATAGTTTTAATAGTTATTGTATGAGAAGAGTGAAAAATGCCGTCTGCTATGCAAAAAACAGGAAACTCTGCACCCACTGACTTCGTGATGATCATATTGGACACTCATAGGTACACATTTAATTTAAGACTGCTTCTGTTCTTTAAGCAATTAACTTGCCTTAAAATTACAATCAATGAGTAATCTCAAATCTATATATGAGCAATGTAACAACAGAGGGAGTGGGGGTAGGTACTCTCTTCAGATTGTGTAACCTCTGAATAGGGCTCTTTCTTCCTTCTGTCACTTACTTTTCTTCCTTCTCCCTGACCCCAACGACTGCCAGCGAAAGGGACAGATAATGCTTGTCAAAGGTCTGAAATGCTGGCTTGCAGAGGGCTTTTGAAATTAGGCCAAGGCCTACTTGACAATCCAAAGGCCACAACTTGGTCACCCCTGCCCTAGAGTGTTGGACAGTGAACTTTAATGCAAGCTGATCCAATCATATTACTAGAAATATGTAGATTTGAAGCTACTCTGTTTGATTTATTTTAATTTTAAGGCAAGTTAATTGCTTAATGAAGAGAACCAGACTTAAACATGATTAAATGTGTATCTATGAGTGACCTATTTTTATCCCTACAATTATTTCATTTACCTTTAGAACACAATTTTATATAATGTTGTAGAGAAACGTGAGCAATCATCACTCTTCAGTGCCATTTCTATTTCAGTTAATATACAGCTAGCTCACAAATTGCATTTTAGTCGTATCTATTTTTCCATTTCACAGGATCATTTCATGTTAGAGAATTTTTTTTATTACAGAAGTTAATAATAGAAGTGTGTGTGGTTTGTCTATGCTATATTTCCAAGACTGCAAACTTATGTCACCTCAGACTTCACATGGATACTAAAGGTGTATGTCTGTGGATTATTTTATCTTAAAAGCGAATCAAGTAATTAGCCAGAATTAGTTAAAACTCGCAATAGCACATTCATTTAGGTGGCAGACACTAGGCTTCTCAAGAGTAAGAGGGTTTCTCAAGAAGAGGGATCTTCTCAAGAGCAGGAAACTTTGAGGATTGGCCCAAATTCTTAGTTGGTTTGAAGTTGGTTGGAGTTGGTTTGAATTTGGTATGAATGGGGCTTTGGAGGACCAAGTCAGTTAAAAATTAATTTCTGACTGTTCCATTTCTCTGTAACCAAAATGCCTGTTGCACCTCCAAGTGTGTGTCAATGCAAACACACACAGAGAATGGATGAGAATTTGTGCTGTCTAGTATGTGGGGAAAGGGTGTTCATCAAGACCAGGTTAGTGTACATAGTATTGTACACTAAATAGAAAATTTTCAAAGCCATTAATACAAAAATTACTAAAAATAACAATAAACCATGAGAGAACAGATTAAAAGGTACATTAAAACAAGTTTCAGCAGCTGTTAGAATTCATATTTATAGACATTAAAAGCCTGGAGAATAACAGTGTTTGGTACCTACAAGACATCAGGGTAGGTGCAGGACAAGCCTCCCTTAGGAGAGAATTCTCCAAGCTGGTTGCCCCAACCAAGAGAATCCTTTCTCTAGATGCCGCCCACTTCACTTCAGATGGTATGACCACTCATAAAAGGGTGTCAGAAGATGACTGTAATGCATGGGCTGGTCTGAGAACTGCTCAGATACCTAGGTTCTCCCAGCCCTTTGAACTGGGCCTGGAACAGTATCTTATTATTATTTTACTTCAAAATTTGTATCCTGTTTGTCTGGTCCTTGCACCTCTCTCAGGGCAGCTAACAGCACTTAAATCCAATAATAAAATCCATCAAGATTCCAAAATAGCCTGCAACAATGCTATAAGAAAAGCAGACAGATGTAGCAGGTCAGTAAAAGACATTAAGTAAAATTTATGAGAGAAATGCCTCCCTAAACAAGGATTTCCAATGCAACAAAATATGGTTAAAGAGGGTACCAACCTAGTTTCTTGAGACAATGAATTCTAAAATTTAGATGAGGCCAGGAATAGGTCCCTTCTTATTCCCATCAATTGCATCATCCCCACAGATGGAAAAGAGCTTTTTGTCAAATCTTTTGGTGTGAGTGTGCTGGTAGTTTGAAAGAGGGTACCCAGGTAAACCTTAGCAAATTAAGGTGTTAAAGGCCATCAACAACACATTGAATTGGGGATGTAGATGCAGCATTAGGCAAAACACTCCTGGTTACAGCCATCACTGGAGCACCCCAGTGTAAAGCCTAATCCTGAAGCAACCCCCCAACTGCCAAAATGATTCAACTGAACATTCAAAATAACTTCCTGATGGCAGGATCCATTGGGCAGTGGAGTGCACTACCTCTGAAGGCAGTGAGTGGACTGTCATTTGAGGTTTTCAAACAAAAGGGATGGCCACCTTTAAGGGACACTTCAGCTATGGATCCCTGCATTGGCTGGACTAGATGATCCTCAAGATCCCTTTCAACTCTCAAGTTATCATACGACTCGAGAGGAATAGAACTCTAAGGTGGAAGCTGCTAACCGTCAACAAGTGTCACCAAGGCAACATCACACTTCAACACATACCGACGGTGGGGTAAAAGGACAGAAGGCGTAAGGCAGTGCCACTCGCGCCCATCAATGCCAATTAGTCTGGAAGTGTCTTGTCTGAGGAAGTGGATCTGATCCCTGAAAGTTCACAAGGAAACAGAAATCCCATTTTAAGATCACTGTTTTTTCCCTTTTTGTCTGGATATGGAACCACCTTGGTCAAGGATTCTGAACGCCCTTGAGAAGCCCAGCCGTGGCTCAACGGCACCGTGTGGACTATGTTACGTCAGGCATTCCCCTCAGACCCGAAGAGCTCGCAAAACAAAGGCTCTGGGACTTCTTTTCTCCTCCAAGACGCCTGCTTGGAGGCGGGCTTCTCGGCTTCGAAAGCTCTCGCCGCACAAACCAAAAGTCGCCAAGCTAAAGCTTAGGGACGTTTCCTCAGACGTCGGACTCGCTGTTGCTGTTGTTTCCCACCCACCGACCCCAAGCCTTACTACCGAGCCAGCTCGCCACCCAGTTCACCCTCAACCCACCTGCAATCCTCCCTCCCTTGATTTGTGTTTTATATTTATTTATTTGGGCGCCGCCGCCGCCCCCCCCCCCGCGGCCCGGGAGGCGGAGCTGAGGCTGCCGTTGGGCCTCCGCGAGGAAGGCGGCCGCGCGGGAAGTTTGAAATGTGGCGGCTGTGAAGGGCCAACGAGCAGAGAAAGCAGTCGAAGTTACCGGCGGTTACCATTATGAGGCGGTGCCGAGGGAGCAGCTCTTCCGGCGGGGAGCTGGCGAAGGAACCGGTGAGCCACGAGAGAGGGAAAGGAGGATAGTGAGCAGCCGCGTCCCTTCTCCCGCCTTCTCGTACCTTTCTCTCTAGCCTTTCTCTAGGGCGGCGGCAGCCCCTGGGACTCCCGCCGCTTCTTCCCCTCGGCGCTCCTTTCCTTCCTCCCGGTGCCCTGTCGCCGGTTTTCGTTTTCCCGCCTATCTTTGCAGCTGGTTTCCATACGTGGGACGCGGTGGTATAGGGCTGTCTTTAACACTTTACCCCCTTTCTCCTCGCTCATCTTTATGATGCTCTTTATTATTTTGATGCTCAAGGATTGTGTTGTGTGGTACCATATAAACCGAAGGAAAGGGTCGGCGATACCTTTATTAGTAAACATATACACCATTATACCTCTTAGCTTTCGACCCTGCATGAATCTTCATCAGAATGGGCACCTCAGAGGAGAGGGTGGTGCACAAGAAACGTTAAAGGTCCAAAACTCATGGCCAAGGTGGCCGGTTAGGCTTCTTTGTGATGCCCAGCTTGGCAAAAAGACAGACACAGAGAGAGAACGTGAAAGGTGGAAAGCTAATTTATGTTTGTGTTTTTAGTGGTCTGATAAAGTATCACCCTCCTTTCCTTTTTGATGGTGCATAAGGACCACACAGCGTTTTTCTTTTTCTTTCTTATCGTTTGTTGGCACTATATAATGGATTGGTTCTAGTGTGGTGTGGTCCCCCCTCACACATTTTAAGGCTTCAGCCAGCCAGAAAGGAACAATGATTTTCACTGATTCTCCACCCCACCCCCCTGCCACCTTTCTCCAGTCCCCTGAACACTATGTCCCACCCTGTTTTAAAGGGTATCTCAATTTTCCATGGCATAGGGACTGCTGGGGTTTATAGGAACTGGTGAAGCTCATTTCTTCCCCTGTTCCATCAGTGGATCTCTTCAACTAGATTAGAAGTCTGCCAGAGACAGAGTTGGTCTGCCCACAGGACATACCTTCTGGATCCAAGCCAAGAAATGTGCCTTAAAATATAGACACAGCCTTAAGATGTTGGTACTTACAAATGAAAAACCTTTCATTTCCTCACAGATTGCAAAGTCTTGACTGGAATTACACTCTGCATAATTTAATTTGCAAGGTACACAAGTAAAGTACTTTTATTGGTCCAATCTTTGTTAAGCCAAATTTCAAACAAAATTTGTTTTCCTGCATAATGTTCTGTGAAGTTTAAAGTGTGTGTGGAGCATCTAGGACACAAATATTTGTGGTAATTTATGAATTAATGATCCATTAACCCATCTGAACCATTTGTTCATTGATCCAGAACAAACATAATGTAAAAATGTGTAAACAGCTAAAAGAGTTTTGTTAAATTTTTTGGCTATTTTTGGTAGTACCGTATTATATAGGCATAATGTTCTGAACAATATACAGGACTTAATGCTCCTTTTACTTCTCAGGTCCAAAATGTAAAGTCTAATGTTTCTGAAGCCCCAAACTTTGCCATAGTGATGGAAAAAGAAAAAAGAGAGAAAAAAAACCTGTCATAACTCCCAGGAACACATAAACCATTGTTCCCTGAATGATTGATACTGAGGACTTTGGGGTTTCTTAGATTAAATTTGGTGGACATGTTACTTATTTTTTACACTCCAAAAGCGAGTGTAGGCATTTTTGTAATGATAATCTCTGTAATCTGACTCTTAATCCCAGGGATTTTGTTTCTCCATTTTGCCTAATCAGCTACGGATAGGATCATGCTTGCAGAATTGTTCTATGTCTGACAACTGTGCAAACTCAGGTCTGAAAAGAGGAGTTTTTGATCCTCGAAGGCTCTCCACATGATTCAGAACATCGAGAAATCAAGGTTCTGGCTCACAGGGAGAACTTTCATGGGATGATGAAGTGCCATTTTCAGACCCCTCACATCTCATGAACAAACTGAGGGCAGAAGGGGTGCGGCCTGCTCATTCTCCCCGTTAACTTATTTAGCAGAACTCAGTATTGAAGCACTGACTTTTCTGAACTTCTGATCGTGTTGAGAGCCCCCATAGGAACTGACTACTATCCTCTATAGATGTAGCTCTCCATACATGGGAGCTGGAGTTGGGTAGGTCTAATTTCCTGTCTCTGGTCACAAGTTAGGATTAGCCCTTTTACTAAGACCTGATTGTTTATGCCACCTCAGATCCTGTCACAGCACACAATTTGGGGATAATTGATGTATTCCATGACATATGAGCTGTTACAAAAAAGCAGATAAAAATCAATTTTATCCACTTTTTTGTAACAGCTCCACTTTCTCAATTGATTTTTTAAAAAATCAAATTGATTTAAATCACAATTTAAATCAAAATTGATTTCTTTATTTAAATAGTCAAAAATCCAATTTTCTTATTTAAATCAAATCTACCCTGCAAAAAAATAAAAAAGCTATGACATTCTTATGTTAGAGGATGCAGTGTAAGTACATGTGTTTGAAAGTGTTCCTTGTCTTTCAATGAATGAAGAAATAATCTAGTGATGAGAGTCCTTTGGGAGTATGATACTTATACTTTAAAGAAGTGATGATGTCAGAAAGGACTAGCTCTTCCCAGGCCACTTGAGTTAAGTGTATGGTAGAAGGAACGGCTCCATAACTGGTAGATTAAGGTCCACAGCTGGCATTTAGGGAAGTAGCACTTCCTTTTTTCTTTTTCAGAAAGTGGTCAACATCTCACCTTCAGTTACAGAACTTCAGCATTTAGTAATGCTCCCATTGTTACTGCTAGCGGTATTAGTTGTAGTTGTAGAAGGAAAAAACAGATAGGGAAAAAGAGGAGAGAAAGGTGTTGGTATAGATCATATATTAAAAATAAGTCCTGTGTGGAGTTTCTAAAGGGATGAACATGGCATGCTGAAACACGGAAGTAAAGCACTGATGGAAAAAGTTTCCTGTAAAAAGTTTCTATATTAGATTGGTTGTTCCTTGTAGAACCTAAGGACTACTCAGATGTATTCCCCCCCCCCCCCTCAAAATTGATAATTTCTATGTTGGAAAAATGTATACTCTCAAGTAGGAAATTAAATTGATATTTGCTATAAATGTATTCTTGATAAATTGATTGTTTTGATGTTGGAAAATGCCATGAATAAAGTTTCTATTCTACTATCTAAGGATTCAAGCTGTTGGTGTCTCTTCATAACACCGCAAATGTATTTAGTATTGTGATGATCGCCCACATCACTCATGCTATTCATAGTCATGAGCTGATTTGCATGAGCCTATGAGAGGACTGGAGAGGCGGAGTCAGCAGCTACATGAGGTTTGGCGGGAGAAGGAGGAGTCAGAGAGATAAGGGCTGGTTAGTCAGAGAGAGAGGGAACAGATACTGAGTGATAAGGCTGGTAAAGAAAATAGGTAGAGAAGGTGGTAATGATATTGCAAGAGAAAAGAAGTATGTACTGAGAGAACTGTTAATGATTTGCTTGTGTATAATGTATATCTGAAGGACTTCTGTTATTATTCAATCTGCTTCACTTCAATAAATAAGTTCTGTTTGTGTTCACAAGACAAGTGTCCTGACAAACGTCATTTATATTGTGGATTGAGGTAATCCACTGGTGGCAGCGAGAGGAAAACGCGACGGGAGCCTTTGTGAGGGCAAAACACGCAGGTGCCACAAGGGTGAACGCCACAAGTAGTTTTTAAATTATGTCTTGCCTTTTATCCAGTGAGCACAAGGTGGTATACAGTGCTGTCTTCCATACACTTTATCCTCATAACTACCCTGTGAGGTAGCTCAGTGACAGAAACTATGAGTGGGCCAAGATCATCCAGTGAGTTTCATGGCTGAGAGAGGATTTGAACCCAATGTTTACAGATAGTGTAGCACAATGCACCACACGAACTCTCACTGCACAGAGAAAGAGATTGAACTATTGGCAAACCACTTTTAACATGCATTATCTTTGTTGGTGAGAGGTTCACTGATGGGTTCTTTGTTTCTATCAAAAGCAGTGCTTTGTATTCATTCAGTCTTTTTTAGCTCATGAACTGGACAATTTCCAATATAATAATAACAGCACCTGAGAAATCTCCTGTAATCATTTATACTAGATTTCTCAGGTCCTATTACTACTATTACTATTACAGGATACGTCTGTGATCTTAGAAAATGCATCAGGATTCTCACCACCACTCAAATAATTAAATAGTAGTATTGGCTGAAATCCTGTTACACAATTTAGTAAACAGCGTAAATTTTGAAAGTGAATTGTCTTTAGTTAAGAAATCTCTGTAGACATTATCTGTTGCATTCTGAGTTGTGCAACTGGGTAAATAACAGATACCTATAAAGATTTCTTAATTTGCAGCAACTTGCATCTAAAAGTTCTGCCATTTGCGTAACTGTAACAAGATTTCAGCCACTGTTTCAACAAATGTAACTTTTATTCTAATTCTACAAATTGAAGATTTTGTGACAACTATATTTTATTTTGGTATTCAGGATTGCAGCATTCAAGAAAAAATTAACTTTGAAATGCGAATGCGAGAAGGAATTTGTAAACTGCTTGCTGTGAGCACACAAAAAGACCAGCTGTTGCATGCAGTTAAAAACTTGATGGTTTGCAATGCTCGCATCCTGGCTTATAAAACTGAATTACAGAGACAGACAGATTCAGCTGTGAACAGAACTACTGAACGGTCAGTAATTTTAAAAATTGCCTTCTTACAAGTGTAATGCTTTCCACTACAATAATGCCTAGCAGTACCTCATCATGGATTAGCTATTTTTCAAGCAGCAGGATTGTATATAATTTCCAAGATCTTTGAACATTCTTGTTGAAATACTGGGTTTTTTGATGCACCTATTTCTAACTTAATTGCTTGATGGCAACAGATTGTTCATAGATGTTCTAATACTGATAGTGACTCACCGGTATCTTTGCTGTGAGAAAAGTAGATGGTGTTTGGCCATATTACATGGCGCCTCGGATTGATTCAGACTGTTACTTTCATTGGAAGAAGTAAAAAGTGCTGCTTTCTCTAAAGAACTCCCACACAGCTCTGGTACTCTTGAAATGGCTGAATCGTTTTTGAAAAAGGAGTTTTCATGTGACTGATGGAACCTGGTCCACAGTATCAGGTTCTAATAGAAGGGACCAGATTTCTCTATATAAGTTCTCTGTTAACAAAGGGAACTTTCTTGGGGCTGCAGGGTTGTTTGATTTCATTCACCAGTTTAATTCACAAAATGACAATCCATTCCCTGAACTTCATTGCCACCACAAAAGCCAAATTCAAAACTTAAAAGCCAAATCTGACATCCAGTTGCATTTTGCACATACTTATGATCAACAGTTGTGTCTGCATTGTTCTGAAAGTGATTTTGAATATTAAATTTATTGTATTTGTCTACAGGTGCAGTATTATTAAGCATTAGATGGCATAGGAAAACTTCATATATTTTAATCTCATGTTTTGTATATTAAAACTTATTAGTTGGTGCCACCCGGTGGTCAACTTGGTTAACTACATCAATCTGTAGCATGGGAGATGCACGACTGCCCTGGGACGCACCTATTTCTGACTTTATTGCTGTGATGTCATGTTTTTTTAAAAATAGAATTTTCTGCTTTTAAAAATATTTTTTTTAATGTGGTTGTTTTGTACTGTAGACTCAATCATTTGCCTGATTTTGGTTATTCAGGATTAAGGATTTTAATTATCTGTAGCTGTAGTACATATTACGTCCTTTTAAAACCACTTGCTAGTCTTAAATAAATAGTGTAGCTGTACACAGTTTTGCACCAGTTCTCAGAAGCAGAATTATAGAAATGCTAACTGTGCTTATAAAGATTTCATTCAGTAGATGGGAATCTTGCTGAAGACATATTATTTATATGATACTACATTCAGTGAATGAATCCACTGAATCGTTGGTATTTGTTAAGTTATCACTTATATAAATGATACTGATTTAGTTTGCCTACGCCAGTTGGGACCTCTAGTTGGGACTAACAGTTGGATTTAGTCCATGGTACTATGATGGTACTTGACAGTAAAACCCCCAGATATCTAAGAAGTCAAATCAGACCCATGCCCCTCAAAAGCTTACAGCCAAAAGTTTTGTAGCCAGAAGGCAATGAAGGGAATGGAGGGGGAAGGCAACAGCAATATGGGATAGATGTAAGTTAGTGGTTCCTAACTTTGGATAACCCAGGTATTCTTGGACTGCAGTTCTCAGAAGCCTTCACTACCAACTGTGCTGGCCACGGTTCCTGGAAGTTGCAGTCCAAGAACACCTAGATTACCCAAGTTTAGGAACCACTGATGTAAGTAAATGTAATTGCAGATGCTCTGAATCCTTCACAACTAGGGATGCAAGTTTAACTTCTGAAAATATTGTTTTCAGGAGGGATCTGAAAGAAAATAAGTAGAATATTGTAAGTGACCTATGAGGAGGCTTCATCCAATGGCAAACAGATGTATTCTTTAGGAGAACTGAAGACTAGCAACAGTTAGAGAATACGAAAGTGCCCTAACCATCATTGTTTCTATCTTGGAAGCCAAGTACTATGTCCATGTGCAAGTGCTAAGAATTCTGTTTGAAATTTCTAGACAGTTTTAAAAACTCTGTTAACAGATTTTCTTGTAGAACTGACCCATGATAAAATGTTTTAAATGTGTAGGATGAGCATGTCCTAAGAGCTCTTACAATAATTGGTGTGGAAGCTCAGAACACCTGTTGGGACGAAAAACAAACTGACAGACTGGTAGCTCATGCCCATTTCTAGTACATAGTAAGCAGAAATGTCACAGTATGGATGATCTTGGCCCCAGTCTCCAGTGACACATCCTTACACTTGAGAATCTTATCTTATTCCTTCACAGCTGCACTTCTGAGTCTCAGTCATCTTTTGATTTCTTGGCTGCAGTCTCCATTTGGATTGATGATTGAACCTAGGTGTACAAAGTCAATATTTCAGTTTATTCATTGTCAGCTTTATTGAATAAACTGATTCTTCTTTAGTTGTGATTTTTGTCTTAATGTTCAACTGCAATCCTGTTTTTGCTCTTTCACCTTCATCAGTATTCATTTCAAGTCACTTCTGCTTCTGCCAGTAATATGGTGGCATCTGTATATCTTAAGTGCATCCTTTCAACTTTAATCTAGTTGCTTCATTAGCATCGGTCCTATCCATAGTTGTCCTTTGCTTTTCCCCAATAACTGACTGAGTGCCTTCTGACCTGGGAGTAGCATATTCCACTATCTCGCTTCATTTTGGATTGTCTTATCATAGGGTTTTCAAGATTAGAAATATTCAGAAGTTGTTTACTATTGACTTTTTCTGTGCAGTGCTACCAAGAGTTCATTCAAGTGTTGCGCTTGTCTGAAAGATCTTCCATCCCTGTCACCATCGACTGCTGTACAGTAGTTGCCCTTCAGAAGTTTATCTGACGCTGTCATCACAACTATTATTTCTGCTGATGTGACTAATTTCTGAAGATACAGGGTGCACCTTAGTGTGGTGTCTCAGCTTTGACCGTTCCACTCTGGGTGACCTTGCTGAGAAGTCAAACTTGTAACAGAGTGTGGTCTCACAATGGCATTGGTTTCAGCTTCCCCAGGACACTAAAACCTCCTCAAAATATTAAGGTGTGCATTCAAGAGGAGGTACTATAACAGTACAGAGGCACATACCAAACAGTTCTGTCTTTTGCCTCTCTGAAAGGTTTGATCAATGAAGGAGACAGATAGAAGGAATCAGTCTTTCCTGAAACACTTTGCTTTCTTACTCCAGGTATTTCTAGATGTTGCAAGTGACAGTGAGTGACAAAGATTTCCAGTTTCTTTGCATTTGGAAGCTAGGTTGTCTTGTTAGTGCAGACTAATTCAAAAATGTTGGGTTGGATGACAGCACTATGGCTGTACTTGTCACTGAAAAAAATTGAATTTTGCAGCCTATCTGAGGCTTGTATCAGTATTATAGCAATCACAACAAATCCCTGGTTTTGTAGGTTCAAATAGTTTTGGTATTTCTATTATATGTTGCCAGAGTTCTTGATGGTTAAATGACATAGCATCATATGGCTCTGTCAAAAACAGGCAGGTTGTCCAGAGAACCTCACCTAAGGCAATTTTTTTCAGTTACTACTTATGTCTTCAGAAAAGGGAAGTTACACAACAGCACAGCTGTGCCTTGGTTAGTTTCTGGCAAAATGTGCTTTTTTCCAGGACTTGCATAGACATTCCAATGGATTCCTTCCTCCAGTTTCTTATCAGTTTATGGGTGTAATGTAATAAATGTGCTACCAGTATTCTAGAGAATGCTAACAATATCTGTCACTTTTAATCCCTAAGCGGTTTAATTAGTGAAGCACAGTTAAAATATTTTGTGTGGATAGTTAGAAGCATAATTGAATATCCCTTAAACTGACCTCAACAAGTTTCTCTTGAAAGCAGAAAGCAGATGCAAGTTTATTGTTAGTTCATTATTTTACCTAATAGTCTCATTGTATCTAATAAGAATTTTTGGTTTCTCTTATTAGATGCTCAGATTTTGCAGCTAAAGAACGTACACCTTGCAGAGGCAAGATTGCCATATCAGGTAAGTGTATGTATACTGGATTTTTTTTCTGATTTGGCAATATAAATGGTAATACAGTGATTTTCACTAAAACACATATTTCATGTTCAATCTTTTGTAAAATGTTTGAATGTGGCTAATTCTATGCTAAAATCATTTGGAAACAAAATATATTTATGATGTTTATGGTATCATTCAGTATATATAGGGGGAGAGAGTCTGGCCAAAATTGTGTAGTGTAGTGCAGTGGTCCCCAACCTTTTTGACACCAGGAACTGGTTTAGTTGAAGACCGTTCTCCCAAGGACCTGGGGGAGGGTACTTGTTATGCAGTAGGTTGTTGGAGGATAGCTTTGAATCGAGCTCATAAAGGAAATGGCGAGCAGGAGCAGGAGATGAGCTGCAATTGAAGCTCTGCCTCCTGTTAGATCAGCAGTGGCTTAGAACCTAATAGGAGCGCAGGCTCCTATTAGATTCTAATACCACAGGCACAGCTGATCTAGCAGCAGCAGGAGGGGAGCGGGGAACGAAGCTCTGCCTCCTGTCAGATCAGCAGTGGTATTAGAACCTAATAGGAGTGCGCTGAGAGGAGGCGGAGCTTCGCTCGCCACTCATCTGTCCCAGCGGCCCAGTCCTTCCAAGGCTACGGACTGGTACCGGTTGACGGCCGGGGATTGGGGACCCCTGGTGTAGTGAATCAAACTAGAGTAGGCCTGTTGAATCAATAGAGATTTAGTGCATAAACTTTTCCATAACTTCCATTCATTCAAACAGGCCTATTCTAATTGTGACTTACTTTAGCATAGTAGGTTTCATAGAGTAGGCCCATTTGAATCAATAGAGGAGTTGACTCATTAAATTCCCTTTAATTCAGTAGGCTAACTCTACTGTGAGCAAAAGGAACTCAGCCTGTGTTTATGTGTCAGTGGCCCAAATCATGTAGCATAAATTATGTTTGTGTAGGGTCAAAGATATCACTAGTCGGGAGAGACTTCCCATAATTAAAGAGTTCCTCCTATTTCAGGGCTCACATGATTTGCCCACAGTTAGTCTCATTGTGCGCAAGCCAGGTGAGCCCCAGGATCATAGTAGAAACTCTTTCAAAACTAGCAGCAATCTCCTGCTGCTGTTAATATCATTGTCCTTATATAGGCATAATTTATGTTACAGAATTTTGGCCAGTGTGTATCTATGTATATAGAGGAGCCTCTTGATGCAGTGGTTAAACCGTTCTACTGCAGCCAAAACTCTGCTCACAACCTGGATTCAACCCCACGTAGCCAGCTTGAGGGTCATTCAGCCTTCAGGTTGGTAAATTGAGTACCCAGCTCTCTCGGGGAGGCAGTGTGTAGCCTGCATAATTAAACTGTAAATCACCCAAAGAGTGCTTTAAGCACTGTGGAATGGTATATAAGCAGCACACTTTATTTATTTATTTAAAATATTTTTACCCCGCCTTTCTCCTTGAAAAGGACCCACTTTGCTTTGCTTTTGCTTTTTTATGTATGCTGGCTGGATAGCTCAGCGACTTAGGATGCAAGTTTAATTCCCCACTATGCAACCCAGAAAAGCCAACCCAGTAAGCACTGGGCAAGCTGCACAGTACCAGAGTGCCCCCAGAGAAAGGAATGGTAAATAACTTTTGAGTACTCTCTACCTAGAAGACACTAAGAAGGGTTACCACAAATCAGAATTGATGTGACAGCACAAAATTATATATTGTACAGTAGGACCATGATATCCATGAGGGATTGGTTCCAAGCCCTCCCCCGCAGATGCCGAAAAATGCAGCATTGAATGCTATATGTTGCATTGTCTATAGCTATCTCTAGTGGCCAGTTCTAGTAACTACACCCCAGAAATATATATAAATATGTATTCTGAGGTTGTTTGTTTAGTATTTTCAGGCAGCGGATAAACGAATCCACAGATATTGATCCTGCAGAGAGAAGAGGGTCCTACTGTATATGATTTAATGGAAAAAAATTATGTCTGCCCTTCATAAACTACGTCACAAACTACGTCACAAGCAAAGAAGTTACACATTTACTTGGGAACCAGAATAACAATATTTGTTTGTTTTTTAAAGGCTGATGTGAAAACAAACAAATAAAAAGAGCAGGGGTCTCTGACATTTGTTCTTCCCACTTTACTTTCCTTGGCCACTTCCCTTTAATGATTTTTCCATTATCCTTTCCTGCTACCTTTCCTGAATTTGTTTCTAGAATAGGTCTTTACCTTCCTTCATCTCCTTCTTCAAGTCATATTTTATGAAGCCCTTAACACCTTAGTTCCAAATTAAATAAGGCTAAATACATGTAACAGCATGTGCATACATTCATCCACTGCCCTTTCCTACCTGTATCCTCTTTGATATAGACATCTAGCCTGGTGTCCAGATTTCAGCTGGAAGCTCTTTTGAGTCAAGAACATTTTTGTTGTAAAATTGTATTCTTTTGTGTAGTACAAGAGGACAGATCGCAGCCCTGAGATGCTTACAGCTTAAAATTCAGGAAAGTGGAAAGAGCAGAGGAAGAGGGAGGTACATAAAAAAGTAACATATGGTTGTTTTAGTTTCACGTGCTAAGGACTAGTTACTGGCTGAATTACTGTAGGGCATGGAAACAAGTGGCATCAAATTCTTCACTGTAAGTGTGGATTTTGAGGGGGGGTTGTAGGGAAGGAAGAGAGATTGTTTCACGTCAGGTCGTAGTTCCAAGTCTGTGGGGGAAATGAAGGTCAGAAAGGATGGCATCTTTCAAGGGACCAGAAGGCCTTTGGGACATCTGAAGATGAAAAAATTAACTTCAAGAGCCAGGGACACAGTCAGATATAATAACAGAGAAATCTGACCGGGGTGAGTAATAAAGAGCTTTGGAGGTATGGCATGAATATGCTGCATTGTAGAGTGGATGAGGAAGCCAGCATAGGGAATTAGGGAGCAGCATCACATGGTTGGAGCTAAAAATGAGGTGAATGACTTTGATAGTGGAGGGAAGGAAGAGTATGAGGATACCAAAAGTCAGGCAATGGCCGAACAGAAGGGAGAAGGTTGTAGCAATCTTTAGAAAGAGATAAAGAGGCCTTGAACCAAAGTGTTTCTTGAACAGGGCCTTATTTTTTTTTCCAATTATGTAAAGAGAAAAATATCAGTAGTCAGCCAGAGACTGAATATGAGGAGAAGAAAGAGAAAGTGTGTGTCAGAGATAAAACCAAGGCAGGTGTGACTGTTCCCCAGAATAAAATTGTCAAACCTTGAAAATAATGCACCTTGAAATGAAAAAAGAATTCAAAGGAAGAATAGAGAGTGCAATTAAATATTTAGCAATATATATTACATGGAATTTACAAGATACAATTAAATTAAAGATGGACAAATTGAAGAAAGACATTAATAAACAGATAAATCAGTACCAAAAATTAAAATTGTCTTGGTTTGGTAGAATTGTGTTATGTAAGATGAAGATTATCCCTAAACTTAACTTTGTATTTTGGATGCTCCCAATAAAGATTGGAAAAATATATTTGAAAGAATGGCAGAAGTTAATAAATAATTATTGTAATGGAAATAAGTGAACAAGGATCAATAAGAGCTTATAGTATGTTCCACAAAAAGAAGGAGGGCTTGGACTACCTAATATTAAAGTGTATTACATCACAAATCAATTTAGGCATATACCAGATATTATAGTACACAATAGAAACCTAATATGGAGGGAACTGGAAATTCCAGAATACCCTGATAGAATGGAGGGCTTCTTTTTTAAAGAAAAAATTGCAGAAGAAATTAAGAGAATAGCTCGTCCCTTTCTGATGAATATGGTAAAGTGTTGGAAAAATTATAGATATATATTGAGTCCACCTATTTCACCATTGCTACAAGTAGTAGAGGCCCAGAGTTTCCCCAAAACTCTTAAAAATAAACTTAAAGAAGTATTAATAGAGAAAGGGTTAAATACAATAAAGAGCTGGACGAAAAAAATAAAAGATAAAAATACTATAAAGGAAACATTGGGGGAAGAAGAGGGAATATCCTGGTTAAACATACTCCAAATGGAAAGTTGGACTAGAGCAGCGATGGCGAACCTATGGCACACGTGCCACAGCTGGCACGCGGAGCCCTTTCTGCCGGCACGCAAGCCATAAGTCACCGGATCGCTACTCCCCCCCCCCCCAACAGCCAAACCTGAGCAGGCGGCTGCAACCGCAGTGCTGGTGCCCAGACAGGTGGCGGGTCAGGATCTGGAGCAGCTGGTGCTGGCGGCAGATCCGGAGTCAGGCACCTCTGTGCCCGGGATTCCCCCTTCCGCCGCCACTTCTGGTTCCGCCGCGGCAGCACACCGCCCCCTGTTTTTTTCCCCCCCCAGTTTGGGCACGCGATCCCAAAAAGGTTCGCCACCACTGGACTAGAGAGTAGACAAGAAAAGAAGAAGAGATTAGAAAATTGATAAAATTTGAGGAGCTTATCGAACAAAGACAAAATCAAGAAGAAGGAAGCAAAAGAGAGGGAACAGTTAGTGTAATTTATAAAATGTTAGTACATTTAGGATTCAAACAAGCGACGATGAAAAACCAGTGGCAGGAGGATTGTGAGGAAGAGATTGAAGAAGAGGATTGGAACAAGATATGGTCAAAAAGAATAATGAAGAATATGTCTACAAGGGTAAACGAAAATTGCTATAATGTAGCATGGAGATGGTATTTAACTCCAGTAAGACTGGATATAATAAATAAAAATTTACCATCTGAATGCAGGTGATGCAAAAAGGAAAAAGGGACCTATATGCATATGTGGTGGACATGTGAAATAAAAAAGAAAGAATGGGCACTGATTTTTAAGGAAATTAGAAAAATTATTGGATGTGATATTCAGACATTGCCAATTATTGCCCTCCTGAACATAATTAAGAATGATCATTTGAAAAAAAGATCAGAAAGAGTTAGTTGTTACAATGGTTACGGTAGCAAGATTAATATTTTCAAAGAATTGGAAAAGTGACAAACAAATCAATCTTGAAGATTGGTATAAAGAAATGTGGAGCTTAGTGATTAATGATAAATTAGCATGTGAAATGAAAACAGGAGGAAAAGTAAAGTCTAATGATTTCAAAGATGTATGGAATTTATACTTGGAGTATGTCTTTTTGAAGGGGAAAGGCTATATGTCAGGAAAAGAATCAATGCATTTTTGGAGAGGTATGGGGTGAAAAGAGGTATAAACTGATATTATCGGTCACCTAGTCCCAAGGGTGAAGGTGGCACGGGTGGGGAAAGTTCAATGTGTAATGTGTGTAGTCACTATTGAGTTTGTATTTTAGTTTTAATGTTGTTATTTATAATTTTTCTTTTATTAATTAAAAAAAGAAAAAATAATACACCAACATGAAAATGTTTGTGTTAAATTCATTGATTTGGGATTGGATAGTGGGTTTTTTGGGAGGGGGGTTGTTTTTTGTTTTCTTTTCTTTTTGGACAAGTGCATAAAAAGGCCTTCAAAACCTTGTTTAAAAATAATGTTTTAAAAAGTAATACCAAACTCATTAAAATGCATGCCCCTTTTATTGAAGAGAATATATCAGTCAAAATTATCCTTTTCCAAAGGGAAAAGGGTTTACAATTCCTTTTAAAAACTAGAGTTACACCAGGTGGCTCAAGCTTTATCCTATAAATGCACTTGACTATAATACTCAGAAATCTTAGTTAATGAAACTAAGAATCTGGTTTTTATATGGGCTTCTGAGAATTAATGATTGAAATCCTGTTGCAGAAGCTCCATCTGCACAACAGGAATTACATCATTTGCAGTGACAGATTGCTCCTGATTAAAGGCTTCCTTTTGTAATTTCAAGGTGTGTGTGTCTCTCACTCAATATGTTGAAGCCATGTATACCCTGAGATTGCAAAGGTCTGCCACTGCAAATGACATCATTCCCGTTGTGCAGGCAGACTCTGCTCAACAGGATTTTGGCCATTGCCGAAAACTATTGAGAGCCCCAAATTTGGGTACTACCGTATTTCCCTGAAAATAAGACAGGGTCTTATATTAATTTTTGCTCCAAAAAACGCATTAGGGCTTATTTTCAGGGGATGTTTTTTTGTGTGTGTGTACAACAATCTACATTTATTCAAATAGAGTCATGTCATCTTCTGGTTGCTGGACAATGGTGGGGGGGTCTCACTTAACTAGGGCTTATTTTTGGGGTAGGGCTTATATTACGAGCATACAGAAAAATCATACTAGGGCTTATTTTCAGGTTAGGTCTTATTTTCGGGAAAACAGGATATTACTTTATAAAACACCAGCTGGCCATTTCAGATATACTTCTTTAGCACAGCTCTATAAGACATTTTGTCTTAGAATCTGAAAATGTCATTAAGACTACAGTAAGACTGCAGTATCTGCGGGGATTCCAAGCATCTCCATGGATGCCAGAAAGCACAGATATAGAAACTTCATATATAGCATAGTCCATATATAAGTGAAACTGTGGGTGCTAATTGCATGGATACAGCAGTCCTACTATAAAATTCTTTTGTCATACTCTCCATATTCCACAGAAATGGGTTCTGTGCCTGCATGAACACCACTTTGGAGACTTCCATAATTTCTACCTCAAGATTTTATTCCCCCTCGCCTCTATTGAGCATGCCCTCGTGGCGCAGTGGTTAAACTGCTGTACTGCAGCCAAAACTGCTCATGACCTGGGGTTCAATCCCAGGTAGCTGGCTCAAGGTTGACTCAGCCTTCTATCCTTCCAAGGTCAGTAAAATGAGTACCCAGCTCGCTGGGGGGGCAATGTGTAGCCTGCATAATTAACTTGTAAACTGCCCAGAGAGTGCTTGAAGCACTATGGGGCGGTATATAAGCAGCATGCTTTGCTTTTGCTTTGCCCTACCTGCTCCCCTCAGTCCTTTCTTGTCTGCTGTGGCGACAACATTATTGGACTTGTTAATAGTCTTTATATCTTAGAAAAGTTTACTTACCTTAATTTCTTTTCCCTTGTTGTTGCCTCTTTGAAAAAAACACCACCTTAGAATTTAGTAATTTTCCTCCTTTCCTCCTTTCAGTTCAATAACTGTTAATTTTTGGCAGTTTATAGCCTCTTTGACATTAATGAAAAATTATCTAATTATCTAACTAACACAGCTACCTACCTCTTCGAATACTATAAACATAGTTTCTAAAGGGAGGTGCAATCATCTTTGTCCTCCTGGAGAGGAAAGGAGAAGGAGTCTTTATAGAGAGTCCGTCAAACTTAAATTAATGTGTTAATAACAGCAATTTCACTGATTACATGTTTTCCATTTTAAACATTAACACCAACAATATAATTTCTCAATTTCTAGCATTTAATTTTGACTGATTAGTTTCTAAACCTAATGTTCTAAAGCTAACATTGTCAGCAGATAAGGAATGTGTATGGGGAGAGGAAGGACTGGGGAGAGGTGATAGTTTCATCTTGGAAATATTGGCCCAAATTTTTGTGTGTGTAACTTTGCGTGGCAGAACTGATGATGTAATCAAGTCATGGTGCTAAAATTTATTTTAAATTAATTAAATGCTCCCTACCCTGCCATTTTAGGTTCTGAGGCTCCCCAGGGCTTTCTTTTGCCCTAAAGAAACCTTTAGGAGCCTTTAATCACCAAAAATTGCTGCCAGCCTGCTGCCACCAGCATAACGACTGCTATATTTGCTCAAATGATGAAGTGTTTGAGTAAACAGAATAGTGGGGAACTTGGAGATTCAGGATTGGAATGAGGGGAACAGATAAAGGGTAAAGAGATATCACTGGGTGTCCTCTATGTCTGAGTGGTGCTGTATAGGCTATGTAATTTGATGAGTTTACCCAGGATCAGAATGTAGAAAGAGACTACCAAAGATCAAGTCTCTGGGGGAATCTAAAAGAATAAGAGAAAGCAGAGGAAGAGCTTCTACTCTATGGAAATTCTGAAAGAATGGTTAGATGGGTTGGAGATGAACCAACTAAGGACAGGATCATGCAGATGTAGAATATAAGTAAACCAACCGCATAGAATCAAACTAGGATGGTAGTATATGAATGTGGATGGTGGTATATGAATAATAATCAGTATAAATAAATAGTGACTAATTTACTAACTTGCTAGACCAAAATACAAAACCTTTGCTTATATGCTTATCTGTGCTTATATAATCTGATTAGTACAGCCAATGATTTTCTGATAGAGCCCTGAAAAAAAAGCTATTCTTTGTTTTAAATAGAAATATGCCTATCATTGCCACTTCCTTCTGTTTAGTTTAAATTCTACTTTAATCTTCTCTCACTATGGGCTATTGTCACATTAATTTGATTTCAAGGAAGGTATAACTTTTTGTCCAATTAAACACCAAGAAAGATTTGAAGCAGAAACTCAAGACATCATATTGGCAACTGGATTTATTGCTCAAATATGATGTTCCAGTAATGTGTTCTGCAGGCCAAATAATGTCTCCTGATGAATTTGATTGGAGTGTAATCTTTATTGAAAGCTGTTCACTTTTGCCATACCACAATTCCCTGTATGTATCATACTATAAAGCATCATTTTAAATTACAGTTCTGGTTTTAATAACATCTCAGCAGTTTACGACATCTCAACACCTTTTTGCTGTGATTATTGGATGCATCTCTTCTTAAAACCAAGTTTATTTTAATTCTTTTCCCAATGATATTGGGAAAAATGTGCCACATGACAATGGCCAAGATCTAATACTGTACATCTGCTGGATTCTGCTGATTTTGCCAAAATAATTGGTCATCCCATCTCCTGTTGTCCCCTTGGCACCCTGAAAACCTACTCTGGAGGGCTGGGATAGGATTTTGGCACTACATAGTGGAAGGGGGAGGTGAAGAAAGTTCTGATTCTGCTGCTGTTGGCTAGCAAAGAATAACCATGGAGATTGGCCTAATTTTTACTTGCTAATGGCTAGAATCCAGTTGCACAATTTCATACCGTGCAATGCTGATAATGCCATCAGCATTGTGTGGTATAAAGTTGTGCAATAGGATCTGTCCATTGTATTTCAATCATACTACTTATGGGTTGGAAAGACAAAACAAAGAATTCCACAAAAAATACTCCCATTATTCCAAAGCAGTTTGGTTTATTCTCCTCAAAGATAGCAGGGGTGTCAGAAGAATGCAAGTAGAGCTGTACTGGATTAGACAAAAGGTTTGTGTAGTCCAGCATTCTGTTTGTTTATCTATCTATGTAATTTGTATCCCACTTTTCTTCATCGCAGGAGCCAGGGTGTTTCACAACATAATTTAAAAACAACAGAGCATAGTTGAAATCACAATAATTACAATATTCATACACCATTCGATCAGTTATTATTAGAGATGGACACGAATCAGAAAAATGGTGATTTGTTTTGATTTGTGACTTATCAAGGTTGAGGAATTACAAATTTCTTATTTTTTTCTTATGAGTCAACAGCTCGATTTGACATTTTGTTTTTGACTTTAAAACTCTATGAAACAGCCTCCCCAAACTAGAGATACCAAATTTGTAGGGAAGCTTCCCCTGACTCTCCTCGACAAGCCCTGCAAGTTTGGTGACATTTGAGTTTCAGACATCTGAGTTAAACACCCAGAAGTAAGCTCCCCCAGGAAGGTTCCCCCCAGGCACCTAGAGGCACCAAAATCACAGAGAAGCTTCTACTGACTCTCCTCTACAATCCTTCCAAGTTTGGTGGAGATGGGTTTCACACATCCAGTTTATACACCCATAAAGTGGGTCCCCCCAGAAAAGTGCCCTTTAGCAGCTGGCTTGGGGAAACCCAATCTTCACCAAACTTGGAAGGATTGTATTTCCTGTGATTTTGGTGTCTCTGAGTGCCTGGGGAAAACATTTCCTGGGGAAGCCCTCTTTGTGGGTGTATAACTTCAACGTCTGAAATCCAGTCTTCACCAAACTTGGAGGGATTGTAGAGGAGAGTCAGAGGAAGCTTCCCTACAGTTGCTGTGTCCCTAAGTGCCGGAGGGGGGGCATTTTATAGCTAAACTAATTGATGAATCAAAAATCACTTAAAATTCATTGATTTGTATTCATCAGGGGCATTGATACATACAAATACAAATTGACGAATTAGCAATGTTTTAATGAATTTGGTGATTCATTTTTTTAATTTGTGCCTATCTCTAGTTATTATATTGAAACCACACAGAACTAACCTAACCTAAAAACCAACAAAAACAACTATAATATTTAAAAGGCCTTGCCTCTTCAGCCAGTCAGTAGCCAAAGGCCTCTCTTAATAAAAATCAAGGCAGGCTCACATGGGGTGATACAGTCGTGGTTCTGAGCTGTACAGCACTTCATAGGTTATAACTTATAGCCAGTACTTTAAATTGTGCCTGGAAATGGACTAGTAGCCTGCTAAACTATTGTAGCAAAGATTTTCTTTTCTTATTTTAGCTCACTTTGTTGATATTTTGCAAGATATAACATTCTACCCACTGTGGGTTAATATCCTTAAAGACCTCACCTGTCCCTTATAATCAATGAGGCTCTATAAAGCTTTGTCTCTCTCCCTCCTCTTCACTGGTGCTGACTGACTGACGCAGAGACTGTGTGTGCTTGCCTGAGTTTGTGGGCGTTGCCTGAGCTGCTGCCGCCTTAATTCCTTTTACTGTTTGGTATGTTTTTGTAATGTAGTTTTATTGTTTTCTTAGGATGTGCTGTTTACCCTTTTCTTAAGAGAACTAGATAAAGATTATTATTTATATTTTGTCTCAGTGTCTCAAACCTTTTTTCCAACAAATTTGGTACCAGAGGATGGTTGCGTTTTGACAAGCTGCTTTTGAGACACTGAAAGTTGTTGCTGTGTTTGAACTTTTTACTTTCTCTTTTTGAAGTTCAGATAGTTGAACAGAGTGCTTTTGGCAAACATTCCTTTCATTTAAAATTGGGGAATGTGTTGTTTTTGCCTCTGACTAAAGGGAGTAAATTTTTTGAGTTGATAAGAGACTGCAAAATATTTTTAAAGTAATGGAGCGATTTTTGTATGCAGTCAAACAATCTTCAGTAAACAAAGTGAAGTTGTGAAGAGAAGAGAATTTAACTTTTGCCTTATTAGAAGACAACATTTATTAGTATCAAGATGTCTACAGTTCCTACTACTACTCCAGAAGCTAATACATCCACTCAACATTTTCAGCTGGGTGTAAGTAACAGCAGTGGCATATTTGCAATTCCAAAGCTGAATCAGAACAATTTTCAAATGTGGGATGCAAGATTAAGAGTTTCTCTTCAAGTACAGGACTGTTTAAATGTTATAGACCAAGATATACCAGAAAGTAGAATGAATATAAAATTAAAGAAGCAAAGGCTTTAATGATATTATACTCTTGTATAGAAGACCATGAGACTCCATTAGTAACCAAGTATAAAACAGCTAAAGGACTATATGATGCTCTAAAAAGAAAATACTTCATTAGATCAAGTAAGAATGTAATATTTTTGAAGGAAAGATTATACAGCATGAGAATGAAAGAAGGAACTAGCATTGATGAGCATTTGGATGAAATGTTGAAACTTGTCTGAGAGCTTCAATCTGCAGGGGCAGAAATATCTGATTCTGAGTTCCATACTTGTATATTACTCAGCTTACCACAATCTTTTGCAAATCAGAAAGCCATGCTTGAGTGTACTGCAAAGGTGGACCTGGATTATACAATTGCCTATTTGAGAGACTCTGGACTTAAAAGGGCAATAGATAACATACCTGAAAAAATGTCTGTATTAAGAATGAGACCTGATCCTAAAGAAAGGCAATGTTACATATGTTCAAAGGTTGGGCACATTGCCAAGTATTGCAGATTTAAAGATGCAGGAGTTCAAATACCCAGAGGTGCAAGTGTTTGTATTGAAAGAGCAGCCCCTTGTGCCTGAGGACATTTTAGCAGTCATGGAAGTTTCAGACCACCACAAGGCAGATCAAGTATAAGATACAAGCAAAGATCCAGTGATGGCAAAAATGCTCATAATAATAACCAAGTGTTCCAAATATCTGATTATCAAGGTGTGAATGATAAGAGACATTTCCTTCTTGATAGTGGCAGTTTCATACATATTTGTCGATTTCGAGAAAGCTTCAGTCAACTTGATACAGAGAACAGACCAAAGAAAAGCAAGCAAACCAGCAAAGATTAAATGTGCTTGGAACTGGAACAGTACCTTTAAAGGTTCTCACTTCTGAAAATGAGGTGATGAACCTTACATTAACAAATGTTGCTTTTGTCCCTGAAGCCTCAAATAATTTACTTGGCACTAAAAGGATTGTAAAGAATGTTTATACTGTAATACGTAAAGGTGACTCAGGAAAAGTTATCAATGATAGAACTGGTCTAGTACTTAAGGTTGATGAAAATGATGGTTTCCATTATATAGTTGATGTTAGTGATGATTTAAATACTGTAGTACAGAGGTCCCCAACCCCCGGTCCGCAGCTTGGTGCCGGTCCGTGGCCTGGTGCTGGTCCGTGGCCTGGGCCAGACCGGGCCGCTGAGAGAGACCTCCCCCCCACACGCACTCACCCCTGCGCCGCCTGTTTGTGCCTATGCGCATGCTCCGGCATGCCCGTGCGAGCGGGGGCCTGCACGAGCGCCGTGCTGCCGTTTGCGCATGCGCTCATGTGCATGCGCAAACAGCGGTGCAGCGCTTGCACGGGCGCACGCCTGCCCGTGTGAGAGAGCGCATGCGCTTGTTTGCGCATTCGTGCGAGTGCGGGGGGGGGTGCCCCGCTTTCCCCAGCTGGTCCGCGGACCAAAAAAGGTTGGGGAACGCTGCTGTAGTAGATGAAGGAAGATCTGTATGTCAAACTAGGCAAGATACTTGTGATCATAAAACTTGTCTTTATTCATGGCATGTAAAATTGGCACACAGAAACATGCAAAGTATTGAAAAATTATTGACAGAATATGGAATTGATGCTTTTAAATGTGATAAGTCAAAAGAAAGATGTGAAATTTGTATAAAAGCAAAGGGAACTGCTCCCAGTTATATGGGACAAAATAATATACAGGATAAAGAGTTTCTAGAAGAGGTCTATTCAGATTTAGTGGGTCCCATGCCATTATCCGTGCTCTGGTCCATGGGGTCACGAAGAGTCGGACACGACTTAACAACAAACAACAACAACATGTTATTATCCGCAGGCAAAAATAGATATTTTCTTACCTTCACTGAATCTAAAAGTAGATATACTTATGTATATGTACTAAAAAGTAAATATGAGACTCTTGAGAAGTTCAAATGCTATGTAGCTGCAATTAAAAATAGATTGTCCATTTTATGTAATTTTTAAATATAGGATTCTAAAATTCTCTTTAGCAAAAGGGATGTTTCTATAGATGTTGGGTAAAATGTTGCCGAAATGAACTCTGCAACTGATGGTGAGGTGATTGATTAGGCTGGCTGTTACATAGAGTGTGTCTGATTTAGCTTTCAGCAAGAGTGGAAAGCAAAGTAATTCTGAATATTTGGATTCTATTGGGACCACAAGATGGTATCTTCATAGTTAAATGTTCGTGTTTGCTTTAGATCTCCGAATTCCATTGATGTGGAAAGGCTCTGATCACTTCAGCAACAAAGACAGTATGTATGTTTATTTTTTAAAACATGGTCATGTGAAAGTTGGGGTAGCTCCATCTCAATGGCAGTAGTTCAGCAGAGAGCCTTGTACAGATTTCTCACTTAGTATGTTACTTCACAGTAGTTCTAAGGTTCACCAGCATGTTTGTAGCAGTTATTTCAGATAGGCATACTTATTGTATAGTTCTTAATGTGCAATGCTTGGAAAAGTGTGAAAGTAAATTATGTTTTCCACTTATTGAATAACAGGAGAGTTGAAACATCAGAGGAAGATACAGAAAGTACTCCTGGCAGTTGAAACAGTAAAATGTATCTAAAACAAAGTTTGTTTCTGGTTGGATGGATGATTGGCTTGTCTTCCCAAACGCATGCAGTTTGCTGTGTCATGGAGATTAACCCTGAGTCTTTTTAACTGTCTTTCCCCATTGATTTCCCTTTGAATTTCTGTAAGGTCAGAGAAGTTCAGCAAAGTGAAATACTCTAATCCTTCATTGTGCATTCATAATACAGTGTGTACTAAAGGTATTGTAGTAGTTTTCTATTTTACAACATGTAGTCTTACCAGGACAGAATTACTTTCATGAGTTTTGAAGATAATGGGTAATGTATTGTTGAGACATAATGTATTAGTGTGAATATAAGCACTGTGGCATTATTCTCATATTGTCTTCTGGAAACTGCTATATTGTGTGGGCTTTTAATCTTCATGTACAAAGTAAAAGTGTCTTTTGTGTGTGTGCTGGGAAAAATATGTACGTGTGTGTGCATATCTCTCTCTCTGTTACACACACACACACACATATATTCATATTGTGTTATACATAATCTGATACATAATTATTTTTACCATCTTTGTAGGAACACAGCGTTACTCTGTTTTTTGCTTACTCAGAATTGGAAATCAGGTTTTTGATACAGACCTTCTTCTTGTGGATAAAGCAATCACAGACATATGTTTTGAAAATGTAACTATATTGTAAGTATCCATGGTCTCTTTAATTTAAGAAATGCAACAGTTGTGTGAAGCAAAAGAATCCCTTTTATTACATGGTGGAAACAATTAGAAGTTGTCAAATCAATGGCTACATTGTATAATCTGAATTGTGAACATATGACAATTGCATCCTGCCCATTGCTCAACGAATTGAAGACATGAAAGGCTGGAAAACTGGCCAAGGCCAGAACAAGATCCCAGATGGCACCTAGCACCTACAACATGCAGATTATATATCCTTTCATCGGAGCTCTGTTCTCAGTAACTGACGTTGCCATTGATCAGGGTTTATTCATATACTTCTGCTTCCTTCTGCCCTGTGCTTTGTTCAAGTTTTTAGGCTTTGTCTCTAATTTATGTGCACATATACATAGTTAAGATGCATCCAAACATGGAAGCTTAATTATAGTAAATATTAGAAGTTAATGCTCTGTTACCAAACTTCAGATGCTTAGTATCTTGTATTGCTGCCCAAAGGCCTTATATTGAAGCTTGGGTACCCAGAATGGTTTTGTATTTGAACATCTTTTCTCCCTTTTTTCACTGTTTGATATAACTTTGACAGAATAGAAAATGAACAAACTTGATTGCAATGTTAAACAATTCAGAACCCCTTAGTTTTAGAACTGATTGATATCGGTGGAAGGAATGCCCTTTTCCTTTTGAATGAGACTACTTCATTCAAGTCTATTTGAGATTAGGCAGATGGTAGCAAAAGAGGCAACTTGTGAGGGGGTTGTAGTGTGGTATGTTATATTTGGCGTACCCACCCCAGAAGCTTGTCTCACACCAATGTGGATGGCTTTTCAATGCTAGCAAAGAATTTTCTATTCACCCTGGTATTCCAAGATGTTTCATAATTGGTATTAGTTCTGCATTCACAGCTTTGCTGGGTTTTAATAATTTTGTAGCTGCTGTTCCTGTGCTTTTAATGTTTCGGATAGAAGTTTTATTTGTATTGTTTTAAATAGAACTGAAAGTCTTGTCTTGAAAAATAGCAAACAAATAAACTAAATAAAATAAGTAAGTAAATAAGTAAGTAAATAAATAAATAGTTCATTTTTTTAAAAATTACAATTTTAGTAGTTGTGCTTCACTTAATGCTGTGGAACAATCTTTTCTAGTGAGAAAGCTGGGCCAGACTTCCAGCTTAAAGTTGAAGTCTACAGCTGCTGTTGTACTGAAGAATCCTCAACAATTACGAACACTCCCAAGAAGCTAGTTAAGAAGTTCAAGACCTCAATTGGGAAAGCCACTGGGAAGAAACTCAGTTCTGCATTAGATGATGGCAACCTTGAATCTTTACTCTTTGCTGACACAGTAGTACTGTGAGTTGGCTGTTATCCAATTGGGGTTGATTTTTTTATTTAAAATGCCTGGGAAAGGTATCACTGCTTTCTTTATCAATGTTTTTTTCATAGCTAAATTCCAAAAATCCTAAATCTTCTGTCCCAGCATTAACTGGGGAGAGATTTCATCTGACAATTTCCTTTCCTCCCACTTCTGCGTATTCTTTGTATGGAGACAAAAAAGTGTAATTCAAATACTCTTCCACTGTGCAACCTATAATGTAGCTGGATAATTCCACTTTCAGTAGCAGAAGATAACGCTTGGCAATTAATCTTCCATTCAAAGAGTGGCAAAGATTGGACTGAATGCTGTTAGTTTAAATTCTGAGATGCATGTCTAGATCTGTCACTAGTATTGCCTTCCCAAGTAGGCAACAGTTCACTTGGTGCTAGAGGAGGCAGCAAAAGACAAGTTGTTTCTGTATTTGACTGGAAGAGGAATTGATCTCTGCTATTTCTTGTCCTGGGTTTCAGCTGACAGCATTCTACTCACACTGTTGATTGCTCACTATATTAGGACTACTTACTCAGAGTGATAAATCACTGGAATTGAGAGCAAGGGATGGCTGGATGAAAGAATAAGAATACGGAAAAATGTCTTATCCAGGGTTAGACCCCTTGTCCATCTAGACTAGTATTGTCTACTCTTGGCTGGCTCTGGCTTTCCAGGGTCTCCGGAAGATGTCTTTCCTATTACCTGCTCCCCTCCTCTTTCTTTCTAACTGAGGATGCCAGGGACTGAACCTGCCAAATTCTGCATTTAAAGCATGTTCTTTGCCACTTTGCTGTAGTTGTCTTGCCAAAGAACAGACAAAGAGGGATTAATGACACAGAAGAACTCTTGTGGGAGTAAGCTGATACTATGCATGACCGTAGACATTTACTACTGTAATGCACTTAGTATCATTTTATTGTCTTTCTGTACTAAATGGAGAACAGCTTGTATTGTCTGTAGTGACTGTGGGTGAGCTACTGCCTCACAGCATAGAATCTTATGCTATGCACTCCACCACCCACCCCCATTTTGAAGGCCATGCATGGAATGAGATGTTCGCTATATGCTTTAGCATTTGTCTTACTATAATAATGATATGACATCCTGGTAACCCTATCTCAGATAAGTACAATAGTGTATTGTCTGATACTGTTGTGTAATATCAATGAATTGGCAGGCCTGTTATGATTTTTATGAATATAGAAGCAATTTGTAAGTAGAATGAGAAGCATTAATGATAGGCCTTGTAAGTGCAATATTAGTGGAATATTCTGGAAAGGGTTTTTTTGTAGCAGGAATAGCTGCGCACACTCACAAATACGTTGCAGTTGGTAAAAGTCTATATTGGTTCTGGCATTCGATCAAAAGACTGGTCAACGGGCAGCCATTGTCCTGAAGACAAAATGAGGAAGAAATTATTAACATATAGAAAAAAGTTTGGTCACATGTTATAGAGAAAGCTGTGGATATGCGAATACTGTTTCAGAGCTTATGAGTGTAGTTGGCCTGTTTCTACAAATATGCTTCCATTTAAGGCAATAATTTAATTCAAACATTTAGGCAAAACATTGCTAGCAGTGCTAATTAGCCCGTTAAATTTGAAAACTGATAGAGATTTGAAAGACTAAAAAATTGGCAACTGATAACAGTTTTGGAAATGAGATACTGAAGTTAGCCAAAAAAAGAGAGAATCTCATGTTTTAGAAGGAAAATGTTACTGTGAAGCATATTTTAATAGTGAAGTAGTTTGTTTTCTTTGGCAAACTGTGCACTATAAATAGTAAGGATCTCTCACTTGAACATTTAGCACAAAGAGATTTTCATCTCTAAAAAGAAACACAGTTATTTAAAATGGAACAAAAATGTTCAGTTACAGATGACTTTTATGTGTTTGCCTAGTGATTGAGAATCTTTCGGTTGTAATCAATTTATGACCAGCACCTTGTTTTCAGCTGTTCAGAGATTTTTCTCTTGATGTGCTAATGGAAATTGCAGAGCAATGGTATTTATCCTGGGTAATAAGTGAAACAAATGTAATCATTACCCTATGATAATTCTTGGAGTGGGGAAACTTCAGAGATACAAATAAAGAAAAGTGAGCTGTTTAAGTGTTCTACTATGGCTGGAGCAAGCCACAAAGCACTTGGAAGCTTGAAGTTGCCTCTTTGTTAAGATATTTAACTTGAAGCTAAGAAGTTTTAGAGTTAATTCCTTTTAGAATTAATTCCTAAGTATTAATTAATCTCTAAAAGTCAAACAAGTTGTTAATTATCATGTCAGTTATGAATCTTTTTGGGGGAGTCTGGGTCAAAGACGGGGCCAGTGACAACCAAAAGTACTCAGAGTGCCATTTACTTCTGTAACTGCTGGTACCTAATGCTTTTTGTAGATAGGGGTCTCTGTATTTGGAACCCCAAGTACTTGTGCACTTTTCTCCAAACGCTAAGAATCCCCTTTTTTAAAATGTAACACATTTAGACCTGCAACTGTGCAGTACAATGGGTAGAGTTATAGTGCATAATAAACCCCAAGAACATGGCATGGAGGGAGAATATGACAGTGGCAAAAGTAAAAGTTTGATTAATGAAAGAGTTTATAGATGGAAAAAGATCAACACATGAGCCATCTCTAGTTCAAATACTACCTGGTTCCCTGTATTGGTGCACTGTCTTGTGTTCTGAGTTGCAGATAATAGATTTCTTTATTAAAAAGCACTCCACACTAAAATGGGGGAAAATACAACTCTTATAAAACAAACTTAGCTGAAACATACTAGCCACAAAGGCATATGTTTGCTTTTTCACTTTCACCCTTTGCCTTCTGAGCTAAGGGAGTTCTAATACACAGTTAGCCTGTTCATCTAATCTTCCAATGAGAATTAGCCTGGAGCTTAGGAAAGTTTTTTGTTTGTTTGTGACTACTACTACTAGAATCTGCCAGTGGCTAAGGTAGCAAAGTACTGTTTCGGTATGAAGTGTCTGTATTATCATTCATGTAATCAAAGGAAGATGGGCCCCATGGGGCCATCAAGGAAAGAGGCAATGTTTCCTTGGTCATTATAGAATAATAGAATTTTAACACATATGAAAAAAAAGGAAAGGATCTGGAAGAGGCTTCTGCTAGGTGACAGACTCTTAGTGCACACAGTTTGCCTGTACTCAACCATTTTGCAGAGACAATTTAGACCCTCCAAGATATGGTTGCTAAACCATTTGTTTTTCAAAGATAGATACAGAGTTGTTCCACATTTTTCCAACACTTTTTGACAAATGGTTTATAAAGGGCAAAGAAATATAAAAGCCTTTGATTTAACTGACCTTTCTCATGAAGCTTGCTGCTCTTTCCACATCAGTGAAATAAGACATAATTTATTTATCTTAACCAGTGGTGCAAAATATGGCTTGCTGGCACATACATCTTTGGGGCTGGAAAGCGTTGAGGACAGTTTCAAAACCCACAGCCTCACTATTGTAGGAAATGGTAAGTTCATGTTTCATATGAGAAATGATATGTATGTAGAATATTTTAATTTAGATTATAAGTATCAAAAGTACCTGTTCTTTTTCTTCCATTCCTCTACTGACACCTGTAGAGTGTATGAAGGAAGCGTTTCTGCTGCCTACCAGTATTTTAAAGGAGAGAATTACAGTTAAGATTATAGAAAGCCCTCCTCACTATTAACTTGTGTATGTTTATGTTCTCCCAAACCTACATGCCATGCAGGTTTACAGAAAAACAGGTCCCATTTTTGCTCGTTAAGAAATATTCTCAAGTCATTAGTTATAGAGCTGCAGCCTAAGATAAATAATAATGAGATCTAAATTGTTAATTGTAATTTTTATTTTAATAAATAATGCTGTATGGTGCAAAGGCTAGATACTGCTAGGTAAAGTGAGATAATATTGCTTTGCCAGCATGTTTAATCATGTCCAGAGGAATAGCTCTGCACATGATTAAACATGTTCATCAAAAGTATTTTGCATTTTATTAACATGTTGGCAATTCTAGTCATGTTTTCAATGGAAGTTTCATTGAAATGTTTGTTCTGGATCACAATCTTAGAACAACTTTGGACACATGTAACTTTGTTCTGGAGTCCTCTGGAAAGCGCTGTTGTAATCTCTGCAGATGTTACTTTTTCCTTTTGTTTTTCTATATTTTGTTCTTTCATGCAGTATCTGGAGACATAACCACATACAGCAGCAGCGTATTCAAACTGGGGAACAAAGACCAGTACTTTTAGAAAAGATATGTGTGAAGACACCACAATAACTTCAGAATGTGTAATAGTAAACTGAAGTTCCAAAGTGAGAGTAGATTTAAGTGCAGTTTTTTTCATGTTGGTTGGTGCATTTGGTTATAGAAGACTTTTAATGTATTAACAGACACTTGAGCATGTGTCTTTGATTCTATTGGCAAACTCAGAAAAATCTTGGTTGTCCAAACCATGTGGTCAATGTGGCTACTATTCATTGGTGTTCTCACATCACCATGTGCTACAAAGATTAACACTATATTTGAAATTTACAAATCATGTATTTGACAAGATGGTTTGTTCAGTCTTGAGGCAAACAATTTCAGTCCTTCCTCCATGATTTGTAGCCAACTATTAGTTTTAAAAATCAACTGATGGCTAATCTTTTATTTTTTTTAAGAGGAATCATCTTTTTGGCTTCCATTGTATGGCAGCATGTGTTGTCGTTTAGTTGCCCAGCCATTCTGTATGGTCAAGGATATGATTTCTGGATTTCTTAATCAGCAGGTAAAGTATTTTCTTTCAAAATGGCAAAAATCTTATGGGAAATACCGTATATATAAGGGTAATTGTGCCGGGGGTAGTCCTTCTTTGCTTGCCATCTGTGCCTCAATTGTAGTGGTCCCCAACCTTTTTAACTCCACGGACCAGTTGGGGAAGGCGGGGCACCGCGCTCGCGCGCATGTGCAAAGGAGCGGGCACACGCACACTGGAACGCATGCGCGAAGGAGCGGGGGCGCTCATGCGGGCCCGCATGCACAAAGGGCAGGGGCACTTGCACGCACTCGCGAAGGGGTGGGGGCGCTCGCGCACATGCGCAAAGGGGCTGTGCGGGGCGGGAGTGCGTGTGGGGTGGGTGGGAGATCTGTCTCTGCGGCCCGGTCCAGCCCAGGCCAAGGACCAGGGGTTGGGGACCCCTGCTCTATTGAATATATAAGTAGGTGTAATATTGCTTCCCAGACCCCAGGAAGCAAAAGAAGTGCAGCAAATACACAGCAGTGCAGGTAGCTCCCCTTGTATGATTGCCTACTGATGCTGCACCAAATCAGCAGGATTTGGGCCACAAATACATTTAATTGGCTGACAAAAAGCTTACATCAGTACTTTCTTTTTCACTTTTGCGACTTTTTTTCTGTCTGAACAAATTGCTGTCTTGGGTTATCAATATATAGGAAGATACAGAATTCTTAGAAAAAGAGGAATCCTATATGGGGCCAGAAGGGAGCTACTGTGATATGGAGAATCCTACTGGCACACAAACAGCAAGAGACCATTTTTCTTTAAATTATTCTTTATTGTTTTTATTTTCCTTTCCATGGAAAATAAGGGGGCAGGGGGACAGATAACTACAATACCCTAAAAGCTGGTATAGGTAAGAACTTTACTCTTGAGGTTCACAAGGAAATGGAGGGACTTTGGCTTCATTGGATCCAAAGCTACCCCTAGAGCCAGAATACCATACAGTGGACCTTCGACTTAACGGAATTAATCCGTATTGGAACAGTGGCCGCAGGTCGAAAAGTCTGTAGGTCGAGGGTCCATTTCCCATAGGAATGCATTGAAAACCTATTAATCCGTTCCGGCAGAAGGAAAAAATACCCCCCTCCAAAAAAGTTAAAATAACAGCAACAGTGGAGCAAGTCCCACGCTGGGACTACAAAAAAAAAAAAAAAAAAATCACCAAAAAACAAAACAACACAGAAACATACCCCCCAGCCCAAATCTACCCTCCAAAACCCACCCAGAACAACTTTTTAAAAAGAAAAAACAGCAGCACCTTACCAGTCTGAAGCCTCCGAAGCCTGCCGCGCTTGCAAAGCCGTGCTTACTCACGAGTAGACCCACGCCTTTGGTGGCGCTTACTCGCAAGTAGACCCGCACCTTCGGCGCGCTTACTCGCGAGTAGACCCGCGCCTTTGGGTTCAAAGGTTCTCATATGTCCTTTACAATTTTAAGTGCACTTGGAAAGCAGGAGCTCTCTCAACTGCGACACACCCTATATACAGTAATGGCCGACAGACCTACAGCACAAAGAAGCAGCCTCGGCGCCACCTATAGTTAGAAAGTTGAATTGCCCGCCTTTCCCCCCTGCCTATTTCTGTTCTTATGTCGATTCTCCGGCCGGAAGTCGAAGTGAAATTTTGCGGCTGGAGAAGTCCGTAACTCGAAAAGTCCGTAAGTGGAGCCGTGCGTAAGTCGAGGGTCCACTGTATTCCAAGACCTACTCTTAGTTATTACCATTTGGAGTACCTGCATAGCCACAACTGGTATTTCTGGGGCCTTTGGAGCAGATGTACACTTCCCTCAGGGAGAGGCCCTTTATACTGAAAATTTTAAGAATGCTCTCACTTGGTTAGTGATAAAAGTACTCAGAATAATTAAACTATATTAAAAGTATGCACAACTGATATTTAAGAAATAAATGTCATACATACACCTGCTTGAGAATTAATGCAGATTGAAAATATTCCAGTTGAGTTTTAGGGGATCGTGCAATACTTTTAGATTTTTTCTTTCTTTCCTTTTCTTGAGTTTGCCTGTTATTAGCAGCTGTGATGGACAGCATTGGGATCCACCTTCTCTTGAATGCTGTTGGAAGGCTGAAGAATGGAGTGGCCGTTAGAGTAAAGAGTTGTTGTTAGAGAGAGAGAATGGAGAATTCAGCTGTGTCCTATTCAGGTGAACAAACAATGGGGAGAGTTAGGCAAGATTGGAAGTGACACAATTGTAACAGAAACAAGTTTTGGTTGTTGTGGTTTTTCCGGGCTGTTTGGCTGTGTTCTTAAGGTTTTTCTTCCTAACGTTTCGCCAGTCTCTGGCCGGCATCTTCAGAGGACAGGAGTCAGAGTTCGGCCACAGAGACTGGCGAAACATTAGGAAGAAAAACCTTAAGAACACAGCCAAACAGCCCGGAAAAACCACAACAACCATCGGATCCCGGACGTGAAAGCCTTCGAGAATACAGAAACAGGTTTTATTTTCAGATTTTGAAAATAAAGTTTGACTTTTTTGTGTTCTAATTGCTGCTGGAGACGGTTTGGGCATGGGAGTAGCTGGACTCCAGCCATGCACTGACAAGAGTGTAAGAAGACACACAACCTTATCCTCTGGTGCAGTGCCTGTTTCCTTTCGGAGTCCTGCGATGAGCTCTGGAAAAGAGCAATAATAATAAGGACAGCCAGGTGAATAAGAAGTGGTTGCCAAAGGCATATGTTATCACTGCAGCTGTTTTTGAGTATTTAAGACCAGGTAGCATTTGTCCTTAATTGTAGCAAATCCAAGTCTACATTACATTTTAATTTTTGACTGTATGTGCATACAATGTAATGTACAGTTTTTGACAGAGAAATCAGTACCAGTCTCAGAGTGAAGCTGTATCTTTTGACATTCAAACGTTGTTTATAAAGGATTTGTCCTCCCCATTTCTTTTCTTAAAGTGAATCCTATAGCGGCCTCTGACCAAAGCATTGCACTCTTAGCTGGCTGACAGTAAAGTAGAAAAATTGTGTAGCTTGTTATGACCATGTTTCCTGCTTTCAGATGTTCACCATGGCAACATGCGATCTCAGCACAGGGAAGCAGCTCCCAAGCAGATAGCAGTACATTAAAAAAAAAAATGTCAAAAAATCACAACACTCAAAATGACAATTTAAAAAAATATAAATGAAATTATAGGGCAGAAACTCATTTACAAGCTATAGATTTAAATGACTGTTGAAACAAAATTATTTCAAACATTTGTTTTAAAATTAAAAGTGGAATGACTCAAAGTATGCCTCCCTTAGAAGATCATTCTACAGTTTAGGTGCCACAGTTTAGGTTTTGTGAGATTAACTTGTGATATACTTAGAAATAAGGCTCATAACTTAAGTCTGATAAAATTAATTAATATATGGGACACGTATTTAATATTTTAAAAATTAAATCTACTACAAAAAAATTACCAGCCTACAGTTTATTATTTTACCCATGGTGGATTTAGGATTAGGTTCTTTTTTATTTCTATTTCTTTCAATCAGGAGGGTGGTATAAGTATCAACAAATAGTCTTCTGTTAGACTCAGGAATCCATCCTGTGTAACATCCTTAAAGGCCTGTGATGTTCATTTTTATTTCCATCTGGACTAAGGCCTCGTTACAAAGTATAGATAGGGACACCATTTTAAGAAATGATTCATCTGTACAAGTCACATATCTTTTGTTTCAGAGAGCAGAAGTAGACAAAGGAGGTTTTATTTGCAGAAGAAGTGCAGGTTTTGGAGTTTAAGGTGGTTCTTATTCACAGTAGACTTATTGCAACTCTGAATTAATGACCCACAAAAGGTCCCATTAATAAAAGCTTGACTCAGGTCTTGCAAACTCAAGGTTGTGGATTCTTTTATAGCATTAACCCATCATTTTAGGTTCAAGTGAGAGTTCAGGTTTGATTTGATAAGAACCTGCTTATTTGTCATTCTGGGAGTACATAGTATCCATAAAGCTTTCTTTCAAAACCACATTTCAATTACAGTAGGACTCCCATAATTTTTACCATAAAAATTCACATGCATTACCAGACCTGGCCACGAGAGGGCACCAGAGACTATGTGATGTATTCTTCACTAACAAGTATTCATAGCGAGGTCTCTTGCTCCCTCTAGTAGACGGTTCTGGTAATATATGTGAAAATAGTTTTTCTGGATTATTTTCTTTAATATTTTCAGACCGTGGATAAGTGAAACCTTGGACACTGATCCCAATGACGTGGTAGTCTTACTGTAATTATTTTTCCCCGGAATGCTATAGCATGGATAATCATGTATTTGGTCTCCAGTGACATATCTTTACTCTTAAGCCTGTTTTCCAGTTCCTTCATAACTGTCTTTTAAAGTCTGAGTTGCCTTCCAATTTCTTAGCTGCAATCTCCATTTATATTGATTATTGAACCAAAGTGTAGGAAATTCTTAACCATTTCAGTTTTATTTTCATTGTCATTAATTGTTCTTCAGCCATGATTTTGGTCACCTTAATGTTCAGCTGCAATCTTGCTTTTATATTTCTTACTAGACTTCCTCAGTAATCTTTCTGCCAGTAATATGGTATCCACATATCTTAAATTACTATTTATTTTCATATTTCCTTATTCTGAATGTAATCCAACTTTATCTGGTTGGATAAATGTAATCTAATCCCCTCTGGGTGCATACCTTACCATAGTGTGTCATAATTTCAGTGTTTCAGGGAAGCTGAGAGCAACGCCATCGGGAGACCAGACTACTAGGGGTCTGGATTCCAACATAGTCACTTGGGATGGAATGGTCAAAGCTGAGACTCTAGACTAAGATGCATCCATCCTCTTCAGGTTTTAGTGGTCACACCAGCAGAAGAGACTTGATGATTCCAGTGGTGATGCGGGCAGAGAAACTCTTGGCAGTAATAGATGGACAGCTAGTGGGTGGCAGCAGAAGTAGAAGGTGACACTAGCAAGGAGCCTGTCAAAGATAATGGCAACTAAACATATATGTTCTTTGCACACTGCAGAAGAGGGCAATGGCAAACCACTTCTGAATACTGTATGCCTTCAAAGCCCTGTGAAGAGACAGTCCAAAATAAAAGGGATAACATTGTAATTAATCCATAACATTGTCTTAATCTGTAGTCTGATTCTCAGTTTTTCTTGCAAAATAGGCCTCCTCCTTTCTAGCATGCTGGAAATATAGCCTCTGTTAACTTAATTTTGGATTAAAACTGCTAGATTTAAATTTTACCTCCCTGTATATATACCATAAAAATATTATTAGAATGCTCAGTAACTCAGCCCACTACACTGGAAGCATATTTATTTGTTTGTTTATTTTCCCCAAAGCTATCTGTAGCTGTTGGATGCTGGGGTTGACAGACTGTGATATTCACAGCCTATCCCCACCATTATTTGTTTCTCTCCAGTATTGAGGAGGCAAGGTCATTTAACCGTTTGGGAACTTTAAATCTGAGGTTTCTTTTACTGCTACCTGGTGCATAAAACAATTGTGTGGGCCACTGAGGATGGGTATTGCTTGTTTTGCACTTCTTTCCAGCTTCCATACTTTTTATATCCATTCTCACAGTGTGTTTTAAAGTAGCATTGTTATTACTAAAGGCCTCTTAATAGATTTTTGCATCTCACTTGCCATTCAGTATTACACGTGTGAAATCCTAGTCATGTTTTTTGGTGAATGATTTCATCTGGTTCATCAGAACATATGTTAATAGGCAATATCTGTCAGAATTACATGCAAATAGATTTTGGAAATTAGGAACAAAAGACAGGAGAAGAAACTAAAAATAATGGATAGTGTAGATTTTTAAAGTACTAATCGTGTCATTAACAGTGCTATAGCAATATTTGCATTAGTTTCTACTACTGAGAAGACTAAAGGATAAGATGGCCAGGTAAATCTTTGAGACTTTTTTTTAGATCTTAATGAACTATCATCAAGGGGAAAATTGGCTGATTAATTGAAAATGTAATGCTGTCTTATGTGTGTAGCACACTATTCACTTCTTCCACCACTATGTGGATTACTGAAAAGTAAAAACGATAGGTAAAGTAATGATTGATGACAATAATTGATAAGTACTTCTTTCTTACAGCAAATGGTCAGGAACCTGATTACCTGGAAGAGGCTATACTGTGTGCTAAGAGGTGGCAAACTCCTTTGCTACTATACACCAGAAGAAATAGAAGCTAAAGTGGAGCCAGCTTTGACAGTTTCTATCAATAAGGTAAAATATGACATCTGCCAGCCAACGGAACTTAAATTAAAGTGCAACTAGGGTATGCTGTCAAGTTGAAATGCTGTTTGTGTGTAGGTGTAGACAGTAAGGGCAGAGGAGGCATGGTTTCTGGATCATTGACTGGAATCACATAGATTTTGAATAGAGATAGGCATGAACCTCCCTAGCCACTCACCAGCCGGCGCAGGCTCCTTTCTTCCTCTTCAGCTGTTCAACCAGTCCCTGGCAGGAGCACAGATCTGTCTGTCTTGCCTCCTTGTTTGAGTGGGCGATCAGCCGAGGAGGCAGGGCATGGAAGCCCATGCTGTCTCCGGAGACTGGTTGAACAGCTGAGGCGGAGGAGAGGAGCATGCGCCAGCTGGTGAGTGGCGCATTCAGCCAGGAAAGTGGGGGAAGGGAACGTGCTGCACCTGTGGTGCCACACATATAAACCGGCACAAACATCAGAACTGAGGTTCGTGCCCATCGCTAGTTCTGAATAGAAAAATTTCACTCATGCAGGTATTTAGTAAAAGCTTGAATTTGCATACAGCTAGAAAAGTATAATAGTGCAAAAAGGGGTAAGTCAAGAGAGATGAAATGATTTGGCCATAGTGGCACCAGACAAGTGTTGGAATAGCAACAGCATCCCTCTATTCAGATTTCTAGCCTGATTGTGTAATTTACATTTCAATCAAAAAAAAAATCTGCAGAGCTGGGGAATGTACCTTATAAATAGGAAATGCTCTGGAGATATTATTGCTTTGAATTTATGGTGAATTAATAAGCAATGCATGGTTTATAACAGATCAATGTTTGAAAATATGTTGGAGATATTATATACAAAGAAAATTGCACAAAGAAAAGAAATTGATTCCAATGAAATATACCTGACTAAGACATAGTTCAGCAAACATCAGTCCAGCAGGTTCTCCTTCACCTCTTCCTCTTGCATCCTGGTTTTGGTGTTCAGTCCTAGCCTCTTTTAACCACCGTGACAAGGGGAGGGAGCAGCATACAGGCATAGTTCTGTTTCTTAATAGAATACACCATGGTTTATTAACCCAGGACTATTATGCCCATATTCTCTATTGTGTGAAGTTAGTGTTAGGAAGATCAGATTTCTCAAGGGCCTGAGATATAAAAGAATTCTTTTCAGGTACAACTCTTTTTAGTCTAGATTTATCCAAAGCTTGTTGTCAAATACAATGAAACTCTTCCTTCAGTTGTTAGGTTTCAATTATTAAACTACTGCATCAGCTGGAGGCCATACCAGAAAACACTAATGCATTATACATAACAAATAACATTAAAATAAACAGGGCATAACTATAATCAAATTATGTCCACTGACAGAAATCATGGCAATCAAACTATACTTCTGTTTCAGTTACCAATAATAACAGCCCTTTTTTGGCAATTCTGCTCTGTGTTTTGCTGCAGCTAGCACACAGACCATTTATTTAGGTCATTGCTAAACATGCTGTGTACAATTTTTGCTGTTTTGACTTACGGGGATATTTTTTCCATTAAAGGCTCTAGAGGTTTCATTCAAATATCTCTACTTGAAGGAGAATCAAGTAAGATGAGGGAATTTTTCTATTGTCTCCCTCGCACAGATGCTGAAGTATGCAACTCACAATATAATCTTTTATCCAAACACATATCTAGTAGCAGCCAGCAGGACAATGGAAGATGCCACAGAAATCTGCCCACATACATCTGACAGAAACTATTTAGGTACAGAAATTATTATATGCTTTCTTCCCACTACATTGTGAGAAAGAGCTATGTTACTGGCCCACCAATGTGACACCTTTCTGCAACCCTTCTTGGGGTGATACAGAAGTTGCAGAAAAGCAGCACCCAAACAACCACAAGATAAGTGGGGATCAAATCTAAGCATTGAGATGATAGTGTATGAAAGTAATCTCAGTGGGGTTGCAAGTCAGGGCAGATAATTAAACTGCCAGATCAACAGATGCCTTTTCTTTTTTAAAGGTTAGTCCAAGGAGAAACAAAATTATTTAAGAACCGTTAATTCTTGTGGATTATTGATGTCCTACCCACTGCTTGTGCATATTTATTCAGGATAAGTCCCATTTTGTTCAGTGTGGCTTACTGCCTGGCAAGTGCATTTAGGCTTGCAACCTCAATCTGTACTCTACTGAAGGTGTGTTATCCAAAATGCCCTTGTGCAACATTTTCAGCCCTGCTGGGTGGAGCTCCACCCCTCGTGCATGCGATTCCGCTGCAACCAGAACCAAAGGGGCTGGAAATACACACACTGGGTGCGCGGAGGAGGAGGAATGCAATGCAGAGAGGGCCGTAACATTGCACACTCGTGCAGCCGCACACCTTAGAGGGAACATTGTCCTTATGTATTTGTATGTGCACAACCAATGTGATTAATGTAGGGGACAACATGGTGTAAAAAGGAAAGGGTGGAAATGCGGGCTTGTTTGGTTACCTGGCTTTGGCGGTACAAACCTTTGTGTTATACTAGAGGGCTTGTGGGTGCTTTAAATAGCATTCTTAATATGTAGTTTCTTGGATACGTCCCATCTGTTGCATAATGTATTGCTGCTTCAAAAGCGTATCAACCTATTTGTTCTGAAGTTAGCATATTCTATCACTTAAAAATCAAATGAGGTATAATATGTCTCTTACTTGAGTACTGCTGTTGTTTTATAAATGCATTTATGGCTTAAGGTACACAGCGAACACTAGATGAACTTATGTCACTGCCTTACTTGAAGTTCTAATCTGTCAAATGTAAATCTATTTGACTTAATTTTATACTGGTATCTATGGTTACCTGCATTAATAAGACACAGCATTTATGGATGAATTACTTAATCTCCTATTTTTAGAATGAAAAATTTAAATGAGCAGATTCATCAGATATGCTACAAACAGCTGTGTTTGTATTTCAAACAGCTCCTCCAGTAATGCCTCTTTAAAAATGCAGCCTCTCAAGAATATTTTGCAGATTTTCAAAGACTATCAGTCCTAGGTCTTTTTTCCCCATGACAATATTTGTAACTTACTTTTTATAGTTACACATTTAAGCTTTGCTGGTGTGAGTTGACATGCAATTGAAAAAGGAAAAATGTGGATGTATGTTTGAAGTGAAATAGGATTAAATAAAAACAGAGAAGCCTTCTGTCTATGTAACTGGTGAGTTTGGAGCTTGGAGATGAGATCTGTTTAATGGCTGTCTTCCCATACTGAACAAGGTGGTGGTTTATTTTTGTCCTCAGACAGTGAAATTGTTCGATGAAGTGAAGTATCAAATATTCTTCTTCGTGGCCTCTGTGAATGCACACAATTGGGTTAGACAGCGCCTGCGCTGGTCTTCTCGGAATATTCTAGAGCTTTTTCATAAAAAGTAACAAGTTAGAATTGCCCCTATCGCGCATGCTCCACCCGCCTCAGCCTCAGTTCCATTTTACCGCCTTGGTGCTTGGAGCTTCTCGGTTAGAGCTGTTATTATTCGATCGTACTGTTTTGATTCTCGGTTTTTGACGCGGAATTCCTGACTATCTGATCTCTATTGCCCCTCGACTACGGACTGGACTTTCATTCTCCCCTGGATCACGATTCGGCTTTGGTATAAGTTTCGCGGGTTTCCCGCCATTTTCTCGTCGTGCCGCGTTCTTTGCGGCCTTGTCTTGGCTTCCGAAGTTTGGAAAAGGACCTTCGTGAGTAACGCTTTATGTCCTGCTCGGGGCCATTCAGTAGGTGCGTGTCGTGTTCGCGTAAATTGCCATTTTCGGATGGTCACGACCGCTGCCTCTTTTGCTTAGGGGAGGATCACCGGCCCAACTCCTGCAAACACTGTAAGGCGTTTACTAAAGTTGCCCTCAAGGCCAGGGAACAACGCCTGAAGCTTTATCTCTGGGAGAAAACGCTTTCAGCGTCAAAGCCATCGGTCATGGAAACGACCTCGACCCCCTCAGCGACCCCACGCTCCGAGGTCCGCATCGTTTCCCCACCCCCGTCGGCGTCTAAACCTGCCGAAAAGACTGCTAAGAAGTCGTCGACGTCGACGAAGAAAACAACCTCTTCGACGTCGAAATCTTCCTCGACGCCGAAGAAGACATCCGCAAAGAGTAAGAAGGGCAAAACCAAGGACAGCCGCAAGCAAATTCCACCGGTTTCCGAATCGTTGCCCTCTCCGATCTTGGAAGATTCATCTCGGGATCGAGAATCCTTCTCGGAGGCGGTTGCCTCTTCGCCCGCACGTCGATCAGACGTTTCTCCGGTCGGGCCTGAAAGATCTCCGACACCTGGTCAACTGGCGGACATCTTCCTGTCCAGTACGACTTCTGCCCCTCATAGCCCTGTTTTTACCGGGCGGGCATCTCCGACGCCGTCATCACCCGTGCCCTCTTCGAGGCCCATCTCCCCTCGAAAGCGCACGGAGAAGACCAAGAATCGATCGCCGGATCGGCGTCGGACCGGTCGACGTGAGGTGGTTGTCCTTCCTCACCCCTCTCGACGTCGACACAGGTCGAAGCGACAGGACCCCGTTTACATCGAGGTCGATCGCCGTAGTTCACATCGTCGACGCCGACACGACGATTCGGATTCGGAGTCGCTTTCGACCGATGAAGACTTTCACGGAAGAAGAGTACGGTATGTGTATGCCTCTCCATCTTCGTCCTCCTCTTCCTCGCCTCCACCTCGGCATCGACGCCGAAGACATCTCGACGTCGATAACTCTCAAGCCTCCGGATCTAGGCAGAAGGTTAACACTGCCTCAGATCGGGCTAAGGCTTCATCGACGTCGAAGGTGGTGCGGACGAAGACCTCGGCTGCAGCGGCTACAGAACATTCTGCGCCCCCTAAAAAGAAATCTAAAAGAGCTAGGTATTTACCTTCACTCTCTGATGAGGAGGACTCTCCGTCTATCTCGTCTCGCAGAGGTGAGGAAGTCATGTCAGATTCCTCTGGAGAAACTCCTGTGGACGACCAAACAGTCCAATCAGATGCTGGAGATCCTCACCCGTCATCACCCTCTGAGGACTTCACATCTTACGTTCAGATGGTTGCCAGAATGGCTAGTACGTTAAAATTACATACAGTACAGCCACCTCCTCCTACAGAGGACCTCATATTTGGAGACATTAACCAGGAGAGGTCTCCTCCTCTGAGCCTTGCATTTATTTCCACATTAATGGAGCTTATTAAAGAATCGTGGAATAAGCCATCTTCATCATCTCCCGTGTCTCGTAGAACGGAGAACCTATACCGTACAAATGGAGAAGACACAGACTTTCTTATTAAACATCCTACGCCTAATTCTCTCATAGTCCAATCCAGTGCCTCCAAATCATCAGGGAGAGCCCAGATGACCCCGACGAACAGGGAAGGTCGTAAATTGGACGTCCTGGGTAGGAAGATATATTCCTTCACCACACTTCTCCTCAGGATAGCTAACTATCAAACGGCTATGGGGGCGTACCAGCGACAACTTTGGTCCAGGGTCTTACCCGCTCTCCAAGCTGCCCCCGACGACACCAGACAGAACCTCCTCAATACCTACGAGGAGGCAGTCACGCTTTCCAAACACCAGCGATTGGCCTCTCGTCATTCGGCCGATGTGGCCTCAAAGACATTGACATCAGCCATCACCCTAAGGCGACATGCATGGCTTAGGTCCTCTGGCTTTGCGGATGACGTTAAGGCACGCATAGAAGATTTGCCCTTTGATGCCAAAGGCCTCTTTAACGAGCAAACTGATGACTCTCTGGAGAATCTACATAAGATTAAAAAGACTGCCAAGTCGTACACTTTCCAGCAACAGCCGAGGTACAACAGGTATCAGTGGCGCAAACCGACCCAACAATACCAGCAAACCACCTCTCAATCATACCGCCCTTTCAAAAGTCAGAATCAGAATAGGCCATACCAACCTTCTTCTTCTGCCTCCACCTTCCGGCCACAGAATACTTCACAGCGACGTCAACCTTACAGGCCACCTGCTAAGAAATCCAAACAATTCCTTTGACTTACCCGTAGAATCATTCGCACCCTACCATTCCGTTCGGTTAGCTCCGTTCCTCCACAATTGGACCAACATCACACAAGACTCTTGGGTCTTAAGTATTATACAATTCGGATACCGTCTGGAGTTTTTAGAATTTCCTCCTCTAGGACAGATCAAACACACTTCCTTCGACCCTATCCTAGAAGAAGAGATCCTCACTCTCCTACAAAAACAAGCCATTCAACACGTACCTCCTCGAGACATCCTAAACGGGTTCTATTCCCGTTACTTTGCAGTACCAAAGAAGGATGGAGGGATCAGGCCCATACTGGACCTCAGGGAACTGAACACTTACCTGCATCCAAAACGCTTTCGTATGATCACATTAGACACCATTCTCCATCTTCTAAAAGAAAACGACTGGTTCGTGGTTATAGATCTCAAGGACGCCTACTTCCACGTATCAATCCATCCCTCTCACAGGAGGTACCTCCGCTTCAGCTTTCGGAGCGACGCCTACGAATTCTGCGCCCTTCCCTTCGGGCTATCCACAGCCCCTCGCACTTTCACGAAGTGCATGGCTCCAGTCGCGGCATTTCTTCGTCTACACGATGTTCAAGTCTTCCCCTACATAGACGACTGGCTAGTGGTATCACCGACCAAAGAAAAGGCGTTACGAGACGCCGACTTCGTTCTACTGACTTTACGGGAACTGGGACTCGCAGTGAACGAAAAGAAATCCCATCTGATACCGTCCCAGGTCGTCGATTATATTGGAGCGCGACTAGACTCTGTCCGGGCTCGTATATTTCTTCCTCCAGAACGCATAAGGAAGATACGCAAAGCCGTTCACAAGTTTCGGCCGCGGGCACGGGTCTCAGCACATCATGCCCAACATCTCCTCGGTCTCATGGCCTCCACAACTTCGGCAATATCTCACGCGCGCCTAAAAATGCGATCTCTTCAGGCGTGGTTTTTGACAATGTTCGACCCTCTTCTAGACAGCCCAAGAGAAAGACTATCTGTCACACAGGAGCTGGCCACTCAATTAAGGTGGTGGACATACGTACCACATCTTCTTATCGGTCGACCGTTCCGTCCCCTACAGCTGTCATTACAAGTGACGACGGATGCCAGCCCCATAGGATGGGGAGCACATTGCGGGCCTCACAGGATACACGCCCTTTGGTCCCGTCGCGACCAGGAGCTACATATCAATCACCTCGAGATGCTGGCAGTGATAAAGGCCTTCCGGTCCTTCCTCCCTCTCATACAGGGTCGTGGTGTGCAGATAATCACCGACAACACCACGACCATGTATTACATCAACAAGCAGGGAGGGACACGGTCGATGTCACTTCTGTACCTGTCCATACAGCTATGGGAATGGTGCTACCAGCATCATGTCTTCCCAGTAGCTCTGCACATATCTACGACCGACAACGAGCTTGCGGACAGGTTGAGTCGTCTCACGGGTCAATCCCACGAATGGGAGCTGGACGAGGACATATTCCACATGCTCTGTGTCCGGTGGGGTCATCCCACGATAGACATGTTTGCAACTCAGAGCAACAAGAAATGCGAGGCGTATGCCTCCCGTGCCGGCAGAGGCGAGGATGCTCTTGGGGATGCTTTCATGATCCCATGGCAATCGGAGCTTCTGTACCTCTTCCCACCAATTCCACTCATACAGAGATCTTTAATCAGAGCTCGACAACAGAGGGCAGATGCAATTATCATTGCACCGTGGTGGCCTCGTCAACCTTGGTTTTCCACCCTGAAGGAAATGGCTGTGGACATGGTCAAGTTACCAATGGTTCCGCATCTCCTCACACAGGACTCAGGGAACATTCTCCATCCCGATCTGCAGTCATTACACCTGACAGCTTGGAGGTTCACCCATCCATACAGGAGGTGCTAGATAAAGCAAGAAAGCCCTCTACTAACCTCCTTTACAAGTACAAATGGGCTAACTTTCTCAAGTTTGCCCAGGAAAAGCAGTTACAGACTTCTCCTGTTTCTCTCCAAACCCTGCTCACTTATTTACGTTACTTGTTTGATGCAGGCTTGGCGTTATCCACCCTGAAAGTTTATATTTCAGCAATTGTTTCTTTTCAGCCTCGTGACTCTGATTCGTCACGACTTTTCTCTCACCCTACTCTCAAAGCCTTTTTGAAGGGTTTGTCCAACATCCGACCTCCTGTTAAGCCTCCTGTGCCTCAATGGTCTTTACAACTCGTTTTACGCGCTCTTACGCGCCATCCTTTTGAGCCCATGGCATCCTGTGACATGCGTCTGCTGTCATTTAAGACTTTGTTTCTGGTTGCCATTACTTCGGCAAGAAGAGCAAGTGAGTTGGCAGCTCTTCGATCCGATGCTCCTTACCTACAGTTCTTTGAAGACAAGGTTGTTCTATACCCTGATGTGTCATTTTTGCCTAAGGTGGTGTCTGATTTCCACCTCAATCAATCACTAACGCTACCAACCTTGTTTCCTCATCCATCTTCGGACATCGAGCGCATGCTCCACTCTCTGGACGTTCGAAGAGCCTTGGCGTATTATGTATCACGGACTAAGGACATTCGTGCTGCCCCAAGGCTCTTCCTCTGCTTCCACGGATCACATAAAGGATCCCCTGTCTCCTCTTCAACGGTTTCTCGTTGGCTTGTCTCCACTATTGCTCTAGCTTATGAACTGCAAGGCAAGACCCCACCAGAGGGTCTGAAAGCACATTCCACCAGAGCTGTTGCAACATCTACGGCGTTGCTGCGTGGTGTGGATATTCCAGACATTTGCAGAGCAGCCACATGGTCTAATGTGTCCACCTTCGTGACGCACTATAGACTGGACCTCCGGGCCAAAAAGGAGACAAGTTTTGGAAGAGCAGTTTTGACATCTGTACTGCAGTGACGGCCCTCCTTCCGGTAAGTGAGCTTGCTAGTCACCCAATTGTGTGCATTCACAGAGGCCACGAAGAAGAAAGAAAGGTTACCTACCTGTAACCATGGTTCTTCGAGTGGACCTCTGTGAATTCACACATCCCGCCCGGCCTCCCCACTATCCGTCACTGACTATGTCTATGCTAAGCTCAGGCTATTGTGGCGGATAAATGGAACTGAGGCTGAGGCGGGTGGAGCATGCGCGATAGGGGCAATTCTAACTTGTTACTTTTTATGAAAAAGCTCTAGAATATTCCGAGAAGACCAGCGCAGGCGCTGTCTAACCCAATTGTGTGAATTCACAGAGGTCCACTCGAAGAACCATGGTTACAGGTAGGTAACCTTTCTTTTTGGAACACATCTAAGAGAACTGAGTGGCAGCCTTGTTCAATTCAAATATGGGGACTGAAACCAAATTTAATTGGTCTAAAAGAAGGCACGCATTACTGAGAATGATTGTAGGTCATTAAAGGTTATGTTTTAAATGAAAATAAAGGCTGTGCTGGCTGCTTATGGAGTTTCTTTCCTGTGAATGCCTCCTCTGTGTTTGGGATAACATTTAAAAGACCTAACTGCGCAGGTAAGGACTACTCACATGAGCCCCTGCCAGAGAATCAGTGCAAATTCTGTGGTTGGAAGCAATGTTATCAGTCCTAGCCCATATGAATGTTTTTTAAATATATATATATATATATATATATATATATATATGATTTTTTTTCTTACCTATATTTTTATTCTCATGACCCAGGGGTTTCCAGAGTGAGTCACAAATCAAAAATTAAAAACATTAAAACTACAAGTACAATAAGGGAATACAAAATAGAACAGTAGAACAGAGCCAAAGTAAGAAAAAAGCTTCTTGTTAAAAGAAAATCTAAAAACCAGAACAAATAAAACAAAGCAGAGCTTTACCTCATGCTTAAAGGACACCAGGTGCATTCCAAAGAGAGGGCACCACCACTAAAAGGCCGTGTGTTGGATTACCACCTGCTTTACTTCTGACATCACAGTATCCACAGCAAAGGCTCTGAGGGAGATATCAGCTTCCAAGCAGACTCATGTATGCACAAACATTCCCTGAGGTATGCAGGTTTTAAGTGATAAGGTAAATTATAGCAAGGGCATTATGCCCTCTTTCCATCACATAGGAAACCACAAAAAAAGATCTTGGAGAGGAAGCCACTACCTTAATGATTTCTGGTTTTTTCCCCCTAGTACTTCACATTTTTAAATAAAATTTACTGTCTCAGGAAGGAGGTCTACAGTTACCATGCTGCTCTAGTCTTTTCTTCACTACAACTTAGTTACTCTTGGTAGTACACCCTATAATGGGGCCTCTGATAAAGGCAGGCTAATTTTTACTTGTCAGTTAGAAAGCATTTGATTATGATGCTGTTGCTGCTACAGATGATGATGCACACTTGGTGGCAGTAATGAATTAAGTTTAACAACCAGTGCTCTGAGCAGTGGGTGCAATCCGCAGGACCTAATACTTCTTAGAGAAACCTTTTCCTCATTCTTCTTTCAGAGCCTTTTTGTAGTCCCCCTTCCCTACCGTTGTGGAAAACTCAGGTGATACTCAGGACTGGCTCTTCATATAATGCACGTAGTTGCAGTAGGGAAGCTGAAACAGCAAAAGTCTATCAAACAAATGGAGTGCCACTCATATTTCTCTGGACTGAACTGATTTGATTTTGATCTAGTCAGTTTTTCATAAATACATCTGGTTTATTCATTAGATACTAGCAAAATGGAGCAGGAGAACAACCCATAGAGTTCTGTGAAGCCAACAATCTATTTAGTGCAAATAAACATTTCAAGCAACCAAACAGATGATTGTGCACATGGAGATCACCAGACAGCTAATATAGAACTCAAATAAACTATATGGCAGTAATAGATGGAAAAACCTGTATTTTGTTTGCCAAAACAAGACCTGGAGTAGATTGTGGCTCAGATCACAAGTTATTAATATCACAAATTTGAGTACAACAGTAGAAGAATACTGAAAGAATAGTATCAAAATAACATCATTAATTGTAAATCTATACAAAGAATAGATTTGCATTACTAAACTCGATTGATCTTGAACCAGAAGAACTGTAGATAATATCAGGGAAGAATGAAAAAAAGAAAACTTGTGTAGCCCAAAGAAAAGCCTAAATAGATACTGAAGAAATAGTTAAAATGGTTAAGGATATGCTACCCTGTTTCCCTTAAAATAAGACCTAACCTGAAAATAAGCCCTAGTATGATTTTTCAGGATGCTCGTAATATAAGTCCTACTCCAAAAATAAGCCCTAGTTAAGTGAAACCCCACCCTCCACCATTGTGCAGCAACCAGAAGATGACATGACTGCATTTGAATAAATGTAGATGATTGTACATGACAAAAATAAAACATCCCCCTGAAAATAAGCCCTAATGCATTTTTGGAGCAAAAATTAATATAAGACCCTGTCTTATTTTCGGGAAAACAGGGTAGAAGCAAAACTTAAAGGTGACAGAAAGAGGGTCAGAATCCTGAATTGAACTTTTAAAAGCAACTATCACAAAAAGAATTATTACAATCATCAGTGCAAAGAAATAGAAGAGAGTAATAAAAGATGAAAAAGAAGTGATCTCTTCCATAAAATCCAAGATATTAAAGGGATATTTAAACCTAGATTAGGGATACTGAAAGATCAACATGGGAACCTACCGTAATCATCTAATCAGGATAAAATAAAGAATATGGAAACAATATATTGAAGAACTATACAAAAGAGATGAAAGGATGACAGATTCCTTCAACAACAACAACAAAAAAGGAATCCTGTGATGAAGAACCTGAGATTTTAGAAAGTGGAATAAAAGCTGCTCTCAAAGCATGTGGAAGAAATAATAGGTGGCATATTGATAGAACTGCTTTAAGCTATAGAGACTGAAACTGTCAAAATCATAATAAGAAAATGCCAACAAATATGGAAAACGAAAGAATGGGCCACAGACTGGAAACATACAGTATACTTTCCAGTCCCAGAGAAAGGAGATGCCAAGGAGTGCATTAAATATAGGACAATTGTGTTAATTTTCCATTCAAACAAAATGATGCTCAAGGTGTCATAATGTTTACCATATATGGAATAAGAAATGCCTGATGTTCAGACTAGATTCTGAAAGGGAACAGGCACTAGAAATCATATTACAAATGTATGTTGGCTATTGGAACATATCAAAGAATTTCAGAAGATCAGTTGATTTATAGATTACAGCAAAGCTCTTGACTATGTGGATCATGAGACTCTATAGGCTGTTTTAAAAGAAATGGGTGTGCCTCAACACTTAATTGTCCTGATGTGTAACCTATACTCTGGACAAGAAGCTACTATTTGGACAGAATATGGAGAAGAAGAATGGTTTCCAGTAGGAAAAAGGTGTCAAACAAGGATGTATTTCATCTACCTATCTCTTCAGTCTTCAAAAAATATCATACAGAAAGATGGATTAGATTCAGAAGGAGGAGGAGTGAGAATTAATGACAGAAACATCAGTAATTTAAGATATGCAGATGACACCGTCTTACTGGCAAAAAGCAGCAATTAGCTACAATGACTCTTGATAAAATTGAAAGAAAAAAGTGCAAAAGCAAGACTGCATTTGAACATTAAGAAGACAAAACCAGGATAAAGAACTATAGAACTTTAATGTTTACAGTGAAGGTGTCAAAGATGTTGTATAGTAGCTCAGTTCATTCATCAATCCGAATAGAAACTGCAGCCAAGAAATTAGAAGACAACTCAGAAGGATAGCTTATGTGTCAGTGGCTGAAATCCTGTTGCACAGTTACACAAAAGGTATAATATTTAGTAGTGAATTGCTGTAAGTTAAGAAATCTCTATTGACATTATTTGTTGCATACTGAGTTGCAACTTACAGATTTTTAAATTTTTAAAAATCATTTTTAAACTTGTTTTTTTAATCTTAATATATGTTTAATGGGGGGGTTTATATATGATATTTATATAGTGTTGTAAAATCTGTTGTGAGCTGCCTTGGGTCCTCTGTGGGGAGAAAGGCAGTCTATAAATAATATAAGTTAAATAAATAAACTCACCATGAAAGAGATAGTGTGTATGGAGATTTCATGGCAGTTCACATCAAAAATTATGTCTTTTGCATAGCAGCACAACAGGATTTTGACCAGTGTGTTTGTTTCTGATAGAGACCCAAAACAAACTTCCAAAGAAAGCAACACCATGTTTTTAGCATATTTCCTGGCATGTCTTTGAACTGCTGTCTCACACATTTTATATCTTTGCCATTTTAAGAACATTGATGCCAGTTTCATCTTCTGGATTGGCCTCAGTTTTGTTTTAAAGTCTGAAATCCTGTTACCAGAAGTTACACCGTATAACGCTGATATGTCGTCAGCCATATTGATTTTTCAGAAATAAAATTTTTCTGATGCCCCACCCCAATGCTCTTTTGTTGTAGGAAAACTATTGGGGCTGTGGAATGGGGGAGAAGTCCTAACTTCCAAAAATCGGCACCATCAGGATTATTTGGCTGCCAGCAAAGGTTTTTGGAGATTAAAACTACTTTTCATCCCATGGTCCCAACGGATTCTTCATGATGAAAGGGGATGGGAAATGGTATTTTTTTATTTCTGAAAAATCACCACAGCTGATGACATTGCCAGACTTTCACGACATAAGTTACAGAATGGATTTTCAGCAAATATACAATTAAAAGGAGAGATGGAGCAGTTTATATCTCCAGTAGAACTCTAGTTGGTTTATTATAATTTTACTTTCTGTGACTTTCAATGGTAAGGAATATCCAGAAGCAAACAGACCCAAAAGAGCAAATGACTGACCAGCATTAGCTGTTACTTTCAGCCCACAACTGGGACGACTTGCACACATCATAAACCATCTACAATCTATTCTTGACATGAATACTTTACCCTCCCATGCCTTTTGTGGCAGGCCTATATTTGATTACAGACAACCCCCCCATAGTCTCAAACAACTATTGATACACAACAAACTACACAATACTGATATGGAGATGGGAACTAAACCATGCTACAAACTGAGATGCCAGCTCTGTTTCCCCTGGCAACACAATTACAGGCCTCAACAATGTCATACACAACATCAGGAGTGTGTTTACTTGCTTTTTGCTAACGTGATCTATGCCATCCTTCCCCAACAGTGCTGTTCTATATTCAACATAGGACCAACAGGACAACCTTTATGTAAAAGATTTAATGGATATACTGTAAATCTGACATAAAAAATGGCAGACAGAATCATTTTCAGAGCATTTCACTCCTTGAATGACCTGAATGTGACTGTCTTAGGAAGAAAAAGCTACTACAGAACAAGAGTTGAAAAAGAAATACAGTGGTGCCTCGCAAGGCGAAAGTAATTTGTTCCGCGAGTAGCGCCGTCTTGCGAAATTTTCGTCTTGCGGAAAGCGGTTTCCCATAGGAATGCATTGAAATTTAATTAATGCGTTCCTATGGTGAAAAAAAAAGTCAGAAACCAAAAAAAAAGTCAGAAAAAAGTCACTTACCAGGTACAGTAGACCGAGCCCCGCTCCTCACAGTGCCTTGGTAGCCCCAGAACAGCCGGACTCTGTGTGAGCAGAGCGCCGAACAGCTGAGAGTCGGCAACCAGCAGAGAGTCGGCAGCCATTTTGGAGAGGCGGCAGCCATTTTGAGAGGCGACCACATGGCTGCTGCCTCTCAAAATGGCTGCCGCCTCTCCAAAATGGCTGCCGACTCTCTGCTGGTTGCCGACTCTCAGCTGTTCGGCGCTCTGCTCACAATGAGTCCGGTTGTTCCGGGGCTACCAAGGAACTGTGAGGAGCGGGGCTCGGTCTACTGTACCTGGTAAGTGACTTTTTTTCTGACTTTTTTTTGGTTTCTGACTTTTCCCCTCCATAGGAACGCATTAATTAAATTTCAATGCATTCCTATGGGAAACCCGCCTCGCAAGACGAAAAATATCACAAGACCCGTTCATCAGCAAAAAACTCACAAGACCCGTTTGTCTTGCGAGTTTTTCGTCCCGCGAGGCATTCGTCTTGCGAGGCACCACTGTAGCTGATGAGACAATATGGAGACCCACTCAAAAAGATTAAACATAAGTAAAGGGTTCCTAATGCATTACCAAGCATGCAATTCTACATTGATTCCCACAATTTTCTACCTGTGTTAACATGGTGTTGTTATCTTGTGGACTATAGACTGATAATAGAAATAATTCACAGCCTGATAATCCTGTTCCTTTACTAACAAGCCATTGGTAAAATTATTAAAGAGAAAATGTGTTAGTGTGTGTGTCTCATAGAGCTTGAAGACCATGAAACCCAAATACCTGAAACCTGGGAGATCCTAACGATGTACACTTTGGGACCATTCTGTTTCTAAAACAGATTAATTAATTTTAGTTCATTAAAAATTGTGCAGCCTGTAGTACCATCTTTAGTCATTAAGTGGCAGGCTTCCTTAACCTTCCTTAGAGATGTATCTCTGCAGTATTAATTGCTAGATTTATAGGTAGCTCCATATCCATATAGTACTTTCTTCTGCAGGGCCCCCAAACTATTGAAGGGGAGAATATTGGTGCCACCTGAGGTGAGGAGCTTGAGTAGAGGAGAAAGCTTAATCAACATTGGAGTGGAGGGACAGAAAGATTACTGAGAAAGAAAATTGGGGTGGGGAGTGGATTGGAACAGAGTGGGTGGATTAAGAGGATGGGCGTTAGAAACAAAGTGCAGAACCCCAAGATCTTGACAGTACTCATGCAGCATTTCAAGTCAGTCTGCACAGCCTACAAGTATGGTAGACATGTGCACGTACACATATACACACATATTTTAATTATATATAATGATTGTAAGTCAACTTTCCTTTAACAGCACAACTAAATTTAATGGATTTGTTTTTCAAAAAGTAGTAATGCACGTTTCAGTAACAGCCCTGCCTTTGAAACGCACAGGAATTAAAGTTATAACAAAAAGGCCAGGATTGTAGTGGACAATCTAAACTGCCCTGATTTCTCCTTTTTAAAAAAATCATCTATTGGCTGAAATTCTGTTCCTTAACTGTAGGGTTGGTATGTCATCAGCTGTGGCAATTTTTCAGAAATGCAAAATTTTCTATCCGTCCCCCCTTCCCTAAAGACTCAAGGCTCCCGTGGAATTTCTTTCATTGTGGGGAAGCCATTGGGGGCCACAGGACAGCAGGGAGTCTTAATTTCCAGAAATCTTCAGTGATGGCAAATTAATCCTCCTGGCAGCAATTTTTGGAAATTAATGTCCCTCCACAGCTTTAATGTCCCTCCCAATGATTTTTCCACAACAAAAGTTTCTCTTATGGAGCCCCAGGGTGAGTGGGAATCAGAAATCTTTAACTTGCAAAAAATAGCAGCGTCTGATGACATAACAACATTACACAATTTCTGTCAATAATATTTCAGGCCATGAAACAAAACTGAGGTCAAGCCAGAACATGAACCTGGTATCAGTTTTCTTAAAATGGCAAAGATTTCAAATGTGTTAGACATTAGTTCAAAGACATGGTAATGAATAAGTTGAGAACATGGCAGATTACTTTCTTTTTTATTATTAATATAACAAACAAAAAGACAATAAACATTCAAACATAAATTACATTACACACACTTAAATTCACTATTCTTATACAATGCAGCAGGACCCCCTTATCCACGGGATCAGTATCCACTGATTCACTCGTCCATGGTCTAAAAATATTAAAAATATTAAAAGGAAAAAAAAAGAAATAAAAGTATTTCCACGTGCATTACCAGAACCGGCCATTAGAGGGGAACCAGAGACCATGCTATGTATTCTTCACTAACAAGGACTTATAGCATAGTCTCTGGCTCCTTCTAGTGGGCCATTCTGGCAATGAATATGAAAATAGTGTTTTTTTCTGTCCGCCCCCCCCCCCCTTTTACCATGCTATATATTTAGTATTCCCTATTATACACGGTTTTCAGCATCCATGAGGGGCTTGGAACCAATCCACAGTGGATATGGGGGTCCTACTGCATCACTCTTTACATTTTTCCTCCACCCAGTGCCACCCTCCCCTTCGGACTAGGTTCCAGTACTTTGACTTTACAATTCATGCCTCCCCATATCTCTCCAGAAATACGTTGATTCTTCTTTTGGTGTATACCCCTTCCCTTTAGTCAAGACATGTTCCAGATACTTAGTATTTATCCAAAAGCATTATTTTTTAATGTTCCTCTTCTGATTTTCATATAAGATTGCCATATTCCACATTTTTCTGTACCATTCCTCCATATTAATCTGGTTGTCACTTCCAGTTCTTTGCAATTATTCACATTGTCACAGTTACCATGATGGTAATTAACTCCTTTTCTTCCGTCTTTACTTGTTTATCATTAACAATGTTCAATCAGGCAATCATAGGAGACAGTTGTATATCAATTCTGATTATATCCCATATTTCATTAAAAAAACAACCTCCATTATTTCCTTCTTATTTCGCAAGACCACTACATACACATGTACATCCCTTTCTTTCTTACACCTCCAGCACAGAAATGATAGGTTTTGGTTTATTATGTTTAATTTAACAAAGTGCAAATAATTTACCTTATAGCAGCTTTCTTTAATTCTTACAGACATATTTTTCATTATTCTTTTACAGTAGTACCTCAGTTTATAAATTTAATGCGTTCTCCGGAACATTACGTAATGCTAAAAATTCGTAAACCGAAACGCGGTTTGCCATAGGAATGGGGGCGGCGCTATAAACCTCCAGGCACAATGCATCGTGGGGAAACTTCCTTTGTACTGCGGGAAAAAATTGTAAACCGAGGCGTTCATAAATCGAGGTACTACTGTATTTCACATTTTACTCTATTCTTCTGCCTGTACCAGTAATTTATATATTCCACGTAAAATGCCTTTTCTATTTTTTGTTATTTTCTCTTTCTGTCTCCCCCCCCCCTTATATTTTCCTCAATCGTCATCAGTTTTCTTCCCTTCCTTCCTTTTCCACTCCTTTGTCCATTTTTCTAACTGGAGTATGTGTAACCATGAGATCCCCTCTTCTCCCAACACCTCTCTTATTTTTTCTTTATCTTGTATCTTTTCTATCCAATCCTTAATCTTTATTAAATGTCCCTTTATCTTTTATTAACAACTTTCCTTTTAAGATTTTCTGGTAGTTTTCTTATATTACAATACTACCTAAGTCAGAGGGAAATTTGGTGGGTTCAGTACTCTTCTATAACCTCCAGTTTTCTAACAAAGTTTTCATAAAAGAGTTTGCTGAATTATTAATATCTTTTTAATCCTAGCTCTTTTATTTCCATTACAATACTTGTTTATCAAAATCTGCCATTCTTTTAACTGTTTTTCTGTTATCTTTATTCGTAATATCTAGAATAAAAATATTAATTTAGGGATAATTTTCATTTTACATGTCGCTATTCTGCCGAAACACAAAATCTTTAATTTTTGTTATTCCTTTATTTGATCGCTTACCTTATCTTTTGTGTGTGTGTGTGTTTAAATTTGTACCCCACCCATTTAGTGGACAATCCACTACTCTATTTCTTCTACCTCTCCAGGTTCCATTTAAATTATATCCTGAATTTCCCAAGTTATGTTTGTCCCTAAATATTGACTAGAACTTCTAAGCTTCCCCTCAAATTTGTTTCTCATGCTCAACTTTTCTTGTTGATCATAATTTAATAATATACTGTACATTCTGACTTATTCCAGTTAACCCTTAATCTTGTTATTTTCTCAAATTGTTTTAAACTGTTTTTTTTTAATTCTCAATAGTTTCTAGTGGATTCTTAGTTATTAATAATGTATAATCTGTGAACAAGTTTATCTTATTATTTTCCATGTGTTCTATTCCCTTTATTTATTTATCCTCTCTAATTACCTGTGCCAGCATTTCGATTATCAATGTAAATAAAACTGGAGATAATGGACATCCTTGTCTTGTTCCATGGGCTCAGGGTATTCGCTGTGATATACCATCATTCAGTATTACTCTAGCTGTACAGTATTTTGTGAATATAGTTGTATTATATGCTTGAAGTGAGTGCCAAACCCTAATAGTTCTATCACCATCTTTAACATATTCCACACCATCGAGTCAAATGCTTTAAAAATATCTAGAGATAGGACCCCGAGTTTAGCTTTTATTACTTTTGCTAAATGCATTAGATTAAGTACTCTTCTCATTAGGTCAGTCATCTGTCTCCTTTGCAAAAAAAATCACTTTGATCTTTCTCAATATAAGTTCCAGTTAAATCATTTAATTTGTTTGCCAGGATCTCAGCCAATATCTTTGCATTTTGATTTAACAATGGAATTGTCTATATGCTTCCAAATCCAAGGGATATTTACCAGGCTTTAATATTAATAGTATGGTTGACTCCCTGCAAGACTGGGTAATTTCTTCCTCTTGAAATGTTATTATATAATATTTTTAATTTTGGTATTAGGGTCTTTTTAAATATTTTATAATATTCTGGGCCTAATCCATCTGTTCCAGCGATTTTCCCTACTTTCAGTTTGTTTATAATTCCCTCTATTTCCAATTCAGTGATTGGTTGTTCCATTCTAAATCTACCCTTTTCTGTTATTTTTAAAATTAAAATTAATCTCTATGTAATTTTTATTTATTTTTTTAATGGAGGGTTTCTACTTGTGCAGGGGTCTCCAAAGTACAGCCCGTGGGCCACATCTGGCCTGCCTGGCCTTTTTATCCGGCCCGTCCATGCATGTGTGTGTGCAGGAGGGCAGGAGGGCACGTGTTCCTTCAGCCCTCAAAAATATCGAAAATATATTATGTAGCTCTCCATGTGAAAAGTTTGGAGACCCCTGTACTAATGTATAATTTTTTATAAAACTACCTGGAATGCTTCAAGCTTACCTTTCGCGTTATTGCTATTTTTCCTATATTACCCCTATACTTTCCTTATTATTTTCCAATTGGATAGCGCTTGCAAGTGTAATTTAGAATTTTTATTACTAAATTCAACATTTTCTCTATTTAAATAAATTAAGTTCCTTTGCACCTTTTCTAGATGAAACCCCTCCATTTCTTTCCTTTTTGCTTGTAGCTTTAGCATACTTTTCTTGTCTCTAGTTCTTAAAACCTTTCCTTCCAAATCCTGTATATATTTCTCTAGGTCCCGTATTCTTTTCTCTTGTTTTTTAAGCTTACTTGCTGCTTCAATTGCGTATCCTCTGGCCACAGACTTCATAGTATCTCATGTTATTTTGTCTTTCCCCCCTCCCAACTCATTTATTTTCCACAGTATATTGCTTTATTTGGAAAGTTTGTCATAATATAATTGAGTTGTAACTAGAGATGGGGATATTCGTATACGAATATCCCCTCACAAGTGCAGATAATCCATCCTCGCGATGGATTAGCCACTCTGTGACCTGGCAGAGTGACAAGAGGCTTGTCATCTCACCTTCTGCCAGGAGTGGCTAATCCATCACGAGCAACAGAGCAATAGGAAGTCATTGCGGAGCTCGCGGCAGCGGTGGAATCGTGAGTGGTCGGTCTGGCCCCAGGGGGCCGGACCCTTGTTATCTGCACCTCTGGGGAGGTTTTCGTATACAAATACCCCCATCTCTAGTTGTAACTGAAACAGTTCAGCACTAGCTAGCTATCACTTTTAATTGACAATGTTCTTATGCCACTATTCTAATTGTAGGATATTAAAGATGCCTCCATTTCTGAAGCTGAGCCTTTAAAATACCAGTGTGGCTTAGGGGCACCCAAATAATGTTTTTCTTTTACAAGAGCTATGTTGTGTCTGCACTTAAGTATAACAGAAAAGTAGTTTACTTCAATTCTATTTCTGTAAAGCAGAATTAGTGGCATATGTAATGACCTTGGAAATAAAAACCTTTTTCTAAGTAATAATTAAGTTGACAACTATTTTGGGTTGTTTACCTGTTTGATTAAGCATTCACTTTCGTGTGTGTTTGCACATTGGGAAGCAAACGTATGATTTCATTCTATATTTTATATAACATTTAGGAAACCAGAATTCGTGCTGTGGATAAAGATAGTCAGAAAAAACCCAGTAATTTTTCTATTATCAACCCTGAGGCTGGTGAGGCTGTGACTCATATTTTTGCAGTTGAAAGTCGGGAAGACCTGTATAAGTGGATGGAAGCTTTCTGGCAGCACTTCTATGATTTCAGTAAGTAGCTCCATTTCCTTTTGTACTGGGGTACCTAGGTAAGTTCAAAGAGAGCCCTGAACATTTTGAACTGATATTGCATAAAAATCCTGTCAATTGCAGGGAGTTTTTTTTTTTTAAGTCCTTCTTTTCCTCACCACATCAACCAGTGCATTCTGCAGAAGAAGAGCAGGAAATTTTTAGGCTTCCATAACCTGATCCTTCACTGCTTTATACCCTTGATATTTTAGAGGCTCAGAAAGCAAATTATTGGGAATCTGCCCAATGAGAACCTTGTTTCAGAACTGTGCGTAAAAATCATTTTAAATTTATTTTACAAATATTACTTATAACCGAATGTTCCTCCTCTCCCTTCCCTTGCAGTCATTCCTAAGAAAAGAAAGGAGTATTTATGTCAGACTGAAATATCTGGCAATAATAGTGTTAAGGTATAAATAATAAAACATGCCGTTTGGCCATCCTGTGAGAATTGATTATCTAAATCTGGTATCAGAAATCTGAGAAATCAAAGCTTGTTTTGCCACTGCAGATGTTAGACATAATAGCTGCAGGAGAGATTATAGCTATATTGAGCTTTGTGCTGTCAGTCAGCTAGCAGTCTAGAGGAATAGTAAAAAGCTCAGATACAATTTTTATAAACCAATTGTCTGTTACTAGTCAGTAGTTGTTTTACTGCATATAATTCTAGAGTTCTTTAAAGAAGTGCAGTTCTACTCACTACTTTCCAATTTCCTTTCAGGTCAGTGGAAACAATGTTGTGAAGAATTTATGAAAATTGAGATTATGTCACCACGGAAACCACCATTGTTCTTGACAAAAGAGGCCACTACAGTTTACCAAGATATTAGTAAGTCATGTACAGTATTCAAAGCAACACCAGACTGAAACTGTTTGGCCTTTGCTATATAGTTTGTGAGGAAGCTGAGCCAACTTGTGCTCCTGCATAGCTCACATTATTTTCAGTGAGGTTTACCTGCTTGTTGACTGTCCAAATTCTTCCTGGGAATTAGAGAAAAAAGTGAATGGATTTTAATGACAAGCTAAAAACAGCCTTTCATCAAACTGTTTGTGAGTTGTGATTGGCAACTGCTGCAAACCTTGGAGATGGGGAGGTGGATGCCTGTAATCACAGCAGTATTAGTCCAGTGCTGATGGAATGAAAATATGAAACAACCTTCGGATGCAACTACACTACATTACACTGCAAAATACTGCATGGTTTGTGTTGCAGTTTTCTTTAACTGGTCAGAGACTTTTCCACTGCTGAACTTGCTGTAGTTATCTACATGATGGATATGATTAATTCTGGAAGTATGAGAGTCCACACCACACTTTGCGATCAGTATAATTTTCAACTATCACAGCCTTATCCTATTAACACTGTCTTCTTCCCCACCCCTTCCCTTCCTCAGTCCCTTTATCCATCCCTTTAGGTCACCTGCTTTTGTTGTCAGCTGTTAAGAAGAATTAATTCCTATTTTCTATACAACAATAGCAACTTTTGTATTTCCACATAGTCCAGAGGTCTAACATTCATATATTCCTGCAGCGTACTACATCAATGTTCTTTTAAAAACAGTTTTCTGAAGTGACATAGCAGAGAATTGATTTACGTAACAGCTTATCAGCCTAGTATACCTTCTTTCTGGTAAAACTGAGTAGCTTTGTAAATTTCTGAGACCTCACCAGGCTTCAAGATCAGGGCAAGCAGACAAGGAAGTGGTTTATCCCCCAACTGATTCCTGAGGGGAAGAAAGCAAACCAATGAGCAAGTGAGGCAGCCTTAGTGGTGCAGCACTTATCTGTCACAACACTAAACTTGACAGGCATATTTAAAAAAGAAAGAAAAATTGTTCAGAAGAGAGACAACAGGTGCTCACTTGAGGTGGATTGTCCCACTGTAATGCTATACGGTGCCCCACTGAAGATGTCAGTGTCAGTATGACCATAGTATGCATCCCTTTGCTTTGAGATACACATTCACATACACCAGAAAACAGAAAAGCAATGTTAGCTGAATTGGTACAAAATAAACCATCTCCTGCTAGCTGAATAAAAAGAAATGAATGCCCATGGAAAAAGACTGGGCTTCACTGGGCTTAGTTTGATGTTCTGTAGTTACTGATCAATACTTCAGTTTTAACCATGCAAACTCCAACACAAACCACAAGGTAAATTGCAAACGTAGCCACACCCTTATATAGATCAGGTATTAAAATGTACATGTAGCATAATGAAGGGCAGCATATTTTTGAAGTGTACTACCTTCAGGTGAAGAAATCTCCCTCTCTCACTTTTTAAAAATGCTACTCATTGTTTGAAGAAAATAAAAACCTTCCCTTTGTGTAGAAGACTGGTTTGTCTAGGTGTCTGAATGATGTCATTTAGCCAGATTAGGTGACAGTCATTGTATTTAATGCTTGTAAGGAGGCTTTGGCTAAAGTTTTCCAGATTCCCAATTGTCAACTTGCTAGAATAGTCTTGAGTAGACTTCTGGTAAATCTCTTTATAACCTGCCAGAACTGATGTTTGCCAGCCTGATGAGTAAAGCATGCCAGATGATGATCTATCACAAGGCTTACTGCCTGATCTCAGGCAGAGGTAGATGTATTGTAGTGGTGTTAAAGGCACCTAATCTGCATAAGATCTGGTTGTGAGCACAGCAGCAGCAGAAGGATGCAGGGATTGTTTGCAGTATGTGCATTGTTGGATTATGAGAAAGAGACTGTATCTGTGAGGCAGTGGCTTTTTGCAATCTACACTTTGAATTAATGGTGATATTGTGTCATTCTACTTACACCATCAGTGACAGTAGCAGCAAGACACACGTGAGTAGAAGCAGGGCGGGAGACTTTAAGATTAAATTCTTCACAGCAGGAATGGCCAGGTTGGCAGGATGTACTTTTTTAAAAAAACAACAACCCTAAACTCCAGATATGTACCAATTAAATCCTAGTGCAAGATAATAATGGCTATTAAGGGAATGGGGTGTTCATGTTTTAATGAAAAGGGGAATTCACGAAAGCAATGTGTTTTTCCATTCCCATTTTCTTTCATTGATTCCCGAAAAAGAGCCTCCTAAATAGAAATGCTTCATGTTAACAAAAAGGAGGGACATGGAAGTTTCTATTTTTTTTAATGTTTTCCTCTTCTGTTTAACCTTTCTTTCACCTCTTCTCTATCAAATTACCCAGGAAATTTTAAAATTGTTATTTGGTTCTGTGTATTTATTGTTAAGGATGTGCATTTTGGTGGTTTTTGAGGGGAGTATTTTGTTTGATGGTGGTTGTTGTTGCCAACTTTTGGAATAAGTCAATTCTCTGTTACTTTGATTCTGCTTCTTCCGGGTAATTTTTCAAGTTCTTTGGGGCATTTTTGGACTCGTGCCAGAGAACAGAAATGGGGGGGAATACATGAGAATGAAAAAGATACTCCAAAAAACAATGGGAAAGGAAACAAAAAGGAGGTTTTCACTAAACACATCGTTAATGGCTACCAAGTCCACAATTAGTGGATCATGTTTGTAAAACTGTTGTTAGGAATGTGGCATTTGGATTTTTGGATTCCAAATCTCAGAATTCTCAAAAAAAAAAAAAAAAAAAAAATCCCAAGCAGAGTTCTGGGAGTTCCAGACCACAGACCTAAACCTACAAGACAATTCACTCACCTTGAGGCCTCATTTGAAGGCTCAATTGCTTAGCTTTCCGTTAAAAAAGGAAGCTGACCCCAGTGCTACATGGAAGTCCTAGGGCTTCCTGGGAGGTGTAGTCCTGCTGACCATTAGACTCTATACTGCTGTGGAAATTTGAGTCCAAAAAATCTGAATGGCACATTCCTAGACGTAGAAGCAGGCTACAGGTAATATTTGAACTACATTTTAAGCGGCCCAGTGTAGTCCACAGCCACATATAAGCTGCAAGATGCTATCTGAATAATGCATTGCAATTTTTAAAGAAATGGTCTAATAATGTATGGTCCTACATATGAAAGGAACATTTTGACAAGTATTGGCATTCAGTTTAATCCTTCCCTTTTCCTCAGTCATGGCTAAGAATACTATAAATCTCTAAGATCCACCTATTGCTACCAGTTTTACATGGTAAAGTACTTCACTTTTAGAAACCAGCTGCTCATTGGACAGTAAATTGGCTGTATTCACATTATTATTATTATTATTATTATTATTAATAATAATAATAATAATAATAATAATAATAATAATAATAATAATAATAATAATAATAATAATAATAATGTTCTTTTTAGTTTGCCATAGTATAGTGTTTGTGTAATGGTAGTAAAACTTCTACTCTTGTGGACATATCTAGGGTCTTGTTTTTCCCAAAGAGTTACATTTTCTTAATCAATGCTTGATTGGCAAACTTTGAAGACTGTCTTCAGTACTATAGCTAATATTATCACTTTAATTAGAATTTTGTCTTTTAAAATCACCACAGGCATTGATTCTCCAGTAAAACATGAAGCATTAATAGATACGGTACAGAGAAAATGTGGGGAAACCCAGGGGGTATTGCTAGCTGGCCAAGGGCAAGAGTGTACCCCACCTTCCTGGGCTGCCATGTTTGATGGTTCTCACCAGATGCTTGTACAGAAAAACACACCTCCAGGAGCAAATGTAGAGATTATTAACCTGAATGAAGGGAAAGCCAAAAAAAGAAGAGCACCCCTTCCACCCTCGGATAAGCCACTGAGTCCCTCAGCAGTACAAAGGTTATCAGACCAAGGCAGCAAGGAAAACATCTGGAATTGTTCTCTCCTCACAAGCCAAAACTGCTCTTCAGATTCCAGAGTATCTTCTATACTTCACTTCAAGCAACCTATTGCAGCTCCTTGCAAACCGACTTCTTTCCAGAAAGGTACTGTTGCTGACAGTGAAGAGCTCCTGTCTTCAGCTACTAAGGCAATTTGTTGTGATAAGCCCATTCCTGCTCCTAGGCAGAAATCAGTCAAAAGAGATTCTTGATCCCAGATTATGTTTGCATTGATTAGTCTAGTACTGGTTTTCTTCAGAATAAGAGAGATGTTTTATTTTCCTTGTTTACAATGTTATCACAAACTGAAATCTTTCACCAGAATTGCTGAGGTATCTGAAATATTTGTTCCAATGTACAGCCAGAGTTCAAGGAGCTGGGATTATCACAGGTATATTCTCTCAGCCACCCCCAAAATTTTGTTTTGCTTATCATTGCCAGTGTTGTAAACAGCTTTTTTAAAGCAAAGATACAAATCAGTGACTTGTTTTTTTAAAGGGACGTAGAGAATGTTTTGATAGGCTCTGTTTGACTCCAAAAATCTGTACACTATTGTATTAATGTAGCGATACTCAACTCCCAACTTTCTCCAGACTTCAAATAAGCAAGTCTCAAATTTTACAAAATATTTTCATCAGAAAATATTTGGGTTAGCAGAAGCTGCTGCTGGCCTTTGCCCATAAAATCTGCAGGGCCAATCTGTAGGCTATTGCACTAACAGGATTATCTGAGTTTTTCTTTTTCTTTTGCCTTCCTTCTACATGAGTGACCTTAAAGAAGTTTTTTTTATGGGAAGGTGAAATATCTGTAGGCCTGTGTGGCTACTGCTCTCTGACCCATATGGAGTTCCTTTGTTTTTTGCCTCTTCCTTGAGCTTTAACTGCTCCAGCCCTACTTCTGCCCCAGTGAATGCAAGGCTGTTTTTTCCCCATGGTGCTTCCAAAGTGAACTATGCAGTGCCAGAAGTTTAAAATCCTTACTGAGGAGCCTGGAACAAAGCTCTTTCCAAAGAGAATGGTTTCTACCCACCTTTCTTGATGCTCCCAAGAGCATTCCATTGCAATTCTCATCAAGAATTTTCAAATTCTGTAGCAGAGCTTACCTGGAAAATTAAGTATAGTCTTTCTTAAAATCATGTTATTAGTACAGTCAATCTCTTAGGGCAACTGACTTTAAATGTATTAGATATTTTGACACAATACAGTTAACATAATGATCATATAAGGGAAATTAAGCACATTGCTATAGCTGTTTCCCTTGTTTTTTCTTGTGTGCCTTTTAGTGCCCTGGTTGCACAATTGATTGTGTGACCTCTTGCAAGTCAGGCAACCTGGAAACAGCAATAAAATGCTTACATAATTATTCTTACATGTACAGTAAACTTCAGCAGAATTCTGGCCTTTGCATTTGTTTTCCCACCATTGTTTGTACAACAGAAATTATGAATATGATGCAGAATCGTGTGATTGGCAGAGCCAACAGACAGGACCCTGGATCTCAAGATACTTGAAGGCCTCAAAGGCCACTGAGGCCTGCTAAACTTTCCCCCTGTGTTCTTAAATGTCAGCATCAGAATTTAGTTCTTAAATAACATGGGATGTGAGAAGACATGTCTGTCTTTATCTAAAATACAGATGATCCTCTGAGAGGAACCATCTACATAATCAACTGTTGACACATTTATATCTTAGCAAAATAGATTCCATATTGTAAGCAGAAACATAACAGAGGAAATGAATGCATCCATTTTCAAATAAGATTTAAATTTAGAATCGTTGGTTAATTGAACCTCTTAGTGTATAAAAGGGAAAGTATTGTTGAAGGCACTTTCCTCAAATACTGCTGTGAATTTAACATCCCTGTTTGCGTGTGTAGGGGGTCTGTTAAAATTCAAAGACATTGGTACTAGCCACTTTTTTGTGTAGTAATGAAGTGTAAATATGGATGGCACTGGAATCCAATTTATTGTCTGTTTTGATACAGTATTTTAATGAGATTTGGTTTGATACAGTTTTAGCTTGTGTATTAATTTCTAATGCTGTGAAGATCTTTATGTGTAAGGTGCAAGGTGCGTGATAGAATCTGGAGGATCTCTGACCACATGTTTACCATTGTTTTACGGATATTCTTAAAGGAGCAGAATAAAGATAATATAACAGAGGGTTAGTATGACACTAATGCGCTCTAATCCATTAATGAGTACAGTAGAATCCTTTTAATTGGCATATTTCTGTTAGCAGTAGGGAGTGCCAATTAAGCAATCTTCTCAATTTTAAGACTCTCAGGAATATGCTGAGCGTATTGATATTTGCTTTTATTCCATGCCTTCAACGACAGATTAGCAGTGTGCCCTGCATTCCAAATTCCCGTCTTTATTTGATTAGCAAGTTGCAAAAAGCACAGGGAAGCTCCATGAAATATGTCCACAGAGGAAGCTTTGCTTTCGCAAATGCAGTTCTAAAAGCATTTGGAAGTGTGACTGAACTTGCAAGGCAGCTCTTAGCCAGAGAGTTTGTCCTCTGAAGTTAATTGTATTTCTTTTTATCTACATTGTCCAACTATTGTGTTTTCCCATCAGGAGGCCTATTTATGTGTCGTCTACATGCTGAAATAGGGCAAAATTCTTGGGGCAGAGAATCGCCATTTGGTTTTAGTGTGCTGCCAGAATATCAAAACACTACCAAGGAGGGGGGGAGAGCAGAATTGTTTCTTACTGGAATTGTTAACATGTGCTCTGATTTGCTGTAAGGAATAGCTTCCCAGGCACTCATCTGCACATTTAGGTATTGAAGTGGCAAGTGTAATTATATAATGAGAGAACAATCTGGTATGATACGACACAGTTTAAACAAAACTGTGATCTAGAAAGCAGAGAGACTATTGATGTCAGTGCAATAGCTGAAAGCTTTGTGTGTTTCAGAATGGTTTACAAAGCACAAATTACACAAGCATCAGTTTCATGTAAAGTAGGCAGAGAGTACCAACATACGAAAGGGTGAACAGGTTGATGAGCATTCATGGGGAGAGGATCCTGAATGCTCCCTCTCTTGCCACTCTTAACTCCCCAGGTTCTGCCTGATGTCTTTTTCATCCACAGTGGACTTCCAGTACTAGAAGTGGACTTGGGTAGTAGCAGAACTTGCTAGGAGGGAACAAACTTTTGAAATGCACTCCTGCCCTCACGTAAGTTGTGACACTATAGAGCTGCATTTAAAATTGTTAATTTGCCATCTTAGTGGATAGACTGGTTCTTGGACATGACATGGGGAGAGCTCAAGTGAAAACAAGATCGGGTGTGCGTTTCTTCTTTTCCAACTGGTTCCTACTAGGAGAAGAAGAATACCTCATCTGGGCTGTCAGTGGAGGTGAAATGCACTTGAGTCACCCTTTAGTGTGAACCTACTTAACTTGCACTTCCCAGATGAATATACAAATTAGAACACAATTATCCTTTGCTTACACATTTCTCTGATTTGTGGTGCACTTCTCTGATTAAAAAAATGCACATAAGGGAAATTGCAAACCAAAGGTAAAAATTAGTGGAAATTGCATACAAAAATGTTGACAAAGTTTACACAGGAAAATGCAAATACATTTCTGTGCACACTTAAAGGCATTCACAAACTGCTACAGGAGTGGGACCAAACAAAAATGCCACCCATGCTTGTACTTGAAAAAATTATGAACACACTATACTATGAAGCATGTAGATGAATCCATCTCCAGTTCTTCCCAACATATCACCCCAGGTTAGAATTTGGAATTTCACTTGTTGCATAGGGTGGTGGCCGCAGTTAGCACAGCCAAGCTCCAATGTGACTTTCTTGTGGTGAGGGGTGTATTGAATGCACACGTGCTGAGACCCCTCTCTTGCTGAGATCTACACACACTCATGATTCATGGACTACACTGATAAAAAGAGATTAGGGTATGGTTGTGTAAGCCTTTGGCCTGTAGTTGTATACTATTGGCCATGCTGGCTGGGGCTGGTGGGACTTGAAGGCCAAACTGTCTGGAGGGTCCAAAGTTCTCCATGCCTAGATAGATTTGGGCCATTTCTCCTGAATCAAAGATGTAGTAAAGCTAAGTATTTGAAGGAAATGTCCCTGCTTCCCATGGCTGCTGCAATTCTCACCTGCCCCTCCCCAATTCTGAGTAGGAAAGAATTGACAAGACTTGATTCTTCTTCATCAGTCAGGTTATAATCCTATCTTTCTATTCTTCTAAATTGACATGCTCCATATTGCATTCTTCAGCCTGAAGACTGTGACAGGCAATAGCCACACATAGCTCTCAGAGTACTTGCAGGTGCTGATATTTGAAAGGCTTGGGATGAAGGCTATAAACTTCCCTTCCATGCAACTTTTGTCCCAGAGACCAAATGTGGCCTCATTGTTGTCTGTAATCTTGGAAAAGGTTGGTGCAGTGGGTAGTAATTAAGTTTTCTAAAACTATTTCTTAAAGCATAGTCTAATTGTTTCTTGCATGAGAAATTTAATGTGTTTTCTTGCAGTGGAACTCTCAAAAATACATAATCATGAAACAAAGCAAAAAACCAATCATTTACTACAATGTTCAAGTTTGATTTCTACGCCTTTCTTTGTCTACCATCCAGTGTTCAAGAAGATTATCTCATAACTACTTTACTCCTAGTTATTCTTTCCAAAATATCGATGCTTATGGTGCAAAACTAGCTCCAGGAGGTTTTCATCCTGATCATCCTTGGGAAGGATTTTGCCCAGGTGCAAGTTAGTTAGGTGGGGAGGTGTGGTGGAGAGTGCCGTGGAAGAACTTTGGGGAAAATTATGTCAGATCTATCATCATCCATGAAGCTCATACAAGACCTGTCACTCTCTTCCAATTTAACTACTGTGTGGATAACATGGGATGATATTCCCAGGTATGTCATCGGAACCTTGTTAGAGGAAGAGTAGAATAAAAATAGGATCGGTACTAAGGTTGTCTAATAAATTGTTAGAATGAATCAGATGTTTCTAGATTTTCCATCTTGGTTGGGCTCTTAAGAGCTGATTTATGAATCTGTATTCATTACCTGCAATATCATCCATCACTGGCTTATTGCATGATGACAGCTGAACATGTGAACTGCCTCCACTGAAAAGACTTGGGCTTGTGATGATGTGATTTTAAAAATTGCTCTGGGGAGTTGGGTTGGTTTTGCCCATGAGATGAAAATGCATTTGTGGTCTCCCTAACTGTGATAAAGAAATGGGCTGGGGAACTACTGTCCAGTTATTTGTAGCTAGAAACTGTAATTAATATCTTAGTTAATCTGTTTCAACTTTTAATGATGTATGTGGAGTTTAAATACGTGTTTTGTTTTTAAAGTTTTAGTCTGTTTACATATTTTAATTCTATTGGGGATTACCGTATTTCAGTTTATTACTAATGTTAAGTGAGTATCATTGTACTTGAAATATTTTTTGATAACCTAGTAGGTTACATTTTTGCTGTTAAAATGTGTGTTGTTTGTCATTCTAGAGTACTTCAGCCCTAAGAAAATGGGTTTGTAACAAATGGTTAAGTCCAAATATGGTATAATGTGAATACTGTAGGCTCTTAAATAATAAACATTCTAAAATTGTTGCTGTATTGGTCTCCTGGAAAGAAGGAACACAGAGATCTGAAATTGTGGTCTCCTTTTGGATCAACAATGTTGGCAAAGTAATGATTTTTGGATAGTAAAGCATCCTGGCCTTTCTAGTCAGTGCAGATGAAGCACTAAAATATATTGTTTTGGTTCCCATCTATTTTTTAAAAGTTCATTTTTAGAAGTATAAAACACGCTTCCTTGACCTTTATCAAACAGAAGAACTATGTGGAGCTCAGCTAATTTCTTAAAGTGTGCTGAGTGAATCCCCTGGGCTAGAACTGAAAAGTAAACACTACGTTGGCCCTGCTCTGACAACGAGGCAAAGAGATAAAGCTGCCCAATACTGAATGTTAATTACCTCCTTGATAGTCTGACTATAGCCATTATGGTGCTAAAAAAAGAAAATATTCATAAAAGTAATTGGACATATTATATAAACTGACATTCATCTCCCTTTATCATAGTTCAGTGAACACTGCATTCTCTGGCTCTTCTGTTGTTTAAATTCTCCCAGGTATATAAGAAGCGTGCAACAAATAAGCCATTTATGTAATTTCACCAGAGGTTTGAAAATATTGTCCTGCCATTTAAGGTTGCTGCAAATGAATGCTCGAGTTGCTTAATTCCATGCGTATGTGTGTGTTACATAATTTTTTGAGAGCCACGAGATCCATAGTGGCCTTGTACACTAATCAAGTTTCCCCCCCACATAATGTATGTGCTACTGCCCTTAGTCAAGATTCTGAGAGATCTGTACAGGAATGTTTAAAGATATGTGTTAGTTGTGGAACACTCTATAGCCCTTTCTTGCTGGAAAGTAAAGAATGCATGCAGAAAGTACATTTCTTCCCTCAGGGGTGGGTGTCAGCTCTGTGTCAGCTCTTTCTCTATTGAGAAAAGCACCTGAGCATGAGTTATAAAGCACTCATTATAACAATGGACTGTGATTTTTCTTAAATCACCTTTTTTGGAGTAAGGGAGCAAAAGCTACTGTTTGCTATATGAAGTACTGCAAAGATTTCTGCTCTTTTAAAGCTAAATGCGGATGTAGTGTACTTTTGCCCAATTATAATCAGCAAACTGTAATAAACTATTAACAAGAAGCTTGGCAGATACTTCAGTCTTTGGGAAACATGATTGATTTATGAGTTTATGAAAAACACTGAAATATGATGGATTTTTGAAAAAAAAGGAATTTGGTGCTTTGGAAGGCAGTGCTGATGACTGATTTAATGAAAATCACATTGCAGTCAAAGTGGCAGGAGTTCCTTCAAGGGATTATATTGAAACAAGATAGGATAATATCTTAATAAAACCACTACCAAATGGTTATATTGAGAATTCCCACATGTGTAATATAAATGCACATAAAAATCTGTCTGCCAAACATCAAAATGTATTGGTTTTTACTCCAGAAAAAATTAATCTTTAAACTTTAAAAAAAACATTGAGACAGTTCTCAAAAACGTTTCTGTGCTTTCTAAAGAAAAAGAGCTATACCAATGACATGTAGGCTGGAGCGGGCTGCTGAGGATGAAGGGTTTTTTTGCTCTTTTACTGCCTTCCTTTGAAATTAATCATGGTGAACAACCCTTCTGTCCTCTCCTGGGACAGCTAACAATTCCTTCTAGGTGAGGAGCTTGTGAAGTCCGTGGATCATTTCAACTCTTTGAAACTGGTAAACGTAGAAGAAAGGATGTTCTCTGGAATATGTCCACAGCTATCTCTTTCAGCAAGACTAAATCACCATGTAAATAGAATGGAATGCTGTGATCCAGACCCCAGAAACCATAGGTTTCACGCATGTTTACCTGCTGGGAAGACCTCTAGAGGCTGTCCCAAGATACTGACTGGTGGGACCCCCTGAGAGGTATGGCTCAAATTGCAAATGCTGAGGAGCCATAACAACAATGCGGTGAACAGTAGTATCACAGTGTCACTGACGTGATGAAAAGGGACTTACAGCAGCAGGCCAGAAAAGTGGTAGCAGCTGTGAAATGAATGACACAAAGGCAAGGCAGAATCCTGTTAACTGGATTCTGTACTTTCTTGAGAAGCAAAGCCTGACTAGGATTAATTATGGCCCCTGGACTTGGCTGTTAGAGATTCAGCCAAGCCAAGGTGGCCAGCTCTGAAGAAGAGATACCTGAAGCCTCCTAAAGGTAAGTCATGGGGGTAATTTTTACACCCCTTTTCTTATTTGTAGGTACCTCTTCTGGGTATATCACCTCTGTTGTTCCTAACTTGTCCGTTGCAGGGACTTTAGGATTCTTCTTCTTTGGTTCATGTATATAAGGGCACAAGAATGCAAGCTTCCTCTTTACATTTTCTCTCCAGTAACTGCCTCTCCAAACAGTAAGTTTTTTCAGTAGCATTTGTTGTATTGTAAGAATGACAGGATCTCGTGTGAGACTAAACCATCATGCAATTTAGAGGGCTTTGAGGGGGCACAGTTGTCATGTGTCTTTGATTGAAATGTGCAAATGGCAAGAACCATCTTAGAAGAGGCATTTCCCCCTCCTCTTTTTCTCAGGGAGGAGGGAATGCCTCTTCTAAAATGATGCCTGCTATGATAAATACATGTATTAAATAAAAGCAAAGTCGGTCTGCTTGCTGCTTCAGAAATGCTGGTTGTGCTCACATGTAAATTGTATTGCTAAAAACATGTGGATTTTGTGATTGTAACAATTTGAGGAAAAAACCAGCTGAAGTATAGAACAGAGAGAGCATACCTAGCCTCCTGTGGCAAGGATTTCCACAGCCTGACAACGGCCACCAAAAAGGCCCTTTTTCACTACTATTACTACTACTGTTGCTACTACTCCTATTGCACCACCCAGAATCTTGTGAAAACGTGGAAGGCAAAAGCAACACAAATGCTTCTCCCACCTCTTTTGAGTTCTCTTTCGTGTTAGGTATCACACACTAGTTGCGAAATTGGGAGCACAGCCAGTTGCATAGCTGGTTGTGCAATGGACAACCTGCCAGAGAGGAAAAACACACAATTGCTCTTTATCATACCTAACATTTTTAATATGTTGCTAATTCTTCTTTAATGTTTAAATAATTTACTTTTTAAAGTTTTTAATAGTGTGTTTTTAACAATGTAAGGCACCTTGGATCCTTTTTTAGGAGAAAGGTGGAGTACAAATATTTCAAATAAATAAATAATACATTTGTTGCTGTTGCAGAAGATGACATGCAGCAGATTACAGTGGGTCTTCAGGGATATGGGTGTGGGTGTGGGCAGTCTGGCATCTTTCCTTGGGACTAACACCACCCAATCCGCCAGCGTTATGTTGGTGTTGTGTAACACTGGTGTCTTCAGTACAAAGAAACAAAAAATCTTTTTTTTCTGAGCTTCCTAATTTGCAAGTGTCTTCTGTTACCAAATTCTGTTTTCCACTTCCAGCTAAATGTGTGTAGGATTGGAATCAATTGATAGTGGCGAAAACTGAAGCACATGGTTAACTCTTTCACTGAAACCAGTGGGAATAAAGGCCAGCTTCTGCTCTTCATTGTGTGTATTCATTCCGCTCCACAATGCTCCCTTATATTACTGCAATTTCTTGGCCACGCTGTGTCAGAGGCCTTTGCTCAGGAATGACAGGCTGAGCTATTTTCAAAGGCATTACTTAACTGGGAACAGGTATAATTTAGGCATCTTTATGGATATCTGATTTCTTATGAATTTTTCAGTAGGTGATAAAATGAGGTAATGTGTAATGGAGAGAGGAAGCTGTGATGTTTGTTAATTCTCCTTAAATAGTAATAATGGTAAAACTCTAAATTATAATTGCTGCTATTTCTGTGTAAGTAAATAATATACCCAAGGGAAGAACTAAACTATCATTTGACAGGGGGGAAAACCAATTTATCTGGACAAAATCACAGCATTAGAAATAACTTTCTGAGTCCCCTCCCCTTGCTCAAGCTCTGTTTTGTTTTTTTGTAAACCACAGTTGTTAACTCTGGTTTGGGATGAGCTAGTCTTTCATTTGAAGTCCTTTTAGCTGAGTGGAATGGAGTCTGCAAAGAGTCTAACAATAATAAAAGGGAGGTAATGGGCCCATTGTGATTCATTTTCTAAATATTCTAATGTGTTTTTTTGTTTTGTTTTTACTATCTGTTTACTACCTCGAAATCTAAGGCCTTGGGATCGACATTGAAATCGACACCAACATCGAAGCCGCCCTCTACATCCAAGCATTCCAAATCCCAAAAACCAAAGAAATCTTCTCTTGATTCTCAGACTGCTAAACAACCACCGCCTTGATCTGCAACTGACAAGACCACTTCCCATCCAAGATCAGCCAACTGTATGCCTAGACTCTCCTTCTGTGGATGATGACTCTATCCCCCCACCATCTGGTCAACCACCTTCTCCTCTACTTGCCCAGTCTCCAGAATGTGCTAATACCTCGGCTGAGGTAACAGTGATTCCGTAATCGGCCTATTCGAGCCCCAAATCTATGGGTTGCTCTGTCCCCGCTTTTGAATCGGATTCAGCGTTTGCTTTAGCTGATCCATTGCCTCCACATAAATGGTCTTGGAAAACACCATACACCGGAGACTGATGCCGAACATGCACAACCTCCGATATCAACGGGGTTGATGGCATCACATGACGCTCAGGCTCGCTACCGTCATCCGAAGTGAGTTACCTTATATGAGCCTCCAACCTATTATGAGCCTCCGCCCAAACGATATCGACACCGCTCATATTGATATTGGCAATCCGATACCGGTCTCTACACCAAAACATGCTCGGTACGCTTACTATTACCCATCCAATTCCTCAGAGTCACCGTCTCCTCCTCGATACCATCCAAGAGCCCCTTCTGAGGATGGCACCATACCTCCTCCTCCAGTACCGAAGCCCTCTAAAACGTCTTGTAAGAGGAGTCATCTTTTCGAGCCTTTCACTGCTCAACCAGCTACGGTACCGAAGCAATCTCATCCATCGATTTCGGCTACATCACAGGATGCTGAACCCGCTACAGTCTCACATGTCCGCTCTTCTCTCCAAGTCACTACCACCTATACTGGACCTTCGCCTACTCCTCTCGATGCGACCCATGCTCACCAACTCAAGTGACCTACGTCTCACCCGTCCGCTCATTCTTTACCCTCCAAACACGGTACCAGCAAGCCTAAATGCTACCCACCTTCATCTCCACAAGATGTTCTGCCTCATACTTCTGGCTCTCCATACAGACAATGCTCTCCACCATCAGGTCACCAACCCTGCTCATCTCCACAACTCTCCGACTCCAAAACTTCTGACTCCTCACCACCACAGGAGTCTCCGCCTAATCTACCGACACCTGATTCAGACATGGCTGATAACAATCCTCCATCTCCATCAGACGATTTCTCTTATTCACAGCGCATACTCCGTATAGCTAAGGTCATGGACCTCGATGTCCAACAACCTGTTCTGACAGAATCTGGCAAGGTATATGAAGACATCAACCAAGATCAAACCCCTCCACTCCGTATGGGGTTTATCCCATCTCTTCTTAAACTAATCAAACAACCATGGTCGAAACCCTCCTCAGTAGTGCAAATTTCCAGGCGGGTCAAGAACTTATATAAAACACATGGAGATAATTCCGCCTTCCTCTCTAAACATCTACCTCCTATCTCTGTCATTGTCGATGCCACACAAAATAGAGCTTGCAACTGTCCTAATGCGACTCCCAACAACAAGGAGGGCAGGAAGCTCGACATCATCAGTCAAAGAGTTTATTCTCTTGCCTCTTTCACACTACATGCTGCCAACTATCTAGCAGCTATGGGTGTGTGAAGGAGAAGTAGAGAGGAGAAAGAGAGATGAGAGTGCACCGTCTCCCCAAGTGATAGTGTCACAGAAAGAGGTAGAGAGAAAAGAAACAGAAGGATCAATTGTAAATGAAAAGGAGGAGAAAGAAGCAAAGGTGGAAGTTTGCCTAGTGGAAGAGGACAAGGGAAAGGAAGGGGAGGAGTGTCACATTTCCGGGGGTTTTAACAGGCAAAAGTCCAATAAACCAGTCCAATATCAGAAATCCAGAAGATGCCAAGCAGATACCAAAATGCCAGAGCCAAAACACAAACCATAGTCAGAAGTCAGAGTCCAAAACCAAGGGTCCAGAAAACAAGGTCCAAGATGAGCAGGAGTGTGGATGCGAGCCAGGGTGTTGACTTGTTGCTTCCACAAGCTTGCAAGCTTCTGGGTGCAGATTTTATAGCAACAGCAGTCATCTAAACAGCTCATCCTGCTAAAACTCAGGGCTGGTCGACCTGATGTTCTTATGGGAAGCATTCATGCGGGCTTCGGATCTTCGTGTCATGAGTCCTTGCCGAAGATTCTCCCTTACTCTGGCTACTGGGGGAGGAGAATCTGGTGGTGATTCAGCTGCCTGCGATTCTGATTGCCCAGCATTCTCCTCAGCTGTAATTAACCCCTCAGATTCCAGATCTTCGGCTGAACTCATGACACTATCCCCCTCCTCAGGGCTCCCCCCTTCAGATGGGCCGGGTCGATCAGGATAGGAGGCATGGAACTGTTGTACCAGGTCGGGGGGGGTGTAAGTTACTTGCGGGTTCCCATGATCGATCCTCAGGGCCGTAGCCCTCCCAGTCCACGAGGTACTGAAGGCCTCCCCGGTGGATTCGGGAGTCTAGGATCTGACGAACCTCGTATTCTTCCTCGCCATCAACCAAAACGGGTTGAGGTGGAGCCAGAGGTGGAGGTCGGGCAGGGTCCGGTGCCGCAACAGGAACAAGGAGGGACTGATGGAAAACTGGGTGAATACGGAGAGTGACTGGGAGTTGTAACCGAAAAGTAACAGGGTTGATTTGATCTGTGATTAAATAAGGCCCCACAAACAGAGGGTCCAACTTGCGGGACCAGCCAGGTCGGCGGAGATAACAGGTGGAAAGCCAGACCTGGTCTCCTGGTTTCACAGGTGGCCCTTCTTGCCGTTTTCTGTCGGCCGCTATCTTATAGGCATCCTTAGCTTGCTGAAGCTGCTCTCGGAGTAGGTCTTGGAGAGCCTGCAACTCGTGTACGTGAGCATCAGCAGCAGGAACTACAGTTGACGGCAGGACAGCCAGGGAAAAACGAGGGTGGTACCCATAGGTGGCTGCAAATGGGGTCTGTTTTGTGGATGAGTGTATGGCGTTATTGTAGGCGAATTCAGCCAGGGGTAGCAGGGTAGCCCAATCATCTTGCTGATAGCAGGTATAACAACGGAGATATTGCTCAAGAGTGGCGTTAGTACGCTCAGTCTGTCCATCTGTTTGGGGATGATACGCCGACGACAAGTGCACTTGGGTACCCAAACTGGTGTGTAAAGCTTGCCAGAACCGGGAGGTGAATTGGGAACCACGATCGGAAATTGAGTGTGTCGGGAGCCCGTGTAGATGGAAAACATGGTGAAGATAGAGCTGGGCTGTTTCAGGAGCTGTGGGAGGCTTGGAACACGGGACAAAATGAGCCATCTTGGTGAACAGGTCCACTATTACCAGAACACAGGTATACCCTTGTGATCGTGGGAGATCCGTGATGAAGTCTAGAGATACTGTGTCCCAAGGGCCGGCTGGTACGGGCAATGGTTGTAGCAGCCCTGGAGGTTTGGTGGGTACGTCCTTGGCTCGACGACAAACCTCGCAGGAATCAACATAACGGGCGACGTCAGCTCGAACCCAGGGCCACCAGAATTCCCGTGTGAGTAAGTGCAGAGTTTTGTACTGACCAAAGTGTCCTGCAGGAGGGGAATCATGGGTCAGATAGAGCACATTGGTTCGGAGGGGCCCTGGAGGAACATACAGGTGTCCACGGTGTAATAGGAGACCCTGGTGGTTAGTAAAGTCTCCGGCAGGGCCCTTTTGGAGTTCCTGCAAGCGTTGCTTGGCCCAGGGATCTTGAGCTTGGGTGGTCCGAATTTCTTCAGCCAGGGACAAGTGAGTTGTAGTGGCTGCGAAAACTGAAGGGGATAGGATAGGTGTAGTCGGAGACTCTTCAGAGGTTGGAACAGCGTATTCTGGTTTGCGGGACAAGGCATCGGCTTTCTGATTCTGAGTATGTGGGATGTAGGTAATGCGGAAGTCAAACCGGGAGAAGAAGAGACACCACCGGATCTGGCGTTGATTAAGGTGTCAGGCTGTCTGCAAGTGTTCCAGATTCCAGTGGTCCGTCAAAACTTGGACAGGGTGATGGGCCCCTTCAAGGTAATGCCTCCAGACCTCGAAAGTGGTTTTGATGGCCAAGAGTTCCCGCTCCCAGATGGTGTAGTTGCGTTCTGGGGGTGTGAACTGCCGGGAGTAGAAAGCGCAGGGCTGCAGTGGCTGTGAGGGGTCCTCCCGCTGGGACAGCACTGCACCCAGAGCGACACTGGAGGCATCCGTCTCCACAGTAAACGGTAGTCAGGGGTGCGGATAGCGCAGAATTGGCTTGGTGGTAAAGTGGGTTTTTAGTGTGGTGAAAGCATGGTCTGCCTCTGGAGTCCAAAGAAACGGCTCTTTGGGCCGGAGGAGGCGGGTCAGCGGCGTGGTTATGTCCGCGTAGGCTGATATGAACTGGCGGTAATAGTTCACGAAGCCGAGAAACCGCTGCACATCCTTACGGTTCCAGGGCTTCTGCCAGGTCAGAACCGACTCTATTTTCTTTGGGTCCATCTGGATCCCTTGGGGAGATACAATGTGACCTAGGAACTCGACTTCCTGCAAGTTGAAGTCACACTTCTCCAGCTTGGCATAGAGTCGGTGGTCTCGTAATCGTTGTAAGACCTGATGAACGTGTTCCGTGTGCCGAGCGGGGTCTTGGGAGTAAATCAAAATGTCATCCAGATAGATGATCACAAAGCGATCAAGCAGGTCCCGAAAGATGACGTTCATGAACCGCTGGAACACAGGCGGAGCGTTGGTTAGACCGAAAGGCATGACCAGGTATTCATGTTGGCCATAGCGAGTTCCGAAAGCTGTCTTCCACTCATCGCCAGCATGGATTCGCACCAAATTATAGGCGCCACAGAGGTCCAACTTGGTATAAATACGTGCCCCCTTAAGGCGATCCAGGAGCTCGCTGATCAATGGCAGGGGGTAAAGGTCCCGAATGGTTATTCTATTCAAGGCCCGGTAATCATTGCAGGGGCGGAGCTCTCCGCCCTTCTTCTTAACAAAGATAACGGGTGCAGACAGGGGTGACGTGGACGGCCGGATGAATCCCCGTTTCAGGTTTTTATCAAGAAAGGCCCACAAGGCCGCGAGTTCTGGTTCAGACATAGGGTAGATCCGTGCCACAGGAAGGGGTGCCTCAGGCACCAAATTAATAGCACAATCGTAGGGTCGATGCGGGGGTAGCTGGTCAGCCCCCTTCTCAAAGACATCAGCAAAGTCCTTGTATTCCAAGGGTATCATGGGACTATCTGTTGACCCTGCTGCAGCCAAGATAGCCAGTGGACCCAGATGCAGACACGGGTCCCTGAAACGTAACTTCCCTTGTGCCCAGTCCATTAGGGGGTTATGTGTTCGGAGCCAGGAAAGTCCCAGAATGAGCGGGAAACGGCGCATGCGTGCAACGTTGAATTGTAGTTGCTCCTGATGGTGTTGGACCTGGAGAATGATCGGATCGGTTTCCTGGGTCACTGGGCCGGAGCGGAGGAGATGCCCGTCTATGGACTCAACTAGGGTCGGGGTCTCTTTATCCTGTACGGGGATCCGGTGCTGTTTCACAAAGGCCGTGTCAATGAAACAGCGGTCGGCTCCAGAATCGACCATGGCATAAATAAACAGCCAGCGTCCATCTGGCAAGCAAAGTTTCACTGGTACGAGGAATGGACCCGGGATGTTAACATAGGGTTCAGGGGACCCAGCTAAGTGCCCCACGTCTGGGGGTCCACTCAGACATGGGGCAAATCTTTTACTGACGGTGGTAGTGCGTAGCTGGGGTTACGCTGCTTAACCAAGCAGCCGGAAGTGAAGTGTCCTGCTCCCCCGCAGTACAGGCAGAGATTCTGGGAGCGGTGCCGTGTTTTTTCCTCAGGGGTGAGGCGTGGCCGAGCAGCCCCTAACTGCATGGGCTCAGAATCCTCTTGTCTAGTGTTGGTGGGCGCCGGGGGTGGCTGCGAGGGACGGGAACTGCCCTGTGCTAGGCGTCGGCTCTCCAGGCGGCCATCAATGCGAAGGCATAGAGTGATTAGTTCTTGCAGCGTATTGGGTCGATCTACACGTGCCAGCTCATCTAGGATCCCATCAGCCAACCCCTCCATATATTGGTCCATGAGAGCTGCCTCGTTCCAGAGCAAGCCTTGAGCCAAGAGTCTGAACTCAGTGGAATACTGAGAAACTGAACCCTTACCCTGTTTCAGGGTCTGAATTTTCCTATTGGCAGTAGCAGCTTGCAAGGGATTAGCAAAAGCTGCTGAAATATGGTCTAAAAAACCCTGGTAATTGGTTAACAGGGGTCAAGGAGTAGAGGAGTAGCCCATTTAGCTGCCTGTCCCTTGAGAAGGCTGACTATGAAGCATACCTTGGTTTTGTCCGTGGGAAAGTCTGGCACGCAGCTCAATATACAGTTTACACTGTGCCAGGAATGCTGGAAACTCCTCCACCTTTCATCCAAACTTTTCTGGAGGAAGCACAGGGCACTTGACCTGGGCAGCAGCAGCGTTGGCCTGGGATTGCAGTTGTTGCTGCTGAAGCTGTGCCACCGTTTGTGTAAGAAACTGCACCTGAGTAAGCACAGCATTCAGCTGACCAGAACCTTCGCTTGCTTCTCCCTCCATCTTATGGAGAGAGTGTGTTGGGGTGGAAGCAATCTGTCACGTTTCCGGGGGTTTTAACAGGCAAAAGTCCAATAAACCAGTCCAATATCAGAAATCCAGAAGATGCCAAGCAGATACCAAAATGCCAGAGCCAAAACACAAACCGTAGTCAGAAGTCAGAGTTCAAAGCCAAGGATCCAGAAAACAAGGTCCAAGATGAGCAGGAGCGCGGATGTGAGCCAGGGTGTTGACTTGTTGCTTCCACAAGCTTGCAAGCTTCTGGGTGCAGATTTTATAGCAACAGCAGTCATCTAAACAGCTCATCCTGCTAAAACTCAGGGCTGGTCGACCTGATGTTCTTATGGGAAGCATTCATGCGGGCTTCGGATCTTCGTGTCATGAGTCCTTGCCGAAGCTTCTCCCTTACTCTGGCTACTGGGGGAGGAGAATCTGGTGGTGATTCAGCTGCCTGCGATTCTGATTGCCCAGCATTCTCAGCTGTAATTAACTCCTCAGATTCCAGATCTTCTTCGGCTGAACTCATGACAAGAAGTTAACTTTGCCAGTGTGGGAGTAGAATATAAAAGAAGGGGAAGAAGGGAGAGTGTTCTATGTGCCACGGGAAGGGATAAGAAAGGAGGGAGAATCTACTTATAAAAAAGCACGAGAGTTATTGGAGGATTTCCCCAACCTTAAAGTGGGTGGATTATTACCCGACCCGGACCTCAAAGAAAAGAAGGTGACAATAACCGAAACGCAAGAATGGACAGTGGTAGTTTTCCCGAGAGGGCAAGGTCTTTGGAGGAGGGTGATCCAACCCGATGCAACATACAATCAACCACCGTGCGAGGGGGATTGGGCTCGACATCCTTGTTGCAGCATCCTTGTGCTGTGAGGAGCGCTCTGCTGAGGAAGCCTACAGACAAAGAACGGTTCAGGCCAGCCCCGCAATAGACTCTCCAGAATTCCCTTTGGGAATGTTATCATCTCCTTATGAACAGTTACCGAATTTGAGTTGTTTTGACCCTGTTGAGGTTATCGTTGAATCTCCAAATGTTAAACCAAATAAATTTAATTGTTCAAATGACTGCTCTTAGTTATTTCCCACCAAAAAAGAGGAACTGCTTCAAATGAACCCTATCACAGGGTGCCTACCACCAGCATCTCCCTTCCAGCTCTACAGTTGGCACCTGACGAATATAAAGCCCATGGCCTCGCTTTCCACCAAGAGGCCATGGCCCTAGCCCGTCAGGAGTGCATTACTGCATGCCATGTCATTGAGGCTGCTTCAAAACACATGGCCACTGCTGTCACTCTTCGCAGACATGAATGGCTTCGTTCAGCCCATATTTCTGAAGACTCACGCTTACGGATTGAGGACTTACCATTTGATGGTGTCGGTCTCTTCGACAACAAAACGGATGAGATCTTAGACAACCTGCAAAAAATGAGGAAAACAGCACACTCATACAATACTCAACAATATTCTTGACCCCAGCGATACCAATGGCGCTGCGCCGTTCTTACCCTTATCAACAATACAAACCTTTTCCTGATAGACAAAGGTACTTACCACAATCTTCTTCCTTCCAACCTTGACACGCCAAACAATGACAATGCCCCAGGCAATCTTTCAGGCGCCCTGACAAGAAAACAAAACAGAGTCTTTGACTTTCCTCTCACCCAGATCCGCCTACTCCATACCTTCCCACTCAACACCACCTGCCTTGCAGCCCACTTTCCATCTTGGGCCTCTATCACCACCGACTCCTGGGTTCTCGCTATTGTCGCCACCAGTTATGCGATAGAATTTTCTCTAACACCACCAGCAAGGATAGTTTTGACCACCCCGTCAAATATTCTGAAGCAGGAGATTCAATCCCTTCTACTAAAAGATGTCATCACTCCTGTTGCCCCACAAGACGACGACCCCAGATTCTTCTCCCGCTACTTCACTGTCCCAAAAAGAGACGGAGGTCTCTGTCCCATCCTCAACCTCCTCAACCTCAATTATTATATCATTCAGAAACACTTCTGTATGGTAACACTAGAACGCATTCTACCCATCCTTCAGGAAGGTGAATGGTTTGCTGTAATCCACCTAAGAGATGCCTATTTTCACATTACCATCCGTCAAGATCACTGCAAATTTCTCAGATTCTCTCTCGGAGACAGAGAGAATTCCATTTTGTGGCTTTCTACTGCCCCACAGGTTTTCACAAAATGCATGGCCCCCATAGCAGCTCATCTCCACATGCAAGGAGTTTCCATTTTCCCATACATAGACGATTGGCTACTGGTAGCTCCTTCCCGATCACAGGCTCTGCACGACATAGACCTAACTCTATCACTTCTGGCAGATCTGGGCATGAGAGTCAACAGGGACAAATCCATACTGATGCCTTCTCAAAGAGTTACCTACATAGGCGCCGTTCTGGACTCACGAAAGGCAAGAGCCTTCCTCCCTTAAGAGCGAGCAACAAAGTTCCATTCATTTCTTCAACACTTCCAACTTCATGCACTTGTCACCGCACATCAAATTCAATGCCTTCTAGGCCTCATTGCCTCCACCACGTCGGTCATACAACATGCCCGATTAAAAATGTGTTCACTTCAGGCATGGTACCTATCTCTTTTCGATCCAATGTCCGACCCACCTACCAAACTACTCCGGGTCACACCAGAACGTGCAGCCCAGCTACTCTGGTGGGACACACCAGCCAACCTCTTCATCGGCAGGCCCTTCAACTCACTATTCAAGTCACCACTGATGCCAGCACCATCAGGTGGGGAGCCCACTGCAATGGCCTCCACGTACATGCTCAATGGTCTTGTTTCAAGAGGTGTCTTCATATCAACGATCTCGAACTACTTTCCATTTTCAAAGCCTTCTGCGCTTTCGAACCTCTCATTACCGGCACAGCCGTGCAGGTAACCACAACACTCTTCTATGTCAACAAACAAGGAGGCACTAATTCCATCTCCTCCTATACCTTGCCGTCCAACTATGGGAGTGGTGTTTTGAACGCCATGTCTATCCAGTCACAGTTCAAATCGCCACTCACCACAACTAACTGGTGGATGCGCTCAGCAGACTTCACACTCAGATGCACAAATGGACTCTCAATTACTGTTTTCCTGCGATCTCTGAAGCCCCTTAAGGTATATATCTCCGCCATTGTGGCGTATCAACCAAAGGACTCAGATGCTGCCATGCTATTCAGGCATCCCACTCTGAAACAATTCCTCAGAGGCATATCCAATATGCGCCCATCCTGTCCCTCCCTCCCGCCACAATGGTCGTTACACACCGTCCTACGCCATCTCATACTGCCTCCCTTTGAACCTCTTGTGACTACGTCAGAACGTTTCCTCTCCTTTAAGACCTTGTTTTTGGTCGCTATTACCTCTGCTCGCAGAGCTTCCAAACTCGCTGCTCTCCGAGTCGACCCACCGTTCCTTCAATTCCACCCTGACAAAGTTACTCTTTATCCAGATGTATTTTTCTCCCAAAGGTTGTCTCTGATTTTCACCTTAAACAACCCATTATTTTACCTACTTTTTTTCCATCACCGGCTAGTGACCTGGAACGATCCTTACACTTACTGGACGTTCGAAGGGCTCTGGCGTTCTATATTTCTAGAACTTCTTCCTTCCGCAAGTCTAAGAGACTCTTTGTCACCCCTTATTTACCTCATAGGGGTGCCCATGTCTCTTCTCAAACCATCTCTCGATGGATTGTGACAACGATACGCCTGGCATACCAGCTCGCTCGCAAGCCTCTGCCGTCATCCATTACGGCACACTCCACAAGAGCTGTTTCTACCTCCACAGCTTTCTTGAAAGGCATACCTCTCCCTGACATCTGTAAGGCTGCTACCTGGGCAACTCCATCTACCTTTGCCACACATTACCGTCTTGATGTCAGAGCCAAGACGGATGCGGCCTTCGGCAGAGCTGTACTGTCATCTATCCTTCCGTGACGTCCCTCCTCCGGTAAGTCAGCTTGTTAATCACCCTATAGTGTGCATTCACAGAGACCACAAAGAAGAAAGAGAGGTTACTTACCTGTAACTCTGGTTCTTCGAGTGGTCATCTGTGAATTCACACTTCCCACCCGTCGTCCCCCTCTGTCCGTCACATCTGTTTCATTTGATACAGTGGTGGGCTGTTCTTAGGAGCAGGTAATTGCCAGGACGGGTGGACCACGTGTACTAGGGGGGCGGTCCTGGCAAACGAGTGATAAAGCTCTAGAATATTCCGGAAACCTTTGCGCAAGCGCAGATTAAACCCTATAGTGTGAATTCACAGATGACCACTTGAAGAACCAGAGTTACAGGTAAGTAACCTCTCTTTCCCATTAGTGCTGCTTCCTTTGAACAAGTCTGCTTCAGAGAGCAGGTTGTTGAGCAACATTTTCTCTCTTTTCTTCTTCTGTATTTTCTTGACTGAGATATTCGAAGCACTTAAGGAGCATCCATTTGCTTGACTTCAGTGGTTGAGCAACAGAAAGATCTACTTGAAAAGTCACTTATTAAAACACTACACTTTAAAAAGTCACTTATTAAAACACTACACTGCATGGTTGTGAAAATTATTCTTTCCTGCTACACCCACTTCCAGTGGGCGTTTAATTGATCTGGTATCACATGATCATTTAAAACATTAGCAGGAAATTACAAAGTCAAAGGTAAGCATTTGATGTAATCAGAGTATATAAATAACCCTATGGCATGGACACATAACACAGCTGGAAGCTACTGAGTCGAGATCTGTGACCCACGTTTCAGGTTGTCAAGGATAATTTCCACACGGAGGCAGAACAAGGCCTATGATAATCAGCAGCCATATTTTACAGGTGTGCAAAATGCTGAATCATGCAGTCTGGGATGATGCAATGTCCACACTGATTGGCTGTATGTAAATGTGCATGTGTATAACTGTGTGGACATGTGGAGAGGATGTACTGATCTCTTCTAATGAATGTCATGCTGTCATGCTGCCGGTTTGTACTGCTGAACTTCTGTATATACTGTAAATACACTTGGTGTTGGAAGAAGCTGTCTTTGTCTGTGTGAATCAATTGGACTGCCTGGACTGGGACAAAAACTCTGCTAACTTACACCAACAAGGGGTTATGGGGCCAGCACACTTCCGCTGCACCAGAGAAGCCGGTGAGTGCCAGAGGGTACCACAGAGGCCAGAGGAACCAGTCCAGAAGTGGAGAAAGTCCATAAAGGTGAGCGTCCTGCCATTCAGAGCCCAGGAGGGGTAAAGGACGGAGGACGGAGATAAAAAGGCAGCAAAATGCAGTCAGTTGGGGCAGCAGGAATGGGAGAATTTCCTCTCACAAAGTTAAATGAACAGAACTATCTGACTTGGTCAGTTAAAGCCGAAATGCTGCTAAGAAGGGAGGATTTGTGGAAGATTGTTTCCAATCCCCCCGCTGTCCTGAATGAGGAACAGATAAAGCAAAATGAGAAGGCTTTAACAACAATAGTTCTGTGCTTAGAGGACAGCCAATTAATACACGTGCGTGGACTGACCTCAGCTAGGCAGTGCTGGCAAGCTCTGCACCATGTCTATGTTCGGGACTCTGCTGGCAGCAAAGTTGCTCTGACACAGAAATTATACAGAGCAAGGCTTGACCATGATGGAAGCATGTCAGAACACTTACAGCAGATGAGAAATCTGTTTGTGGAGCTTGAGCAGAGGGGCATGCAGTTCACAGAGAATCACAAAGTGTACGTGATCCTGAGCAGTCTTCCAGAAGACTATGATGTGCTAGTAACAAGCCTTGAATCCATGCCAGAGAGGGACTTAACCCTGGAGTATCTGACAGGCAGATTGTTGGAGGAAGAGGAAAAAAGGAATGAGAGGTCCCAAGTCAGAATGAGAGATGACATCCCACAGCAGAGGAGAGCTGCTTCCAGGAGCAATGGAGAACAGACGGGAAAGGCTCTTGCTGTAAGACGCTGTTTCAAGTGCGGATTGGAAAAGCATTTGCAAAGGAACTGCAGAGAAAAAGAAACTAGCCGGAGAAGCGGAGGCAAGAAGCAAGGGAGGATTTCTCTTGTACAGGCTTCTGATAAGGACTCCAAGGTCAACACCTGGATTCTTGACAGTGGAGCTGTTTGTCATTTAACTCATAAGTCAGATCTGTTTTCTTCCCTAGGTGCTTCAAAACACAGCTATGTGAGCTGGCAAATGGAGAGAAATCATCAGTAATGGGAGAGGGAACAATTTACGTTCCAGGTTTGGAAAGGGAATTACATGGTGTATTGCATGTGCCCAATTTAGACTGTAATATCCTAAGTGCCTCATGTTTGGACAAGGAGGGGTTTACAGTTACATTTGCTGATAGCACATGTGTAATTAAGAAAGGGAACAGGGTGTGTGCCACAGCAAAACTTGAAAATAATTTATATGTACTAAAGGGAAGAACACAAAACAAAGTAACATGCCATAGTCAAAAATGCACCACCACATGACCAGTGTGCTCATTTGATGCACAGGAGACTGGGTCATGCTAATTTTAGGGTGGTGGAAAAAATGCAAAGGATGGCAAAAGGTTTGAAAATGAAACCCTGTAAGAATTTTCTGGATTGCAATGTATGCAAAGTTGCAAAATCAAAGGTCCAAAGAATAAGCAAGGAAAGTAACAGGCAAACACAGAGGCCTTTCCAGTTGGTCCATGCAGATATAATAGGGCCTCTAGCGCCATCTATGGGAGGAGCTAAATATGTTTTAGTCTTGGTCGATGACCACACACGTTTCTCATTCTGCTTTCTCATGAAAAATAAGGCAGAAGTGTTTGATCATTTCAGGGCATGGGTGAACTTTGTGGAAAACGTTATAACCAAAAGGTGGGCCAGTTGCAGACAGATAGAGGGTCTGAATTCATGTCTGGAAAGTTCCAGTCGTGGCTGACAAGATAGGGATACATCACAGAAAAACAAGTCCCTATTTTCCATTTGAGAATGGTATGGCAGAACGCAGGAATGGAGTCCTGCAAACCATGAAAGACGCCCTGTTAGCGGATGCTAACATGGGTAATTTGTACTGGGAGGAGGTGTTTCAGACGGCTAACTACATAGTTAATAGAATTTGGTCTTCTGCCATAGAACAGACCCCATATTTCATGTTATATGACAAAGAACCTTCCCTGCAACATATGAGAGTGTTTGGATGCAGTGCCTGGGTACACATTCCAAAGGAAACAAGGAGAAAAGGGAGACCAAAAGCCAAGAAAATGAGGTTTCTGGGGTATGAAAAAGGGTCTAAAGCATATAGATTCTTAGATGGAAATAGAAATGTGGTTATTTCCAGATCAGCCAATTTCTGTGAACATGAAAATTGGGACAAGGTTCATGCAAACTCAGAAGTGTTCATACCCATAAACAATGGTGAAAAATCTCAGGAAACAGAGGTGGTTCCAAAGCAAGAGGCTGAAGGAAGCTCAAGTCCCAGCAGCTCAGAGGAGGATGATGGGGAATGTAGTGAGGCAGAGAGTCAGCCTGTCATTAAAGAAGAACCAGAGATTCTCAGAAGGTCAGAAAGATCTAACAAAGAAGTACCTCCATCAAGGTTTGGTGTGGGGGAAATAAGAGTTTGTCACGTGTTCCATGAACCTAAGAATTATAAAGAGGTGTTGCTTCTGCCTGAGCCAGAGAAAATGAAATGGCAACAAGCCAAGAGAGAAGAGTTACAATCCATGGAGTGTTTACAGAAACCACATTGCCACCAGAACACAAAGCAATTGGGAGCAAATGGGTTTACAAAATAAAAATGCAGATCAATGGGGGATATAGGTACAAAGCCAGATTTGTGGCCCAGGGATACACACAGAAAAAATGTACACTATGATAAGGAGTTAATATTCTGAGTAGGCATACTTCAAAGCCAACACAAAAACACTGGTTGGGGGTGAAAAGAATATTTAGATATTTAAAAGGTACTGTGACGGATGCCCCACGTCACGCCTGTCACTCATAGCTGGAGATCATTTGCATGAGCCTATGAGAGGACTGGAGAGGCAGAGTTAGAGAGTCAGTTAAGGCAGTTAGAGGGAGAGCGAGTGAAGAGAGGAGGAGAGAAGTTTGCAGAGAGAGAGAGATAGTCAGAGAAAGAGAGAACTGAAACTAATAAAGATAAGCTGGTTAAAGTGAATATATAAAACGAGGTGATTGAATGTGTGGCAGAATATATGATATCTCAACGATTTTGATTCTATGAAATGAATAAAGAACATCTGTGATCCTGAATTACCCTAATACCCTTTAATAAACAAGTTCTGTTGTCGGCAGCCAGTGTCAGACTAGTCTTTTACAGTGTGGATAAAGAAATCCACTGGTGGCAGCGAAGGAAAGAGAGAACGTCACCAGCGTGAGCCCTTTCGTTGAGAAAAACAAGCAGGGGCACGGGGTGAACGTCACAGGTACCCTTGACACATGTTTGTTAATACAACCCTCTAGTGATTTAAAATTAAAGGTTTATGTAGATAGTGATTGGGCCAACGACATAGCTGACAGGAAATCAATATCAGGTTTCACAAAGTTTGCTGAGACATTGGTGGGATGGAAATCAAGGAAGCAAAGTTCTGTTGCCACATCCACTGCTGAGGCAGAGTTTGCTGCTCTTTCAGAAGTTTGTTCAGAGCTAGTGTGGTATAAGCAATTGCTTATAGATCTAAAAATTAAAGTGGATCAGGCCATAACAGTGTTTGAGGACAACACCACATGTATACAGATGGCAACCACAGAAAAAAAGAGAAGTAGAAGCAAACACATTGATATTAAATATCACAATGTTAGAGAGGCAGTAAAAGAAAAACTAATTCAACTGCAGTATTGTGAAACAGAAAAGAATGTAGCAGACATTCTAACTAAACCACTGAGTGTGCAAAGACACAGAGAACTAACTGAAGAGTTGGGAATACGTTCTGCTCAGGTGTAAATTAGGAGGGGTGTCAAGGATAATTTCCACACTGAGGCAGAACAAGGCCTATGATAATCAGCAGCCATATTTTACAGGTGTGCAAAATGCTGAATCATGCAGTCTGGGATGATGCAATGTCCACACTGATTGGCTGTATGTAAATGTGCATGTGTATAACTGTGTGGACATGTGGAGAAGATGTATGGATCTCTTCTAATGAATGTCATACTGTCATGCTGCCGGTTTGTACTGCTGAACTTCTGTATATACTGTAAATACACTTGGTGTTGGAAGAAGCTGTCTTTGTCTGTGTGAATCAATTGGACTGCCTGGACTGGGACAAAAACTCTGCTAACTTACACCAACACAGGTCTTGTCCCCCCCCCCCCCCCCCGGCTATTACTCTTTGCAACCTAAAAAAATGTGCATTTCTGATCATTCATTCTGTGGTCAGTTAGTTAGATTTGTAGCCTGTTCCACAACCTGAAGGCTTTCACTGTTCTAATTTCGAATGGGTGAATTACTCTGAATCTAATTTGTTTTCCTTTCACCTGGACTCATGCCTAAATTCATTCTGTCCGACATTAAATTTGTGAGTTTCTTTTCGTTATCTCCACAATCCTAGGGTTTAGAAAGTATTTTTCCTGTCGCGTGTGTTGAAATGGGGCCACTGAACCCTCTGAAAGGTATAGCTTATAAAAAGAACATATCCCTTCCAGCGATACTGTATAGAGAAAAATGGTTTTCCCTGGGTACAGTTTAAAAATCCTTATACATCAGATGTGCCACCACAAGAGCTTTGTTCGCTGGCCAACTCAGGTGGTTAGTATCCATTTTAAAAAGTGAGGAGGGAAATGTAAGCCCCATCCCACGGAACTCTGTGTAGGGTTTAGACAAAGTACAGATTTTGAAATGGATGCCATTCTAATCTACATGATAGGCCTGGAAATGGACCCTGGTGGAATCCTCTTTGGGATGGAGACCCACCAAATACCTCCCTTCATCCCAAGTATTAATATGTCCAGGACACACTTTTGCTTCAGTAAGTAATGTGGAAAGCAGATTTTGCCCATGAGCTGAACTAGGAGAGGTACATCACTTCCCCATTTTATGAGGCCTTTAGCCAAAGTAAGGTTAATGGGCTCTACTCTCATCACGTTCACCTCCTTCCCACTGTTGTCACTGTCCCCTTCTCTCTCCTTCAGGCTTCATCCACCATCTTCCAGAGGGAAATAATAAGACATAATGGCAGTCACGTCACTGTCCTGTTCTGGCGAGTGAGCAACTTGTTATACATAATTAGGAACAAAACATATTGAGCCATTGCCCTACTAGTGATCCCCTTCCCCAGGGTGGAGAAACTAGATTGGGAGGGTACCATTTCCCCCTCCTGTCTGCCCCTTGTATTTTGATAAAGTCCCACTGCTTATCCCCCTCCCCACTTTGTATCTTTTGGGGGAAAGCCCTGTTTCTGACACAGGGGGCTGTTGTCATCTCGTTTAGCTCCATATGGTGTCCCTGAAGTAATTACATGAAGAACTATTGCTGGGGCAACTGGGTGGGGTTTGCCATAACCCGTTTGCAGCCTCTTTGCAGCTGACCAGTAAAGCGGTAGTTGGTGCATCCGGCTCCACAGAGGAGGCTCCTCTCTCATGCTTGCCAGATGAAAGATGCATCGGTCATCAATGTGATGTACATACCACGTGAGGCTCCAGTTAGCACATGATGCCTTGAGCATAAGTCGGACTTCCCATGTAAGCTGATATTTACTGGTAAAAGCCTGTCAAAAATTAATGTCAAGATTTACAGGCCAGCAGTAAAGCCCCCAAAGCCTGAAATTTTATCTGTTGGCCTTGTAGCTATTAGCTTTGCTGGTTTCATGGTAAGAAGCAGGCCGCAGCCGCAGCTGGACAAGGCTTTTCAGTTCAATGTTTATGTTCCAAAGATCTCATTTATGCAGTCAGTAAATAACTGCGGTGACCAGCTTGCAGTTTTCTATCAACAAACATCATAATGCACGAAGAGCTCAAATACCATGAGCTTTTCCCCCAAATAAGAAAATGTGTTTTTATAATGGTAACAGTCAGTAGCACAGCTTCCCTGAGAGCTTTTCAAAATCCTGCAGAAAAAAAAGCATTTGTTGAAATGTGAAATCCCTATGGACAGATGCAAAATACTGTAAGGGTAGGCTTTTTATTGTGGTGCTTTGTTTTTGCAGAGAAAATTCTACATTAGTCCCTAATCTGTGGCAAAGGAGGTTCTCTCAAGCAAAACTGCAGCAGTAGTGGTTTCTGTTTAGAGATGGCTTTTATTTGCCATTTGGGAATTGCTGAACAATAAAGAGAGATTTGGCTACTCTGCTGTCATTAATAGCTGCGATTCCTTGAGCACCAGCTTACTTGTTCTCAGCCCTTGGCACTATGCTAACAAATCACACCGTCCAGGAACTTCATCTTCTGATTAGTGCATGGGATCCAGGAGGTACAAAGAAGGACCAGAGAGGAGCAGTCATTTGAAACATACAACTGCTTGTGCATCCTACTCTCCTATTTCTCAAGTAGTGGCAAAACAGTGATTTGAAGATGTGACATGCTCTTCCTTTATAATCTGGTTCAAAGACTGCCTGTGTCTGGTCCATGCAAGCTCACCATTTCTCTCCATGAAACACTGTGATGTTTAAATATCCATGTTATATTTCCCTAAGCTTATACTTTTCAAAAAGTTTTAATTTTTTTTTTTAAAAATCTACATTTTGTGAACAAAAGGCCTTTAAGGAAAAATGTTTAGGAGTGACAATCCAGGGTCATATTTTTAAATGTGTGGGTGCTCCATCTCTAATTTTTATGGAAAACCAAGGTGGCCTTTATCACTGAGAAATCTTAGAAGTTATCTATGTCAACAGATGATTCTCACTAGAGACATCCATCTAGTCGTATCAAGAAGCCCTGAATCAACAGTGTGACACAGCAGCTGGAGAAAGTGTCTACAGAGATGTCTCTGGGTCTATATGAGCCACTTTTGTCCTGCCCAGATTGAGACTTTTTTTAAAAATTTAAGGGGGCTCGAACGAATTATAGATTTGGGTAATAAAGATAATTTTTCCTCAGGTGATCTAACCTGCATTTTTCTGTGTGTGCAAAGGACAAAAATGTGGTGCCATCTTGTGGCCAAAAATTTATGATAGGTACCAAAAGTGTTTTACATGACAGTAGTACAACAGAATTGAACACTGCCTGAGAATGGCCCTTGCTTAGCACAGAATGAGGAGCTCCAAACTTGTTAAATTTTAATAGCCGCCAGGATGCCTCGTTATGGTGGACTGTGATCCTGAAATGTGTTAAATATCCAACTAGAAACCAATGGCTTTCCCATTTCATCTACTTGAAGTGGAGGTCAGTAGAGACAAACCTGTAGTGGCTAAACTACTGGACTGTGATGTGATAAGGGTTCAATTCCCTACTCAGTCCAGTGAAGCTCACTAGGAGACCATCAATTTGACTCTTAATTTACCCTACCTCTCAGGATTGTTGTAAGGGTAAAACTGGAAAGAAATCATGACTTTGGAGAAAGAGGAGGCTACAAACGTAATGAATAAACCATCATAAAACGTGCATATGAGCAGTTTGCACCTGGCCAGATGTACTCAGTCTAACTAATACTGAATATATTATGAGGTGTTTTCACTGACCTATTAAAATGTTCATTACATGGTTTTTAAAAATGTTCTTGGTTTGTACAGTGAAATACAAAAACAGTTTATGCAGTTGAAGTCAGAGTTTCTTGTCAGCAACTCTGGGCTAGTTTCATTGTGAAAAAGCAGCAAATATATGGAAAACCACACTGTACATTCTGTTGTGCAGAGTACAGAGTGATAGCACTATGGGTTATTTTTTAAAAATCATTTATGAGAAAACGACATTGAAATACATTCCTCTTGAGACCTTGAGGCAACAACTGTTTGGCTTTATATTGTTATTTGGCGATATGCTGTCAGACTCTCTGTGTTTATGTGTGTGTGTTTGTTCTCATTACATTATATTCACACCATATTTCAGTGTTTTGGACAGAAATTATTACATAAGTACAACACACTATTCACTGTTCAAAAGTGTGACACTTGCATGTTGCTGCATAGCAGATGTTGGTGATGCTGTGTTATCAACTCTTTGTAATGACCCTGTGTAGAACAACATCTTATAAAAAGCCCTATCCTGCAGCTTACTAGCTCAGTTTTAAAGCAAATTAATTTTTTCTGCTTCCCTTATTCTTCAACCAGGACTGGCCCAGCTTATCCACTGGTATGAAATCCTTTTTTTCTGTTCTCCAACATAGAGTTATAAATAGAGATCAACTTCTTACATTCCTTTTGTCCTTTAACCCCCTTCAAAGGATGCTTTTGTACAGTACTTAACTCCTTCCCATCTGTTCTCCACCACTTTGTAGAGCAGTCAGCAAAATCACTCTTTGATTGCTAAGTAATGGATCTGTTACATATAGAAATGATGAAATTATTAACAAAACAAACCTTACACACTCTTGGGTATAGGCAGGGTTTCTGTCCTAAGATTCTGCAGCAGTGTTGCCCATAAAATCCAATTTCCTAGCACTCGCAGCTTTTGTGTGACAACAAAAAACTAACAGCCCTCACGCTTGCAAATACAGGATTCAAAATATGAGCAGTGGCTGGTGAGAAGCTGCCTTATCCCAGCAAAAACTTTGCTCACCAAAACCCTGTAGTTTCTAGAAACAGTAGTTCTGTAACAAAATGAGGTGCAGGTTCCTCCACCCTGACAAAACTGGAAGTAGGCTTCCAGCAACACACATTGATTTTTTTCCCTACTCTTCGCTCATTTGAGCTAGACGAGTAGCCAATATCCATTTGGTGGACATGCTGTTTGCATAACTTGCCATGGCTAATTGCAGCTAATGAGGTGCCGGGGAATGTCTCAGTTGTGTGCCCGGTTACACATCCTTCTATGCAAATAAGATGCACCCTGGCAGCTAATTGATAAACCATGGTTGGCTGAAGCAAGTGATGCAAACCTTATGTGAATACCACTAGGATTCTGGCCAGTACATTCTGTGCTCACTTGCAGCAGTTTTCTCAGGGTCTGCCCAATATCTTTCCTATCAGCTGCTACTGGAAATCCTTCCTGCTGGAGGAACCAGGAACCACTGGGAAGGGGGGAGTTTGGGGCCGTAGTTGCCAGTGGACTCTTAACTTCCATCAGCTCCAGCCAGCTTTACCAAAGATCAGGGATGATGGAAGTTGTAATCCACCATTTCTGGAGGCTCTTGTGTTCCCCATTCCAGCTGAAGGCTGAAGTAGTGCTCTCTACTGGGTGCAAAGGAAATTCTCTACCACCTAGCTGTATCTCTTCATCTAGCCAGTGGTAATGCTGAACAACATTTCTTATGGTTAGAGGGCAAAGAAACAGCTGTCATGGCTGGCAGGCCCAGAATAGACGATGCCAAACTGCCAACAGTCATAGCTGACTTTGCAAAATACATACTTGCAAAATACGAACTTGCACAGCTCACACAGTTTGCAGAATTGTTCTTTTCTGGCAGAAGAAATCAAGTTATTTTGCTCTGGCATGTTTTGTGTTCTTTAATCTGAGAATACAAGGTATAATATAAACAGATTATTTGAAGGTTTTTCTCTTCTAGTCAATTGTGAAGCTGCCATGTGTTTTCTTTGATCACAAAGCTTGTTGTGGGAGTGCTTTTCTCTAGAGCTGGTGTGTGTGCGCAACAAGGGCCCTTCTGCTCTTGGCAGAACTCCCCAACCTCCTAGCCAGTAGCAATCACAGGAAGAGGTCATGGGAATTGCGATGCAGAAACATCTGGAGGGCCCCAGCAGCCAGCTCCTGGTTCCTAAGAATCCCACTTTGATAGACCAAAAGACTTAAGAGAGAAATCTGCCATCCCTTCAGGTGGCAAAAGGACTGTGTACAGATGCATTAAGCACAAGAGGGGACAGATAGTAACATTTTTTATTAAATATTACAGTGGATCAAAAAGTACAAAATATCTTTTGCTTGCTATGTGATTGGGAAACTATTGGCACATAATACAGTATCAAAAGCATTAATACATACAATTTGGAAAACATACAAAAATTGAGTGTTTATAGTTGGCTCAGCTTTTCTTTCTTTCTGGTAGTGTTTAAATTTATTTAACGTGAAAGGTTACTCAATAACCTTTTTATTTTAATTTTCTTAAAAATGGGAAACTATATAATATTACTGGGCCACTTTTTTTCTATATACAAATAATCACCTTACAGAGCATATAACCTACAATAACATGAATCACAAGAATGTATACACTATTTACAGCAAAATAACTTTCCAAACAAAGTATAAACAGCTAGTAGATTATGCTGCCTTTGTTAGATCATATTTAAAACTATGGGGAAGGGAGATACATGTAAAATATCAAATACATTTACAGCAAACACCGGTTAAGTGCTCATGATGATAGTTTCAATACTGCGGACCTCATGTCAGTGAAATTTTTTCCCACTATTAAGCGATAAAAATTGTGAAATGGGGGCAGGCTTGACCATGCTCACGGCCACACAATCTAACCAAGTGCAATAAGGTATAAGCAATATTCCATCTCTCCCTTTAAAGGCACACACCACAAAATATCTCTGGCTTTCCATAGCCACACAGCAGTCTATGAGAGTTTGAGGTTATGAGCACCACTATCCAAGAAAAAAGTGAGATGTGGCTTTGGCCCTGTTGAAATGTTGCAAGAAGGAGGGCAGGAGCATAGGAAGCTGCCTTACATTGAGTCTATTAGACCAAAGGTATCTTGGATCCATCTAGCCCAGCATTGCCAACTGTGCTTGGCAGCAATGGTTTGCCAGAGTTTCAGGCAGGATTCTGTCCTAGCCCTACTTGGAAATTGTATGTATCTATGTATATATTTATTCAATCTATAAACAGCCCAATTACTGCAAGCAATACCATGGCCAGTTTACACAGGGTTAAAAATTCACAAACCCTCAGTACACTACAGAAACCCATGATATTCCCCACTGGTCTCCCACTTACATACTAAACCAGTCCTGACCCTGCTTGGCTTCTGAAATCAGACATGATAATCACACTCAGGGAGGGAGGGCAAGGACTGCTTTCCCTGTGATTGCTCCTACCAGTAGTATCAGTAACACCCAGACCCAAGTTTGGAAAAGTTGCATTCTTTGGACTACAATATGTAGAATCCTCCATCTAGCATGTCCACGGCCAAGCTGGCTGGGAGATTCTAGGAGCCATTCACTTACCCATCCAAAAAGCAAGCATCCCCAGCTCTGCATCCACCCATAACATCCAACCCAGACTACATGCTTGTGTATCAGCCTAGCAATACACCGACCCACAGAGGCGGCATGAACAGATGTTTCTTTGAATATGGGAGCAACAGGGCCAAAATCACAACCAACTATTCCAACATTGTCTGGTCCATCAAGACAAAGATTTTCCTTGGAGTGGCATGACAGAAACCCCAGAAATAGCCACAACCACATTACATGAGATGCTCTATTAAATGGGGCTCTTGCTGGAGCTCAATTTTTGTTGTTGTTTCAAGTCCTGTATATTTAAGGATTTATTATGTAAGCTAGAACTATGTCTTAGCTTTACTTTGGGCTTTGATTAAAATGGTGAACTCCTTTGTCTGTTCTTAACTAGCAAAGTGAGAATTCAGTTGGAAAAGGCATTACCTAACTTTAGTTCAGTCTCCACTCCACATCCATTGTGAACAGTTTCTAACAAGATATTGTATGAAAGAAAAAAATTAAGTCTTGAATCTCATCAGCCTTCAGACTCTTTAATAAATCCTGAACAGAGTGTGTTGGCATTGCAACATTTCTTGGAACTAGTTCTTGGTAAATAGATTTATTACTCTGTTGCCAATTAGATTCCACTGTTTCCTTTACCAGCCTACCAATAACAATGGCTTGATTTCACAAAGAAAAACTTGTGCAATTTCATTCAGTAATAAGGCTCCTTGAACACAAACAAAGCCCCATTTAAGAAACACAACATAGTTATCTGCCAGTGGAAAATTTAATACTCAATAGAAATGGATTTAAAAAAACCACCAAGGTTCTGAAACAATGTCACCACCCCATGGGGGAATGATTATGTCCCTGTTGCTCCCCTTTGCCCTCATCCTGTCCAGTGTAGCATGAGTTTTCTAAAATAAAATTATCTTCCGACTGAACAAAGGAATGGAGAGGGGTCAGGAGATTAATTAATTCTGATGTTTTAGAATGGTTTGAACCATTTCCAAAATGACACAATACAATTTAAACTGGAGCGGTTAAGACTTCACAGGTTATGGTTACCAGATCAAACAGCCTAGGATAAGAGTCATTTTAGGGCTGTGGAATATAGAATAGGTTAGTCCAGCAACCTCACACACAAACACTGAGAGCGGTCCCATTTCTTTCAAAAGTGAATGGAAATTCTACATGCTCAAAGGGGCTTTGCGCAGTGCTACTCTGTCCCATGGAAATGCAGGGGGGAAATGTTACGGCCTGTGCACCTCTGTGAGCAAACGGGAGCTAACTTTGCATGCAGTAAATCATTTAATGAGGAAATAGAGCTGTGCTGTTCCAATCCAAAGGACAATCCTGTTAAAACAAGGAATACGTATCTCTTAATGTAAAAGATACCAGGCAATCCACCGTGCAGATCATCCCAAACAAAGCAGAGATGCATGGCTTTCCCTGGAATACAATACTGGGCACATGATTATGACAATGTTTGCAGGCTCCTATAATCCTGCCAGCTTCCCCTTCCTCTCCCACTTCAATTATTAGATTAATCAGGTTTAGTGCAATCTGAATAACAATGCCCTCTACGGCATCTGATCAACAATGATTGTTTTTTGTTTTGTTTTTTAAATGTCTGGAGTTCAGAAGGGGAAAGAAAAAAAATTGCACTGGCACATTTACGTTCTATATTCTACTAGCCTGCTTATGCATCATCAATATAATTTTACCACAAGAACATAATAGCATTTAATTGAAGAAAACATTGATCTTTAACAGTAGATGTCTATGAGTCTGGGTCCACCCCCCAAGCATTAAATAGGTTACATTATATATTGCAGTTGGCTTCATATCACAGGAAATGTTAATATAGGATGTCTGGCATGCATGCATGGTGTTGTCTTAAGTAGTTTCCATTAGTTTCCAGTAGTTTTAATGATTACCTCATTTGAATTGCAACTGGGATGGTTTCCGAACATAACCAATTTTCACATTATAAAATGCTTCCAGGTTCAGCCTCCCTCTGTAGCTTTCACACGCCTCAAGACTCCCAGCTAAAAAGCCTTCCCAAACAAATCCACCTCATTGCAGAAAGGTAACTGTCCCCTCCCCCCATGGCTTCCACTTAAGGTCATTTCACTCTTAAAATGACATCTTGTAAGTGCAGGATGTGGCTGATCAGAATTTACCTTGTGCCAGCTGCTCACTGGGTTACCACAGCCAGATTGTGTGGCCAATGGCAATGATCCATGGTGTTAAGTTGCAGAGGTAGCCCAGATACATCTGGCTGCCTTTGATGCTTCTTGAATCAGAGGTGGAAACTCAGAACACCAACAAAGGAGTATAAACTCCAGGAATAGACCCAAGTTCAAGATACAGGTAGATTCCAGTCCATGTAAACATGTAAACTGGCATTGTTTCTTAGATTTGAAGAGAGCCAGCAATGTCGAAGCACCTGAAATTCCTCTCCTCTCAAGTAGGAAATGTCCATTGGGCTGGCACAGGATAAGCCAGGAACATGAAACAGAGGCATGAAGGGGTCTTTATCAGGCCTTCAGTGTAGCACCTGATTACAGAAGATCTTTTCCCATTATATACCTCTAAGACATTCACAGACACATTTTGGCACAAGGCATGAATTCCTTAACATTCTTTTTCCCTTGCATGAATAAGTGACAGAGGGCTCAGGTCCTCTTAGGAAGCCATGGGCCACTTGCTCAAAGGCACAAGCAAAGATCTCTTTGAACTAGGAGCAACCGAGGAATTTATTCTTGGCAAATTCTGATATGAACTGACCTGATCGGTACCTGCTGGACAAAACAGGTGGACCAAAATGTGGTTGCCCTTTGGATTCTGCACTTCTTCATGTTTTGTGATAGAGTTCTCTTCTTCAGAAATCTGTATAAAAATGTGTCTTTTACAACCAAATGCATTTAGAAGTGGACTTGAAGAGAAAGGAGACTTAGAAATGCAAACTATATGAAAAAATGCATTCAAAATACATATTTAAATACAGATTTTGGCATGGATTTTTAAAAAATCACTCGTGAAAGAGAATCTTGCTCAGTCCAAAAGAGATTCCCCTTGTTCAAAATAAGTTATGGGCCCTTTTTGCCATAGTTTCAATCCCGTAATGATCGAAGTAACACCCAGCCTGTCTCGGCAAAACATCATTCTTACAGCCAAGTCAGCATGCAGCAGAAACACTCCCCTCAGATTCAACAGGATGCTCAGGTGCAAGTGTCAAAGTTCCACTGTTTAGCAGGACCAAAGAGTCAAAAGTCAAGTACTCTGGTTTAAGTGGCTTGTAGATTAAGCTGCCATTACAATTACTACTAACCCACATGTTTATAAAGAACTTTGCTGGAACAAGGTAAGACATTGTTCCTCCCTCAGGCTGGACTGCAAGGAACTACCAGACAAGGAGAGTAGAAGCAGTGCACAGGTGAGATTGCCCCTCAACTGAGCACTCACATCCTGGCCTGCTGTTTTGCCACCTTCTCTTGCAAAGGAGAGCCATCCTCACGGATCCCCCTCAGGCCACCTTGAACTATCCCTCCGCATTTTGTCTCTTTAAAAAAGGTTGGCATTCTTGAATTAGTTTCACAGCCCACGAGAAGGTTGTTCTAGACTCCAATGTTATTGAATTGCTTGTTGCCCATGCAGTCCTGAGTATGTTCCCTCTATGGAATGCAGGACAGTTTCACAGCGTAGATATGGTAAGTATAATTTCACAGACCATGATACAGGAAAGCCAAATCTCAGCAGCCAATAAAATAGCAAAGTGTGAACAATTAGGAGAGTGTTCAGATAGGTGAAGCGAGGCTCAGCACCTTTCAGGATCAGGTCACTGGAGAAGGAATTGAATGTGGTACTAAAGGGCACCATCACATGATCTACAGTATGCGTCTATCCTCTGGAAAGATTCATTGAATATGTAGGCTTTTGCTTTGTAAACAATGATATTACACCCCCAAAAGCTGCTCTAGAAATATAAGACAAAGAGGAAGAAAAGGAAAAAAGATAACATAAAGATGCATTTTTAAAAGCTCTCAACAGCCAGAGCTTTTTCTGTTACCAAAACAAAGTTGCTGATAAAAAAAAAGACTGTTTAATTTAAGAAAACAAACAGAGCACAGGAATAGTCAAGAATAAGAACTTATAAATTATACAAGTGAACTTGACACTGGTAATTTTGTTTTGTCTTTGAAGTAGGTATGTACAGGCTAATTTAACAGAGTTGCGATAGTGTTAAAAGAAAAATTGACACAGTTTCACTATACATTGCATTGATTTGAACTCTGAAATGACAGGAACCAGAATGGTACCTGAAAAAGTAACTGCCATGGATACATTTGCCTACCTTCTCTTTGATCAGAAACCTGCCTCTTTTTCAATTTGAAATGCTCCAAAACCCAAACACTTGGTGGTGGGCGGGCAAACAGAGACCTTTTTCTCCAAGACAAGGAGAACTTGCCACCTTGTCTGTTCTGACATTTGTTTTCAGAGAGACATGGATCCTTTCAAAAGCCTCTTGTGTGAGGTGAAAAGACCATGGGAGGAGGAAACACAGCAGCCAGAGGAGAAAAGCAAAGCCCAACTAAACCACAGTCTTGTCTCAATCAAAATCTGAAGCATTCCACAAGGAGGGATGTAACCTCTTACTGGTTAATACACATAATTGATTATTTGTTTTGTTTTAAACTTTGCAGGACATCACAGGCTAAAGGAATGTAGTTTATCTGTTGTTTCTGAAGGGAGGATTTACAGTTTTGTGCTCGGATGTACAGAAGATAGCTGAGAAGGTGGGAAAGCAGCCTGAGGATTGAGAGCAGCCAAAGGATAAATGTTGCTGTGCAAAAGGTCACCATATGAATTTCCTACAGGTGTTGCCGCAGCTAAGTGCCTGTAAAGCTGCTGTGAACTGCCTGGGGAGGTAAGGAACTGTCTTTGCACCATGAACGAATGGAGAGCCAAAGGCTGCATTAGAGGAGAAAGCACTGTCTGATTTTTCAAGTACTGCAGAGGATGGGAGTACCCAGCTGGGATGCGGTTGCTCAGGCTACCACACAAAGTCCCAGGGTACAAGCCTGTGAAGATAGGGCTCGAGAGGGGAAATTTGTGGCCCTCCAGCATGCCGCTGGGAGGTAAGCCATGTACTGATTTGCTGCCCTCGGCCTCTGGCTCAAGACCTTTCTCCTTTGTAGGGGCTTCCTTTGGTAACCGCAGGGGCGAGACGGCTCGGACTTTCTTCTCTGAAATGGCTTTGTCCACATCCTCCAGGCTGCGCTTCAGAGGTCGAGCTGCCCCAACAGTTTGAGCGTTGGTTTTATGACTTAGGATGGGATGGACCATGCCTTCCATCTTCCTCAGGTTTGGCTGCTTGCTGGACCTGATGAGAGGGGGCTCTCCATGCTTCTTGGGGGCCAACACAGTCATTGGAGAAACCCGGCAAGCTTTGGGATGACAGTCTACACTCAGTGGCTGGCCACTCAAAACCTGGAACTGGGAGATGCTTTTATTGTCCTGTTGTCCCGCTGAAGTGTGCAAGAGGGAGGAGCCCAGAGCTTTTGAAGCAGTCTGTTTGTGAATACCCTTTGGAAGACTCAGATCTGTAGGCTGGTCATCCGACAAGGCTCCCAGGGGGCTCTTTTTCTCTTGCTGATGCAAAGGGGGGTGATAGGTTAAGTTCCGTTTGTCTTGGTGCTTGTGCTGTGGGAACATTGAAATGTTTTCTGTCTCTCTGTACATGTCTCGAGGGAGGTATTTGGATGTCTGTTCATTATTAAGGTGGTGTTCGGTATGCCTATACAGGCTGTGCAAGTGAGGGGAGGAATAAAAGTCTGCCAAAAAACTGGGCATGTGGGAATGGTGCAGGGCGCGTTTTTCATTCATTCTTTCTTTCATGTCCTGGATTTCTGACTTCAGCGCATAGGATTCTGCCAGAGTGGTCAGGTGCTGTTTCGAAAAATCACAACATTCCGAATCTGGTTTGTTTAGTAGTGACTCGTGTCGGTACGCTTCACTGGCAGACTTCCTTTCCTCCAAATTCTTGGGTTTAAAACTCTGTACATGCTGAATTACTGATGGGCGGTTGACTGCCACAGCATCCATCACAGGGGTGTGAGAGGTTTGTGGGATGTTTGGCACCAGCTCATCTTTGCCACCTAATTTCTTTTTGCTAATCAAAGGCGGAGGTGAGCCATAGGGGTAAGTGCATGAGACATTTGCCCCACTGACTTGTGATAGAAGCTTCTTTTTTGCTAGAGGGGACATGATGCCTGGGTTGCCTTTGGAGTAGAGTAGTGGTGTGTAACCAAAACAAGGATCTCCATTCATGGAACCTGGAGGTTCTTTCTCTTTGAACATGTCAAAATTCTGTACTACAAGGACTTTGGGACTCTGTTTCAGTGCATTGTGTATGTCTTCGTTTCCTAACTGATCCACTTTAACAGTGCAGTTGGCAATGTAGTCTGCCATCTCTGGAAGTTTATCGTCCTCCATCTCATTTTGACCTGGTAGTGGTAGCTGAATGTTGGGGAAGTTATGAAATGGAGTATCTTGGGCATCACTTTCTAGATTGTCGGCAAAACAAGGTGCTTGTTGTTCCTGCTTTGGCTCTTCTTGGCCTTCTGATGGACCGGGGAGTTTCTTGATTGTGGGATCCAAGACAATGTTCTCTTTGGGGGGCACCAAAGCACTTGAAAAACTATCATCAGATGGCTTCTCCTCCTTGATTTCCTCATAGTTTGAGCTGATTTCCTTTGAATCAGTGTCTTCCAAAGATATTGTCCCAGTTGCACCTGATGGGGGCACCTGGGGCCCATCTACGGACAGCTTCATTTCCTCTGCTACTGTTAGTTCAGATAAGCTTTTCTGGTTTGAACACTCCTGATCCTTCTCTTGTTCTGATGAAACCTAATAAGACATTTAAATAGACAACAGTAAGAAAGCAGTGTAAAATGAAGATTATTTTAAAAAAATACCTACCACTCACATTTGAGAATGAACTCAACAATCCCAGTCTTGAAACTGAAATGCTTTAATAGCCATGATCACATTTAAATACTGCTGGGGGAAAGTTACTATTTTGGGGCTACAACTTAAAGAATTCCTTGAGTTAGCATGGCCATTGGTCCAGGATGATGGGCACTATAAACCAACGCAAGCTGGGGACCCATAACTGAGAATGGTTCAGTCAAAAAAATGATCTTTTAATGCACACCTCTCCTTTAAGGCCACAATGATTGAAATCCTGTTGTGTTGCTATGCAAAAAGTGTAACTTTTCGAAGCAAAACGCCTTAAGAAATCTCTATAGACATTATCAGTTGCATATTGAGTTGCAAAACTCTGCATGCCACAGATGTCTACAGAAATTTCTTAACTTGAGGCAATTCCTCTCCAAAGGTTATGCCTTTTGTGTAGTAACACAACAGGATTTCAGCCAATAAGTATTTTTTTAAAATGTTACCAAAGTGCACAACATGGGTTCTACTGATGTGCTAACCAGGCAGCATTTATGCCGAGGCCATCTTTTAGAATCAAGATTGCTGTGTTCACTGTGCAACTGAGTGGGATTACAAAAGAGCTCTTCATTTAAAAAACAAAACAAAACAGAAATGTGGTTGACTTTACTTCTTTTATTCCTATTTTAGATCTGATCTCATGGTTCTATTAAAACCTGTGCTTATCAAAATTAGCCATCTTTACTACAATATTTAAAATTATGTCAGTGGGATTGCCAGAGTGAGGGCGAGAGCAAAGCATCACAGATTCCTTTGGAATAATTGGTACTGCGGTTCAGCTCAGGTCTCTTTTATTTACAGATCAGAATAAAGTTGTCAACATGCAGTGAAAGCATTTTTTGCCTTCCTCCAGATATAGCTTTCCCAGGTTATAGCCAATGAGGCTGCATCTCTTTATGTTCCTTTCTTAATAAAGCTTGTGCACTCAATTCTGGCTATTCATTGCATTATGGAGACGAATGAACTGTGACCTGGAAGGTTATTAGAGTGCTCCATCGGTGATACAGCTGACTGACAACCCTTTTCAAAATTACTGTCATTCTCCTCTGGCATGTTTCTTAGTAGAAGGCAGTCATAAAGCAGTAGTGTTGTCTGAGCTCTTTTACTATTATTGTTCCCCCCCCCTTCCCATCTTTCGTTGCTGTAAAGAGGGGGGCATCAAGAAAGTTATTATCTAAAGGCTGCATTAGACAGAGTTGTGTGAGAGCTGGATGTAAAGCAGCCAATGAATCACAATCTTCTACAAGATTTATGTCTTTGCAGCTACTTTTACATTTTCCTGTGAGTTTTTGTTTTTTTTCTATTTCCTATTAGTTAAAATGTCCGTTACCCATTGTGACTGCTTCCATAATTTTTTCCGCAAAGCAACTCAAAAAAGAAAAGGGGGGAAAAAGCCTTTTGCAGTCCAAATACCATCATTAGCCCTTTTGCAAAAATTCTATCATTGGCCCCCAGAGCTTATACAATTACAGGAAAATACCAGACAGATGAGCAAAGCAGACAGAGAAAAACTCATATTTAATAACTAGATTCCTGCTCTCTTTTTTCTTTCTACTGGGAAACACTTTGATTTGAGTTTTAACTTATGACAGAGCAATGGATAGAGTAGGAATAATAATATATTATCTTGTACTCTGTTACAACCAGAAAAACAAAACTAAATAAAGTATAAAGCTAAACTAAACTGCAACCAGTGGTCCGTTCACATAACCATTTTGGATGTAGTAGTAGAGTACTTTCTCCTTAGAGTTCAAATTGGAAATATGAATTACCTAGTCTCAATAAAAATATAAAGAAATATAAAATTAATATTAAAAATTACAGCGTATGTTTCTGAGAATGTACAAGGTTAGGAGTTATCTTCATGTCTACATCCTGGCAAAATTAAAGGTTAAAAAGTTGGTAGAAAAGAAAAACAAAATAGAAAATATTTGCAGCACCTTAAAGCCTGACATATTTGTTTCAGTGTGAGCTTTTGTGGATTAGAATCTACTTTCTCAGACAATTATTGTATCTGATGAAGTGAATTTTAGCTATGAAAGCTCACACTGAAACAAATCTATTAAACTTAAAAGTGCCTCAAAAATTTTGTTCTTTGTGGTTTTCTTAAAATTCCCTTTTCCCTTAATGAAATAGACTAATTCTTTGGAAACCCCATGTCCATAGAAGCTCTAACACCTCACATCCTGGGAAAGTTTGTGTTGTTTTTTTCTTGCCAACTCCCTGAATCACTCAGCCAGATGGAGGATTCTGGGAATAACAGTCCAAAAAACTGACTTTTCCAAGCACTGAATAACAAAGAGAGACATGTAGGTATTACAGCATGCACAGGGGGGCTTATGACTTCTATTAGCTCCAGACACACTGTGCAAAACTGCTCCTGAAATTCAGTGTAACCATTTAATTTACCAGCAGTATGGCCTGCATTTATATGTGCCAAAGCAGGGCAGGCATGGCACTGTAGTTCAGATAAAGCATCTCTGTTGGCCAACCACCCATACTGATAAAAGACCATAGAGAACAGGGCTCGTAATAGGGTTGCAAGTTTAATTGGCTAGTTTTAAACCAGTCTAACCAGATGAAACCACACTTTTACAAGGCACAGAAGCTATTCCCATGCATCAGTGTAGTTCTTAGCAAAACTCATGTCCAGCTTCCTGACAGATATGTGTGCTGGAGCTGGTTGTAACTTTGGATTTCCCAGGGTTGCAGGAGAGTCAGCCACATATACTGTAATTCATAGAGTTCACGTTTACATGCAAACCAAATGGGAGGACTGAAATTTTAGACTTTCGTCTTTTTTTATGCTTTCCTAACACACAAGTCCTAACTGTTGAACTACAACGTCTAGCATCTCCAGCCAGCATGGTCAATGGCTATGGATGATGAAGGTTCTGGACCAACACAATCTGGTGATCCACACTTGGAAAAGGCTGGGTTATATGAGTGGCCTATGCTTATGTGGTTGATTAATTAGGTAACATAATTTCAAAAATGCTAATTATTAATTAATTTATTTATTAATCAGTTATACATCTGTATGGTTCTGAAGAAGGGCATACGTCCTTTGTTTTTACATGACAATGCATGTACATATTGTGGCAAGGAAAAACTCATTAGAGGCATTTCCTTCTGTGTGAATGAGATTCTTGAATCATAACTGAGTGGAAGGTAACAAATCCAAAGAGAAAACTAAAGGTCATGAAGCAGACTTACTGACCAGGCTGGGCAAGTGGCAACCCTAACCAAAGTTCTCTTCTTTTCTCATCCATATGTGTGATTTTGCAGGTCATCTTGACTTCATCTAAGCCACACATACCACCTCCCTCAAAAAGACTCCTGAATACAGCCTAGCACTGGACTATTTGGATTTTTTACTTTGATGAGAATCAAAATCCAAGAAATGCAGAACTCCTGACCTTCAACTTTGGACATATCTTTTTGGTGGGAGGACTTTTAAAAATATATAGTTTGCTATGGAAAAGAAGAACTGGCATTGTTGTTTAAAGGATTTGGTATGTTTATCATGTATTTTGAGGCCAAAGGTTCAGTGTGTGCCCAGGCCAATGGGCACATTCCCACAAATGATAATTGCAACTAAATCCAATCTGAAAGCAATTAAGTAGGTTGTATACCGGACTGACGTAGGTTTCAGTGACTGCCCTGGGATCTGATTGCTTGCAATCAACTTTTTCTGGACTATGCCCACAGTCTTTCATAAATTCCCTTCCTATCCTGACAAGCACCATGCTCAGCTGATGGCAGAATTTTATGTATAATGTAATCATTTTACACAATTGCATACTTTTGCATGAACAGACACAGACACTTATGTAGGTAAAGCCAGCACCCTTTACCCATATTCTCACATTTTAGAAGTATAATTTACATCAAAAGATTTGAGGCAAAATTCTATTTTATGCTCAGAAACTTGGTTTACTAAACTAAAATGCACATCCACAACACAGACATTTTTACACTGGGTTTTAATATATGAAAGAATTAGGAATATGGGTTTTTCCAAGTGAAAGAATTAGGAATATATTTTTGAACTGGATGAAAACTGTTTCAGAGGTACTTAAAAGCATCGAAAACTTCCTGATATATGCATACAATTCGGTACTAAAAACATCCACATTGCAGTGCAACAAGAGAAGAAAATTATACTACTGTGTTCTTGCTGTAGGAAGCCCACATAATTGCATTCTGTGTTATGCACTTTGTACTCTCCATCTAAGAACTTGACCTGTGACTCACATAAAAAATAACTGCAGTTTAAGAAGCAGGAAATTTGAGATACCAAACAACAAAAGCAAGGAAGTTCAAAGTTTAGACTGACACTCCATTGCTAGCTTGTTATGCTGTGCTTAGCTATTGCAGCACATATGGTATGTAACATAACTCGCTGATCCAAACCCCCTGCAATAAATAATATGGCACAAAGGAATGAATGAGGAATGGAATGCTAGCCTTAACTTTGAATTTCCTTGCTTTTGGCCATTTGTGTTGCAATCTTGCAGTTGCTTCAGCAGATCTGTATGTTTTAATCAAGACTGTATCTTTTCAAAACATGTCTTGGTTGACAACTACATTGAAAAGGGAGGAAAGTACTCCATTCTATATAATGGAGTGTGTGTGTGTGTGTGTGTGTGTGTGTGTGTGTGTGTGTGAGAGAGAGAGAGAGAGAGAGAGAGAGAGAGAGAGAGAGAGAGAGAGAGAACAAGCAAATGTTAAATATGGATTATGACCCAAAATCCTCCCCTTCGCATACTTCCAGCAATCTGCTCTCTTCAAATGCTTTTTGGGCACAGCCCCATCTATAACTCACACTCTGATTCACCTCTTAACTTACACTTTATTGCTGAATTGCTTTGCCAATTTTTGCTTTTCCTTCATTGTTTCAGGTATTGTGAAATGGCTTTTATGATTCTGCACCCACAAGGTAAAATGGCAAATGAAAGTGTCCCAAGGATGGGCAGTTAGGGATAGTGATGATGTGATAATTTGCAATTTTATCTCATTAGAGCGGCAGCATCAGAAAATTGTACCACCAAATACACACACACACATACCAGGAAATCCAGTAGCAAGTCACAACTACAGTAAAATAGGCCCATTTGACCAATGGAACTCACAGAAGAGGTGACTCACCAAATCCCTACTGACTCAATGGCCTTACTCTAATTGTGACTTACTATTGGATTTCAGCCAGCATCTGTCAGTCATTTTATCATGTTGAATGTGGTTAAGTATGCTTAGGTTAAGACTACTTGATGACTCGTGCTGACACAGTAGTTAAAAAATCATAATATATTCCAAAGGAAAACCTGAAGGTCAGATTAGACTATATGCTTAGCTCATTTTCAGAAACAAACTCATAGCATACAGTTTTCTTCCCCGTGCATGGTACATGGAGTGTGCCTTGTTTTCTGCTTGATCATGGTGGTGGGTAAACATGGGCTTAGTTTGCAAGTCTGACTGTTGAGGCATGCCCTTCTGAAGAAATCTCACCATAGAATGCAAGAATAACCGCATGGAGGAAATATGCATTCCCATCCATGTCTAGCTTGAACCTCAGAGCCTAATACATTGGTACAAGCACTTCTTCCAGATAGTGTCCAAATTACAAAAGTGGCATTGGAAGTGGAAACAAAGCTGTTGTGAGACTATAATCACCAGTCACACGAGTTCCCCAAACTACCTTATTATGTATATCACTGTAACTGATTGCTGAAAAACTTGCTTTGGCGAATTCTGACACCTAAGTACACTCAGTATAAACTCTTAGCATTTATGTGCCATCAGAGCAAGCTCTATGATGAGACAGAATCAGCTCACTGTTTCAGGCAGCAGATGTTTGTGGCACAGAAGGGTCAGCAGCAACAGCGTCCTTCTGCAGGATCTATGTTCTCTAGCGAATCTAGTTGGTTTCTAGAAACTGAAGCAGGAAGGACACAATCTTGTCCTCAGCTCTAGGCAGTAGAATCCCTTAAGCCATTTCTGTGTACCCTCCACAATTATATTCATGAAAATATCAAAGATTCTTCAGAATTAAGACGAGACATTTTCCCTACTTTTTCTAAAAATAGGCTTCTGAAATGTGTAACTTGTGTATACATGACTTCAAAAGGATGACAGGTATATTACTAATCTAAGTTTTGCAGAAATGGTACTTTTTCTGAACAGGTCATCTTTGAACTGATACATATTCATGTATGTACACGATGGATATACCCTCATAGGTCTTGAAATTTAAGATTTCCTGTCAAGAAAAAGTTGAGACAGGTATGGGCACTGAAAACATACTTTTTCTGAAGTCCCCTAGTTAAGAAGAATGGGTTCTGGACTGCTTGTACAACAGCACTGAACAAATTGAAACTGTATTGATAAAGGAAAATAGGAAGAAAAGGGAGGATAAAACTAACCTCGGATGCATCCTGGGGTTTCCGTGCATTGTCTTTTTCCTTCTTGCTCTTTTGGTTTTCATTTTTGATGCGTTTCGTTCCAGACAATTTTATTTTACTTTCTCCCTCCTGGGTGACATTATCTTGTTTTCGAGGTTTCACAGGAGGCAGTGGCTTATCTTCTTCTCCCTTAATAAATCTTTCATATGGTAGGATTAATCTAAAGAACAAATAATTGATCAGTTTTAGAAGCTCTCCCCAACGCACACATACAAAAATCACTGTGGCTTTAAGAAATTCAATGTTGAAAATCTTTATTTTAAAAGTCAGATAGCAATAACTAAAGTGACAGGAGTGCAGAATTTGAAATCTCCTGTGTAGGCCATTTCACATGTTTTGCTGCCACAAACCAGGATTTGCCATCAGGTAAAGCCTTGATAGGAATCTACAGCCAAGCCAGGCTATGTGGAAGATATGTCTTTCCAAACATATATTTCTTGAAATCATATTTTACATTTTTTAAGAAATACATTTAAGATAATCTTCTACTTATTTTAGTGCTTTGAATTTATCCATGGAGGTAAGTGTAGTTGAGGCACCATTTGGAGGCATTAAATGGGGCTGGGTGATCTACTGCTTACCCCATAGTTTTCAACTGATTTTCATTTTAATAGTTACTGTGCCTACCTCTACAGTGACCTATGTACATCAGAACCTCCTGATAACAATTCTGTATATATCCTAGAGCTAATACACAAAGGGGGGAAAGTTGTGAACTGTGAAAAAATCAGGTCGGATTCATAAAAGCAATGTGCATGACACTTAGGGCAAAAAGAACATCAATTCTGCTCCTGAGTTTAATCTTGTCACCAAAACAGATCTGATATGATAATGGTGGTCAGAATCCTATTGGAGATTCATGTTGGTTTAAGTGTAATGGTGTAAACTGTGGCAGTGAATTGTTGCTAATGAACCAGCTCTTGCTTGCATTCCTGATTGTGTTCCACTTGTGTGACTTGGCATACTTCAGAATGCACGCAGCAGCTTGTTCATTACTAGATAGTCACCACCATAATTTACAGAATTACACTTAAACAGGCATATATCCTGGACATAATTCTGGCCACTGCAATTGTTCAACTATTGGAACTTTGAACATGTACAATAATATATCCACATAGCAAACAGCTATGGAGATCTGTACAGCAGACAGAGCCTGGGAGGAATTTAGTAGGGACGAACACATGATTAAAACAAAAATGTCAGGTGAGGCCCCACCAAATTTCTATCTCTCATGTGTGCCATGCCTTTCGCACATACCAGCAGTTACGGCAGAACCCCTGGTCACTTAGAACTTCTATTATGCAGCACCATTTATTTCACAGTGAATGGGCCATCCTGAATTCATTTTCATTATTAGTGCATTACATATTATGAAGAAAAAAAGAAAAAAAAGGTGTAGAGTCTTTTTTACTAGCACAGATTTCCTGTTTTTAGAAAAGTTAGCATTACTGTTTCTCTCTGGAAAGAATAAAGAAAGACAAGCTGTTGGCACTGTGGTAAAAAATTTTTTAAAGCAGAAGAATTTTAATCTCAGAACTTTATCTCCTTAATTGTGGAAAACTGCTGGGGGGGGGGGGGGAGAGACATAATAATCAATGCTTCAATCAACAAGTTTTCCTTCCACAATGTGGCTCTTAATCCAAAAAGGAAAAACTCACCAATGTTATTTAAAAAGTTAGGCTGCTTTACAATCTGGATTTCAGCATCCATGATTAAAGTTTTTATAATGCATACAACATGATTAATGAATGACTCATAGGAGGAATAATGTGAGACTCTGGTTTTTAAAAATATGAACTTCAATATGGCAAACACATTTTGAAGTGGCTCTGCGAAGAAAATGTATTTTGTTTTTCTAGGCAGCATTAATCTGTTCAACTATCAGACTTCCTTAATTATAGCTTAATCTCAGAGTTCAAGGCAGAAAACTCTTTTGTTCAGACACAGATCCCTTTTCCAGGGTTTGGGGGTGGGGGCTATTGCAGAATCAGCTCCAAGCCATGCAGTTTTGATTTAGATGTTCAAACACAGTTTGGCTTCAAGAGAACTAAGATTAAGCTTGCTCAAAATGATAGTATTTCATACTTTAATAAAATACAACATAAATTATGTTAAAATACAAACCTAATTTACACTATATTAGAAATAAAATTCATTAACTGAGCATGCTCTGACACGGGTATGGGCAGAGAGGCGTGAATAATACTTTTGAGCCCTGAGTTTGGCAGCAGTCCAGTAATGAAGCTAAGCAATGCCCATAGGGAATATTGGTCTTCAGATCCCATTACAAACTGAGTTTAAACATGCTACAGCTGCTAAATCTGCAAATGTCTCTCTCTGTGCAGGTTTAGGAATATAAAATGTACTTTGCCAAAAAAACTTGCTTCCCACTGTAATGGTACAGTTAATGTTTATGTAATAAAAAAGAAGCATAACAAGACAGAATAGAGGTGGGGGAAGAAATACAATCTTGTTCATACTTGAGGCTGCTAAATTTCATTTGTAACAAGCACAAAATATTTAAAGCACCCTTGAACATCCTCCGATGCCTGGGACTTTCAGCAAAGAAAACAGGGGTTGGGTTTCATCCAGGGCAATATTTATATCTTTTCTGCCATGTGTTAAATATTTAAAGAATCAGATTTAACCAAAATACATTTTTTGTGGCAATAGTTGTTAGCACTGCAGAAAGGAGTGTTTGACTTTGTTTGGTTGCCATGGGAACAAGCAGCCCATTTGAAATCTACATATTCTGTCGGTAAATGTTTCAAAAGAAGCTCATAGCTTTAAATTAGAGGATGATACTAAACCACCACTAGCCCTTTTAATAAAATATTCTGTGTGATTACCCTCACTGTTAAAGCAGGAAAGGGTACAAGGTCAGACGTGACAAGATTAATCACTGTTAGCACTTTCTGGGGAACCTTTTCTGGCCATTTTATATTTTGAGCACCCTGTTCAAAAAAGCATTCTGCTTCTTTGTTGCCATATACAGCCCTACAACTCATTAAATCTAGTGACTGATAATTAGAAAACACGGCTGATGAGAGTACAGCTTTAGGAGTATGCTTCCATCTTAGTAATTTTTTTAAAAAACTGAGCTCAGCAGTTGGCAGTGAGACAGCAGTAAAAATACATTTTGCATAGCTGGTCAAAAGCCTAGCGCCAACAGCAGGAAATCTGGAATTAAATGTTTCTTGTTTCTAGAGAGAGGCATGACTAAGGTAAAAATTGAATCAAAACATAAGGATGGCTTGTTCTAGTACAGCAGCTTCTCTCCCTTTTATATAAAATGCTAACGCAGTGCTATTTCTGTACAACAGTAACTTTTTTCATTTTTCTAAAAAACAAATTTGAAAAGAAACAACAGAAAGCTTAGAGGATTCAAAAGAAGCCTAACACCATGAACAATTGCAACCAATGGCAGCAAGGTTTCAGTTTGCTAAAATTTCCAGCAGAGTCTTCCCCTCCTCCTCCAGTTGTCCTGTCACAGTACAACACAATTACCCACAGGATGTGATCTTATCATTTGATTATTAGAAGCTGTTATAGTAATAGAGCTCATGGAACATTTAGGCCTTCAACTGATGTGCTCTTAAAACATTTCTCTCTCTTTCTCCCTCACACACACAAAATTCATTTAGTCAACTGTAGGTCATTACTTCCCAAGATAGGAAGAACGTGGCTCCCCATTTTAAAAATACCTCCACAGAATGCAACCCGCCTGCGAAATTAACAGTTTGATTTTGTATTAAATAGTTGCCACTCAACAGAAAACATTGGTCAACTCTGTGTAAGAGAAAACAGGCCATTTTGCAAACATTAACAGAACATGGTCCAGAATATGTTTAAATGCACCACAAACACAAAATTCACCCGATACGATCTGAAAACACTTTTTATGCAGGAATGTAGGGAGACAGGGGCTGTGGACTCATAAGAAGGAATTCTGACAGAATGCGTGCATGGGGGGGTATAACAACTGCTGTTCCTTGTGCCATTGTTAGCATAGTGCCATCAATATACACAACTGCTTTAAAGAGTTTTACAAGAGGCGTTCAAAAGACAGGTTCCTGCCCCGAGAAAACTCCAGTCTGAATTCTGACAAAGAGGATGATTATAGACAAAAGAGAAGAGAGGGGAAGAAGACAACTAAGATACTTGCTGCCTAATAACTCAGGGTCCTTGACAGGATTTGGGGAGGGGGGAGGACTTTTATTATAAGCCCAATTCATACATTCAGATTAATAAAATACATTATTTATAGGGTAATTAACATAACTAGAGTGTATAAACAGTCATGTATTAAAGAACAATCTTTCTGCAGGCAGCATACTTCTGAACAGCACAGGGCTATTTTTTCCCTCTGGAATAATACAAGACCAACATTTTCCAGCCCAAAGCAGAAACAGTAGGGAAGTATTTGTCATCAACTGAGCTCCTGATTAAATCCAAGGACTATGAAAGGTGAGATTATCATATATATATTCAATACAAGTTGGATGAATAAATCACTGTTGTTTTAATCTTGACTCAGTATAGAGATATTGTACATTTAATTGCACCTATTTCCCTTCCTCTCTTAAGAATTTTATTTTTTGCTTTGTTAAATGTTAAATTAAATAACAGTGCCTACTATTTTGAGTTTTTAGCTTTCTGCATCCTCTGATGTAATGAAAAATTCAATGTACTTCTCTGCAGCAGAAGTCAGAGGTCATCAAATCTATTACAGTAATGTAAGTAATCTGGCTTCCCTCCAGCCTTTTAAAAAGGGGGAGGAGGAGGAAAAGAATCATGGAGGCAGATAATTTTATATTTACAAATTCAAAAATCCTCCAGGGACTTTGTCTCATCTCCAACAAAAGGCAGAAATTTCACATTAGAAAAATGCATTTCACAGCACGTCAAACATGTCTTCATTATTAGTATTTCATAAAAGGCGGGGGGGGGGGATAAAGCCCCAGAACTCTTATTCTTTATTACCCAACATTCTCCCACCATGCCGTGGGAAAAATGTAATTTCAAATCGTTTTTTAAAAGTGATAAGTACTAATGTTTCAGATACCAATTAATGCTTATGCCAAATAATTACTCTTTTAAACCAAACTCTGCTCCACAGGAAATAGTAGAACCTATCTGTATATTCTAAAAATAATGAAAGGAGTTAGAAGAATGACTCTTAAAGCCTGTCCACATTGAGTGTTTGTTCAACTTTCCTTACACCCATAATACCGGTGCTGCATCCCAGTGTCCACACAATGCAGGACCTTAAACTAGTGTAAAAAGAGTCAAAACGAAAGAAAAACATTTTGCTTACTGGAATTTTTTTTTAACACCCCAGGTGATGGTGTATTTTTGTTATAATTTTCTCCAGTGCAAGATCTGCTGATGTGGACTCTAATGCTACATTGTCCACATGCTTTGTGAATGTGTGTCATTTAGTAACATTTTCTTAAAAGCATTTTTCTGCTGGTCAATTTCCATTCTTCCATGGTCCATGAATGAGTAATACAAGGAAGGAAAGGAACAGAGAATGAAGTAGAAGTAGAAACGGGGCAGAAGATAGGCAAAAGGGACAGCAATCTGTGCCAGGAGTAAGAGACATCTGGGAATAATACCAGATGTCATGAGCATGCCATGAGTAGTGGAATGGCCATATGCATCCCAATACAACCAGCAAGAAATTCCCTCTGCATGTGTGGACTCAAATATCAGAACGATCTATTCAAAACTCTAAGAAAAAATACCAGAACAATTGGAGGTAACATCACTGTTTAGTTGAGCCCTAAGTAGAAGCAGGGATATACGAATGGAAAGGAAATCAGAAGTCAAGGTTGCCAGCTCCATCTTTTAACTGCTCATTTTTTCTTTCTTATCACATGCGAGAGGTATGCTTTCAATCCTGGCTTCATCCATTTAAGAATGCAAAAGCTACACCAAAATAATGTGATCCTGTAAAAAGAGTATGTGGAGAAATCATATCTGAAGGGTAAAACACACGTATGGAAGCAGGAAGTCCACGGTTCAATTTCTAGCATCTGCCGTTCAAAGGACCAGTCTATTAAATGGCCAGAAATACCTCTGCCTGCTGAGATGCTGGATAGCAGACAATACTAGGCAAGATGGATCAGCTCTTGACCATGAACTGGTATAATACAACTGTCAATGTTCTTATTAATCTTTAATTAAAAAAAACTTGCCACACTCTAACTTACAGTCCATACTAAAGAGACCATCATGAGTCTCACACACTTAATATGAAGATGCTTCTATGTGTATTGCACTGGGACAACACTGTGGTGAGAAGAGACTGGGGTGAGAGAGAATCCATGGATGCAGGTACTTAGGTCTGCCATTCAATTTGATGATCCGGAAACACTTTTGGGCCCTTCCCACCTCATGTGACATTATGAGGTCCTGATTTTTGCCCTGAAATCACAGGTATTTTGATTCTGCTGTCCTGGAAATTCTACTGTAATGAATTTTGGTATATTGAATCTTGTGAGGGTCAGTTCTCTGGTCTTCCACAAACTATACAGTCATTGTGTCTTTCTGTGTATGTATGTCCCTTTCAAGACACGTCTAATCTAAATACAGAGTTAAACCTACCTTTGTACTGTAACTGAAGCAGTAATCACCCTTAAAGTATCTGCTTCATGAGAAACTGCCTTCTCTATTTCCTGATTACCAGCTATGGTAACTCAATAGAATGATGTCTAAAAACCATCTAAATCTCAGTCCTAGCTACCAGAGGGTAAAAGCAGGCCAACAACCATCTATCTGATAAAGCTGCTGAACTGGGCAGCTGGGGGCAAAGAGGTTAATCCAAGGTGAGAATAAAACACAAATGAAATGTAATAAATGTTCCAAAGAGTCAATATAAATAGCCAGGAATTTCAAAGGTTTAAAGATATTACTAAACATACCAACAGTTAATCCTCCCCATTCTCCCCCTGGAAATAATTCAAGTGCTGAGTAACAAGCACTAATAACAGATTCACTCTAATATGAGTCCATTAGTTTATCACTAGCAGAGCCTGGAAATTTTACTCTACAAGACTATGTGTTAGCTGGGGGTTTCTGAAATTATAGTCCAAAAACAAATGTTTTCAGTCCCTGATCATTAGCCATCAACCTCTAGTGAACTTGGAAGAGATCAGGCAAGCTGTGTAGAGCAAAGCTATGGAGGTGGACCATGCGTCAGAGGGCCAAACTAGACAATACACTTCACACGTATTTAGAAGTAGTATTCCTTCAAGTAATGAAAAACATCTGTATGACATATAGTTTCCTCATCTCCATACCTTGCATCAGCATGAAGCATCTCCTTTGATCAAATATGACAATGAAACTCATGTTTATCTTCCAAAACTAATCACAAAGGAAAGCATGCCTGGTTTGTGAAATGAAAATGGGCCATTTGCAGGGAACATATATTCCTCTTAGTGTCTACTTGCCATGATAAAACAACAGTACAAGCTAGGACATGAAGCTTCTGCCTGCTGGTTTTCATCCTTTAGTGTGTCTGTTTATGTAAAGACCACTAAAACAAACAGTACTCTAAAACTCTCAAAAAGTATTATGATTATATTGTTATTATATTATGTTTATTGTATCAGATTAATAACACACTAGCACCTTCATTTACATGGCCATTCTCCCTAGGAAAGTCTTCCCTAAAGGGATTATACCAATAGAGTTTGACCTTTCTTCAAATATGCATATTAGTTCCAGCCAGTGATCTAAAAATACAGAACTGTTTTTAAGACATTTTATCTTCATAACGCTACATGGGCTCCAGGGAAGTGCCATTCCACACTGAATCAAGGAAGCAGTAGAATATGTTTGCAGTTCTACTATTTATAGCTTGCAACCTATATCAGAGTATTACATATTGCAACAATGTAGCATAACATCAGAAGCATGTTGATGAGGTATATTAACACAGATACTTAAAAGTCTATAGCCCATGTTCTGTATGAGATATTAATAGTTGACACATGGCACTCATCCAATGTGCTTCTAACCCTCTGGCATTCAACCAATGTTATGCATTTTAAGTCCCATTCATTTCATCTGAGGGATGTAATAATGTACTTAACTTTCCCACTGAAATCAGTGTGACTTCAATTTTATTCTCATATACCTCCAACAGCCACAGATTTTAAGGCACAGGGGAAAAAAGGCAGTCTGTGAGCTACATGCAACCCCTCCATAGCCATTCCTGTGGGACCTAAGGGCCTCTCAAACCCCTCATGCCTTCCCACCCACCCCCATTCCCCCCAAAAAAGTTGTAGAAACATATGATTTTCTGTTCTTAGAAGCCTCCAGGAGTAGTTATTTTGCTAATAAATATAATGCCCTCAACCCCTTCTAGGTTCACCTTGTACAGAAGCTACTGGGCTGTGGGTCTGCTGCAAAAACATTATTTTGCAAACATGATCCACGGAAGACTGAATTTAGTATTTTTTTTTCAACTGTTGGACAACTGTGTTGAACTGATGTGAGTGCAATAGGAACTGGTCACCATGACTACAGTAGCTGCCTTATGATGATGGCAAAACAGGACTGTGAGTTGCTCTCTCACCTAACCTATTTTTTCAATCATAGCTTCTTATAATATTGTGATAAAGAAATGAAACTGGGAGTTGTCAGTTCTTTATAGAGAAATGGTTCCAAAGCCTTGGGGTACCTCTTGATCTTACATTTGAAACTGGAGAGGCCTTGAGAAATACTTAAGACTCCCAATTTCTAAGTTTTGTAGAAGGCTTCTGGGTATTATAGTCCAAGAGCATTCACAGGGAAAGTTTGGGCTATCGAGTACTAATGCAATACTAAAACTGAGGTATAAGCTACTTCGGGGAGAGAGAAAGTGCAAACACCTCTGTGCTCTTGGGAAAAACATACCCCAGTTAACTTTTTAAATTACCAGGACCCATGGGGTGAATGAATTCACATGTTACATAGCCAATTGGGCTGCAATTTAAACATATGTGAACATTTTTGTGTGATTTCTTAAAGGATCAACAAAGGGTATATGTGTTTTGCACCACCATAAAAAAATGCTTGTGAAAACAGTGAGTGCTTGCAACTCAGTCCTACTTTGAACTCACAGCCACACAAACCAAAGGTTGTGGTTCTATAAAAAAGTTGATTTCCTTCAAAGATTTTAAATTAATTTAGGGTCAAACTTTCAATAATTTGACATTAGGAATGAATTCATTTGTGTTCTGAATATTAGTTAATGTCTGCACAGACTACATGTGTCCCCAAGATTTGGGCAAGAAGCTCAGAGAATGAGGAAGTCTGATTGTCACTTATTGTTGAGACTGTTCATCTAACAGCCAAGCATAAAGCAGTTCTAACCACAGGAAGGGATTGACAGGAAGGGTCCTTCTTTAAAAAATGACAACACACTTCATGCAACTCTTACTTTCATGCCGTCACTAAAATTGCAAAACAAGCTGCGAATAAGTATCGCAAAAAATGTAATGTCCTAAGAGATTCTTATTACAGATTTAAGAATGTGCTTTAAGGGGTAAACAACTGCATTCTTCTGACACTAGATACTTTATTATTAATAATTTTTTTAGTTGGAGAAGAGGGGAGGAGAGAAACGTGCTTTCAGACTATTCAATAGTTCTTTTGTTAAAGCATCCATTACTCACATAATTGAAAAGATGTTTGTTCGGTGGCATGCTTGAGAGTACAGTTATTTAATCTTAATGATAAAGCCCTGAGGACAGAAATATAAGTAGAAACCCTCTTGTTATTTATCAAAGAAGGAAAAAATGCCAAGGCAAATAATTGGTCTTCAAATGTTCACTTGGTGGAAAACACACAATATGATTCACAAACTGCAAAGGTTTTCTTCAAGACAGAGGCCCAGAATGCAGTCAAAGCCAGATCTCGTCCTATTAGAGACCAAAAATGATCAATAACTGTTATTTTTTAATATATATATATATTAGTCTGCTTTTTTGTTGTTGTTGTTGTTGTTTAGTCGTTAAGTCGTGTCCGACTCTTCGTGACCCCATGGACCAGAGCACGCCAGGCCCTCCTGTCTTCCACTGCCTCCCGGAGTTGGGTCAAATTCATGTTGGTAGCTTCGATGACACTGTCCTACCATCTCGTCCTCTGTCGGCCCCTTCTCCTCTTGCCTTCACACTTTCCCAACATCAGGGTCTTTTCCAGGGAGTCTTCTCTTCTCATGAGATGGCCAAAGTATTGGAGCCTCAGCTTCAGGATCTGTCCTTCCAGTGAGCACTCAGGGTTGATTTCCTTCAAAATGGATAGGTTTGTTCTCTTTGCAGTCCAGGGGACTCTCAAGAGTCTCCTCCAGCACCACAATTCAAAAGCATCAATTCTTCGGCGGTCAGCCTTCTTTATGGTTCAGCTCTCACTTCCATACATCGCTACTGGAAAAACCATAGCTTTGACTATGAGGACCTTTGTCGGCAAGGTGATGTCTCTGCTTTTTAAGATGCTGTCGAGGTTTGTCATCGCTTTCCTCCCCAGAAGCAGGCGTCTTTTAATTTCGTGGCTGCTGTCACCATCTGCAGTGATCCTGGAGCCCAAGAAAGTAAAATCTGTCACTGCCTCCATATCTTCCCCTTCTATTTGCCAGGAGGTGATGGGACCAGTGGCCATGATCTTAGTTTTTTTGATGTTGAGCTTCAGACCATTTTTTGCGCTCTCCTCTTTCACCCTCATTAAGAGGTTCTTTAATTCCTCCTCACTTTCTGCCATCAGAGTGGTATCATCTGCATATCTGAGGTTGTTGATATTTCTTCCGGCAATCTTAATTCCGGCTTGGGATTCATCCAGTCCTGCCTTTCGCATGATGTATTCTGCATATAAGTTAAATAAGCAGGGGGACAATATACAGCCTTGTCGCACCCCTTTCCCAATTTTGAACCCATCAGTTGTTCCATATCCAGTTCTAACTGTTGCCTCCTGTCCCACATATAGATTTCTCAGGAGATAGATAAGGTGGTCAGGCACTCCCATTTCTTTAAGGACTTGCCATAGTTTGTTGTGGTCCACACAGTCAAAGGCTTTTGCGTAGTCAATGAAGCAGAAGTCGATGTTTTTCTGGAACTCTCTGGCTTTCTCCATAATCCAGCGCATGTTAGCAATTTGGTCTCTAGTTCCTCTGCCCCTTCGAAATCCAGCTTGTACTTCTGGGAGTTCTCGGTCCACATACTGCTGAAGCCTACCTTGTAGGATTTTGAGCATAACCTTGCTAGCGTGTGAAATGAGTGCAATTGTATGGTAGTTGGAGCATTCTTTGGCACTGCCCTTCTTTGGGATTGGGATGTAGATTGATCTTTTCCAATCCTCTGGCCACTGCTGAGTTTTCCAAACTTCCTGGCATATTGAGTGTAGCACCTTAACAGCGTCGTCTTTTAAGATTTTAAATAGTTCCACTGGAATGCCATCTCCTCCACTGGCCTTGTTGTTAGCCATGCTTTCTAAGGCCCACTTGACTTCGCTCTCCAGGATGTCTGGCTCAAGGTCAGCAACCACACTATCTGGGTTGTCCGGGACATCCAGATCTTTCTGGTATAATTCCTCTGTGTATTCTTGCCACCTCTTCTTGATGTCTTCTGCTTCTGTTAGGTCCCTACCATTTTTGTCCTTTATCATGTCCATCTTTGCACAAAAGGTTCCTTTAATATCTCCAATTTTCTTGAACAGATCTCTGGTTTTTCCCTTTCTATTATTTTCCTCTCTATCTTTGCACTGTTCATTTAAGAAGGCCCTCTTGTCTCTCCTTGCTATTCTTTGGAAGTCTGCATTCAATTTTCTGTAACTTTCCCTATCTCCCTTGCATTTTGTTTCCCTTCTCTTCTCTGCTATTTGTAAGGCCTTGTTGAACAGCCACTTTGCTTTCTTGCATTTCCTTTTCTTTGGGATGGTTTTTGTTGCTGCCTCCTGTACAATGTTACGAGCCTCCATCCATAGTTCCTTCAGGCACTCTGTCCACCAAATCTAGTTCCTTAAATCTGTTCTTCACTTCCACTGCTTTAGTTACATATAAGTCGCTATCAATGCATCGCCACAAGAATGGGGGAGGTGGTTTCACTTCTTTGAACACAGATACATTTCTAGTAATGCTGAACGAATCAGCCAGTGTTTACATTGATTTTCAACATGGTGGCAGCTGAATACAGGAGTTCTACTGATGGAAGGTGCCTACTGGATGATATCTGTGACGTAACAACTCTACTTATCTATTCACTCCAATTCAGAGAGCAGTTTCTCACCTGTTTTTTTGAAAAAAATCTGTTCATTAAAAAAAAATCCAATATTTTTATTCATTTTAAAATATATATTTAGCTATCTGAAAAATAAAAAGGCAAGTATTCTATCAGTGCTGGTGGACAGGAGCAAGGCTGAGTGCATCTAGTATTTGCAGGTCTATCATGCAAAAGGTGAAACAAGGAGGAGACTGTGCCCATATTGCAAGGAAATAACCTGCTGTGACTCCTCTTCTGATATTATAACCTTCTCACCCTTCATTTATTATACAGCTGTATGGACCTGGGTTGGCAGCTTTGTTCTGTCTACGAACTTTACTTCTCTTTTATTATGCCTACCATCCAGTACAAATTTATTTAAGCTTTATTCCTGCACCTGTCTTGCTTGGGATCAGGTCCCATCAAACTCCAGGGGACTCATTTCTCAGGAAACAAGTAGAGGACGAGGTTTCTATTTACTTGCTTACTAAAAATGAGAGAACACAAAGACAGAGCCAACAAAGCTAATATGACAAAGAAAAATCTTCTATTTGGCTTTTTGGTCAAACAAAGTGCTGGCTGTAGCTAGAAGTACGGAATAGTACTTGATTAATTTTTGCCTTGGGATGTTTTCACACTCAGCAACCTAAATCCCAGACCTCCTTATTAGTTATGACTTGTAGCACAGATAGCCATAAGAATTTTTATGCAGACATTAAAACATACTCTTCCATTTCCTCTTGGATACCAGCTGTTAATGCTTACAGATGCCTCTTGAAATGAACACATTTTAACAACATTATCTCTAAATACTTTAAGCAAACTGAACAACTTTTTAGATGAAATAACAGACTCTCTTGTATATTAAATTACTTAATAATGTAAGAATATGTCTTTACAGCTGTTGGAAGAACCCAAAAGGCCTTATTTTGACCTATGGAGGGGCAGGGGAGAAATCGGTTTTCCTTTTCATATTGAAGAACAGGCATATTGGGGAAAAACTGAAGTTTTACCTTATGCAACATTCTCACTGGCACTCTAGTTCAGTATTCTTTTTTCATTTCCTCTACAAAAGCCAGTATTTGAACTGTTCAGATACATTACAAACAATTCGTCTAAAACCAAGACAGATTAGCTGATCATTTCCCATGCCAGGGTTCTTAGTTATATGGCATATGACAATTTAGCTGTAAGGCTGCAAAGAGGCCTCCAACATGTTCTCTAAGTATCAAGTTACATTTAAAAATATAATAAAGCTCTTGCTGTTACGGCTGCGGAATGAAACCCTTTAAACCAACAAATCAGTGTAACCAATAAAAAGGACCATCTGTCTGAGTATGCAGGGAGTCCATAACAATAGCTTTGAGGTGTCAAATGCCCCATTCATTTCAATAGACTTTAATACAGATGCCTATGATATTTTAAATGTCAACATTGTTAACTGACATTGCTGCTTATTAGAGCATGTAAAAAAAGAAAATATCCGCCAAAATGTGAATAACTCCTCCAACATGTCCCAGAGTGGATGAAGGTTCACAAAGCACTGGAGGGGACAAGAGTTTCCACCACACTGAAAAAAAGGTGATATTCAAAGGCACCAGTTTTTTTAATATTATATAGTAATGTTGCTTGGGATGAGATCAATTGCATTGTCTTATAAAGAAAGGCTTAGGAAGAGTTTGGGAGATACTGTATACCATATAAACAAAACAGCATAAACAAAATGAAGTTCTTTTTACAGTAATGAAAGCAAGGAGAAATGCAAAAGTTTTAAAACAAAAACTGGAATAAAACAGATATGGAAAGTCTGAACATTTTTCAGGGTGATTATATGGGGATTTTAGGATAAATCAGAAGCGTATATGAGTTGAAATTAGGATTACATTGGCAAATATTAGGGACATGGTCTATGCTCATATTGAGTATTGTTTTGTATAGCAGAAGCAAAGTTGCATCCAGGCTCAACATTTTGCTCTGCAATTTTTATTGTGTACATTCACTAAAACTTCTCTGAGTATTCTGACGTTTGCCAAGTATTTGACATCTATATTGTATATTCTATGGCACCAGAATATTTCAGTGTATTATACTTAAGTGAAATCTGATTTCAGTATTTCAACTTTGACAGAGGATGCTGGATGGTTTTAAAAAGTTGGCATGCAATGATGTTTGGAATTTGACAGAATTTGATAGCTGGCATGCAATGGTATTTAATATTTTGTGCTTCACAGTTGTTATTCAATAATGTTTGACAGTATTTGACAGCTGGCATGCAACGGTATTTAGTATCTGACATTATGTGACAGCTTCTGCTTATGAAATTTCTTTTATGAAGCTTGCCAACTTGTATCAAGAGATGCCAATAGAATTCTGAAGCCAAAACAAAAATGCAATTCAACTTTCAAAATGAAACATCTGCATTCAAAATCTGTAGGACTGAATTTGCAGCTCTGAATATTTACAAACACTAATTTTAGCAATACATATATTTTTAAAGAACTCACAGCATGCATTTCTGTCCATCAAACCTCGACAGCTCACATTCACAACACACTTAACAATGCCATCTATAAATGTTTACTCAAAAGTAGACCCTACTGTGTTTAGTGGGATCTTTCTAAACTGTGTACGGTGTGGTAGTCCTGAATACTTGTTTTATTCATGTCCATTCACACCCAAGAAGTCTATGTATGTCTTCTCAGAAATAAAGTCATCTGGGTTATTAACTGGAGATTATTCCCAAATGATGCATGCTAAAAATTGCAGTCATAACACAGTGAATCAGTGGGATTTATTTTAATTGAATGAAACAATAGTTTAAATCAGTGGTCCCTAACCCCTGGTCCACAGCCCGGTGCCGCTCCGTGGCCTGAGCCGGACCGGGCCGCAGAGACAGACCTCCCAGCCCCCCCGCACGCACTCACCCCACACAGCTGATTTGTGCATGCGCGCATGCTCCAGCGCGCCCGTGCGAGCGCCGCGCCGCCGTTTGCGCATGCGCCCAAGTGCATAAGCGCCACGCCGCCATTTGCACATGTGCACGAGCGCAGGGGGTGCCCCGCCTTCCCCAGCCTGTCCGCGGGGTGAAAAAGGTTGGGGACCCCTGATTCAAATAGTATTAGTCACGTTCTTGATAAATTGAGGTTATACAACTGAAAGAAAATGGAAAAGTCCAAGCAAAAGAGTGGCCAAAATCCTGTTGCTTAGCATAGTAAGTCACACTAGAGAAGGCCCATAAAATCAATGGAGATTTTATGAGTCAATTTCTCCATAAATTCCATTGATAGCCCACTCCTTAAAATCAGGGAATTCAACTCTCAAATTAAAATCTCTTCCTTTGTGAAAGCATTCAGTTTGGCTTATGCAACTTCTACTGGTTTTCTCATTTACTTGCTATATAAACAATTTTATTTGGACAGCAATATGTACTCTGTTGTTTTGCCTCAATTTAAATTTATTTATTCAGGACAAGAAAGAAAAAAACATGGTATATTATTTACTTCAATGCATTTAAATATTTGGATTAACACAGTTGTTTACACCCACCCACAGTGTGTGTGTGTACATGTTTATGTGTCTTACTGCCATTACTACTATGTATAGAGACACAATATCTGCAAGCTGAAGTGTTTCTGCTTAGCACAGGGACCTTTCTTCTATACATGTAGTTTGTCCTGATTTCGTATTTTTGCTGGTTTGTACATGGAAAGGTGGATCTTCTACAATCTACCAGTCCCTCACAGATATGAAAGGTCTGCCTTCTGCTTGAACGTCTCAGGGATAGCTCATCAGATAAATCATTTATGAACTCCATGTACAACAAAATTTCACTTTCTGTGAATTTAGTGCCTTAATAACCTTGACACTGCTGTCAGTCAGTATCAAAATAGTGAGGGCAGTCCTATAAGAGACCAAAATTCGAATATGACATATAGTCAAAGATGTCTTGCCTACCAGAAATATTTTTTAAACAAAACATATGAATGTCTGTTGAGTGAAACTGGGTCATTATATGTACAGCATCCTATCTAGAAAGATGTAGAAAATGTGGCTGCTAATAAAAGAAAGAAGCTTATGTGAAATGAAAGTCAGTGCAGGAAACTGCAGGTGAAAACATCATAAGGGTCAAACTACATGGTATATTAAACCTGTAGTTTGGTACTTCTTTTCTTCAACATTAAATAACAGCTCGGGGGGGGGGGGCATCACTGAGACTGCAGTAAATGGAGGAGTGATCTAACCCTTTCACTTATACCATGGCCCAATACACCCCATAGATGCTATTTTGCATTCAAAGGAAGCTAGCACAGACACCAGTAGCAGCTTTCCCTTGGTACCAATTAGCAGCTTGGTGGAATGGGTGACTGAAATGTTCATTGGGACTGCAACTCAGTGCGAAAAGAGTTAAAAGAGCCCATAGGCTGCAGTCCCAGTCAAGAACCTCCTCCTCCTTAAGGCTAAACCAAATAAAACCCAAGGATGCACTGCTGAGCTGCATGTTTAACTTTAAAAGTGGAAGACTGTGGGGAATTTTACTTTAAATAACCTAACCAGTCTGAGACTGAGGAGGGGTCTTTGCAGCCATGATCCTCAGCAGACTGGGATATCCATTCACACAGTGTAATTACTTCAGGATTAGGGAAAGGAGGACATCCAGTAATGTAACTAATTATAACTATGACTATGACTGTGATTATAGCTGTGTGTGTGTGTGTGTGTGTGTGTGTGTGTGTGTGTGTGTGAGAGAGAGAGAGAGAGAGAGAGAGAGAGAGAGAGAGATTTAACAACATTCCTAAATGATTGCTTCGGCATAGCCAGAAATAAATCTTAATACACTGTGTCAAGCAGCATTACAACTGCTCAGATTTACTTCTTTAAAAGTGTATGAACAACCAGTGAAGGGGAAAAAAGGCCTCTCCACAGACAATTTATAGAAGGGCACATGTGTAGACTGTTTCCTTTTTAATTACATTTTGTTTAGGAAACCTGAGCTCTCCACAACATCACAAAATATTTCCTTATAATCTCTTTTTGTGTAGTTTGTGTTTTAAAATCCCTGACAAAAATTACAGTATCCTACTTGTTTACAAAACTCTGCTCCTATGCAGATAATAACTGAAATATTTTGTACATACAGAAGAGGAAAAAGCTCCTGAGCGAAAACAACATCTGATTTTACATAATTTTCTCCAAAACATGACTGTGAAGATCAGTGTTCAACAAGAAAATCAACCATTTCCAATGCTTTCCATATTGATGATGATACAAGATAAGAAACGTAAGACCCTGACAGGGTGGTGTTAAGAATTACAGAAGTGCAAATGTTTGGGGGGGGGGGCATTAAACTCACTTTGTCTCCATAAAGCAGTCACAGACTGTTTTTACTTTATGCAATCACCCAAGGTAATTATAGTGAAGAATTAAAGCCTCATGACCAAAATAACAACTTGTACACTTTGCATGTGTTGAGTCATGCACATAGCAACAGCTCCACAATGGGAAAACATTAATGCTTTTTATATTCGTAATCATCTGTAACACGAGCAATTAAGTACAGTACTAATGGACTATGGCCAAGAGCCTGGTACTAATATTAAAAACTGACAGAGATGAATAGGTTTGAAAGCAAAACTGGTCTGACAAAGACATTTTTATGAAGTGCTTGGACTGATTTCATTTAAACCAATCAGAGAGGCAGGTTCAGACCAGTCAGCCCTACAGCGACAATAATGCATTCATGGACATTATACGATTGCTGCCACACTTTAAATAAAAGCATACATTGATTCAACTCAAAGCAACCTGTGCTCACATTATTGTGCTCATTAAAAAAGGGAAAAGAAAGCCTATAATGCATATCCAAAATAACACTTAGCAAAACCACCGGCAACACTGCCTTGTTTTAAAAATGAAAATGCTTAGTGGAAATGTGCCATCTACAATAAAGAAAATGAACATGTCAATAGTGCTTTCAAATCATATGTCACCATTCCTTTGTTTATCAGAGGTGGAGCGCACTGCCTCAATAATGCAAGGAGTTTTGCTACTCATGTACAATTTGGAGATTTTAGAATCATTTAAAAGCTTGCAAGCAGGGAGAAAAGCTTTTTTGTCATCAGATTGTCCACATTCAGGCTGGAGATCCACTGACGTGTCTGACTGCTAGTCACTCCCCCTCCATCCCTTGGCAGCTTTGGAGTGACTGCTTGGATGGGTGGGGTGGGGAGCTGTTGTTTCACACATATGGAGATTGCTAGATTAAAGAAACTTCACTGTAGCCCAATGCTGTCATTTTTCCATGATCATTTTCAATGTTTTTACCTGCTAAAACCAATTCTGCAGAAGATATTTCTAGTCCTGATACCCATGATCCATTTTTAAAGGCAACAGAGAAGAAGTATGAGGCTCAATGTACAGGGAAGCATGTGTGAGTCAACTTTCCTTCTTAGTTCAACTCATTAGTAACAGGTGCCTCGAATGTTAAGAAATTTATGTTAACTACCAATCTATTGCTAGCACTTTTTTCAATGCCAGTGATTGTTAGGTAAGACATCTGTCAATTTTGTTCATTAAAATTTCATTATTTTTCTAAAGCTTAAGAAGGGAGCTCCCCAAATTGATTAAACACCACAACATTTGCAAAATGCCATCCGGTGTCACCAGGGAAAGCTTCTTGAAAACACCCAACTACTTTCAAGCCAAGGGTTGTACCTAGTTAATGAGAAAAGAGTAACAATTTGTTTCACATTTTTCCTTTCAAAATTTAAACCCAGTATCAACTACAAATTCCACCCTGTGTTGTTTAAAGAAGGTGGCAAACTACAGCTTGCATTGCCATCCCCTTAGGAAAACCTGGTAAAATGGCAGGATGGCTCCTGTAGGTAAGCAGAAACATGAGTGGCATCAAAGAACCATAAAATACAAAAAAAGAGAGAGGGATTTTCCAACTCAGAAAACCTGGAGATGGAAAGATCATTTTGTTTCTAGATCTTGTCAGTGTCACATGGGCTCTTTCTTGAATTCATTCTGTCACATTTCTGCATTAAACTGTGAATTATTTTAATTTCCACAAAACAAAAGAATAAATTAGTATTTAAAGTCATTATTTTCTCTCAAAATACTTGCTTCAGAATGTATTTTCTCACAAGGTATGCCTTTCTGAACAAATTTAATCCTAAAATAAGCATTTTTATGTGCATTCAGACTTTGCATCTCAGCTGAAAACTGCATCACAACATTCAAAGGACTGAAAAATCCATAATCTATTTTCTGTTCTGCACATCTGTTCATCAGGTTTGGTTTGGGTTGATTTTAACCAAATTTAATCCTCAAGCTGAGCAGGAGGCACCTATTTCTTCATTCAAAAACAAGCAAGCAAGCAACCAGAAAACACCTCTACGATTGAGTCGGGAGAATGAATACACTCCATCAGCCTTCACTGACTCTTCAAAGTACAGAGAGAGATTTTCAAATATGGCTGCCACACAATGGCATTTTAGCTCAGTGAGGGAAATCTTATGCCTCACTAATTGCCTACTATGGGGACAGAGGGAAGCCTAGAATATTCAGACCAAGGAACATTTTACTCCCTTTCTACCAAATGCAACAGCTAATGAGCACTGAGGGCCCAGGCACACTTTTCAATAAAATGGGATTCACTAATCACTTTGTTTCTTATAGAAGCAGCAGCAGCCACATGAGGTTCTTATCAAATTAGGAGCACGGTAGGCAAAGATGAAGGGCATTTAAACTATTTCCTCTCTGTACTGGTGTTTTGCCCAAAACACCTTTTGCTACCATTTTCTCATAAAGGTATGTCAATTGTTTTGTTTTAAATAAAGTGGTTAGTTTTTAAAGAAAGCATGCTTACCAAACAACGACAATATTAGTCTTAGAACTGCAGAGCTGGAAGGGACCCTATGGATCACTGAGTCTAGTCCCTGACAGGGAGGCACAGTGGGGAAACCCAAACTCTGGCTCTGTAGCCAGATATCTAAACCACTGAGCTATCCAGCAATTGTGCGCTCTGACCCTGAAAAGTACCTCTATACCATTCCACTCTAACCCTCATTTCTTAGCTATGCTGGAACATGACATAAAACTGGCTTATCTCTCCATCCACACATCCATCAGCTATACAAATCAGATTAACACTCTGAAATGTAAAGTTACAAGCTTTCCTCTAAGTAATTTGTTAGCTTGTTTCTCTCAGTGTGGCTGAGAGCAAACACTTTAAGAATGGCATGTATGTCCTTTGTATGTAAAAAAAACATGCAACTATGTAAGATGGCGATAAACAAACACTTCCTTGGCCCCTACAGGCAACTAGTTAGTGATCTGGAGCATGAGATCATATTGCTCATTTTCAGAGCTTGAAAGCACACATATTTTATTAATGGCCATATTTTCACAAAATTCTTTTAAGGAAGCATCACAGCCATATCATGTTATCTGATGTACGCTGGATACTCAAGCTTTGGAAACTATTATTAACTCTGGGTACAAAAATCAATGCTTATAAAACAGCATGCCTGTTGCACTTTAGAAAGATAAATGGTTGTCAGCTGCAGGAAAAAGACGAGAAGAGAGATTGTTGAAACAATACAAGGAAAAAAAACGGGTTCTCCACCCGCCTTACTTATAATGGGAACATTTCACTAATCTGAGGATGCCTTGACATTGTTTTATTTGCAGAAGGATTTTAAAACACAACAAACAGCCCAACCAGTTACCTTCCATTTTTCTATTCTCAAAGAAGCATACTGTTTCCTCATTTGCCACAGCTTCTACACTAGAAAAGCTTTGGTAAAATGGAAGTACGAAGGAGAAATTAATCAGAGGCTTGCCTATTTCCTTTGCTGCTGGAGGCATACACACACACAGGTTTAAATTACAGAATATTATAGGTCTAAACTGGTAATGGAATATTTACAGTGCCTTTGAAACAGGCCTTCTCACTTCCCCACCCCCACTGCTCCCAAATCTTTACAAAAGGCTTTGAAAGGCCCTCCAAATTAATTTCTCTCCTTTATTATATAAACATCTCATATTTGTTATCTTACCTTTCATAATGTCTACGAGTACATGTGGCTGCACTTGTGCTTCCAGGGTTACCACCTAATTCATCATAAATATGTTTCCATTGTCGACGGGCTGTTATCTGCAAAAGCGGCAATGAGAAATTTAATCTTGCATCTCTACAGATTTTGTGTGTATGCAGTGTTTGAGTTCACAGAAACAACTGTATACAAGAGACATTTAGAACAGTATGTGATACAAAGCACTGGTAAAGCTACTGCCTGAATGTTGTATCTGTGGCTTATTTTAAAGCAAAAGATGACATTTTACACAGTTGTTTCACACACACACACACACACACATATTGGTACAATTGAATTTTACTGCTGTCTCATTATCAAGCAATTTTCTATTTTGTATGTGCAATTTCATGAAAAGGCGCTTCAATCAATTGAGGGCCATTAACTATCAAAATGTATGCAGACAAATCCCGTGGTAAATTATGAAAATGAATCTCAAACTAAACAGAAATAATGATTATATAGTTATTTTAACTGAGTTTGTGGAAATGAACCCATTGCAAACTCTTAATCCATCACAGCTCCCTCAACCCAAACATAAACATTATCTCTGTAAGTGTATATGGTATAAGCTGTTTATTTTTAGTAGTCTGTGTCAATAAAATATATAGATCAAAAGGTAATGAAATCCAATACTCTCCAAGGTTGATATATGAGCTATGTCCTATATCTGGCTAAACAAAAGAAAATAAATAACTTAAAAAGTACCAAGTTGCATGTTGCAATTTGGGGGAGCAGGTTTTGTAGAAGACCAGTTGATGGGATAACAGATGGAAGACTGCCAAAATATTTGTTCTCAATCCCATTTTATCTTATATTGTCCACAATATTTTAAAACAGAAAGAAAAAGAGGACTCGTGGAAGAAAAGCATGATGGCAGTTAACCCTTATTTGCTTGCCATTTGTACAAAAAGGAATGGGTTTCTTGGAAAATTGTAGAGAAGCTTTCCCCCCCCCAAATTGTGGGTAAATTCTATCATTTTTGTGGAATGGTGTCATATACTTAATATATTCAGGCCTGCAGGCTTTGTCACCATTACCTACAAGGCTGCCAATGGCATTCACTAAGGAGCCAAAGGCAGCAATCAAGAGAAAACAAAAATCAAAACTTACAATTTGGGGACCTGTAATTTTAATCTAAAAAAGAGGAGATGAATGAACCACTTAAATATTATAGGGTAAATGGTGTCTTTCCTCCTCTACATAAAGATGAAATCCATCATTTGCAGAAATCAGGCTTCAAAAGTAAAAAACATGTTATTTGGTAATGTCATAATTTCACAGAAACAGCCTTGAAGTGTATATTTGTTTTGTTCTCATTAGACATAACCACCACCTACTTCTAGCTGCAGCTTAATCAAAATACCTATTTGTTCATTTCTACCATGAAATACCTCAAACTTTGATAAAACCATCTTATATGTGGGAAAATTAAATATTTGATTACAACTTATCTTCAAAGCTTTGTGATTCCCCCCCTCCCAAAACTTGAAAGAGCAACTGTATGTCTATAGACTGGAGTAGAAATTTTTAGCCCTCTAGATCAGTGGTTTCCAACCTTGGGTAACCCAGTTGTTCTTGGACTGCAACTCCCAGAAGCCTTCACCACTAGCTGTGCTTGCTGGATTTTTTGGGATTTGCAGCCCAAGAATACTTGGGTTACTCAAGGTTGGGAACTACTGCTCTAGATATTTCAGCTACAACTTCCACAGTCTCTTACTATTAGCCATGCTGCCTGGATCTTCCAGGAGATGAAAGTCCAAATATACAGAAAGCCAGATGTTCTTACTCCTACTGAAAATACTGCATGTACAACACATCCAGTTTCAATGAATGACCCTTTCTCACAAGCTGTAGAGATGTTGGGTTCACTGAATAACTATTCAAGTCACAGAAAAGCCTATTATATTTCTAACATATGGAAGCAATATCAAGTCCCAATTGCTTTCCTTTCTATGTGGTAAAGCTCACACAACATGGCTATGCGTGTGTACATATACCCCACATTGCACCATACAGAAATAGGAATAACGTCAGAAAGGATGCTGGAACCTTTTCCTACTCTAGTCAACTGAATGCAGATGCCTGTGTCTATCAGCATAACAATATTGCCGTCTTGGTTTAGATGTGTCCCAAACCACCGCCTGCAGTCTTCTGTACTTGATGCTACTGGCATGAGACAGAACTGTGATAACTTAAAATGGACTAAGAAGAAAGGAGATACATGAGAGTTCGTTTTCCTCATATGTCTTAGGGGCAAGTGTGCTAAGTAGAGAAGTGGAGGCAGAGAGTTTGTTGCCAGGACCAAGCCGACAGTTGACACACATATACAGAAAGGGGAGTCTGATAATCTTCAATTGGTATGTGTAAGCTATAGAAACTGAGGAGTGATGGCGTTTTCTTTCCTTTAGTCCATGAAAGCCACTGAGATTTTATCTGATGCAACCATAACCTTGTACAATACATGTTTTTATGTACATAATCATGTTGCAATACAAGTGGGCTTCTTCTTTCATTCAGAGGCGGCAGCAGCTTTGCACCCACCCCTCTGCATGTAGTAAGCTGTTCCCTCCAATGAATGGAACAGGAATTGTGCACACCTGGGGATGGGGAATATAGTATTTATTTCGCTAGATATAACTGTGATACAGTTCCGATTAGCATTAGTCATGATGGTCAGTAGTGGGAGGTGATGTAGTCTTGATATGTTGTGGAGAGGCACACATATCTGCATCCTTGCTGTATACCCAAAGGAAGATCTTATGCCTATGTGTAGAGTACTTTTCTCCTCTGATACTTTCTTTTGCTTGGGTTGATCCACCCCACTCTGGCTCTGCAATTTGCCACTTAGCTATTTCCTAGAGGGGCTTCTCTTTCTTTCCCCTTCTCTCTTTTGGCTGCATCTGCCTGATGGCTTAAAAGAGCACACACAGCTTGGACTCTTCCTCCACTAATACATCACCAAAACCAGCACCAAGAACCCTTGCACATAGATACAAGGTTCCTAGAATGTCTTGAATTTCTTTTATATTTCTAAATGAGAAAGACTCTGAAAGACTGACAGTATGCCCATGTTGCCATATTTAAAAAAAAGGAATGGAAAGAAAACATTACATTTTGATTATCACTGGAGGTGAAAACAACTCTTTGAATAGTTGTGGGATATTAGTCATTTAAGTCCACTGTAGTTCAGAGAAAATGAAGTGCTGTAAAAGCCAATAATAACTTATCCTTGATTCTGTGCCAAAGGTTGCTGATTTTGAAGACCAAGGTAAAAATGTGCTATTTGATTGTGCTCATTTATCTCCTGCAATTAAAACTGAATAAGCCCACTATCAATGAACACTTATATCAGAACAGACACCTTTCTCTCTGTCTGTTAATGTTAATTTTTAAGGTGTGGAAATGTTTAACAGAACACTTATTTTCAATTTCAAATTCAATTTAGTTTTGGCAATCACGCCTGCTCTGAAATCAATAGACAGCATTACTTATTCACCACTGTGATTGTGCTAAGTTATGCTGACGTGGTGCTGAAATACCCAGTTCCTGGAAGTCTTGATGCTATGTCTTATTTAATTTTTTTAAAAAAAGGACTAAAGGCTGATGTCATTGTAATTATCTTCTTAAAGGATATGAACAAAGTACTAGTTGATGGAAAGTTCAGAAATCACTGCCTCCATCATATTTAGAACGTAACCCATTCATATTTAACATTTAACATTGCTCAAATCAATACTGCATCTTCTTTTGGCTGGTGTCGATCAAAATCAGCCCCTCCCTCCAGTTTTTCTTAGCATGTAATTTAACAATATTACATAATGGCCATAGACATTTGTAGAGGATTGTTTCACAGCTGTTCCAGTACAGTATATTCCATGCTCGGCTTGCCAAATGTAACTCATGGAGTCAAATATAACACACCACCCATGTACAGAACCCAACAGGGACTTGGTTTGCTCAGTGGTGGCTGCTGCTTATTGTTGGCTGGTGGGGCAGAAGGCATTCTGTCAATGGTTGGTAGAGCCAGGCAGGACAGGCAGAACCAAGGGTGAAAGTGTGCATTCAGATAGAGAGAGAGATTGACAGGAAGGCAGGCAGACCTTCACCCACAAAGAAAGGCATTTACTCAGACCCTGCCTAACCTCACCCCCTTCATGAACTCTACAGCCCAGTTGAGGTGAAGTAAAGTACATCTTGCTGCATATTTGAAATGCTTCTACTTCCCTCATTTCTTTCTCTCTGAGGGGAAAACAGGCAGTTCCTCTGCTAAGAAGACAGGAGTGAGAGACCTGGAAGTGGTCTGATCTGGAGGTGGGAGAGTATCCTGCTTCTGCTAAGCCAAGGCTTTGTCTGGGATCAGGAAAATATAGGGATGTTTCAATCATGTAGGAGCTCATAAAACCATTATTTGATTAGCTTCATTGTCTTGACGGTCCAAAATTTATGCAAAAACATTCTGCACAAATGTTACCATCTAACAGGATAACACAACCTGCTTCAATCGGTTTAAAGCTTCAACTCAATCACATCTTCCGGAGTCTGAAAAGGAAAGAAGGAAGGAGGAATTGCTGTATGAAGAGAGGATGTGCCTTTGCCTAGTCAGTCCACATGGCAGCAATTTAAGATTTTATTTCTCTCCACAAGGCTTGCATTTATTTCAGTGGAACCCTGCAGCAAGCAGTTAAAATGCTGGCCCAGCATCCAACTCCAGACTGCTATTTCCAGTCTACCTCATTTTAGCCAATCTAGCTTTAAATCCACACCAAGCCTTAAAAGTTACTAGACAGCCCTGGGCTAGCTGCCTCTCTCAGTCAAACCTACTGCACAGGAAAGTGGAGAGGAGAAATAATAATGTGCACCACATTGAATTGAATGGAAGAAGGAGTTACCAAATGATTGATTGATTGAATGAATGAATCAAAACCCTAGCTCTGATCAGTCACACTTTGACAGAAGAGAAGATCCTGCTCCTGTTAACAAGCATATTCTCAATCATTAAGAATCATTGGCTTTTTTTTTTGTCAAGCATCCCCCACACACACACACACACTATGTGCTATTCTGTCACAGGCCATTCTTAGTAATCTAAGAGAATTAAATTCAGAACAGAATAGAGCACTTTTGTGTCTGTGCAGTCAATTAGCTGCAACCTAAACAGAAACTCCACACTCAGAAGCAGTGTACCCTCTGAGTTTCAGATATGGGAACAAACACCAGGGAAACATGCATGACCTGGTTGTGAATTTCTGGGGGCATGTTGCTGTCTGCTTTGGGAAACAGTATGCTAGAATACAGAGACCTTGATTTGTTCCAGTCAGACAATTCTTATGTACAAGCTACACTTCAACTCTCTGCACAAGCTAATCTTATTGTAAGACTGTTTCCCAGTCTTGAGCTTCCAGATGCTGTTTGACCAACTCCTAAAAGTCCTAGCCAGCATGGCCAGTAGCAAGGGATTCTGGGATTTGGAGCAGAAGAGGCTGATACATCCTCTTTAAGTTTTAGTTTTAACTTTACAGGAGCTATCAAACAAGCTTCAATCTATTCCCCCCCCCCCCCCAAATAGGTCCAGAACACTGGATAGCTCCTTTTACGTTTGGACTGGGTTCATTACACCATAAAATTGGACTTACTGGTCTCTGTTGACTTGTTGTCCAACAACAAATGGGGATCTAGAGGTTCGAACCTCGTGGCGCAGTGATTAAACTGCTGTACTACAGCCAAAACTGTGCTCACAACTTGGGGTTCAATCCCAGGTAGTCGGCTCAAGGCTGACTCAGCCTTTTATCCTTCCGAGGTCAGCAAAATGAGTACCCAGCTTGCTGGGGGGGGGGGGGGGAGAATGTGTAGCCTGCATAAATAACTTGTAGACCGCCCAGAGAGTGCTTTAAGTGCTATTGGGCGGTTTATAAACAGCATGCTTTGCTTTTGCTTTGGGAACCACTGAATTATAGCTGTGTACCTCAACTAAAAGGCATTCAGCCAAAAAAGCAAATATGACTTAATAGTATACAAAAAAAGGCCAAACAATTAAGGCAGAATCTGAAACAGAGACCAATTATGTAGCAAACTCAACTTAGAATGTCAATTTTGGAGACAACTAGAATACTTTAGATATTATGGTATCAGTACATATACACTTTCTTAAAAATAACGAATGATGCCCTAAATCTGTGTTTGGAACCAAGTATAAAGGAATAATAATCTCCAGCATAAAAACATTACTGTCAGAATACTGATTTAATATGAACTCAGAGCAACTAATCCATTTATTTTGAGTCACCAGGAAAAAAAGAGAGAGATTTTGCTACATTTGGATGTTCCAGTATGTACACAGAAGAAGAGATATTAGACTGAAGATAGCTAATACACTGCCAGTATTTTACTCTTCTCTCAGGCCTGTCACTCACTCATTCATTAATTAAAGAATGAGTTTCCATATTCAGATTAAACAGTATTCAATGCTTGATTGGCAGAAGCCAACTTCTGATGGTATCATCAGTCTTCAGCTTGGCCACCACAGCTGAACAACTGCCCGCTCTGGGGCAATAAATCCATCATCATGGACTATGTTTTTTTATAGGACATCTGGTAATAAGCAGCTTCACACAGTCAGGTGACAGTGCAACAATGGTAATTACCACATGGATAATATAACTAATTATCTAAATTTAAGTGCAAATTGAATACCTCTACTTTTCTTCCTTACAGCAAAAACAAACAGACAGGTTACTTACCTGTAACCATGGTTCTTCAAGTGGACCTCTGTGAATTCACACAATAGGGTTTTATCAGCGCCTGCGCTGGTCTCTCGGAATCTTCTAGAGCTTTTGAATAAAAGTTACAAAGTTTAAGTTGCCCCTACCACGCATGCTCCACCCGCCTCAGCCCTCAGTTCCATTTATCCGCCACAAGAGCCTGAGCTCACTCTAGACAGAATCAGTCCAGATATAGCTAGTGACGGACAGTGGGGAGGCTGGGCGGGATGTGTGAATTCACAGAGGTCCACTTGAAGAACCATGGTTACAGGTAAGTAACCTGTCTTTCTTCATCGTGGCCTCTGTGAATGCACACAATAGGGTGACTAGCAAGCTCACTTACCGGAAGGAGGGCCGTCACTGAAGAATGGACGTCAACACCGCTCTCCCAAAACTCGTCTCCTTCTTAGCCCTAAGGTCAAGTCTGTAATGTGTTACAAATGTAGACACATTGGACCAGGTAGCTGCTCTACAGATGTCTGGGACATCGACACCACGCAGCAGGGCCGTAGATGTTGCCACAGCTCTGGTGGAGTGTGCCTTGAGACCTTCAGGAGGTGTTTTGCCCTGCAGTTCATAGGCAAGGGAGATAGTGGAGACAAGCCATCTGGAGAGGGTAGACGAAGAAGCAGGAGAGCCTTTGTGTTGTCCATGAAAACATAAGAACAGTCTTTGGGCCGCACGAAAATCTTTAGTCCGTGACACATAATATGACAAGGCTCTTTTTACATCCAACGAGTGGAGCATGCGTTCAATATCCGATGTAGGATTCGTAAACAAAGTAGGCAATATAAGGGGTTGATTAAGATGGAATTCAGAGACAACCTTAGGTAGGAAAGATATGTCCGGGTATAAGGTGACTTTATCTTTGAAGAATTGAAGGTAAGGAGGATCAGATCGCAGGGCAGCTAATTCGCTTGCTCTTCTGGCCGATGTAATGGCAACTAGGAACAACGTCTTGAAAGACAGCAGACGAATGTCACAAGAGGCCATAGGCTCAAATGGGTGGCGCGTAAGCGCATGGAGGACCACTTGCAGAGACCACTGAGGTATCGGGGGTTTTGTAGGTGGTCTAATGTTGGAAAGACCTTTCAAAAAGGATTTGAGGGTAGGATGGGAGAAGAACCTGGCAGAGTCCGATTCACGAGGTTGAAAGGACACGATTGCTGAAATGTAAACTTTGAGGGTGGATAGTGCTAAACCAGAATCAAACAGGTATCGAAGGTATTGCAGTAAGGTGGATAATGATACAGGGCATGTCTGGAAGTGATTTGATCTTGCAAATTTGAGGAAATTCCTCCATTTATACTTGTAGAGGAGATTGGTAGATGGTTTTCTTGCCTTGTCTAAAATCTCCTTGATCGATGGGTTATCATCCAGGCTGTCAAGTGTAGTGATTCGAGGTCTGGATGTAAAACCTGTCCTGAGTCCTGGGTTAGGAGATGAGGGACACTCGGGAGCTTCACGACATCTATTGCCATCATTCTGAGAGTTGAAAACCAAGGTTGACGAGGCCACCATGGTGCAACGAAAATTGCGCTGGACTTCATCTGTCGAGCCCTGACCAGTGTCCTCTGGATGAGTGGTATGGGTGGAAACAGGTAGAGTAAATCTCTCTCCCATGGTATCATGAACGCATCTCCCAAGGAGTGTGCGCCTATTCCCGCACGGGAGGCGTATGTCGTGCATTTCTTGTTGGTTTCGGAGGCAAACATGTCTATGACCGGAGTGCCCCATCTGCTGCATAGGAGATGAAAGATCTTGTTGTCCAGCTCCCATTCGTGGGTGTGCGTTGCAAGACGGCTCAATCTGTCCGCCAGCTGGTTGTCTGTGGTGGAGATATGTAGTGCAATAGGGTACACATGATGTTGGTAGCACCATTCCCAAAGGTGTATTGAGAGGAAAAGTAGGGACATGGAGCGTGTCCCTCCTTGCTTGTTGATGTAGTACATGGTCGTGGTGTTGTCTGTTATCACTTGTACACCACGACCCTGCACTAGTGGAAGGAACGCCTTGAACGCCTTCATCACCGCAAGCATCTCCAGATGGTTGATGTGTAGATGTGTTTCTTGAGTAGACCACCGGGCATGAATCTGGTGGGGCCCGCAGTGGGCTCCCCAACCTATGGGGCTCGCGTCCGTGGTGACTTGGACAGTCAATTGTAGTGGACGAAAAGGTCTGCCTAGTAGGAGATTTGGGCTGAATGTCCACCATTGCAGCTGTTTCACCAGCTCCACTGTAATCGACAAGCGCTTTCGAGGAGCATCTTGAATAGGGTCGAAAAGAGACAGAAACCATGCCTGGAGAGATCTCATTTTCAGGCGAGCGTGTGCTAATGCCGATGTCGTAGAGGCCATCAGTCCCAAGAGATGTTGGGCATGCCTTGCTGATACGGTGCAGTGTGGTCGAAACCGTTGAACCGCCGTTTTGATTTTCCTTATACGGTCTGGGGGTAGGAATATTCTTGCCTTGAGAGAATTTATCCTGCCCCCTATGTAGTCGACTGTCTGTGATGGTCGAAGGTGGGACTTCTTGTGGTTGACCGCTAGTCCCAGGCAATTCAGCGTGCGAAGAACGAACTTGGTGTCTTGGAGAGCTTTTTGCTCTGACGGAGACACTATCAGCCAGTCGTCTATGTAGGGAAATATCTGTATATTGTGGAGTCGAAGGTAGGCTGCCACAGGTGCCATGCACTTTGTGAATGTTCTCGGAGCCGTTGATAGTCCGAAGGGAAGAGCACGGAACTGGAATATGGTGTTCTGAAACACGAATCTGAGGTACTTTCTGTGCTGTGGGTGGATGGTGACATGAAAGTAAGCGTCTTTGAGGTCTATAACCACAAACCAGTCCCTTTTCTTTAGCAGGTGCAGAATGGTCTCCAATGTGACCATCCGGAAACGTCGAGGACGAAGGTACTTGTTTAGTTCCCTGAGGTCTAGAATGGGCCTTATACCGCCATCCTTTTTTGGCACAGCGAAATATCGGGAGTAGAATCCTCTTGCTAAGTCCCGCATAGGCACTGTTTGAATGGCATGTTTTCGTAGAAGAGTGAGAATCTCTTCTTCTAGAACAGGATCGAAGGATGTGAGCTTGACTTGTCCTAGAGGAGGAAATTCTGTAAATTCCAGACGGTAGCCGAATTGAATAATGTTTAAGACCCAAGCATCTTTTGTGATTTCTATCCAGTTGTGAAGATATGGGGAGAGTCGAGTGATGGAGCCGTGATCTGGTGGGTGCAAGTCAAAGGTACTGTTTGGACTTCTTCGTTGGTGGTTTGTATGATTGGCGACGCTGTGATGTAGACTGTGGTCGGAATGTGGAAGTAGAGGAAGAGGCCTGGAAGGATCTGTTCTGATTCTGGTTCTTGAATGGGCGGTAGGACTGTGTGGCATGTTGTTGGTATTGTTGTTGTTGTGTGTATGGTTTACGCCACTGATATTTGTTTTTTGGTTGTTGTTGAATGGCATATGATTTTGCTGTTTTCTTTATTTTATGCAGATTTTCAAGGTTATCGTCCGTTTTTTCGTTGAACAGACCTTTGGCGTCAAAGGGTAAGTCTTCCACACGGGTTTTCACGTCTTCTATGATGCCTGAAAACCGAAGCCAGGCATGTCGCCTCAACGACACGGCAGACATCAGTGTCCTAGCAGCAGCATCTGCTGAGTGACGGGCAGCTAATCGTTGGTGCTTAGAGACTGTCAATGCCTCTGCATAGGTATTCAAGAAGCCCTGTCTGGTGTCATCTGGGGCTGCCTGAAGTGCAGGAAGTATTCTCGTCCAGAGCTGTCTTTGATAAGCCCCCATTGCCGTTTGATAATTGGTGACACGGAGCAAGAAGGTCGTGAGGGAATAGATTTTTCTTCCTAACACATCCAGTTTGCGTCCTTCTCTGTTAGTGGGAGTGACGTGTGATCTTGTAGATGGTCTCGAAGAACTAGATTCTACAATCAGAGAATTTGGTACCGGATGTTTGGTCAGGAAGGTCGTGTCCTCGCCATGTATGCGGTACAAGTTCTCTGTTCTGCGGGATACTGGAGCAGAGGTAGATGGTTTATCCCAGCACTCTTTAATAATGTCCATGATAGCCGAAATGAATCCTAAGCTGAGTGGAGGAGTCCTTTCTTGATTAATATCCCCGAAGATGAGGTCATCTGATGGAGGGGGTGTTTCAAGTGTTTGTATTTTCAAAGTTTTTGCCATTCTTGAAATCATTTGCACGTACGAGGAGAAATCCTCAGAAGGAGAGGATGGATGTGGATCCCCAGCATCCGAATCTAATGGATCTCCTCCCACAGGTGTTCTCCCCGATGCATCAGAAGGAGCGTCATGTCCCTGGTACGAATCATCTGAAGAAAGAGATTCGTCCCCATCAGTAGACAACAGGTGTGCATCTGCTTTCTGCTTTCTGCTCTCTGATTCAGAATTTGGAGGTATCGACGTCGAGTGTGTTCTTTTATGTGCAGTCTTCGACGTCGATAAGGGTTTAACAGTTTTCGTCTTGATCCTCCCTGAATGTTTCGAAACATGAACCGTCTCGACGTCGACATGCTTTCGATGTCGACGTCGAGGAGGAGAAGAAGAGGAAGAAGCAGAAGAAGAGGTAACATACACATATTTAATCTTCTTCCTTCTAACATAGTCGCCTTCGCTCGACGTCGAGTCGGAATCCGAATCTTCCCTTCGACGTCGGCGTCGAGATCTCCCATGGTCAATGTCGACATAGTCATGTTCGTCGTACTTCGATCTATGTCGACGTCGAGAAGATCGAGGCAGGACTATCACCTCTTGTCGAGCTTTTCCGCGTCGATCAGGTAAGACATGTTTAGTTTTAGATGTCTTCTTTCGGGGTGGAGAAGGTTCCCTCGATACAGAAGACACCGGCGTCGAAGGTGCCGGAGAAGCCCGCCCGGTTGAAACAGGGCTTAGAGGGGCAATAGCCTGGCTAGTTACGGTGTGGACTAGCCGGCTCGGTGTCGGAGACCGACAAGTTCGCTCAGATGCGATAGGGGAGGCAATTGCCCGCCGAGATGGAAGGGATTCAGCGACCTCCGAAAGGGATTCTCGATCCCTAGACGAATCCTCCAGAATCGGGGAGGGTAACGACGTCGAGATCGGAGGAAGATGTTTTCTAAGGTCTTTGGTCTTATCCCTTTTGCTTGTCGACTTCGTTTGCTTTGTAGGGTCTTTTGAAGACGACGTCGACGAAGTTTTCGACGCGGAGGTAAGTTTTTTCGCCGTCTTTTTTGGAGGTTTTTCCACGGCCTTAGATGGGGGTGCTGGGGTTGGTGAGGCAATGCGAACCTCCGAACGAGGAGTAGCGGATGCATTAGAGGCGGTTTCCATGTCGGAGGGTCTGGATGCCGACAACGTTTTGTCCCAAAGGAACAATTTCAAACGTTGTTCACGCGCCTTAAGGGCGGCCTTGGTGAAGCTTTTGCAATGTTTGCAAGAGTGGGGACGATGAGATTCTCCCAAGCAAAAAAGGCAATAGTCGTGTCCGTCGGAGAATGGTAACTTACGGGAGCACGACTTGCACCTGCTAAAAGGTCCTGATCGGGACATAAAGCAGGAAAAAGGGGAAAAGGACTCACAGTAAAGAAGATAGATGGTTTCCGGCGATGATTGAATTAGGAAGAGATTATTTAGGAGCAGAGCGGCAAACCGCAAGAGCGGAAGGCTGCAATCAAGGAGCGTGGCCGTAAAAAGCGCGGGAAACACAACCAATTCACAGTCCAAAGAGTAATCCAAGACAGTCCGATGATCAAGGGGCAACAGAGTAAATTCAAAGTCCAAAGGCAGTCCGATGTTCAAGCCGATTTTCAGTCAAAATATTCGTAATTACAGAGCTCTAACCGAGAGGTTCCAGTGCGCGAAGGCGGTAAAATGGAACTGAGGGCTGAGGCGGGTGGAGCATGCGTGGTAGGGGCAACTTAAACTTTGTAACTTTTATTCAAAAGCTCTAGAAGATTCCGAGAGACCAGCGCAGGCGCTGATAAAACCCTATTGTGTGCATTCACAGAGGCCACGATGAAGAAACATTATATTTTAGGTGGTATAAAAAAGAAAAGAAGGTACCTGATTTCCATGAGTTCACAGAATTTTTGTGAATTCTGTAAATTTACTCTGACAATCCAGGAAAATAAGAACATAAGCAGGGAAAGGTGAGGGGGGGGGAGTCTATGTTAATTGAGCAAGGAGTGATAAGCAGTTGATTTGGGACAACATGACCATCATTAAAGGACTCCGAAATGATATCCCAGATGTCATTACATTTATATAAGATATTCCTTTATATAAACACTCAACACTCCTGGGATGCCCAGTCATCAATACTGAGTGGAAAGTTCGATTTCTAAGCCCATAAAATCAATTGCTTAGCAACTAAGGTTGCATGCATAACAAATCCAATCTATGTGTATTTTTCTAAGCATTGCTGTTGATATAGTTCGGTAGTAATAATCATTTTATTTTCAATGTCACATTGTACTTTTTTATAATTACTGTAAGTAGCTAACAAATTTTAGTCATAGCTATTTGTAGGTAAACTATTACTACTTCCATCACTTTAAAGATACTGTGATTACAAAGTGTAGTGTGTTCCATTATTTATTTACTTTCCTATACAATTCATATATATATATATTTATTAGATTTAAGACACATTTGTATTACACATTTGAATTATTTTAAAAATTCTCTTTTAAATATACTTCTCTTTTTTGACAGTGCACTAAATCATCTTTCTGATAGTGAAAGGTTAGACATGCAATCTTTGAAAACTTCTATTGTGGGTTTGTAAAGGCTTCTCCTGTTTTAATTTTAAAAATTACAGGGCCTGCTTAGCAGCCCATTACCTGTCTTTCCTGTTGGCAAATTTATAGGAATAACCACATTCTTATTCACTTGCCACCTGTCTTTAATATAAAATTAAAAGAAACACAATCACAGGATTGCTCCTCTTCCCCTCAGTATAGATACCTGTGGAAGGCAATACTAAATAGCCCTCCTTGGGAGTGAGTTCTATCAATGGGACATAAATCCAAATGAATATTTTCAGGACTGGTCTGTAAGGATATTAATTTTTTACAAGAGCATTCTCACTATATCCAAAACAAACCTGGGACTGGCTGTGTAACTATGCGCTATGAGATTGCTTGCTAAGAAACATTGGCCAGAATCCCACTGGTGTTAGCTCAAGATTTGTGCAACTTCCTGTGGCTAACTGCAGCTAACTGACAAGGTTCCAGGCACATGACTAGGCAGGCAACTGAGATAATGTATGTCCTAGCTGCTGCAAGTTATGCAGACCTTGTGTGAACACCAATAGGATTCCAGTCATGGATCAAATTTTGCCTAAAACAAAAAAGAGAATGTGGAGATTCCTGCTCAGTCAAAAACACTTTTTCTTTTTCAAAATATAATATTTTCTTATGGAAATGCAATTAAAAATAGAACAAAAGACAAGATAGAAAAATCTAGCAAACAAGTACAATTACAGCAGTTGATAGAGTTGCATTTTAAAGCCAAACAGAAAACTAAACTTTATTGGCTTTCCAAAACAAAAAGGTCTAATTTAGTTTTCCTCCTAAATTCTAACAAGGTTAAATTCCTACATGTATAGCTGGGGAGGGAATTCCTCAAACAGGAATGTGGGGGAGAGGGAGAATCTGCTAATACTATACTAGATAATGACCTTCTTGATATTGGTGTGGATCAGGAGTAGAGCATTCCCTGTTGATCTTGCTTGCTCAATACAGATCTTCTGCCAGATTTCAATTTATCCTATGCAACAGCTGCTTTTACTTTTAGTAGCATCCACTGCCTGAAATGCTGTTGCACAGTTATCCAGTTAGTGTAACTTTTAGACTGAATTGCCAGAAGTTAAGAAATCTCTGTAGGCATTGCCTGTTGCACATTAAGACATTTGACTCAGTATGCAACAGATAATTTCTACAGAGATTTCTTAATTTATTGGAATAAGCTTAAAAAAGTTATACCATTTGCATAACTGTTAACAGGATTACAGCCACTAACTAAGAAAAATGGTTGTGCTTCTCTTCTAACTGGTCAAAGCCACAATTCAGACATGAAATTAAATCATGGTCTGTGATAACCATAGTTTACAACCCAAACCATGATATGAAATTCCATACATACAAGGTATGGTTAGAGCCACTTGTCTGCTTTCAGTTTCAGTCCTTTCTGATTCTGATACAGACGTTCACTCCTTCTAGTGGTATCTCTGGGTGTGGAATGCTACCCATAGCTCTTGTCTGTCAATTAAACAACTGTACCAAACCACTGTTAGTACAACTCATGGCTTACTTACAAATCAGATCTCAAAATTCAGATGCCACATCAAACCAGTGTTAATATTTCTCAGCTATACTTTTGTGTGACGTATTTTAATGGATCCTAATTGTCTTTTAAATTTTAAGTAAAAGTTTAACTTAACACGTTAAGATCCAGTGCACATTTATTTCAAAGCATAAACCACCAATCTTAGTGGAGTTTACTCTTAAATGAATAGGCATTGAAAAATCTACCAAAAAATGAGCTAACAAATACTGCTATGTGATCACTATTTTCCTTATAACCACCAAAATAAATAAATAAATAAATAAATAAATCTCAATGTCAGTTGACCACACAGATATTAAAATAAGGGAATAATAGGCTTTCTTCTAAGGATGAATGTCATGGTGATTGCATTTTAGCCTAAATTAATTTGAGCAGTTAATTTCTCTATTAGTTCATTGTGGCGTAGATACAGACCATATTAATACTTGGCAAACAAACCAGTAACAAGAAGGAAAAAAACCTGTATCTCCTTTTGTGTGTGTGTTCAACTGTGGCAGGAAATGCAATCTGAGCATCATGGGGAGGGAAAATATTTCCAATGACAGTCATTTTATGTCAAATGGGTTTTATTACAGATGCCATCTCTATGTGCCATATTAAAGCAGCTCTTTCTTCTCATTTCAAGATCTTAATCACAGTTTGTTGCTCCAATATTTTATTGGTTTGGAACACATGCTGTAAAATCCACAACCATCAAATTTCCCCATGAGCTAAAAATAAAGTGGCCATGTCAGATATGATTAGATTATAAAAAGCATCAGAGTGTTTCCCCCACTACCACTTTATACTTTGGATAACTTCCTGTTTACGTGGCACTCTGACCCTTTTCTAACAAAGATCTTTTACCATTCACAGTAAGAAAAGAGACTACACTGAGCTATTCCTTAATAGACAATGCTGATTACTTTTGAAAGCATTTAATACATTCTCTATATTCAACATGAACAGATGTCAGGGACTATGCCAAGTGAAATTGTGTTTTATGCAATCTTGGCTTGTTCTACAGGAATAGCCCTTCTCAACATGGGAAAAAAAATTACAGACCCAACCAATTTCCTTGACAGGGAAGAGTTACATATGTTTTCCACTTAGAAGACTGGTTAAAAAAAAAAACCTTGTGATTTTGCCAAACTTAGAACTAATTGGGACTGCTTCCAAAAGAAAGGTTAAAGGAAAGAGAGGAAGAAAAGAAAAGAAAAGGGGAAGGCCTATTAAGCCCAAAGTGCATGTATGTATAACACACGATCATTTCCTTTCTCTCTCAATCTCTGTGTGTTTAAACAACATCATCAAAACCAGGGAAAGTCAGATTGTACTTTTTTCCATTTAATTTACTTAAACACTTACTGTTTCATATCCTCCCAGTTTTTGAGCAGCTTGAAACATAGTCCAAAGGTTAACTGTTAGAGGGACAATAAGTATTTAGATAAGCATTGCATTAACCAACTTCTTTCAAAGAAATGCAAATCAAACATTTTTTTCAAAATAAAGCAAAAAGATAACAATCACATCCCCATGCCAAAAATAAAAGGGTTTAGACAAAAACAGACATACAATCTGCAAATGACATTTACATAATTCAAAGAGTAAACATTGGCTTTGCACATATGGCATTCTTTTAAAAAATGAAAGGGGAGACATTCTATTGAGATATAGTTTTAGGTATAAAAGAAATTGTTACTGGACAAAAAGCAAAGAACAGTTCTTTTTAAAAAAAGGCTTTGGCTTACATATTCTTGTGTAAAACTAACACACTTGTTATCAGAATGGAGTAATGTTTTTTTCTAAAGAGTTCTAACAAAGCTGTAAGCAGGACTGTATAAACAAAACAGTCATTGATTAAACAACTATTCTCCTTCCACTCAAATAAGAAAATCTGGTCAGGATCCAGAGATCTTCTTTTGCATAAGGAAACATGCTTCAACATGTGTGCAACAGCTATTTTCTTTATGTATGGAGCCTGCAGGGTGCAGAAAATCAAGAGAAAACCAGGGAGTGCCTTCCATCTAGGAATGACTAATGACGTGTTCTAACAACATCATTTTATATGCCAACTTTTCTACTACCTGATGCCCTCCTGATGTGTTGAGACTGCAACTTCACCCTCCCCAGCGAGCATTTCCATGCTGACTGGAAATGATGGGTATTACAGTCCCAACACACCAGGAAGACATCAGGTGGGGAAAGCTGCCCTTGTAAGAATTTTAAGAATTTCTGGGGCACGTTTCTCAGATCACTGCTTTTCTTTGCACCCTAAGAGATGTTTCCACTACTGAATACCCAGGTAAGTTGCTTCTGCAGTCAGGATGACTCTACCTGCCCATGTTGATGCCTCTTTCATACAACTGAGTCTGCCATGGCGTATATTCTATAGATTATTTATATATAATTGGGCAAATTGTTGGCTGGTAGTTGTGCGTGTGAACCACAATGGACATATTTATGTGAGCCCATAGGTTTCAAATGTCAGATTTATAGGGTATACCCTTCATAAGCTCTTCTGAGAGGACATGAGAGGGCTTTCTAAGTGGCTGCTCTCAGGCTTTGGAATGAGAAGCTAGGTTGCCCCTCTCCCTCTTGTCCTTCCATCGTCAGGCAAATATCTTCCTTTTCAGGAAGGCTTTAAAACCAGAAAACATCTCAGGAATGCGTTGAATATTAATTCAGAGATTTTAAAATGTTTTTTAAAATGTTTTAAATTTGTTTTTTATCTCGATTTCAGTATTGACTAATGTTTAATTCTTTTTATTATGACATTAACATAGTATTTTAAAACTGTTGATAGTTTTATAGTTTTAGTTGTTGTTGAGTTGCCTTGGGTCCCCTACGGGGAGAAAGGCAGCATATAAATAATATAAATAAACAAATGAGTAAGCCAAGCTATCTAATGAGGATGTCCTGAAATCTGTTATATAAACTCTGCATGCTGGAAGGAATATTGTACAAAATTCTAGTATGTCTCTATACTTAGCCCACCTACAATTGTCTGGGCCTAAGTAAATTCACCATTACCTTCAGCCTACTGAGAAAACATATCTAACATGCCCATGAAAGACTGGTGGAGAGAACAGGTACTCTTTCCTTCGGGGAACCCATTAATCACCATTAATCTACTCAAAGAAGAACTTTTAATAGGCTTCCAAGGAACACGGGGATCAAAGTCTAAAGCAGGGGCAAGGAACCTTTACTACTACAGATGTTTTGGCCTACAACTCCTATCATCCCCATGCAAAATGATGAACAGTAAGAAACATGGCAGCTTTAGTCCAAAATGCATGGAAAACAAAGGGTTTTCCACATCAGTTGTAAAAAAACAAAATGCCAAGCTAAACTATTTGATATTTTTGAAAAACTCAAAGACAAATCACCCAATAAAAACTTTTGACACCCTACAGCCTGGCTTGAATATATATTTTGGTTTGATTTGGCCAAAAGCATGCCAACATTCTGTCTATCCCCACAAAGCATGGCTTGGAAGTCAAAGTATAGAAATGCCCATTGGGACACCAAGCTTGAGTTATAAGACACTTGTGATCTGAGCAGAGTGAGTGCTTTATTCTGAAATTTTGAATCACTAGATTCTTGACAACCTGAGCCCCTGCTTCTTCTTCTTCTTCATTATTATTATTATTATTATTATTATTATTATTATTATTATTATTATTATTATTATTATTATTATTATTATTATTATTAATTATGTGGTCATGCAGGTAATTTTTACAAAGCCAATAGACACATCCATGAAAGGCCTGAAGATGGAAGAACACTTCTACTGACAGAAACTGACATCATTAGACTGGATTGGGTCTTAGAATCGTGGTTTACACCTCTCAAGTATTCAAAGTGTGAATTCACATGGGCACATCAGAATGACCAACTAATGCCTGGTCCACTACAGATATGGAAAAAAGAAGTATCTTGTATGTGTGTGATAAGTATACAAATTCATTTTTTCCATATACGTGAAACATTTGTTGATACAAACATATATCAACACAAAATTTATAGAAGTATAAACCAGAAAACACATAAAGGATCTCATATATGGGCAGAACATATTTCAATGCGATTGTAATTTCCTGTACATTCATGGCTGATATCTATTGCAGAAACGTACACTGAGTATGGCTGATGATGTCAGCAGCAGCAATGTGTTTTTTCCCCCAGAGATTAAACATTTTGAACTTAGCACCTGAAGCTCCTATATAATTCCTTTCATTGTCAGGAACCCATAGAAGCTGCAGGATGGGAGAGGGAAGTCTTTAATTACCTAAAATTGCTGCTGCCGGGATGACTTTACTGGCAGCAGTGATTTTCAGTAATTAAACTTCTGTCCCATGGCTTCCATGGGTTCCATATAATGAAACAGATTACAGGAGAGCCTTGGGAGAGAATCAGAAATGTTTAATTTCTGAAAAATCACCATTGCTGATGACATAATCAGCCTTGAGCAGTGTAAGTTACAGCAACAGGATATCAATCCATGTTTTATTTTTTGCACCCTGAGTATACAGGAATTTTGGATGTGCCTGCGCTTCGATTTGGCTGTTTTTCTCTATTTGAAGTTTCCGTCCTGTATACATGTATGTATGTGGCAGCAAGTCCCCCTGAACTCCAAGAGATGACTTCAAAATAAATACATAAAAGATTGCACTGCAAGTTATAAACATGGGGGAAAGGTGTCAATCTTCAAAATATTTTTTAAAGTATTGTGGATAGCGAAGTAGGAAGAACAAAATAAATAGATGTTCAACTACATTTTGTTTCCCTTCATGCTGTCTCTGCTGAAATATTATTCCACTGACGCACAAAAGAGCTTTTTGTACAAGCCTTATATGAATTGCTTCCAGAATATTTCATAAATAATGGTTGTTCTCCAGTGGGTAGTACATTGCTAAACCAGAAAATACAGCAAGGAGAACTCACTATACCTATTTACCAACAAAGGAAATATGTTGCCTAAACTGGTTTTTCTGATTCAGTGCAATGTTTGCATATGTCAAGGTAGACAAATATAGTGAGTAATACTGGCTATCATTTGAGCAGCTCATTTACTTTTGAGTAATCTTGCTGAAACATATATGCAGCTCTTAAATATTTAAAGGTGTGCATGTATGCAGCTTACTGATAAAAATCAAAGAACCCAGTGTATTTGAACTCCATACTGCAGAATGATCTCATCCTAACATTGGATAATTGAGATCTACTACATTTGCCAGCACTTTTCCAAAATGTGTCTCTTTATTATGGATGTATAAGAAAAAAGAACATTAAGCACACTCACACCTCAAAATGCTTGAAATAAAAAGCGTCACTGAAGCTTGTACTTTCCCTGTGCTATCAAGAGCTCTGCTAAGGCCTTCATGTAATTGGAATCAAATGCATAATGCAACAAAGCTGTTCATAGTACATTAATTTTCCTTCTATTTCAAGCAACCGGTTTTTCAGGCAAATAATGTAATCATTTTGGAGTTATATAAGTTTCTAATGGCTGCTAGAGGTCTGTTGCAATCAGTGTCAATTGCTATTAGGTATGTAAATTGTTATGTAAAACATAGAGGCTTGACATTCTTCATCAAAATAACATACAGCTTTAATCTAGGGAGATAGGTTTGGATAGGTAATATTTACGAGTAAAGCATCCTCCCTTGAGAATAATTTAGATCCTTTGCAGATTATTAAAACAAACCTTGTACTGTATATACTGTGATCTTCGTTCTTCCAAATTTATGTGGAATTTAATCATAGTTGCATGCTGTCTATCAATTATTACATTATAAACAATGACACCCCGAAGTGTTCACTCCGTGGCAATTCTTAGAATTGTATTCTGTGTTCAAACACACCCTGGCTATTTTCACACTGATGATTTCTGAATCCAGTGACCTCCTTCACCTAATTTCTAACTACCTCTAATTCACAAAGGATTTTTCTTTCTTCATCTCAAAGTAACTACTTGGTAAAATAAAAGTATGCTGTATCATTAATTCAAAGAAAAATATGAACTGCAGTTTTTAAAAAAATAGAGACAAACAGCTGCTTTATTTAAGAACATGAAGAATACTGGATGGGTTGTCTGTGTCGTTCTTTAAAAATAAGCCAGCCCTTCTCTATTTATGTGTGTTTAACTTCTCAAAGAGAATAACACTGGAATAATTAAGTGCAAATTACAGAAACTCTGAAGAGGGAAAAAGAACCATTTGTCTTGCCTTGGGATGGAAGCAAGGAACTTTACAAGACTCTAACATTCTTGGGAATCTAAATCAATGAGAATGAACCATTCAGGAAATATAAGATCACTAATACACTAAGATATGTATTAGTGTATGCATTTTTATGCACCCTGTTCGCTGGGATCCAAAGAGCCACTCGTTCTGTCTAAGACAGCATTGCCTTATGTTTGTCAAACAACTTATCCCCTACTCCTGCTCCTACGGCATCCATATCACCTGATAAACCACTTTATTAATTGAGGAGATTTAAAACAATAGTTTACATTATGAGAAGGGGGGAGGGTTAAAAGACAGCAATCCCCACCAATATGCCAAAGAGCATGGACATACTGTACATAAATGGCTCTTCAACTATAAGTTTTCAAACAAGTATAAAATTAAAACAAAAAAACAAAATGGAAAGAGAGCCACATCATCTCACAGATTTATCCCTTTTAATTAAGCTAATCTAATCCCGGAAGCCAAACTGTTCTAAAATGTCAACCAAAGATGCATTGAAAATTCTACTTACTCTGCTTAAAACCGAGGTAGGGTATCCGTTCAATTGGTGTTTTTCTTTCTTTCATATATTTGTAAAGTGCCACAAGGAATGCCTGTTCATCCGCTTGGCATTCTTCACCTACAGAAACCTTGGATTTATATTCATTTGAGCCCTTTTTACAATTGCTGTTGTTATTTTTGGTTTTGGACAAAGGCAGCTTAGCCTCACATTTTACCTGGAAGAAACGAGGAGATGTCAGATTAGATCTTGAACACTGCTCAATCCAACTTTCATTACCAATTAGGAGACAACCCCCCTCTGACCCATCAAGGCCTCTCTTTCTTGTAAGGTCAAGCTACACTGCTGTTACTATGTGCACAGTCACAATAGTTCTCAATCACTACATCTACAAAGGGTTATACTATGTTTCTCCCCACCTGCAACAAACAACACTTCTTTACCTTCTCCCAAATAAATGACCAGTTATAAATTTCCCTTCCAAATGGGAAAGTTAACTGCTGGACATTGTCACAGTGAGTCAAGAACTGGTAAAATGAAAAATTTAAGGCATGATTGGAAAAATGCGTGGCTGTCTGGATTATGGGAGTTGCAATTCAGCACCCCATGGAGGAATAAGTGAAGGTGTCATGACTCAGCAATAAAGCAGTGACTTTGACATGGACTCAAAGGCTGAAGAATGAGTGAGGTGAGCAGGGAAAACATTAGCCTCAAACACCAGTGAAAAATCAGAGAACTCTAAGCCTGAAAGACCAAGGATCCCTGTCCCTAAAACGTCAATGCCTGTGACCCATGAGCTGACAGCCCCTGAACTGACCTTCAATATGTAGACAATAAAAAAGGTCCAGAATTGCTGGCCCTGCAGCTCCAGTGCCAACACTGTGCCTAGCTCTTGGAAAAATGTAGGAGTGGTTTGCCTGTCCCTTTTAGCCTTCCCCATTTTGCCAATGTGTGGAACCTGGAAGGAGTCCAAGATATATGAAGGCCATATAAAGATGTGTCCAGTTGATGCTTGGCTAGAGTTTGATGTCCCACAGTGGCTCCCAGGAGAAAAGCCAACCTGTGCAGCTTTAGGCAAGCTGCACAGTCACAGAGTAATCCCAGAAAAATAAACAATGGTAAACCATGTCTGACTACTCTATACCTAGAAAACCTTGGAAAGGGTCATTATACATCAGAATCAGCCTGATGACATGCAATTATTATTATTATTAAAGATTTATTCAATAGTGGCCCTTTTTTGGTTTGATGTATTACAACTTTGTACAAGAAAAATCTTTTTTATTTGTCTACACGGATATAAATAAACATAGTTTCAAACTATGATCCTGAAGCTTGGAATTTAACAGGTGGACAACACAGTTGGATTTTACAGGCTGTTACTGTTGCCAAAAGACATATACTTCAAGGACAAAAAGATAGAAAAAATCATTCACCGCTCAATGGTCAGAGCTTTAGATATGCCAAATTGTCTGTTCTATTGATGCAAACACTAAACAAAATCCTTTTCAGATATACATTAAGCATATATAAATATTTATATACACCGGGCCCATGATTACATTTTATATATATCCTCTATTGACTTTCATACGGCACCCACTCATAGATCTTCCATGTGCAACACTTCATTCCTTTGCATTCTTACTACCGGTTAGAACAAAACATAAGGTGGCAATGGATGTTTGGACAGTACATTGAGGTTTACACTGCAATCTAACCCTGGGAAGTTTGGCCCTCGTGCACATGGACAATGCAGGGGACATGTGCAAGTTGTCTCTATGGGCGAAATGCACGGGAACACATTGCACTACCAGCAGTGGCAACATACAGAAGTTTCCTCTCCTCCACCTACACTGTTGTCAAGCCAGTTATTCGAATTGGGACCACTAGCAGTGATCTAGTGGTGATTTTTCTCAAGCTTTCACTATATTTCTCACTGATATGAAATTTTAAAATAGATTTATCAACTTCTACCAATATAATTAACCTATTTTGTGCAATTATTTGTAACAAAATACTCTTCTTAGAGGAAAGAAACAGGGTTACATGATCTATTTGGACATGCTTTTTTAAAAAATGATTGCTATGTAAAAGAGACCTTTGATGACTGCATAACCTAGCGGGAAATTTTCCTTCATATGCTCAGCACTGGAGCAGTGTTTCTATAAACAAAGTATCTCCTTTCAATGTCTTGGGGTGATGCATGAACTGTCTGTGTTAAAACTGGAGGGGGAGCAGGCTTATATTAATTGAGGGCAGAGTACCAAAAAGCTGCTAATGAGACGCACTGCAAACATTAACATCTTTAGATTTATTTTAAAATAAAATAACTAATCCTTATGATTATGGAAAATAATCTGCGTTCAGATACTCCCAAAGGCCCTGAAAATGAAGAGATTGGGGTGGGGTGGAAGTGAGGATTCTACTAGTTGAGGAGAGGCAAGTACCTCGGTCAAATATATTTTAAAGCATGACGTATATAAACAGAAACACTACCAACAATTTGATATTTTAAGTGCTCATCCACTGACTGTGGATATCACAGATAACTAACAGGTAAAGAATTTAATCTCAGTGCTAAAAAGAAGTAGATAGTATGGTCAAGGGAAGGAGAGAGAAGATATATTTGTACACACTTTAGAGTTGGAATGATTTATAAGAAGTCATTCTATAAGAAAAAACACAAAGTGGAAACATCTACACTAGGGCACTAGAGCACCCTTTTAAACTAGCTTAGGTGCCAGAAATACCAGATATGCCAGGCCCATGACACCATTCCCCGATACTTGCACAAGATAGTGGTTTACAGTTGTTGTGATAGAAAAAGGAAGGATTGATCAAGGAACTATTATTGAGAGTGTCTCTCATTACTCTAGAGTGGGTTCTCTGCAAAAAAAAACTATTTTTTCTTGCAGCAAATTCACTCTAGAGTAATGAGACTCTCCCAAATAAGATGCCAAGTTGGCAACTCAGAAGAGAAGGTAATTAAACCCATAAAACATAACCGTGTTTATAGGAGTACACAGCAATCTATTTATTCATCATCCCACCTGACCATAACGTACATAGTGTTTTCCCCAACACTGAACTGTGATTCTGCATAATTTCCATGATCAAAAAGGAATCTGCATGACATGATCAGCTCATATACTTCTCTTCCCTCACATGACATCAGTTTCGTATCAGCAGATTCCTAACAGTGTTTTTTTGTGAGCCCGGAATTGTAATTTTACAAACTCTAGCTAACTAAATAAGCTGGTAAAATAATACGTAGTCTGTATTTTGTTTGCTTAGCAATCCATTTGAGCTTATTTTCGGCCACAATACAGCATCTACTTTATGACACAGGCAGCTTGTGACTGAACCAAGGGGGTACCTGCACGATCCATGAGGTGCCCCTTCTTTGTGAATAACAACAAACTGGGAATCTGCTGATGTGGAACTGAATTCTGTTTTATTATTCTTGCTGTCTATGTAGGGAAAGGGACACTGGGAGCTTGGCAGGGTTACTTTTTAAAACACAGCTTAGTTGGCATGGGGAAGTTGCCAGCATTGGTACCCAGCAAATTCTTTCAAGTGCCTTTCATCAGAGGTTTGCATCCTCTTACCAACACAGGACAAGGTTCCTTGATCTGGAAATCCACTTAAAAGATTGCCTTCTTACAACATGTTCCTGTCTGTCTCCAGCATTGTTTTCCAGACAGTTCAATACAAAGATCAATATACATGGACAGTTTGAATATACCCAATAAATCCAAGAGCAGGGGGAATACTTATATGCAAATATATTAATGCCAGGATAACTTGTAGTTCTATATAACAATGAGATAGTCGCAAACAATATATATGCATAGACAATATATGATGCATAGACATCAACTACCACTGCTAGGAACTTAACACTATATTCTTTATATATATATATATATATATAAAGAATATAGTGTTAAGTTCCTAGCAGTGGTAGTTGATGTCTATGCATCCAGGACATCAAATGGTCAACAGGATACACCAATATGACAATCGAACATACGTAGTTTATAGTGAGTTCCATTTCATCCAGATGAAACCATGCTTAGAATCAGACTGCATATTTTTAGATTTGATGGTTCTCCAAAAATAACACCAATGCCTCTTAATGTATTTCCAGGCCCAAGCCTCAGTTTATGGAAATTTTCCCCCATAGGAAACACAATAGGGAACTACTCTGTTATCAGTCATCAGCTGGGGAATGGGAGCAGAAAACAATTGGTTCTTGTTCAGATTATGCTAGAAAAAAAATTGCATGCATCTAGTTGTATGCACGCCAACAATTTACAACACCAAAGATCAGAAGAACTATCTCTAAGAGTTCTTATTCAATCCTCCTGGAATCACATCAGTAAAGATTCGTATGGTTTGGGACTATTTAGTTTTTGTGAGAGCACAAAGGCATGACAAACAGGATAAATGCATGGAAATAAAGAAGTCTCCTTCTTGGCTACATTTTATATACAGCACTCAGCTCAGTAGTATTTTGCCAATAGTTGCCAAAGCAGATCTTAATCTCCTCACTAATTGTTTTTATTGCATCTGTTAATCAAAGGGGGATTCACACAGCTTTTCTTTTCCATGAAATGAGCCTTATCTATCAACTTTGCAGCTGAAATCTCTATGCACCTCATTCTTGCCAATAATTTCACCCATATGTAGACTTCAAACTGACACAAGTTCATCAGTCTGAAGAAGCTACTTGGATGAGTAGCAAAATGTTTCAACCTAACAAGAAAAAAGTCCAGTTGCCATGACTCAACTTCCAGATAACCTCACCTGGATGACTGAGAATCTTCACAGATATATTGACACAAGTTCATCTAACTCAAATCTGCAATTCTAAAATGCATTTGCTTAGCAGAATGTCCCACCAAAATTTCTGCAAAGCATTTCCAAGAGAACACGTCTGGACTGTTAGAAGTCCTTCACTGAAATTCAGCGGCAGAGCATTTATTTTGCATGCAGAAGTTCAAATCCATGGCATCTCCAGTTAAAAGGATCTCAAATACAAAAGACAGCTGGGACAGCAATTGCCTGCCGTTTGTTAGATTAGTAACTAGTCTTACTCAGAATGCCACTAGATAAGGCTTTCTATCATACAATCATCCTCATTTAGGGAATTTTAGAGGTGTCTAGATGCTAACATCTTCTCTTTGCAGTCCTTCTGTGTTCTATGGCTCCTTCCAGAATATCTCCATCATGGTCAGAATCCAACAGAATAATTACATTTGGACAAGCCTATTGGCATAAGTTTCAGTGGTGAACTGCTGATAGTAAAGAAGTCAGTGTTTGCATTTCTTTTTATGTGCCAAATCACAGGACTGGTGTGTGACAAACAATGCAACCACCAATTTCTTAATTAGCAGCAATTTGCCACTGGGATTATGCCAATGGTGTTTTGTTGTTGTTGTTTTGCAAATATTGTCCTCTAAGCAAAAAGAGATATCTACTTGTCATAAAAGCTGACACCCCTTACTTCCATATCTTGCATTTAGTATGTTTTGTTTCGCAGTAAGTTATTGGAGGATAAACAGAAGTTTAATTTGCACAAACTCTGAGGAAATTGTATTGTGAGATGAATTCACACTTGTGGAACATGACTCCATTTGCTTACAAGGAATGGCATGGGCAACATACTGTTGAACTTCTGGTAGGCACCTGTCTCCAATCTCAGGAGCTGGGACATGTGTGTTTTTAATTGTACCATTTAATAGACAAATTAACAGCAGCCTTTACAGCCTTAAAATCACTCCCCTCATGGTCCTCAGTGATGAATCAAATAGTTAGCTGTTATCTCTGAGATAGAACTATAAACATCGTCTTAGAAACAGGATTTTCCCTTCAATAAATGTACTCTATATTATATTCCTGAAGGTACTACTCAAGGCCATCCTGGGAAGAGGAAAGTGGACCAGCAAGGGTGACAGATTTACATTGTGAGTTCCTAAGATCCACAAGTACTACACTTGAGCCATAGAATAATAACATACAGCATTGTAGTCACATAAGGGCAAGTCTCGTATGAAATTTATTCAGCCCTACTGAAACTACACCAAATGCCTTTTGTATGTTAGGTAATAAAGTCGAATTATTTGCATACAGATAATGATAAACAAGCTGAATAGAACTTTACTCCTAATAGCTTTAAAAGCTTTAGCTGAATGACAAATGAAGAAATGACATTTAGCATCTGGGCACAGCCTACCCAGGATGAGTAGCCAGAATTCAGTCAAGCAAACAAGTAGTTTCTAAGGATTTTGAAACATAATGATAGCATTATTCATGATTTACCAACAAGGACTCAATGTGAAATCATTTTTAAAAATTGGATTTGTTAGCATTCAACAGTTAAGAAATTTAATTTGTTCACTGTTAAACTTTAAAGAACACAATCTGGAATTACTGGAAATGGCCAGGAACAAGGTATCATGAGAAGACCATTTGAAATAACGTTGTTCGACATTTGACTAACAAAATAACAAATCTTGAATTTGTTCTTGACATTTTTGAAGAATTAGGAGAAATGAACTAATTTCAAACTAATAATTTCCAAGCTCTGGGAGAAACAATTAAGTGATTAACCAGGAATAAAATCCAGGACAAATCCATAAAAAGTACAAGAAAACTTATTAAAAATAGATGTTTACAAAGAAACAGCCATATTAGTCTGTTTCAGCATATTTGCAACATTTAAGGGGGGAAAGAGGAAGGGGAAAGGAAAAATACTGTGGCAATGTCAGGACTAACAGATTTATTTTAGTGTGAGCTTTCAAAGCTCAAAACCATATTTATGTCTGAAGAAACGGATTGTGATCCATGCAAGCTCATACTGAAGCCAATTTGTTAGCCTTTAAAGTGCTAGAAAATTTTATCCTTGTTTTTCTTTTCTTCCCCCTCATTTTTCCATTATATTTGCCAACTCAAGTAAAAATATATTTCCACATGTCTCTTTTAAGACTCTTGAAACAACAAATTTTGATCAATTTTCTAAGCTAAGGCTTTTTACAGAGATTTCAGGACAAGAGAACAATTCTACAATCATGACCCTTCTATCAATAGACAGAGTTTAGGAAATATACTTTTTGGACTATAGCTCCCACAGTCCTCCAGTCAGGATGGCCAATGGCTGTTTTGGCTAGGCAATCTTCCCAACCTCTGCCAATAAGATCCTGTGTCAAGTTAGCATCATATCCAGTGGCAGCATCAAACTGCCCAAGGTTTTCTCAAATCTCAAGTGGGTGGGAGCGATAAAATCCGATATTTTTTTACCATAAAGGCGGAAACAGGGATGCAGGGAAACAGTGTCTGCTCTGGCTTCCTGAGGCCCAATGGACATGACCCTTTTTCAATGACCCTTTTCCACAGAGAGTCTACCTCCTTGCCATGTGATGCCTTGGTAGTTGCTCCACCATACATATACATAATACTACCTCTGGAAATAAGGATGGATAAATGAATGGAAAATACCCAAATAGATACCTCCCATACTAAAATGAAATAAGCAATGTTGTGGTTGTTTTTAATGGTCTGGCAACATGTTGCTTTATATGCAAAAGATATTACACTGAGAAGATGCTTCTTTTTTTAATGCTCAGTTCATGAAGGAAGAGCTGCAGAAGGCAGATGGTAACTTGTTCTTTGAAAATTCAGCAAAAGTAGGGAATCTGCACTGCAGACTCTTTGAACTTTTATGGACTCCCCAGCAATAGAAATCTGAGGAAGTCCTATAACATTTTATAGAGTTCAGAAAAGCTTCAAACATCAAAGATAAGTTTTTTAACCAACATCTCTTTATAACATGATATCACCAGATCTTATTACAGACAACTAACTATTGGACATGTAACAGGCTACATAAAACCACAACATTAACATTAATGACAAGTCTTTCTTATTTTAATGTTAAGAGCTTGATTTCTGCCATCACTTTCAGTCAGTACCTGAGAATCACTGAAACTTCAAGGAGACAATAATAATAATTCAATCACAGCCAACATCACAAAGTATAGTACCCAGCTATTTAACCTCCTTAAGTCTTGAATCATTTGAAGACATTCAATTTTCAAGTCTTATACCAATCCTCCCAAATAAAAATAAAGAAAAAGGAAAAAAAACTGAAAGGGGGGAAAAAACAGAAAAGAGACTGTTTCTAAACTATAATCCTTAAAGTGATATTCACAACATGGAACTTGGGGAGGGGGGGCAATATTTCTGACCACTTCAAACTATTTTACCACTTGTCTGTTATCCAACATACATGGTCTATGTCCTAGGATCTAGAGCGTCCAATGTTTTTCCCTTTCAGGTCTCCTATGCCTTTAAAAATTGAATGGAAATTAGCAGGCAAACAGGCCTTTATCCCAGAAGGATGACTCAAAATATTTACCTGTTAGATTTCTGCATAATTTGCAACAAGCCCTGTGAAAAAAGTTGGTCCTGTTCAAGGTCCTGCAACTAAATGTGTGAAGTGAGAGTAAGAAAGATTCCCCCCCTATCAAGAACTACTGAGATACACAAGAATGCTAAACAAGGGACATACAGTATTATTTTAAAAGTTAATCAATTAACTGTATGAATTAGTACATATGTATTATAGAGACTATAAACAAAATACACTGCACTGCCTAGGAAGCTGACAGAAATAATCATGGAACTATTCTAGGAGAGGAAATAACTGCAGAATCATCAAATTAATTTCCCATGCAAGCAAGATGATGCTCAAGATTTTACAACAAAAACTTCTACCATATATGGAACAAGAAATGCCAGATGTTCAAGCTGGATTCAGAAAAGGAAGAGGCACTAGAGATCATATTGCAAATATACTGTGCGTTGGCTACTTCAACGTACCAAAACATTTCAAAAGAAAATCATTCTGTGCTTTATAGATTACGATTGAGCATTAGACTGCATGAATCATGAAAAGATTGTCCTAAAAAAATGGGGCTGTCACAAATTTGATAGTCCTGATGTCCTTTACTCTGGACAGAAGCTACTGTAAAGATAGAATATGGAGAAACATAATGGTTTCCAGTTGGCCAAGGTGTCAGACAAGGTAACATTTTATCTCCCTGTATGTTCAGCTTTCTGTATGATATTTTCTGCATATAGATATCTATCTACATGCAGAACATATCATACAGAAAGCTGGATTAGATTCAGATGACAGAGGAGAAAAAATTGGTACGAAAACATTAATTTAAAACTTGCAGATGACACCACACTATTGGTGGAAAATAGCAACGAGTCTAAACAACTGAGAAAGGTGAAAGAAGAATGTGCAAAAGAAGGATTACAGTTGAACATTAAGATAAAAATCATGACACCTAAATATTATATAATTTTAATATTGACAATGAAGAAATTAAAATTGTTAACAATCCTCTTTACCTCAGACTGAATCATCAGTCCAAATGCAGACTGACGCCAAGAAGTCAGAGGAAGACTGCAGATCACAAAAACTGCTATGAAGTAACTAGAAAAGATTCTTCGTTGTAAGAATGTGTTGCTGGAAACCAAAACCAAAATAATCCATACTGTGGTATTCCCAGTTAAAATGCATGAATGTGACAAGAGAACAATGAAGAAAACTGAGAGGGGGGAAAAATCAGTTTAAGAGTTTTAAGGATACCAGGGGCTTCCAGAAATACAAATAGGCAGGTTCTACAACAAATGAAGTCTGAACCTGTTCTAGAAGCTAGAAAGAGTAAACTGAAGCTAGCATATTTCAGACATATAATAAGAAAAGACTCACTGGAAAAGACAATAATGCTACGATGAGTGGGTGGCAGCAGGAAAAGAGGGACAGATAACACAAGATGAATTAGCTCAATAAAGGAAACTAGGGCCTTGAATTTGCAAGACCCAAACAGGTCTGTTAATGACCTTCTGGGAGGACCTTAATCTATACGATTGACATATGTCAGAAGCTACTTGATGGCACATAGCAGCAGCAATAACAACAACAAGGAGAGGCAGGCAGGAGGAGAAATACACTTGCTCCTCCTTCTTAGGCAAAATTTCTACCAGAGTGGAAAAGATAAGACAAGAAGGGCTGGGTGGTTCCAGTTATGGACCATATCAGATGCTTTCACTGGTCCTTACTTTAAGAGAGGCCCAGCAGCGGTGGCAACTGCTGTACTGGCCCCCGGCATGGGGAGGTGGCAGTTTACACCAGAAACTGAAAGCTCATTTAGAACAAGGACAGGGGACATCTTTCAGTCTGACAGCTACGGAAAGTTCTCGAAGGCCATGTTCCAGTGGCAGGTGGGACTAAAGGCAAATGGGTGAGATAAAATCTAACAGCATTATTGAAGTTCTTACTAGTGGTAACTAAATCTCAGCAGAGAAATTTCAAACTTCTGGAATGGGGAAGAAAATCTGTATAATAGCTGGGAAACTACTAAGGGATGACACGATGGAGGAGGAGGGCATGACCATATGGAGACACCAGAAAACCAGTCAGTGACCCTAAAGGTAGGCGGCTAGACTCAGCCTCAGGACTGAAATTTTTCATGCCTGTATTAGAACATTTGTGCAGAAACTGCCAGATGCTGCCTTCTGATAGGGAGCCAATGCTGACGTGGAAACATTCCTGAACAAAACACCAAAATAAATAATGGCTTGTACTATATGTTGCAGCTACAGCAGAAAACATTAGTGGTTACCTTTTCAAGCAATCTGCATTATCATGAAAAGCTGCACAATTGTTATGTGTGCTGCATCTCCTGAAAAGCATTCTGTTTGAAGGGATACGTAGTGATGTGAAAATTATATCTAGGGAGCTTATTGCTTACTCATGCTTACAAATCATAACTTGATGTCTCATTAATGGATGAACATGTGCTCATGAACCAGTCCTTAGCAATCTGAGACCTGTGGATTACCTGAACAGAAGAGAATGTGCTTCAAATATTTGGTCCAGAGCAAAGAGAGTACCTCTGTAGTGGTTCCAATCTTGGGCCCCAAGGTGTTGTTGGACTTTAACTCTTCTAAGCATCAGCCAAGGGTGGCCAAAAGTGAGGGATTCTTGGGGTTGTAGCCCAACAACATCTGGGGACACACCATTTTGTTATAATTGTTCTATGTGACATTTTGTGTGTCTCTGTTGGACTCCACTATTCAAAGGACACTTCACAGTTCATGCGTGGTTATTTTCAGATTATATCTGGAAGGTAATTGAGCAAGGCTTTGACCAATTTATTTTTCAACGTGAAACAGTGGACTTGAGGTATCAAGCTAGCAGGATAAGTTAGGCCCCACAGTCAAATTGGTGTGCAGCTATGGAGCTCACTGAGCTGCCGTGAGACAGATACTACCTCTCAGCCTAGTCTGCCTGACAAGATTGTTGTGAGAAAAAAAAGGGCAAACTAGGCACACTGCCTTAAGCTCCTTGTAAGAAAGATGGGGTATAAATTTAAAAAAAAAATGAATAAACCGTACCCACTGGAGGAAACAACAACTGAACACATTCAATATACAAATCTGTTAAAACTTTAAATCAAGATTATTTTGCCAATGTGCTTTTAATAATCAACAGACTGATGGCACCTTGAATGCTTTATACCAAGTCAGTCAACAAACGTGGAAATGCTCTCATCCAAACAACTGCAGGTAACTGTATTTATTAGTCTGTATTTATTAGCATATGAAGTATTTCTACTTTGAAACACTGTGCTGGAAAACACAAAGGCAAACTGTTTCTCAGCAAAGTTAGATGAAAATTACTAAGTGCCTTACCTTGGCAACCGCTCTGCTTTCACAATTGTTATTAGGATCTTTAATGCCATTGAGTGAATCTCTCCTCTGTGGGCATGGCTTCTTTTTACGTGGTCTGCCTTTAAGATTTGGCGCTGAAAACAAACAGGCAACAATTTCAGCACAATCACTTACAAACAGATAAAAGAACTGAATGTCCTCCAACAGCCGCTGAGTCTTTAAAGACAAGTCTCTGAAGACAGAATGGATCTTCCCTGCAGTAAATAAGGTTGTTATCCCCAGGAGCTGTTCTGTTTCTAGGTCACATATTTCTGCATTATATTCCCACTCACTAAGCTAAGCTAATGCTGTTTACATCTAACAAGCATCTGAAAGAATATCAAGAAACCACAAATTGCTCTCTTGCTAAAACAAGATGTACAACAGCAGACTGCTGAGCATTACACACACACTGTTACATAGAAGAGACCAAATGCCTTCCTCTGGCAATTTTCTTACAATGTAAAATATTTGACTAGGCACAATCTATTTGTGTCGAACACACTCTAAAAGTTGACAAAACCATTTAGGTAATCCACACACAAGACAACTCCTTGATACTTCTGAATTGTAGAGTTCTAGATGTGAAGCATGAAACAAATACAGTTGAAACTGATGTGTTTCAGGCAACACTTCAAAGGGTCTTGAGGAAAAGAGTTCAGAAATCCTACAGTATAGAAAATCAAGCCACTTTCAGTTTAGTTTTTGAAAATAAATGTATACAAGCCACACAAGGAAAACTCAAGCCTAGTTTTCTTTAAAGTCATACATTCCAAAAAGGAAAAATAAAGAAAAAAGTCATAGTGCTGATTATGAGTAATCTATGGAGAAAAAGTTGTTGTTTTGCCCGGTTTGAAAAGTACCTATGTACTCAGCCAACAGATTTCAGCAATATCATAAATGATAAACAACCATTAACGGGTGATTACAGAGGAGATGATGTTGTTTAGTCGTTAAGTCGGGTCCGACTCTTCGTGACCCCATGGACCAGAGCACACCAGGCCCTCCTGTCTTCCACTGCCTCCCAGAGTTGGGGGTCAAATTCACAGAGGAGATAACCTGCCTCAAATCTCCCATCTCTCTTTCTGAAAGTAACCATTGTTTTCATAACTTCCAGGGAAGACTGTAATAATGCTAGAAATCTAAACACCGCAACCCTCTTGAGTGGCTTCTAATTGTTTCTAATCTTACATTTGTCACACAAGTGGTTTCTGGACGTTTTACATTTTAATTAGCTCTCCGATGCCAGGCTGCTATAATTTGATACTGATGCTCTCTGAAAGAACAGTTTCCTGCTGGCGGTTTCCAAGCGGGAGAAGCACCAAAACAAAACCAACCCACTCCCCTCAGCTGTAAAGTAAAACTCTTCCTTGCCTCCTCCCTCCGCCCTCCGCCCTGCCCCCCATCTTTCCCTCCAACCTGTCTTCCCTCACTGTGCACTGCCCCGCGTCCACACCGGTTCATCCTAGAGCGCTGTCAGCGAAGTGTTTTGAAAAACAACTCCGTCCCGGGCTGTCAGCAGAGGCTCTCCCGCCAAACCAATCAACCAACCAACCGCCCCTTTCTCTCTCCCCCCCCCCCCCCACAGCCCCACCACCAAAAAAGAGAGAGCTTGAGTGAAATTATTACCCATTCCAGTCGACCCACATCGGCCGGGGTCCGCGCTCTACTCATGAATGCTCCCGCATGTGGCCGCCCCGCGCGCGCCCGCGTGTACGCCCTCCACAGCCTCGGTGTGCCTGTCAAGGCTTACTCAGAATGAGTACTCCGTGTATTCACTCCGGCGCTTACAAATCCCCTCCTCCCTGTGTGTACACACACACACACACACACTGACTCGCCGCCGCTCCGTTACTCATATAAACACAGATGAGTGACTCGAGCAGAAGAGAGTGGGCTGTACCCTCCGGACTCGAGCTTGCTGCCTGCTGACAGGCTGCCAAGCAGCCTGCTCTCTCGTTTACAAATGTAGCTCATGATTTCATCCTAATTGTTTTGTTGTTCATGACCTCCTTGCTTGACACCAGTTGGAAAGCACGCTGAGTTCCACAAACCCAGGGCCCCATTTAGGAAGAGGAGAGAGAGAATATGTATGCGTGTGAGAAAAAGAACGTGTCAGTAATATCACACGAGGCGGCATTTTAAAAAAAAAAAACCCTCAAAAAAGTGCTTTTTCGATTTATTACTGCCTGATGCTAGCACTAAAATTTAATGACCACCATAGAGTAAATGGGGCAAATTCACGTCTGGCAAAACCATCCGAAGGTGCTCAAATGACAGGGATTAATTTTGGCTCAGGATCTCGGTTTCATAAGGATTACTTGTTTTTATGATCCCCAGAGTGAAGCACAGCTCGTTCCCAGCATGGCGCTTTTAAAGAAAAATACAGGTTATGCCTGAGTCAGAGGGGCACATAATGTTGTGTTGTACAAAAAAGAAAATATACACGCTGCACCATGTTTCTCATTTCTAAGTCTGAATTGAGTTAAAAGCTTCATATGGCAGAAAAGGGCAAATTCCATGAATAATGCTCTTGTCTTTGCATACTGCTTATTATGAGGTAAGAGTAATGTAGAATTCGTTGTTGCCTCAAGTTGATGAGGAATTTGGATGGAAATTACTCTTTCTGGAATGTTCTAAGATTATTTCATACATGACATAATACAACCTTAAATCACCATTCATATCCGATGTGTAATTAAAAAGAAACCTCTCTGACTCAGTGATGACTGTGGTACTTCAATGTACAGTTGAGAGGCAAACTGGCATTAAAGTGATATTTCCCTTATCTGAGTCACATGTTGTATATACTACTCTTAAAGTGAGATACATTTCTCTTTCAGAAAACCCAACAGCTGATAACAAAAGGGCATTCAGAATGATACTACATACCATAAAAATTTTGATGGATCAATTATTAAAATAACAGAGCACTTTTCTCTGAAGATATTAATCATTAGAAGTGCTTAGAATATCAGATTTTATAGGGTGAACTGTGCTTTGTATTTCCTTGTATTCCCTTTCTGAGAATGTCAAAATTTAAAATCCATGGACATATGCACAGAAACTTTAAAAACACTAATACACATTTGTCATCAGATTAGCTGACCTACACAGAAAAGAAAAACAAAGTAAAGCACTTAACATGTAGCAGGGTCTAGCTGGGCGGAGAATCAACAACTGGCCAGATGTTCAAAAGGGTAGCCCATTCTTATCTTTTTCAAAGACATTTTTCTGCCAGAGACAGGGCAGCAAGTGGTTCCTTCCATTCACCTGAGCCCAGAAGAGATTACCCAAACCCAGTCAGGTTATTTTGGCTTCTGAGGCAGCAAATCCAACAAGCATCTCTCTCACACCCTGACAGTAAAACAATAACAAAGTAAACATCTGTGCAGATGTGATGTGATAGCAGATTTATGAAGAGTCTAATGTGGAGGATACAGCAAACCTGTTTTCTGCAGCCCCACAAGGTAGGACCCAAAGTAATGGATTCCAATTACAAGAAAGGAGATTTTGCTTAAACATTAGGGAGAACTATTAACAGGAAGAGCTGTTCAACAGTGGAATGATCTCTTCTTCACTGGAAGTTGTTAAAGAGAAAATAGATGACCACCTGTCAAGGATTCTTTAGCTGTGGGCTTCCTGCTTCAGAAAGGGGTTGGACTTCATTACCCTTGGAGTGCCTTCCACCTCTATGATTCAACAGCTGAAATCCAATAGTAAGTTGTAACTAGAGTAGTTCCACTTGAATCAATGGAACTTACTGAAAAGTTGACTCACCATACCCCACTGGCTAAATGGGTGTGCTCTAGAGAAATTTACTACGCTATACAACAGGATTTCAGCTTGTGAGTTAACAATTTGCTGTTCTTTTCTGATACCTCAAATCTGTTTCCCCAACCCAGCCACCTAATCGTCGCGCTCATCCTGTCTTTTTCTTCTTCTTCCCTATAGTACTGATTCCAGGCAAGTGAGTTGTCTGGCTGTCTTTAACTCCATAACATCAAGCTGTTTGTTCCTTTTTTTTCTTTTCCTTTTTGCTGTACCTGAGCAGCAAAGCTAGTACCACAGGCCTATGGGAAGGGGAATTATGTTTAAATGGCAACTTGATTTGGATATGACTTGATATTCTGAGTATAAAAATGCAAGATTCAGGAGGGTCTGGTGGATGTCTTAGGGCATCAGGGAGGTGGTGGATTGTGCTTTCCCGACCCAAATGTGTCAGGATTACAAGGAATATAGCGGTCTAGGCAGCAGAAGGAAATGCACTGCTCTGGACAATACCTAGTTTGCATAGTGGAAAACCTGGCCCTTTATTGAGCAGACTTACTGGTACACTGGAAAAAAAAATGAAATCCAGAAGCCAAACACCATCAACAGATAAGGCTTCCTTATTCTGTGTAGGCACTGGCACTGAAACTAACATCTCCAGGCTGAAACAAGCCTGACTACTCCGTCCATTTCCTCTTTCTCTCAGCTCCTTTCCACACCTACAACTCCTAGCATACAGTTTGCCTACTGCAAAACCACTTTTGCTCCAAAATCAGTTTATAAATTGTTTTCCTAGTTATACTTGCACAGTGTTTCAGCTAGATAAGTATGGATGTTCCAAACAGATGCTCTATGACTAATGTTTTCTGCGAAATGGACACAATAAAACTTTCAGAAAATGAAGCAGCAAGCTGATAAAGCAAGGAAGAGGAAGAAGAGGTAACAATTAGAGCTGCTACTTTTAAACAGCTCAAGCAAATAAGGCTTTAATTTTTAATAGAGTAGTACAGTTTTTATTTGGCTCTACAGTGGGTTTTGGAGGATAAACACCTAATGTTGATGCCATTTTGGTTTATTATTATTATTATGTCAAAGAAGCTAGAATCTACTGGCATTTGTGTACATTTGCATAAACTGTTGCAGTTGGTTGCCAAGATGCCTAGTCACATGCCCAATCATGCTACTGAGATGCACACCAGCAGCTCCTCAATTAGCCATGACAAATCATGCAAACTGCTGGATAGCTGAGTGGTTTAGGCACCGGACCTTGATTCCCCACTGTTCCTCCTCAATGATCCATGGATCCTTTCCTGTTCTATTATGATGATGATGATGATGATGATGGTTAATCTTACACAAACACAATAGGATTCTGGCCAGAGGATGATAAAGCAAACTTAACAATGTCCCAACAACACATTTGTAACTTGTAAATTATCACAAATATGTTTTCAATGTCTTCAAACAGGAAATAAAAATATGTTAATATTTATTTATTTATTTATTTATTCGACTTGCATGCCGCCCGCACCCTGCAAGGGTCTCTGGGCGGCTTCCAACATCAATATATACATTGATTTAGTCAGCTACTTTATGAATTAATTGCTTTTAAATCTGTTTTAGTAATACTTTTCCCTAACATTTTAAATAAAATGTTTATTTAATTATTTTTAAATATTTGAATAATTTACTGTTTTTAGCTTTTAATATTGTGTTTTTTATGATGTAAGCTGCCTTGGGTCATTCTTTAGGGGAAAAGCAGGGGAAAAATAGTTTAAGTAAATAAATAAAATGAATGATCACTCAACAAATTTAAAAAGGTGACAGCCCTAGTAATAAACTATACCAGTTTAGAAGCTGTGACAAATGGTTAACTCTCACAGGAAATGACTATATGAAAGCACTGGAGCCTATTCAAATACCACTATGACCATCCAATAAATTAGGCATTTAAAAACTTTTTTTCTTCCGATGACAACTTGAACATTTCTTAGGTACTTGGTGTACTACTCTACTGATAAGCTGAAAGGGGGAAATCAAAAATGTATGAAAATCACAGGTCCCAGGTCAGAGCCTTGTTAATTTGTTCAGTAATCTGGCCTAGGCAAAATGGTCTTTATCGCTATTGCTGGAGTCAGGGTTGGGGGGGAGGCGCAAATACAGACTGCCATTTGAGAGCTTCTGGAATAAACCATAATTTAGCAAATCAGGGACAAGCCATGTGTCTGTACCTCTCTGTTCCTGTCTTTCCACTGAATGCCTAGCTATAACAAAGATTTCTTTGCTATCTTGTAAACTAGTTTTTTTTATGAGGCATGAAACCAGGAAACTTTGGTTTACATATGCGAGTGAAGGAGGGAAATGAGCACGTGGCTTGTTCCTGGACTGGTAAACAACAGTGATCAGTCCATCTGAATTGCAGCAATGATAAAAAAGAAAATTGAAGCCTTGTCTGAAGTCTGGTATGAAGTGAGGTAAAATGTGAAGGAAGTAATTTTGGTTGTCATATCCTGCAAAATGTGAATACCTGTAGGAAAAGGCACACCCAGATAAAACATGAATGAGTCACATATGGTTTAACACTCATCAGAGTTCACAGGTATCAATTCAGCAATATCAAAACCGCATGGTGTAAACAGCTATGCAAAACACTTATACATATGTAGGTGTATATTGCTGGCTTCAAAAGCATTTGCATTCTTGGTGTAAATTAGACCTTGAAAATGCAGAAAAAATGTTCAGAAATCTGTCAAGCTTAAAAAAAAAAGTGATCACTCTTGTTTGGTGTGTTGCACAATTTGCCCTTTCCTGCAGTTGAAATAGTCTTAACATTCTTATTTTGCCCTAGAAAGAAAAATACAATTGGATATACAATTGCTAGGATTACAAACACAGAGAGAACCTTGAAATATCATCCTGTCACTTTGACTGTCTCCATTGGCATGAGTGAGTAAATAAACAAAGTCACATAATTACACAATCCTTGTCTCTTTTCATAGTCCTCCCATTCTTCCTGTTATGTTCCCAATCCTGACCTTTCTGTCACTAGTGATTTCTGTGGAAACAGTAATGACCCAAATCAAACAAGAACTCAAGATGGGCGAAAATTAGTCTATTTCAAAATAAATGCAATCCTAACAAAAGAGGAAGTTCAGCTAATTATGGGCAAACAGGTTACTCTTGATACAATACAAAATGATTATTTTTCCCCTAAGCTACTTCCTGGTGTTAATGTAGCTTGATGAGGTGAAAGTGTGAAAAGGAGAGTTTGGAAATATTAAAAACTATAGAAACCCTTGCTAACAGTTTGAACTTAACAACTCTTTCCATTTAAGGAAGAAAGACATAAAGCTATTCATGGCTATGAATCCCAAGATAAATTATTCTGTCCTTTAAAGGGGGGGGGGGGGGAGAGAGATGGATATTGATTTTCTGCATGAGAAAAGACTGATAGCAATATAAAAACTCGCACTATTAAAACTGAAAAACAGGGTCCCGTGCTGTTACACAGGAGGTATCGTTGTTTAAAGGGGAAAAAAATAACTAACTTATTTTATTTTTATTGTTTGTCCTAAGGTTACAGAGAAAGAAAAACTCTGTTTGGACAAACAAGGCTAATGTCTTAGATATTTTAACTCCTTGGCTTGAATATTAACGTCTGTTAAATTCAATTAATACCCCAGGCACTGCCAACATCTGGAACTTATTGGCTTTCAACATAGTTATATTAGCTTCCATGATTTGTGGATTGTCTACCTTTGGGGGCTGGTTTTCATTTAATCTGTTGCCTCAAATATACATGCATCCTTTTGAGTATGAAGACTATACGTATCTGCTGTCTGTATCTGGGTGCTGTTGTTTTTGCCATGTTCCCATTTAAAATACACTTGCTTAAAACATAAAATAGAGTCATTAACATATAAAAATAAATCAAAACATATCAATAGAAGTGGGAAAAGAAACTTGCCTCCAACCATATTAAAACCTATTCTGCAACAACCAAGTTTAATTACACAAGGCCTGCCAGAATACAGGGGTCTTTGCCTGCCCGCAGATGGACAATAAAGAAGGCTCAGCCCATCATCTTCTTAAAAGGAGATCCATAGCCTGACGGCAGCCATGGAGAAGATCTTCTCTCCTACACCAACCAAAGTACTTTCAACTGACTTGCTAATATCACATCAAGTAAAAGACGGAAGGACATGCTGAAGAGCAGGAAGTTTTCAGTTTTGTTTAAGGTAAAAATCAACAGTACAAGCGATTGCAGGAACCTTCAAATAGCTCCCCACAAAACAGAGAAAATTCTGTTCTGCATTGACGTATAACACTATGGTACGGCTGTACAGGAAATATTTGACAGCTGGGTTTGAATTCAGGACCTTCTCATTCCACACAGAATGAGCACAAAGGGGATCAAAACATGGTGGCTCACAACAAGAACAAGAACAGTCTTTGATGCCAGAAACAGGAAGAATCATAGGCTAGCTCTCAGTAAAATGGTCCCATTGCTCTGTAAGACTAATGGTTGGTTGATCACGCCCAGTTCGATTTAGTTTGTTTTCTCTTTGTTCAGTTTTTGTGCACAAGACAAACACAGCTAGGCTGCAAAAACTGGGACGTAAAGTCTTAGTGTATTCTAGTAAATCCGAGAACGCAAGAAAAACAGTCTTAAACATTTAAATTACAATCTATTTAAGGCTCCCAGGAATACTGTAGATCTAGAGCTAATACAACATGAATGGAAGGTAGCTCTTGTACTGGATGTACTCCCCCCAAAAAGCCCCTCTGGAGGATCAGGGGTACCTAGAGAATATTCTAAACTCTCTTCCTAAACTCTGGGGTGGGGTAAGGAGGACAGAATAATCCAAAATCAGACAGCGGTATCCTGCACTGCTTGCATGAGGTTTCTAATTTTCAGCAATTCACCTAAAGCCTAGTAAGGTATCCTTCACAATATTTTGAAGATCTCCAAACCTCCATGAGGCTTTTATGAGTGTACAGGGAACTGGATGGAAAAGAGGAAGATTCGTTTTACAGTCTCGCTTTCTCTTTGTGCAACGCTGCATTTAACCTTGTGTCTTGCAATGTTCAAAGCCCTTTGCATGCTTTATTTTCAATAATCCTAACAATGTGGTAAGGCAGGTCTACCTTCCTACTCCACAGTGCAGATTTGGGGAGGGTGGCTAAGGCTGAGGATTGAAATAAGCATTACAGATAGTATCCAAGGGAATGACAGATGTCACAGCCAGATTGCTCTCACATCTGCGTTATAGCCAGCATGTCACTGGAGGAGAGATTTCCTCAAATGCTGAAAGATATCAGATTGTTAGAGCAAGAGCTTTTCACAGTACCTGTAATTTCCAAACCAGATTGCTTTGTTTTGCAGGTTTTGGAAGGTAAACAGTGAGGTACATTCACAAGTTTGATTAATAATTGCTTAGACGCAAAAAATACGTTGCTAGATTACTAACATGTTTCAGTTCCTAATGACAGGCAAACATTGGTTGGGTGGCTCAGTGAGCTGGTACCTGGTTGCAGAGCCAGAGGTTAGGAGTTTGATTTCCCCCGTGTGCCTCCTGGGAGAAAAGCCAGCCTCAGTGGCCTTGGGCAAGCTGCAGAGTCCCAGGGTGCCCCCAGAATAAAGGAATGGTAAACTACTTCTAAGTGGTCTACACCTGGAAAACCTTGGAATGGGTCACCAGATCTGACTTGGAAGCAAATAACTAACAGATTAAAATGACAGGCTCTATGGAATGAATAGTTTGGCCCTCAGAGACAATGGTTTGCCTAAGGCCACCAAGTGAATTCCTGGCAAAGACAAGATTCAAATTGGAAATGCCCTCATTCACAGCCACCACAATCATCTACCATGCAATTCCAATCAAGTTGTCAACCCATTCCTTTGTTGTTGTTGTTGTTCAGCCTCAGATTTTTATGCCATGGATAACAGTTCTATATGTGTACAGATGGAAGAGGGCAGTAGCAGCAATCTGACTGTAATATTGCTTAGACTGAGATGGTTTGTATTACAGTGTGAAATATTTTGTATTACTATCCACTGAGTCCTTGTCATAATACAGGTCTTTCTTTTTTAATCATGCATTTTGACTGACAGGAAGACATGTTATTACAGATAGGGTGCTAAAAAGAGGCATTAGCATAGCTGAAGTCCAGCGAGCAAGCTAGCTAGCTACCTGGGCATTTTGTCAAATTTCACCACTGTAGCCAAGGGCTTTTAATGAGAATGGAATGTATTACCTCACTTGACATACCTGGATTACTTATACATACTAAATATCCAAAGTACCCTTGGACGTCTCTGGCGGCTGAACAAGCCATGTAAGTAAGCTACAACATGCACCATTTCCCATTTATATTTCAACTCCCCAACTTAACAAATATATTAAACCATTGCCAAATTCCTATCTTTTCTCATTTCACTCTGATCTCTACAGTTATTTCCTGATGTGGCTATTCAGTTCTGGCCTGTGGGTATTAGAGTTTCTCGGCAACGTTTTTAAAAAGGCACTATTTTTGTATGACAGTAATGTGCTGTGATAGCTATTCTCCATCCCTCAGTTGCCTCCAGCTCACACTATTATACAGATCTCTGTAGTGTTTTCCCCTCCTGCTAAGTGCATTGTAGAGGCCTGAGAGAAAGGAAAGAAGAAGGCTGAGCACAGCAGTCAGGTTGATAAGGAAGCCAAATGACTTAATAACAGTAGTTGAAACCAGAGTCAAATGAAAGATGTGTGGGTGCTACCTGGCCTCTTTGGAACAAACCAATAAATGAGTAAATACAATTTTATTAGCTCACAAGCCTGCAGGTGGACTCTGTTTACTTTGCAGAGGGGGGAGGGGCATGTTCGTCAATTGCAGCAAAAAGCAATGAACAAACTTGCCATACCTTCCAAACCAGCAAATTTTATAAAGCACAATATTTTGCAGTCTATTTCATCAAATGGTTATAAAGGGGGGAAAACACAACAGAACAGAATACTTTCTGGGGTTTTTTTTCTACATTAAACTGTTAAAAAATTAGTGGCAGAGATTGCATGGAGCTCTCATTAGATTCTGGGGGAACCAGTTGGGGTCCCTAGAAGGTGCTCACTCCACCTCTGATGGAAGAACCTGAAAGAGGCATCTTTTGAATGTTTACAGAAATGTTAATACGAAATGGCAGGCAAAGACCAAGAGGAATTTTTGGATAAATAAGCAGAAAGGGAAATTAGGCAAAACACCAAGCTCAGGAAATCACTACAAGAAGAAAGATAACAAGTTATTCTTTTATTTAATAAAATTCAGTCAAATTCTCTATTATTCAATGAAACACATGCTAGAAATTCTAATCTATTTCTTGAATATTACAGATTGTCTAATTTGCAGAACTGAAGGGATTCTCAGTGAAGCAATTCATGATGTCCTCCTGGGATAACTCATTCCCATCTCTTGTTCTGTTGTATCTTTGCTTGGGAGAGTTGCCATGGCAAACCAACCCAGCTATGTTTTTTTTTCTAGGTTGGTCCTAGATTCACATCAAGTTCAAAAGCTGGTTAAGAGTTGCTGCAGCTGACAGACCCTACCAACTCAGTTAATTTTTAAAGTGTCTTTTTGATATAAGCTAGAGCTATGCAGATTTGTCTTTTCGGACCACAACTTCAAGAATTCCCCACATGGCATCATCATAAGCCCTACTGTCTGGAATTTGTGCAGTCATAGTAAAAAAAAAAATAAAAAAATAAACCAAACCACCCACAAATCTACATATCTCTAATTTGAACATTTCCCGGATTTTGTATGGAGTTATTGCTTCCTTCTTTAATTAAATGCTTTGGTGGAGTCTTACCAGCTGGAGTTGAGTTCTGCCTTACCTAGACCATTTGTCTGACTTGTTTGATTTTTTGTGAAGGCCAGTCTCTTTGTGCTGGGGCTTTTGATCCAGCAAGAAGTGCAGGTCCCTGCCCACTATCATACTGAATTCCTTGCAAATTAAGATTGTATATACCTTCTTATGGCCAATCACAAAACAAAGCATGACAAGTATAAGATGTGTAAGAGAGGAGAATAATATATAATGACAAACAGACATATTTCATCACTTGAAGGAGCACTACTTATAAATAAGTGCTATGCATGCCATCTCGCATGTACCCCCAATCACTACAGAGTTCTAACATAAGCCAGCCTATAGGACATTCAGTGATTTTCTTCAGAGAAAACTGTATGAAAAGATGACATCAAGTCTAAAATGAAACAAATAAACAAACCCTCATCAGATGCATCAACCTTGGCAATTTGTTACTAATTTGGTTGATGGGACCCAATAAAACGGGCAGGATACAGCAGTATCTTAGCCCTAGCATACTTTCAGATGCAATCTATTTTGTCGTTTAACTTTGCAGAATATCTGCATATAAACACAAAGTAGTAATTTTAGGCTTATTATTTTCCAAATGCAGTTTTAAATGAACTCCGGCACTATTTTGATGTTGCAACGTCTGCTTGATTTCCTTCTCTTTGGCTTTTTTTTTTTATCTGCTTCCATCTGGTTAGTCTACAGACCAGCCTTCCCAAACTTGTGACTTCCAGTGTTGGATTACAACTTCAAACACACATGGGCTGGGATTATGGTTTTATAGTCCCAAAAATCTGGAAGGCACCAAGTTGCAGAAGTTAGTTAATCAACTAAAACTTCAGTTGATTAATTTCCTGGGGCCAGTTTTAATTCATAGGACAAATTTTCATCAGTGGCCTCTTTTTGTTTCAGTGGGGCATTTGGGTTCTGTTACAGGGAAAACAAATTTACTAACAATGTTCTGACAATAACTGGTACATTTTGTTCTCTCAAGTACTTGTACTTCCTTCAAGTGTCTCAAAATGGCACTAATAGCAGAAGTTTAGTAATATGCAAATATGTTTAGGGTTAATCTAATGAGATAAAAACAGATGACTAATAATCTAAAATCCTGTAATCAATTGATGGCCTTTTCAATTATATTTCTTTTACTTTTCTTCCAGTCTTTTCTTTTTGACTTCATTTCAGATTGTGGTATCATTTGTGCCATCGAAATCCAAAGATGCACCAACTATGGAAGGTTAAACAGGCAGACGCCTCTTTTGTTAGCAGAAATACCTTTATGATGTCAGAAATGCCCCTGTGCTGGCAGAATTTCCTTCTGCTAGAGGATTTCAGAGATGTGCCAGCAGAAGGATATGCTCTGCTAGCAAACTGTCCAAAAAAAGAGGCAGAACAAGCGAAGAGCTATGTCACATCCAAACGTCTTTCAGCACAGGGACACAGCCACTATGACAGACGAAGGTAATATACTCAAGTTCTATCCAGCAGCCCTAAACTAGGTGGGATTCTACTTCAGCCTAGTTTCAGCTCGTCTAGCATCAGTTCCACTGGCCCTGAACTATCTTGGCTTGTTAGGATTGTGCTCTCAAGCTGCACATAGCTGTGGCTTGGCTTACTCAAGAGACAACTGCATTGCATCCAAAGACATGTCTGTAATAAACAAATGGTCAACCAGAGCTTTTGTTCTGACAGGCCAAAACTCCTAAAAGAAAGCAAACTTAATGAAAGCGATGACACACTCCCATGTTATTGACCTAGTTCAAACTCCATGATTCTTTCAGCTAACTTTATGTGGCATGATACCAAACAAGCATAAATCATTCTGCAAGGAGACTAAGTAGTATGCAAAGTAAAGTGGGCCTCCAGCAGCAGTGCAGGTTGTTCACGCTATGTAGGTCTGTATCATCTGTAAAGAAGCCAGATCTGTCAGTCATGGAACATGTGCTTGCACTTGTATATATGTGGCTGACATTACAAATACACCAATCAACAAGTTTAGCTAGGCTGGATCGGGAGGGTAAGTGATCTGTTCAGTCCGTCAGTGGTGGATGTACTCCATGCATGAAAGAAAGCTGAATTCCATGTGAAGATATGCAAGTAGGTTTCTGTGCAAAATGTTCCACGTGGGGAAAAGGCATGCACACAAACTAGGTTCCTGTATATCAACACAGTGTTAAGAGCAGTGAATTGCCAAAATTGATCAAGGGGCTGCCATATGGATATAATCTAAGTATCATCAAAAAGCTAATGGGAATTCATATACTTTCAAGTGGAATTCAGTAGGTTTTGGCTTACAGTACATGACTTTCATTCCTCTGTTTCTATTTTTTAACCATTAAAAATATTACTCTGTAGAGGCTGCTACTTTTTAAAAGTGCGGTGGGAGAGGGAAAGAAAGGTCTAAGGTTTAAAATAAAAGTATAAAGTGTTGTAATGTGAATGGTATATGCCCCTAGTGTGCAGCCTCCGTATTTCCTAAGAAAAACAGCAAATTGATCCTCTCAATATTAAGAACACAACATCTCATTTCAAAATAAACTTTGTTAAAAAGTTGCACATGGGTAGACATGAGAGTGAAAAGATTACATGAAGGATCTCCCATCCTCAAAAATCATATTCTGGAGTGACACTGTAGAATATAATAGTATCGTTCTGAATCAAATGCTTTGAAGTAAGCAGTAGATCTCTCTTGTAGGGACAATATCACATACAGTTGTATACTCCACAGCAAAGATACACACACACAAAAAAAAAAACAACAGGACACAAAGATCAACCTGCTTAAAATGCAGGAACACATATGTGTCTTATTGTGCCCTATTTTTCCAACTAACCGGTTCTCAAAATAGCTTGAAAAAAACTACTAGGTTCAAGTGCCTTTATGTGGCAAAGCTTTTTCATAACTATCATTTTTCATCTATTTGGGGACAGGGAGGGTATCTATGCTCTTTCTCCAATGGAAACTCACTGGATATTGACTGATTGATTGATTGATTGATTTTTTACACACACACACACACACACACACACACAACTTCCCATCTAGCAAATTTGGGTGGTGTACAATAAAGAAAAGAAAGATAAATTAAGAAATTACTCTTAAACACTAGACTAAAACACTGGATATGGCAATGATAATCCATTAATAGAACATCTCAAATACCTTGAAAACACTTTTAGAGTCACCATAAGTCGGAAGTGATTTGACAGCACATAATAACAATAACAAGGCTAAAAATTGGCCAATATTTGTTCATTCTGGCTGGGACGGTGGGATTTATGGTTCAAAACAGCTGAGTTTCAAAAATGGGCATCAGACGCTGACAATAACATTCAGACTGTTGGCAGCTACACATAAAATATGTGCTTTCTAGGCACAGCATGGAAAATTCACCGTTGTTGGATAACAACTCCCGGAATCTGAAAATGGCCTGCTAGCTAAAAGATTCTGAGACAGGTTTTCTAGTGTTGGTTTCTAGGTGATAACAAAACATGCATTTAAAAGCAGATGTTCCTATAATCCTTTACATGTAAGCATCTAAAGCACAGGTTCTTAATCTGTGGTCTGCAGACCCCTGGGGTCCGCGATGCCCTCACAGGAGGTCTGCAAATGCTTAAAGAAAATATCATAATCGTTTGCAGTTTAAAATAGAAAGAAAGAAAGGAAAGGAAATGCAGAACAAAATCTTAATTTCCCTTGCTTGTTTGTGCAAAACCTGGTTTTTCTAACCTACTGCCTCCATTAAAAACAAACAAAAGTAAAAATCAGTTATGAAAATAACAGTTTGATGGCAAACAACTGTTACTGCACACGGTGAGAACATGCAAGTGAATGACACTGAGTGGCTGAGAGACAGCACGTGAAATTGCTTGCTACTATGCAGACGGTCAGAAGCCCTGGGAAGAGAGAGTCAGAGTCAGTCAGTATCAGTGTGAGTGAGTGTTCAGACTGACATTGTGATCGTGTTTCTACTTCGATTTCTGCTAATACAACCATTTAGTTATTGTTGGGTAAAATGACTTTTCAATATTATTGCAGTGAATTTCATAACACTACATCTTGGCTGAGCCTCAGAATGGATCGCTGGCTGAATTTGAAACGTAAAAGAACTGATTATGTTGATGAGGGTGCATCCTGTTCAAAGCAAAATGAATCTTCTTCCAGTCATCTTAAAAAGTGTTGCCATTATAGCAAGGAATATCTGTCAAGGAGAACCTCCATAAGGAACTTTAAATAAATATTTGATGCACTTTAGAATTTTAAAACTTGAGTTAAGTCTTGGTGGTCTGCGGCAACAAAAGATATTTAAAGGGAGTCTGTAGTAAAGAAAAGGTTAAGAACCGCTGATCTAAAGCATCTGCCAGCCACCAGCCCTACTCTTAATGTCAAATAACTGTACTTATTTTCACCCAGCAGGTGAGGTTTTGGAAGATACTAATAACTTCATTCGTTTGAATATATCGTTGCTTAAAAATTAAGCAGATGGTTACGTTCCTTGACTAAATGAGAAACCAAATTTTACAAACATTTCCAAGAAAACCTCCCATAGGATGAAGGCGAAAGTGTCTTCAGAGACATTTTCAGCTTCTAATGACAGACAAACATTGTCTAGGTCAGTGGCAGGGAACCTTTTTGGGCTCACGTGCCCAAAGTGAAAACAAAAACAAAAACCCAGCGGATGGCGTGCCGCCGTGGCGGAACCAGAAGTGGTGGCGGTGGAACCGGAAGGGGGAAACCTGGGCACGAAGGTGCTTTGAGACCCCCACTCCGGATCCGCTGCCAGTGCCAGCTGCTCCGGATCCACCTGTCAGGGCACCAGCACTGTGGCTGCAGCCGCCTTCTCAGGTTTGGCTGCGTGGGGGGGGGAGTAGCGATCCGGCGACTTATGGCTCGCGTGCCCGGAGAAAGGGCTCTGCGTGCTATAGGTTCGCCATCGCTGGTCTAGGTGATTCAGCGAGCTGTTACCTGGCTACAGAGCCAGAAGTTGGGAGTGCCATTCCCCACTACATCTTCAGGATAAGAGCCATATATATATATCTCCTCATAGTTAAATAAATAAATAAATAAATAGTCTAAAGCAGGACTTCTCAGATGTTTTGTGGTCATTTTTTTCTGACCATGCCAAAAAACACCAAGCTGGTGCTGTGCTGACACTACTCCTGGCCAAAATAGCATTTTTCCTGCACATAATTCACTGGAAAAGGTATTAAATTACAGAGAGTTTGGCAGTTTCCTACACAGAACAACAGATAAAAACATCATCATCATAGGGGAATGCAACAGTTTAATTTTTTTAGGAAGCTGGGAAATCTTGTTGGTTCAGTGAAAGGTCTTAGCATGGCAAGATTCGGAAAATTTGTTAGAGTACCTGTCACGTGCCTATGCACCTCTTATTAGAAAAAATAAGGAATGAACCCATGCTCTGTCACTAAATTATATTATTGACCCTGACTTTTTTAAAAAAGTACTCTGATTTTTTTTCTCCCGTTCCACAGAGCTTTACTAATAATAACAAAAAAACTGTAAAACAGAAATACACTGGAAAACTCTAGATGGAAAGCGGGTGAAAACAAATGGGAGTATTAAGATCAGCACCTTTAAATGGATGAAGGATCTTAATAAAGGAGAAGACAAATATTGCTACATAAGGGAATACTGTGCAGGAAGGAAACGTAGAAAGCTTTACATCTATTCAGGACAAATACCTTTATAAAACTGCCATCTAGCAGAATCAGCAGGACAGAATGAAAAAAAATCTATAAGCAGTAAAATTGGTCCTCACATATCAGCAGTATATTCAAGAGAGAGTGCGAGAACAGATAGTTGCATAATATTCTTTCACAGAGGGGTGTCAATATTGATTCTTGGGAAACAGGTCAAATTAAGCTGACATGCCATTACATGTTTTAGTCATTTCCTCATGATTTTCTCCCTTCTGATGTGTAACTATAACCATGCTTTTGTATTTGTTGGCAAAGCTGTTTTTCTACCACATGGTATGCATATTTCAGCATCCAACATTATTAACTCATGACCAATTGTCAGTTGATCATTATCTAACTAAGAGGAAGCCAAAAATAAAAGAACCTTATTTGGGCAAAAAAACAGCTTTTCTCTATGGCTGTCTATATAGTTCCTACCTAGGACCTTGTTTTATTATTTACTAGTCAACAAAGATCCAGAAGGGAGGAAGGAGAGAGAGTTAAAATGCAGGGGAGGGAAAATCAGTCTTTATCCTGTTTTAAACATTGTAGCTGTTATTACTAAACCAAGCAGATTTTCTTCTCTGAAATAAAACTCTCAGTTGCCCTCTAGTGTCATTTCAATGCTACGCTGAGTAAGAAAAAGAAAAACAGTGCACATAAAATGTAAGGTACAGTCGGCCTTAGTAATAGATGGAAGGAGTCAATTCTCAAAGTTAAAGGTTATATGAAACTTCAGGCCAACTTATATATTTGGTTGGCAAATATTTTTTTAAACTGTACCATTCAAGCCCAGGTGGGGGAAGAGGATTGTGCTGAATGTTCTACCCTTAGGGGGGGAAAAACGCACTAATAGAGAAATAACATGCCAATGAACACTTCTACCTGGCATGCTAGGTTTCTCTGTGCAAGCTGTCTAATTAGATGTAAATGCGTAATCTTTCATCTACAGCTTGGATGATCTTGTTCACATCAGAAAAACGTAACCACAGTAAAAACTGGTTTCTATACTCTAACACTACTCAATTCAATGGACTGTATTTCCAAGCAATGTATTGAGTACTGGAGTGTCAGCCTACTTGTGGCACATTGTCTTCTATAGGCTTTTTATAATGGGAAAGAAAATAAATACAAGATGTAGCACAGTTACATATTCCTGTAAAAAAATGAAAAATAAAAACAACAGTGTTTCACAACACTAACAATTCATAGGGTAAAAAGAATGGCACAGATGAGCTAGGTGCTGTATTATTTTTTGCTGAGGTGTTTTACATTTTTAATGGTTTATGTCTGAATTTGACATAATTATGGGGGAGAAAGGAGGAATAGAAATCCAATAAATAAATAAATAAATAAGCAAGCAAGCAAGTCAGCGAGCCCCCAAAGACACAGCCGTTCCTCATGCTTCTTTGATATTATCTCATGGGAAAGAAATCGTATCAGTTGACTGGAATGATGCTGGTCTAGGAAGACATTTGGCTTGGTCATATGAAGGCACAACGTTATAATATGGAAATCATTAAACCTTACCCAGAATGAAACCTTACTCAAAATCACTAAGAATGAGAGGGAGAGCAAGAGAGAGAAAAAACATTTCATGAAGAATACAACTCTTGTAGATTTCTGAAAAAGATCCACAATGACATGGACAGCAAAGTTTTGCTCAGAAAGGATGTCCACAGAGTGGGTATAGCTGCCAGAAATGTTCTGCTTGTCATTAGGTTTGCCCTCCAGGGTGGGCATCAGCAGGACCTTGCTAAGACCCACAGCCCAACACAGGGCCTACCATCAACTCCTGTAGCCTGGCAGCCTCAATGCATCTCTTCTTTAAGATCACTGCCTATTCACTTGTCCCCTCTAAGGAAGTAATCAGTGACAAGAGTTAGGAAAAGGAGTCATGCATCTCCAACCCATCAGACAACTGTGCAAACTGGACTCAGCAGGAAAAGGGAAGGGAATGGCTGGCAGCAAGGGGGAGGCAGATCTATAGGGAAGAGGACCACTGAAGGTACTGCTCCTTTCCCAAATCTGGATTCAGTACTGCCTCCTATTTAGGGATGGGCAACTTTCGGCATGTTTGTGAACCAGTTTTCTGCCCCCAATATCCTCCAGAGGCTGTGCAGACCACAATCAATCAATCAATCAATCAATCAATCAATCAATCAATCAATCAATCAATCGTAAAGGTAAAATTAAAAATCATTAAGTGGCCAAACATCCATTCGCAGTTTGGAGGGTCCTATAATCTATTCAAAAGGTCAACTGCTGTTCCTGAAGATTTCTAGGAAAGGTGATTTGGCTTCCCAGAACCTGGACACCATGTTTCTGTTAATGCAGCCCAAGATTGTATTAGCTTTCTTAGCTGTTGCAATGCATGGTGGGTTCAGTTAGTAATCCAGTAAATTACCTAGGTACTGCTGTCATCCTAGACTTGTGTTTTTGATTTTTCAGTGACTCAATGCTCTTTCTCTCTGTAAACTGGATGTGACCTACTAGCCACTCATGCTGCCACATGGAAAGCCTGCTGTACTACTAGAGCAGTGGTCCCCAACCTTTTTGCCTCCACGGACTGGTTTAGCGTGCATGGGAGGGGCCGTGGGAGGGGCTGTGCGTGCATAGGAGGAGCCATGGGAGGGGCCGTGCATGCATGAGAGGGGCGTGCATGCATCTGCGCATGCGGGGGGCAGGAGATTTGTCTCTGCGGCCTGGTCCTGGCAAAGCCACGGACCGGGACCGGTCCACAGACTGCGGGGTTGGGGACCCCTGTACTAGAGGATCTAGAGATAGGAAATGCCCTCCAAGCCCCTGTAGCATGCAACCCTCTTTTGTAGGATGATGCTAACCTATTGACTAGGCCCAGCCTCTGACCCAAACTGGATCTGGAAAGCTACCAATCCCCTTCTGAGTCCACTTCCTGATAGCACAGAAGACTGAAGGGGTAAAGCATGGGGAGCAAAGTGACTTCTAGGCCCAGTGATGAATGTCACCAAATTACAGGATGCAGGGCAAAGGGTTTTAAATAAGAGTTCAAGCCTTTCATGAGAAAAAGCTGCATCTATTACTTTCTGTGAAATTTACTTCCTAACTTAAAACAGGCTGAAATGCCCACTAGCCCAGTATTATATGATTCTAGGGTGAATGAAAGTCTGTAAAAATCCCTAATATGGAAAAAAACATAGTTTTTCTTTCTGAAGAAGCAGTTTATTTGTTTCTCCAAATGAGTAACATGTGTAAAAATCCAGCATGACTAAACCAGGTGTGTATTTTTCTCCCACACTTCACCTATTTTGTTGTGTACTTTTTTAAAAGGTTGTTGACAACCTTAAACTACACAGGTAACATTAGATTACTAATTTGATTCTTCACATTCACTTCATTACAAAATAGGGAATTCAATTTAAAATACAGCTGGAGAGTTTTGAACAATTTCCTGAGCAACAGACCCGTCCCTGAAATGCAAATAGTGCTATATTAAAACAAACTAGTAAGGGTACATTTGGAGGAGGGATAAAGGCACAAAACAAATGCATTTTCCAGTCCATCCTTAGTAAAGATGCCAAACATTTATTTTGCTTGACTGCTGCTTTGATAAATCACTATTTCTCAAACAGCCAGTCTTTGTTAGCCTCTTTTTTTTATGAATGTCCTGTTATTGTTAACATTGCATGAGAGATGACTGTGTACTTTTTTTTAGTTTTAAAGTACAGCTTTCATACTAATAAGGGTTTTGCAATAAGAATGATCCACCTCTTCCCACTGCATCATCAGCACTCTTGAAATACTGCTTGCACAAAATTAAACTCTTTAGAAATACTACCACAGCGTGGCTTCTCGGTTCTGTTTTTATCAGCAAGTGTTGTGCAAATTCACTTTTTCCCGTTCCTCAACTTCTTTTTCTTCCCTGAACTGTCACTGAAAATTATTACAATATATCTATATATACTCTTTATATTTATAGAAAGATAAAAAGAAAACGTAAATTCTTGGTTTGTCTTTTTTTATGTAAAGAGATTTTAAAGGTCAACTCTATAATTTACAGGAAGAAGAAATGTTAACATGTTTGGGATGTGGGAAACTGTAATTGGAAAAAAAAGGGTTTTCTTATTTTAGTCTAGACAATACTGAAATGCCACAAGTTGTTCATATGGTACTTTAAAATGTGTAATCAGGAAAATGAATGCTGTAAATGTAGATCATTTTTATTTGCATTACCTGCCATTTATATAATTCCTCCCTGTAAACAGATATCAGAATGTGAAATGTGCACACTATTTTATCATAAAATAATAAAACAACTTGTTTTGCCCTGCAACTTTAGTGTGTAGAACAAAACTAGTTATTTTATTTTTTTATTTTATTGTACTTTTACAGTTTGTTCATTTGTTTGCTTGTCTGCTTGCTTAATAGCCTGCCTTTCTTCCAAAACAAGGACTCCAGAGTCTCCATTAAACTTCTAAACAGTTAACAATCAATGGAACTACCCACTCTTTTCATTCTCTGACTTTTCAATGGTTTCAGTACAGTTGCTTTACACCAGGGGTGGGCAACGTGTGGCCCTTCACGTGTTGCTGGCCTGAAGTTCCCATCGGAGCTAGCCATCAGGAACAATGTTAGGGCTCTAACAGTGCATCTTAAAACCATCCCAAAAGGTTAAAATGTTCTTTACTTGACAAAATAACCCGTAAGTACTGAATCCGATGGGTCTATGTATACCAACATTGAGTTGGCCCAAACCAACAGGAGTTACATCCACATCCACTGCTGGTCATTCTGAGTGGGTAGGTCCGGCTGAATGCACACTGCAGCTTGAACAGGATGGCATTTACTATTCTATGAACAGAATCTAACCAGACTAATAGTTGAATCTTTGTTCAATACTGACCGTTGGACATCATCATTCACTGCACTGAGGGAGAGCAGAGGGAGGGAACACTGTGGTGTTGCCTTTCTCCCCAGCATCTGCTACCTGAGACATATCTTTAACCCTGCCTAACAGTAGGACAAGCCCTGCACTGAATGCGTATTGGAAGCTGTAAAAAGGAGCTTCTTACAGGAATAGTACCCTGTTTCCCTGAAAATAAGACCTAACCTGAAAATAAGCCCTAGTATGATTTTTCAAGATGCTCGTAATATAAGCCCTACTCCAAAAATAAGACCCAATTAAATGAAACCCCGTCCTCCACCATTGTGCAGCAACCAGAAGATGATGACATGACTATATTTGAATAAATGTAGATTGTTGTACATGAAAAAAATAAAACATCCCCTGAAAATAAGCCCTAATGTGTTTTTTGGAGCAAAAATTAATATAAGACCCTGTCTTATTTACAGGGAAACACGGTAGTAAATGCTGAAAGGCAGCCTTCCTTGACTCCCAGTAATCAACCAAGGATCCAGCCAAGGCTGTCCCCAACTCCACTTTAAAATATTTATATTTTGGCAAAACATTGTCTGTGATACTTAGGAAACTCTGACAGCAACTTATATTATCAACTCTCTTTACAGATGTTACAGTCCTCTAAAACTGGGATACCTGAGATCTTATAGATTTCCATGCAGAATATTAAGCAAGCACAAACCTCTGAAAAACACAGCTGCACCAATTGATTTAGAAGGCAGCTATTGATTGGGGCAAGAAACAAAGGACAACATTTACTCAAGAAAAGGTTTCCAGAAGGATAGCTGTGTTAAAGAAGAAGGAAGTGTCTGTGTAATATAGATCACTAGAATCAAGACTGTCAGAATCTTCTGGGAATAGAATCCTAAACAGCTAAGAAGTTTAAAATACCCATGTTTATTTTTAAACAGAAAAGGTACAGAGAAGAGTGGACGTGGTACCTGACCACAGCTAGAACAAGAGCAGGGAGATCCATTTTATAATCAATTGATTACTCTGCATCCCATCATTCAGTGTTAGTGATCTCAGAGAATAGGAGCAGCATACAGTTGCTGGCCTGTCAAAATTTTCTTTTTCGTTAGAATATTTGTGAGTGGTTACTACCCCACTTTCCATCCCCCTGAATGGGAAGCCCACTCCGCATTTCCCCATTCCTTCTCATGTTTTAGCTTGATGGGTCTCCAAAGACAATCAAGTGGAAGATAATGGACTAGCTTGCATATCAGTATAAGCTAGAAAGAATGAGGCTGTCAATTTAGACAGCTCAATTGCTCTCACTTATTTCCTCCTGCAAGTGTGAGTGGCAGAATCAGTAGTTCCAAATCTTTGGTCCCTAGATGTTATTGGACAACAAATTTCAGAATGCCTGATCAATGGTCATGCTGGCTAGGAATTTCTAGGAGTTCCAGTTCAGCATCACCCTGGAGCCCAAATTTAGTTCAACTTGTAATTTAACATTGACTGAAATCCTGTTGTACAGTTATGCAAAAGGCATGAAGTGGGAAGTGAATTGCCGCAAGTTAAGAAATCTCCACAAGCATTCTCTGTTACATTCCAAGCTGCAACAGATAATGCCTATGGAAATTTCTTAACTTTTGACAATTTGCTTCCAAATATCATGATATATGCATAACTGTTCAACAGGATTTGGGCCATTAAGTCTGAACTGAGATTCATGGTCTGTTGTTCTAACAAGCCAAAATCATAAACTAGGGAATTTTTTCTTAGGTGATAACTTGGCTTGTTAGGACAGCTAGAAGACATAGATTCTTATTCAGACATAATGTCAAACAAACTTCAAACATAGGTTATTTGATTTGGTAGGTCACTAGGAATAGCTGGAGGAACCAAGTGGAAGAGATTCTAAAGCAAGGATCAGCATACTTGTACATTTATAGTAAGCCAACGTTCAAAGCAATTCTGGGTCACTGTGATATGTAAACTGTCCCAGTGTCAAGCAAAATCCTTGGAAAATTTAGGAAAACAAGTATTCACCAGGGTTTAGGCAAAACCTGTTGATTTCAGTGGTACTTCCAAGTGAGTACACTTATGACTGCAATCATAGCATTACTGGTATATAGTATTAATGCTGTCATCAATTAAAAAGGAATACAATTTACACCCTCATTTCTAAGTTAATTATCCATTCCATCCTATTCTCTACCACATTTCTCTTCTCCTGAATTCCACCACTGCTAGTGTTTCAAACACCCCAGCACTAATATTTAGAACAGGCTGAATTTTATGTTCTCTCCTGATTTCATCCTTGTTTCAAAAGTTAATATTATAACTCTACTTTACTGTAAGATAAATGGATAGAAAACTGATAATCTATACTTCTGATTCAGCCAAACAGTAAAATATTCCAACTCACAGCAGCATGGCAGGGTCGGGTATACACACCCAACAACACGAAGAGCCCAACCATTTGCAGGTTGGGTGATGGGGAGGATGATAGAAAAATATAGTAATCAATACGTCTTTAAACTATGTTGAATGTATAATAAATATCTGTCATCTAAAATTTTACTTCAACACCAGCAAACAAAAAGGAATTGTGAGTCTCTTGAAATTGTCTAGTATTAGGCGTCAGCGCTGGATTAGGTTTAAATATACTGTACAAATAAATGCTTGTCATGCTCTGAAAGGACATACATTCTCCTGAATGCCACTTAAAGTCTCACCAACCAATGAACTGCAAACATGTATTAACAGAAGTCCACACCATTCCTATATATTGTTAGTGTGGCACATCCCCTGTCCAACTGCATAAATACAATTTTTGAGAAATCATCATACTCTTCCATGATTTATTTTCTGTGGTTTGCTAGCTGTTTTTAGCAGGTAGATGCTGTAACTTCTTCTAGATTTTGAGCAGGATTTGTACAAATAATCAATATTCAGTTTGTTCAAGCAATAAGGGTATGTTCCCTAGTTTGCATAAGATTTTAATTTCCTATCTATTGTGGAAGTATCATAAGAATGTTAGTAACTCCATGAGTAAATGAGTGTATCCCAAGCAGTTTTATATGCAATAATAAGCAGCATTTGCTTTGAAAAGCCATTATAGTCCTAAGCAAACATCTCAAAAACATGTTTGCTTATAAAATTACTCTCAATCCCAATCCATAAAGTGGGTACTTAAAAATTTAAGTAAAGATTTACCAAAAAAAAAAAAATCAATAAAATGCTTTTTAACAAGAGAGAGATTGATTTGCTGCTTTAAACTTACAGTAATGTAATATGTTAGAACTTCCATAAATAATGCTTTTATCCTGATTGCAAAATAATACCCTGCCATGAAAACAAGAGAGCAGAGGTAGGAAATTGTACATAATGTCATCATTTTTACTTTTTTTTTTGAATGAAAGATAACTACCATTTCTAAATGGGTAGAAAAACTTTTCTGATTTTCATTAAAAACAAACATGCAGCCCAGTGCTTAATTTCGTAATTTTTATCTCTTCTGAGTCTATTAGGTAGCCATGCTCAGTTTATAAAATCTGAGATAGATATATTCCCATATTTACAGCAAAAAGTAGATAAAACTACACTAACAATGGCAATTACTAACAAACTGATATACAATCATGTTTCAAAAGGAAACATTCACAAAAAGCAAACAATTCAGCAGAATATACAGTACACTTGTGTTCAACTGCATGTGCCTCGAAATCTTATGCAACTACTCTTTTTTCTGTTTCATTTGGCTGTGATCCCAGCTTGTTCTGTGCTTTGGCACACTAATTTTGCAATAATAAACTGTTTCACAATCTTTATGCAGTCATGCAAATAAAGAGGTTGTGGAAGACATTTTCATTTGATTAGTTTCCTAGCAGAAGACACCATCTTGAAATTAAATATAGCTTGATAAATATGCTAAAACATTAAAATAAACACTGTCATAGCATATATAAGGATACTGTACAATATTTAAAAGGAGATATTTCTCTCAAAACTGCCTCTGCAATTCTAATTCACCAAGATTTAAAAAAAACCACACAAAATCTTGCACTGAATGATTTGTGGAACGCTATTTGACCCTTTGAAAATCAAACTTATTAAGTATTAGCAAAAGCATTAGGGTTGAAGTTGTGGTTCATGTCCGGGTTTAATGTATACATGTTATAGTTCCTGAACTATAACTGATAACCAGAACATGTCACATTTGCTTCTTGACATCATAGTTTTTTGGAAAAACAAACAGCATGGGGAAATACTTGTTCTGAAACATTATATTAGCTGAGACCAAAAAAAAAAAAAAAAAAAAAAAAAAAAAAAAAAAAGGACCCTAATGGCACAATGCCATAGATAAGTTTTGTCCCAACTGTTTTTTGTTTTTAAAACACACGTGTGTGTGCACGCACGCACTGTATAGGGTGTCTTGCTGAAATTCAGGCACGTTGCTTACACTTTTTGTGACAATGCCATAGAATGGTGACCTTGTCGGTCTTGTTCTGTGTGAATTCTGCAATACAATGTGATTGAAGAGGACTGATGTGTCCTGTCCTACAGCTTGAGGGTTAATGACCTTTAGCATATCATTTTAAATTAATGTTTCCATGTTTTTGATTGCTCAGCATTTTTGTCTTCTGCTGTTACTTTGATGTTTAGTGTTGTAGTGTAAATTGGAAGGCTGCTTTTACTTGTTAAATTATGCATTTTGTTGTAAGCAGCTGTAAGCTTTTTAAAGACAGGCCAATGTATTCACAATTTAAAACAAATATATAGATCCCAAATCACTACAGCACACAACAAAAAGGCAGGCTGTAACATCCAGCAGAATAAAGAGAAGGCAAAGCTTATGGATGCAACACAGCTCTATTAATAAGTGAGCTTTCAGATTTTTCAGTAAGTTTCATCATTTGACTATAAATATTCTTGAGGGGAGTAAACTGAATTCAACTGAAATACGTATTCCGAACAGCATAACAGTATGTATGTCTTCTCTGAAGTACGGCCTACTGAGTTCAGTGGGGTCATATTCCCTGGTGAATTAAGCAGTCATTGCTTGCTTACTTTAAAGTATGTGAACAGTGGTACAACTGCAGAATACTCAAGTTTGGTCTGAAAGTTTTGTTTGCCTCCAGCCTCCTATCCAAAAGAGAAGCACTGCTGTATGCGCAGGAAACCAGAATAAAATGCAGGATTTGCTTTCTCTTCCTTCCACTACAAATGTGAAGGCAAAATCTTAGTTCTATTATAATTATTCTTCTGCTGACCAAACAGAATGCCCTTGCTTAGTAGCAGTACTGTTTCCCAAGCCAAAGGACCTACAAAGAGATGAAATTTGATAAAATCCTGTTGTTTTTTGAAGTTTGAAGGCAGCAATGGAAAGAGGGATCCAGTTTGGACAAGACCAAAATTTCTCCAACTTTCACCATCTAAAAACATATTTGGGGAAACAGGATAATCTAGGGAAATGTATCAGTGTAGAGTTATAAACAGAAGCATCCTCTTACCTATTACTCTGAACCAAACCCACCAAATGATGGGAGATTCAGTCATGAATTACCTTTTTGGGTCCTCCATCTAACACAAAAGCCAAGACCATTCTAGAGGAAGTATATCTTTTTCCATTTCCACCCACAACTTCTGTAGGTCAAGGGACAGGAAATATGTAGCCACCCAGATGTTGTAGGATTGATCTCATCACCTTTCACCATTGGTTATGTTGGTTGGGGCTGGTAAGACCTCCAAGTTAGCAACATCGGAAGTACTACACATTCTGCAGCCTTGTTGTAGGCAGACATGTCCTATCTCTGAACTAGGATCGTAACAAGTGGTGAGGCAGGAAATGAAATATTTATCATATTTGTGGTAAAATGAAAAATCCAAAGATGTGTGTATGTGTTTAAATGCTTAGCTTTATGCCAACAAAATTCAGAGGGAAGGCAAACCAAAAGAATAACAAAGAAGAGTTGTGCAAAGATTCAATGAGAAATAGTTATTTCAGATGCTGTATTTGTCTTTAAAATTATCTTGAGGTTCTCTCCTAAAACAGGAAAGGAGCATTCACTACACATGAGTAAAACTGATATGCTTAGTCATGGAGCACTGACAACAAAGCCATACTGACAAATTGGACAAGTTGATCCCTGTCTCCACCCTATATTCTATTCAAATTCTAATGCTGGATTTGGACACATAGTTTCTCCTACAGGTGGTTTGATGCTGTAGCACTATAGCACTGGGAGAATTTGATTTAACACAGTTTATCAATATACAAAGGGGGTGTAACTCAGGACTACATGCTTTGCATACAGAAAACTCTACATGTAACTCCCAGCATTTCCAGACAGGGCTGGAAAAACTCTTGCCTGAAACCGCAAGGAGCTGCTGCTAGTTGGTTTTGGCACTACTGGGCTAGATGGATCAATGGTCCAACTCAGTACAGGCAGCTGCCTATATTCTCATCACCAATCAATATTAGTGAGCTTTCAAAGTCTAACAATTTACTTCAGAATACAAATATAGGGCCATAGTGTTTTTAGTGTTTTCCCTGCATAGAAAAACTTAGAATGTCAAGGAGAAATGCAGCTTGACAGAAAAGAATTCAGGAATTTTCCTGAAATTAATTCCCCTAAAGAGCTAGGACTCTTTACCAGTTTAGAAATTGAATATTAACAAACGGTACATGCGTTCACAGATGCCAAAGAAGGGACTGTTGTTAGGTACCTTTACCTAAACTGTTGAATTTGACCCTTCCCACCACCACCTAAACACACTTTAACCACAACGAGCTTGCCCTATGGTGGGAAGAGTTGGCATTGGTCTGGTTTAAATCTGGACCTCTCTTCCCAGAGAGTTATCTTTAATTTATCCTCAGCAGTTCTGCATCTATTACATTTCCAAAGTACTTTTGTATAAGGACGAGCAAAACTCTGAGGTACAACAGAACTCATAAAAATGTTAAAAGCTCTGAACAACAATAAAACCACCCAAACAGTCTAAAAAACAAACTATAAAGGTGTGTTTGAATACCTTTCCTAAGAATGTAGAATGACTGTAATTGTGGAGGAAGTGCATTCCACAGTCTGGGTGTGGCACCAGAGAAAGCCCTCTCCTGTGTCCCTGTCAAACAGGTAACAGTATCCTCCTAGGGTTCCTCCTTCTGGAGATCTGAACAACCAGAGAAGCTCATAACAATAAAAGGAGTTCTTTAAATAGGCAGGTTTTGAACTGTTTAAGGCTTGTAGATCAAAATCAACATTTTAAACTAATTCCAGAAAACAACTGGCAACCTGGACAGATCTTCTGGTGTCAGAATAAGGTGATCCTGATCCTGTCCAGCTGCCAGCAGCTTAGCTGCTACATTTCACACCAGTTTTAATTAACATATGCAAATGAGGGGTGGCATTCTCATGGAAGGATAGTGATAGAGGAAACATCTTCACAGGAGGTCACACAATGTGGTTCACCACACTCCTTTATATTCAGATATAAGCAGCATTTACTATATCGGACATCCCCTTCAGATTGAGGCCTAGGTCACCAAAAGGCCTGATGTTTTTAATTTTAACTTGTGATGACAGGAAAATCTGTGAATGGACTGTCTCCAGATTGGAAGAGAAGTTCAAACCAAGTGAAAGAGGTGTGCCTGTGCATGTACACACTCACACACACTTTGTAACCATTTTTAATTTTTGCCTGGGACGCATAGAAGCTTTCCTAATGCCTTCCTTGACTCACCTGCAGTGGCAGCTGACATTTTTTGTTCAGTCATCTCAGCCTCTTTGGCTCTGCAGCATGCTACTTGATGGTTGCTAGGCAACTATTGTTGAATACATGCATAAGACATTAATTGTCTGAGCACTTTTTTAAAAGAGAGAGAGAGAGAAATTCTTCAAAGCTGAGGACACTGTCATATCTAAAATTGGACATGTTCTTTATCACAGTCATCTTTCAGAGTTGGTGCACTGTGTGTTTGTGTCAGAGGGTGAAATGAGTCACAAATTGCTCAGACATCAATCCCAAAAATTGTAAGTAGCCTCATCTATAGCAATGACTCACTCAAAGAACTTTATGTCTTCTTAATCTTCTGCTTTTCATTATCCTGCTTGTCATTTTATATATTTACGCCTGACATGCATTTGGCCTATTTTTATTTTCTATATCAGCGAGGATACAGAAGATCTATTTGTAACTGATTATTTCAGCTCATTTAGAACATCTCTGTCCGCAACTCATAATGGAACCAGCAAGAATTCTAATTTGCTTCTCTTGAAAAGGACATCATAGCCTCACAGCTCATGCCAAATATTCTGTGTTCCTTTATACTAAATGGTGATTATAATGTACAGTGGGTCCCCCGCACCCCCCACAACAAGCATTCCAGTGTCAAGAACAAGCTGCAGAGACAGTAAACACAGCCTTCCATAAATTGACTCAAATGTTACTACCTAAACAATTGCTGCATTTAAAGCTCGGTAATAACATTAATGACTAAATTCCCACTGTCATGACTAAAGCTAACAGAAGACATAAGGTATGCATGTAGCTGACTAAAGTACAGTGTGTCTCTCATACTATTCTACTAAATGTTTTGGTAGCTCTCTCAAATGATTGCAGGATCAGTGGGGTACAATCTACTGAGGATAAGTGTGTTGCTGGTACACGGATTTGTTATTTCAAGTAATTGACTGGAATAAAACTGGAGCTTCTCTCTAGAACCAACACTCGCTTTTTCTTCAGTGAAACTTGAGGGGCATTTGAGAGGCCCCACAGAGGCTGGCATCATAGGAGTTTTAAAGGAAGCATAAAGAATCTTTAAAAGACTAATGAAAGGCATTTCCCAGACATCTCTGGCCCCCTTTGAGTTGTTTCTCTATGGCCAGCCCCCACAAATGTATTCATTCACATGAAGGCTATTTGAATTACTACAAAAAAGAATCCATTTAAATTATGACTCAAACCAATTTTGCAATCCATATGTTTCCTCAACAAATGGGCATACAAATAGAATTCAAACAAATGTGTGATGCATAGAAGCTGCCAGGATTCTCTAACCATCTGAACAAGAGATCATCTGTCGCCACATGGTAAACTTGTGTTTGAGTGTAACCTCCACTCTCTGGCTTTTTCCTCACTTTCAATAGTTACCTATCTCCATGGCCAAAGGTGCAAATTATCAGCTGCCAGTGCGTTAAAGGTACTGCAGGACCATGGATAACCAAAAAAATTAGGATCTGGAGAATGTATTCTCCAGCTGTGGGTCTTGAAGCCAACTGCTTGAATGGAAGTCCAGGTTTCATTCACTTGATCAACTATGATAACCATGGATGACCTTTCACAGATGGTAGACCTCTATTTGTATCTTCTATTTGAAACAGCCTAGTCGAAGCTCAGTTTAAAGGTAAGGGAGAACAGAGACCCTGAAGCATTGTTGCCTGGATAGCAGACACACAAGTGAAACTGTCACAGCCTGTGTTCCTGATTAGTTGAGATACATGCTAACTCTACTAAACTTGAGTCATTATTTCTAGATTTGCACCCATAACATACTGATCAATACATATTTATTTTCTACAAATCTCTGTCCTGTCCTTTTTTGTAAGTCACATATCTTCTTCTTTGATTAAGCATCTACCCTATTGCCTAGCTAAGTGGAAGATCCTACCCTTCGAGCATTGATTCCAGAGCAAGCCAATCCAAAAGGTCCATGTCGCCTGCCAATCACAAGGCAGATGGCACTGAAGAACAGACAGTCGTTCTCTGAAATACCCACTTCAACCCTGGAAAGTAAATGATCTCAAGCACACAAAACAATCTTCTCAATGCCAGAGCCACCAAGTGGCAAAATGCTCAGCCTCCACATATAGTACTCCCTAAACTGAAACCACACAGATGTATCCTCCTTAGTAATGTTGCTACACTCACCCATTTCCATTTCTCTTCAACCAATGAGTTGAAAACTGACATCCTAAAATCCAGAAGCTCCTTCTCCTCTGTTATGCATTAGTTGCTAACACACATTTTTAAAATTAATACCGTCATTATGATTATTATACAAAACATTTAGGTGAATCAAAAGAGAGATGGGGTAGAAATTTTTTTAGTTTGTATTAGTCAACATACTTCAGTCAACTTATTCTAAAATGTATAATCAAGTAACATTTTCCAGCTTTGACTCAACCCAAAGAACAAAATAAGAGTGTTTCTCACTGTCTATAATGAGGCTAATGTACAAAGCATTTGGGTGAACTTAACAGCCTAACAATGCTTCCAAAAATATACTAGAACTTTAAAGCTCCTAAAGGTACAAACACATTTAACTATACATGTTCCAGCCTAAATCATCATGGCAAAATGGGGCACAGCTAATAGAGAATGGAAGGTGCACCAATTCACTGATTCTTTTGACAACTGGCACAGACATACCGTTTCCCTGAAAATAAGACCTACCCTGAAAATAAGCCCTAGTATGATTTTTCAGCATGCTCGTAATATAAGCCCTACCCCCAAAATAAGCCCCAGTTAAGTGAAACCCCGCCCTCCACCATTGTGCCGCATTGTGCAGCAACCAGGAGAAGATGACATGACTGTAAAATAAAACATCCCCTGAAAATAAGCCCTAATGCGTTTTTGGAGCAAAAATTAATATAAGACCCTATCTTATTTTCAGGGAAACATGGTAGCCCTACGCAAAGAACTATGTAAGCATGAAGAATTAATACAACAACACTTCATGTCGGTTCTCATGTGATTTTATTTTCCATACGTTTGATTACTGGCAGCTGCACATGCAAAGTGACCAATGAAAAACATTAGAACTATAATGACATAAAAGTTCAACCCTCTACTGCTATGTGGGGTGCCCTACCTGGAAGGTATCACTTGATGTTGCAGTCAACTTACATATGTGAACAATTCACATCTCATTAGGGAGCATGCCGCACACAAAATGTCAAGTACTTGCCATGGCCAATGTGAAAACCCTACAATGCAACCTGTCTTTTTAGCAGGGCAGAGGAACTTCCACTTCTTGCTTGTCTGCCACTTCAATCATAAGGAAGGAAGGAAGGAAGGAAGGAAGGAAGGAAGGAAGGAAGGAAGGAAGGAAGGAAGGAAGAAGGAAGGAAGGAAGGAATCTCTGTGGTGCTTCTATCCACGGAAAGCTGTTCATTTTGCTGAGTATGTAATATAAATGCTCATTAGTTGCCAATACAATTGTGAGAAAGAACTAGGTATGTCGAGGTTGTTGTTTTTTCAAAACTTGTGTGTATTCTGCCACTGCTTTCAAAAAAAAGAATAGTCTCTTCAGAGCAGGGTTCCCCCTCCCGTCAGTGGAACTATCAGTCAGTCAAATGCCAATATGCTCCATGACTGTCTTGAGTCCAAGTCATTCATTTCAACATTCCACATGGTACAGAAATGTGGACAGGCATCCTTAAGCCATGTACTTTGAGCCATGTTCATTTAAAACTAATCTACACAAACATGCAGGGGTGCAAATGAAAGCCTGTTCACACACAGTAGGAGAATCCACTGTCTAAGCACAATAGGTTTGTGTTTGCACAGTAAACTACGAAATCATAGGAACATGGCTCATGGCTTGGAACATCATGAGAATCTGCGCATTGGGGCACAAACTTGAGCGGGAATGGGGAGGTTCACATATTTTTCCTCTCTCACATGTCCAGTTAACTCATGGGGAGTTCCTGTCTTGTTGGAGGCCTTCAAGCAGAGGAGCTGCCCAGCCCTCTCTTTGAGATTCTTTAATTCCAGATTAACCTTTATTTTGTCCCTTATCTTCATTTAAATTGCTGCCATGTCCTGTTTTGATCTAGATCTACCTCTAACTGTATTTCTCACCCCAAATGCTATCCTCCTTTTCTATTACTACTAATTATGTGCTGTCAGATTAATTCCATTTTATCCTGATTCTCCAAGGTTTTTCTAGATATAAAGTATTCAAAGGTGATTCATCAGTTTCTTCTTCTGGTAATGCTCTGGGACCATGCAGCTTGCCATGGCTGCACAGGTGAGAAGACACATAACCCATCAGCCATATACAGTCCAAGTGATCACAGCTGGCCCCTCTCCCAGAAGGCACAGTGAGGATTCGAACTTCTAGCCTTTGGGCCCACAACCAGACACTCCAATGCCACTGAGCTATGTCAGCTTTCCTGTTTTACAACTACTAATAATTATTATTATGCACCACCAAATTAATTTTAACTTATGGAAACCCTTTCCGGGGTTTTCTAGGTGTAAAGTACTCAGAAGTAATTCCCAGTAAGTTCAATGGGAATACTTCTTAATAAATGTGTTTTAAAGTTGCAGGCTTAAAAGAAGAAAAGAAACCTCAACACGAAAAAGAGAGGTGAAAACAACCGTTTGTTATTCCCCTCCACCACTACCCCATATTGTCACTGTACTGCATCATGTCCCAAATTGCCCCAATTTCTGCTGAGTGTGCCAGATCCTTGAAGGCCCAGCCGTAAAACGTATGGACTAATTGTTGAACACAACTGAGCAGCTATTAAAATGGCAGTACTCCAGCACTTCCAATGGAAGTCAATTATTTCTACATGATTGGTTTCTTACAGTTCCTGTAACTCATGCACTGAAAGTATGAGATAAATTAACCCTTTTATTTTGACACAATCATTATTCAGACTGCAGCGGGAATGGAACAGTGTTACTTCAGAGCTTTTGAAATAGTGCAGAGGGAACTCAGAAAGTATTTTTATGAGTTATACATTCTTTAAGTCAAGAGACCACTTGGTCTGCAGAGTAAAGATCTTAATAAACTTGAGTAGGATTTCCCAAATCACTCTCTTTTCTGATTTCATGTTCCATCCTCTTAGGCTTGCTAGAGAACATTTACAGAGCATTACAAACTGCAATACACAGGCCCATTCCCTCCTTCTAAACAGCCATTAACAAGAAAGTCTGAAATGTACACATTTCCAAGATTGCTTTGCGAGCATGAAGCCTTTTTCCAGATGTTTTACATTTTAAATTTCCCAATAAATGAATAACATACTAAGAAAGCAAACAAGAGCTGACATTATTTAGTCTAAAGTTCTAAAATGGCGTAACATCTGTAGTGAAAAACTATTTTGAATGACTATATTTAACTATACACAGTGTTCAATTAGCGTCGAAACTAGTTTGTTTTACAACCCACCTCCAGGATGTAAAAGAGATGAGGCAGACCAAAGTTTTCCAGGAAGTTGAACGTGTTTTAACAGAGGCATTGCCCTTTCTTTTGTCCCCGTTTTTGTTTCTGCTCAAACAGGTATGCAGGTTTTTGAAACAATACCCAATCCTGCCAAAGCTGTTTCGCAAAGTGGGTTAAAAGTGAACAGCAATGATCTTTCCTTCAAATTGCCTTCAACTCTCAAAGGGGGGAAAACCCAACTACTGTCTGCCTGGAGCATTGATAGCTCACATTCACCATTTTTTTGTTCATGACCTCCAACAGCTATACATCAGCAAGAAGAATAAAGAGCATTAAAATTAAAAGTTTACATCATCATGTTCCAGTTTTCATATGCACACATAGATTTTCACGAGAAACACAGGATTCCAGCTATGTGCCCCCAACTGCTAATTCATACACACTGTAAAGCCAGTCTGAACGTCACAAGGACATGCGGATGCAATACCCTAATGTCTTCACTTTTTTACTCCCAGAATACCCCAGCTCCTGGAGTTGTACGTCAGTCCAAAAGTTCTGGATGTCTAAGTTCTGGATGGTTTGTTTTCACTGAAAAGTAACATTGGAAGCTGCTTTCTGAAGCAGTAGAGTGTGGGAAGGGGCTTGTTCTATCTTTTCCTATCCTGCTGTTTGTTTACTCGAAATGACCCCTTTCCAGTTGCTTTTTGAATTGTCCATGAGTAGGTGAATGGGTGAATGCATGAGGTTTCAATATCTTTCCTACCCATAGGCAGAAAAACAGATTGGGGACAGTCTATCACAATTGCTTTTTAGAAACAGAAGGAGATTTGTTCATGTTTCTCCACTGCAACATTTGGGTTGGCCTTCTATTTTGGTGATAGACAAACAGGACTGGAAATATTTGAAACCATGCCAAAATGAGGGCTCCTGCAAATGATACTTTGGCCCCTTTCACAACTAATTGCAATCTTTATTAAAATCATTCCATAAAACATCAGATCCGTCTCTCGCCTCGCCCTCTTTTATCTACTTTATAAATACCTAATATTCACTCATTAACCCAAGAGGTAGAAAAAAAGAGTTTCGCTACATTTTATAATGCAAGGTTCTCTTTTCATTTGCAATGGCTTGTGAAATGCTTTTAATTAAAAAACCTGGAATCCGGTTTGCAGACTCATTTCCAAGGCACTCAGCCGTGCTGTCTCCTTTAAAAAAAACACACAACAACAACCTACATGATCCATGTAAATTTATACATGTTCCACAATATTCATATTGGTCTTGTTGCATTTCATCTAAATAATACATAAAATGTGCATATCACACATGCGCACACACACACTCTTTTAAATTAGTCATGTATTACTGGAATCTTTCACCATTTGGGGGGACAAAGAACATGGTTTCCAACTGCCACTCCCAGTAAACTCTCCTTGTGTAATCAACAGTCACTCTCTACTCAACCAAGCAGCAACAAGGGGTTAAATGTTACCTAACAAGAAACAAATCTAAGCTTTGATCAGTTTAATGTTGTTCTGACAAAGATTGGGGGGCATGCACAAGATGCATGCAAATTATTTTGGCTAAGAGTAATTAACTAATTGCGTGTTAAAGGGAAAAAAATTAAGCAATGTTTGCATGAGTCACTGAATGTGGGGTTGGTTTTTATTTATTTATTTATTTATTTATTTATTTATTTATTTATTTATTTATTTATTGTTCTTTGTTCAACTTTCTGGCACACCCTATGTGCTTCCTCTCTTGCTTCAAAGCAATAAGCCCTGGAAAATATGCTTAGATCATTTTTAATCCAATAATAAAAGCTATCACACACTGCTAAATGGAAGGACCATCTCTTTTTTAAAACGTTTTCCTTGTAGAATGATGCATCCCCAAATAGAAACAGCCTCAGAAAATTAGTCTTTAACACTCAGCCTTGCAGATTAGTTAATACTAGTAAGGTTTCTATCCCATTGTTCCTCCAAAGAGCTCAATCTGCCTTCTGCCCATTTTACCCTCCCAGCAATCCTTCGAGGTAGGTCAAACTAAGAGAGCCATTAATTATCTCAAAGTTATCCAATAACTTTCATAGCTCTGTGGGGACTTGAACCTAGACTTCCCAAGCCCCATCCCAGCCCTCTAGCCACTATCTCACACTGACTTTTCCAAGTTTTCAGACTGTTTCATATGCATTATTACCTCAGTAACCCTTTATTACATCCCAATAAGGTCAGTGAATATTATTATTATCACACACTACAGAATGGGGGCGTGGCTGGCACTGAGAGAAAGCAGAGAAAGGGGGGGGGAGGAAAAAAGAGGATTGCTCAAAGTCACTGAGGTGAAATCTGAATCAGGTGCTTGCAGGGTGATGATTTCCACCCTTACCATTCTTCAGTGGGTTACACCCACTGTCCTTGATTATATCAATTAAATTCTGTAAACATATTACTTAGGATGCGATCAGAGGGGCAATTTATCCTGCTATTTGATCCGCTGCAGGGATGAGTTGATTCCCATCTTTTTCCAGTGATCACATGATGTAATCACTGGAGTGAACCAGCCCGTCCCCAGAGTGTTCCTACCCTCACCTTTCTGGACATGTTAGGGGCTTCTACTTTTTGCCTTTAGTTTTGCACCCGATCCAAAATGTGTTTGCTTGGTAGTGTGTGAGAGGACTCACTCCTTTAGCAGATATGCTAAGGATTTCAGTCTTTTGCCTCATTAGTCTGGCTGGATTAAAAGTAATGATGAATAACACGGAGACTTTCAGCTCCACTTCAACTGATAATAGCCAAATGGTTCTCTGGAAGGAACAGAATACAGCTTCCAATGAATTCAGGTAAGCTTACAAATGGGTCTGTTCCTGAAAGAGCATTAGCTAAAATTACATTGGCTTTCACTGGAGGAGAGCCTCAAGTGCTGACATGTACTGCATGTCATGTGATACATAATAATACTCTTAAACCAGTCCTGACATAATATCTCCCAAAGCATAATAACCACAAATGGCTGCTTTAGTTAAGAACTAGCCAGAAGCAAAATGGAGCCGTGTAAAAGTAGATTTAGCCATAAATACCTCAACAATGTGTTATGCCATTTTGCTTTGCTTTGTTTTTCAAAATTAAAGGTGTCCCATAATAATTAACAAGGGGGAAAAGAAAAACTGTGTTCTTTACTCTTGTATGGGGGCTGTGAAGAGTTATTTCATAGCCTCAGAGCTGCCAGTGCTGTAAATTATTCAGGCACCAAGAAGCATTAAGGAGGAATAATAGCAATTTAAATGAAAGCTGACGTAATTCATGATAAACAGTCATTGGAAAATATTACGTTGTTGTCTCCCCCACTTTTTGTGTTTTTCTTCTTCTTAAGCAGGCTTAATCTGAAGAATGAGACCATATTCTGACATAAACCGCTTCTCTTTTCCATTGTGTTCACTTTAGGAATGTTGGCACTTACACTGGATTTTTTTTTTTAAATAAAGACACCAAGTTGTTCTCTTCTGTTCACAATAATTACTGATCTCACAGTATGAAGACCTGAGGTATTGTAACCATGTAAAATTTTATTGTGTGATTGAAAGCTCTTTCCAACACAAAAATACAAAAAGCCCTTCAAAAGCTCTAGGGCAAAACACATGCAGGGTAATCCAAAGGGAGAGGGCACAATTTTGGCATTAGACATAAACAAAGATAATGCTGAAAGAGATCACACATAAGAGATGATTTTAAAAAGCCATCTCCACCTTTGGGGTCCTTCCAGATGTGTTAGGATCACAATCCTAATTTTCTCCCAGTCACTATGGCAATTGTCCATCTTGGCCAATTAAAGGGAGAGGCAAAAGATAGGTTTGGCTCAGATCACCAAGTTTACCTCAGCAGAATCCTCCAACATATAACAGTGTGTACTGGAAAAGGGCCCTAGATCTCTTTCCTTTGGCCTACATGTGACCCTATCCTGGTTGGACAGCCCCGAGTTTGATTCCTGGCTATGCCTTCTAGGGAAAGGGCCAGCCTGTGCAACTTTAGGCAACAGAAGAAGAGAACAGTAAATAATTTCCGAATACTTTATACAGAGACAACCCTGGGAAGGATTGGCGCAAGTCGGAAATCGGAATCAACTAGACAGTACATAACTGTTATTATTATAACTGGTCCTAAACTGTAGCGCCCTAGGCAGAAGAGGTTAACATGTCCCATGGGGACACAATCCTTGTTCCCCATCCTCCATGAGTGGAACAGCTAAGAGAAAAACAGAAACTTCCAGCCATGATATCTGTATGTTGGAGAAGCCATGAGTGCTGGGTAATTTATTTCAAAGACCTCTTCACGTCTCTCACAAGATGATCTGATAGCCCCGCCCCAAGAGGGTAGAGAAGATACTTGGGACTATGACTCCCAAAACTCTGCAGACAATGCCCAAGTTTAAATTATTTCAAGGTCTAAGTTAGTTAAAGTTTGGTAAGTTTAGGTTGTTCAGAGAGGAGCTTTCCTTTCCCTACAGAACATCTAAAAGGTGCTTTTGTTGAAGATTTGCAATGCGAACATATTTCAAGATTAAACTTGAATAACTGATCAGTGTGCCACCAAACATTAAATGTGTTCATTTCCTTGTGAGATCAAACAAAGAACTTCAGGGTTGGAGGCACAATGGTGCCATAAAGGCAGGACTTTGTAGTAGAGCTCTAAGGGTCCCCATTCAGCAACAGGGTGGGCTTACGACAACCCCTTACTGTGCTATGGGCTGTATCCAGGCTGCAGAGCTCTCTTGAGGTGAAGAAAGGGAATACACAGAGCTCAGAAGTAACTAATGAGAAATAACCAACCAGTTATTTGTAATTAACACAGGTTTACATTGAAAAAACGGAAACTACAAAACCACGGATCCAAATTCAGGGGCATGGCAGAGTCTGGAAAGGTTACGTTTTGTACAAAAACTCCCAGATGTTCCCAGCCAGTGGCCATGCCAGTTGGGGAGTTGTATGAATTGTAGTCGATAAAAGTAACTCTTCCATGCTTGGAAGTACAGATAGTCCTGTCCTGTGTGAGACATCCACAGCCCAGCACTTACAGCCTCTTTCCAATTTCACACTGTTCACAACTGTTCCAATCTCGTGCAGTGGGAAACTTTGCAACCACAGCAAGAGTTTTGCATATGAGATAACAGATGGGTTCCTGTGGCTAAAGAACTAGAACAGAGCTCAAGGAGATCTGGGCTTCAAACAGCTCTGCCACATATTTCCTGTGTATTATTTTTAGGAGGAAAAAAAGTCATGATGATTTTGTAGTGCTCTCTTGCAATAGTTTGCTTTCATTGTAAAGGGGCAGAGTTAAGGCATTCTGTGTTGCACTTGTTACTCTGGATAGTGCAGTTTAAACAGAATCCTTCCATACACGTTCAAGAACGCAGCCTTCACAACTACAAGATGTTTTCATCATTGTGATTATTTAATATTGGGAGAGCACAATTTCCGTTCTAACATTTTAACTTTCAATGTGCATCCCTGCCAGGTTTTCAAGCTCCCTTCCTCAGCCTTTATGTTTCTTACTGATGATTATTATTTATAATTAAGAGAACCTTTCAAAATTACAGTCCACAAATGTATCTGTTGTATTATGCCAATGGCTCCTTGGTGCTCTAGTTCCTCCTCTGAACTCAGGTACACCTTTATTCAGGTATTTCACAAGGCCTACAGGCTCCAAATGTTCCTGCAGTTACAGCTTCAAGAGCAGGTTTTGCACAGCTTCTGGACTATGCAACGTTCCAGGCCTCACATATGCCTTAGATTTGCAAGTGCTCATCTGTTTGTGCTAGAGGAAGAGAAAAGCTTCCCCACACTTGGGGAGCAAGAGACCAAAAGTTTACATTTTGGTCTCTTGCTCCCCAAGTGTGGGAGTTGTATTCCAACAAAGTAACTTTCCCAAACTCTGGATGGAAGTGCATTAGTCTAATCCAGTGATTCACAACCTTGAGTCCCCAGATGTTTTTGGACTACAACTCCCAGAAATCCTGGTCAGCACAGCTAGCAGTGAACGCTTCTGGTTGCAGCCTGATAACATCTGGGGACCCAAAGTTGGGAACCACTGGCCTAATACAACAGGTGCCCATCATATGTTTTTAAGTATTCAGTTTGATCGTGTGGACAGCAGCGTTTTGGTTTGAGGAGTCACTATTGTTACTTTGCAAGTAAAGAACTGAGACAAAATGTCTTATGAGAGACAGAACACATGTTTCAACAACCATGTGGCGATCACCAGAATGTAGGACCAACCACAGTGAACCAATGTGTGGCGGCAGCAACCACATTGTTCTGTCACCTGGCATGAAGTGTTCCTGCTTTTCCTGCACTGCCAGCCTTCTGGAAATGGCAGAACTAATTTGGAGGTCACACTTCCAAAGAAGTCTCCACAACAAGGCCAGACTAATATATTTTGCTGCCTGAGGAAGAAAAGAAAAAGATGGCACCCTCTGCCATTCCATGCACAAAAGCCAAATGGACTGGAAGTGAACCTTTCTTGAACACTGACAGCGGTACAGCATCCTCCACCACACAGAGGGCAGCAGATTAGCTTACAGGACACAGGGAAGGCCACGCAGTATATCCAGTGCCTCACCGATCCCTCTCGCTAGCGCCTAAAGTGACCACTTCCTTTTTTCTAATGGTGGGGCCAACCCTACTCGACAACATGAATGATGATGCTACATGTTACAGCTGCAGCCAAGGATAGTCATGCCCATCTAGCAATCATACCCAATCATCCCTTTTTGCATAATCCCTATAACATATATGGGAACGAATGCATACCTTCTAGCTATAGACTCAGTACTTATAGCGCATTGTATCTCAAGCTTCCTCAAGAGAAGATACTCTCTTCAGTAAAAATCCTCAGGGGTGTTTAGACAGCTGATAAGGCTAATAACAGACAAAAACTGAAGCCACATAACAGTCAAGAGAAATATAATTACCAGGAATATATATATATTCCTGTATATATATATATACAGGAATCAGACCATTCTCAACATTCTACTTGCATTAGAAGAAACTACCAAAACATAAAGCCCAAACAAATTACTACATGTTTCTATTTGTGTTGGAAGTGTTACTGCAGGGATGCATCCTACCATCAGCCTAACTAGTGTCAATTCAGGACAACAACATGAATGTGGATTAAATTATAGCAGCGTTGCAAGAAGAAGAGGCACACTGTGACCCCATTATCTGTAATTTTTATGCTTAGAGAAGGCAACTATTTTACACATTACCATGAATGACAGAATGTAAAAATGTGCAAATATGTATTTGGAGATTGTGAGAAGCGGGAAGCAATTAAAGCTAAAAATGTTGAGAATGAAGACACCATTTAACAAAAACAATTATGTGAGGCTTATAAGCTGGTTCTGTCTTCAAATTGTTATTCTAAATGGTACTTCTGAACATACTAGAGTCTATCATTGTTGTGTGGTGTTTTTTTAAAAAGCAACTTACATGCATTATTTCACAACTGAAAACCAACCATTATATGTAACATCTGGGGATAATTAATAGCTTATTCCACAGCTGGATTAACAAAATAAGAAAAAAGCTTGACCAAGAATTCAAAACATTTCCAGATTTGTCATTTAAAAACACTTCAGATTTATGCTAACTACGCTAGGCAAGAATTTCTACGCGCACGCACACACATACATATAAATGTAGCATAAAGTGCTATTATGATTCCTTAATCATCCATCCCTGTGGCTCTGACTTGTTTTCTGTTTCCTGAAAGTTAAGAACTGCAATATTTAGAAAAGACACTCTATCCAGAATTCTGCAGATTTGCATATTTTTCAGATTGCTAAAGATGCCATAGTAAAGCTACATCTGAAGAAGCTTTAGAATTCATGCAAGTACAAATGCTTTAAACTTCCATACCACATTGTTTAAAGAAAGAAAAAGAAAGAAAAAGAAAATGCTAAAGTGTTCTGGCCTTGGGATATTTGAGATGCAGCAGAAGGCTACACAAGAAAGCCAGCAGAATCTTAAGAGAACATTAAAAAGAAATGAAATGAAATAAGGTGGCAGGGCTTGGGGATGGCTAAATGCCATTTTGAGCCCCAACCAGAGTAGATCCAGTACACAAGTGGGTCTTGTTTTGTAAGTCTCATTGAGTAAAATGGTCTCCTGTGATTGGGTCTAATAGCAGGATATTGGTTGACCTTCAGCAACTTTGTTAAAATACAGGTGAGCAATGCTAGGCATCATATCCAGAGTGGTAAGGGTTAGAATAGGCTTCTTAATAGAAGCAAAGGAGATCTGCTATTCTTGTCTTGGGTGGTCTAACACCTCTGGCTTGAACACCTTGGCACAGATATCTATGGATACAGACCATCATCAGTGTTTTTCCCCCACCTGGAGACCCCAAAATAGAGAGCTCCAGGTACTATTATTTACTTATTTATTTAAAATATTTTTACCCCACCTTTTTCCTTAAGGACTCAAGACGGCTTACATCATTAAAAGACAGTATTTAAAGCTAACAACTATGAGTCTACAAATACTAGGAAGCCATATTTTTTAAAAAATCTGTGAGGGATGTACTTTTTTGTTTTGTACGAAACTCAAGATTTGAAATGAAATTATTTTTTGCTTTTGTTTTTGGAGGAGGCTGCTTCTGATAAAAAAAAAAGTTCTGGTCTTTTTACTCTTGCTCAGCAACAAAAAAGCTTGCAGCAGCAGACATGTTTTTCCAATGAGATTCTTGCTTTGTTGAAGACAAGAACATCTGCAAACATTTGTCATTTCCTTAGGATCTACTAAAAACAAATTTAAAAGGTGGACAGACTTTTCTTAACTCTTAAACCCACATGAACATAATACCACCTGGCTATGCCACCAACAGGATTCTTGCCACCTGGCAAATGACAGTGTGCCAATTAAGGATTCTGTAAAGCAGTTCCCAGTACATGTTTGTGTATGAACACCTAGGGATCCAACTGAAAGCTCATAATTTACAAGACACAGTAGCTTCATTTCTATACGCATGTTAATCACTTTGATGACTGTGGTATCACAAAGTCACACATATTAGCATGAACCATCAAGCATAAAATGCTACAGGTTGAATCTGAATCACTGCAAGCACCATGACTTTAAGCAGAGCTAGTTCAGCGACAAGTTATTTTATTATTAATTTATTAGATTTATGTCCCCCCATTTCCTTCAAAATCTTGCATATAACCTTGAACTTCAAGTAGGACAGACATACAGTACCAGTGCCACTTGAAGTGACTAATCAATCCCTTTGAGTACTTTTTACCGAAAGAAATTCTGGCATGGTTTGCCATCACTTGGAACTAAGTTGATGGCCTGTTGCTGTTGTTCAGAGACATAAACACTTTTGATTTTGTTGCTTTTCTCCAACTCTGACCTTGATTTAATTCCCATCCTTTCATTCTATTACATTATGGTGAGATCAGGTTTGGTTTCTCTTCCCACACAGAAATTCACACATCTCTTATAAACAGTTTTCAAAACGTCTGCATTTTTTGTAGGTACTTTTCATAATGTACCAATTTTGTACCTGTTCTTCAACTGACTAAAGTGTGTTTGTGATTAAATTTTAGATGTACACATTTTTAGCTGCTCACACTTTTAAAAATATAATGTTCTATATATTTTACTTCTTTGAAATGCTGGCAAGCCTCACAAAGGTGTGGATTCAAGGCAAGGTGCGCTTTGTATCACACCAAGTCTTGGGAGGTCAGAATGAATACAGTATCTTGACTCTACAACAAAATTCTTTTCTATCCCTTCCATCCCATAGCTTCCACTGAGAGACAGTGACTGCCCTACAGTCACTCAGTAAGCTTCCTGTTGAGTATGACTTTGAACCTGGATCTTCCTCATTCTTGCTGTCACATTCTAACCACTACATCTCACAGCCACAAGCATCAAATTATTAAGAGTCATAAGAAATGGAGCATCATGCTTGCATATGTGATTTAGCTCTCTCTTAAGTCCTTGTAAAATTTTGACAAGGAACATTAAACAGTGTCTAGTGTTTTTTTCCTGCCGGCTCTTTCTTTGCATCTAGCCATAAGCAGTTCTCTCTTTATGCTTTAACCCATGGAACAGCTACTGGAAATTAATTAACCCACACATACATGTTTCATTTCCCTTACCAGGCAGTAAAGCACATGCATTTTCCAAAACTTACTCAAGAAGAATCAAAGGCTGAATCATAACCAGCTTATAAAATTTCTTCACTGATACATTACTGCTTCAGAGAAATTACTAACTTACCCAGAAAAGAAACATCTTTTCAGGGATATTTTGCCACCTTAGCCAATGTGGGTGTTTGAAAGGAAATGAGTGCATGGATGGAGTCTAGTCATGCGTGCATGCAAATAAAGTGGGATCATCATGGGGAACCAGCCCCTTTGATCTTTTTTTGTGTGGCCTTTTATGTAAAGGGGAGAAATTGCTAGTGATGCAGCCCTCCCTTCTGGCTGACTCAGAAAGAGCTGCTGCTTATTAAATGTTTTGGAACTCTTGTATACCTGCAGTGTTACATAGTTTTTGAACACAGAACAGCCCTATCTCTCTGAAGATCACTAACAGGAGATCGTAGATATGCTAATACTTATTCTTGCATGATTATAGAAGACACATGTGATGGTAACATTTAGCATTCACATTAACTATTCCAGGAAATGTGTCCTGTGGTATATAGAAGACTGGCCATATTCCCAAGCCGAGCAGCTATGCTATATAATAACTGATGTCAGGGTTGTCAGGCTAGCAACTTCCGACTCCCTGAGATTTCAAGGCCAAAATTGTGGATCCCTGTCATGTTACAGGGGACAGGTCCCCACGAATTAAGTGTAGAATACTAGCCAAAACCCAACTACTTGGTTACAAGTCCAACAGCATCCATCTCAGCAGTCAATTGCCACCAGTTGATAAGCTCGCATTTCTTGTTGCGCACCAAGTGACAAGATTGGTATGTAAGAGGAAATACAAGCATCAACTACTTAACTTGTGGCAATTCACCGCTGTTATGCCATCTGACTTAATGCCAGTGTAAGTAAATAATAGGATTCTGGCCAAGAGGTCTGTGTGACAGACAAACATGATTTCCTACACTACATCGTAAACATGTATCACATGTGCAACATATCCAGAACTGCCTTTGCACTGAGCCAGTCAACACTGCCACTTTGAGTGGGGAGAAGATGTGTATTAAAGCTACCACACAGAGTGATAACAAATTTTCTCTCCCTCCAGCCTTGACATTTGTCTCCCTACTTGGAGATGTGAAGAAGTAAAGCCATTCCCTGGGGCTCCAACCAATGTCCTCAGACGTGGCGACCTCAGTAAACTTTTGCACAACTGGGTGTCCATATATACCATCAGCTGCCCCATGTTCCTAGCCTTCATAAAAAACCGTTTATAAAGCAAGGCAAGAGGCAGTGTAATAGAATGGATAGAGTGTTGGACCAGGGTTCAAAAGATCTGGATTCAGATCCCCACTAGTCCATGAAAACCTGTGGGGGGGGGGAGGGATGTATGGCAATGGTAAAGCCACACCTTCAAACATCTGACATACCTTAGAGTCACCATAACATGGAATCCACTTGACAGCACACAATATACAAAAAGCAAGTCTCTAGCTGCTAAACAAAGTGTGCACCAGTTATCTCCCAAAATGATAAATGAACCTAATATTGGCTTTTAAATGGTTTTAGCCAATGAGTGAAGTCACTGTCATAATAGATACTGGTGTGTGTGTGTTGAGCCATAGAGACATGGCCACAGAAGAGTGACACACCTATCTATAAAATGCAGTTTCACTTCTAAAATAAGGCACCTGGCACAAGCACACCTTGATTTTCAACCAAACGGCACTTCTGAAAGCCTTAGAAAAGACTGAGTCATTTTAAAAAAAATATGCAAAATCTTTTGTACAACATGGAAATCAGGCACCTGTATTTAGGGAACTAGAGTACCGCAGTGGTAACTATACACCTTTGAAAACATTTCCTTGTGAATTCAACATGATCTTGGAGGATCCCAGCAAGCCAAAGTCCTTAGTGAGAAAATTTTCTTTATCAGAAATGGTAGGATGTTTTTTAGGGGTACTCTCAGTTCATACTCGGTAATGATGGGGCAGCAACATTGTCATGCTTCACGCAGTTTGGTACATGACAGAGAAATTGTTAAATAGTTTTAATTTTTTAAATAATGTTTTAAATTGCTTTAAAGTATTTTAATTGTTTTAGATCCTTTTAATGTGATTTTCTGGATTGTACTCTGTCATGGGATCTATCAGTATAGAATGGATTAAAAATGTTTTGATAAATAAATAAAATAAAAGGTTACTCCTTAGGCAGGGCCGTCAACACAGGCAAAGGTTTTTCTTTTCTTTTTGCAACAATTGTAGGCAAAGGAATACATTTGAAGCAGTACAATTAAACTGATTTTCGGGAAATTAAAATTATATTATTTATTAATTTATAATTTTTATACATAAAATATATAATTTTACGTGGTTAATTTAACAACAGGGCACCATCGGCACTAATAATTTATTCCTGCATTTGTTGTAACAAAAAGAAACAAAGAAACAAAAAACTCACGCACATTAGACTACTGTCTAATAACAATGTTGCAGAGAATTTATAAAACTATTTTTTCCCGCTTTACCTCTTTAAGGCAACTTCTAACTTTACTTCGTTAGCAAATAAAATACAACTCTCTCCTTCCCCTCAACTCTTTTCCACTCCTCTTAGTTCAGAACTGAGAAGGGGCAAAGTTATAGAAAAATAAAATTGTTTAAAGTGCCCAATTTTCAGTAAAAGAACAGGAAACAAGCTTTATGGAAAAGCGTTTATTCCTGTTAAAGCTTTCTAGGAAGTAGAACAATTCATGTCCCAAGCAGAATGAGTTCTTTGTTGAGATGTTTCCCTACCTAATTTGCAACAAACTGTATCTGCCAGTTAGATCACTGGTTCCCAACCTTGGGTAACGCAGGTGTTCTTGGACTTCAGCTTCCAGAAACCCCAGCCAGCACAGCTGGTGCTGAAGGTTTGAGAAACACTGACTTACAGTAGACAATGTGGTCCACAGAATGACTCCGAGCAATTGTGTTGAAAATACATACACACATACAGTACATGTATATGTACTCTAGTAATGCCCAGTTCTGACTGAGCTCCTTGGTCTACAGTAATTTCCCATCTCTGAAGTGGTAGCCATGTCAGTTTGTGCAAACATATCACACAAGAATCAAAAACAAAAACATAAACAAAAGGAGAGAAAAACTTTGTGTGACCTTAAAGACTAAGCGCTATATTTTCATGTGAGCTTTCGTGGATCAAGTCCACTTCCTCAGACACAAGGGTGAGACTATACGGCAATCATTTATACATGGCCCCATGACCTGGGGAGGATACAGAGGACAAAGTGACAATGGTTGGTTAGTACAGTAGACACATGTTGCAAACTGTGTGAATCAATGTGGCATTTCACACTTGCTAATTACTTAAGAGCCCTCATTTATTTGCCAGACTGTTTTCCCATCCTGGACTACTGCACTTTTTGTATCTAAGCTGTACATACGTACAGGGCATATTTTCCTATTGTTGGTTATTTTTGCTGCCTGCCTTTCTTCATTTGATTCCTCCAGCATAACTTCTTTTTATGCAAGATCTGTAAACTGACCTAATCTCTGTGGGCGGATCCTTTCCTCAAATGCCTTTGCTAGTCTTAACAAAAAAGAAAAGAGCAGAAACAAAACAAAATAACTGTCCTGAAAATTCAAGGCATTTGGCCTATTTTTTTTACATGTTGTAATTCCACTGACATTCTAGTAATCTAGTCTCCCCTGTCCCCATCTGATTGATAAACAACAGTACCTTAAAGCAATCCATTTATCTACTGTACCACCATGCCTGTGTTTAGATTTAGCTGTCATCTCTTGATACATGTGACATCCATCTACATGGTATCAGTGTAAACTGTTTGCGTAACCCAGTGTAGTACATTTTATTGCTCTGTTTCAGGCTGGAGGGTGAGGGGAGGACAGGATTGAAAACAGGGCTTTATCAGCTGCATACTATCATTTGCATTGAAACTGACACAGTACCTTTTCTAACACACAAGCAGAATTATATCAGGCCACTATATTTATTGTGTATGAATAATGTACTCAGCAGACCTTGCAATTTTTAGTATATCATGAGAGCAAACCAGCCTAAACAACTATTGAACATCCTTCCTTAATCTCAAGGAGGCCCAGAGATGGGAACAGCTAGTTTTGGGGGCTATAATTCCAGTTGCACTAAAACCATTCATCAAAGTAATAGGCTGGGATTTTCAAACATGTACATCCCAGACAGTGTGACTGAAGCAAAGTATAAAGAGTTGAAAGTCTTAGGCACCTTTTAGTCTTTAGAACTGGAGAAAGATAGATGAATTTGCATCCTTTAAGGTGAAATGTGCCCTGCCAGCTGATTTCACAAGTTTGCAGCCTCCATCTTGGGACTTTAACTACAAATCTTGAAGCCACAACATCTGGCCAGGATGATGTTTGGACTTTACTGTTCCTCCCAGTTCCACCAAGCTCTTGCAGGCTTGGCCTGAGGACAAGTCCTGCAGGACTTGAAATTTCACCTGTTTGTGATACTTCAGTGGTCCAATCAAAGCATTGCCCTCTGCTCTTTTTGGATTTAGAACAGTTTTAAGCACTACAGTGCACCACTGCAAAGAAGGTTTTGAGAATTCAGTACTGATGATGCTTCACAGCCAACTTGAGCTAATGTGCCTGCCCACACTAGTGCCTGAATTGCATAAGTGACGTAACACAGAAGCTACACATTCATATAAGTCTGTGGCTCCCCCTCCATGAACACAAAAACTTTCAAGTGCCATTCAGAAACAACAAGGTGATGGAACTGCTGTCTTATGAAAGTAGAGCTTGATGGTTGTGATGCCCAATGCACATTTGGGTAAATTCCAAGAAACCAGTAAAAATAACAAAGGGAGTTGCTGAAAAGTTAGGTTTAAACTCGGTTTCACCCATGCACTAATGAGGCGACTCACCTGACATTGCTCTCCTAAGATATTTTTAATTGTAATGTGAAATAGTTACAGATGCCTCCTTCATCTCTGACAATGGATTAGAGCAGTTACCCAGCAACTGAAATACATACTTCTGTGCTATTTTTGAACGGTTCTTCCATTACCGCTAATTTCCATTTAGGGGGGAAGGGGGAAGAAATGGCAACAACAAACAAGAAAAAAGTGACTTACCAAATTCATCACATACACTCTCATTTTCCGTAAGAGTTGGATGCTCGAACGTATCTCGACAGTAGAGGATTTGTGGATTCTTGCTGATTACGGCAATCCCCCCAAGGGCTAACACAAACTGGTCTGCTTGTACAGAGGATGGCTTTCCCTGGATGCGTTTCAACATGGAACGATAGCGACAGTATTGTGGGTAGCTGAGGATCAGCACATTTGCATCTTCATCATCCTCACCTGCAAGTGAAGTATGGAAACCAATTGTCATTCATTGCTCAAGCTGTCATGTTATCTGAATCTTAAACCAAGCATTGGGAAGTATGTTAGATTCTCACCCCAGATCTGCTGTCCTGCTCTCCAAATGGGATAATGAGGAAACATCAACAAATGGATATAGTGTGTTAAGAGGAAAGCTACCATCTCATTTTCAACTCTTTCATTCTATCCTCTGTTCTCTATTCCTCACCATTCCGAAACAACCTAAACCGAACATTTATGCACAGGATATAGCTCAGTGGGTTGGAGCGCCTGCCTGCAAAGTGGAGGTTGGGAGCTTGAATCCCCACTGTTTCCCAGGAGAAGGGCCCGCTAAGATCACTTGGAAGATGTATGGGTTAATGAGGTGCATGTGGTTTTGGACAAGCTGCATAGTCCAAGGGCACTAGGAGAAGGTGGGATGGACACGCCACTTCTCAACACTTTATACCTAGAAAACCTTGAGAAAGGTTGCCATAAGTGAATGGCACATAATCATTGTTAAAGAATTGATTTGCACAAGTTGCGCAGGCAGGGCTGTAGTACAGCCAAGGCTTGTGGGCTTGAACCCATGAGACCTTTTGATTAACAGGGATTATATAATCTGCCATCCTCCTTAGGCTGCCCTATTCCTTCTGAAAATAGCTGCAATCCAAATAGTCACTAGATGGAAAATGGATTTTCCTAGAAACCATACATTGTTGTGAATGAGATGTAGTTGGTTTGACTGGTTGACTCATATTTCTCTCCTCCATTTCCCCCAAACTGGGATTCATGGCAGCTCATAAAATGATTAACTTTTTAAAAAGGTACAAAATACAATTGCACACAGAAGTAATAATGTTAAAAAATAGTATGACAAATAATATTAAAACACAATTGAATTAAAAGCAAAATGAAAGCAGATCAATAAAATACACCACCTAGCAACTCAGATATAAATATAGATGTGTATCTATATCCTGTATATATTAATCCAAGACTGATGCCCCAGGGGCTGGCCCAAGATATTTTGCTGCCTAAGGTGGAGCAGCAAATGGTGCACCTGCCCATCCAGATCAAGGTACACCAGATCTAAAGACAACCAAGTTATTTTGACACACAAAATACCACTGGGCAATACGAATAGCACAGAATGTGGCCGCTACCTGAAAGGTGAATATACTGGGGGGGGGGGGGGGGATTCACACTGATGTAATTGTATGTTTGAAAAAAGAGAGAGTATGTTTCTGGTCCCCATGAGAGTGGAAAAAATAAAATATGTAATACTGCTTTTGTCAATGTTTGTGACACTATAGAAGATCAAAATAGGGATACCCATGGTCAGAGATGGAGGACCATTTCAGCAGTTATCCATAGGTATCCACGCTTGTTAATGCCCTGTCATACAGGGTACAACAGAAAGGCCACGATACCGACTATTCACACTGCATGTCGTGCATTCTGGAAGTTATTCCAGATTATTGCAGTTGCCTACCTTGGAATTTTTTTTTAATCACAAATTTCCCTTCTTCAGCATTTGTTGCTATTCTGCTTCCTAACTTTAAGCTTTCAAGCCATAACTCTCAGGATTCAAAACATGTACTTTTTAAAATAAATAAATAAATAAAAGTCAGACATCTCAGAGTTCTAACAAAAGTCTACCTATTCACCACTCAAAGAAAAGAAAAGAAAAGAAAGAAAAGAAAGCAAGAAAGCAAAGCAAAGCAAAGCAAAGCAAAAGAGAAAAGAAAAGATGATGAAATGAAAAGAAAAAGTCTTGAGGCTGTACGTGCTTCACCCCTGCAACAGAACTGGAGCTTTGAGCTATTCATTTGTGCAATTCGACATAAAAAAACATATTCTGTATTCTGTTCAGAGCTCTGACACTGCAGCTGAAAGAGCTAGATATAAAAATCAACATGATGCACCATGTTGCAATTTATGAAAATGCCATGTTTAGACCTGTTCTCCTAGAAGGAATCGCTTTTCTAAGTACCGTGCCTTTCACCCTATCAGGTCAGAGAGTCTGATGCCTGAACATTTCCCCAAGAGCTCTCTAGGAAAAATGAAATCAGACAATTGTTTCCAATCATATCAAAATTCATCTGGGCATCAAGTTATAAGTCTTGTTGTAATGATTCCAGGCATCACCAGCTTGTTTAACTCTACAATATTACATTGTTTCTATGTCCCTGGCTAGCTCAGTGGTGTAGGTCTCCGGCTGTGGTTGGGAGTTCGATTCCCCACTGTGTCTCCTTGACAAGGGCTAGACTTGATGATCCATAGAATCTCTTCTAGCTCTGCAGTTCTAAAATGATATGATTGTTGTTGTTGTTCCATAAGCATAAACATACTCCAAAGCTGTGAAAGCATCCAAAAGACTTACAACTGTGAAAAAGCTGTAGGCGCAAATGCTTAAAAAATAAATATCAAAAATGAGTTTAAGTTGCAGGCAAATACTTAAGTTCAATTCAAAATACAGAGCATAAAAGATACAATAAAAATACCAAAGAAGTTTAAATGTTCAAAAAAGGCAAAAGTGTTTAAAAAAATGCAAAAGTGTATAGCCTTAGAAGGCACAATCAAAAGGCAGAAAACACATCTCTTAAAATATCGAAGTTTTTAAAAGTAAGAATATATTATAGAAAATTACTCAAAGGCTTAGCCTTTAAGAATATTATAAATGACACACAGAAAGTTACTCTGAGTGCACACCCAGCCAAACCAGTTTGAATCTATGGAGGAAAATCCATGTTGTCCTTGTCTGCTTCCACTGTTGTTGCTGCTGCTACATGATAATGCTTCTACTATCAGTGTTGTTGGTATCCAGTATGTGTTATGTCTTGTTGTGATGATGAATTCATGTATCTTTGTCTCCTATCTCACTTCTTTTTGATGTAAACATCTGACTTTTGCTGGACCTATATATACAGGATCCTGATGTACAAGGAGACATTTTTATAATAGGAATTTCCATTGCTTTTACAATTCATGTAAAATATGACTCCTGTAATTCCAAATCTGGCAAGCTGCCACTATGACAATCAGCATTATTGTTTTGTCTAACAGCAGTTTGCAATGACTACAACTCTGAGGATAGTAACTCAGAGTGCTGGGATTAATATATCAAGGTATCACAGGAAAGACAGAGGAAATCACATGCTCTGCAAATGCCACCTATTTGTCATGTTAATGCTTGAAATATTTTACTTATTTCAATACATTTTCAATTATTTCCTTTGTTTACATCCACACTGAACTACCAGCCATGAAAGAAATTCCTTTGCAAGGCAATGTTATCATACTTGCTTCCAGACTCAGCTGGATAGATGGCTGCAGTAATTTTAGTAAACTGCTGTTCAAACCTCTTTTTAAAAATACAACATACATTTTCAGGGCTGCTTTTTCTACACTTCCCTTTAATTATTTTAACACTCTCTATATACAAAATTTCACAACCTGACAACCCTCCTATGAAGTAAGTAGTGGAAACCAAAACAATTCCTTGTTCTGCAAGTACAGCTCACACATTTTGGCAAAGAATGTCTGAAAGGCAGACAAATGCGGCAATTTGTTCTCAGGAGAAGAATCTGATTATCACAACGTAATCCAGTATTTATTCCTCAGAGCCTACAAGCAAGCTTGTCCAAAAGTAGTTTACTGCATGAGACAAAGATGAACTCCTAGATTTCCCCTATGAAACCTTGGCTAGACAAGAGGTTGAATATTGCTCCATTATTGCAGAAAGGTGTACTACTGACAGCATACCAGAAAGCCTAGCATTACATGTCACCAAACACTTGCTGCCTGAGGCAATCTGTTTTATGGTAAGATCAGCTCTGCCCACAAGAATCCAAAACTAGAGTCACAGTGTCCTCCTTTACCCCCACAAGGGTAATCTCAGGTTTAAATCCAAATGTTGCAGGTAGAAAGGTCAAGAACAGAACATTTACATTTGAGATCACAGTTCCTAGAATCTGCCAGACAGCATGGCTGTGGAATTCCAACAGTTGTGGTTCATAAATGCAACTTCTCAAACTTCTGACTAGAAAAGGCTTCTGCTTTTAACCTTGGAAAGTAGGGAAGGGTGAAAATTCTATTTCCATTATTTTCGCTAAGAATTTTCCAAAATTCACAGATTTCTTCATATTCAGGATAGAAATAACCTGCATGTTGTTGTTTTTTTAAATGGATGTGGAAGAAACAGTAAGCGACAGATTTGTCTGTTTTGAAGACAGTTTTGAAGAGATAATTCCTAAAATCTGGGTTTGAACAGTTTTATACTCAACCATGTTATCATGAAATTAAAGTTCCCACTTCTACATTTATAAGCACCTCCCCAGCATATAACTAAGCAAGTGCAACATCCATAGTTGGTGAGGTACATGCTCCTTTCCACACTGCAATAGCTGTGCCAATAGAATTTGGCTGGCACAGAAGGAACTGAATTTAATTCCAGCTTGTTTTTGGTATATTTACCAATTTCTTCACTTGTAGGGTGGAAAAGGTTTAAGGTTTTAAAAAGTGAAATGTGGGAGTAGGTTTTTCCTACCCCTACAGGAAGGAGACCCACTTTGCCAGAAATGTGGGCTAAATGGGCCAAGGTTTAATCTCAGGATAAAGCTGTTCCTTGAATCTCTATGCTGTAACGTGGAGCATTTTCCTACGAAGTGTTGGGTTCCTTAGTATGTAGATTACAGGCTTGCTATTGCAATATATCTTTTCAGAAGTATTGTTATCTTCAGTCTGGAGACAGACCACATTTGCCTTATGTACCAGGATGTGGTCAATTTTCTTTGCTTTCTTTGTCAAGGTATATATAAATGTTTCATCTGCACGTTTCTCAAAAACCACTCATTTCCAGTAAAGTACATGGTGAAGTGAATACATAAAAATACTGCACCTTATTTTCCAACATGCTAATGCAATTTAAAAGCAACCCAGCCACTAAAATAAAAACCAAGGCACTGGTGCAAAACTCATTTTCTATCACAGTTGTTGTTGTTGCTGCTGCTTCTGTTGATGTTGTTGGTACCACCACCACCACCTACTAACATAACACTCTGCTGCTGAAAAAATAATCCTGAGAGCTAACTCTAGCCAGCCAATAATTCTATTAAGTACTCTGCAAATTATCCTTCCCCTTCCTTTATTCCCGAAACTTTCAGTACAGTGATCTAGGAAGGGAGGAGGGGAAGGAGGAACAAAGAAGCTCACTGTGAAAAATCTGCACAAGATTTTGAAGACAACATCTATACTGTTTTGGATGCTGTAAAAGACACAGGTCCTGTGAATGTAACTTTTCGTCCCTGCTTGCCCTATGATAATGGTTAAATACCACTTTCTACAGCCAGGGAATGTGGATAGGATAGTTAGATAGGTGAGAGCCACCACATGTGTTGGACTCTTGTCGTTCTTGACTTATAAAAGCAGTTCGGGGAACTAGCCAAATGGGTAAGTGGAGTGATGAATGCCTCCTTGCAGCAAGGCAAATGTTCCTGGATGAGACAGACTACTTAGACCCATTTCAGTCTAGCTTCAGACCTGGTTATAGGCCAGAGAAATTTTTGGTTGCCTTGGCAGATGACCTACATTGGGATCGGGTCATAGAGAGTGTCTCTCTGTTGGTTCTATTGAATCTCTTGGTGACTTTCAATACCATTGACTACAGTATTCTTCTGGGCTGTCTGAGATGAGTTTTGGAGTCACAATGGCTCAGAAGGGCTCAGAAGGAGGTACTGGGCATTCCTCTGACCACTGGCATCCCTTAGGGTTTTGTTCCATCCCACATGCTGTTCAACATATGCAGGAAACCACTGGGAGAGATTGGCCGGAGTTTGGGACTACAGTCCAACCAATATGCCGATGACACTCAACTCTCTCTCTCCTGTCCATCCAAATCCACACAAGCTGTTTCAGTTCTAAACTAGTGTTTGGTGTTATAATGTTGGTGAACAACTGAAGCTTAACACAGACAAGACAGAGGTGTTTCTGTTCATTTGAATGGAAGACGAGGAAATATGAATTCAGCTTATGCTGGAGAAGATTACACTCGTTTAAAAAAAATCAGGTCCACAGCTTGGCTCTGCTCCTGGATTCACCTCTGAACCTTTATTGGTTGTGTGTGGCCAGGAGTTCATCAACACACTTAAATCCAGTGCACCTCCTGCACCTGTTGCTGGAGAAGTCTAATCTGAGCACAGTGACACATGCCCGTTACATCCCTCTTGGATTATTGCAATGTGCTCCACAGGGAGTTTCCCTGGAAAGTGTTTGGAAACTTCAGCGGGTCTAAGATGCTACAGCCAGACTGCTGACTGGAGCTGGTTACAGGAAGAAATTACCGTAAATTCCTTGTCAGAACAGCTTCATTGACTCTTGGTCCCTGATCGATTTCTAGAGAACAATTCAAATGCTGGTTATTACCCATTAACTCTAATTAGCTTGGGGTGAAGTTATCTGAAGTACTGCATTTCCTTATATAAGCTTACCATAGCTTTAAGATCTTTGAAAAAGGCCTTTCTCTTGGCATGCCTGGTGAGGACATGAATGTAACCAACTTTCTGACATTGATTCTTCCTTCTTTGAGTCAACCTATTTGATAGTGTTGGTTACCAATCTGTTCGTGTTGCTAAAACTTTAGATTACAGTTGGATCATTCACTGAATGCTAAGACAACAACAACTCCACCATTGTTCAACCCAATTTTGGAAGGACTGAAATTGTGTGTTGATTACGGGTCTAGGTCTGTGTTAAAATGCAGTCCTCCTTTGGCCCATTTAACACATAACCTCTCCCCGTGCCTGAAAACTTAGATAAAAGCCAACAAAGTCTCTGACGACAACGAAGTTTGGAATGGAGACAGTTATGTTTATTTGTAAACAAAAGCCCCCAATAAAAATGCTCAGTATGTGTACCATGAAATACAGCAGAACGGATAGTAGTGTTGAGATTTTGATATGAAAATGTATTAAATATTAATGTTGTATAGTTAAATGTAAAATGGCTGATTTTACCTGAGTCACTGTACTGATTGTATTCAGGTGTGGGTATCAAGGATTAAGACTTAATGTTGTACAGCTGTGTACATGATGAAACTTTGTGTAACAGAAAATGAAGTAATATATTTTCTGATTGGTCACAGAACTGTACATAAGTCATGTGTAAAATGAACGTCTTTATCTGCTGTAAGTCAGATCACTTTTTCCTATGCTGTGTGTTGCTTCATGTCATGTTATGCTCCCAGAGGAATGTCTATTCTCTATGTATATATGTCAATAGACTAAGTTGTTGGTTTTACTCTCTCAGTGTCATAGTGTCGTAAGTATCTCTGCTAACCAATATCTCCTTACTCTGCTGATGTTACGAGAATACATGTTAAAATCAAAATACTCAACAGGGTTATGGGCCCAGAGGAGATTGTTTTTCAAGCAGATAAGTGCTGAATGTCTGGGAGGAAGAAACACATAAAAGCCAAGGCTGAAGTTGGAACAGAGCTGAGGTCTGACGGTGCTGAAGTAACTGAGAGTGTAAGTACTTCAGAGGACGAGGAGCAGACTGTAACAGCAAATTCCATGATGCAGCAGGCAAGTGGAATAATGTGTACAAAACTAAATGACACTAATTACATGTCCTGGTCTTTTAAGATGGAGATGTACTTGAGGAGAGAGTCACTGTGGCAGTATGTAGAAAATCCTCCTGATGATGATGATGATGAGGGACGTGCAAACGATGATAAAGCGAGAGCCACGATAATATTGTGCTTGGAAGATTCGCAACTGACTTACGTGAGGAATCTGAAAACAAGCCAGGAGTGTTGGCAGGCACTTAGGAATGTCTATGTACGAGATACAGCCGGGTCTAAAATGGCTGTGGCACGTAAGCTATATCGCAAGTGTTTAATGCCTGCAGACGATGTGTCTAACCATATTAAAGAGATGTTAGATTTATTTCTCCAGCTGCAGGAGCGAGGGATGGAGTTTGACCAGTCGCACCAGTGTTTCGTGATTCTGAGCAGCCTAGATGACAGCTGGGAGAATCTGGTGATAAGCTTGGAAAACATGCCAGAGAAAGACCTGACAGTACAATATTTGTCCGGGAGACTTGTGGAGGAGGACCAGAGGTGATGTGATAAGGCAGCGGAGAAGGTCGTTTATCAGCGTAAACCGAGAGGGTCTGTGGATGATGACTTCACAGCCAAGCAAGAAAAAGTTTTAGTTGTTAAATGTTATAATTGTGGCCATACTGGACATATTTCTAAAAACCTTCCCAGACGTGACGGAGTGGAGAAAAGAAAAAATAAGATGTTTAAAGAGCAAACGTGGAAGCGTGAAGGTCGTTAAAGCTTGTGAAAACAAGCAAAGTAATTTATGGCTTTTGGATAGCGGAGCTTCTCAGCATGTGTGCCAGAGAAAAGAATTGTTCACAAACTTAACCCCTTCAGCTCAAAAGGTAGTGAAGCTAGCAGATGGAAAGTCAGCATCTGTAATTGGAACAGGTTCTGTGTACGTAAACTGTTTAAAGCAAACTCTAAAAAATGTCTTGTGTGTGCCAAGCTTAGAGAATAATTTATTAAGTGTATCAAGTCTAGATAAAGATGGCTACACTATAATTTTTGAGAAAGGCAAATGCAAAGTAATGAAAAATGGTGCACAGGTGGCAAATGGTTATCTAAAGGATCATCTATATGTGATGAATCAGAGCCAAATGAATGAAGCCATAAATGTGGTTAACAACTCAAAACCACATGAAAAGTGTATACATAGCCTTACATAGAAAGTTAGGTCATGTAAGCTTTGGAGTTTTAAACAAAACTAAAGAAGTTGTATCTGATCTAAATATTAAAAACTGTGAGAAACATTTAGATTGTAACATATGTAAATTAACCAAGTCAAAGGCTTTTCCTATGAACAATAAAAGCAAAAGAGTCAGTGACAAGATTTTTCAGTTGGTTCATCTTGATGTTCTGGGACCACTGCAGCCCACAAAAGGTGGTAATAGGTTCTGTTTAACTATAACAGACGACTACTCATGTTATAGCTATGTCTATGTAATGAAACATAAGAGTGAAACTTTCCAAAGATTTAAAGATTTTGTTGCTATGGTAGAACAAAAATTTAGTACTCCCGTAGTGTCTGTTCAGACAGATCGAGGGGGAGAGTTTTTAGCACATTATTTTGTAGATTGGCTTAAGAAAAAAGGCATTTGTCACAGGTGCACAAATGCAGCCACCCCTGCTGAGAATGGAGTTGCAGAAAGAAGAAATGGAGTTTCAAACTCATTACTTGCTGATGCCAAGTTACCCAGAAGTTTTTGGGGTGAAGCCATAAAATGTGCTAATTATATTATGAACAGAGTGTGGAACTCTGCAGTAGAAAATACACCCTATTTTCTATTACATGGGAGACAACCTTGCTTGAAACACATGAAAATTTTTGGTTGTCATGCTTGGGTTCATATACCCAAAACATGCAGGAAAAAAGGTAGCCCTAAGGCAAGGACAGGAAGCAACAGTTAGAACTGGATATGGAACAACTGATTGGTTCAAAATTGGGAATGGAGTACGACAAGGCTGTATATTGTCTCGCTGCTTATTTAACTTATATGCAGAATACATCATACGAAAGGCAGGACTGGATGAGTCCCATGCCGGAATTAAGATTGCCGGAAGAAATATCAACAACCTCCGATATGCAGATGATAACACTCTGATGGCAGAAAGTGAGGAGGAATTAAAGAACCTCTTAATGAGGGTGAAAGAGGAGAGCGCAAAAAATGGTCTGAAGCTCAACATCAAAAAAACTAAGATCATGGCCACTGGTCCCATCACCTTCTGGCAAACAGAAGGGGAAGATATGGAGGCAGTGACAGATTTTACTTTCTTGGGCTCCATGATTACTGCAGATAGGGACAGCAGCCACGAAATTAAAAGACGCCTGCTTCTTGGGAGGAAAGCGATGACAAACCTAGACAGCATCTTAAAAAGCAGAGACATCACCTTGCCGACAAAGGTCCGCATAGTCAAAGCTATGGTCTTTCCAGTAGCGATGTATGGAAGTGAGAGCTGGACCATAATGAAGGCTGACCGCCGAAGAATTGATGCTTTTGAATTGTGGTGCTGGAGGAGACTTTTGAGAGTCCCCTGGACTGCAAAGAGAACAAACCTATCCATTCTAAAGGAAATCAACCCTGAGTGCTCACTGGAAGGACAGATCCTGAAGCTGAGGCTCCAATACTTTGGCCATCTCATGAGAAGAGAAGACTCCCTGGAAAAGACCCTGATGTTGGGAAAGTGTGAGGGCAAGAGGAGAAGGGGACGACAGAGGACGAGATGGATGGACAGTGTCATCGAAGCTACCAACATGAATTTGACCCAACTCCGGGAGGCAGTGGAAGACAGGAGGGCCTGGCGTGCTCTGGTCCATGGGGTCACGAAGAGTCGGACACGACTAAACGACTAAACAACAACAAAGGCAAGGAAGTTGATTTTCTTAGGCTATCAAACAGGAAGCAAAAGTTATAGATTTTGTGATCAGTATGGAAATGTAATAATTAGCAGGTCAGCTAATTTTTGTGAAAATGAGAATTGGTCACAAATTCATGCAAACAGTGAACTACTTTTGCCATTGTCTAAAGATAGACAAGAGAGGTTTGAAAATGAGGAAGAACAAAGTGAGGCATATGAAGAAAGAAATGAAGCTGTAGGAGGGGAACATGACACATGTAGTGAGGCTGAGGAAATTGTTCCAAGATGCTCACAGAGGTCTAATTTCGGTGTTCCACCTGAGAGGTTTACAGCATCATATGTAAATATGGTAATGTCTGAACCTAAAAGTTATGAGCAGATGTTAAAATTGCCTCATGCCCAACAAGAAAAAATGGTTGGTGGCAGATGGGTTCACAAGTTGAAGACATTACCAGATAGTACCCAGCAACATAAGGGACTTTTGGTGAATCAAAGTTTTACATTGCAGCAAAAGTAAACATTTTAAGTCAGAGTGCTACAAAACCTTGCAAAAGCACTGGAATGGTGTCAAAAGAGTGCTGAGATATTTAAAGGGAACCATAGATTGCAAATTGAAGTTAAATGCATCTAACAATCTGAAATTAGAGTGTTATGCAGATTCAGATTGGGGTTCATGTGAAACTGATAGAAAGACAATTTCTGGAACGGCTATCAGTCTAGGTGAAGCTTTAATAGGCTGGAAATCTAGAAAGCAAGGTTTAGTTGCCACAAGCACAGCAGAAGCTGAGTATGCTTCATTAAGTGATTTATGTGGAGAAATCACATGGTTTGTGCAGTTACTGAAAGATGTAAATATGCAAATTGATTTACCTGTCACAGTGCATAGTGACAGCACCACTTGCATTCAGTTGGCAACTGAGAGTCAGAAGAGTAGAAGCAAGCACATTTGCATAAAGTATTGCAATGTAAAGAGTGCTGTGGATCAGAAGCTGATAGATTTACAATATTGTCCAAGTGAAAATAATATTGCAGACATTTTCACGAAGCCATTGCCAATGCAGAAGCATGTGTATCTATGCAATAAGCTTGGTCTATACAACAATTAAATTTAAGGAGGGGTGTTGAGATTTTGATATGAAAATGTATTAAATATTAATGTTGTATAGTTAAATGTAAAATGGCTGATTTTACCTGAGTCACTGTACTGATTGTATTCAGGTGTGGTTATCAAGGATTAAGACTTAATGTTGTACAGCTGTGTACATGATGAAACTTTGCTCACAACAAGTTGCCCTACAATATGGACCAGAGGTTGGCAACATTATTTTTTGGACTATGACTCGTAGAGTAGTCACGCTGGCCACAGGATTCTAGGAGCTGTAATCTAAAAAAGTAAAATTTCTGCACACATGTCCAAACTCACAAGCAAATCAAACTGCCTTGTGTTGCAGAAAAATACTGTTTTAACCTGTCCTCTGCAGAGATAATATCTGCATTCCAGCTAAACTCCAACACTCCTTGCTAAACCACACACTGATTTTCTACAAAGCAGTGGTGTGTGTGTGTGTGCAGGAGAAAGGACGAACTCCTGATCCATCCTTTTTAGATCAAAAGCTCCATACAAAAAGAATGAGGATATACATAAAAGTAGCTTGCTCTTTATTTGGGTTCAGAAACACCACACTATAACGATTATTGCTAACTACTATAATCCACTTTTAACATCAGTAGGCTATTTTCCCTTTAACACACACACACACACACAGAGAGAGAGAGAGAGAGAGAGAGAGAGAGAGAGAACAATCTCACACCAGGATATTTATTGAGCTTGATGGAAAAATATGCATGTTCCTTCCTGCACCTAATTATCCCAACTGCAAAAATCTGCCAAGTATTCTGTTCTTTAGTTGTTTTAATTGTATTTGTGCAAATGCATTGCAATGCCAACAGAAACAAACATGTAAAGATTTTTTCACTTAAAAGATTCCAAATATGTATTAGAAGAACTATTTTTGAAACACCACCTTCCTTGGTGCCAGCTAGAAAAAACAAAGCTTAATATTTCTCTGTTGTATCTTGTGTGTGTGTGTGTGTGTGTGTGTGTGTGTGTGTGTGTGTGTGTGTGTGTGTGTGTGTGTGTGTGTGTGTGTGTGTAAGGGAAAATAGCTTACACATGACACACATTTATTAGTAACAAATTGGATGATTTATAGATGATTTATAGAGAACTTTCTAAAGGGGAAGCAATCATTTGCAGCTGAGGAAGAGTCATAGCTCGGTAGGGGGCCAAATCCTTTGTTTGCAAGAGGTGCCAGAATCATTCCCAGCATCTCCAGGTAGGGCTGCAAAAGACCTTGAGTGCTCCCTGTCACTTAGTGGCAACAGTACTGGCCAAAATCCTCTTGCTGAATTACATAAAAAGTGTAACTTTCAAAGGTGAATTGCCTCAAGTTAAGAAATCTTATTATACATCATCTGTTCCACACTGAGGTGTGAGATTCAATATGCTACAAATAATATCCACAGAGATTTCTCAACTTGAGGCAATTCACCTCCCAAAGTTATGTCTTTTGCATAACTAAACTAGAGGGTTTTAGCCAATGAGTTGGATAAATCAACTGTCTCACTCATCAAGGCAGCTTCTTATATAATCAATTGTCAAATCTTGTATAGCTCTTCTGTTTTATTTTTTTCTGGATACAATTTGTAGATTTCACAGTTTGGGTAATTTCTCAGCTTGCATACCCATTTGCTCAGAGGCTAATTCTTAATTTGTTTAGCAGCACATCATAGTCAGAGCTTGGAAATAACACATTGCAAGCAATAACGTTACATGTAGCACACTCCTCATGGATAATGAGAGTGGAGCAAATCTATTTTTGTATGATTACAAAACAAGACCATAATGTCAATTGCTTGAATTATACTCTGTACGTTATGCTGTGTAAGGCTGATGATGATTTTTCAGAAATAAAACATTTCTGATCCCCTCCCCCAAAGGTCCTGAGACTTTCATGGGATCTCTTTTGTTATGGGGAAGCTGTGGAGGGGGTCATTTAATTTCTGAAAATCATCACCAATGGTAAATAAAGTCATTCAGGCAGAGGCGATTTTCGGAATTGATCAGAAATTAAAATGACTTTCTTCCATCCCGTGACTCCCAATAGCTTCCCTACAACTGGAGCTCTGGAACCTTTGGCAGGGAGGAATCAGAAATTATTTATTTCCAAAGAATTCACAACAGCTGATGATATCTGAAGCCTTAGACAGTGTAAGTTAAAGCAACAGGTTTCCAGCCATTATTTTCTAAGTCTTACCAGCTAGGATGTATGTGTAAATTCCAAAACTTTGTCTTTAGGGAGCATTTCAGGTGAGTTTTACTTATTTTTCTATACAGTGGTGCCTCGCAAGACAAACGCCTCGCGGGACGAAAAACCCGCAAGACGAATGGTTTTTGCGATCGCTATGGTGCCTCGCAAGACGGCTTCTTCTATGGCCATGCTTCGCAAGACGATTTTTTTTTTCCAAGACCGATGCCTCGCAAGACAAAAAAATTTCATTCGTCTTGTGAGGTTCCCATAGGAATGCATTGCAATGCATTCCTATGGGAAACTGCTTTCACAAGACGATTTTTTCGCAAGACAGTGCTACTCGCGGAACGAATTACATTCGTCTTGCGAGGCACCACTGTATATTTTGGTTAAAAAGTAATAATAAAATAATATGTTGGGAACAAGTCAAACTAATACATAACACGTTAACTGTAAAAAGTAACTGGAAGCAGTAAAGTTTTTTTTTAATTGCATTCTAATCACAAGTTTAATACGATCTTGTTTGGACCTCCTTCCTGTCAAACCACCTTGACCTGAGCCCCTCCTATAATGATTTACAATTCCTTCCATTTCTTTATTATATGTTTCTCTGAGTTTTATGTTTTCTTTTATAGCATGCACTCCTAGCAACCAAACCACAGCTGAGGACCGACTTCATACACCTGGTGCTGCTCCAGTCTTTAGAGATATTGATAACTGTATTGACATTTCCATGTCATTGCTATTCTGCTGTGAGACAGAATCCCATCTTCTAATTAGGCAGTCCCTATGTTCTGTCTCTCCTTTTTTTGAAAATTAGTTTTTCTTTTTGAGAGTGTGTGTGTGTGTATGTGTGTGCTATGAAGAAATCAGCTGAACAATGCCATGCCGATAAGAATACGTACATCTGTTACTATCATTACCAACATTGTAATGTGAAGCAAGAAAAAGTGGGTGGGGGGGCGACAGTGAGGGATGGTGAATATAATTTCTCAGAAGGTAATTTTCCTTTCAGGCTAAAGTACTCTTATTCATCGCACAGTTACTCAATGATTTCCTGTTCTAATTGTAAGGCATTATACAGAAAGGTGTTTGTAGAAGGCAAACGGACAAGCGTCCAAGTCTAAAGAGAGCCGGAATTGGTTGCCAGTGTTTAAGATTCTAAACTTGCGCATCAGCATTATCAATCCTCCCGCTCTGGCTCAGTGTGATGTATCCCACCACAAATCTAAATCTCTCCCAAGGCAGTTTTAAGTTAGCACAAATTTATACATCAAAGGAGGAAATATACACTTGCAGCTAAACTTGCAGTTAAATACTTGCAGTTAAACTGCTGAATAAAAATATCAGTTATTCAACCCCCCCAAAACCATCCACCCACCAACGGCTGCCTTTCTCGTGGTTTGTAAAATTGGAAACAAGCCAAGGAGGGTGTAAAATATTAAAAAGCAAAAATACTTGATAAAAGAGAAAGGACAAGGAGGAATGGAGAGCCAATGTGAAAGAGAGAAGGGGGGGAGGGAGAATGGAAGGAAGCAGCTTGAAATTTAAATGGATGCTGCATATTTTTTTACCTTTTGTGTTTAAAAAAACCTGCTATGACTTAAATTATGTGTCACTATTGCATTGCTGTGGTTATTTTGAGAAATGGCTTGTACTGTAAGTCAGCTGCTGAAGCCCCACCCATGATGATTTGTTCATTCTTTATATGGCAGTCAGCTGAAGCAGGCACTGAATGGCAGAAATTGTTTAGAAAAAAAGGAGATTTGAACATAATGACACTGATCTTGTCAATCTGTGAACTTAAATGGGGACAAAAAAAAAAACAGAACAGAATATCAGCGCCAAAGACAGAAAGCGTCCCAGATTCATAATCTATTGGAATACAAGAAAATGGAGATTTTAAGGAAAGAAAGCATGTCTGAGAGACAGTGGTGAGACATCATGCAAATTCCCTTAAATCCCTTCTGAGGCACAGAAAAGAGAAGAAGAAGAAGAAGAAATGCCCGTCTTTGGCCCCAACATACATTTTCATCGAGTATGACTCCCGGGAGTGGGAGAGGAACAGAGGCAGAAGGAAGGATGCCTGCTGGTGGGACCTCTGCGTACAAACTGAAGGTCCACCACACTCCCAAAATTGATGCTGCTGTGGGGTGCTCCCCACCTCACTTCACAGTCCTTTATTTTCCACATTTTTTATTTTCTTCTTCTTCCCAATCCTGGAACATGCAAATACATTAAAAAAAATCTGCAGAAAACAAATCAGTTCAGACCACCTCCAAATCAGCTCAGGATGAGTTGGTTCTGATTTATATGGGAAATATCTGGATACAAATTGGGTTGAACAGTACCTGCACACCCCTAATTTCTAACCTGTCCACGGATGGATTTCTCTTTTTACCACCTTGTGTCTGGCTCACCATCCATTCTCCTTCATGTGGTGCCACCTCATACTCACTTTTAGTGTGAACTCACTTGCTGAAATACTTGCCCCTATTATTTCACCAGACATTTTCAGCACATTAGGCATTTCCGTCACTCACTCCGGCTCTCTTATCTCACCAGCCTCTCTGCTCTCCTTTGTGTGCCTGTACCTCACATGTTGTCCCATCACCAAACGACCTCTCACTTGATAATTCACAGCTGAATTTATAAGTGGTGAATCCTGAAGAGTGCTGTGTTGGCAATGATGTCAAGTGTTAGGAAAGTTCTGTCTTTTTAGCAGTTTTGCAAGTGAACCTAATGTCTTGATGGCACAGTTAAGAAAACCAGGACAAACACACACGTGAATTCAGTCTACCTTCCCTAACAAATAAGGAAACTCCACTAAAATTCTCTAACATTCAATCTTCCCACCTCCTCTGCAGTTGAGTTTTAGACTTCCACTGAACATGCTGTTTAACCCCCATGTACCAGAGTTCAGGTAGGAAACTAGAATACGATGTGCAAACCCAAGCTAAATGTAGCTAGGCTTCCCGTTAGCCTTGTCACAGACACAACTTTGTCCATGGTGGTGTAGTGGTAAAATTGGAAGTACCAGTGCTCATCATGACAGTCCCCATAGTCAGCACTCCCTGCTCCGGCAACAAGCCTCAAAAAATGGAGGCAGCTGGATTCAACAAATGAAGAGCTCATCTTCTGTACAGGTAATGGCTCTTAACTGCCCATTCCAGATCAAACTTCCCCCTTACACTTTGCACTGCAAAAGAGATAATCTGCAACAACAACATGTCAATCAAACAATTTCTCTCCCAGCTATCATGAGAAATTTCCCTAAGCTCAGAAAAAAGTGGGAAGTTTTAGCAAGGGGAGTGGAGGATGATGTCATAGTCCCTCAAGCCCAGAAAGTCTCAGGGCTTTAATCCTGCAAGCCCTGGCTCCACTACATTAGAGGAAGGAGGACCTCAATAGAAGAATAGAAATGGGGTGCATGATAAACCCTTGGTTTCTTACCCATGGCTAAGACATAAGGAAATAGTATCAATACAGACAGCAAAAATAACCTTTTCTACAGTAAAGAGAAGAGTACAACAGCGTTGTCCATCCATCCAAAATTGCATTCTTGTTCACCACAACTTTGTGCTATGAGATTAAGAAATGCAATCACACTTGGTGTAAATGTGGGCAGTGTACATCTTTAGTTCTGTGCAAGAAAATCTGCAGTAGTTAGTTAGGCGTCAGAAAATCTAGCACTGTGAGAATATTAGCTTTCCCCCCCCCCCTTTTCTTTTCTTTTTCTGTCATTATCAACAGGTTTCTAGCCTTCATGGCTAGGGTGGTAATCTTTAACGTATACAAACAACAGCTGAAATCCTGTTGCGTAGTATAGTAAGTTACAACTACAGCAGGCCCACTGAATCAATGGATTTTGCAGAAGAGTTACTCAACAAATCCCCACTATTCAACAGGCCTGCACTAGTTTCGACTTCATATGGTAAGTGACATGATTTCACCCAATGACTAGTAGTAGCCTTTCAAAAGCTAAAAAGGGTTCAGCAGGATTTCCAAGGTATCAGTGACGGGAGTGATGGGTTTACCATCAGTGCACTGCACTCTCACCGTCCTCTTGCCTTCTTCAAGCAGCCTAAGGAAATATACGTTAAAATGCTGAAATTGCACGATTTACGCCTGCTTTTAAAAAAGCTTTCCCCAGCGCTTCATTAGGATTAACTTGGTGCAGAATTTTTATTTTTCAGGTAGTGCACCCATGTGTAGCCTGTATATAACGGAAAGTAAATAATTTAAGAGAAGGCTGTTTAGTTGGTTCGTACATATCAAAATCACATGGACAAGGAGAAGAGTTCCAGCAGCAGCCCTCTCTCCCTTGAGCTTCTCCTGATCATTATAATACAAATCCAGAGCGACTGGACAACTGCCAGGACAGGGTTATCACCACATAAATGCAGCAGAACTCCCATTATGTGAAGCTCTTCATTTTATGCATCTGCTATGAGTCACTGCAGTCCTCTGCATAAAAGCTTGCTGGAAAAAGACACCCCTGGGTATCCAGATTCTTTTTATCAACTGGACATCCTGCACCCTCTTCGGCAGCTCAGGCACACATGGTGCCTTTAAAAAAAAAAGGGTGTGTGTGTGGGGGAAAGCTGGTAAAGCAGAGTTCTCACAAGGTGTCCCTGTTTTCCTATCCTATGGATGGGGCAAAACACTTCCTGCTTCCTGCATGCTTCCCTCTCATCTAGCTGAGTATTATCTTCTGGTCTATCCATATCGTACAGGCAGAATACCTTCACCTGTTGGGGCAGTACAGAAGTGACATTGGTTGCTGCCATCCCCAAGCCAGGAAGGGAGCATTTTTTGCAGACGCAACTCTTCATTTCCATCACCCGGCACTCTTGCAATGCTACTCAGGCGTGCCTGAGTTGGCTAATTAATTGCAACGCTTTTAAAATATTAATGGCCAAATTACCACATTAAGAAAATGCAAATCAAACAATTAGCTAACCCCAGCAGGCGAACCTGCAAATCTTTGTTTTCGAGGTTGAAACAAATTTGGGAGAATTATCTACACAATGGGGGGAGTGCTTTGTTGACAGGACTTTTAAGGAAGAAACCACACCTGTGTTTTATGCTGTCTGTCCACTGTTTGAACACTTGTGAAATCAAAGACAAAGGTACTGTACAGAAAAATTGGCTACCGCTGATAATGGTTGTTTTCAACAAACAATCAACTTTATTGATTTCAGATGGAATTTTAACCTGGATGATGTTAAATAAATACAATGTATATTCCATAATGATAAATCTCAATGGCTTTTCTGTCTGAAAAGACGGCAAATTTCAACTCTCCTTGAACTGGATACCATGCAGAGCAGAGAGAGTTGGGGTGTGTGTGTGAATTAGTACCTGGTATCAGGTTCCCCCCCCCCCACTAGTTGTGTTTCAGATGTTTGTTGAAAAGACCAGGTGTTTTAAGCTTGGTGGTGGAATTGCACACCTTATCACACCAATCACATCCTCTGAATCACTGTACCAGCTCTACTCTCTCTCTCTCTCTCTACACACACACACGCACACACACACAAGCTGTTTTTTTTTTTAAAAGACAGTTATCCAATCCATGGGTGTGAACGAGACTTCTAGTGACGGGCGCACTTAATCTTTCAGATCTGTCACTGGGATGAAACCTTAAGCAACAGATTCCCTCCCCTGGGTTTCTTTTTTTTATTACACGCAAGTAAGTGTGCACACTTCAAATGTGTATCTTTGAACACAGCACACAAAAATACTCTAGTCAATGGAAAAAAATGTACATGTTGGGGAAAATGCATTCAAAACTACACATTTTAAGCAAACCACACGTTAACACCACACACATCTCCATGTGCCTCTTTCACAAAGTCTTGCAACCCAGAACAAAAGAAGTCTAGAATGAACATGATGATAGTATTGTGAGAAAGGCAACAGAATTGAGATAGGGACATTCTCCCATCCACAGCCATTTTTCTTGACTATGCTTTTTAAAATCACAAGCTGGCTATCTAAGGTAAAAGCCCTGCCCGTGACATACTGCTTCTTGATGGTACCCCCTTCTCTTTTCACGAGCAAAAGCTAGGAGGAATGGGAAGTCAAACAGTGCCATTCCTTCTAGCTTCTGCTCATGAAACACTGGTGAGGGCAGAGTGTCCCCTCATACATCTCAGGCAGAAGGCTAGATTCAGAACCTGGGAGAAACTATATCTGACAGAAAGGAGATCAGGCTGGCAACCTCCCCTTTTACCCTTCCACCGACAGCTGAAGACTCATCTTTTCAGGTGTCCTTTTAACAATCATGATTGAGTTCCTGAATGCCTTTTAAAGGTTAAGATAGTTTTTAATGTTTACTTGATTTAATTATTCAATTGTATTCTAATTAGCATATAGTTTAATTGTTTTTTAATGTTTAACTTTTTATGTTTTTTAATTCTGTTCTTTTTAATATTGTGAGCCGCCTTGGGTCCCCTTATTGGGAGAAAGGCGGCCTATCAAACAAACCAACAAACAGCTTCAGAATCCAGAAGGAACAAACAGAAGAAGGGGTGTAAATCCTGACTTGTCTCATTGGCACAAATGAGGAAGAGGAACCATAACATTATTCTTGCCTTGTCAGAGGATGAAGTATTTAAACTAGCTCTTGACTAGAGAAAAGAATGAGAATGGGAACTATTTTTTGTGCAAATTAAGCAAACTTGCAGAAGACCTGAACACAAACCTTTCAAAAAAAAAAAAAAAAAGGGAAAGCAGATTGCCCACAATGGCAATGGCTGCAAAACAGACAATTGCCTGCATCCATTTTAACAACCAGTTATTTTGAGCTTGCTCTCTCTGTGTGTGCTTTGTTTTCTGAAAACAGAAAGGACATGAGTTTTGCATGCAAACGGTTTGCACAAATTACAAAGGCCCTGGTTGGGGGGGGGGGGAACCACACCAGCACTCTTTGTCTCATTCCCACTTGGAGGTGAGGAATCTTAGGAGACTTGAGAATTCCTTGTTGATCAACATGGTTGCCACTGCTGTCCCCCCGCCCCCAAAGCCTGCTGCTTGAGGCAGCTATCTTACTGTGCCTAATGAATGGGCACGTTCTGCATGTATATGCACACAAACATCAATATATGCCTTCCTGTTCGGTCCTGACCCTGTTTCCATATCTTAAAGAAGTGTTTCGTTCAAAATCTCCTCTGTACATTCTTTTCTGCTGTATGTATGTATGTATGTATGTATGTACAGTGGACCCTTGACTTACGGAATTAATCCGTATTGGAACAGTGGCCGCAGGTCGAAAAGTCTGTAGGTCGAGGGTCCATTTCCCATAGGAATGCATTGAAAACCCATTAATCCGTAACCGGCCAAAGAAAAAATACCCCCCACACCCAAAAAAAAGAAAATAAAGGCAAAAAGCAACACCTTACCGGTCCGAAGGGGTCCCTCGCCGCCGCCATCGCTGCTGCCGAAGCCCTCCGAGGGCTTCCCCACTGCTGCCGGAGGCCTCATGGGGGTCCCTGGCCGGCGGCAGCGGTGGCTTTCCCAGGGTACACCGGGCCTACCAGGAGAGGGCTTCCCCTGGTAGGCCCGGTCTACCGCCCGGGAAAGGAGCTCCGGAGGCACGATCGGTGGCGAGGGGGGACCTCCGAGAGGCCTCCCATGGCGGCGGAGAAGCCCTGGAAGGCCTCCGGAGGCATGATCGGCGGCCTACGGACCGGAAGGGGGAGGCGGGGAAAGCGCCAAATTTGAATTTGGCGCTTTCCCCGCCTCCCCCTTCCGGTCCATAGGTCGATTCTCCGGCCACAAGTCGATGGGAAATTTTGCGGCCGGAGAAGTCCGTAACTCGAAAAGTCCGCAGGTGGAGCCGTGCGTAAGTCGAGGGTCCACTGTATGTATGTATGTATGTATGTATGTATGTATGTATGTATGTATGTATGTATGTATGTATGTATGTATGTATGTATGTATGTATGTATGTAGTAGTGATGTGTTGTCAAGCTAGAACTAACCTACAGCCCTAACAGGGCAGTGGGAGTTTTAAGGAATGGTTTTACCAGTTCCACACCCTCAGTGAGCTTCCATGGCTGAAATGGGGGTTGAACCCATGCTTCTTGAGTCCTAGTTCATCACTCTATCCATTGCAACACACTAGGTATACATACATGCATGCATACATGGATACATCTGCTAGAGAAGAGAAACACCACTCACTTCATAGCGTTCTTAAAATATGTGTAACATTTGAAATAAAGGGAATACTTACAAATCTCAGCAAGACCCAAACTACTATTCAATCCTACACTAATACAGTCACATAAAAACTCCCTGTTCCATCTAATATGTACTTAAAGCTCCCAGCTGGGAAATATTAGTTTACATCTGGTGATTGAATCTGATCTTTTCTATTTTCATCTAGACAGAATAAAAAATTGAGTATGTTGCTCAAGACCTGGACGTGCATAATAACATCCTCCATAATATTTATTTCATGAAATCAATTCAAATCATAAATTCAATTTTTGTGAGGAAGATGAAAGAAATGTAATACTGAAAATAAAAATTAGTTTCACAAGCTTCCGCTGAGACATCTCTATCTTTTGTCAATAATTCACTTCAGTACTCATGTCTTTTTAACAGAACACAAGTGCTGCCACAGGTCTGGCCAAGGGAGGGGATGTGGCAAGAGAGCAGGAAGCCACTTAACAATAATAGGATAGACTGAGTCATGTGATGATCCCTGAAGCTTTCAAAAGCTTCCAGGAGGGGTTTTTCTCCAGTCTTACTCACAAGATGACTCTACTGCACTATATCCTGTGATAGACCATCCTTACATTCACGTTCAACTTGTCCTCCTTTCTCAACCAAACATCTACCAACTGAGTGGTCTCAAATACTTTGAAGACAGTGTATGCAAATTGTACCATTTGCTCCCTGGCTTGGGTTACTTACTCCCATGCAACCTCAGGGCAGAGCTTACTGGAACTTGCAATTAGTTCCCTTTCCCTATATTATGCTATCATAATTTAATGAGGGATGACTTCACTCCTTTTGCAGCGTAGCTTAACCTTTTTGGTTAGAACTTAGAATCCTACAATATGGGATGCAGCCTTACTAAATGGTGGCAAGAGGATCACACGGCGCAGGCTCTTCCTATATCTCCTGCTGCCGCCTCATGCTTTTTGGTGGGGCACTAGGCAACGACAAAGCAGATAGGAAGTCAGTGTGTTGTCTTCCTATCCACATTAAGAGCTTGTAGCATCCAGATTTTTTTTAAGTGATTAAAAAGTGATAAGTGTAGCTACTTTGGAGGGACATGAAGCTAACAAGTTATTTTTTTTAAATTGCAAACATTTTCTCTGTGTGATCTCTAAATCCTTTTTGGCTTTTAGAGTGAGTGGAAGGGAATAATAAAAAAGCATGCATATAAGAGGGATGAGGTTTAAAACAACTCTCTGCAGCAAATAAGTCACACCCCTTTTCATTAAAAACAAGCTGTGAACAGCTTCTAGGCTAATTTCTTAACACAGAAGCTTTATTATGTCCTTCTCCTCACCCAAAAAAACAAAAGGGATGTAGAGATCACATAGAGAAATTAGCAAAACAAGTAACCTATTACTTATTACTTAAGTTACATATTACTTATTATAAGTAACTAACAAAGTTGTCAACAGGCAATTATGTCCAGTTGGGACCAGGCTAAGTTTTCCATATGAACTTCCCTCATATAAAGAAAGTCTCTCTCTCTCTCTCTCTCTCTCTCTCTCTCTCTCTCTCTATATATATATATATATATTGTGTGTGTGTACACACACACACACACTTGTTTTTCTTCAACAGCAGTACTAGTGGGGGGAAATAGCTGATCAGTATCTATTTTAAGAGAGATGGACTCTGCCTTGAAAAACTGCATAGATAAATTTTTTAAAAATGTAGTTAGATTTGTTGTTTTTAAAACAACCAAATAAGATGGCTCTCTATGTGAAAACTATCCTCTATCTAGTATGTATACTTTTATTATATATTGAAAGTACATTTATGCCATACTCAACCGAAAATTATCCTAGAGTGGCTTCTAAGTAATGAATTAGCAAAGACCAGTAAATAAACATGACAGGCTTACAATCTAAAATACATGACACACATGGAATAGGGCGGCGGGGGGGGGGGGGGTAGAAGGCAAAGAAACAGAAACTAGAGTGCCAATTCCTGAAATGACAGAGTTCTCCTAACAACTAGCAAGTATTAAAGCAGTTCAGATCACCTGATGGAAGAGCTGTTGCTAGGGGGAAAGGGCGCCAAAGTCAACAGGCCTCTCAGTAGTGCCAATGGAATGGCTCCGCCTCTTTTCCCCACTTCTGCTGCAGCTTCATAGAATGGAATGTCTAGTTAATGATAAACCAGTTCTGATGGTTGGGGAAAAATATGTGGCCACCCTTCCATCATACTTTTAAGCTACGGTGTGACATGTGCACCCACATGGAAGACAACAGACACTGAAGTCTGATTCTGATAGTCTGCTTTCTCAAAAGATTTGTGGGTGGGGAGAATTAAATGAATGAAGCTGATGTACACATGGGCCGCTGCCACACTCGGCATTCACAATATACAGCAGCTGCATGGTAGAATGGACAGAAGGGAGTTCTGACTTGCTTTTCTTTGTGGGAACTGAAATGCTACCCGGAATGCACACAGACTAGACCCATGTCTTCCATTCCTTCTTACAGAACCTCTGAGTCAGGAGAACACTGACTTAGAAAGAAGTTGTTATCCCGTTAGTACTACTCACAACAAGTTTCAAGACCTGCTGATTGTTGCTGAATCAAAAAAAGGGGTTAAAATGTTCTAATTTAGGGATGTTATTAGGTCAATAGCAAAGAGAAGTCATGCCAGACAAACCAACTGTAATTCACTTGAGCTTTTCTGTACAATTGCTTTGAAGAAAGTTTGTTCTGCTGGCTTGATATTACCATACAAAGAATTTTAATAGGAAAAGAGCAGTTGTTCGCAACTCAATTAAAACAAGATTTGAGATTCTAGAAGGGGATTCTCGTTTGTTCTTCTTCTTGTATGCTCATCTTAGAACTACTCAAAAAGAAAAATAGGCACAAAAGGAAACCTCAAGCCCCATTTGTTAGCAACCCCCATTATTGCTACATAATTCCCCAAAATGTAGCATGAAAATACCTTAATTTCCATTCCCCTCAAATGGTAAGAATGGAAAGCTTTATCTTGGGTTTTCATGCACTGGCCTTTTCATTATCAGCCTGAAAAATTCCGTGGACCTTTGGCCCTGCTTTAAAAAAAAAAAGAAAAAGGAAAAAAAAGGGTACAGTGGCTTCTACTCTCAAAGCCACATAATGAGGGGTGGAAGAATGGAAACAGTCCAATGATTTAAACACTTATGCATTGCTCTCGACATTTATGCCCGCTTTGAAACCCTTAATGAAATAACAGCCCTGTTAATTCTTGCAAGGTATAATTTATATAGCCTACATGTTAAAGCACACACACACACACACAACTTCAACAACCCTGCATTATAAACCGTTTGCAGCTAACAGTATACTAGCCATATCATGGTCCATTTAAAAAATAACAAGTTCCTACTCCTTTGAACATAATAGTGCTAGCCAAAGAAGTGAGAATAATTACATTTTTACTGAGTAAGCATGCATTCATGCCTTGTTTGAGCTAGTTTTTTTTCAAAGCTGCAAATATTACTTTCAAGCCTGACTTTACTCCATCAGGCCACCATAAAGACAGTTAGGGAAAGCATCAGAAATCATTGTCAATATGAACCAAAATTAGACCTCTCTCATACGGGCATGTGACAGGCAGATAATAGAGTCTACTAACACTATGGTCAGGCATTTCTTTTCTAGTTAATGTTCCCTTGTGTGCGAAACATAATGTAAGAGACAAGTGTAAGAATGACACATAGGGAGCTGTGTGAATAGAGAGCTTTGGAAGGGATCTTTAATCGAGAAAAGGGCTATGCTTAATTTTCAACAACATTCAATGGCAATTTATTTGTAGCCATTTTCTCTGTTAACCTTCCACAATGGAACAGGTAAGACACAAGCACAAGACAATTTGTCAGCTGCCAGACAGGAACAAAAGAACCAGTTTTTAATAAGCTCCAGCATTACTTTATTTGTTTTGAAACATTTTAATAACTTTTTTGGAAGCCTATCAAAGGACCAATAAGAAAGGAAGGGGGGGGGGAATACCCAAGGCAGGAAGAAAAAGAACATCTCTGTTGAAAACATTTGTACTGATAAATTTGTTCCAACCATTTATCTAATAAAAACTGTTCTTAAAGAAACAATTAAATATAAATTAAAAAATTGGGAATGTTGCTCTTCTTATACACCAGCTGAATATCTACATCGGTTTCCTTCATTTAATTGATTCCAGATCTACCAAGTTTGTGACCTGTGAAGTCAAACGCAACCTTTCTACTCCAGCCGATGGACTATGGCCTCCAAACAGTTGATAACCAACCAACTCTTGGTTTTGTGTTCCAGAAACAGTGAATATTTTGCTTAGCAGGACAAAGGTTGTGCAGAGACACCTGAATGTATCAGCCAATCTCTCAGCAAACCATTGGTTCTCATGATGTCACTAAGCAACCCATGTGAGTCTAACACATTATGTCATTGTCACTTGCCTGCCTATATTGCAGTTCTCAGAAATTGCTTCTCTTTCTGTTTAACATAAACATGGGGAGATGGGAAAACAAAAGCAAACCAACATCAGGATTTTAGGGTTCCTGAATTTTTATATCAAAGTTCTGCTATAGTCGGGAACATTCGAGTTACATTGCCTTCTATTAAACACCAATTCTGCCTGACAGTAGACGTGACTACATTGGCTTGATTCACACTCTCTTTTTTGACTACACTCAGTTGAGTTGACTATACAAAGGCTTCAGGTTGTTTCGGTGCCAGTGTCCACACTGGTCCCTCAAACTGATATGGTTCAATCTGTGCCCACAGCTCCCTTTCCTTTGATATCACCCTCCTGCCAATTCTCAGCTCTCCATTTATTGTCTGCTGTCAAGCCACCGGGACTGTTGAAAAGAGTCCACGGTGGTTGAGAAAAATGGACAGTTTTCCAAAGTTCTCCATATAAATACAAACATACACACATACCATGGAAACAGTGAATCTGCTGGAGTTTGTCAGAGTCGTTTTTGTTTTAATACTGATTTTAATATTTGTTTCCTCCATTTTTGTCTCTGCAGAGGAAATCTAGCACAAAACTAACGTAACAATGCAGCAGAAGCACTAGGTTCAATAATTTAAAATAAATAAATAAATAATACTTTGGGACAACTAGGGAGAACGATCACAGGGGACAATTTCCCTGCTGTCCCAAAACATCATGCCCCAACATACTGGAAAACCACTCAAAGGCACGCCCCCTCCCCCAGTCCTTTTGTAGAACGAAACAATCACACAGACAAAACACAGTTTGAATCCTTGCGGTTAGTGGTTAGAAAAGAGTAGAATCCCCAAGCGTTAAGGGGGAAAAGTATGGATTGGAAGGAAAGAATGATGGGCTGGTTCTCATTGACCTTTAGATCATGTGAGCACCTGTGACAATTCCGGAACAAATTTCCAAAGTGTTTTTGAATGTCGTGGCACTCTTAGTAAGTATGTACATTAAATTATAAATTTCATGATGACACTTGCTTTGGGCCATTTCACTGGGCTATAGTTGCCATATCCAATAAAAGAGATCACTGTGGTGTCATCCAACATATTCGAAAGTAGAGGTTCCAGTTGCCATCAAATGGAATCACTCTTTGAAGCAGAACTGTTGCTTGAAACATAAAACAGCCTCCATATATTTTTTTCAAATTGCACAGACAGGAAGCACTGTTTGTAAGAGAACTCCCATTCTCAAGCCTATTAACTGATACCCATGCTGCAGGGAGGGAGTATTTTCAGAGATGGATCTGCAAGACAAGGCCAAAACTAGGAAGGGAAAAACAAGTAAATAATAAAGTGCATGTCACTGAGCCCTGCGAGTAGATTCTAATTAGAGCTAAAACTACATTACTGTTAGAAAGCTGTGATTTAGGCAGTCTTTAGTGTTTGAGAAATCAAATTTCAAAGGATACCATGCTTAAGTTCTAGAATCAATCACAAAACAGACATAAAAACAAAAGAGTAGTGGCTCCTTACAACTAATATATTTTATTTCAGTGTGAGTTAAGGTGGATTAAAATCTATTTCTTGTAATGCACTAAAGCTCACACTACAATAAATCTGTCAGTCTGCAAGACGCCATGCCTCTTTTGTTTTTATTTTCTATACATGCCAAAACAGATTTAACACAGATCCTACACTTAAATACTGTCCCAAACAAGTTAATCTGCAAATTCTATAAGGTGAGAAAAACTCCAGCTGTGATACTCGCACACAATCAGCCCAAGGATCTTCCTCTTCTAATTACAATCTATCTATAATTTCTGATCCTCCCCTCAGGGACAGGGGAGCAGCTACAAATTTTGCAGCGAGTCAGAAAAACAAAACCTTCACTCCACTGTAGACTGTGGTTTATTTGCAACTTTGCCAAAGCTGACAAATGAACCTTTGTGTTTCACCCATAGTGACTGAAAATGCACATTGCTATTAACTTTGTCTTTGCAGAGAAGAGGAATCGCACTCTTGTTGCCTCCCAGTGGGCTTTGCCAGAGTCCATGTGATACCTGCATGACTGTTCCATCCATCAATCCCCCTCATTTCCAGTTTGGAACTTTGGTTGCAGTTCTCTGTAGCATGAAACACTTGGCATATATTGGCACTTCTCTATGTCCCCCATTGTTTTCAACCATTCAGCCTGATGGTGAATTCCATAGACCTTGAAAGGTTGCATATTTTGCACATTCATAGTCTATACTAATAAAACTATTGTTCACCTGTGGATGTTGGAGTCTGGGCTCTGTTTTACTCTTACAGATCAACTCAACTTCACTCTTTCTCAGACTTTTATTCTAGAACGATGGCCTTAGCACAAGAGTTAAACGCTCAGCCTATTCCGAGAATGCAGCTATCATTACTTCTTTATGTATTGTCGTTAAGTGCAGATAGGTACTTATTTTGATAGGTGCACATTATTGCTTCAAGAGAGACATTTTAAATTCCAAAGCATTAAAAAAAAACCCAAACCATGAATTTTAATGTATTTATGAATTCAGACACAATTTCCCCACAATTATATTGTTATCTATTCCACTTACAAGAGCCTGAGGTTGAAGCACTGTTTTCAGGGGAACAAATAAGCAACATTAGATATTTTTCTGGGATAACCCTGAGCCATGGATCACTGCCTCAGAACCCTAGCTGGCACCCTCTCTTTAATGCCTCTGTATGACTGGAATATAAGCTGAAACTACTCACCATTGAATAACAAAAAAGATAGACTGAGAATTGTAGGGTCAATGAATCCATCCCCTTGGCACAGCTAAAGTATCTCTCCCCAAATCTAGACTGAAAGACTTGGTATTCCAGAACAGAGACTGAAGGCAATTGGGGGCAGGGTTGGGAGCAGAGTTCAATGATCCAAGTTCTCTTGATCAGTCCCTGGCACTTCCATTTAAACCAAAGCTAGCACATCTGTATCCAGTTGTTGGGCCACATCTCCATACAGTCTTAAGCACTTGCCATGTTGGCTAGGAGTCACGAGAGCTGCACTCCAATGTCTAGAAGGCTGTACATTCTCTAGTGTTGAGTAAAGGGATCTGGTGTAGCAGAGCAATGCACATCAAGATAGACAATATAAGGTAGAGGTGGGCTCAGTCATGCTCAGTATACATCTGTATCTTTGAGGTCAAATACACATTCCATCTTCTATTCTTCTTCCACTAACACTTCTATGATTATCAGTGCAATATCGCATTGTGTGCGTACAATATTTGGTTCTTGACATCTTGTCTCTTTTTCACACTCTAGCACAGCTCTTCCCCCAATCTGGTGTGATCTAAATACTGTCTTCCTTTTTTTCTGGGGGGGGGGGGGGGATCACTATTTCTATTTTTTTTGCAACCCATTTCCTTAAGTGGCAGAGAGAGTTCCAAAGCCACCCTACAGGGTTTGCTTGTATTTAGAGAGTTAAAGTGCCTGTCATAATAAACAGTTCATTATAAAGGTACAGGTCAAGTTGACGGGCAGAAGCAACATCAATCCAGCATCCCAATAAGCCAGAAACTACCAGCTAGAAACAACTTCTCCAACCAGAAACAAAGAATGCTTTTTCTCTCTCTCTAGTCCAATTAAGTTTACAGGAAAATGTACTCTTCAGTTCCTTCACAAGCAAGCTCTAATGCTGGTGAGAAGGCACAACAGACCATAAACTTAGTATTGTCCACTTAAGATTTTCTTCCTTAAAAGGACTAATAACTGAACTTGTGCTAGAGCAATAGTGATGAAAAAGAGGAAACAGCTAGTGTTCATCTTGGCCTTCTTGCCACTTCTTTAAACCTGCCCAAAGTGTGTATGAATGCATGTTTCAAGGTTTGAAATTCTGAATGTATAGAGTGTTAAAACAATGTAAAAAAATATGCAATCCTGAAATTGTACACTGTGCTATAAAAATTAGGTCTGAAGGGCAGTTTACAAAAAAAAAAAAGTCACTGCAGAACAATCATCTAGCTCCAGCCAAGTCTGAAAGCAAGGTCAGTATAGAATAACATTGCCTCATAAAAGTATAAAAGTATCACTTTCATAGTTGACAGCTGAACATGTAAATTAATTATAAGGAAATACAAAGCAATTGAGAAAAAAGCTCACAGAGCCCTAAAATGCCGAAAGAGCAAACTAGTACCTGACCAGCTTTGCTCACCAGTACTTTATCCTCATGGCATTTTGACTTCCTAGTAAATTACTGTGGGACCAGTTAGCTAATTGCACGGGCGCAGGGACCCATTGACCGTAAACAGAAGCAACAATCTGCCATAGTAGCAATTTGCCAGTCTCTTAATGAAAGCCATTCTTTGCCACCCCAGTAAAAGTAACAGAGATTTCCATTAATGTTTTCCTTACCATTTCAAGCAGTAATTCCCAACCTTGGATCCCCAGTTGTTCTTGGACTACAACTTCCAGAAATCCTGGCCAGCACAGCTAGTGGTAAAGGCTTCTGTGAGTTTTAGGCCAAGAACATATGTAGATCCAAGTTTGGGAACCACTGATTTAAAGAGATCACTAACTTACTACACTGGCAAAATTCAGTTGTTAAGACTGTAAACTGTGTAAACAGTTGTGAGAATTATAAATATATGGAGGCAAGAGACACATATGCTACAGAGGCCAAACAAAGGATACCAACAACAGAGATATCAAGAAGCGTCAGGCATCATGTGCCAATAGCAGCAACAGAGGCAGCAGCAAAGAAATAATGGATTTACCTCCATAGATTCAAACTAGTTTGGTTGGGTGAGCACTTAGAATATTTTTCATGTGTGTCCAGTACTGCACTTAAAGGTTAATAAATCTATTTTTAACTTTCATATATTTTTACTTTCAATAACTTAGATATTTTAAGAAATATACTCTCTGCTTTTTATTGAGCCTAAAAAATACAGGGGCTATAAGCCCCTGTATTTTTGGACTAAATATGATTTAAGTTCTTGACTGTAACCTTTGTAGCTAAAAGCTCATGCATATTTTTCTGACTTAAGTTTTGCTTTGGAATTATTTCTTATTTGCAGCATCTCATAGTTCTAAGAATTTTAGATGACAATCACACTTGGAGCTTTTCAGAAGTTGCAAGAATGGATTTCTGTTTAAGCATTTGTGCCGACAGTTTTTCATAATTTTAAGATTCAATTCCACATTTGAATTAGCTCTTGGATTCTGTGCATAGAAGCAATGTAGATAAATAAAGCTTGTAGAAAAAGACAAACTGATGTTGCCTGGAATCCAACAATGGAGCAACTTGTTTTACCTTAATACCTAGATCAACACTGATATGATTAGGCAGGATTGTCTGGTTCACACCGGAATTAACCTTTTCTCAGGGATAAGTGCCAGCTGTGAGAACACAGGCTTCTGATTCCCCCCCCCCCCCCCCGGACATCTATAAAGGTCTGTAGGGCTCTTAGGAAGCTGTTCAGGCATCAGACTTTCTGACCTGACAGATGTGGACACACTTCTTTAAGCAGTCACTTCTTAAAAGAAACAGGCATGAGTGACTCTGTGAGCACAAAGAGACGTATCCCCTTTTTGCAACTGCTGTCTATCCACTCCCAGAATGAAGGAGAAGCATTTGCTGACCTCCTTGCAGGATGCAATGTCAGGATTCCAACAGGGATCTAAGTCCATGGTGTCTTCTTTTAAAGAACTAAGCAATGTCACCCTACCTCTCTGGGCAACATCCAAGAAACAAGGTAGCCCTGTTCAGGCATTTAGTATGTATGTACATTCCATACACACATACACACATGGGTAGGGGGATGGTCTAGCCCCTCTCCCTGTTTCGTTCGCTTCCATGCCTGGTTCAGGGTTCTAGTACTAACATACAAAGCCCTAAGCAGTTTGGGACCTCGCTACCTGTCCGAATGTCTTTTTTCCAAGTTCTGCTGCCTGTCTTACCCAGTCCTCTCAGACCTCATGCCTGTGGGTGCTAACACCAAAGGAAGCCCGTAAAACATCAACAAGGAATCGGGCTTTCTTGACAGTGGTGCCCTCTGTTTGAAAAAACCCTCCCACAAGAAAAATGCCCTCTGGACCCTTAAGACGCTCCTAAAAATGGCGATATTTAGAGAAACATTTTTGGGGTGTCCTCAGTTAATGGGAGAGGGAAGGAAAGAAGAAAAAGAAAGAATAATAATGGAACGCCTTATTATCAATTTTATTACTGCCCATTCTGTCGCATGGTAGTGATATTTAGGTATAGGGTTTGGTTGTAGTTGTTTGATTTTATAATATATTTTGGGGTTTGTGCATTGTTGTAAACTGCCTGGAGGAGTGGGTTCTGCTAGATTGATATAAAAATCTAATCAATCAAGCATCATTTTCCTCATGTAAAAGTAACACATCTGCAGAAAAAAATCCTTTTCTTTCTAGGGACATTCACCACACAAGCCCCAAATGTGGGAAAATAGGGCTTCTAGCTCCTGTGGAAAGCAATTACAGACATACCTCTTTCCCTTTAGGAAAATACTGAGGGAGAGGGAGAGGCGTAGCACTCCTGTCCTTGTTTATGGTGTATCTATTGCTTCACAGAACAGGACTGATTGTCCCCATCTCCCTCTCATTTATGCAGTCAGTGGTGCAATTAGATAATGTTAAACTCCTGACTTAATGACCTTACCAACCTTTGGTTAATGCATATTACTGCGCACCTTTTAATAAGTTTTTTTTCCTGCTATCTCCAGACCCAAAATATGCAATCGTACATTTTTCAAAAGAACTGGTAGCCATGAGGCAATTGCTAGAATTCCAATCTCTGAGCATCTTCAGTTCAAGGATCTCAGGACGTAACTAGATGGACATTGGTCTCATTGTATGTGCTGCAGTTCCCAATGTTAATGTTGATGTGTCCCCCCCCCCCATCAACTGTGCAGTGTAAACCTAACTGCAAGTAGACCCAGTCTTTTTCTGCAAGAATACAATCTGGTCAGCTGGTAGAGCTTGGGTATTTTTAAAAAGTATTTCCACATTGTTTTTTTTTTTAATCTTATGTATTGTCTTATTACCTATATAGGTCATTTGGGACAGTGGCAGAGAAATCCTGGTCACATTGAGAGTGAGGTCCTCAGTGGAGTAGACTGCGATGGTTCAATACTGTAACTCTAGGGTTCTGCAAGAATATTATCATGTTCCGTAAAAGTTGGAGCTGATTAACATACATTACTTCCCTCAGGTTCATATCTCTAGGGCCAATACC